>CM022298.1:405314107-406608695 GCA_011799875.1 Thinopyrum elongatum | reverse complement strand
GGAAGCCTTAACTTAAGCCCACCTTCACATGTGCATTATCATGATGTGGACCGCAAGCTTCAAAGCATATAACCTCCGGCTTCTCATCTTGCACTTGGACTCCTCGAACCCGATGACCATCACCTCTTGATGTCATCCACACATAGGCTACTTGAAATCTTTCCTTTTGTTGCAAGCCCATGAGAAACACCTAACCCACATAGACATAACAAACACATAGCATGGGTTAGGTAACAAAGCACAATTCACAGTTACTTACCATACCACTAGATCACTTGATCTCATGTGGTACCATGTTTGTGCTTTGTGGGTTGACCACTTAGATATAATCTTTGAGCTTCATCTTGGTCAACCAACATCTTTACTTCAAGCTCCATCTTGGTTTCTTGAAAGCCACAATGAACTCTTCATTTCCCTTCATTGCTTCAAGACTATATCACCAAAGACTCTTTCAAGACCATATCAACTTCCACTATGAATATCATCTTGGTCACCACTTGCCCTTCTAAGAACTCCATCACAAGCTCTTGAGAGGCACCATGAATTCTTCACTCTAGTTGCTTGCTTCAAGACTTGATCAACCGAAACCCAACACATGAGCTCACCATGATCTTGTCTTGAAACCATAACTCAAATTCTTCTTTTTGATTATTCTCTCAAGCCTTGATCCTCAGAAGCCCAAATATGTCAATCTTTGAGATCCTCCAAAGAACTGAAACCTCACTGGATATGGGATCTCGAGAGCCAACACCTAGGCCCCGTGAGCACGGGGTATCCAGAGAGTTGACACTTGACCTCGTGCACACGGTACAAGCCCGTGTGCAAGGGGTATCCAGAGAGGGATACCATGAGGACTTCTTCGGATGCTTTGATGGCAATCTTCACATAACAACCCAAATAACTTCAAGCATCACTATGGAACATATCTTCATATAAGATCCAATGCACTTGATGCTCCATAGGAATTGTCATTTAATACCAAAGCTTAGAGCACATATAACTTCATCTATATGGAGTTCATCCTTGATTCCATCCAATATCCTTGAGACACTATCTTCATATATATGGACTTCATCCTTGATTTAGTCCAATATCCTTGTGGCACCATCTATGGAAAACCCTTCAAATATATCTCACTGAAAACATTAGTCCATGGAGATTGTCATTCAGTTACCAAAACCACACTTAGGGGCTAGATGCACTTTCAATCTCCCCCATTTTGGTAATTGATGACAATCTCAACAAGAGGGTTTATATAATGAATTTAAAACAAGTATGTAATCTATCCGAGAATAAATTGAATACTTGAGGTGGTTTTGATAGCCTCAAATATCCCAAAGATAGTTGATGTTATCAAAACCGGTTGTACTAGCATCGAAATACTACACAAGAATTTGATGCTAGTAGAACCACACTATATAGAGCAAACTCCCCCACAATATATGCACGGGAAAGAACTTGGTGGAGTTTTCTCTATATACACATCCATGCAACAAGCAAACACAACAAATGGTAGATATGCATGAATGACAAGAACCAACCCACTTTTCCTAAACCCTCTAAACTTCTCCCCCATTGGCAACAAGTGCCAAAATGGAGGAAAAATCTAGAAGACCAATATAGTATGAGTTCCTCCTTAGTTTGTGCATTTCTCATATTGTGAGTGGAATCAAATGCACATATCCAGTTACGAACAAACGAAGAAATTCACACTATATTGAGGATCCATAGAATGCACCAAAAAGATATTATGATATGATCACAGGAGTGTTCTAAAGAATATAGAGAAGCTCCCCATGATTTGTGCATTATTTAGTTTTGTATTTGGATACAACGTGCACAAAATAGGATCATCACTTGACTAAGCATGGGTCCAAAATATATCCAACAACTCATGGGTGCAAAGATATATGCAATACATACAAGCACTCACTACTCAACCTCTTACCAGATTCACCAGAGAATAAAAAGTGACAATCCAAGTGACTGGCAAGGAATAAAGGATATCAAAAGAGGGATATGCACTTTCTCATGTGTATAAGTTTCTTACGTGGCCAATAATCATCGAGATGAGCATCCACAGAGAAACTTGCACACACAAAAAGATACAAAATATAAGAACATGATATCCAAGAATGAATCCATTATTATACAAACTTGATCTTAGCATAAGAGCTTTGTCACATGGCACATGACACAAGGCACATGGCGCAAATTGATCTCATTCGCATAAAAATGAATTACTCAGCATGAGAGCAAATTCCACAACCAAAAAGATTGTTTCTTGCAATTATATCAATATTGCACATAAGAGCACTTTGAGGAATTGGTATGCAATAAGTTGCTTAATTGGCATATTTGGGATAAGTGAACCATGAGCATGGTCTTATAGATCCCCATGATATGCTTCTTCTCAAAAGTCTCATAGATGTAATAAGGAGGTTTAAGCTTTTGCAATAAACACAAACTCAACAAGTACTAATCATGCCATGATGCAACATACATAATGTTGACTCTAATTTAAATAAATGCATGAAGTAAGAACTTGTTACCGAGAGAGCATTGGTTCAAGGGGCCCTTGATCTAGCACGTGAACATGAGGGACTTGATCCTGTTCTTGGATAGGTACATGATCTCCCATAGCATCTTGCTCTTGTGTTGGGGGTGATGACTTCCCTTGTGGTGGATCCACAAGAGGGGCTCTTACTCCTTCTTCTTCTACATGGACATGGGGTGTTTCTTGTGGAAGAATATGACCAATCCCCGTTGTACTTGTAGCTTGGGAAGGAGCCTCATCACCTACAACACTTGAAACAATTTGCTCTACATGGAAGCCATTATCCTCATCAAACTCCTCATTCGCCATTTCCTCAATACATCCAGTGGATTTATTGAGAATAAGTAAGTGTGGGAGCTTGATGCATATCCAATAAAAAGACCCAAATATAGTTAACCGGGTTTTCATGATGAGAATGAAACACTTACAACAGAACCGGGTTTTCATTTATCTTCTCCCTCAAATCGAAGAATCAATCAAGCTTGGCTCTAATAATTTCCCACGGTGTCTCCATCTTCCTAGTGAATAAGCCAAGCATCCAATGCTTATCCAAAGTACCTAAAACACATTAAGGTACAATTTGGTCCCCAAACATATTGGGTCCGAAGTAGTTAGCACAACCACAATACATAGGGCAAACTCCACAATAAATATGTGCAAATGTATATGAACTCGAAATTCATGCACATCTTTAACCATTAAGGATATTATGGAGTTTACCCTATAGAGAGGATCAAGTAGAGCAAGCAAGGCATGGAGAAGAATATAAATAAATATGCATGCATATGCCTACCAAGATCCAAAGAGATACAATTTGGATGAAAGAACACAAAGACGAAGAATACTCTAATAATAACATAAAGCATTCAAGTTATCCAAATTATATCAAGTGACGAATCCACACAGGACCGCACACAAAGTACAACATATGAACTAAGCAAAAACCAATGAGCATATAGGATATACATTACACACATGCTCAAAGGCTTATCTCACTCAAGTAGATAATAGAAAGTACGAGCAGTGAGATACGGCAAGTTGAAGCACAAGCCGAGAAGAAGAAGATCACAAAGTTCTACCACATGAAGAAATACCAATTGTAAGAGAATACAAATGGTATTTGGAATTAACACTCGGTGGTAGATTCCGAAGAAGCACAAGATCAAAATCAATCCAAAGCATAAGAGAGCTTTATAGCGTACTTGGCCGGGTGGGCATTTCTGCCCATTGGACCCCGTGCGCACGGGCTAGGTCAGCCCCGCGCGCACGGTGTGTCCAGAGGAGAAACCACCACCCCGTGCGCATGGGAGTCCAGGACCCCGTGCGCACGGGGTGTCCAGTAAGTTTCGTGGTACCCCGTGCGCACGGAGGTCAGAGACCCCGTGTACACGGGGTGTCCAGAAACTTACTGAAGACCCTCACAGGACACCGCGATGAAGCACGCAACAAAGGCAAATAATCAACCAACAAGAGATAATTAGTGGATACTTTGAGAAATTGAATTTCAAATGAGCTTGACATACCACATAGTGACTAGATAATATTGAATATCAATACTATGTGGCATTTCTCATATTCACATTTTGGGTTTGTGATGTGCACAAAACATAACACTCCCCCATAATGTGATGATCCACTAATATCTCGCAAGAGCCAAACAAGATACAATAAAGGCTCAAGACTACAAACACCACTATATGATGTGCAATGCAACCTACACATGCTAGATAACACAAATCAAGCATACTAGGAAGCACAACAAATAAATGCACATGAGTGAACTCTTCATTTCCCTTCATTGCTTCAAGACTATATCACCAAAGACTCTTTCAAGACCATATCAACTTCCACTATGAATATCATCTTGGTCACCACTTGCCCTTCTAAGAACTCCATCACAAGCTCTTGAGAGGCACCATGAATTCTTCACTCTAGTTGCTTGCTTCAAGACTTGATCAACCGAAACCCAACACATGAGCTCACCATGATCTTGTCTTGAAACCATAACTCAAATTCTTCTTTTTGATTATTCTCTCAAGCCTTGATCCTCAGAAGCCCAAATATGTCAATCTTTGAGATCCTCCAAAGAACTGAAACCTCACTGGATATGGGATCTCGAGAGCCAACACCTAGGCCCCGTGAGCACGGGGTATCCAGAGAGTTGACACTTGACCTCGTGCACACGGTACAAGCCCGTGTGCAAGGGGTATCCAGAGAGGGATACCATGAGGACTTCTTCGGATGCTTTGATGGCAATCTTCACATAACAACCCAAATAACTTCAAGCATCACTATGGAACATATCTTCATATAAGATCCAATGCACTTGATGCTCCATAGGAATTGTCATTTAATACCAAAGCTTAGAGCACATATAACTTCATCTATATGGAGTTCATCCTTGATTCCATCCAATATCCTTGAGACACTATCTTCATATATATGGACTTCATCCTTGATTTAGTCCAATATCCTTGTGGCACCATCTATGGAAAACCCTTCAAATATATCTCACTGAAAACATTAGTCCATGGAGATTGTCATTCAGTTACCAAAACCACACTTAGGGGCTAGATGCACTTTCAATCTCCCCCATTTTGGTAATTGATGACAATCTCAACAAGAGGGTTTATATAATGAATTTAAAACAAGTATGTAATCTATCCGAGAATAAATTGAATACTTGAGGTGGTTTTGATAGCCTCAAATATCCCAAAGATAGTTGATGTTATCAAAACCGGTTGTACTAGCATCGAAATACTACACAAGAATTTGATGCTAGTAGAACCACACTATATAGAGCAAACTCCCCCACAATATATGCACGGGAAAGAACTTGGTGCAGTTTTCTCTATATACACATCCATGCAACAAGCAAACACAACAAATGGTAGATATGCATGAATGACAAGAACCAACCCACTTTTCCTAAACCCTCTAAACTTCTCCCCCATTGGCAACAAGTGCCAAAATGGAGGAAAAATCTAGAAGACCAATATAGTATGAGTTCCTCCTTAGTTTGTGCATTTCTCATATTGTGAGTGGAATCAAATGCACATATCCAGTTACGAACAAACGAAGAAATTCACACTATATTGAGGATCCATAGAATGCACCAAAAAGATATTATGATATGATCACAGGAGTGTTCTAAAGAATATAGAGAAGCTCCCCATGATTTGTGCATTATTTAGTTTTGTATTTGGATACAACGTGCACAAAATAGGATCATCACTTGACTAAGCATGGGTCCAAAATATATCCAACAACTCATGGGTGCAAAGATATATGCAATACATACAAGCACTCACTACTCAACCTCTTACCAGATTCACCAGAGAATAAAAAGAGACAATCCAAGTGACTGGCAAGGAATAAAGGATATCAAAGAGGGATATGCACTTTCTCATGTGTATAAGTTTCTTACGTGGCCAATAATCATCGAGATGAGCATCCACAGAGAAACTTGCACACACAAAAAGATACAAAAGATAAGAACATGATATCCAAGAATGAATCCATTATTATACAAACTTGATCTTAGCATAAGAGCTTTGTCACATGGCACATGACACAAGGCACATGGCGCAAATTGATATCATTTGCATAAAAATGAATTACTCAGCATGAGAGCAAATTCCACAACCAAAAAGTCTGTTTCTTGCAATTATATCAATATTGCACATAAGAGCACTTTGAGGAATTGGTATGCAATAAGTTGCTTAATTGGCATATTTGGGATAAGTGAACCATGAGCATGGTCTTATAGATCCCCATGATATGCTTCTGCTCAAAAGTCTCGTAGATGCAATAAGGAGGTTTAAGCTTTTGCAATAAACACAAACTCAACAAGTACTAATCATGCCATGATGCAACATACATAATGTTGACTCTAATTTAAATAAATGCATGAAGTAAGAACTTGTTACCGAGAGAGCATTGGTTCAAGGGGCCCTTGATCTAGCACGTGAACATGAGGGACTTGATCTTGTTCTTGGATAGGTACATGATCTCCCATAGCATCTTGCTCTTGTGTTGGGGGTGATGACTTCCCTTGTGGTGGATCCACAAGAGGGGCTCTTACTCCTTCTTCTTCTACATGGACATGGGGTGTTTCTTGTGGAAGAATATGACCAATCCCCGTTGTACTTGTAGCTTGGGAAGGAGCCTCATCACCTACAACACTTGAAACAATTTGCTCTACAAGGAAGCCGTTATCCTCATCAAACTCCTCATTCGCCATTTCCTCAATACATCCAGTGGATTTATTGAGAATAAGTAAGTGTGGGAGCTTGATGCATATCCAATAAAAAGACCCAAATATAGTTAACCGGGTTTTCATGATGAGAATGAAACACTTACAACAGAACCGGGTTTTCATTTATCTTCTCCCTCAAATCGAAGAATCAATCAAGCTTGGCTCTAATAATTTCCCACGGTGTCTCCATCTTCCTAGTGAATAAGCCAAGCATCCAATGCTTATCCAAAGTACCTAAAACACATTAAGGTACAATTTGGTCCCCAAACATATTGGGTCCGAAGTAGTTAGCACAACCACAATACATAGGGCAAACTCCACAATAAATATGTGCAAATGTATATGAACTCGAAATTCATGCACATCTTTAACCATTAAGGATATTATGGAGTTTACCCTATAGAGAGGATCAAGTAGAGCAAGCAAGGCATGGAGAAGAATATAAATAAATATGCATGCATATGCCTACCAAGATCCAAAGAGATACAATTTGGATGAAAGAACACAAAGACGAAGAATACTCTAATAATAACATAAAGCATTCAAGTTATCCAAATTATATCAAGTGACGAATCCACACAGGACCGCACACAAAGTACAACATATGAACTAAGCAAAAACCAATGAGCATATAGGATATACATTACACACATGCTCAAAGGCTTATCTCACTCAAGTAGATAATAGAAAGTACGAGCAGTGAGATACGGCAAGTTGAAGCACAAGCCGAGAAGAAGAAGATCACAAAGTTCTACCACATGAAGAAATACCAATTGTAAGAGAATACAAATGGTATTTGGAATTAACACTCGGTGGTAGATTCCGAAGAAGCACAAGATCAAAATCAATCCAAAGCATAAGAGAGCTTTATAGCGTACTTGGCCGGGTGGGCATTTCTGCCCATTGGACCCCGTGCGCACGGGCTAGGTCAGCCCCGCGCGCACGGTGTGTCCAGAGGAGAAACCACCACCCCGTGCGCATGGGAGTCCAGGACCCCGTGCGCACGGGGTGTCCAGTAAGTTTCGTGGTACCCCGTGCGCACGGAGGTCAGAGACCCCGTGTACACGGGGTGTCCAGAAACTTACTGAAGACCCTCACAGGACACCGCGATGAAGCACGCAACAAAGGCAAATAATCAACCAACAAGAGATAATTAGTGGATACTTTGAGAAATTGAAT
Source organism: Thinopyrum elongatum (assembly GCA_011799875.1). NCBI lineage: Eukaryota > Viridiplantae > Streptophyta > Magnoliopsida > Poales > Poaceae > Thinopyrum > Thinopyrum elongatum. The sequence continues at coordinate 406,600,701 of CM022298.1, read as the reverse complement.
TTCAAATGAGCTTGACATACCACATAGTGACTAGATAATATTGAATATCAATACTATGTGGCATTTCTCATATTCACATTTTGGGTTTGTGATGTGCACAAAACATAACACTCCCCCATAATGTGATGATCCACTAATATCTCGCAAGAGCCAAACAAGATACAATAAAGGCTCAAGACTACAAACACCACTATATGATGTGCAATGCAACCTACACATGCTAGATAACACAAATCAAGCATACTAGGAAGCACAACAAATAAATGCACATGCTAGATACAAAACCTAAGCATGCAAGGGGCGAGTAACTTTCAATGTAAGCAATAAAAATACAAGTTACCGCAAGGAGGAACATTGGATAGATAATATGAAGATAATCCACATGACTTGGCTCGAACAAACAAATGATGAATATTCTTTTCTTCATGAACTAGCCAAATCTCCAATGTCCTCCACACACCTATTGATCAAGGTTGAGCTTGATGGTCCCCAACCAAGTTGGGTCCTAAGAAGTTAGTCACAATAGGCTTGGCAACCCAAATGGCCTTTTCCATTTCCAACCCACTTTGGGCGCCAACAAACTTGGCAAACAAATTGCCAACAACATCCTTCCTAAGTGAATAATGATCATTGACTAGAGGAGGCTTAGGGATGTTACCGTTGGGACAAGATGAAGATATGTGTCCCTTCTCACGACAAATATAGCAACATGTGCTCCCCCTTCTCTTCTTCTTTACTTTCTCAACTTGGGGAGAATTTCCTTGGTTCATTATTGATAGTGGCCTTTCTTCAGCTTGAGGTTGACCTTGAGATTGAACTTGAGGTTGACCTTGAGATTGAACTTGAAGCCGCTTCCCTTGTTGCTTCACATTTGAAGCCTTCTTCTTCAATGGACAAGATCTCACATGGTGTCCAACATTCTTGCACTTGAAGCATGTAATGTTGGCCTCATTCTTGACTTGGTCTTGTCCCTTCTTCTTTTACTTGGACTTCTTGTTGTTGGAGATGAAACCAAGTCCACCCTTGTCATGAGGGGATTTTTGAACACTCAAGATAGTGTTGAGAGTGGAATTTCCTTCATGACACATTTCCAAGTCTTTCTTCAAATTAGTGACTTGGGCCTTGAGCTCTTTGTTTTCCTCTACAAGGTTAGTATCAACAAAAGTACTAGAGGAAGTAGAAGCTTCATGGTTAGAGCAACAATGCAAGGATAGCAATTCATTACAAGAATTGGCAATAATATGTCTAGATGAATCACTAGGACTAGCACATGTCAATAAAGCATTTTGAGTAGAAATAGTGCTAATGTCCACATGAGGCTCACAAGATGTTACCTTAGTCACAATAGCCTCATGAGCTAACTTTAGCCTTTCATGGGAGATAAGAAGATCATCATGAGAGCCTGAGAGCTTTTCATGACTCTCTTCTAATTCCCCATAATTGCTAGTTAGCAAACCAAGTTGAGCCCTTAGCTCAACATTCTCCTTCAAGATAGATGCTTCACAAGAAGTAGAGTTAGTAGCACAAGCATTATTAATAATATGAGAGGAGCTAGAAGAAACTAGAGACTTCACATGAGTAGCTTGAAGTTCCTCATAGGACTTAGAGAGTTTGGTGAGCTCGCCTTTGACATTCTTGTAGCCAAGGTCAAGGTGCTCAAAATCCTCTCTAAGTTGATCATGAGCAACTTCAATCTCTTCTTTAGAAGATTCTAAGTCTCTAAGAGTTTCTAGAGCATCAAGAAGGTTACAGTCAAGTTTTTCATTAAGTTCTTGCTCTTCATGAAGTAAATCATTACACTTCCCAAAATGGGCAATAAGATCTCTAAACATCACATAAGTGTTCTTATTAACCCCATGAAGAGCTTTACCAATTTCATAAATTTCTTGACTCATATCAATATTAGTTTCATCATCACACTCATCATTATCACTACAAAGAGTAGATGATACCTCGGTAATACCTCTTGCCATGAGGCACATGTGAACATCGGAGGTTGATGATGATTCTTTTGGAGAGGGAGATTCTTCATCATCAAGAGTAGGATATCCATGTCCATCCTCTTGACACTCCTAGCATTTCCTCTCCAATGTGGTGATGTCCTTCTTTGCTCTTCTAGCAATTTCTTCATTAATGATGTGTGCACTATTTTTCCTTATTTCCTCTACATTGTTAGTCAAACAACAACTAGAGGAAATAGAAGCATATATATCATGGAAACAAGGAGTATCAAGCATATCATCACATGAAGTATTCAAGGAATCTCTATATGATATGCATGGACTATTAACACAAGAATGTATGTCATTTTTGCTAGATGTGTTCAAGTCCAAAGAAGCTACAACATTAGCATTTATGCATGAAAGATCATCAATGTTGAGCACAACATCATCATCACAAATGATATTTCCACTCACCATGTTATTACCTTGGGACATGTCATATGATGGTGAGGTGGAAGTATTTGAAATGTCCAAGCACACGGAGGAAGAAGCAATATGGAGTTCTTCATGATATGAAGATGTGGATAACTCCTCAATTGACTCCTCCGAAAGATGATGAACCTCATCAAGATTGGACCCACCATATATTACTCCAAGTTTGGTCCACATCTCATGAGCCGACACACAAGTCATGATTGACTCAAACACTTCGAGGGATATAGATCGGATTAAGACATTCTTAGCACCATACCCACAAAGCATATTATCATTTTCTTCAATAGTGGGAAAAAGTTCATCCTTCCACGGAGGAGCCCCTACAAGAACAATTCGCACAAAATTTGGACCCATGGCCTGGAAATGACAAAGCATGCGAATTTTCCACAAGTGATAGTTTGTGCCACTAAAACAAAAAGTGTCATCGTGCACTAAACCACTAGTCGACATCTTTACTCTCTAGGCGGTGAAGCCTAGCAAGGAGAGACCAAAGTTCTGATACCAATTGAAAGGATCTAGATGACGACTAGAGGGGGGGTGAATAGGCGTTTTAAAACTGTTACGGATTTGGCTTTATCCTAATGCGGAATTAAACTAAACGGATACCTTTCAAGCACAAAACCTAAATATGCTAGGCTCAACTAAGTGCACCAACAATCTATGCTAAACAAGATAGGCACTTAAGGAAACTAGCAAGCACAAACTATATCACAAGATATGGAAATGTAGGAACAACTAAGCAATTCAACTAGCACAAGATATATCAATATGAGCAAGTATGAATTGCTGTAAGTAAAGGGTGAGGGTATGAGATAACCACAAGTGAGTCGGAGATGCGGATTTATCCCGAAGTTCACACTCGTGAGAGTGCTAATCTCCGTTAGAGCGGTGCCGAAGCCAAAGCTTCGGGGCGCCACCAAGTGGCTCACCGTATTCTCCCTTTCGAGTCACCCCCAACGGATGAGCCTCGATTCACTCGGGGTTGGTCTTGAAGGCGACCACCACACCTTTACAAACTTCTCCGGAGCACACCACAAGCAAGGAAGCTTCCGGAGGAACCTTGACCACTTAGGCCACTTCAACACCCTTCCCCGGAGCACACCACAAGAGGAAGCTTCCGGGGGAACCTTGACCACCTAGGCCACTTCACAATCTTCACAATATGTCACCAAACCGTCTAGGAGGCGGAAGCCTCCAAGAGTAATAAACTCACAAGCTCTCACTCGAACTAATCGATGCGGGGAGCTCAAACCAATGCAACAAATGCTCAACCCACTCTCTCAATCTCACAAGATGCAACTCAAGAAAGTAGGAGATTGAAGAGAGGGGATGCAATGGATAGGATCAACAAATGGTTCACAAATCCATCCACAAATCCCCCTTCACATAGAGGGGAGATAGGGGTTTGGGAGAGGTGGAGAGAGGCTCAAAATGGTGTTTAGAAGGTGTATGAACAGCCCCCAAACCGGAGGGGGGACGCAGCCCTTAAATAGCCAAACACAGAAACTAGCCGTTGGGGCTCAACGGGCATTTCCTGGGCACCCCGTGCACATGGGGGGTTAGACCCCGTGCACACGGGGTCCCGTGTGCACGGTACAAGTCCGTGTCCACGGGGTACCCCAGGACAGCCAGTAGCAGCCCACTCAAACAATGATAACTTTGTCATACGGACTCCGAATTCGATGATCTTGGGCTTGTTTTGAAGCTATGGAAAAGCCCAAGGTCCTCACATAGAGAACCACCCAAGATCAACAAGAAAGAATGATGAAAGTAATGCAAAGGTTTGAGCTCTCTACATGCGACGTGATCAAGCTACTTGCCCGAGAGTCCCCCTTGATAGTACGGCTATCGAACCTATAATCCGGTCTCCCACCAAGCACTATGAGACCGGCAAAACTAGGAAAACCTAGCTAAGTTATACCTTTGCCTTGCATATTCAACTTGAGCTTGATGATGACTTTAATGCTTGCCTCAAGTTGGAATCCCTTTCTTGTCCACAACCACTTGGTGAAGATACTCGAATTGCTTCCTCATATTGTAATGAGGGAAGCCTTAACTTAAGCCCACCTTCACATGTGTATTATCATGATGTGGACCGCAAGCTTCAAAGTATATAACCTCCGGCTTCTCATCTTGCACTTGGACTCCTCTAACCCGATGACCATCACCTCTTGATGTCATCCACACATAGGCTACTTGAAATCTTTCCTTTTGTTGCAAGCCCATGAGAAACACCTAACCCATATAGACATAACAAACACATAGCATGGGTTAGGTAACAAAGCACAATTCACAGTTACTTACCATACCACTAGATCACTTGATCTCATGTGGTACAATGTTTGTGCTTTGTGGGTTGACCACTTAGATATAATCTTTGAGCTTCATCTTGGTCAACCAACATCTTTACTTCAAGCTCCATCTTGGTTTCTTGAAAGCCACAATGAACTCTTCATTTCCCTTCATTGCTTCAAGACTATATCACCAAAGACTCTTTCATGACCATATCAAGTTCCACTATGAATATCATCTTGGTCACCACTTGCCCTTCTAAGAACTCCATCACAAGCTCTTGAGAGGCACCATGAATTCTTCACTCTAGTTGCTTGCTTCAAGACTTGATCAACCGAAACCCAACACATGAGCTCACCATGATCTTGTCTTGAAACCATAACTCAAATTCTTCTCTTTGATTATTCTCTCAAGCCTTGTGTAGGAGATATGCCCTAGAGGCAATAATAAATGTTATTGATTATCTCCCTGTTCATAATTAGGTTTATGTTCCATGCTATAACTGCTATGGTTCTCGAGTCTGCAAATAAAACGAGGCTCGGAGGAAGACTCATATGCATGTGTGGAATAATAAACGATAAAATGTATTCCTAGTCAAGCCTCTATGACTGGCTCAAGTATTGCATGATGATCCTGTTTTCCTGATCATGGGCATGACTATGCCAGCAATTTTGAGGGCACAATGTTAGCAGAACATTTGTGTTGAATCGACCCGATTGATGTTATGCTATGAGATTCTTTCGTCACAAGTTAATGGTTAATAACACAGAGATGGTTAATGTTTGCATGATTCCTTAGACCATGAGAGTATCGAGTTTCTTCATGCTTGCTTCATGAACTTTGGGGTTTGTTAAACGTCATCCGTAAATGGGTGGCTATTACGGCGGCTTACGGGTTCATGGAAAAGTGTGTCAAGTAACTTGATAGCTCAAGATTGGGATTTGCTCCTCCGGCGATGTAGAGATATCTCTGGGCCCTCTCGGTGTTACGGTATCCATCATTGTCTGGCCAGACACTTTGTGATTTGATCACGGGGATGCCGGAACACGGGAACGAGAAAAGAGAACAAATACCGGTAACGAGGTAACTGGCATAGTGGACAAGTTGTTGACCCACGGGGATGCCATCATGTCTCACCTCGGGTATTTGTAACATATCGCGAAGCAACAGGAATAGCACACGGCAACTGGAGGTTCACTCGAATATTCATTCGTGTGGGTATAGGGGTCAATATGGGTGTCCACGGCTCCGATGTTGATCATTGATCGGAAGGGGTTCCGTGTCATGTCTATACTTCACCGAACCTATAGGGTCACACGCTTAAGGGTCATCTATCTGCTGAATACTAGACAGGGAGTCTGAGAGAAAATCACCGAAAAAGTTTCGGACACCGAAAAGTTTCGGACAGCGGAAAAGTTCCGCAGAGAGAGGTCACCGGATGAGTTCCGGTGAAACTGAAAAGTTGTTTCAGGGGATACCATTAAGTCAAAATGGTTTCGGCACATGCCTGATAATTCTTGGAGGATGCCATAATCATTCTGGAAACTTCTGGGAATTTTCTGGAAGAAAAACCGGAAATGTTCCGGGGCTGCCGGAACTGCTTCAGATGCTTTTCGCAGATGAAATCACTAAACTGGAATTGTTCCAGAACGCGTTGAAAATTATTTTAGTGGGTACTGGAAATGTTCTAAGCCCACATAAATATTTTCAGTTTGAACGGACGCTGAAAAATGTCGTCGTGAATAGTGAAAGTGCTTTTTGGGTGGCTTCTTGGAGAAGCCACCTTGAGGGTCCTTTGGTATTTTTCCCCTTGGCTTCTTGGAGAAGCCACCCTTGGGCTTGGCCTATAAATAGGGGTGGAGGGGGCTGCCTAAAGACTCACTCCTTCTCACATACAAGTGCCATGCAATGATCTGGCTTCTCTCTCCCTCCCACGAAAAGAGTTTCGTAGAGCCGAAAGGCTGTCTGGGTTCCGGTGGGAACTAGTTCTGGACGGCGAAGCCCTGCCGGATAGTTGACACCGTATGTGTGCAACTCTGTAGAGAGGTCGTAGTTTCGATCTTAGTGCCCGAGGGGCTGTTCGTGAGTGCCTCCCGAAGGGCTGTCCAAGTGACGGTCCGAGTTCTGTGAGTCCTCCCGAAGGGCTGTCCGAGTGACCGTTCGAGTTTCGAAGGTCCTCCCGAAGGGCTGTCCGTGACACCGTCCGAGGGACTGTTCGACCGCCTCCCGGAGGGCTGTCCGAAGGGAAGACGAGGGTATACATCCTCGCGGTTGGGAGGTTGTAAATCCTAGCTGCGGGGATCTGCACCACCGATCGTCATCGACTCTACTTTCGCTGCGCTACGAGTCGGTAACGAAAATGATCAAACCTTGTATGCAGTCTCCATAGTGGTCCTAGGCTGGTGCGTAGGTCGGAAATTTTTTGTTTTCTGCTGCGTTACCCTACAACTCGCCCGTCGCGTGGGAGTGGTCTCGTCGCCGGAATCTACCGGAACCGTCGACGGTGAGCTCGCGGGCGGCGCCGGAGTTCGGGGTCTGGACGGGATCGCGGCTGCGCGGCTCGAGGGGGTACGTGCGAGTGCGCGTTCGACTCCCGGGGTTGCCAGGAGCACAGCGCGGTGCTTAGCCAAGCACGGAAGCGGCCATGGCCACGAGCACGAGCTCGTCGGCGGCGGCCAAAGCACGACCACGGTGGCGGCTAGCTACGGCGGTTCCTATGGCGCAGCGAGAGAGAGGAGGGGAGAAGCTCACCGTGCAGGCTCACACGTAGGCCCGGCGAGTGGTTTAGTAGCTGCTGCGCCGGGAATCGACGGAGAGGCGCCGGCGACCGAAGCAAAGGGGGCGGAGAAAAACGACGCCTGTGGAGCTCCCCTGCTCCACCAGAGAGCTTCAGGCGACGCGGTCGACCACGGCGGAGGCGAGGGACATCTCGACGAGGCGATGCGAGGCCGGTAGCCGCGAGCACGGCGTCGAGCGGCGGCGGCCGCGTCCGGCTGCTCCCGGATCTGAGGGGAAGACGGGCGGAGCGAGCGAGGGAGAGAGATAGGGAATGCCAGGGGAGTCGAGTGGCTCCGGCCTTATCTCCTCCTCCTCCCTGTAGCGTCGGTGGCGCCGCGGTGTCGCCGGCTGACTGGCGCGCGCGCGCGCGGCCACGGCGGGGACGACACGGGGAGGAGGGAGACGAGGTGGGCCTGCTGGGCCGCGACTCGGGGCACTGTGCACTAAGGCCCAGTGCACAGTGTCCCGCTTTTGATTTTCTGTTTTAGCTTCTCCATTTTCTTTTATCCTTTTCTGTTTCAAAATGTTTAGGGCACTTGTGCACTTTTGAAAAATGTGGGAGTTGGCCCAAATATTGCAATGCAATATTATCTCTCACCAAAAAGTGGTTTGGACAAATTTGGATTCCATGTGAGTTTGATATTAATTTAATAGATGTAAATAGTCTGTTTTGAGTGCTGTTTCAGGTTGTTTCACTCACTTAGCTAACTCCAAAAATAATGATTATGATTTTGCCATGACCACTGGATTATTTGCTAATTAAATAACATTTCTCCAGCAGAGTTTGATCAACTTCAATTTGCACTTTGGAATTTAATTTGATTTTCAGATTTTGAATTTGAATTGGATTATTAACCCAAATGATTTGGCACTGCAAATGATCATGACTTGGCAGTTTTAACAGAGTGTCATAGAGCTTATTACTAGGGGGTGTTACACCGGTGCAGGCTCCACAGAAACATTTTCCTGTGCTGCGCTACTCTCCGGTTCGAGGGCCATCTCATCAAGCTCCACTTTCCTCCCACTTACTTCTTTCGAGAGAAACTCTTTCTCTAGAAAGGATCCATTCCTGGCAACAAAGATCTTGCCCTCGGATCTTAGGTAGAAGGTATACCCAATAGTTTCCTTAGGGTATCCTATGAATACGCATTTTTCCGACTTGGGTTCGAGCTTCTCTGGTTGAAGTTTCTTCACATAAGCATCGCATCCCCAAACTTTCAGAAACGACAGCTTAGGTTTCTTCCCAAACCATAATTCATACGGTGTCGTCTCAACGGATTTTGACGGTGCCCTATTTAAAGTGAATGCGGCAGTCTCTAAAGCATAACCCCAAAAAGATAGCGGTAGATCAGTAAGAGACATCATAGATCGCACCATATCCAATAGAGTGCGATTACGACGTTCGGACACACCGTTACGCTGAGGTGTTCCAGGCGGCGTGAGTTGTGAAACAATTCCACATTTCCTTAAGTGCGTGCCAAATTCATGACTCAAATATTCTCCTCCACGATCTGATCGTAAGAACTTTATTTTCTTGCCACGTTGATTCTCAACCTCATTCTGAAATTCCTTGAACTTTTCAAAGGTCTCAGACTTGTGCTTCATCAAGTAGATATACCCATATCTACTCAAATCATCGGTGAGGGTGAGAACATAACGATAACCACCGCGAGCCTCAACACTCATTGGACCACACACATCAGTATGTATGATCTCCAATAAGTTGGTTGCTCGCTCCATTGTTCCGGAGAACGGAGTCTTGGTCATCTTGCCCAAGAGGCATGGTTCGCATCTGTCAAATGATTCATAATCAAGAGACTCCAAAAGTCCATCTGCATGGAGTTTCTTCATGCGTTTAACACCGATATGACCAAGGCGGCAGTGCCACAAGTATGTGGGACTATCGTTATCAACCTTGCATTTCTTGGCATTCACATTATAAACATGTGTAACATCACGTTCGAGATTCAATAAAAATAAACCATTCACCAGCGGGGCATGACCATAAAACATATCTCTCATATAAATAGAACAACCATTATTCTCAGATGAGTAGCCATCTCGCATTAAGCGAGATCCAGATACAATGTTCATGCTCAAAGCTGGTACTAAATAACAATTATTGAGGTTTAAAACTAATCCCGTAGGTAGATGCAGAGGTAGCGTGCCGACGGCGATCACATCGACCTTGGAACCATTCCCGACGCGCATCGTCACCTCGTCCTTTGCCAGTCTACGCTGATTCCGCAGTTCCTGCTTTGAGTTACAAATATGAGCAACCGCACCGGTATCAAATACCCAGGAACTACTACGAGTGCTGGTAAGGTACACATCAATTACATGTATATCATATATACCTTTGGTATTGCCGGCCTTCTTGTCCGCCAAGTACTTGGGGCAGTTTCGCTTCCAGTGACCGTTTCCCTTGCAATAAAAGCACTCAGTCTCAGGCTTGGGTCCATTCTTCGACTTCTTCCCGGCAGCTGGCTTACCGGGCGCGGCAACTCCCTTGCCGTCCTTCTTGAAGTTCTTCTTACCCTTGCCCTTCTTGAACTTAGTGGTTGTATTCACCATCACCATCAACACTTGATGTTCCTTTCTGATCTCTGCCTCCGCTGACTTCAGCATCGCATATACCTCAGGAATGGTCTTTTCCATCCCCTGCATGTTGAAGTTCATCACGAAGCTCTTGTAGCTAGGTGGAAGCGACTGAAGGATTCTGTCAACGACCGCGTCATCCGGGAGATTAACTCCCAGCTAAGACAAGCGGCTGTGCAACCCAGACATTTTGAGTATGTGCTCGCTGACAGAACTATTTTCCTCCATCTTACAGCTGTAGAACTTATCGGAGACTTCATATCTCTCGATCCGGGCATGAGCTTGGAAAACCATTTTCAGCTCTTCGAACATCTCATATGCTCCGTGATGCTCAAAACGCTTTTGGAGCCCCGGTTCTAAGCTGAAGAGCATGCCGCACTGAACGAAGGAGTAATCATCGGTGCGTGTCTGCCAAACGTTCAAATCGTCTGGCAGTGCTGGGAGAGCAGGTGGGTCACCTAGCGGTGCTTCAAGGACATATGATTTCTTGGCAGCTATGAGGATAATCCTCAGGTTACGGACCCAGTCCGCATAGTTGCTACCATCGTCTTTCAGCTTGTTTTTCTCTAGGAACGCGTTGAAGTTGAGGGTAACATTAGCGTTGGCCATTTGATCTACAAGATAGATATGTAACATTTAGACTAAGTTCATGACAATTAAGTTCATCTAATCAAATTATGTAATGAACTCCCACTCAGATAGACATCCCTCTCGTCATCTAAGTGATTACATGATCCGAATCGACTAGGCCGTGTCCGATCATCACGTGAGACGGACTAGTCATCAACGGTGAACATCCCCATGTTGATCGTATCTTCTATACGACTCATGCTCGACCTTTCGGTCTCTTGTGTTCCGAGGCCATGTCTGTACATGCTAGGCTCGTCAAGTCAACCTAAGTGTATTGCTGTGTAAATCTGGCTTACACCCGTTGTATTCGAACATTAGAATCTATCACACCCGATCAACACGTAGTGCTTCGAAACAACGAACCTTCGCAACGGTGCACAGTTAGGGGGAACACTTTCTTGAAATTTTAGTAAGGGATCATCTTATATATGCTACCGTCGTTCTAAGCAAATAAGATGCAAAAACATGATAAACATCTCATGCAATCAAAATAGTGACATGATATGGCCATTATCACTTTGCTCCTTTTGATCTCCATCTTCGGGGCTCCATGATCATCATCGTCACCGGCATGACACCATGATCTCCATCATCGTGTCTTCATGAAGTTGTCTCGCCAACTATTACTTCTACTACTACGGCTAACGGTTAGCAATAAAGTAAAGTAATTACATGGCGAATTTCAATGACACGCGGGTCATATAATAAATTAAGACAACTCCTATGGCTCCTGCCGGTTGTCATACTCATCGACATGCAAGTCGTGATTCCTATTACAAGAACATGATCATCTCATACATCACATATATCATTCATCACATCCTTTGGCCATATCACATCACAAAGCACTTGCTGCAAAAACAAGTTAGACGTCCTCTAATTGTTGTTGCAAGTTTTTACGTGGCTGCTATAGGTTTCTAGCAAGAACGTTTCTTACCTACGCCAAAACCACAACGTGATATGCCAATTTCTATTTACCCTTCATAAGGACCCTGTTCATCGAATCCGATCCAACTAAAGTGGGAGAGACAGACACCCGCTAGCCACCTTATGCAACTAGTGCATGTCAGTCGGTGGAACCTGTCTCACGTAAGCGTACGTGTAAGGTCGGTCCGGGCCGCTTCATCCCACAGTGCCGCCGAATCAAGATAAGACTAGTAACGGCAAGAAGATTGACAAATCGACGCCCACAACTACTTTGTGTTCTACTCGTGCAAGATACTACGCATAGACCTAGCTCATGATGCCACTGTTGGGGAACGTAGCAGAATTTTAAAATTTTCTACGCATCAACAAGATCAATCTATGGAGTCATCTAGCAACGAGTGAGAGGGGAGTGTATCTACATACCCTTGTAGATCGCGAGCGGAAGCGTTCAAGAGAACGGGGTTGATGGAGTCGTACTCGTCGTGATCCAAATCACCGATGACCGAGCGCCGAACGGACGGCACCTCCGCGTTCAACACACGTACGGAGCAGAGACGTCTCCTCCTTCTTGATCCAGCAAGGGGGGAGGAGAGGTTGATGGAGATCCAGCAGCACGACGGTGTGGTGGTGGAAGCAGCGGGATTTCAGCAGGGCTTCGCCAAGCGCTACTGGAGGAGGAAGAGGTGTCACGGGAGGGAGAGGGAGGCGCCAGGGGCTGAGCTGTTTCTCCCATGCACCTCCCCACTATATATAGGGGTGGAGGGGGCTGGTTTCTTGCCCTCCAAGTCCATTGGGGCGTTGGCAAAGGTGGAAGGAAAGAAATCCCATCCTTTCCCTTCCCCACCGATTGTTATCCCCCTTTTTTAGGGATCTTGATTTTATCCCTTCGGGATATGATCTTATTCCTTCTAAGGGGGAATCTTGGTGCGCCTTGACTAGGGGTGTGGGGCCTTCCCCCACTACCCACGTTCATGTGGGTCCCCCCATGCAGGTGGGCCCCACTCCGGAACCTTCTAGAACCTTCTCGGTACAATACCGAAAAATCCCGAACATTTTCCGGTGGCCAAAATAGGACTTCCCATATATAAATCTTTACCTCCGGACCATTCCGGAACTCCTCGTGACGTCCAGGATCTCATCCGAGACTCCGAACAACCTTCGGGTTACCGCATACTAATATCTCTATAACCCTTGCGTCACCGAACCTTAAGTGTGTAGACCCTACGGGTTCGGGAGACACGCAGACATGACCGAGACGACTCTCCGGTCAATAACCAACAGCGGGATCTGGATACCCATGTTGGCTCCCACATGCTCCTCGATGATCTCATCGGATGAACCACGATGTCGAGGATTCAATCAATCCCGTACGCAATTCCCTTTGTCTATCGGTACGATACTTGCCCGAGATTCGATCGTCGGTATCTCGATACCTTGTTCAATCTCGTTACCGGCAAGTCTCTTTACTCGTTTCCGTAACACATCATCCCGTGAACAACTCCTTGATCACATTGAGCTCATTATGATGATGTCCTACCGAGTGGGCCCAGAGGTACCTCTCCGTTACATGGAGTGACAAATCCCAGTCTCGATTCGTGCCAACCCAACAGATACTTTCGAAGATACCCGTAGTGCACCTTTATAGCCACCCAGTTACGTTGTGACGTTTGGTGCACCCAAAGCACTCCTACGGTATCCGGGAGTTGCACAATCTCATGGTCTAAGGAAAAGTTACTTGACATTGGAAAAGCTTTAGCAAACGAACTACACGATCTAGTGCTAGGCTTAGGATTGGGTCTTGTCCATCACATCATTCTCCTAATGATGTGATCCCGTTATCAATGACATCCAATGTCCATGGTCAGGAAACCGTAACCATCTATTGATCAACGAGCTAGTCAACTAGAGGCTTACTAGGGACATGTTGTGGTCTATGTATTCACACATGTATTACGATTTCCGGATAACACAATTATAGCATGAATAACAGACAATTATCATGAACAAGGAAATATAATAATAACCATTTTATTATTGCCTCTAGGGCATATTTCCAACAGAAACGAGCAGAGACTCACGATCGATGTGACCCCGTCGCCCCGTCTCGAGGACTTGCGGCAAGGGCTAAGAATGCCCGGCCACGCCTCGTAGTTATCTCGCGGGCACCATCCAGGTCAACCCGACTCCACATCACTTCACGTTAAGCTCGCGCGGGTACCCCTCAGGGCCGACCCGTCTTTAGTATCGTGGTTCATAGTCAAGTCATAATATCCAAGGTAACTGTGTGTCGGACACCGAAGGGAACCATGAGGAATCACCCTCGATGGAATTCCCGCTCGATGTTATCATCAAGGTGAACGAAGGAGGAATCACCCTCGAGGTCCACACTTGAGAGGTTGCGCGACGATGTCGTTATCGGGGGTGGTGTAGGAGGAATCACCCTCGCTTACCACGACCGAGTAACTAACCTACAAGGTTAACATCAGAAGTGCTAACGAGGTATCACCCTCGGCACTCGACGGTAACCCAGCAGTGTCGGCAACTAAGGGGTAGTGATGTGCGGTGCCAGGGTCTGGTCCTCAATCCCGATGATCGGGTCTTCTGATATCCAGCAGGGCAGTCGGGATCAAGTGGAGGTCTCTGTCGTGTCTCTACCCAGCCTATAATAATCAGTCTAGGATAACCAGTAAGGTAACAAAGCAGGGTACAATAATCAGGCTATGCAGCAGATATAGGAAAACAGTAGCAGTAGCAGTTCTAATGCAAGCATAAGAGAGAAAAGAGTAGGCGATATAGGCATGCTCAAAATGGGGGTGCTTGCCTGTTTGCTCGGGGTCAAGGGCAAGGTCTTCAGTAGTATCGTCGGGGACGTAGTCGTACTCCTGTGCGGCGTCTGCCTCGGGAGCTACGTCAACGTCGGGGGCTACCGAGAGAGAAGAGGGGGAAGAAACAGGTAAACATAATGCAAACAAATGCAACACGGTGCGTGTGATGCTATGATGCAGTGTAGGGTTGCCTAAATATGCATCTAAGTCATTTTAGTTATTTTTAGAATTATTCTGGGATTTAATATCCGACGTGTGTGCACTATTCATCTGTCGGATTCGGGTCCGGAGTTACGAGTTCTTCTACGTAGGAGGTTCCGATGGAGAAACAGACGGCACGATCAGACTCGTCTCGTCGTTCTGAGCAACTTTCATGTTTTAACTTTTTCGATCCGAGCTACGGTTTAAAAGTTATTAATTTTTAAAGATTATTTGAATTTCTGGAATTATTTTATTTATTAGAAAATGAATTATGACGTCAGCATGACGCGCTGCTGACGTCAGCAAGTCAACAGTCGGCTGACTAAGTCAAATATGACATGTGGGTCCAGTGGGACCCACATGTCAGCCTCTGTTTACCTAAACAGTGAGTTAAACTAATCTAATTAGCTAATTAGGCTTCTGGTCCCACATGTCATAGACTCATTAGGGTAATTAGTTTATTTTTATTTCTAAAACGTTTTAATTAGATTAACAGGGAGGTGGGGCCCACGTGTCAGCGACTGGGCCGGTCCAGTCAGCAGGGCTGACCGGTCAGCTGGCCGGTCGGTCCCCTGGGGCCCACGGGTCAGTGACCCAGGGCGACCCACGTGGCGGCCACGTCGGCGGCCGGCGCCGGAGTTGCGCCGGCGACCGATTCCGCGGCGGAAGATCGCCGGAGTGCTCGGAAATCGCCCATAGGGCTCGGTTCGAGCTGCGGTTGGGTGCGTTCGAAAGCCAGTGAACTCGCGCGTCGAGTGGTGGCACTTGCCGGACCAGGGGATGGCCGGAATCACGCCGGCGTTGAGGTTTGGCGGAAGCCGAAACCCGGCGGACTCGCGCGTGGTGATGCAGAGGTTAAAACGGGCTGCGCTCTACTCCTTCGGCATCTACTTGACGCCACGAACGCGACGGCGAGCCCGGTGGGTCGTGACGGCCACTGCTGCAACGGCCTCGAGCTCAACGGCGGAGCTCGGTTCGGGCGGCCATGGCGCGGCGGCTACGGAGGCGCAGAAGGCTAGGGGAGCGCGGGGGAAGGATGAGGGGCTGCTCACCGAGAGGCTACGTAAAGCCGTTGGAAGCTTAGGAGTGCAGAACGTCGGCGAATCGTCGGGGCTCGCCGGCGTCAGAGAAGAAAGGGGGCGGAGTACTCCGGCTTCATCAGGGCCTCCCCGCCTCCACTCACGGTCGGAGTCGAAGGAGTCGAGGACGGCGGAGCTCGCAGGCGTGTTGGCTGAGCTCGGGGACGACGGTGGCCGCGTCTACGGCAAGGCCACGGCGACGGAGGCGCTCGGTTTCGGTGGATCTGGAGGAGGAGGAAGGAGGGAGAGGGCAAGCGAGCGAGGGGGAAGTGGATAGGGACGGAGAGGAGGTAGAGGGAGCTCCTCCTTATCCTCTCGCCTGGCCTGCGGCGTCGGGGTGTCGGCGCCGGAGCGGCGAGCGCGCGCTCGGCCAGGGAGAAGGCGACAGCGCGAAGGAGAGAGAGAGACTGGGCCAGATGGGCCGGCTGTCGGGGCACTGTGCACTTAGGCCCAGTGCACAGTGCCTCGTTGTATTTTTTTTCTGTTTTTGTTTTACCTTTTTCTTTATTCTTTTCTGTTCCAAAATAGCTAGCACACTTTAGCACTTTTGTAAAATGTGAGAGTTGACCCAAATATTGCAATGCAATATTATCTCTCACCAAAAAGTGGTTTGGACTGATTTGAAGTTTGTTTGAATTTAATATGATTTTAAATATATCAAATATCCTGTTTTTGGGTCTGTTCCAACTTGTTTGAGTCATTTATCCAACTCCAAACATTTTGATGTTGATTTTAGAAAGGTTTCTGGATTATTTACCATTAAATGAACTTTTTTCCAGCAGTGTTTGATCAACCTTATATTTCACTTATGAATTTAAGTTGATTTTTAAAAATGGAGTTGATTTACTTTGGTTAACCACTATGTTTAATCACTGCATATGATATGACTTGGCATTATTAACAGCTGATCATGGTGGCTATTACATAGGGGTGTTACAAGTTCTCCTCCTCTAAAAGAAATTCTCGTCCCGAGAATTTAGGAGGTAGAAGGAAAGAGTCCGGGATATTCTTCCCGAAGATGATCCTCACGTTCCCAAGTGGCTTCATCTTCAGTATGATTCGACCATTGCACTTTTAGGAACTTGGTCGTCTTCTGACGAGTACGACGCTCAGCTTCGTCGAGGATGCGGATCGGATGCTCCTTATAGGAAAGATCATCTTGTAGCTCGAGCATCTCATGATCCACTGCACGACGCGGGGATTCCTTGAAGCACTTACGGAGTTGCGACACGTGGAAGACATCATGAATATGGGAGAATTGCGGTGGCAACTCCAATTTATATGCCACCTGTCCCCGTCTAGCCATGATGCGGAAAGGACCAATATAGCGAGGAGCTAGCTTGCCCTTGATTCCGAAACGACGGGTGCCCTTCATTGGAGTGACACGAAGATAGGCTTGATCACCAGGTTGATAGATCACACCCCATCGCTTGCGATCATAATTACTCTTCTGACGGTCTTGAGCTGCTTTGAGATTCTCCCGGACAATTCGGACTTGTTCTTCGGCATGCTGAATGATGTCCGGTCCAACAAGAGGCCGTTCCCCAGTTTCTGACCAATTCAGAGGGGTTCGACATTTACGTCCATAAAGAACCTCAAATGGGGCCATTTTTAAGCTGGCTTGATAACTGTTGTTATAAGAGAACTCGGCATACGGGAGAGATTCCTCCCATTTCTTACCGAAGGATATAACACAGGCTCGTAGCATGTCTTCAAGCACTTGATTAACGCGCTCAACTTGGCCTTGAGATTGGGGATGATAAGCTGAACTCCAGGTAATATGAGTTCCCATTGCTTTCTGGAAACTTTCCCAGAAATGGCCAGTGAAAATGCTGCCACGGTCTGAACTGATTTCCTTGGGAATACCATGGAGTGAAACAATTCTGGAGATATATAGCTCTGCTAACTGACTAGCAGTAATAGTCTCCTTAACTGGCAGAAAGTGTGCAACCTTGGAAAGTTGGTCAACGATGACAAGAATAGCATCGTGACCCTTCTGAGACTTGGGAAGACCAGTGATGAAGTCCATTTGCACTTTATCCCACTTCCATAGAGGAATAGGGAGCGGTTGCAGAATTCCAGCAGGTTTCTGATGTTCTGCCTTCACGCGACGACAAACGTCACACTCGGCAACATAACGAGCAATATCCTGCTTCATCCTAGACCACCAGTACCTTTGACGAAGATCTCGATACATTTTGGTACTACCCGGATGGATAGACAGCGGTGTATCATGGGCCTCCTTCATGACTTTGTCAGTCATCAGCTCGAAGCGAGGTACTACGATGCGGTCTCTGAAATATAATGTACCATCTTCAGCAACTGAGAAATCCCGATACTTAGCAAGGTGAAGCTCCTTCTTCATCAAGTCAATTTCAGCATCTTTGGCTTGCGCTTCTTTACAGCCTTCAGAAGGTCTGGCTGTACCACAAGGTTATTAAGAGAACCCTGGGGAACAATTCGCAGATTCAGCTGAGTCAGTTCTGCGTGAAGACGAGGTTGAGCTTGCCTAACCATGAGGTTGTTGCAATATGACTTGCGACTCAGGGCATCGGCCATTACATTAGCTTTGCCCGGGGTATAAGAAATACCGCAGTCATAATCCGCAATAGCTTCTAACCATCGTTGTTGTCGGAGATTAAGATCCGGTTGAGTGAATAAGTATTTAAGACTTTGGTGATCGGTATAAATTTCACACCGATTACCCAGAAGGTAGTGTCGCCATAACTTCAATGCATACATCACTGCTGCAAGTTCAAGATCATGCACTGGATAATTCTCTTCATGTGGACGCAATTGACGTGAAGCATATGCAATTACTCTCCGCTCTTGCATTAGGACGCAGCCTAATCCCTGACGAGAGGCGTCGCAATATATGACAAAGTCCTTGCGAGAATCAGGAGGAGCAAGCACTGGAGCAGAAGTGAGCTTGTCCTTGAGGGTTTGGAAACTTTCCTGACACTTGTCTGTCCACTCAAACTTAACGCCTTTGTGGAGCAGATTAGTCAGGGGCTTGGCGATCTTGGAGAAGTTCTCGACGAATCGGCGACAATAGCTGGCTAGACCGAGAAAGCTTCGGACCTGCTTGGCATTCTTCGGAGGGGTCCAGTCAAGAATAGCCTGAACACGCTCCGGGTTAACGGCAATACCGTCCTTGGAAATCACATGTCCAAGGTAGGTCACTTCAGGAAGCCAGAATTCGCATTTAGAGAACTTGGCATATAATTGGTGCTCTCGAAGTCTCTCCAGAACTAGTCGAAGGTGCTCAGCATGTTCTTCTTTGTTCTTCGAATAAACCAGAATATCATCCAGATATACCACGACGAATTTGTCGAGGTAATCCATGAATATGTAATTCATTAGGCGGGAGAATGTAGCTGGAGCGTTTGTTAAACCAAACGACATGACTGTGTACTCGTAAGAGCCATAACGAGTAACGAATGTAGTCTTCGGAATATCCTCTTCGCGAACACGGATCTGGTGATAACCCAACCTCAAGTCGAGTTTAGAAAACACCGAAGATCCAGCGAGTTGATCATATAAATCGTTGATCCGGGGAAGTGGATATTTATTCTGAATGGTTGCCTGGTTGATAGGACGATAATCTTGGACCAACCTATTCGTTCCATCTTTCTTCTTGACGAAAAGAGACGGTGCTCCCCATGCAGAGGAACTGGGGCGAATGAAACCCTTCCTTAAGGATTTATCAATTTCCTCCTTAAGCTCGATGAGGTGGTGCGGAGGCATCTTGTAGGGACGCTTCGCAATAGGAGTGGTGCCAGGCTTCAAGTCGATGACGAACTCGACAGCTCTAGCAGGGGGTATTCCTGGAAGTTCTTCTGGAAAAACATCTGGGAAGTCACAGACCACTGGGATATTCTCGATCCCATCAAGTGGAGAAGCATTCAACGCGTTCAAGGCATAAATTTGAGCCTCAGCGTTCCGGGTAAGGTGAGCTTGATAGTTCACCATCTCATTTGATGGGTGCAAGAGGTGTACAACTTTAGTGGCACAATTGATTGAGGCATAGTGAGCCTTCAACCAATCCATTCCCAGTATAAGGTCAATCTTTGAAGATTGCAGGATAATGGGGTTTGCATCAAAATGCAACCCTTCAACCTCAATAGTAACTCGGGGGCTGAATATGGAAGTTCGGCATCGTCCCGCGGGAGTGTTTATTATTATCGGATGTTGTAGCGTTTCGCACTTAACATCATGCAAGAGTGCAAATTGTTCTGACATGAATGAATGCGATGCACCTGAATCAAATAAAACAGATGCTGGTACTGAATTAACGAGAAGTGTACCCATCACAGTATCTGGTTGATCTGGAGCTTCAGACATGTTGACGTGGTAGTACTGCCCACGACCATAAGAAGGTCTGGCATTATTGTTGCGCTGCTGAGGAATACCACGGCCAATTCCACGTCCAGCAGAAGGGAGAGCTAGTTGATTCTGATTCTGAGAACAATCTCTAGCACGGTGACCTAGCTTGCCACACTTGAAGCATAGTCCGCTGTCAGGACGAGGTGCTGGAGCTCGAGGTGCTGGAGCTGGCAGGGGCTGTCTCGGTGGTGGAGGTGGCAGACGTGGTGCAGCATAAGAAGGTCTGTTCGCAGGAGCTGCTAAACGGAACATGCCTTGGGGAAACCAGATGCGTCGCTTCTGGGAAGACGAGCCCGAAGATGAGCCCGACTCACGGGTGCGTCTGGACGCTTCCTTGTGCTTCTTAAGTCCAGTTTCAACCATGATGGCCTTATTCACCAAGGTGGCGAAATCAGGGTAATCTTGAACAAGAAGGGCTAACTGAATGTCATGGTGCAGTCCTTCACGAAACTTCTCCTGTCTGCGTTCATCAGTAGGAATGTCCTCTTCAGCGTAACGAGATAAGTCTAGAAACTCGCGCTGATAGACTTCCACAGTCTTGTTTCCTTGGACAAGGCTACGGAACTCAGCCTTCTTCCTAGCTATGATAGCTAGAGGAATGTAGCGGGCACGGAAAGCAATCTTGAACTCTGCCCAAGGGACGACAGTACCAGGCGGCAGAGTCTGTCGGTGAGTGGCCCACCATTGGGCTGCGGGACCCTTAAGAAGATATGTCGCAAAAGTGACATAGTTAATTTCGGCGACACTAGCAGACTCCATCTCATGAGAGATATCACGCAGCCAGTCATCTGCATCCAGTGGGTTGACTGTGTTGCGGAAAAACGATGGACTGAGCCTCATGAACTCTGGTAAGGTAATGGATGGTTGCTGCTGATTAGCATCAGGACGAGGGAATTGCTGCATAATCCCCGTCATAAACTGGCGGTTGAGTTCAAACTGTTGCATCATCGCTGCCATGTAATCAGGTGGTGGCGGCGGTGGCGGGTTGTTGTCAGCCATCCTGCTATTCCAACAGGGGTATTTCAGCGATAGCTTATGCAAGTGTTTAACAATAAACATGAGGTAACTCGACATTATTGAAAGAGTGCAATAGATGCTAGAAGTAGTCATTAAGACGTACAGATCCATACATAGTCGGTTACATTCGGGCAGCATAACGGCGCAAATTGAAAAGCTAGGCATGCTAGGCGGCGCGCAGGCACGCAGTAAGGAAGTACACAACGGGACATAGCAAAGGCTACATCAACGTCGGAGAAAACCACTGAAACGGGGTAACTGCAAGTGCGGACGATGGACGTTCGTCGCAGAAGGATCCTGCGCTCCATGGGCACTCTGATGCAGAACCCGGTCTCGAGAAGAAAGAAGAGGTCCACGTGCAGGCGTGTGACCTCCCACAGCAGGCCAGACGATCCCTGATGGCATCTCAGTCCTGCTCGGGTAAAGAATGTACTCCGGATGCATCCCTGCACGAACAGCTGGTAGCAACTGTGTCATAGCCTTGTAGTAGCGTGCTCGAGTGGCAAACAACTCAACAGCAAGTGCACGAACAGTGCGATCCAAAGCCTGAGTGCACTGAATCAGAACCTGCGGGTCGTAGCGTCGAGACTCGTACGGGGCACAGATAGCTGTGTAAAATCCAGTAGCATCTCCAACAGGTGCATACGGAATGTACCGAAACACAGTATCATCCAAGTTAGCACTGTGCTCTCCTCGGAGACGTGCGACAGCAGAGTAGGCGGCATCATGTACTGCCATCTCAATCGTCACGCCTAATCCATGAAAAAGGTGTAGCTCGGTGTCTGAGTTGTTCTGCTGATCATAAATCCGAACTTCAGCATAGTACTGTTCCTGGTTGAATTCGCGATAAACCTCATAGACCATGTACTCGGGATACCAGCGGTAACCCAGTCTACTCAGGAGGGCGATCAGAACAGGTGGAAATCCAGGGGCATCACGAGCCCAAGTGCGAAGCACAAGCTGGGTCGTAGGCCGCGGTGGAAATAGCCGATCCATCTGAAACAGAAAGGTTCAGGGTTGTCATAAGACAATGAGAAATATAACCAATCTCGGAAGGAAAGGTTAAACAAAACAATGGAAAGGAAAATGATTATCAGACTAATCAGATCAAAGACAGAGAAATCGCACTGAATCCAGCTCTCCGGGTGGATAGAATTAACGAGAACCTAAATGTCGGCGTTTAGTAATTTTGCAAAACCCGAATAGAAGAGAGGATAGAATCCCAGAGTAAAGACGGGGAATAAAAGATCCTAATACCACCCAGTTGGCGACGTGGGCCCGTAAGCCACACAGCCAAGTTAGTAAAACAATTTTTGACCACTAGACTCAACTTCGGCCAAGGAATTGGAAAGGGGGAACTCCTAGAGGCAGTCGGCTCTGATACCAACCTGTGACGACCCCGGCTTAATCGTGCACTAATCATACACGCAAATGCGCACGATCAAGCCTAAGGACTCACTTGAAGATATCACAACACAACTCTAAAACATAAAATAAAGTCATACAAGCTTAATATTACAAGCCAGGGCCTCGAGGGCTCGAATACAAGCTCGATGGCATACAAGCGTCAGCGGAAGCATTAGATATCTGAGTACAGATATATTACAGAGAGAGAGATAAGCCTTCACAGAGGCGGGGTAAAATAAAAAAACTACGATCGAAAGGCGTAGGCCTCCTGCCCTGGACCCTCCGATCCTACTCCTGGTCGTCGAACGGCTCCTCGTAGTAGTAGTACTCGCCAGGCGGATAGTAGTACTGGTCGTCGGCTGGGGCTTCTGGCTCAGGGGCTCCGTCGTCTGGTGGCATCAAATGGAAAATGGGGGAAAAAGAAAATAAAGCAAACGTTAGTACTCATCCGAAGTACTCAGCAAGCAAGGATCTACACTACATATGCATCATTGTCAAAGGAATGGCTGTATATGTGGACTGGGCTGCAGAAATGCCAGAGTAGAGGGGGAAAGCCTAGTCCTATCGAAGACTAGCATCTTCAACAATCTTCGACAGTCTTGCAGCATCAGGAGAGAGCAGATGAACATAATGTAAAGTAGTAGTAGTAATATCATCAACCTCGACCTGAGATCCTTTCTCGACTCCCTGCGAGAAAGCAATCCCAGAGCCGTACTATCCAGTTCTCACCACATGTTCTAGTTGTACCGATCGGGATACAACTCCGAGTGTCCGTTACCGTAGGACAGGCTATCGATAGAAGTTTCTTCCCTGCAGGGGTGCACCAAGTTACCCACCACGCTCACTTAACTCTGGCCGGACACACTTTTCTGGGTCATGCCCGGCCTCGGCTAAGCAACACGCCGCAACCCGACCTTGGCTTATAAGAGAGGTCAGCACGCCGGACTAAACCTATGCCCCCAGGGGTCTTGGGCCATCGCCCCGGGAACTCCTGCACGTTACGGGGCCACCGAGAGCAGACCTAGCAACCCCTTATACAAGCGCGGTTGCGTTACCAGTCCAACTCGGCGTGCGCCGCTCCTTACTGACGTCAAACAAGCTTCGGCTGATGTGTACGACGCAGAACGCCCATACTATGCCCACGTGATGGTTAGTGCTATCGGGCCAGAGGCCCCTCGGATCAAATATCCAAACCGTAGTGGATTAGGAGCGCGCGGAAACGAGCAGAGACTCACGATCGATGTGACCCCGTCGCCCCGTCTCGAGGACTTGCGGCAAGGGCTAAGAATGCCCGGCCACGCCTCGTAGTTATCTCGCGGGCACCATCCAGGTCAACCCGTCTCCACATCACTTCGCGTTAAGCTCGCGCGGGTACCCCTCAGGGCCGACCCGTCTTTAGTATCATAGTTTAGTGCAAGTCATAATATCCAAGGTAACTGTGTGTCTGACACCGAAGGGAACCCTGAGGAATCACCCTCGACGGAATTCCCGCTCGATGTTATCATCAAGGTGAACGAAGGAGGAATCACCCTCGAGGTCCACCTTGAGGAGTTGCGCGACGACGTCGTGATCGGGGGTGGTGTAGAAGGAATCACCCTCGCTTACCACGACCGAGTAACTAACCTACAAGGTTAACATCAGAAGTGCTGACGAGGTATCACCCTCGGCACTCGATGATAACCCAGCAGTGTCGGCAACTAAGGGGAAGTGATGTGCGGTGCCATGGTCTAGTCTTCAATCCCGATGATCGGGTCTTCTGATGTCCAGCAGGGCAGTCGGGATCAAGTGGGGGTCTCTGTCGTGTCTCTACCCACCTTATACTAAGCAGTCTAGGATAATCGGTAAGGTAACAAGGCAGGGTACAATAATCAGGCTATGCAGCATATATAGGAAAACAGTAGCAGTAGCAGTTCTAATGCAAGCATAAGAGAGAAAAGAGTAGGCGATATAGGCATGCTCAAAATGGGGGTGCTTGCCTGTTTGCTCGGGGGCAAGGGCAAGGTCTTCAGTAGTATCGTCGGGGACGTAGTCGTACTCCTGTGCGGCGTCTGCCTCGGGAGCTACGTCAACGTCGGGGGCTACCGAGAGAGAAGAGGGGGAAGAAACAGGTAAACATAATGCAAACAAATGCAACACGGTGCGTGTGATGCTATGATGCAGTGTAGGGTTGCCTAAATATGCATCTAAGTCATTTTAGTTATTTTTAGAATTATTCTGGGATTTAATATCCGACGTGTGTGCACTATTCATCTGTCGGATTCGGGTCCGGAGTTACGAGTTCTTCTACGTAGGAGGTTCCGATGGAGAAACAGACGGCACGATCAGACTTGTCTCGTCGTTCTGAGCAACTTTCATGTTTTAACTTTTTCGATCCGAGCTACGGTTTAAAAGTTATTAATTTTTAAAGATTATTTGAATTTCTGGAATTATTTTATTTATCAGAAAATGAATTATGACGTCAGCATGACGCGCTGCTGACGTCAGCAAGTCAACAGTCGGCTGACTAAGTCAAATATGACATGTGGGTCCAGTGGGACCCACATGTCAGCCTCTGTTTACCTAAACAGTGAGTTAAACTAATCTAATTAGCTAATTAGGCTTCTGGTCCCACATGTCATAGACTCATTAGGGTAATTAGTTTATTTTTATTTCTAAAACGTTTTACTTAGATTAACAGGGAGGTGGGGCCCACGTGTCAGCGACTGGGCCGGTCCAGTCAGCAGGGCTGACCGGTCAGCTGGCCGGTCGGGCCCCTGGGGCCCACGGGTCAGTGACCCAGGGCGACCCACGTGGCGGCCACGTCGGCGGCCGGCGCCGGAGTTGCGCCGGCGACCGATTCCGCGGCGGAAGATCGCCGGAGTGCTCGGAAATCGCCCACAGGGCTCGGTTCGAGCTGCGGTTGGGTGCGTTCGAAAGCCAGTGAACTCGCGCGTCGAGTGGTGGCACTTGCCGGACCAGGGGATGGCCGGAATCACGCCGGCGTTGAGGTTTGGCGGAAGCCGAAACCCGGCGGACTCGCGCGTGGTGATGCAGAGGTCAAAACGGGCTGCGCTCTACTCCTTCGGCATCTACTTGACGCCACGAACGCGACGGCGAGCCCGGTGGGTCGTGACGGCCACTGCTGCAACGGCCTCGAGCTCAACGGCGGAGCTCGGTTCGGGCGGCCATGGCGCGGCGGCTACGGAGGCGCAGAAGGCTAGGGGAGCGCGGGGAAGGATGAGGGGTTGCTCACCGAGAGGCTACGTAAAGCCGTTGGAAGCTTAGGAGTGCAGAACGTCGGCGAATCGTCGGGGCTCGCCGGCGTCAGAGAAGAAAGGGGGCGGAGTACTCCGGCTTCATCAGGGCCTCCCCGCCTCCACTCGCGGTCGGAGTCGAAGGAGTCGAGGACGGCGGAGCTCGCAGGCGTGTTGGCTGAGCTCGGGGACGACGGTGGCCGCGTCTACGGCAAGGCCACGGCGACGGAGGCGCTCGGTTTCGGTGGATCTGGAGGAGGAGGAAGGAGGGAGAGGGCAAGCGAGCGAGGGGGAAGTGGATAGGGACGGAGAGGAGGCAGAGGGAGCTCCTCCTTATCCTCTCGCCTGGCCTGCGGCGTCGGGGTGTCGGCGCCGGAGCGGCGAGCGCGCGCTCGGCCAGGGAGAAGGCGACAGCGCGAAGGAGAGAGAGAGACTGGGCCAGATGGGCCGGCTGTCGGGGCACTGTGCACTTAGGCCCAGTGCACAGTGCCTCGTTGTATTTCTTTCTGTTTTTGTTTTACCTTTTTCTTTATTCTTTTCTGTTCCAAAATAGCTAGCACACTTTAGCACTTTTGTAAAATGTGAGAGTTGACCCAAATATTGCAATGCAATATTATCTCTCACCAAAAAGTGGTTTGGACTGATTTGAAGTTTGTTTGAATTTAATATGATTTTAAATATATCAAATATCCTGTTTTTGGGTCTGTTCCAACTTGTTTGAGTCATTTATCCAACTCCAAACATTTTGATGTTGATTTTAGAAAGGTTTCTGGATTATTTACCATTAAATGAACATTTTTCCAGCAGTGTTTGATCAACCTTATATTTCACTTATGAATTTAAGTTGATTTTTAAAAATGGAGTTGATTTACTTTGGTTAACCACTATGTTTAATCACTGCATATGATATGACTTGGCATTATTAACAGCTGATCATGGTGGCTATTACATAGGGGTGTTACATCGCCAAACGGTGTATTATTATCAAAAAAAGTTGGATGAAGGACTGCCAATTCAGCACATGTGTTTAATCTTATCCAAGTGTTTGAACCCCCGAAAGCATCTCATACTAATTCCTTGTCTTCAAATATCATTATGGATGGAAAAAAAACAATGCATTAATCAAATACGTGATGCACTTGCTACTGAAAATTACAACGAGTACACATCAATTAAGCTAAAGAATTCGCAAAGAAAGCCTACCACAAGGGACAGAATCTTCAATGAACTGAAATTGCTCTTTACAATGGTGTTTCAACTAATACCACTCTATTTCATACGTACTATAGGTTGTTAATTCTTTTATTTTTCAACGGATAGGATTTTTTGGTCTATTGGTGCATATGCTTTATGTCTTTCAGATTCCACCAAGATTATGGTAGGACTTGGAGTTACAGGTAAGCTGTAGTCTGTAGTCTGTAATAGGTACTGTAGTCTGTAAGAGGCACAACGATGAATCATTATTTTTCGAGGGAAGTTGCTTAATGAAGGGAAGAAAATATTTGAACCTAGCTACAGACCCATATCAATCTCTATAGGCGGGAATTGGGATGAAGATTGAGAGAGTTGAGGAGAGGGAGAAACATACCTAGTACAAATTCCATTGCAACCCTCTTTCATTTCCCTCGTCATCGATAAGCACACTGTTGACATTAGGTGTCTCTTGAATATCCACGAGGAACAACAGCAACAAGAAAACCCTGAAATTGTATTTGAATAGCTCAGCTAACTAACCATGGTGTAGCAAAAATAAAATGGCCATATCTAGGCAAGAAGTTTCGGCCAAAAACTAATGCAGCATTGCAGCATGGTACGCGAAAATGCATCATAAAACTAATTAGTTAGTTCCTTAATCAAGAGACAGTTTCCACTTTTCCCAACCTGATTATA
The DNA here is from genome assembly GCA_011799875.1 of Thinopyrum elongatum. Classification (NCBI taxonomy): domain Eukaryota; kingdom Viridiplantae; phylum Streptophyta; class Magnoliopsida; order Poales; family Poaceae; genus Thinopyrum; species Thinopyrum elongatum. Next base: position 406,573,000 of record CM022298.1, on the reverse strand, counting down.
CTTTTTCCGCATTTGACTATACTGTTCTAAGTAATCTAACACATAGAGTAACAAAAAGTACCATGGCATGAATGATACACAAACTAACATACCTAGAATAAGCAATCAAGTGGCCTAAACACATGTATTAAAGTAGGAGGGGATGGGAAATGGCAGGCCATGTGAACTAATTACCCGACTAGAAGCCATTGCAGAATGTCAGGTGAAGAATTATCATGGCCAATATACAAGAAACAGAATTCAAGAGTTCCCCAAATCAATTCACGAGAACCAAGATGGACACTACATGTACAAAGTTGAGATCTGAAAGACATTAACACAATAAAATCATTGTATTGAAGGAGGATTTTAGGTGGAAAAAAAAACTGCAGGAAAACACTGTGTTAATCTTTGCAATATCGTCTTATTATTAAATTTATCACACCTTATTAGAACATTAGTTTGTACCAAGACGAATAGATGCCGAGTCTGTACTGCAGCAAAACCATAAGCGCTCACACATTAGAGAGCAAAGAATAGTAGTACCTAATATGCTAACATATTGCCTTCATGTAGTACTGCACTATTAATACCTGAAAATGGTACACGTGATTTAGAGGAACATAATCAACATGATACGCAAAAGTAAATTTTTTATGCTGGTATATGCTAGGTTGCAGCATAAATTTAAGAAGCTGATATTCTGCAGTATATTGTACTTGATAATCTGAATAGTCTAGCATAACCATTTGTTTGCTTTCAGTCACTTAATCTGCAAAAGAAGGGAAGAAAAATGCAGGAAAATAGCAGAAGGTACTGAAAGGACATGGGACACACATAGACTATGGGGACAAACCGAAATTGCTAATCGTGATACTTATTACCTGAATAGGCATTCACATTCACTGGTGTGGCACTTAGTCGTAACTAAAATGCACAGATATAACAAAATATTGGTGTTCCATAGTAATAGACACTTTAAGCCCCATGTTGTAACTGTAACCGAGCACAGATATAAGAAAGTATTACAGATTAGATATTTATTTGGGAATCATTGAAGGTTCGCCTCTTCCCATGCCTTATCCTCTGGAAGCAAACTGGAGATGCGTTGCTCCCTGTAGGGTTCAGCAAGGAAATCTACAACTAATCCCAGCAGGATAGATGCATACAAAATACATGACTCGCTGAGATATGAGAACGAGCCAAACTTACCACCAAGCCCTTTCCAGCAGAAGGCACGCATACTTTCCTCTGCTCCGTGGAAGCCATCGGCGCCATGAAGAGCAAATCGAAAAGGAACTGTAAAAGGAAGGAATCTAGGGGGAAATCAGCCCCAAATCAGATCAGCCAGCAGAAAACAAATCACACGGGTGGCCTCTTCTGTACCTTGCGCTGTCGCCCGCTTCCTTGGCGAGGACTACCTCGGACAGCTCCTGGAGTCCAGCCGTCGCCGCCGCCCAGGATGCCGGTCCCGTCGCCTTTCCCTGCAGAGTAGAGAAGCAAGAGAGGGAGGATGAGAAGCTCGGGGCAGAACGAAGATGGCCGCCTGCACGGACAGAGATAGAGTATGGAGGAGTCGTAGCGGCGGCTGAAGAGGAAGGAAGGATGGAGGAGGACGGATGCGGGAGGGGCGCAGCGACCGTGGGGTCGTACGAAAGGGAACTAGCGTTCGTGGCTTCTTGTTGTGGCGGCTGGCCAGGGGGAGAGAGATCAAGGAGAGAGGGAGGGGGGGGCGCGGGCGCGGGCGCGGCGAGGGGATTGGGCGAGGCCTGCCCCCACGCTCCCGCAGCACGACTCGCACACGGCGGGCGGGGAGAGGCGAACCACCCAGCCAAACACGCGTGCTGCAAGAGCCCACCGGTCATTGGCCATGCAAAGTCACCGTGCGGTAAAACGAGTAGCGAAACAACCAGCGAACATCCAACGCCTCGAACGAAGTCAAAGAGCGGACTTGCCAGGATCAAACGACAGGGAACGCGCATGACATCGAGGGAGCTTCGTGGGCACGAGTTGTCCCGGAACCTTATAGGTTTAAATGGGATGTACGAGGCATATCCCTTTTGGTAACACGTAGCCAGTGACCCTCACTAAATGTGACTTCAAAATTACTTACAAACTAGGTAAGTGCGCCAATAGGCTTATTGATTTCTCTGTGAGTTTCTGCATCCCATTCCCCAGCTTATCGTACGACTTCTGGATGTGCTCCATGCCGGCCTCGATCTTGTCCCTCATCTCGGCTTGCCCTTCCTTGAGCTCCGCCTGAGAGGCGGCGATCTCCTTGGACTGATCGGAGATCGTCCTGGAGTGCGCCAGCACGTCGTCGATCTGAGCGCCGACGCCCTTGGACGTCTCCGCAAGGCGGTTCGCTTGCGCCTCGATGGACGACAGCGCGTCCTGCACCTTCCCGGACTCCTTGATGATCTCCTCCGACACCAAACCACCTTCATTAGAGGTAGATATATCCTCGAAAGTTTGGTCACAACTCATGAGATTATTCATGTTGACAGGTGATCGTTGATACAGGAGCTACGATGCAACTCCTAGAATGTTCGGCCAGGGGTTAAAACACTCCAAACACTCTACACATGCGACAAAGGATTTTACCCAGATTCAGACCACTGTGATAGTGTATACCCTATTCCTAATTTGGTGTTATTCGTATATCGATTTCTTCTAACCCTTACAAATGATCTCTCCCTCCCCTTATATGGCCACAGGGGGGAGTATCTTCTTACGACCATCAGGGCTTGACCCTCGGGACTCAAGGGGATGGGACGTAGTGGGTGGACACCCCTGTGTCGTCACGTCACCATGCCCTGGGATGCCAGGACTTCCCTCGTGAGCCGATCCAACAAGGCCTCACCGTCCTCGCCCATGTCATTCACCTGTTGAGGCACATTGCCTTCGTCATCCTCTCTTGTCCTATCAGGCCCATGGCGTGCCCGGCCGGACAGGGATGGGCCGAGCAGTCTCGTCTCCTCCGTCATCACAATGCTTTCCCATGATGGCGGTTGCATCTGTGCGATGTCGTCAGGAATTGCTCATTCACCTCGAAGACATGAGGGGGAGCCCGTCTTCTAGGGGAAGCAACGTCCTCGGGGCGAGTCGCTGGGTCATGGCTGTTCGGGGCCCGCCCGTGGAGCCCCCGAGCCAACTTGCCTGACGGATGTCGTCGGGGCACGATCACGACCTGACCAAACAACATGGGGTGGGGACCGCTGCCCTTACATCGCCGACGTTTTTAGAAGAGTGGGCCAAAAAAAAAGTTGGGCAGGTTGCCGAAACGTTAGCCGCCATGCACTAAACCCGAGGCCCCCCCTCTGACCGGCAAACACTTTTGCTTCTTGGAGTGAAATGATTACGAGCCGTTCCTTCAGCCAGTGGTATGACGCGGGGAACCATGCCACCCACTACTGTCGTTCAGGCCCTTGCGAGCGCTCCCCCACCTATATAAAGGGGATGGGGAACATGGGGGAAGCCTTCATCCATTAGTGTTTGTTAAAGGCAAAACGATACACAATGCACACCCCCATCCCTTCGCTAGATTTCATGGGCCGGCCCATGTACGCGCATTTCTATGAAGCTCCCCGCCAGAAGCTTCTGTTTCTTTCATTTATGGTTTTTCCGACCCGAGTTTTGTCCAGTTTCTCCGTTTTCTTTTTTCATTTTCTGTGTTTATTTTGTTTTTCAATTTTTTTCAAATGCATGAACTTTTACAAATTCGTGATTTAAAGAAAATTCATTTTTTCTCAAATTCGTGAACTTTTCTCAAATTCTTGAACTTCAAATTCATGATTTTTTTTAGATTTCACAAACTATTTCAAATTGATGAACTTTTAAAAAATCTGTAAACTTTTCTCTAATTCCTGCACTTTTTTTCATTTTCACAACTTGTTTTCAAAATCAACATTTTTTAATTTTTTTTGTGAACTCTTTCTAAATAATCGATTTTGTTAAAAAAAATATGAAGTTTTCTCAGAAGTCACCAGTCAACTTTTCAGTCAACGGGTTAACCAGTGTCTCCAGTGCGAGCATGGTGTGAGCGAGCGAGCTTCGCGTTGCTGGGCCGGCCCCGGCGTGCCAGCGCCAGCGCGCTGAATATCGAGTTCTCCGAGCCAGGCGCTAGAATTGTGGGTGACTGGTCGAGTGCGCCACCGCCTCCTGGAGTCGCCCTCGCCGCCGCCGCCTCGCCAGCGAGGTAACCCTGGTGCTTGATGTTGCTTCCCGCCGTGGGCGGGCTTGCTAGACTTGCACCTGACCTGCTGATGTTGCTGGATTGCTTCTAGAAAATGAAAAACAACATGCCATCTGTGGGCAGTGGCATGGCATGCAGCCAATCTTTAATTGCTGGGAGTGCAAGCAGCAGTATTAACGTTGATGTTGAAGAGGCTGGGCATATGGTGTTCATTCGTGACTTATGTTGTATTTTAATATAGGAAAAAGTCTATTTTAAATCTTAAATTTATAGAGGTAGGACGAAATGAATCCTCACTTGAAATCCCTGGATTTGTTTTCCAAACGGGGATTGCCGACATGGCCGGGATTGGGTATGCTCTCTCCGGGTAGCACGATTCGAACTCGGGTCGGTACATTGACAGTTGTAGCCATAAACCAATAGGTCAACTTCACTCAGTTGTACAGTAGGAGGAAAACAGACCTATTAGACCGTTCTTTTGTTCACAGAAATAAAAAAGATTGGTAGAAATTCGAATAAGTTCACGTGAACACCACCGTCCGTAAGAAGCCCTCAGGTTATTTTTTTACATACGAAGCACCTCAAGTAAAAAGGAAAAAATAATGGTACGGACGGGTTTCTTTTTTTAACACAGTACAGACGCAAGCGCTCATATACACGCGCATACACTCACCCCTATGAACGCGCACACACACACACCCTATCTATATGAGCACCTCCGAAAAACTGAGCCGGCATATCATCTTGAAATTTACGAAGTTAACGTAGGCACCTCGTCGTCGACGGGAACGTCTCCTCCCACTGAATGCGCATCGCCGGAAATTCAGAAATAAATGCGAGCACCAGGACCTGAACCTTGGTGGGCTGGGGATACCACAGTCCCTCTAACCATCCAACCACAGATTGGTTCGCGTACGGGCGGGTTTCAAACAAATGATGTACTACTACTTGGCTCTTGTGAACACCACCGTACCAAATTTGGTTCTAGTTAAGGTAGAGTCAACTTGGTGCTCTCGGGTACCCACGCACTCTATATGCATCAAAAAATTTAGTAATTCAAAAAAAGTTCAGAAAATTCTAAATCTTTTTTGGAATCACATGTGATCAGGTCTTGTACTCGTATAAAAAGTTTGAACAAGAAATAATTTCTATTGACTTCAGGGCAAAAAAGACAAGTTTATGACGATAATATAGCGTGTATAGTACTTGTATATAGCGTTTTTTGCCGAATCTTCGACCCAGGATGCAACGAAAGTCATTCTCTGACGAATCTTTTTATACGACTACAATATTTGATCATGTTTGCTTCCAATAAAGATTTGAAATTTTTTGAACTTTTTTGAATTACTATTTTTTTGCATATAGGGTGCGCTGGCACCTAGGTTCTCCTTTGTATTTTCCGATAATTCTATATATAGTATAAACGTGGACCGAAACTTTTTTTAAGATGAAATTACATGACATTTAAAGAAATGTTTAAACATTGTAAAAAAAACTACGCGGGGAATAGGAACTCGCCATGACATATGCATATTATCAGAGAGAGTGGGGTCGCGCGCGCAGACCAGCAAACTAACGGTCCCTCAATACAATTTTCGTATACATCGGAAAATATTTATACACATGCCTATTTTCTTTACACAGATTGCCTATTTTCAAATCCATGATTAACAATTTTTAAATATATATTTTATGTCCATTCTTTCATACATATTCACCGGTTTTTGATTTAACATATGATTAAAATTCTTTTTGTAAATACAAATATTTGAAACTTTTTGCAAATATGAAACATTGTTTAAAACCACGTGACTTTTTTGCACATTGTATACATTTTTTAAAAATGCTACGAATATTATATTGAAACGCGTGAACATTTTTCAAATGCAACGTACATTTTTAAATTATACACACACACATATTTACAATATTAAAATATATTTTGAAATGCCACGTACTTTTTTTGAAACACTTGAATATTTTGGAAATGACACAAACACCAAAATATAACTGTAACTGAAAAAAAGACAATGGGCCGGGCCGTCGCGGAGGACGGGTGCGTGCTGTGGATAACACTACCACCTCTGGCCCACGAGTCAGACGGATCCCCGGTGACAATTGCCAGGGTTTGATTTAGACCGGGATTGCATAGTTCAGGGTTCAATCGACAGGGATTTCAACGTGGGGGTTCATTTCGCCCAATTTTTACAAATTCAAGGTTTAAACTTTTTCCTTTAATATACTACTCCCCCATCTCATAATATAAGAATGTTTTACTACTAGCTTATGCTGTATTTTGGCCTTTTGCAAACACCACGATGATTGGGGACATTCATGATCTTTCGGGACTCAAAAAGAGGCATATGCAACAAATGAGGTACTCGACGTATCGTCATATAGCTGTTTCCGAAAATTGTTGTATCCCATGTCGCCGTCTCTGTCCGTCTATCATATCGAATCGGTGCGTCACAGGGTGTTAGTGGAATAGGATTAGTAAAGAGTCCAGGAGATGAAAGGTGTATGCATGTAATCTATTCAGCTTTTAAAACTGACTTTGGCTAGCTATGCAACATCAAGTGCGCGAGTTTGAACATCTTTTAAATTAGAGAGTGGTTTTTGTGCACCCACGCACATTGCACCTCCAGTGCACCCATGATCAATTTAGCAAAACACTTCAAAATATTCTGAAACTTTGTGGATGTGATTATTGGCCAAATGTTTTAGGTGCGTGCAAATTTTGGTAGCGAAATAACATATGAGGAAATCTGTATAGAAAAAACAAAGTTTATGTTGAAAACATGTGAACAGTAACGTGGGTGCAGAGCATCATTTGTATCTCATTTTGTATGGAGATCATTTGAAACATGTGAACAGTAACATGGGTGCAGAGCATCATTTGTATCTCATTTTGTATAGAGATCATTTGATGTTTTTTGGTGACTAAACTTTGCAAGCTCCTAAAACATTTGCTCATAATCACATTCACCACGTTTCAGATTTTTTTTAATTCTTTTTCGAATTAACTGTTCACTGCGTGGGTGCACCGAAGGTGGGTGCAACCACTGTCCCTTCAAATTATGCTACTATTCACAGTAAAATTTGTTATTTTTAGTCCTCTCCAAATAAATTGTTGATGGGTGGTCACCACACTTTACTGAAGCCCACCTCTGTGCCCTTCCAAACTATGCTGCGGTCTGCGGTTTACACGACACACATCCCATGTTATCACCGGTGCGCTCTGCCCGGCTTCAAGGACCTCATCAGCACAGCACTGCTTCAAGGACCTCATCAGCACAGCACTTTACAGTGATCATTAAGCCCTTTGTGTCGCCATCTCTTTGCCAGCAGCAGTGGTTGATCCGTCACCTCAAGCTTGTGCATTCATGGGACTCAACTTGAGATTCTCTTCATACGGTTCCTGATTAACCAATCGAGGCTACTGGTTCAGTTCCCACGTCCACGGGTTAGAGCATGTCCAGCCGTTGGCCCTATAGAAGACACAAAAATTGTCGCCTGGGGGTGAGCCGGCGATAAAATCGGCTCTGGGGGCGATTGGGTACCCAGCCGTCGTCCCCAGGCGCTGATACAGGCCCATTTTTTACGCAAATGTGCCTGCTTTTCGGCCCACTTTCGACGAAAAATCGGTCAAATATCGGCGCAAATCGGCCCATATTCGCCGTGGTTCGGCGCGAATTCAACAAAAGTATTTTTTTTATTACACAGTTCATCACAGAAAATCAATAGAAATCAAATAGTTCAACGACAAATAGTTCAATACAAATTATACAGTTGTCGTGCACTTCTGAATTGAGGTGAATCCAAGTTTGCCGGTGCAATCCTTCTTGCACTTGAAGTAGCTGTCGAACTCCCGGATGGAATTCACAATCCTGAGGAAAAGCTTTCGGCTCATCCGATAACGGCGCCAAAATACTTTGTCGCCGTGCAGTGGAGCGTCGGCGAAATAGTCGGAGTAGAGCATGCAGTAGCCTTCCAGACGATGTCGGTTCTTTGCTTTCAGCCGCCCCGGCGCCGAGCCACCTCGCCGCGGCTTTTCATTGCTCGCGAGCAGGCCGGCGAGGGCGGCCAGGACCATGAGATGTTCCTCGTCTTGGACGTCGGCAGCGGCTTCCTCCTCCAGCAGCGCCGCGAGCGCCTCCTCGTCGTCGGAGTCCATCGCCGAGCAGACAAAATGTCGAACGCCTGGCGGGCGTGGTGGGCGCACATCTGCCGGTATACCGCCCTGCGCGGTCGGAGCGCCGGAAAACTCGCCCGGACAGTGGTGGAGAAGCTGCCGCGGCGAAACCTTCTCTCTTTTCCGGCGGGGAATGGCCTATCTAGCCATGCTGGGCGGTGGGCGGCGCCGGGATCGGCAGGGTGGTGGCCGAGCGCGCGGGGGTGGGGGGCGAATCTGGACGATTGCCTTGACTTTTCGCCTGACAGTGTGGCCCAGGCGTATTTTCCCCTTCCGCAGGAGTCCCCGAGCGCCCCCCCGGTGCGCTGGGTTCGGCCTGCGATCGCCGGGCCCAAAACCGGGCCGAGCCGGCAGATTTCGGTGTCTTGGGGACGTGACTAAGGGTCTTTTTCGATGCCGGCGCGTAAAAAGACGCTCTGGGGGGCTTGTTGGGGGCGCGGCCGGAGATTCTTAGCTCATGATCTTGCTTGTCTCCATGTGGGTCTCTCGAGGGCTTGCTTGAACCTGCATCGCACATGCTACATGGGCCCCGTGGGCCGACACATTGTTTGGTGCAAAGCTCATCCAGCACATGCGTGGCGGGCCTGTGGTGGTCACCGCGGTTTCCTCTGACTCTTTCCTCTGTTCATCGTCAAGCGAATCCTGCACCTGTCGCCACACTGATTACATGCCATGTCGCTCTCATGAGCAGCGTACATTGCTATCTTTTCTTTTTATTCGCTTGCACTAAAATGCTGCCCTCATTGTTCCGAAAATCCATAACTGATCACGAGCTCATCTGCTCCTGAATAAACAGTAAATTCAAATAAATTAGTAAAAGCATTTAAAAAAAATCTGAATTTTGCACATTATATATGAACGAGTTTTCTATGTGCGTGCAAAATTGACAATGTGACATTCGGGTAGCTTGGGGCAGAAAAAAAAGAAAATTTTGAACCTCCCTCAAAGAGTCTTTTTTTTAGACTTTTTACGGTGTTTTTTCCTGTCCCGAGCTCCTCTGATATCATATCGCCACAAATTTTTGCAGAAGAGAAAACTTGCGCGTTTTTGGTGCCAAAAAAGTCAAATATATTTTTTATTTTTTTACTATTTTTTTGATTTTACTGATGGTCCCTGTGCACCAAAACGCTGTCCTCGGATTGTTCTTGCATGTTAGAACGTACATCGCCGCTCTGGAAGATGTACTTTCGGAAGCCTCCTGTGAAATGGGATATATACAAATCATGTCGTCCCCTTGACCATGAGAGCCGCATCTGTGCTTCACTATGCAGCATGATGCATCGATGGATGTATCTGTTCATGTCAATCTGAATCCAGTCTTTCTCAGCTTCTTCTTTGTTTCTTTTCCTTTGTCTTTTCAGGGGATGTAGGCGGATAGCTCCATGGTAGTGAGTGATCATCTGTTTGCTTCTGTGTGGAGAATTCCTAGTTTTGGATCATATGAGTTGTCATGTTTCCCTTGAATATATATTCCTCATTGTTCATGATCACTGATTCTGGACTTACACGGAAGGGCTGACACGGAGAATCTAACTGCATCGTCGTATACCTTGGCGATGAACAATTCCATTTCCATTTCTTTTGCAGGGTAAGAAATTAATACAGCGTTTCAAGAATCGGCTGATAGGGATTATACTGAAACGGCTGTTATGTTTTCCATTCCAACATGAATGATATATCAACCTCCTTTTGGAACACAAAAACATGTATTAAATGATGGCGCTATATCGGTGAAAATTTCCAATTGGTGACAACTTGAAACTCTCCTGTTCAGGCACCGAATAACCATGTAATTCTTCCAGACACATATGAGAATGCAGTAATATAGTTAGCTTGGTGGAGAAACTTGCACTGCATCAATGATAAGGGCAATAATGTTGTCATGCCTGGGGGAATGATTCAGCAATCTTTGTAGAGAAAAGATGGTCGGCCAGGGTGAAAAAGTTGCAAGAGAAATATAACATGGATGTGATTTTTTTTTTTGAATGTTGGCAGGAGAGCTGCCAAATTCATTGATCAGAAAGAGGTATTACAAATAACACCCCCAGAGGAGGAATGCACTGCATAAGGCGAGTGCCAAAAAAGAAGAAATGAAAAGGGGTTGCTCAGTTTATCAAGGAAAACCGGGCGAAAACCTTAGCAACGCCTAACAAGACTAGGCCTAAAGCACCACAATACATACAACACGTCAGAAGGCCAACACCCGGCCGGGCACTCGAGCGCTTTCGCCGCTACCAAAGTGCACACCCGTCGTATCAATCCAGGCTGCCACTAGCATATCCGCCAAACTCGACGACACCAAAGAGGAACGCTATGTCCGATAGAGCAAACATATGCCGCTTCAATCCCACGAGGTTGGCTGACATAACTCGCCCGACGCACTTTGCATGTGGAGGGTGCTTCTGCTGCTCTCACGGAGATGCTACACAAGCCGTCGCCATCCACCTACACGAGCACTGAGTCCCTCTGGCCGAGTCTAACTTCAAGACGATGTCCTCAAGAGGAGACACGATGCCAAGCAAAGCTAGCGTCGTCATCGTCCGACCCGGGAGACCGGATCTAGGGTTTCCCCAGAAAAATGTCAGGCAAGGAAAGGGAGCGGCTGCAACATCGATGCCTCCAACAAGGGGACGGTGCCCGTAGGCGCCGCCATCGACTGCTCCGGCCACAACCAGAGCGCGGCTTTCACCGGCAGCCTCACCCACCCAAACCTGTGACCCAGCCAGCCCTTCCTGCATACCAATTCCATGGCGCACGAGCACTGTACCACATCTCATCCCTCAGGCCGTGCCCAGGAGGTCGCCGGCCAGCTATCCCGACAGATCTGCATCGGGAAAGCAAAAAGCCCAGCTCGGGCTCAGCCCCTGCTCACCACGCCCAGGAGCTTGACGCTCCCGCAACGCCCGCACATCTTCGCGCCGTCCCGCGCCCAGCCGACCGCCATACCCGCACAACAGCAGCTCTCACTCCGCGCGCGCCGCCCAGCCTCCAGCTCGCAAGGCCGCGTCGCCCGACCCAGCGCGCGCCAGGCCGCGCCACGCACGCCCCCGACAGCGCCCAGCACCCGCGCCACCGAGCGCCTCCTCCGCCCAGGGGAGCAGCCCCGCGCAGTTCCAGCACCAGGCGAGAAGGAAGAGAAAGGCCCGCCGCCGCCGACGCCGTGTGGGCTTTGCCCGGCGGCTCTCGCCGGCGGCGGCGGAGGGAGGGGTGGTGGAGGTCTGCGACCTGCGGCGGCTAGGGTTTCGCTCCCGGGCCGCCCCGCGGGGGAGCGGCACGGGGCTTGGACACATGGATGTGATTTTACAGTAGCCTCATGATGTTTTTTTTCCTGACGTTACGCTGCGGTACCTTCTGAAAAAAGTTTGTATCCCTGCCATGTAGGGAGCTTGTGCAATGAACACCGGTAACTTTTGTCTGGGGCTCCTTTTGTGGCAATGCCTGGGAGCTGTTTGGTCCAGGCCAGGGAGAAGATGTGCTCATCTCATGGTGGATGACCTAGCGATGACAGCTGAGATTCAAGTACACACCTAGCCAGCTAGCTAGTTCAGTGCTCTATTCCCATGTGCAAATTAAATTTAGTCTTACAAGCAAGAGAAATGACAACGATGATAAAGATTTTTCTCCTTTACGGTTGCTGATCCATAGGCGACCAAGGTGAGGGAGCAGACCACTGGAAATGCAAAGGTTAAGATGATCAAAGATCAAAGCTGGCATATGATTTATTCGACCCAGGCATTGGCTGGCTGCCACTGCAATGCACGCCCATCTGTATCCGTACACGGCACTTTTATTTCTATCAGAAAACATGGGGCTCATCCGTCGTGGTCACCGTATTTTTCGGATCGGTGACGATGACTGAACGGCGTCGCCTGCGCAGGCAGGGTACAATCCCTGCAGCGCCCTGCAACTCCCATCCTTTACCTGGCACTGTTCGGGCAGGCTACCTGGTCGCCTGCAAACCTGTATCTGTATCTGTATATACACATGTATAGACATCATGTATATATATTGGTGTCAAAAGCTCGGCGCGTCAGCTTGCGTTTTGCTGACATAAACAAACATAACCTAACAAACACAACTGCAGTCTCTCAGTGTATGGCATCATTCTGCTTTTCTCCCCACTGTTGAGCCATTATGAGTAGCCATATACGCAGCGCAGTGAACAATTTAAGGTGCCTGAGACCAGTTTGCAGCATATGATGCTGACCAGGATGAAATCTGGCTTCTTGCCTGATCTTCCTTGTTCATCTAGGACGGGCAGTCCACTAGCATGCATGGCCGAAGCTAGGAGAGCTGAAATCATCCAAAGTTGATGGCCAATATTTTTTTTTGTCAGACCTACTGCTGTCACCGCACTATAGAGAGGGATCCGTCCAACCTCTGTCTAGCAAAGAGAGAGAATATACTCTTTAATAATTTAATTAATCTGTTTTTCTTTGACACCGAGTATATACAATTAGTTTGGTTTCTGAACTGATCAGTTGTTTACTCCCTTGTTTCTTTATTAAGGCAGGCTGCTGCGATTAAGCATGCGCCCTCATTCCATAATAAAAAACTAGTTAAGCATGTACACCCGATTATATAGACTAAAGAGGAATAACCGCTTCCTTGATGCATGCATCAACCAGATGATTATCGTCTCAAACAGAAGGTGACTGGACTCACAAGGCAGGAGCTACGAGAGATAGAGAGATAAAGAGTTACAGCTAGCAATGGCGACCAGGAAGCATCGATCTCCGACCATGTCGTCGGTGCAGTTGGCCGACCGACCTAATTAAGGATGGAAGCGCTGCATGCAGGCGTGGCAGGTGATCTCGAGCGCGGCGGCGGACGCGGCGGAGCCGAGCCGCCTGGCGGCGATCTGCTTCATCCGCTCCACCCGCTCCACCTCCTCGCGGGCGCGCTCCCAGATCATCCTTGCGCGCGCGAACTCCCTCTCGGCGAGCTCCAGCTCCCGCTTCGCCAGCTCCCGAACGCGCTCCGCGTAGGCGCGCTCCGCCGACGCCATCCGCGCCTGCTCCGCCGTCTGCTGCTTCACGGCGCGGACGTCCACCGTCACCTGCTGCTGCAGCTGCCTCGCCGTCGCAGCGCTGGCGGCCACAGTCGCCGCTGCTCTCCTGCTCTCGTTCGCCGGTGGAGTCGGCGGCGCCGGTCGTGGCAGCTGCTGCTGCCTCGGCCCAATGCTCATGGACAGGTCCAGGTCCAGCTGCTGGTGGTCGGTGGCGGCGCTGGCCGGCGCTTCCCGGAGCACCCGAGCAGCGGCTGCGGGGAGCAGCAGCTGGAGCCCCCTCTCCCCTTGCTCATCCATGGAAGATCGAGACCAAGCAGTGAGGTATCTCCTGCTCTCTCGTTGTGCTTTGGCTTGTTAGCCTAGCTTAGTTAGGTGTTATGCGTTACGCTGCGTATAGGATTACTATATATGGGTGTTTATACATCCTCCGATCGATCGATCGAGCGAAAGCAAGGAGCATCTAGCCAGCGTGCGCTTTTACCGGAACGCCCCTGGCGTCATCTGCAGGCTGCAGCACTAGCCAGTGTGGCTTTGTGCACTCTGCGCATGGGGGACATATGTTTGTCCGTGCCACGAGGACGTACCCCTCCCTCCTTGGTTTCAGCCCGCAGCAGCTGCTTTGGATGTGTGGACCACAAGGAAATACCACATCTCTCGTCGATGCAGGCAGCTGCGTCTCTGTCTGCAAACCCTCTTGTAGTATCTCGTGGACGCAATTCAGATTTTTCTTCTTCCGGTTTGCCCGTGCTGCACTGCACTGCGTACGGCGATACGAGTAGGGGTACCACGTACTAGACGCCACCCGCTTTTCCTTCACCCGCCGGGCGGTTTGATCTGATGGCCTCAAGGAAGGAAGGGATCGATGCCGCCGGCCAAATCTGCGATGGGGCATAGGGAGGGGGAGCTCAGGACGTTCTTTCATGGCTGCTTTTGTTCCACATGCTGCATGCCTCGCGCTTTACGGGTTGGCAACGCCACAATAATTCTCGACGTGCATGCACATGTTTAGTTTTCTTTCATGGGGCGCGTCGAGGCCTGTGAGGCCTTTATGGTAGGCCTGTCTCTGTCCGCTCTGTAAAAATGAAAAGAACAAAGGGATCCATCGAAAAAGAAGGGTGCAAAAACTATTCGCCTACAGGCGATCGGGCTTCTTCGTTGGACCTTCGCCTAATCCCGCTTTTCTCTTTTGCAGCTCTGCTTACTGCCTTGCGTATTGGGATCGTTAATCAATGCGTGGATCCTTATTGTCTTATTGACTCCATCCTCATCACCTTTAAAAAGATCAACTAGCTACAAGACAACAGGACGTCCCGACTTCCGTGTCGCCCCGCGGACGCCCGGGAGAAACCCTAGCTGCCATCGGAGGCAGGTTCCCTCCCGTCCCTCCTTCCCACGCCGCCGCCCGAGGGTGCAACCGGGCATTTGCTCGCACCGTGCTGGCGGTGGCGGGATTCTTCCGTTCCTCGTGAGGAGAGACCCCTCGGGCCGTCGTAACCCTGACGAGGAGATCACGACGCCAATATTCACCCCGACAGTCCTTGTACCCGGGGCAAAGTGGCGTTGATCTGGTCATGCGTGGGCGGATTTCTACTTGGTGCGGCGCCCCGGTGGTGGCGGTTGTGCAGTTTCGTGGTATGAGCGACGTGGCTCGGCCATACTCCTTCAATATTTGCAGTGAGCGAGGTAGTTTTAGTCACCTCGGATGTAGTCCGACATTAGAGCTCAGCTGCAAAGAAGACATTGTTCGGAGGATTCTCGTTGAACCAATTTTCAAGACCGGCGACTGAAGTAGACAAGTAGCTCAGATAAGCCGAGGTGTGGCCAGGCTGGAAGAACGGTTCAGGGGATACTGATGGTGTCCCTGCTAGGAGGCCTCTCACCACGTTGACTCCCGGCCTGGTGCGCCGGGCTGAGGTCTCCCTTGTCGGTTCCATCCTGGGCCATTTTGGGCAGCCCATGCCGATCTACATGGAAAATCAAGAAGCCTTGCCGTTCAAGACAAGGACTCCTCTCTACTGACATAGCCGGTTAGGACTCTTGTATTCCTAGGCCTCTGATATCTTATATAAGTCGAGGCTGGGCTAGTCGAGAGACGGATCTTACATCTCACAACACGATTTCCTGGTAGACATATGTATTGTGTACTTACTCCAACACAATAAACACAAACATGACGTAGGGTATTATCTCATCGATCGGAGAGCCCAAACCCGGGTAAAACCTCGTGTCCCTGTTGCCATCGTACTTAGACGCTTAGCTTGGGATCCCCTACCTCGAGATCTGTCGAATTTACCTCCGTCACTTTCTTTCACCTAATAGCAAAAATTGGGATTCAATTGAGAAGCTGAAACGGCTTAGTTTTATTTTCATGCAACCATTATAGACTCGCGTCATTGCTGCAGTCGGGTGCGAACGATGGTGTTGAACCTACCAATAAAACCCCACGGGATACTTGGCTTGTTGTACTATGCTCTAGTAATTCCATGCGGCACTTATTTGGTTTACGAGAGGGCAGGCCTTGCGCAGTGGTGAAGTCCTCCCAGCTTGTGCCAAGAGGTCCTGGGTTCGAACCAACCTCTCTGCATTGCACTTTGCAGGGGTAAGACTAGGTTCCTATAATCCCTCCCCAGACCCCACCTTGTGTGGGAGCTTCTATGCACTGGGTCTGTCCTTTTACTTATTTGGTTTATGAGTTCTTTATGATTAATGCAAATTTTGAGCTTTGTGCTTCCACCCCATAAAACTTTTATTTCTAGCCTATTTAGTACTGAATATTGCCCATTCTGGCAATAAGGCTTGGTGCATCCTTTGCTAGTACATCCAAATCCGTTGGAGGACTTTCTCTTGTTCTCCTACACATAAACCCAACCATCTCCTCAAAATAGCCACTATACCTACCTACTTACGGCATTATCATAGCCATTCCGAGTAAATTGTCATGAACACCCATTTTTATTATATGACTAGAGATATGTGTCATGTGACGCCCCCGGCTCAATCGTGCACTAATCATACACGCAAATGCACACGATCAAGCCTAAGGACTCACGGGAAGATATCACAACACAACTCTAAAACATAAATAAAGTCATACAAGCTATATATTACAAGCCAGGGGCCTCGAGGGCTCGAATACATAAGCTCGCATACAAGCGTCAGAGGAAGCATCAGATATTTGAGTACATATATTAAAAGAGAAACAGAAATGCCTTTAGATAGGCGGGGCAAAATAAAACACTACGATCGAAAGGCGCAAGCCTCCTGCCTGGGACCCTCCGATCCTACTCCTGGTCGACGGCAAGTTCGAAGCAGTAACCACCCTCGGGGTAGTAGTAGTAGTCGATCGTCGGCGGGGTAGCTGTCTCAGTGGCTCCGTCATCTGGCCACGACAAACTGATATGGGGAAAAGAAAGCAAAGCAACCGTGAGTACTCAGAAGTACTCAGCAAACAAGGATCTACACTACATATGCAACATTATCAAAGGAAGGTTGTATATGTGGACTGGGCTGCAGAAATGCCATAATAGAGAGAAGGCCTAGTCCTATCGAAGACTAGCATCTTCAGCGGTCTTGCAACAATAGAAGAGAGTAGAACAGTACAATATAATATAGCAGTATCATTAAGTCTCAACCTCACCCAGAGATCCTTTCTCGACTCCCTGCGAGAAAGCAATCCCAGAGTCATACAGTCATCAACCTCGTCCTGAGATCCCTTCTCGACTCCCTGCGAGAAGCAATCCCAGAGCCATATATCCAGGTATCATCTCACGTTCTGGTTGTGTCGATCGGGATACAACTCCGAGTGTCCTTTACCATAGGACCGGCTATCGATAGATGTGTTCTTCCCTGCAGGGGTGCACCAACTTACCCAACACGCTCGATTAACTCCGGCCGGACACACTTTCCTGAGTCATGCCCGGCCTCGGCCAAACGATACACCACAACCCTACCTACAGCTCAGCAGAGAGGTCCCCGCCGGTCTACAACCTAAGCGCTCAGGGGTCTTGGGCCATCGCCCTGTTCACTCCGGGTCGTTGTGTGCAGGGTGGATACCAGCACCGCCTCGGATGGTCGGTACGATCCGACCGTGCCACAATGCTGAACTGGACGTCTGACAGAACTGTCGGCTGATGCTACGATGCAGAACGCCCATACTATGCCCACGTGATGGTTAGTGCTATCAGGCCAGAGGCCTGCTCGGATCAAATATCCAAATCGTTAGTGGACTACGGCTTGCGGTAACGAGCAGAGACTCACGAAAGATGTGACCCTGTCGCCCCATCTCAAGGACTTGCTGCAAGGGCTAAGAATGCCCGGCCGCGCCTCGTATTCATCACTCGGGCACCATACAGGCAACCCGTCTTCACATCACATGCGGGTACCCCTCAGGGTCGACCCGTCTTTCCAAGTAACAGTGTAAAATCCAAGTATCCGTGTGTCCATAACATCAGGGGAATTTGAGGTATCACCCTCGTTGGATTCCTACTTGATGTATCCGTCAAGGTGAACTCGAAGGAATCACCCTCGATGGGTTCACACTTGATGTGTTGCACGACAGCGTCGTTACCGGAAGTGGTGAAGGAGGAATCACCCTCGATGACCACGACCGAATAGCTACTCTACAGAGTTAACATCAGAAGTGCTACACGAGGTATCACCCTCGGCACTCGATATTAACGCTGCAGTGTCATTACAATTAAGGGAGTGATGTGCGGTGCCGGGGCCTGGTCTTCAATCCCGTTGATCGGGTCTTCGGATAATCCAGCGGGGCAGTCGGGACAAGTGGGGTCACTGATAGGTCTCTACCCAGCCTATACTAAGCAGTTTAGGACAAGCAGGTAAGGTATCAATAGTAGGTTACAATAAACAAGCTATGCATCAGAATAGGTAAAGCAGTAGTAGCAGCAATTCTAATGCAAGCATGAGAAATTAGAATGGGCGATATCGGGATGATCAAAGGGGGGGGGGGCTTGCCTGGTTGCTCGGCGGCAAGGGCAAGGTCGTCAGTTGGGCCGTCGATCTTCAGGACATCGTCAGCGGTCTCGGGGTCTAGCGAATAGGAAGAGGGGGAAGAAACATTAAATACAAGCAAACAGATGCATGACAATACGATACACGGTGCTAGGGGTGACCTATCATAGTGCTACACGACATAGGTGAAGGGGGAATAACATCCGGGAAAGTTTTCCCGAAGTTTGCATTTTCGGACAAGCGATCCGGAGGGGGAATGTCCCATGTTCAGGTAGTTAGAGACGTGTGACGGACGAACGGACCGTGTATTCGGATTCGTCTCGTCGTTCTGAGCAACTTTCATGTACAAAGTTTTTCGATCCGAGCTACGGTTTATTTTCTACGATTTTCTAAAGACTTAATCTATTTTCTGAAATTCCTGGAATTAAATTAAATTCGAAATCAAATTGGAAAATGCTATGGGTACCCAGCACTGTGTACACAGAGTGCACACAGTGGCTGACCAGTGGGCCTGTTGACTGGGTCAACAGATCAGTCAACAGGGGCTGACGGGTGGGTCCTCGTGCTGAGTCAGCATGCTGACTCAGCGAGGGTTATCCAGTTAAACAGTGCTGCGGGCCCCGTTTGTCAGTTGCTGTTTAATTAAAACGTTTTCATTAGCAGTTAACTTAAATGCATGGGGCCCGGTGTCAGTGAGTGGTTAGTTGGGTTAGTTAGGGGCTAACGACGACACGTCGGCGGGGTTAGCGCCGGCGGGGAGCTATAGTGCGCCAGAGACGAGGCCGAGCTCCGGCGATGGCCGTCCGGCCGGTTCTGGCGACCAAATGGACGACCGCGGGCACGATTCGAACGGGCGCAGCGTTTCGCACCCATCCATGGTGGTGGTTGGTCCGGGGGAGGTCGGGAGCGGCGCCGGTGATGAGCAGGGCGGCGGCGGCGTTCGGGAGCGCGGTGGGGATGAGGCTAGGGGGCGCGGAGAGGCGAGCCAAAGGGCTCGTCGGACTCCTGCGAGCCCCGGGAATGCATTGGTGTGCTCGGGCGTGAGCTTGGCCGGGTGTGGCCGCGTCGGCGAGGCGACATGCGGCGGCCGGAGTACGGTTGCTTCGGCAGGGCGACTATAGAACGCTAGAGGGGGAATGGACGGGCGCCAACAGCGCAGTGGCTCACCGCGGTAGCGTAGGGACCAGGCAATGGGCTCGGGGAGGTCCTGCGACGGAGATCGACGATGGTGAGGCGGCGGCAGCTGACGGAGGAAATCGGCGCGGGTGACGGCCGTGGTGCTCCCCAGCTCGATCCGAAGGGCGGAGGGGACATGGTCGAGGACGCTGCTCCTCCTGGCCATGGCGACGGGGTGCAGGGTAGCCGGTGGCCGCGAGCTCCACGGGTCAACGGCCACGGCGGCGCTCGGGTTCGGGGGAAGAGGAAGATGACGAGGCAGGGAGAGGGGAAAGTGGGGCTAGGGTTAGTTGGGGGCTCTTGGGGCTTCCTTATCCCCTCCAGAGACGCGGGGTTCGTCATGGTGTCGAGCAGGGAGAGGGGGGCCATGGCGAGCGCGCACGCGTCTGCGGTCGACAGCGAGAGGAGTGAGCAGGAGGTTGGGGATAACCACCTGGTGGGTTGGGCCGACGCCTGTAGCGACTAGAGCCCACGGGCACAGTAGCTAGGGCCTTTTCCCATTTTCTTCTTTTCTTTACTGTTTTGCCTTTTAATTTCATTCCAAAAGACTTTTGTAAAATATGAGACTTAGTCCAATAATATCAGTGCATTATATGCCACTGTTATAAAAAGGTTTTGAGGCCAAAAGTTCTCATATGGATTTTATTTAACTAAAAAGGTATTAACCAACCTTGTTTTTCTACTGTTAGAGTCACTTAGTTAATTTATTAAGTGTTGATTATAATTTTAGAATAGCCTCTGGAATATTTGCTATTTATTGAACATTTTAGTTTCTGGGTTTGGACAACTTTTATTTCCACTTTTAGTTTGAATTTCCATTTGAATTTGATTTTGAAAAGAGGTAGGATCCAAATGATGTTTAAGCACTATTGATCATGACAACATGGCATAATCAAAAGGGTGATTACTGTAGCTTAATACATGGGGTGTTACATGTCATTGTCATATGCTTTGCATGATAATTATGTCTAGCCTGGTGTTTTTATGGCCTTTCCATTTTTTTATCATAGGCGTTGCTACGGTAGATCATACCTATCCTGGTACACTGTCAGAGGCATCATTTAAAGAGATCTTTTCATATTCATAACAAGAGCTATGTTTGCATATAGATGAGGTTTAGAGAAGTGTAATGATTATTATTGTAAGGTGTTTCTTCTACCTTGAGAGAGAAAAAGAGATCCATAAGAAAGAGAAAGGATCCAAAAAAAGATGTGCCAAGGAGACACCAAAAAAAGTGTGAGGGAGAGAGAGAGAGAGAGAGAAGGAGCAACTCATTATCCTTCTTAGAGTACACATGTGAAGTGGTTCAAAGTAGCGCTAAGTACTCATAGTAGAAATTTTGATAAGTGCTTCAAAGTAGAACCACTACATTGCACTTCATTGTTGAGAGTTCATGAGTCTCATATACATACTAATAGGGAACTTCACATTACAGAACGTGGCTTGTATATTCCAGTGACGAGATTCCTCAAATGAGCTCTAGGTCTTCGTGAGAAAGCGAGTTGGATGCACCCCCATTAGTACATAGGAGCACTTTCATTCATATATAGCTCCATGTGCATCCTAGTTGTAGGGCAATCTCTAGTCCTTGCACAACATCGATCATAAAGGTCCTCCTCTTGTCCTAATGGCCAGCCACGTTGTTGAATGACTTTATTGTTTTCCACTTCTTTAAAACACCCATCATCATTTCTCTTTGTCTTGCCTAGGGCCTAAACTCGTGTGCTCAGATTCTAAATTTGTGAAGATTGTGAAATAGAGCAAACATACAACAAGTGACTGTATTCGGTCTTGTATTGTGGGTTAGCCTAGAAGTGATTGCCATGTTAATATGTTTTACATGGTTGATTATCATTGTTTTTCCAATTAACTTGACATGATTTGTAAACCTTATGCATTGGTGATTTTGACTTGATGCATTTGATTATCAGGGAATTTGTAGGAACTTTTTTGTATGCATTGAGTTAGTTGAAGATTGTTAATATAGACCTTTGCCAAATGTTTCTCTTAGTGACTTAGATCCACCACAAGTATCACATCAGTTATACAAAGATCATGTTTGGTAGCATCCATCATAAAAAAATGATCCTTTTATCATCTACATGCTGGAGGACGAGCATGGATTTAGCTTGGGTATGTTAATGCGTTCAAATGTATCGATAATTTTTGTATGATTCATGCTATATTGCTATTATTTATAAACATTTTGGGTATTTTTGTATTTTCAGGATAATATGCAGAAAATGTGTCAGAAAAAAATGGTTTCATGAATTTGAAGAACAGTACGACCCTTAGGGACCTAAGCCCATACCTGGTGGGGCCCATAATCCCTATGCACCCTAGGATGGGGGCGCCTATAGCCTGTGGGCATCTGGCCTTCCTCCGGAGCCCACTAGCTTATAAATACCCAGGAACTCACCTCAGCATTATCAAGAATTTTTACACCACCGCCAACGATCGCATTTCTAAGGCGATCTTCGTTTTCAGCCCTGATCAAGAACTCTAGCATAAGGGAATTCATCTCCATCATCGTCAATCTCGATCATCGTGCTCCAAGATGAGATGTGAGTAGTCCACCCCTGGACTACGGGTTCATGGCAGTAGCCCAGGTTGTAATCTCTCCTCCTAGATGCATTTTTTATGTTCAATGCAATAGCTACATGAGCAGCCCTACATGATTGTAGTTTATCAGATGAGTTTGTGGATGCGATGTAGATTATGAGATGGATTGGTGCTTTATGTTTAGACTTGTTCATGATTCATGTTTGATAAGTGGATGCATAATTATTTCTGGTTGATTGTATTCTCTTGGCCAGTTTAGGTCGGTAGCTGATAGTGGAAGAGGTGTTGATGAGTGATATTTTACGCTCATCACACCGTTGTTTTAACCTAATAATCATGGAAATTCTAAGAAAATCACTTTGATCTTGCCACTAATGGCTAATGAATGCGAGAGATCATGAAATCCTTTATAATTTGTTTTCGCAAGAAAAGAGGCTAAACATGGATGTAAATCACCGCTTAGAAGGAAATATGGCTTAAGTCATAAGGAAGGAATTGGAGGCGCACTCAAGTCACCAGAGTGCAAGACGGGATCTGGTACAAGCGCGTGTGCTCGTACCAGCACTCATACCAAGTGCCAGCGGCTCCGAGAGGTCAAAAAACCAATAAATATAAAGGGACCCCCATAATCCAAATAGAGGAATGGAGGAGAGCATCGAGAACACCATTCGTGAAATCGAAGCCATCTTCCAAACCTAGCTGTCACCATTTCCCATCTCATCTCCATAGCCACCACCATCACGATCACCGTAGAAACTCCCCTCCAAGCTAGCCATACTTGAATCATTTATCGCATTCGTCAACCATTGTAAGACATATTATCAATAAAGATTCCTCTTTATGTCTTCTCCGATGATTTCCTCTTGCAAGTTGATTGTCATGTGTGAGTAATTTGGAAAGGCTATGGGTTGAGGCATAGGCTTGTAACCTAGTGTATTTGTATGAGGGATCAATGGAATGACTTTGGATAATTAACGTCATGTATGTGTCAGATTGGAATGGAGTTGTCCCTTGTCTCTTTCTTGTTCTACGACCTTACAGGTACCCAGGATCTCGGGGTTCGATCAAGGAGGAGGAGGAAGTGGAGCGCTATTCTGAACACTGGTGACATAAATGTTTAGTACTGCAGCGAAAAGATAATCCTTGGGGATTCATGAGGTGTAGTCATCAAACGCCCAATGCTTTTGCCCGAATATTTATCCTTAGTAATTGAGGTAACCCATGAGACAGAAATGGCATGCGGTTGGACAACTGACTCTTGATGCAGGCCACGCACCGGTCAAGACTTAATTTGGACACATGCTCCACATAATTGCGGCGCAAGCACATCTTAAGGGGTATCTTCCAGAGCACAAATTAATATCATGATGATCCCGAGCACAAATATATGGTTGTAAGAATCAAGAACTCATACTCATGCATGTTTTAATACTAGTGTTTACACCCCTAAGGCTGTTAAAGGTCTGGTTACAAAACTAGAATTTAGTTCTCTTGCAAGAACTTATTAGAGCCTTTGCCATAGTGCACATCCTCTCATGGGTTATATTACTCAGGGTCACTCCTTGGGGAAAAGGCAGGGAACCTTTATGCTATCCAAACCGGATCTTAAAGGGCATCAACCTCCTTTTCTGGTGTCGTTGTTGGGCAGTCATCGTGTTAGTAGTCACTGTGATAGAGTTTTTGTTGGAGTTTCTATTTTAAGTTTTATTTCAGTTTTTGTTCTTGTTTTTATTTCATTTTCTAGTTGTGTTACCGAAAACCCAAAAATTACTCTGTCTCGAAACCTTAGAGACTTTGCTCCTTGAAATGAGAACTTTATGCGTGCAATAATTGCGCAACCTAATGTTGCCGCCGAGCAATATGAAATTATGCCCCGCTTAGGTAGTATAACTTCATGAACCGCTTGTCGTAGCATATTTTTATTTAAGTCCCTCCCCCTGCAAGAATTATGGAATTGCGATCTCAGATCACAGGTTCTAAGAAGGAAAAATGTGAGCCACTAGCGTTTGCATGGGATCACATGAAGGAGGCTATAAGGAACTACCCCAATCACGAGATGGAAGAATGGTTAATTTTTCATATAATTTATAATGCTCTTACTCCCATGTCCAAAAATATGCTTGATACAGTTGTAGGTGGAACTATTATGCGAAGACCTATTCATGAATCCTAAAAGTTGCTTGACATGCAAGAAAATCATGCCCGGTGGCATGTAGAAAGGTTTATCATAAGAAAGGTCAAGGCTATATCCGTGGAGAATAACGGAGAGCTGACCGCACAACTTGATGAGCTCATCGATGCTATGGAAGGTAAAGAAGAGGTAACCTTAATGCAATTACCGAAGAAGATGTTAATGATATTATCTTCATTGCTTGTAATAACTATAATCCCAATTGGAATAATAATGGGTGTGCTCCTAGACCACCCCATCGTAATAATAATGGAGCCCCCAATAATTTTAGTGGAACGAGCAATGGTAATAGAAATGTTCTAGATGAAACTCTCAAAACTTTTCTTACCTGCCAAAGCGAGCAAAATAAAAAGTTTATCGATATCTTGGAGAATCATGATAACTTACTCGTCACTTGACCGGTAAGCTTGCTGGACTCACTGACAATATGCGGGCTCCTGAAGGAAGAACTAGAAGCATGGAAGCACAAGTTGCTAAAATTGTTGAAAGTCAAACATTGATTCTAGTAAAGTTCGCTGGAAAGCCGGAACCTAATCTGGTTGAGAGTGTCAAAATGATGATAAGTAGCAAAGAAGCTTGATAGGAGCCATATACCTGAACAATCTTACTCTACTGCAGATATCGTGAAGATGTTGACAGTGAAGCATCCACTACCCGAGCTATCAAATGATGAGGTGTATAAACGCTTCATTGATGTTGTCGCAATCAAGTTACGTGAATTAGATACTGAAGAAATGAAGCTATATGGTAAGCTACCTGCTAAACACGAGGATATCTTTGAACCCACTTTTGAAAACTGAGATTGGTTTAAACAAATTCTACCTTTACTACAAGCAGTAGGGATTAAACATGTTGTAGTCATTCAAATTAATGATTCCCCTGTCATGATTAGTCTTGTTATAGGTGATATGCCAGAAGATCTGATTGCATCTATTATACAAGGTTAGCCATTTGTAAGAACTATAAAACTTACCATCAATGTCTTTGAAGGAAATGTGAGATTTGACATTCCGATGAAAGACCCTTTTTTAGACATTTCTCCAGGGAAAAGACAATGAAGATGTATGCAGGATATGGTATTACTCCTATAAAGAATGCTAGAGTACCCTCCTCCTAGGGGCTCCGAGGGAGATGAGGCCCTCCGAGCGGTCCGTTCCGAGGTGGCGTGCTATGGGGGCTCTCCACGCCGTCCGTTGCCAACACAGCGTGCGCCTGGGTGACCCTCCTCTATGATCCATGATGGGCGGACCGCGTGCCCAACTGGGGCCACCGTCATTGGGCACCTTCTGGTACAACCATGAGTGAGGCCGTGCGTGCTGCCCCGCTCACAACCGGTCGGACATGCCCGCCTGTCTGTGTCCTTATGTCACGCCGGGTTGGTCCGGTTGTGACAGAGGGGTGTGTGACATTTGTGTGTCCCTAGCGCAGCCGTGGTAGCATGTGCTTCCATCGCACGCTGCCACCAGGCTCGCCATGTATTTCAGCCGACGTTGTCGGCATGGCTGCCTCGCTCGCATGAGCTAGTTTGTGTCGTGGCCGCTGCCCCATCAAGTGCTCGGCCTATGTGAGTTGGGGTGATCCGAGTTAGGGTGTTTTGGTATTTCTACTAAGTCGGTTAAGTTTTCCTTTGATTTTGTTGTTTTGTGTCATTTGCAAGACGTGGTGCACAATGGCATTCCTCTTGCTTCGTTTTGTAGTGGCTTCTTTGAGCTTACTCATCGCCAGCGGCTTTGAGTCTACTCGACGTCGGTGGCGCCGAGATCACTTCATCTTACTCGGCGTCGTCGGCATATGTCGCCCCGTTGGCTTTTACCAACACCTCATGTTTGTGTTCCTGCTCATCGAGTTTGTCGGGCATGTGATGGGGCAAGGAAAATGCGAGCGTATTAGAAACATGAATTGCATGGTGATGGACGCCTGTTTGATGATGTTAATAATCCAGGAAGGACTTGAATGATATGTTTTGTTGGGCATTTCCTTTTTATGTTCTTGATCTTTCGGGTTTATTAAAGCTAAGTCAATTTCATAACTTGTGGCTTATCAAGCCATTGCCTTATCTATATGTGTTCTTAATCGTAATGTAAATTGCCTGCAGTCTAATATCTTCAACTACATTATGGCAGGAATATTATTGTCATCAACTTGAAGTAGTGACTAAGGACATACATATGGTATATTAAGAGTTCGAAAAACTCATGCCTCTAACTTTGGATGCACCCCCAAGTTCGAGCACATCGAAGAGAAAGCGGGTTCAACCAGTGAGTAACTAAACTCTTTTTTGTAAATACTTTCTTAATTAGTAAGACTGTCTTTCTTCAACCAACCACTTTATACTCTGGTAGATGCATGTACAATTTGGAATTATTGTATATGTTGTAACCTCTATAAATTTTGTCCATAGGGAAACTTAGGATTCTCAAATGATGACAATACTAAAAGTGTTTGGCCCCAGAAACAACAATCTGATGCAGTCATCAATGCCCTGGCAGTGCAGTAGGAAAAACCAGAAGCCATGAAGCACGCCATGGTAAACAAGCATGACGAAGTAGATACTATGAAGAAGGCCTTGGAACGGCCTGATACGTCTCCAACGTATCTATAATTTTTTTATTATTCCATGCTGTTATATTATCATTTTTGGATGTTTTATATTCATTTTATAGCAACTTTATATCATTTTTTGGGACTAACCTATTGACATAGTGCCCAGTGCCAGTTGCTATTTTTTGCTTGTTTTTTACTTCGCAGAATATCGGTACCAAACGGAGTCCAAACACAGCAAAACTTTTTGGAGATTTTTTCTAGACCAGAAGACACCTTGCGGGCCAAGAAAGTAACAGAGGGGAGGCCGGTGGTGAGCACAATGCACCAGGGTGCGCCCAAGGGGGTTGTGCCCCCCACGGAGCCCCCTGCACCGCCTCTTCGCCCTATAAATTCCCAAATATTCCAGAAACCCTAGGGGAGTCGACGAAACACAATTCCAGCCGCTGCAAGTTCCAGAACCATGAGATCCAATCTAACACCATCACGGAGGGGTTCATCATCCACATTGGTGCCTCTCCGATGATGCGTGAGTAGTCCACCATAGACCTAAGGGTCCGTAGGCAGTAGCTAGATGGCTTCCTCTCTCTCTCTCTCTCTCTCTCTTTTGATTCTCAATACAATGGTCTCTTGGAGATCTATTTGATGTAAGTCTTTTTGCGGTGTGTTTATTGGGATCCGATGAACTTTTAGTTTATGATCAGATCTATATCTATGAATATTATTTGAGTCTTATCTGATCTCTTATATGCATGATTATTTATAGCCTCGTATTTCTTCTTTGAATCTTTGGTTTAGTTAGGCCAACTAGATCAATTTTTCTTGCCATGGGAAGAGGTGCTTTGTGATGGGTTCGATCTTGCGGTGTTCTTTCCCAGTGACAGAAGGGGCAGCAAGACACGCATGTATCATTGCTATTAAGGATAACAAGATGGGGGCTATTCCTACATGAATAGATCTCATCTACATCATGTCATCGTTCTTATTGCATTACTCTGTTTCTCCATGAACTTAATACACTAGACGCATGCTAGATAGCGGTCGATATGTGGAGTAATAGTAGTTGATGCAGGCAGGAGTCGGTCTACTAATCTTGGACGTGATGCCTATATATTGATCATTGCCTTGGATATTGTCATAATTATTCGATCTTCTATCAATTGCCCAACAGTAATTTGTTTACCCACCGTGTGCTATTTCTTGAGAGAAGCCACTAGTGAAATCTACGGCCCCCGGGTCTATTCTTTATCATATTTGCTTTGAGATCTATTTTTATTTGCTTTTATTTTCAGATCTATTATTCCAAAAACCCAAAAATACCTTGCTGCACTTTTTTATTATTTATTTTACTTCGCGTTTATCGAGAGCTATTTATCCAATCTACCACAAATTTATCTTTCTTTTTACCGTGGAGGGATTGACAACCCCTCTTACGCGTGGGGTTGCAAGTATTTGTTCTTTGTGTGCAGGTACCGTTTACATAGTGTTGCTTGGTTCTCCTACTGGATTGATACATTGGTTTCACAACTGAGGGAAATACCTACCGTAGCTGTACTGCATCATCCCTTCCTCTTTGGGGAAATACCCACGCAGTTTCAAGCAACATCACGGCCGCAGCTACAATTTCAAGCTGTTGCCAGGGCCCTGGAAGAGCGTGAGCTAGAACATGAAGATGTGAAGCATCTAGTGCCAGATATGCAGCATGGCCAAGAATCAGTGAAGATTACCCTTGCAGAGCATGAAAAAGTACTAGAAGGTGTCAAGAAGGCCCTGCCAGAGCAACATGCTGAAACTGAAAGTCTGAAATTGGGCCTGTTATATCTGCATAACCTTCTTGAATCAATGAACACTGCCCATGTAGAGTAACAAGAAGAACCTAACCTCATCAAGAAAGCGAAGGAAGTGAAAACCTTGGATCTCGTAAAGAGACTTGATGATATTGATGGATTGCTAAAGTTCATCGCCCGGACTATGTCGCTAGGATCCTATGAGATGTGAGAAATAAAACTAAGACATATATGTCTAATTTTCATTCTATGGCTGTGCGCCATGGTTGGCTATTGTAATGTGTTAGACAGTATATTTGAAAATTGTGAATTTTGCGGTTTAATAAAAGCAGTGAGTGCTGAATTTGGATTGAAATTCAAATTTTGCATGAATTCATATTAAATTTATTTAAAACAATCAATACTGTATCAAATGTGACCCCCAATTGCAATATAATACAAATTGATCGTGCCTAAATACTGTGACGGTCATGAACGGCATCACAAGCGTATGGTCCCACATGTAAGAAGCCACATCACTCACGTATGGACCCGCCGGCCAGCATCCACGTCAACATAACAGTGGGCCCACATGCCAGAACTGTTGACCGGTCAGACGACACATTGTCATAAAAAAATGCCTGGTCCCACATGTCATGGGCCCGTTGGGCCCCCTAGCGGTTGATGAGGCCGGGCTCCTTGGGGTTAGCCACCCTAAGTACAGGACCCCGTTAGTTGCCCCAAGCTCGGCGGAGCTTGCAGTGAGGGTCGCGAGACCTCTGGTGGGCTCCTTTACCGCGTCATCTTCTTGGAGCCTGGCTATGATGTTGTTGTCTTGATGGCTTGAAGGAGGTCGGATGCCTGCTTCTTGGGGATGCCGCCTGGTCAACGCTGCCACGACCGTCAGGCCTCCCCTCCCTGACTTTAGTTTGACAGGTGAAGGGGCCCACCATTATTTATCTAAATCGTTGCTTTAGTGGTGGAGAACGGGCTGACGCACATCTTGATGTGGTAACTTGGCCTTGATTCCCGGGCCTGTAGGGCGTGAATTGGAACCGCCCATGGGTCGTGGGATACATGGCGCGCAGGGGCACCTCGATTCTCGGCTTGTTCGTGGAGGGTCATAAGAGCGGTGAGGCGGCGAGGGGTCATTTCACCTTCACCTGCTTCCTCGCGCCTCTGCTTACCTACGCTTCTACTTCCTTGCCTCTTTGCCCTACCACCATAGAAATGTTTATTGTCTTTTGGCCCGCCATTTCTTCATCCATGAGATGAGACATGAGCCGTCTGGGGTCATCGACCGGGGCCTGCAGTGTACGGGCGACTAGGGAAGCGGAGAAAAAACGGAAGGCTCCGGTGCCGCCACCGAGTCGCAACCCAGCGCCGAGGTCTTCATCAGCCGGTGGGCCTTCTCTGTGTTTTTGGACCGGGATGTCTAGAAGCTAAAGGCGGAAGGGTCGTTCCCATACGACCTCCAGTATCGTATCCCCTCTCTACGGAGGAACTTCCGGCGTCGCCGGACAGCGCGCGCGTCCTCCACCTCGACTTCTTTGGGCAGGGCCTCGGTTTCCCCCTGCACCCCTTTGCGCGGGGATCCTCTTCTTCCTTGGCATTTAGCTTCATCACCTCAACCCCGCCAGCATTCTCCACATTGCCAACTTTATCACATTCTATGAGTGTTTTCTCGAGGCTGCCCCCCACTTTGACCTCTTCTGGCGCTTCTTCTGCGTCAAGGGCTAGATGAGCGGCAACTCCATTCATAATCTTGGCGGTGTCAACATTCAACTGCATCCTCATTCATCCTTATTCCCCATGAACCTTCCCAGGTCGATGGGGGTCTGGCAGAAGAGGTGGCTTTATGCGTTCGGCCTTGAGGTCGGCATGCTAGCCTTCTTCGAGGGGTCTCTGCTGCGGTTGAACTCTTGAGAATCACCGACCTACGTCTCCAAGAGCATGGAGTTGCTTCTGGAGGCGACCGCATCCCTGAAGGATGCTACTTCTTGAGCTTGCATTGGTTTTTCCCTTGAAGAGGAAATGGTGATGCAGCAAAGTAGAGGTACCGAAGAGGCTAGTAAAATGCGGAAAGGTAAGAGTGCATATAATCCATGGACTCACATTAGTCATAAAGAACTCACATAGTTATTGCAAGAATTTATTAGCCCTCGAAGCAAAGTACTACTACGCATGCCCCTAGGGGGGTAGATTGGTAGGAAAAGACCATCGCTCATCCCCGACCTCCACTCATAAGGAAGACAATCAATAATAAATCATGCTCCAATTTCATAGCATAACGAGAGACCATACGTGCATGCTTCGGGAATCACAAACCTTAACACAAAATATTCTTACTAAACCACAATTACTCACTAGCATGACTCTAATATCACCATCTTTATATCTCAAAACAAATGCAAAGAATCAAACTTCTCATATATTCAATGATCTTCATGAAAGTTTTTATTATATCTCTATTGACTACCCATCATATTAGGACTAAATTCATAACCCAAGAAAATTGCCATACTATTTATAAGACTCTCAAAAATAATATAAGTGAAGCTTGAGAGTTCATCAATTTCTTTAAAATATAAGCACCGCCGTGCTCTAAAGATATAAGTGAAGCACTAGAGTAGTTGCCTAGCTCAAAAGATATAAGTGAAGCTCAAAGAGTATTCTAATAAATTCATGATTAATGTGTGTCCCTATCAAAAAGGTGTGTCCAGCAAGGATGATTGTGGTAAAGTAAAAAGCAAATAAAGCAAAGACTTATATAAAACAAGACGCTCCAAGCAAACAACATATCATGTAGTGAATAAAAATATAGTCTCAAGTAATTTACCGATGGATTGTAGACAAAAGTGGGCATGACATCCAGGGCATCCCCAAGTTTAGACGCTTGGTTGTCCTTGAATATTACCTTGGGGTGCCATGGGCATCCCCTATCTTAGGCTATTTCCACTCCTTATTCCATAGCCCATCAAAACTTCACTCAAAAACTTCACAACACAAAGCTCAACACAAAACTCATAAGATCCATTAGTATAATCAAATCAACACTTTTAAGTATTGTTGTAAACTCATTCCAATTTTATATTTGCATTATATCTACTGTATTCTAACTTCACCATGGTTCATACCCCCCGATACAACCCATAGATTCATCAAAATAAGCGGACAACACAATGTAA
This sequence comes from Thinopyrum elongatum, assembly GCA_011799875.1. NCBI lineage: Eukaryota > Viridiplantae > Streptophyta > Magnoliopsida > Poales > Poaceae > Thinopyrum > Thinopyrum elongatum. Next base: position 406,541,228 of record CM022298.1, on the reverse strand, counting down.
ACATAACCTGTCAAAAACAGAACAGTCTGTAGTAATCTAGACATTAGCCAAACTTCTATAACTCAAAAAGTTCTGAAAAATTAGGAAAATGCGGTAAATTTGTATATAAATCATGTGTAAAAACTTCAGGATTTTATCATGCTCCAGCAAATTTTAACAATTCTGCTACTTGAAGCAAAAGTTTCTGTTTTTTACAGAATCAAATCAATAATCTTCCAAATCATCCCAAAGGTCTTACTTGGCACAAACACTAATTAAAAAACTAAAACTCCACCATAACAGAAGTATAATGGTATTTTTATTCAAAAAAAGAATAAAAATCAAGAAAAAAATTGGGTTGCCTCCCAACAAGCGCTATTGTTTTACGCCCCTAGCTAGGCATATTGCATAGATCTAGGTATTGTCATCTTTGGTATTCTTTCCATAAGTGGCCCTCATAATAGATTCATATGGTAACTTAATTTTATTTCTTGGAAAGTGTTCCATGCCCTTACTTAATGGAAATTGAAATCTAATGTTTCCTTCTTTCATATAGATAATTGTACCAATTGTTCTAAGGAAAGGTCTACCAAGAATTATGGGACATGTAGGATTGCAATCAAGATCAAGCACAATGAAATCTATGGGCACATAACTCCTATTTGCAATAATAAGAACATCATTAATTCTTCCCATAGGTTTCTTAATAGTAGAATCAGCTAAGTGCAAATTTAAAGAACAATCAACAAGCTTATGGAAGCCTAGCACATCACATAAAGATTTTGGAATAGTGGAAACGCTAGCACCCAAATCACATAAAACATTTCACTCATAATCTTTAATCTTAACTTTAATAGTAGGTTCCCATTCATCATATAACTTTCTAGGGATTGAAACTTCCAACTCAAGTTTTTCTTCAAAAGATTTCATCATAGCATCAACGATATGTTTAACAAAAGCCATATTTTGATCATAAGCATGAGGTGAATTAAGCATGGATTGTAACAAGGAAATACACTCAATCAAAGAACAATTATCATACTTAAATTCCTTGTAATCCAAAAGAGTGGGTGCATCACTTGTTAAAGTTTTGACCTCGCCAAACCCACTTTTATCAATTTTTTCATTAAGATCTTGACCCTCCAAATTATCGGGACACCTTCTAGCTAAAGTTGACTCCTCTCCAGTCTTTTATTTATCAAGTTTTATATTAGCAAACAAAGATTCAATAGGAGTCACACCAATCACTTTAGGATTTTCATCATGATTATCGCAAACACTAGAAGAACATGCTTTTTCTAGCCATTCTCTCTTAGCTCGCATTCTAGCGGTTCTCTCCCTACTTTCATTAATAGAAATTTGAATAGACTTAAGAGAGTCATTAATATCAAGCTTGGGTGGCATAGATCTAACCTTAAGAGAACCAATCTCATGAGAAATTCTATCAACGTTTCTAGCCACATCATCAAACTTAAGTAATTTTTCTTCTATCATGGCATTGAATATCTTTTGAGAGTTAATGAAATCTTTAATATTATTCTCAAGATCAGAGGGTATCTTATTATAATTTCCATAAGAATCGTTGTAGGAATCACCATAATTATTAGAGGAATTACTAGGAAACGGCGTAGGATTAAAATTGTCTTTATAAGCGTTATTACCAAAATTGTTCCTACCAACAAAATTCATTATTATTCTCAATCTAAGTAGACAAAGGCATATCATTAGGATCAATAGGAGCACTCTTGCTAGCAATCAATTTCATAAGTTCATCCATCTTTCCACTCAAAGTATTAATTTCTTCAATAGCATGCACTTTTTATTAGTAGAAGATCTTTCGGTATGCCATTGAGAGTAATTTGCCATAATATTATCTAGGAGTTTAGTAGCTTCTCCTAATGTGATTTCCATAAAAGTATCACCCGCGGCGGAATCTAAAAGATACAAAATTCAATCTAGCATAAAAAAATTGTATGATCATCCATAAACTTAAACCATGAGTAGGGCAATTTCTTATCATTAACTTCATCCTCTCCCATGATTGTGCAACATGTTCATGATCAAGTTGTTTAAAATTCGTTATGTCGTTCCTAAGAGAGATGATCTTAGCGGGAGGAAAATACTTGGAAATAAAAGCATCCTTACACTTATTCCATGAATCGATACTATTTTTAGGCAAGGATGGAAACCAAGTTTTAGCACGATGTTGTAGTGAGAACAGAAATAGCTTTAATTTGACAATATCATTATCCACATCTTTTTTCTTTTGCATATCACACAATTCAATGAAAGTATTAAAATGGAATGCAGCACCTTCATTAGGACTACCAGAAAATTGTTCTTTCATAACAAGATTCAACAAAGTGACATTAATTTCATAAGATTCCGCACTAGTGGTGGGAGCAATCGGAGTACTAATAAAATCATTATTATTAGTGTTGGAAAAATCACACAACTTAGTGTTTTCTTGAGACATCGTGACAAAGCAAGCAATCTAGCACACAAGCACACAAAAAGCAAACGAAAAAGCGAATGGAAAGAAGGCCAATAAAAAGGAAATTATTTTTGTATTTTTCTGAAAATGTTTTAGAAGTGGGGGAGAGGAAAATTAGAGGCAAATGGCAAATAAAGTAAATGCAAGAGATGAGAGTTTATGATAGGTACTTGGTAGGCTTGATGTAGATCCTCCCCGGCAACGGCGCCAGAAATTCTTCCCGCTACTTCTTGAGCTTGTTGGTTTTTCCCTTGAAGAGAAAAGGGTGATGCAGCATAGAGATAAGTATTTCCCTCAGTTAAGAACCAAGGTATGAATCCAGTAGCACGAACACACAAGTCTCCAATAATTGCACCTGCACAAACAAATAAATACTTGTACCCAACACGATAAAGGGGTTGTCAATCCCTTCACGGTTACTTGCAAGGATGTGATCTAATAGTGATAGGTATAAAAGATAAGTAAAAGTCCTAAATAAAATAAAAGTAAATAAATTGCAGCAAGGTATTTTTGTGTTTTTGATTTTGTAAACCTGAAAATAATATAATAAAAGATAGACCCGGGGGCCATAGTTTTGATTAGAGGCTTCTCTCTTCAAAGAAAGCATATGGTAGGTAAACAAATTACTATTGAGCAATTGATAGAAAAACGCGTAGTTATGACAATATCTAAGGCAATGATCATGTATATAGGCATCACGTCCGAGACAAGTAGACCGACTCCTACCTGCATCTACTACTATTACTGCACACATCGACCGCTATCCAGCATGCATCTAGTGTATTAAGTTAACAAGAATGAAGTAATGCCTTAAGCAAGATGATATGATGTAGAGGGTGTCAGCGTTCTGGGAACGGGGGTACCCAGACCTGCCTGTGGCCTAGCACATGACTTCATCGACGGTCCGATATGGCCCAGCTATAGGACTCCACGAGCAAGACCCTCGCGAGGGCTCCTGGCCTCGCGAGGCAAACGACGTCAAGACCTCCTGAGGAGCAGCTCCCCGAGCCTGCCTCCCGAGGAGCGGAGATCTCTACGCAGGTATCCCACCTCACGAGGCTTGCGATGATGTGAGCCATGACGACCAAGGCCAGGCGGGCGCCAGTGGGCATAGACCAGGACAGTTTCCTCTTTGGTGCTAAGGAGGCAAGGACAAGCGCGGGTTCCCGAGGAATCCCGCAAAGGTTTCCATTCCAGTGCAACAAGACCAAGACCACGGGCTCGGCAGGACGGAGGTCATCACCGAGCCCACAGCTGCATCATGGCCAGAAGCTTTGCAGGCGAAGACCACCTTTTGTCAGGATAAGCCATACTCTTGTTCCCCTTCAAAATTGGCCACTGTGGTATTCCTTCCCGCCTAAGTTATGAGGGAAGAGAGCCGGGCCTAGTATAAGTATAGGCTAGCCTCCACCGTAGAGAGGGACCGATCCATTCTCATCCTTTGAGCCCTCGCGAGGCAGCTCATCCACTGTACTAGTTCATCCTCAATCTCCTCGTGAGGCCAATCCACCACAAAGCAGGAGTAGGGTTTTACACCGCAAGGTGGCCCGAACCTGGGTAAACCACCATGTCCACTTCTTCTTCCCGCTCGCGTGAACTCGACGAGATTAGGCCATGAGTGTGGCAAGCTGTGCGACGTCATGAAGCGAGATCTTCATACACGCCCCAGAGTTCGAACCTAGTTTGGGTCTGCGTAGCCCCGATTCCGACATTTGGTGCACCAAGTAGGGGTGTCTTGAAGCCTTCGTTTCTTCATCGACCACTCTCCGTCCTCGCTCCGCCTCATCCATGGCTAATGCCCGCCGAGTTCGCGCCGAGCGCTGGGCCGCTCACATCGCCCAGACGGCGCCCGTTGGCCATAGTGTTCCTCGCTGCTTCGCCTCTCCGGCGGCAAACGCCGCCACCGACCCCGCTGCTCATGAGCAGTAGGACTCGTTGCTGCCACCCTCCGTGCAGCGTGATGGCCGCACCGCCATGCCTTCCCTCACTCCCACCACAGCGTCATCCTCCCACTCTCGTCGCGGGCCGCCGAACGCGCAAGCCGCGTGAGTTGCTGCGCTACCGCCCTGCCAATGAAGGCTATGATGCCTGGCTTGGTCGCATCACCGAGCTTGTCAACGCAGCCGGCGAGGCCCCGGCACCCTCCCAGTTCAATCTCAAGGTCAACCTCAAGTTCAATCTCAAGGTCAACCTCAAGCTGAAGAAAGGCCACTATCAATAATGAACCAAGGAAATTCTCCCCAAGTTGAGAAAGTAAAGAAGAAGAGAAGGGGGAGCACATGTTGCTATATTTGTCGTGAGAAGGGACACATATCTTCATCTTGTCCCAACGGTAACATCCCTAAGCCTCCTCTAGTCAATGATCATTATTCACTTAGGAAGGATGTTGTTGGCAATTTGTTTGCCAAGTTTGTTGGCGCCCAAAGTGGGTTGGAAATGGAAAAGGCCATTTGGGTTGCCAAGCCTATTGTGACTAACTTCTTAGGACCCAACTTGGTTGGGGACCATCAAGCTCAACCTTGATCAATAGGTGTGTGGAGGACATTGGAGATTTGGCTAGTTCATGAAGAAAAGAATATTCATCATTTATTTGTTCGAGCCAAGTCATGTGGATTATCTTCATATTATCTATCCAATGTTCCTCCTTGCGGTAACTTGTATTTTTATTGCTTACATTGAAAGTTACTCGCCCCTTGCATGCTTAGGTTTTGTATCTAGCATGTGCATTTATTTGTTGTGCTTCCTAGTATGCTTGATTTGTGTTATCTAGCATGTGTAGGTTGCATTGCACATCATATAGTGGTGTTTGTAGTCTTGAGCCTTTATTGTATCTTGTTTGGCTCTTGCGAGATATTAGTGGATCATCACATTATGGGGGAGTGTTATGTTTTGTGCACATCACAAACCCAAAATGTGAAGATGAGAAATGCCACATAGTATTGATATTCAATATTATCTAGTCACTATGTGGTATGTCAAGCTCATTTGAAATTCAATTTCTCAAAGTATCCACTAATTATCTCTTGTTGGTTGATTATTTGCCTTTGTTGCGTGCTTCATCGCGGTGTCCTGTGAGGGTCTTCAGTAAGTTTCTAGACACCCCGTGTACACGGGGTCTCTGACCTCCGTGCGCACGGGGTACCACGAAACTTACTGGACACCCCGTGCGCACGGGGTCCTGGACCCCCATGCGCACGGGGTGGTGGTTTCTCCTCTGGACACACCGTGCGCACGGGGCTGACCTAGCCCGTGCGCACGGGGTCCAATGGGCAGAAATGCCCACCCGGCCAAGTACGCTATAAAGCTCTCTTATGCTTTGGATTGATTTTGATCTTGTGCTTCTTCGGAATCTACCACCGAGTGTTAATTCCAAATACCATTTGTATTCTCTTACAATTGGTATTTCTTCATGTGGTAGAACTTTGTGATCTTCTTCTTCTTGGCTTGTGCTTCAACTTGCCGTATCTCACTGCTCATACTTTCTATTATCTACTTGAGTGAGATAAGCCTTTGAGCATGTGTGTAATGTATATCCTATATGCTCATTGGTTTTTGCTTAGTTCATATGTTGTACTTTGTGTGCGATCCTGTGCGGATTCGTCACTTGATATAATTTGGATAACTTGAATGCTTTATGTTATTATTAGAGTATTCTTCGTCTTTGTGTTCTTTCATCCAAATTGTATCTCTTTGGATCTTGGTAGGCATATGCATGCATATTTATTTATATTCTTCTCCATGCCTTGCTTGCTCTACTTGATCCTCTCTATAGGGTAAACTCCATAATATCCTTAATGGTTAAAGATGTGCATGAATTTCGACTTCATATACATTTGCACATATTTATTGTGGAGTTTGCCCTATGTATTGTGGTTGTGCTAACTACTTCGGACCCAATATGTTTGGGGACCAAATTGTACCTTAATGTGTTTTAGGTACTTTGGATAAGCATTGGATGCTTGGCTTATTCACGAGGAAGATGGAGACACCGTGGGAAATTATTAGAGCCAAGCTTGATTGATTCTTCAATTTGAGGGAGAAGATAAATGAAAACCCGGTTCTGTTGTAAGTGTTTCATTCTCATCATGAAAACCCGGTTAACTATATTTGGGTCTTTTTATTGGATATGCATCAAGCTCCCACACTTACTTATTCTCAATAAATCCACTGGATGTATTGAGGAAATGGCGAATGAGGAGTTTGATGAGGATAATGGCTTCCATGTAGAGCAAATTATTTTAAGTGTTGTAGGTGATGAGGCTCCTTCCCAAGCTACAAGTACAACGGGGATTGGTCATATTCTTCCACAAGAAACACCCCATGTCCATGTAGAAGAAGAAGGAGTAAGAGCCCCTCTTGTGGATCCACCACAAGGGAAGTCATCACCCCCAACACAAGAGCAAGATGCTATGGGAGATCATGTACCTATCCAAGAACAAGATCAAGTCCCTCATGTTCACGTGCTAGATCAAGGGCCCCTTGAACCAATGCTCTCTCGGTAACAAGTTCTTACTTCATGCATTTATTTAAATTAGAGTCAACATTATGTATGTTGCATCATGGCATGATTAGTACTTGTTGAGTTTGTGTTTATTGCAAAAGCTTAAACCTCCTTATTGCATCTATGAGACTTTTGAGAAGAAGCATATCATGGGGATCTATAAGACCATGCTCATGGTTCACTTATCCCAAATATGCCAATTAAGCAACTTATTGCATACCAATTCCTCAAAGTGCTCTTATGTGCAATATTGATATAATTGCAAGAAACAATCTTTTTGGTTGTGGAATTTGCTCTCATGCTGAGTAATTCATTTTTATGCGAATGAGATCAATTTGCGCCATGTGCCTTGTGTCATGTGCCATGTGACAAAGCTCTTATGCTAAGATCAAGTTTGTATAATAATGGATTCATTCTTGGATATCATGTTCTTATATTTTGTATCTTTTTGTGTGTGCAAGTTTCTCTGTGGATGCTCATCTCGATGATTATTGGCCACGTAAGAAACTTATACACATGAGAAAGTGCATATCCCTCTTTGATATCCTTTATTCCTTGCCAGTCACTTGGATTGTCTCTTTTTATTCTCTGGTGAATCTAGTAAGAGGTTGAGTAGTGAGTGCTTGTATGTATTGCATATATCTTTGCACCCATGAGTTGTTGGATATATTTTGGACCCATGCTTAGTCAAGTGATGATCCTATTTTGTGCATGTTGTATCCAAATACAAAACTAAATAATGCACAAATCATGGGGAGCTTCTCTATATTCTTTAGAACACTCCTATGATCATATCATAATATCTTTTTGGAGCATTCTATGGATCCTCAATATAGTGTGAATTTCTTCGTTTGTTCGTAACTGGATATGTGCATTTGATTCCACTCACAATATGAGAAATGCACAAACTAAGGAGAAACTCATACTATATTGGTCTTCTAGATTTTTCCTCCATTTTGGCACTTGTTGCCAATGGGGGAGAAGTTTAGAGGGTTTAGGAAAAGTGGGTTGGTTCTTGTCATTCATGCATATCTACCATTTGTTGTGTTTGCTTGTTGCATGGATGTGTATATAGAGAAAACTCCACCAAGTTCTTTCCCGTGCATATATTGTGGGGGAGTTTGCTCTATATAGTGTGGTTCTACTAGCATCAAATTCTTGTGTAGTATTTCGATGCTAGTACAACCGGTTTTGATAACATCAACTATCTTTGGGATATTTGAGGCTATCAAAACCACCTCAAGTATTCAATTTATTCTCGGATAGATTACATACTTGTTTTAAATTCATTATATAAACCCTCTTGTTGAGATTGTCATCAATTACCAAAATGGGGGAGATTGAAAGTGCATCTAGCCCCTAAGTGTGGTTTTGGTAACTGAATGACAATCCCCATGGACTAATGTTTTCAGTGAGATATATTTGAAGGGTTGTCCATAGATGGTGCCACAAGGATATTGGACTAAATCAAGGATGAAGTCCATATATATGAAGATAGTGTCTCAAGGATATTGGATGGAATCAAGGATGAACTCCATATAGATGAAGTTATATGTGCTCTAAGCTTTGGTATTAAATGACAATTCCTATGGAGCATCAAGTGCATTGGATCTTATATGAAGATATGTTCCATAGTGATGCTTGAAGTTATTTGGGTTGTTATGTGAAGATTGCCATCAAAGCATCCGAAGAAGTCCTCATGGTATCCCTCTCTGGATACCCCTTGCACACGGGCTTGTACCGTGTGCACGAGGTCAAGTGTCAACTCTCTGGATACCCCGTGCTCACGGGGCCTAGGTGTTGGCTCTCGAGATCCCATATCCAGTGAGGTTTCAGTTCTTTGGAGGATCTCAAAGATTGACATATTTGGGCTTCTGAGGATCAAGGCTTGAGAGAATAATCAAAAAGAAGAATTTGAGTTATGGTTTCAAGACAAGATCATGGTGAGCTCATGTGTTGGGTTTCGGTTGATCAAGTCTTGAAGCAAGCAACTAGAGTGAAGAATTCATGGTGCCTCTCAAGAGCTTGTGATGGAGTTCTTAGAAGGGCAAGTGGTGACCAAGATGATATTCATAGTGGAAGTTGATATGGTCTTGAAAGAGTCTTTGGTGATATAGTCTTGAAGCAATGAAGGGAAATGAAGAGTTCATTGTTGGCTTTCAAGAAACCAAAGTGGAGCTTGAAGTAAAGATGTTGGTTGACCAAGATGAAGCTCAAAGATTATATCTAAGTGGTCAACCCACAAAGCCAAAATATTGTACCACATGAGATCAAGTGATCTAGTGGTATGGTAGGTAACTGTGAATTGTGCTTTGTTACCTAACCCATGCTATGTGTTTGTTATTCTATGTGGGTTAGGTGTTTCTCATGGGCTTGCAACAAAAGGAAAGATTTTCAGTAGACCTATGTGTGGATGACATCAAGAGGTGATGGTCATCGGGTTCGAGGAGTCCAAGTGCAAGATGAGAAGCCGGAGGTTATATGCTTTGAAGCTTGCGGTCCACATCATGATAATGCACATGTGAAGGTGGGCTTAAGTTAAGGCTTCCCTCATTACAATATGAGGAAGCAATTCGAGTATCTTCACCAAGTGGTTGTGGACAAGAAAGGGATTCCAACTTAAGGCAAGCATTAAAGTCATCATCAAGCTCAAGTTGAATATGCAAGGCAAAGGTATAACTTAGCTAGGTTTTCCTAGTTTTGCCGGTCTCATAGTGCTTGGTGGGAGACCGGATTATAGGTTCGATAGCCGTACTATCAAGGGGGACTCTCGGGCAAGTAGCTTGATCACGTCGCATGTAGAGAGCTCAAACCTTTGCATTACTTTCATCATTCTTTCTTGTTGATCTTGGGTGGTTCTCTATGTGAGGACCTTGGGCTTTTCCATAGCTTCAAAACGAGCCCAAGATCATCGAATTCGGAGTCTGTATGCCAAAGTTATCATTGTTTGAGTGGGCTGCTACTGGCTGTCCTGGGGTACCCCGTGGACACGGACTTGTACCGTGCACACGGGACCCCGTGTGCACGGGGTCTAACCCCCCATGTGCACGGGGTGCCCAGGAAATGCCCGTTGAGCCCCAACGGCTAGTTTCTGTGTTTGGCTATTTAAGGGCTGTGTCCCCCCTCCGGTTTGGGGGCTGTTCATACACCTTCTAAACACCATTTTGAGCCTCTCTCCACCTCTCCCAAACCCCTATCTCCCCTCTATGTGAAGGGGGATTTGTGGATGGATTTGTGAACCATTTGTTGATCCTATCCATTGCATCCCCTCTCTTCAATCTCCTACTTTCTTGAGTTGCATCTTGTGAGATTGAGAGAGTGGGTTGAGCATTTGTTGCTTAACCTTGCATTGCATTTGTTGCATTGGTTTGAGCTCCCCGCATCGATTAGTTCGAGTGAGAGCTTGTGAGTTTATTACTCTTGGAGGCTTCCGCCTCCTAGACGGTTTGGTGACATATTGTGAAGATTGTGAATTGGCCTAGGTGGTCAAGGTTCCCCCGGAAGCTTCCTCTTGTGGTGTGCTCCGGGGAAGGGTGTTGAAGTGGCCTAAGTGGTCAAGGTTCCTCCGGAAGCTTCCTTGCTTGTGGTGTGCTCCGGAGAAGTTTGTAAAGGTGTGGTGGTCGCCTTCAAGACCAACCCCGAGTGAATCGAGGCTCATCCGTTGGGGGTGACTCGAAAGGGAGAATACGGTGAGCCACTTGGTGGCGCCCCGAAGCTTTGGCTTCGGCACTGCTCTAACGGAGATTAGCACTCTCACGAGTGTGAACTTCGGGATAAATCCGCATCTCCGACTCACTTGTGGTTATCTCATACCCTCACCCTTTACTTACAGCAATTCATACTTGCTCATATTGATATATCTTGTGCTAGTTGAATTGCTTAGTTGTTCCTACATTTCCATATCTTGTGATATAGTTTGTGCTTGCTAGTTTCCTTAAGTGCCTATCTTGTTTAGCATAGATTGTTGGTGCACTTAGTTGAGCCTAGCATATTTAGGTTTTGTGCTTGAAAGGTATCCGTTTAGTTTAATTCCGCATTAGGATAAAGCCAAATCCGTAACAGTTTTAAAACGCCTATTCACCCCCCCTCTAGTCGTCATCTAGATCCTTTCAATTGGTATCAGAACTTTGGTCTCTCCTTGCTAGGCTTCACCGCCTAGAGAGTAAAGATGTCGACTAGTGGTTTAGTGCACGATGACACTTTTTGTTTTAGTGGCACAAACTATCACTTGTGGAAAATTCGCATGCTTTGTCATTTCCAGGCCATGGGTCCAAATTTTGTGCGAATTGTTCTTGTAGGGGCTCCTCCGTGGAAGGATGAACTTTTTCCCACTATTGAAGAAAATGATAATATGCTTTGTGGGTATGGTGCTAAGAATGTCTTAATCCGATCTATATCCCTCGAAGTGTTTGAGTCAATCATGACTTGTGTGTCGGCTCATGAGATGTGGACCAAACTTGGAGTAATATATGGTGGGTCCAATCTTGATGAGGTTCATCATCTTTCGGAGGAGTCAATTGAGGAGTTATCCACATCTTCATATCATGAAGAACTCCATATTGCTTCTTCCTCCGTGTGCTTGGACATTTCAAATACTTCCACCTCACCATCATATGACATGTCCCAAGGTAATAACATGGTGAGTGGAAATATCATTTGTGATGATGATGTTGTGCTCAACATTGATGATCTTTCATGCATAAATGCTAATGTTGTAGCTTCTTTGGACTTGAACACATCTAGCAAAAATGACATACATTCTTGTGTTAATAGTCCATGCATATCATATAGAGATTCCTTGAATACTTCATGTGATGATATGCTTGATACTCCTTGTTTCCATGATATATATGCTTCTATTTCCTCTAGTTGTTGTTTGACTAACAATGTAGAGGAAATAAGGAAAAATAGTGCACACATCATTAATGAAGAAATTGCTAGAAGAGCAAAGAAGGACATCACCACATTGGAGAGGAAATGCTAGGAGTGTCAAGAGGATGGACATGGATATCCTACTCTTGATGATGAAGAATCTCCCTCTCCAAAAGAATCATCATCAACCTCCGATGTTCACATGTGCCTCATGGCAAGAGGTATTACCGAGGTATCATCTACTCTTTGTAGTGATAATGATGAGTGTGATGATGAAACTAATATTGATATGAGTCAAGAAATTTATGAAATTGGTAAAGCTCTTCATGGGGTTAATAAGAACACTTATGTGATGTTTAGAGATCTTATTGCCCATTTTGGGAAGTGTAATGATTTACTTCATGAAGAGCAAGAACTTAATGAAAAACTTGACTGTAACCTTCTTGATGCTCTAGAAACTCTTAGAGACTTAGAATCTTCTAAAGAAGAGATTGAAGTTGCTCATGATCAACTTAGAGAGGATTTTGAGCACCTTGACCTTGGCTACAAGAATGTCAAAGGCGAGCTCACCAAACTCTCTAAGTCCTATGAGGAACTTCAAGCTACTCATGTGAAGTCTCTAGTTTCTTCTAGCTCCTCTCATATTATTAATAATGCTTGTGCTACTAACTCTACTTCTTGTGAAGCATCTATCTTGAAGGAGAATGTTGAGCTAAGGGCTCAACTTGGTTTGCTAACTAGCAATTATGGGGAATTAGAAGAAAGTCATGAAAAGCTCTCAGGCTCTCATGATGATCTTCTTATCTCCCATGAAAGGCTAAAGTTAGCTCATGAGGCTATTGTGACTAAGGTAACATCTTGTGAGCCTCATGTGGACATTAGCACTATTTCTACTCAAAATGCTTTATTGACATGTGCTAGTCCTAGTGATTCATCTAGACATATTATTGCCAATTCTTGTAATGAATTGCTATCCTTGCATTGTTGCTCTAACCATGAAGCTTCTACTTCCTCTAGTACTTTTGTTGATACTAACCTTGTAGAGGAAAACAAAGAGCTCAAGGCCCAAGTCACTAATTTGAAGAAAGACTTGGAAATGTGTCATGAAGAAAATTCCACTCTCAACACTATCTTGAGTGTTCAAAAATCCCCTCATGACAAGGGTGGACTTGGTTTCATCTCCAACAACAAGAAGTCCAAGTAAAAGAAGAAGGGACAAGACCAAGTCAAGAATGAGGCCAACATTACATGCTTCAAGTGCAAGAATGTTGGACACCATGTGAGATCTTGTCCATTGAAGAAGAAGGCTTCAAATGTGAAGCAACAAGGGAAGCGGCCTCAAGTTCAATCTCAAGGTCAACCTCAAGTTCAATCTCAAGGTCAACCTCAAGCTGAAGAAAGGCCACTATCAATAATGAACCAAGGAAATTCTCCCCAAGTTGAGAAAGTAAAGAAGAAGAGAAGGGGGAGCACATGTTGCTATATTTGTCGTGAGAAGGGACACATATCTTCATCTTGTCCCAACGGTAACATCCCTAAGCCTCCTCTAGTCAATGATCATTATTCACTTAGGAAGGATGTTGTTGGCAATTTGTTTGCCAAGTTTGTTGGCGCCCAAAGTGGGTTGGAAATGGAAAAGGCCATTTGGGTTGCCAAGCCTATTGTGACTAACTTCTTAGGACCCAACTTGGTTGGGGACCATCAAGCTCAACCTTGATCAATAGGTGTGTGGAGGACATTGGAGATTTGGCTAGTTCATGAAGAAAAGAATATTCATCATTTGTTTGTTCGAGCCAAGTCATGTGGATTATCTTCATATTATCTATCCAATGTTCCTCCTTGCGGTAACTTGTATTTTTATTGCTTACATTGAAAGTTACTCGCCCCTTGCATGCTTAGGTTTTGTATCTAGCATGTGCATTTATTTGTTGTGCTTCCTAGTATGCTTGATTTGTGTTATCTAGCATGTGTAGGTTGCATTGCACATCATATAGTGGTGTTTGTAGTCTTGAGCCTTTATTGTATCTTGTTTGGCTCTTGCGAGATATTAGTGGATCATCACATTATGGGGGAGTGTTATGTTTTGTGCACATCACAAACCCAAAATGTGAATATGAGAAATGCCACATAGTATTGATATTCAATATTATCTAGTCACTATGTGGTATGTCAAGCTCATTTGAAATTCAATTTCTCAAAGTATCCACTAATTATCTCTTGTTGGTTGATTATTTGCCTTTGTTGCGTGCTTCATCGCGGTGTCCTGTGAGGGTCTTCAGTAAGTTTCTGGACACCCCGTGTACACGGGGTCTCTGACCTCCGTGCGCACGGGGTACCACGAAACTTACTGGACACCCCGTGCGCACGGGGTCCTGGACTCCCATGCGCACGGGGTGGTGGTTTCTCCTCTGGACACACCGTGCGCGCGGGGCTGACCTAGCCCGTGCGCACGGGGTCCAATGGGCAGAAATGCCCACCCGGCCAAGTACGCTATAAAGCTCTCTTATGCTTTGGATTGATTTTGATCTTGTGCTTCTTCGGAATCTACCACCGAGTGTTAATTCCAAATACCATTTGTATTCTCTTACAATTGGTATTTCTTCATGTGGTAGAACTTTGTGATCTTCTTCTTCTCGGCTTGTGCTTCAACTTGCCGTATCTCACTGCTCGTACTTTCTATTATCTACTTGAGTGAGATAAGCCTTTGAGCATGTGTGTAATGTATATCCTATATGCTCATTGGTTTTTGCTTAGTTCATATGTTGTACTTTGTGTGCGGTCCTGTGTGGATTCGTCACTTGATATAATTTGGATAACTTGAATGCTTTATGTTATTATTAGAGTATTCTTCGTCTTTGTGTTCTTTCATCCAAATTGTATCTCTTTGGATCTTGGTAGGCATATGCATGCATATTTATTTATATTCTTCTCCATGCCTTGCTTGCTCTACTTGATCCTCTCTATAGGGTAAACTCCATAATATCCTTAATGGTTAAAGATGTGCATGAATTTCGAGTTCATATACATTTGCACATATTTATTGTGGAGTTTGCCCTATGTATTGTGGTTGTGCTAACTACTTCGGACCCAATATGTTTGGGGACCAAATTGTACCTTAATGTGTTTTAGGTACTTTGGATAAGCATTGGATGCTTGGCTTATTCACTAGGAAGATGGAGACACCGTGGGAAATTATTAGAGCCAAGCTTGATTGATTCTTCGATTTGAGGGAGAAGATAAATGAAAACCCGGTTCTGTTGTAAGTGTTTCATTCTCATCATGAAAACCCGGTTAACTATATTTGGGTCTTTTTATTGGATATGCATCAAGCTCCCACACTTACTTATTCTCAATAAATCCACTGGATGTATTGAGGAAATGGCGAATGAGGAGTTTGATGAGGATAATGGCTTCCATGTAGAGCAAATTGTTTCAAGTGTTGTAGGTGATGAGGCTCCTTCCCAAGCTACAAGTACAACGGGGATTGGTCATATTCTTCCACAAGAAACACCCCATGTCCATGTAGAAGAAGAAGGAGTAAGAGCCCCTCTTGTGGATCCACCACAAGGGAAGTCATCACCCCCAACACAAGAGCAAGATGCTATGGGAGATCATGTACCTATCCAAGAACAGGATCAAGTCCCTCATGTTCACGTGCTAGATCAAGGGCCCCTTGAACCAATGCTCTCTCGGTAACAAGTTCTTACTTCATGCATTTATTTAAATTAGAGTCAACATTATGTATGTTGCATCATGGCATGATTAGTACTTGTTGAGTTTGTGTTTATTGCAAAAGCTTAAACCTCCTTATTGCATCTATGAGACTTTTGAGAAGAAGCATATCATGGGGATCTATAAGACCATGCTCATGGTTCACTTATCCCAAATATGCCAATTAAGCAACTTATTGCATACCAATTCCTCAAAGTGCTCTTATGTGCAATATTGATATAATTGCAAGAAACAATCTTTTTGGTTGTGGAATTTGCTCTCATGCTGAGTAATTCATTTTTATGCGAATGAGATCAATTTGCGCCATGTGCCTTGTGTCATGTGCCATGTGACAAAGCTCTTATGCTAAGATCAAGTTTGTATAATAATGGATTCATTCTTGGATATCATGTTCTTATATTTTGTATCTTTTTGTGTGTGCAAGTTTCTCTGTGGATGCTCATCTCGATGATTATTGGCCACGTAAGAAACTTATACACATGAGAAAGTGCATATCCCTCTTTTGATATCCTTTATTCCTTGCCAGTCACTTGGATTGTCACTTTTTATTCTCTGGTGAATCTGGTAAGAGGTTGAGTAGTGAGTGCTTGTATGTATTGCATATATCTTTGCACCCATGAGTTGTTGGATATATTTTGGACCCATGCTTAGTCAAGTGATGATCCTATTTTGTGCACGTTGTATCCAAATACAAAACTAAATAATGCACAAATCATGGGGAGCTTCTCTATATTCTTTAGAACACTCCTGTGATCATATCATAATATCTTTTTGGTGCATTCTATGGATCCTCAATATAGTGTGAATTTCTTCGTTTGTTCGTAACTGGATATGTGCATTTGATTCCACTCACAATATGAGAAATGCACAAACTAAGGAGGAACTCATACTATATTGGTCTTCTAGATTTTTCCTCCATTTTGGCACTTGTTGCCAATGGGGGAGAAGTTTAGAGGGTTTAGGAAAAGTGGGTTGGTTCTTGTCATTCATGCATATCTACCATTTGTTGTGTTTGCTTGTTGCATGGATGTGTATATAGAGAAAACTCCACCAAGTTCTTTCCCGTGCATATATTGTGGGGGAGTTTGCTCTATATAGTGTGGTTCTACTAGCATCAAATTCTTGTGTAGTATTTCGATGCTAGTACAACCGGTTTTGATAACATCAACTATCTTTGGGATATTTGAGGCTATCAAAACCACCTCAAGTATTCAATTTATTCTCGGATAGATTACATACTTGTTTTAAATTCATTATATAAACCCTCTTGTTGAGATTGTCATCAATTACCAAAATGGGGGAGATTGAAAGTGCATCTAGCCCCTAAGTGTGGTTTTGGTAACTGAATGACAATCTCCATGGACTAATGTTTTCAGTGAGATATATTTGAAGGGTTTTCCATAGATGGTGCCACAAGGATATTGGACTAAATCAAGGATGAAGTCCATATATATGAAGATAGTGTCTCAAGGATATTGGATGGAATCAAGGATGAACTCCATATAGATGAAGTTATATGTGCTCTAAGCTTTGGTATTAAATGACAATTCCTATGGAGCATCAAGTGCATTGGATCTTATATGAAGATATGTTCCATAGTGATGCTTGAAGTTATTTGGGTTGTTATGTGAAGATTGCCATCAAAGCATCCGAAGAAGTCCTCATGGTATCCCTCTCTGGATACCCCTTGCACACGGGCTTGTACCGTGTGCACGAGGTCAAGTGTCAACTCTCTGGATACCCCGTGCTCACGGGGCCTAGGTGTTGGCTCTCGAGATCCCATATCCAGTGAGGTTTCAGTTCTTTGGAGGATCTCAAAGATTGACATATTTGGGCTTCTGAGGATCAAGGCTTGAGAGAATAATCAAAAAGAAGAATTTGAGTTATGGTTTCAAGACAAGATCATGGTGAGCTCATGTGTTGGGTTTCGGTTGATCAAGTCTTGAAGCAAGCAACTAGAGTGAAGAATTCATGGTGCCTCTCAAGAGCTTGTGATGGAGTTCTTAGAAGGGCAAGTGGTGACCAAGATGATATTCATAGTGGAAGTTGATATGGTCTTGAAAGAGTCTTTGGTGATATAGTCTTGAAGCAATGAAGGGAAATGAAGAGTTCATTGTGGCTTTCAAGAAACCAAGATGGAGCTTGAAGTAAAGATGTTGGTTGACCAAGATGAAGCTCAAAGATTATATCTAAGTGGTCAACCCACAAAGCACAAATATTGTACCACATGAGATCAAGTGATCTAGTGGTATGGTAGGTAACTGTGAATTGTGCTTTGTTACCTAACCCATGCTATGTGTTTGTTATGTCTATGTGGGTTAGGTGTTTCTCATGGGCTTGCAACAAAAGGAAAGATTTCAAGTAGCCTATGTGTGGATGACATCAAGAGGTGATGGTCATCGGGTTCGAGGAGTCCAAGTGCAAGATGAGAAGCCGGAGGTTATATGCTTTGAAGCTTGCGGTCCACATCATGATAATGCACATGTGAAGGTGGGCTTAAGTTAAGGCTTCCCTCATTACAATATGAGGAAGCAATTCGAGTATCTTCACCAAGTGGTTGTGGACAAGAAAGGGATTCCAACTTAAGGCAAGCATTAAAGTCATCATCAAGCTCAAGTTGAATATGCAAGGCAAAGGTATAACTTAGCTAGGTTTTCCTAGTTTTGCCGGTCTCATAGTGCTTGGTGGGAGACCGGATTATAGGTTCGATAGCCGTACTATCAAGGGGGACTCTCGGGCAAGTAGCTTGATCACGTCGCATGTAGAGAGCTCAAACCTTTGCATTACTTTCATCATTCTTTCTTGTTGATCTTGGGTGGTTCTCTATGTGAGGACCTTGGGCTTTTCCATAGCTTCAAAACAAGCCCAAGATCATCGAATTCGGAGTCCGTATGACAAAGTTATCATTGTTTGAGTGGGCTGCTACTGGCTGTCCTGGGGTACCCCGTGGACACGGACTTGTACCGTGCACACGGGACCCCGTGTGCACGGGGTCTAACCCCCCATGTGCACGGGGTGCCCAGGAAATGCCCGTTGAGCCCCAACGGCTAGTTTCTGTGTTTGGCTATTTAAGGGCTGCGTCCCCCCTCCGGTTTGGGGGCTGTTCATACACCTTCTAAACACCATTTTGAGCCTCTCTCCACCTCTCCCAAACCCCTATCTCCCCTCTATGTGAAGGGGGATTTGTGGATGGATTTGTGAACCATTTGTTGATCCTATCCATTGCATCCCCTCTCTTCAATCTCCTACTTTCTTGAGTTGCATCTTGTGAGATTGAGAGAGTGGGTTGAGCATTTGTTGCATTGGTTTGAGCTCCCCGCATCGATTAGTTCGAGTGAGAGCTTGTGAGTTTATTACTCTTGGAGGCTTCCGCCTCCTAGACGGTTTGGTGACATATTGTGAAGATTGTGAAGTGGCCTAGGTGGTCAAGGTTCCCCCGGAAGCTTCCTCTTGTGGTGTGCTCCGGGGAAGGGTGTTGAAGTGGCCTAAGTGGTCAAGGTTCCTCCGGAAGCTTCCTTGCTTGTGGTGTGCTCCGGAGAAGTTTGTAAAGGTGTGGTGGTCGCCTTCAAGACCAACCCCGAGTGAATCGAGGCTCATCCGTTGGGGGTGACTCGAAAGGGAGAATACGGTGAGCCACTTGGTGGCGCCCCGAAGCTTTGGCTTCGGCACCGCTCTAACGGAGATTAGCACTCTCACGAGTGTGAACTTCGGGATAAATCCGCATCTCCGACTCACTTGTGGTTATCTCATACCCTCACCCTTTACTTACAGCAATTCATACTTGCTCATATTGATATATCTTGTGCTAGTTGAATTGCTTAGTTGTTCCTACATTTCCATATCTTGTGATATAGTTTGTGCTTGCTAGTTTCCTTAAGTGCCTATCTTGTTTAGCATAGATTGTTGGTGCACTTAGTTGAGCCTAGCATATTTAGGTTTTGTGCTTGAAAGGTATCCGTTTAGTTTAATTCCGCATTAGGATAAAGCCAAATCCGTAACAGTTTTAAAACGCCTATTCACCCCCCCTCTAGTCGTCATCTAGATCCTTTCAATTGGTATCAGAACTTTGGTCTCTCCTTGCTAGGCTTCACCGCCTAGAGAGTAAAGATGTCGACTAGTGGTTTAGTGCACGATGACACTTTTTGTTTTAGTGGCACAAACTATCACTTGTGGAAAATTCGCATGCTTTGTCATTTCCAGGCCATGGGTCCAAATTTTGTGCGAATTGTTCTTGTAGGGGCTCCTCCGTGGAAGGATGAACTTTTTCCCACTATTGAAGAAAATGATAATATGCTTTGTGGGTATGGTGCTAAGAATGTCTTAATCCGATCTATATCCCTCGAAGTGTTTGAGTCAATCATGACTTGTGTGTCGGCTCATGAGATGTGGACCAAACTTGGAGTAATATATGGTGGGTCCAATCTTGATGAGGTTCATCATCTTTCGGAGGAGTCAATTGAGGAGTTATCCACATCTTCATATCATGAAGAACTCCATATTGCTTCTTCCTCCGTGTGCTTGGACATTTCAAATACTTCCACCTCACCATCATATGACATGTCCCAAGGTAATAACATGGTGAGTGGAAATATCATTTGTGATGATGATGTTGTGCTCAACATTGATGATCTTTCATGCATAAATGCTAATGTTGTAGCTTCTTTGGACTTGAACACATCTAGCAAAAATGACATACATTCTTGTGTTAATAGTCCATGCATATCATATAGAGATTCCTTGAATACTTCATGTGATGATATGCTTGATACTCCTTGTTTCCATGATATATATGCTTCTATTTCCTCTAGTTGTTGTTTGACTAACAATGTAGAGGAAATAAGGAAAAATAGTGCACACATCATTAATGAAGAAATTGCTAGAAGAGCAAAGAAGGACATCACCACATTGGAGAGGAAATGCTATGAGTGTCAAGAGGATGGACATGGATATCCTACTCTTGATGATGAAGAATCTCCCTCTCCAAAAGAATCATCATCAACCTCCGATGTTCACATGTGCCTCATGGCAAGAGGTATTACCGAGGTATCATCTACTCTTTGTAGTGATAATGATGAGTGTGATGATGAAACTAATATTGATATGAGTCAAGAAATTTATGAAATTGGTAAAGCTCTTCATGGGGTTAATAAGAACACTTATGTGATGTTTAAAGATCTTATTGCTCATTTTGGGAAGTGTAATGATTTACTTCATGAAGAGCAAGAACTTAATGAAAAACTTGACTGTAACCTTCTTGATGCTCTAGAAACTCTTAGAGACTTAGAATCTTCTAAAGAAGAGATTGAAGTTGCTCATGATCAACTTAGAGAGGATTTTGAGCACCTTGACCTTGGCTACAAGAATGTCAAAGGCGAGCTCACCAAACTCTCTAAGTCCTATGAGGAACTTCAAGCTACTCATGTGAAGTCTCTAGTTTCTTCTAGCTCCTCTCATATTGTTAATAATGCTTGTGCTACTAACTCTCCTTCTTGTGAAGCATCTATCTTGAAGGAGAATGTTGAGCTAAGGGCTCAACTTGGTTTGCTAACTAGCAATTATGGGGAATTAGAAGAAAGTCATGAAAAGCTCTCGGGCTCTCATGATGATCTTCTTATCTCCCATGAAAGGCTAAAGTTAGCTCATGAGGCTATTGTGACTAAGGTAACATCTTGTGAGCCTCATGTGGACATTAGCACTATTTCTACTCAAAATGCTTTATTGACATGTGCTAGTCCTAGTGATTCATCTAGACATATTATTGCCAATTCTTGTAATGAATTGCTCTCCTTGCGTTGTTGCTCTAACCATGAAGCTTCTACTTCCTCTAGTACTTTTGTTGATACTAACCTTGTAGAGGAAAACAAAGAGCTCAGGGCCCAAGTCACTAATTTGAAGAAAGACTTGGAAATGTGTCATGAAGGAAATTCCACTCTCAACACTATCTTGAGTGTTCAAAAATCCCCTCATGACAAGGGTGGACTTGGTTTCATCTCCAACAACAAGAAGTCCAAGAAAAAGAAGAAGGGACAAGACCAAGTCAAGAATGAGGCCAACATTACATGCTTCAAGTGCAAGAATGTTGGACACCATGTGAGATCTTGTCCATTGAAGAAGAAGGCTTCAAATGTGAAGCAACAAGGGAAGCGGCCTCAAGTTCAATCTCAAGGTCAACCTCAAGTTCAATCTCAAGGTCAACCTCAAGCTGAAGAAAGGCCACTATCAATAATGAACCAAGGAAATGCTCCCCAAGTTGAGAAAGTAAAGAAGAAGAGAAGGGGGAGCACATGTTGCTATATTTGTCATGAGAAGGGACACATATCTTCATCTTGTCCCAACGGTAACATCTCTAAGCCTCCTCTAGTCAATGATCATTATTCACTTAGGAAGGATGTTGTTGGCAATTTGTTTGCCAAGTTTGTTGGCGCCCAAAGTGGGTTGGAAATGGAAAAGGCCATTTGGGTTACCAAGCCTATTGTGACTAACTTCTTAGGACCCAACTTGGTTGGGGACCATCAAGCTCAACCTTGATCAATAGGTGTGTGAAGGACATTGGATATTTGGCTAGTTCATGAAGAAAAGAATATTCATCATTTATTTGTTCGAGCCAAGTCATGTGGATTATCATCATATTATCTATCCAATGTTCCTCCTTGCGGTAACTTGTATTTTTATTGCTTACATTGAAAGTTACTCGCCCCTTGCATGCTTAGGTTTTGTATCTAGCATGTGCATTTATTTGTTGTGCTTCCTAGTATGCTTGATTTGTGTTATCTAGCATGTGTAGGTTGCATTGCACATCATATAGTGGTGTTTGTAGTCTTGAGCCTTTATTGTATATTGTTTGGCTCTTGCGAGATATTAGTGGATCATCACATTATGGGGGAGTGTTATGTTTTGTGCACATCACAAACCCAAAATGTGAATATGAGAAATGCCACATAGTATTGATATTCAATTTTATCTAGTCACTATGTGGTATGTCAAGCTCATTTGAAATTCAATTTCTCAAAGTATCCACTAATTATCTCTTGTTGGTTGATTATTTGCCTTTGTTGCGTGCTTCGTCGCGGTGTCCTGTGAGGTTCTTCAGTAAGTTTCTGGACACCCCATGTACACGGGGTCTCTGACCTCCGTGCGCACGGGGTACCATGAAACTTACTGGACACCCCGTGCGCACGGGGTCCTGGACCCCCGTGCGCACGGGGTGGTGGTTTCTCCTCTGGACACACCGTGCGCACGGGGCTGACCTAGCCCGTGCGCACGGGGTCCAATGGGCAGAAATGCCCACTCGGCCAAGTACGCTATAAAGCTCTCTTATGCTTTGGATTGATTTTGATCTTGTGCTTCTTCGGAATCTACCACCGAGTGTTAATTCCAAATACCATTTGTATTCTCTTACAATTGGTATTTCTTCATGTGGTAGAACTTTGTGATCATCTTCTTCTCGGCTTGTGCTTCAACTTGCCGTATCTCTCTGCTCGTACTTTCTATTATCTACTTGAGTGAGATAAGCCTTTGAGCATGTTTGTAATGTATATCCTATATGCTCATTGGTTTTTGCTTAGTTCATTTGTTGTACTTTGTGTGCGGTCCTGTGTGGATTCGTCACTTGATATAATTTGGTCAACTTGAATGCTTTATGTTATTATTGGAGTATTCTTCATCTTTGTGTTCTTTCGTCCAAATTGTATCTCTTTGGATCTTGGTAGGCATGTGCATGCATATTTATTTATATTCTTCTCCATGCCTTGCTTGCTCTACTTGATCCTCTCTATAGGGTAAACTCCATAATATCCTTAATGGTTAAAGATGTGCATGAATTTCGAGTTCATATACATTTGCACATATTTATTGTGGAGTTTGCCCTATGTATTGTGGTTGTGCTAACTACTTCGGACCCAATATGTTTGGGGACCAAATTGTACCTTAATGTGTTTTAGGTACTTTGGATAAGCATTGGATGCTTGGCTTATTCACGAGGAAGGTGGAGACACCGTGGGAAATTATTAGAGCCAAGCTTGATTGATTCTTCGATTTGAGCGAGAAGATAAATGAAAACCCGGTTCTGTTGTAAGTGTTTCATTCTCATCATGAAAACCCGGTTAACTATATTTGGGTCTTTTTATTGGATATGCATCAAGCTCCCACACTTACTTATTCTCAATAAATCCACTGGATGTATTGAGGAAATGGCGAATGAGG
Source organism: Thinopyrum elongatum (assembly GCA_011799875.1). NCBI lineage: Eukaryota > Viridiplantae > Streptophyta > Magnoliopsida > Poales > Poaceae > Thinopyrum > Thinopyrum elongatum. The sequence continues at coordinate 406,517,448 of CM022298.1, read as the reverse complement.
AGTTTGATGAGGATAACGGCTTCCATGTAGAGCAAATTGTTTCAAGTGTTGTAGGTGATGAGGCTCCTTCCCAAGCTACAAGTACAACGGGGATTGGTCATATTCTTCCACAAGAAACACCCCATGTCCATGTAGAAGAAGAAGGAGTAAGAGCCCCTCTTGTGGATCCACCACAAGGAAAGTCATCACCCCCAACACAAGAGAAATATACTATGGGAGATCATGTACCTATCCAAGAACAAGATCAAGTCCCTCATGTTCATGTGCTAGATCAAGGGCCCCTTGAACCAATGCTCTCTCGGTAACAAGTTCTTACTTCATGCATTTATTTAAATTAGAGCCAACATTATGTATGTTGCATCATGGCATGATTAGTACTTGTTGAGTTTGTGTTTATTGCAAAAGCTTAAACCTCCTTATTGCATCTATGAGACTTTTGAGAAGAAGCATATCATGTGGATCTATAAAACCATGCTCATGGTTCACTTATCCCAAATATGCCAATTAAGCAACTTATTGCATACCAATTCCTCAAAGTGCTCTTATGTGCAATATTGATATAATTGCAAGAAACAGTCTTTTTGGTTGTGGAATTTGCTCTCATGCTGAGTAATTCATTTTTATGCAAATGAGATCAATTTGTGCCATGTGCCTTGTGTCATGTGCCGTGTGACAAAGCTCTTATGCTAAGATCAAGTTTGTATAATAATGGATTCATTCTTGGATATCATGTTCTTATCTTTTGTATCTTTTTGTGTGTGCAAGTTTCTTTGTGGATGCTCATCTCGATGATTATTGGCCACGTAAGAAACTTATACACATGAGAAAGTGCATATCCCTCTTTGATATCCTTTATTCCTTGCCAGTCACTTGGATTGTCTCTTTTTATTCTCTGGTGAATCTGGTAAGAGGTTGAGTAGTGAGTGCTTGTATGTATTGCATATATCTTTGCACTCATGAGTTGTTGGATATATTTTGGACCCATGCTTAGTCAAGTGATGATCCTATTTTGTGCACGTTGTATCCAAATACAAAACTAAATAATGCACAAATCATGGGGAGCTTCTCTATGTTCTTTAGAACACTCCTATGATCATATCATAATATCTTTTTGGTGCATTCTATGGATCCTCAATATAGTGTGAATTTCTTCGTTTGTTCGTAACTGGATATGTGCATTTGATTCCACTCACAATATGAGAAATGCACAAACTAAGGAGGAACTCATACTATATTGGTCTTCTAGATTTTTCCTCCATTTTGGCACTTGTTGCCAATGGGGGAGAAGTTTAGAGGGTTTAGGAAAAGTGGGTTGGTTCTTGTCATTCATGCATATCTACCATTTGTTGTGTTTGCTTGTTGCATGGATGTGTATATAGAGAAAACTCCACCAAGTTCTTTCCCGTGCATATATTGTGGGGGAGTTTGCTCTATATAGTGTGGTTCTACTAGCATCAAATTCTTGTGTAGTATTTCGATGCTGGTACAACCGGTTTTGATAACATCAACTATCTTTGTGATATTTGAGGCTATCAAAACCACCTCAAGTATTCAATTTATTCTCGGATAGATTGCATACTTGTTTTAAATTCATTATATAAACCCTCTTGTTGAGATTGTCATCAATTACCAAAATGGGGGAGATTGAAAGTGCATCTAGCCCCTAAGTGTGGTTTTGGTAATTGAATGACAATCTCCATGGACTAATGTTTTCAGTGAGATATATTTGAAGGGTTGTCCATAGATGGTGCCACAAGGATATTGGACTAAATCAAGGATGAAGTCCATATATATGAAGATAGTGTCTCAAGGATATTGGATGGAATCAAGGATGAAGTCCATATAGATGAAGTTATATGTGCTCTAAGCTTTGGTATTAAATGGCAATTCCTATGGAGCATCAAGTGCATTGTATCTTATATGAAGATATGTTCCATAGTGATGCTTGAAGTTATTTGGGTTGTTATGTGAAGATTGCCATCAAAGCATTCGAAGAAGTCCTCATGGTATCCCTCTCTGGATACCCCTTGCACACGGGCTTGTACCGTGTGCACGGGGTCGAGTGTCAACTCTCTGGATACCCCGTGCTCACGGGGCCTAGGTGTTGGCTCTCGAGATGCCATATCCAGTGAGGTTTCAGTTCTTTGGAGGATCTCAAAGATTGACATATTTGGGCTTCTGAGGATCAAGGCTTGAGAGAATAATCAAAGAGAAGAATTTGAGTTATGGTTTCAAGACAAGATCATGGTGAGCTCATGTGTTGGGTTTCGGTTGATCAAGTCTTGAAGCAAGCAACTAGAGTGAAGAATTCATGGTGCCTCTCAAGAGCTTGTGATGGAGTTCTTAGAAGGGCAAGTGGTGACCAAGATGATATTCATAGTGGAACTTGATATGGTCTTGAAAGAGTCTTTGGTGATATAGTCTTGAAGCAATGAAGGGAAATGAAGAGTTCATTGTGGCTTTCAAGAAACCAAGATGGAGCTTGAAGTAAAGATGTCGGTTGACCAAGATGAAGCTCTAAGATTATATCTAAGTGGTCAACCCACAAAGCACAAACATTGTACCACATGAGATCAAGTGATCTAGTGGTATGGTAAGTAACTGTGAATTGTGCTTTGTTACCTAACCCATGCTATGTGTTTGTTATGTCTATGTGGGTTAGGTGTTTCTCATGGGCTTGCAACAAAAGGAAAGATTTCAAGTAGCCTATGTGTGGATGACATCAAGAGGTGATGGTCATCGGGTTCGAGGAGTCCAAGTGCAAGATGAGAAGCCGGAGGTTATATGCTTTGAAGCTTGCGGTCCACATCATGATAATGCACATGTGAAGGTGGGCTTAAGTTAAGGCTTCCCTCATTACAATATGAGGAAGCAATTCGAGTATCTTCACCAAGTGGTTGTGGACAAGAAAGGGATTCCAACTTGAGGCAAGCCTTAAAGTCATCATCAAGCTCAAGTTGAATATGCAAGTCAAAGGTATAACTTAGCTAGGTTTTCCTAGTTTTGCCGGTCTCATAGTGCTTGGTGGGAGACCGGATTATAGGTTCGATAGCCGTACTATCAAGGGGGACTCTCGGGCAAGTAGCTTGATCGCATCGCATGTAGAGAGCTCAAACCTTTGCATTACTTGCATCATTCTTTCTTGTTGATCTTGGGTGGTTCTCTATGTGAGAACCTTGGGCTTTTCCATAGCTTCAAAACGAGCCCAAGATCATCGAATTCGGAGTCCGTATGCCAAAGTTATCATCGTTTGAGTGGGCTGCTGCTGGCTGTCCTGGGGTACCCCGTGGACACGGACTTGTACCGTGCACACGGGACCCCGTGTGCACGGGGTGCCCAGGTGTGACGCCCCCGTTTCAATCGTACACTAATCATGCACGCAAACATGTACGATCAAGATCAGGGACTCACGGGAAGATATCACAACACAACTCTAAAACATAAATAAGTCATACAAGCATCATAATACAAGCCAGGGGCCACGAGGGCTCGAATACAAATGCTCGATCATAGACGAGTCAGCGGAAGCAACAATATCTGAGTACAGACATAGGTTAAACAAGGTGCCATAAGATGGCTAGCACAAACAGGGATACAACAGATCGAACAGGTGCAGGGCCTCCTGCCTGGGATCCTCCTAACTACTCCTGGTCGTCGGCGTCCTGGACGTAGTAGTAGGCTCCGCCCTGGTGGTAGTAGTCGTCGAAGGTGGCGTCTGGCTCCTGGGCTCCAGCATCTGGTTGCGACAACCAGCAAGAAGGGAAAAGGGGGAAAGGAGGGGGAAAGCAACCGTGAGTACTCATCCAAAGTACTCGCAAGCAAGGATCTATACTACATATGCATGGTATATGTGTAAAGAGGCAATATCGATGGACTGAACTGCAGAATGCCAGAATAAGAGGGGGATAGCTAGTCCTGTCGAAGACTACGCTTCTGGCAGCCTCCATCTTGAAGCAATAGAAGAGATTAGTTGGAAGTTAACCAAGCAACAACGTATAGCATAATCCTACCCGTCGATCCTCTCGTCGCCACCATGCGAGAGAGCGACCACCGGGTTATAACTGTCACTTGTAAGGGTGTGTTTTATTAAGTATCCATTTCTAGTTGTCATGAGGTCGGAATACAACTCCGGGTCGTCCTTTTACCGAGGGACACGGCTATTCGAATAGATAAACTTCCCTGCAGGGGTGCACCACATATTCCCCAACACGCTCGATCCCCTTTGGCCGGACACACTTTCCTGGGTCATGCCCGGCCTCGGAAGATCCACACGTCGCAGCCCCACCTAGGCTCAACAGAGAGGTCAGCACGCCGGACTAATCCTAGGCACTCTGGGGTCTGGGCCCATCGCCCAGTGCGCTCCTGCACGTTGCGTACGCGGCCGCGAGCAGACCTAGCAACCCACACGATCACGGCGGTTACGTTAGCGCGGTCCAACACGGCGCGCGCCGCTCAGTCGCTGACGTCAAGAAGGCTTCAGCTGATACCACGACGCCGGGATACCCATAACTACTCCCGCGTAGTTGGTTAGTGCGTATAGGCCTGTAACACCCCCTAGTAATAAGCTCTATGACACTCTGTTAAAACTGCCAAGTCATGATCATTTGCAGTGCCAAGTCATAAGGGTTAATGATCCAATTCAAATCCACATCTAAAAAATCAACTCAAATTCAAAAGTGAAATATAAAGTTGTTCAAACTCTGTTGGGAAAATGTTCATTAAATGGCCAATAATCCAGGAACATTTCTAAAACCAATATCAAAATAATTGGAGTTGGGCAAGCGACTCAAACAAGATGAAACAACACCCAAAACAGCAATATTAATTCATTTAAAATCATTACAGATTCAAATGAACTCCAAATCTGCCCAAACCACTTTTTGATGAGAGATAATATTGCATTGCAATAATTGGGCCAACATTCACATTTTTCAAAAGAGCACAAGTGGCCTAATCTTTTTGAAACAGAAAAAAGGGATAAAAGAAAAGGGAGAAGAGAAATAAGAAAAAAATAAAACGCTACTGTTGGCTGGGCCTAAGTGCACAGTGTGCGGCCCAGTCTAACAGCGGCCCACCTCACCTCCCTCCTCGTGCGTGTCGGCGCGCCCCTGGCCAAGCGCGCGCGCCGGCGAGCGCGCGACACCGGGGCAACCACCGACGGAACAGGGCGCGGAGGGGATAAGGTCGACGCCCTCCACTTCGCCCTGGCCTCTCCGTCATTCTTCCCCCTCTTCTCCTCGCTCGCCTTGCCTTCTCTTCCCCTCAGATCCACGCGAGGCCGAACGGATCCGCCGCCGTTCGTCGCCGTTCTCGTGGCCAGCGACGCCGCCTCGTCTCGCCATCGTGTCCAGGAGACGCGCCGTGATCGACCACGTCGCCTGCTCCGTCGAATCGTGGCGTGGAGGCCCTGCAGCTGCTGCTCGCCGTCGCCCCCTTTCTTCCTCGACTCCGGAGCTCGCCGACGGCTGCGACCCTCTCTGCTGCTACTAAGCTCCCGCAGGTCTTTCGTGACCACTCGGTGAGCTCCTCCTCCTCCTGTCTCCCCTCGTTGCCCTCCTCGCACGCCGTAGTTAGCTGTCGCCGCACCCGAGCTCTGTCCGTCGTCGACGAGCTCGTGCCCGTGGCCATGGCCACTATCACCTACACCTGAGCACAGCTGCGTGCTCCTGGTGCTCCCAGCAATCGAACGCGCCCGCATGCGAGCTATTCCACGCCCTCTAGCTGCGTTCCCGACGAGCGCCAGATTGCGCCGCCGCTCGCGCTCGTCGCCGGCGCCGTTCCGATGACCAAATGGTCACGGGGACGGGCCTGTTGCACTCGTCGCGTCGCGCAGCTCCTTCCCAGCCTTTCCTTTTGCCCCGTAGCGCGCTGCTACTCCGTTTCCAACTACGGCCGAACTCCGGCGTCCGCCGCGATGCTCGCCGCCGTCGCTACACGCCGTCTCCGGCGACGCCACCGCCACGGTTGGATGCGGCGTTGAACGCCCGTTCGAAAGAACCTACCCACGGCTCGAACCGAGCTCTGTAGCGCAAATCCGAGCGGCTCCGGCGACGCACCGCCGCGATTTTGGTCGCCGGCGCAACTCCGGCGCCGGCCGCCGACGTGGCTGCCACGTGGGACACCCCTGGGTCACTGCCAGTGGGTCCCACGGGCCCAGTTGACCGCGTTGACCCGAGTCAACGCGGGCACTGTTCACCCCTGTAGCTGACACGTGGGTCCCGTTCGATAATTAGACTAATTAAAGATTTAATTAATTAGAAACTAATTAGATTAACCTAATGTCTCACTGACATGTGGGGTCCACCCCCTAATTAACCCTGGTAATTAAATTAATCCACTGATTAGCCTAAACAGAGGCTGACATGTGGGTCCCACTGGACCCACATGTCATATTTGACTTAGTCAGCCGACTGTTGACTTGCTGACGTCAGCAGCGCGTCATGCTGATGTCATAATTCATTTTCTGATAAATAAAATAATTCCAGAAATTCAAATAATCTTTAAAAATTAATAACTTTTAAACCGTAGCTCGGATCGAAAAAGTTAAAACATGAAAGTTGCTCAGAACGACGAGACGAGTCTGATCGTGCCGTCTGTTTCTCCATCGGAACCTCCTACGTAGAAGAACTCGTAACTCCGGACCCGAATCCGGCAGATGAATAGTGCACACACGTCGGATATTAAATCCCAGAATAATTCTAAAAATACCTAAAATGATTTAGATGCATATTTAGGCAACCCTGCACTGCATCATAGCATCACACGCACCGTATTGCATTTGTTTGCATTATGTTTACCTGTTTCTTCCCCCTCTTCTCTCTCGGTAGACCCCGACGTTGACGTAGCTCCCGAGGCAGACGCCGCACAGGAGTACGACTACGTCCCCGACGATACCACTGAAGACCTTGCCCTTGCCCCCGAGCAAACAGGCAAGCACCCCCATTTTGAGCATGCCTATATCGCCTATTCTCTTCTCTCTTATGCTTGCATTAGAACTGCTACTGCTACTGTTTTCCTATATCTGCTGCATAGCCTGATTATTGTACCCTGCTTTGTTACCTTACTGGTTATCCTAGACTGCTTAGTATAGGGTGGGTAGAGACACGACAGAGACCCCCACTTGATCCCGACTGCCCTGCTGGATATCAGAAGACCCGATCATCGGGATTGAAGACCAGACCCTGGCACCGCACATCACTACCCCTTAGTTGCCGACACTGCTGGGTTACCGTCGAGTGCCGAGGGTGATACCTCGTTAGCACTTCTGATGTTAACCTTGTAGGTTAGTTACTCGGTCGTGGTAAGCGAGGGTGATTCCTCCTACACCACCCCCGATAATGACATCGTCGCGCAACCTCTCAAGTGTGGACCTCGAGGGTGATTCCTCCTTCGTTCACCTTGATGATAACATCGAGCGGGAACTCCATCGAGGGTGATTCCTCATGGTTCCCTTCGGTGTCAGACACACAGTTACCTTGGATATTATGACTTGACTATGAACCACGATACTAAAGACGGGTCGGCCCTGAGGGGTACCCGCGCGAGCTTATTGCGAAGTGATGTGGAGTCGGGTTGACTTGGATGGTGCCCGCGAGATAACTACGAGGCGTGGCCGGGCATTCTTAGCCCTTGCCGCAAGTCCTCGAGACGGGGCGACGGGGTCACATCGATCGTGAGTCTCTGCTCGTTTCCGCGCGCTCCTAATTCACTACGGTTTGGATATTTGATCCGAGGGGCCTCTGGCCCGATAGCACTAACCATCACGTGGGCATAGTATGGGCGTTCTGCGTCGTATACTTCAGCCGGAGCTTAATGGACGTCAGCGACTGATGCGGCACACGCTGGGTTGGACTGGGAACGCAACCGCGCTTGTATAAGGGGTTGCTAGGTCTGCTCACCGGCGGTGCACGTAACGTGCAGGAGTTCCCGGGGCGATGGCCCAAGACCCCTGGGGGCATAGGTTAGACCGGCGTGCTGACCTCTCTGTTAGGTATTTGGTCGGGTTGCGGTGTGTTGCTTAGCCGAGGCCGGACATGACCCAAAAAAGTGTGTCCGGCCGGAGTTAAGCGAGCATGGTGGGTAAGTTGGTGCACCCCTGCAGGGAAGAAACTTCTATCGATAGCCTGTCCTACGGTAACGGACACTCGGAGTTGTATCCCGATCGGTACAACTAGAACATGTGATGAGAATTGGATAGTACGGCTCTGGGATTGCTTTCTCGCAGGGAGTCGAGAAAGGATCTCAGGTCGAGGTTGATGATACTACTACTACTACTTTACTTATGTAATCTACTCTCTCCTCATGCTGAAAGACTGCTGAAGATTGTTGAAGATGCTAGTCTTCGAGAGGACTAGGCTTTCCACCTCTATTCTGGCATTTCTGCAGCCCAGTCCACATATACAGCCATTCCTTTGACAATGATGCATATGTAGTGTAGATCCTTGCTTGCTGAGTACTTCGGATGAGTACTCACGTTTGCTTTATTTTCTTTTTTCCCCCATATTCCATTTGATGCCACCAGACGACGGAGCCCCTGAGCTAGAAGCCCCAGCCGACGACCAGTACTACTACCCGCCTGGCGAGTACTACTACTACGAGGAGCCGTTCGACGACCAGGAGTAGGATCGGAGGGTCCAGGGCAGGAGGCCTACGCCTTTCGATCGTAGTATTTTATTTTACCCCGCCTCTGTGAAGGCTTATCTCTCTCTCTGTAATATATCTGTACTCAGATATCTGATGCTTCCGCTGACGCTTGTATGTCATCGAGCTATGTATTCGAGCCCTCGAGGCCCTGGCTTGTAATATAAAGCTTGTATGATTTTATTTATGTTTTAGAGTTGTGTTGTGATATCTTCAAGTGAGTCCTTAGGCTTGATCGTGCGCATTTGCGTGTATGATTAGTGCACGATTAAGCCGGGGTCGTCACATAAGCGCTCTGTGGCCTGCTAGCGCGGCCGATAGGACTTAGGCGATTTTGAAGTTCTGGTTCACGGGGCCTCGGAAAACTACCGATTAAGGTGCTGCAACGGTCATCGTCTTCAAGTCCCATCTTCTCCAAGGGCTCGATGTAGACGATGGTGATGATGTGGTGAAATTGAAGGGTGGAGTGGTACGTCCGTCGCTCCGGCGATTCTTAGTCGTATCCCCCCGTCATGTCGATGCCCGACGAGATGGTCATCAACTCAGATAGATGGGCGGCCTTCGCCTCGTCGGTGATCGGCCTGGTGGTGTCAGCCTTTTCGGTGTGAGACTTGGTGTCTTGCCTTCGCCTCGTCGTTGCCCGGCAAGATATAGATTCCTTCATCAGAAGAAAGACATGTCTGTGAACTGGCTTCGCCTCGTCGAAGCTTGTACGATGTTGGGGAAGTGTTTTGATGGAGAAGACTTGGGTGTCGCCGCGTGGTGGCGTTTCTTGAAGATGACGATAGTACGATTTCGTAGATGTTGACCTCGGGGCGTCGTTGTTACATGGACGATCCCTGCTTGGGGTCGACTGTTGATGCAGAAGAATGGCGGCGTGCCGGTGTAGTAGGCATCCTTGACAAACGATAAGTCAGTGAAGATGGCAATCTCATGTCGGCATCCAGCAACGCCGATGTAGAAGACATCCTTCCGAGCTGAAGAGTTGATGAATATTGCGACATCATGTCGATGTAGTCGAAATGGTGGCATGTCGATGTAGGCATACAGAGGCGCACTGATGTAGACGACTGTAGGGTAACGCAGCAGAAAACAAAAAATTTCCGACCTACGCACCAGCCCAGGACCACTATGGAGACTGCATACAAGGTTTGATCATTTTCGTTACCGACTCGTAGCGCAGCGGAAGTAGAGTCGATGACGATCGGCGGTGCAGATCCCCGCAGCTAGGATTTACAACCTCCCAACCGCGAGGATGTATACCCTCGTCTTCCCTTCGGACAGCCCTCCGGGAGGCTGTCGAACAGTCCCCCAGACGATGTCGCGGACAGCCCTTCGGGTGGACCTTCGAAACTCGAACGGTCACTCGGACAGCCCTTCGGGAGGACTCACAGAACTCGGACCGTCACTTGGACAGCCCTTCGGGAGGCACTCTCGAACAGCCCCTCGGGCACTAAGATCGAAACTACGACCTCTCTACAGAGTTGCACACATACGGTGTCATCTATCCGGCAGGGCTTCGCCGTCCAGAACTAGTTCCCACCGGAACCCAGACAGCCTTTCGGCTCTACGAAACTCTTTTCGTGGGAGGGAGAGAGAAGCCAGATCATTGCAATGGCATGTATGTGAGAAGGGATGAAGGATTGAGCAGCCCCCTCTCCTCCTTATATAGGAAAACCAAGGGGTAGGATGGGCATTCAAGAAATACCAAAATACCCATGAAGGAAACTCTTTCCAAGGGCATAAAAGAGAAACCAAAGGACATGTGGAGCTCCAAGGAGGAGCTCCACATGTGGCCGGCCACCCCCTAGGGGTCCCCCCCCAAGGGGGCTCTCATCCATCCACATCACCTTCTAGAAGCCTTTAGCAAAAAGCCCTAAAAGGTGGCTTTCCAAAAAATTCCAAAAAGCACTTTCACTATTCATGACGATATTTTTCAGCGTCCGTTCGAACTGAAAATATTTATGTGGGCTTAGAACATTTCCAGTACCCACTAAAATAATTTTCAACGCGTTTTGGAACAATTCCAGTTTAGTGATTTCATCTGCGAAAAGCATCTGAAGCGGTTCCGGCAGCCCCGGAACATTTCCGGTTTTTTCTTCCAGAAAATTCCCAGAAGTTTCCAAAATGATTCTGGCATCCTCCAAGAATTATCAGGCATGTGCTGAAACCATTTTGACTTAATGGTATCCCCTGAAACAACTTTTCAGTTTCACCGGAACTCATCCGGTGACCTCTCTCTGCAGAACTTTTCCGCTGTCCGAAACTTTTCGGTGTCCGAAACTTTTTCGGTGATTTTCTCTCAGACTCCCTGTCTAGTATTCAGCAGATAGATGACCCTTAAGCGTGTGACCCTATAGGTTCGGTGAAGTATAGACATGACACGGAACCCCTTCCGATCAATGATCAACATCGGAGCCGTGGACACCCATATTGACCCCTATACCCACACGAATGAATATTCGAGTGAACCTCCAGTTGCCGTGTGCTATTCCTGTTGCTTCGCGATATGTTACAAATACACGAGGTGAGACATGTAGGCATTCCCGTGGATCAACAACTTGTCCACTATGCTAGTTACCTCGTTACCGGTATTGTTCTCTTTTCTCGTTACCGTGTTCCGGCATCCCCGTGATCAAATCACATAGTGTCTGGCCAGACGATGATGGATACCGTAACACCGAGAGGGCCCAGAGATATCTCTCCATCGTCGGAGGAGCAAATCCCAATCTTGAGCTATCAAGTTACTTGACATACTTTCCCATGAACCCGTAAGCCGCCGTAATAGCCATCCATTTACGGATGACGTTTAACAAACCCCAAAGTTCATGAATCAAGCATGAAGAAACTCGATACTCTCATGGTCTGAGGAATTATGCAAACATTAACCATCTCTGTGTTATTAACCATAAACTTGTGATGAATGTATCTCATAGCATAACATCAATCGGGTCGATTCAACACAAATGTTCTGCTAACATTGTGCCCTCAAAATTGCTGGCATAGTCATGCCCATGATCAGGAAAACAGGATCATCATGCAATACTTGAGCCAGTCATAGAGGCTTGACTAGGAATACATTTTATCGTTTATTATTCCACACGTGCATATGAGTCTTCCTCCGAGCCTCGTTTTATTTGCAGACTCGAGAACCATAGCAGTTATAGCATGGAACATAAACCTAATTATGAACAGGGAGATAATCAATAACATTTATTATTGCCTCTAGGGCATATCTCCTACACTATCCGCCTGGCGAGTACTACTACTACGAGGAGCCGTTCGACGACCAGGAGTAGGATCGGAGGGTCCAGGGCAGGAGGCCTACGCCTTTCGATCGTAGTTTTTATTTTTACCCCGCCTCTGTGAAGGCTTACCTCTCTCTCTGTAATATATCTGTACTCAGATATCTAATGCTTCCGCTGACGCTTGTATGCCATCGAGCTTGTATTCGAGCCCTCGAGGCCCTGGCTTGTAATATTAAGCTTGTATGACTTTATTTTATGTTTTAGAGTTGTGTTGTGATATCTTCAAGTGAGTCCTTAGGCTTGATCGTGCGCATTTGCGTGTATGATTAGTGCACGATTAAGCCGGGGTCGTCACAGGTTGGTATCAGAGCCGACTGCCTCTAGGATTCCCCCTTTCCAACTCTTTGGCCGAAGTTGAGTCTAGTGGTCAAAAACTGTTTTACTAACTTGGCTGTGTGGCTTACGGGCCCACGTCGCCAACTGGGTGGTATTAGGATCTTTTATTCCTCGATCTTTACTCTGGGATTCTAATCTCTCATCTATTCGGGTTTAATAAAATTTACTAACACCGACATTTAGGATCTCGTTAATTCTATCCACCCGGAGAACTGGATTCAGTGCGATTTCCCTGTCATTGATCTGATTAGTCTGATAATCATTTCCTTTCCATTGTTTTGTTTAACCTTTCCTTTTGAGATCGGTTATATTTCTCAATGTCTTACGACAATCCTGAACTTCTTATTTCAGATGGATCGACTGTTTCCCCCTCGTCCTACGACGCAGCTCGTGCTTCGCACCTGTGCTCGAGACGTCCCTGGGTTTCCAGCTGTTCTGATCGCCCTCTTGATCAGGCTGGGATACCGCTGGTGCCCCGAGTACATGGTCTATGAGGTTTATCGTGAGTTCAATCAGGAGCAGTACTATGCTGATGTTCGCATCTACGATCAGCAGGTTAACTCTGACACTGAGCTTCACCGTTTTCACGGTATCGGCGTGACGATTGAGATGGCAGTACATGATGCCGCCTACTCTGCTGTCGCACGTCTCCGAGGAGAGCACAGTGCTAACTTGGATGATACTGTGTTTCGGTACATTCCGTATGCACCTGTTGGAGATGCTACTGGATTTTACACAGCTATCTGTGCCCCGTACGAGCCTCGTCGCTATGATCAGCGAGTTCTGATCCACTATGCTCAGGCTTTGGATCGCACTGTTCGTGCACTTGCTGTTGAGTTGTTTGCCACTCGAGCACGCTACTACGAGGCTATGACACAGTTGCTACCAGCTGTTCGTGCAGGGATGCATCCGGAGTACATTCTTTACCCGAGCAGGACTGAGATGCCATCAGGGATCGTCTGGCCTGCTGTGGGAGGTCACACGCCTGCACGTGGACCTCTTCTTTCTTCTCGAGACCGGGTTCTGCATCAGAGTGCCCATGGAGCGCAGGATCCTTCTGCGACGAACGTCCATCGTCCGCACTTGCAGTTACCCCGTTTCAGTGGTTTTCTCCGACGCTGATGTAGCCTTTGCTATGTCCCGTTGTGTACTTCCTTACCGCGTGCCTGCGCGCCGCCTAGCATGTCTAGCTTTTCAATCTGCGCCGTTATGCTGCCCGAATGTAACCGACTATGTATGGATCTGTACGTCTTAATGACTACTTCTAGCATCTATTGCACTCTTTCAATAATGTCGAGTTACCTCATGTTTATTGTTAAACACTTGCATAAGCTATCGCTGAAATACCCCTGTTGGAATAGCAGGATGGCTGACAACAACCCGCCACCGCCGCCACCACCTGATTACATGGCAGCGATGATGCAACAGTTTGAACTTAACCGCCAGTTTATGACGGGAATTATGCAGCAATTCCCTCGTCCTGATGCTAATCAGCAGCAACCATCCATTACCTTACCAGAATTCATGAGGCTCAGTCCATCGTTTTTCCGCAACACAGTCAACCCACTGGATGCAGATGACTGGCTGCGTGATATCTCTCATGAGATGGAGTCTGCTAGTGTCGCCGAAATTAACTATGTCACTTTTGCGACATATCTTCTTAAGGGTCCCGCAGCCCAATGGTGGGCCACTCACCGACAGACTCTACCGCCTGGTACTGTCGTCACTTGGGCAGAATTCAAGATTGCTTTCCGCGCCCGCTACATTCCTCTAGCTATCATAGCTAGGAAGAAGGCTGAGTTCCGTAGCCTTGTCCAAGGAAACAAGACTGTGGAAGTCTATCAGCGCGAGTTTCTAGACTTATCTCGTTACGCTGAAGAGGACATTCCTACTGATGAACGCAGACAGGAGAAGTTTCGTGAAGGACTGCACCATGACATTCAGTTAGCCCTTCTTGTCCAAGATTATCCTGATTTCGCCACCTTGGTGAATAAGGCCATCATGGTTGAAACTGGACTTAAGAAACACAAGGAAGCGTCCAGACGCACCCGTGAGTCGGGCTCATCTTCGGGCTCGTCTTCCCAGAAGCGACGCATCTGGTTTCCCAAAGGCATGTTCCGTTCAGCAGCTCCTGCGAACAGACCTTCTTATGCTGCACCACGTCTGCCACCTCCACCACCGAGACAGCCCCTGCCAGCTCCAGCACCTCGAGCTCCAGCACCTCGTCCTGACAGCGGACTATGCTTCAAGTGTGGCAAGCCAGGTCACCGTGCTAGAGATTGTTCTCAGAATCAGAATCAACTAGCTCTCCCTTCTGCTGGACGTGGAATTGGCCGTGGTATTCCTCAGCAGCGCAACAATAATGCCAGACCTTCTTATGGTCGTGGGCAGTACTACCACGTCAACATGTCTGAAGCTCCAGATCAACCAGATACTGTGATGGGTACACTTCTCGTTAATTCAGTACCAGCATCTGTTTTATTTGATTCAGGTGCATCGCATTCATTCATGTCAGAACAATTTGCACTCTTGCATGATGTTAAGTGCGAAACGCTACAACATCCGATAATAATAAACACTCCCGCGGGACGATGCCGAACTTCCATATTTAGCCCCCGAGTTACTATTGAGGTTGAAGGGTTGCATTTTGATGCAAACCCCATTATCCTGCAATCTTCAAAGATTGACCTTATACTGGGAATGGATTGGTTGAAGGCTCACTACGCCTCAATCAATTGTGCCACTAAAGTTGTACACCTCTTGCACCCATCAAATGAGATGATGAACTATCAAGCTCACCTTACCCGGAACGCTGAGGCTCAAATTTATGCCTTGAACGCGTTGAATGCTTCTCCACTTGATGGGATCGAGAATATCCCAGTGGTCTGTGACTTCCCAGATGTTTTTCCAGAAGAACTTCCAGGAATACCCCCTGCTAGAGCTGTCGAGTTCGTCATCGACTTGAAGCCTGGCACCACTCCTATTGCGAAGCGTCCCTACAAGATGCCTCCGCACCACCTCATCGAGCTTAAGGAGGAAATTGATAAATCCTTAAGGAAGGGTTTCATTCGCCCCAGTTCCTCTGCATGGGGAGCACCGTCTCTTTTCGTCAAGAAGAAAGATGGAACGAATAGGTTGGTCCAAGATTATCGTCCTATCAACCAGGCAACCATTCAGAATAAATATCCACTTCCCCGGATCAACGATTTATATGATCAACTCGCTGGATCTTCGGTGTTTTCTAAACTCTACTTGAGGTTGGGTTATCACCAGATCCGTGTTCGCGAAGAGGATATTCTGAAGACTGCATTCGTTACTCGTTATGGCTCTTACGAGTACACAGTCATGTCGTTTGGTTTAACAAACGCTCCAGCTACATTCTCCCGCCTAATGAATTACATATTCATGGATTACCTCGACAAATTCGTCGTGGTATATCTGGATGATATTCTGGTTTATTTGAAGAACAAAGAAGAACATGCTGAGCACCTTCGACTAGTTCTGGAGAGACTTCGAGAGCACCAATTATATGCCAAGTTCTCTAAATGCGAATTCTGGCTTCCTGAAGTGACCTACCTTGGACATGTGATTTTCAAGGACGGTATTGCCGTTAACCCGGAGCGTGTTCAGGCTATCCTTGACTGGACTCCTCCGAAGAATGCCAAGCAGGTCCGAAGCTTTCTCGGTCTAGCCAGCTATTGTCGCCGATTCGTCGAGAACTTCTCCAAGATCGCCAAGCCCCTGACTAATCTGCTCCACAAAGGCGTTAAGTTTGAGTGGACAGACAAGTGTCAGGAAAGTTTCCAAACCCTCAAGGACAAGCTCACTTCTGCTCCAGTGCTTGCTCCTCCTGATTCTCGCAAGGACTTTGTCATATATTGCGACGCCTCTCGTCAGGGATTAGGCTGCGTCCTAATGCAAGAGCGGAGAGTAATTGCATATGCTTCACGTCAATTGCGTCCACATGAAGAGAATTATCCAGTGCATGATCTTGAACTTGGAGCAGTGATGTATGCATTGAAGTTATGGCGACACTACCTTCTGGGTAATCGGTGTGAAATTTATACCGATCACCAAAGTCTGAAATACTTATTCACTCAACCGGATCTTAATCTCCGACAACAACGATGGTTAGAAGCTATTGCGGATTATGACTGCGGTATTTCTTATACCCCGGGCAAAGCTAATGTAATGGCCGATGCCCTGAGTCGCAAGTCATATTGCAACAACCTCATGGTTAGGCAAGCTCAACCTCGTCTTCACGCAGAACTGACTCAGCTGAATCTGCGAATTCTTCCCCAGGGTTCTCTTAATAACCTTGTGGTACAGCCAGACCTTCTGAAGGCTGTTAAAGAAGCGCAAGCCAAAGATGCTAAAATTGACTTGATGAAGAAGGAGCTTCACCTTGCTAAGTATCGGGATTTCTCAGTTGCTGAAGATGGTACATTATATTTCAGAGACCGCATCGTAGTACCTCGCTTCGAGCTGATGACTGACAAAGTCATGAAGGAGGCCCATGATACACCGCTGTCTATCCATCCGGGTAGTACCAAAATGTATCGAGATCTTCGTCAAAGGTACTGGTGGTCTAGGATGAAGCAGGATATTGCTCGTTATGTTGCCGAGTGTGACGTTTGTCGTCGCGTGAAGGCAGAACATCAGAAACCTGCTGGAATTCTGCAACCGCTCCCTATTCCTCTATGGAAGTGGGATAAAGTGCAAATGGACTTCATCACTGGTCTTCCCAAGTCTCAGAAGGGTCACGATGCTATTCTTGTCATCGTTGACCAACTTTCCAAGGTTGCACACTTTCTGCCAGTTAAGGAGACTATTACTGCTAGTCAGTTAGCAGAGCTATATATCTCCAGAATTGTTTCACTCCATGGTATTCCCAAGGAAATCAGTTCAGACCGTGGCAGCATTTTCACTGGCCATTTCTGGGAAAGTTTCCAGAAAGCAATGGGAACTCATATTACCTGGAGTTCAGCTTATCATCCCCAATCTCAAGGCCAAGTTGAGCGCGTTAATCAAGTGCTTGAAGACATGCTACGAGCCTGTGTTATATCCTTCGGTAAGAAATGGGAGGAATCTCTCCCGTATGCCGAGTTCTCTTATAACAACAGTTATCAAGCCAGCTTAAAAATGGCCCCATTTGAGGTTCTTTATGGACGTAAATGTCGAACCCCTCTGAATTGGTCAGAAACTGGGGAACGGCCTCTTGTTGGACCGGACATCATTCAGCATGCCGAAGAACAAGTCCGAATTGTCCGGGAGAATCTCAAAGCAGCTCAAGACCGTCAGAAGAGTAATTATGATCGCAAGCGATGGGGTGTGATCTATCAACCTGGTGATCAAGCCTATCTTCGTGTCACTCCAATGAAGGGCACCCGTCGTTTCGGAATCAAGGGCAAGCTAGCTCCTCGCTATATTGGTCCTTTCCGCATCATGGCTAGACGGGGACAGGTGGCATATAAATTGGAGTTGCCACCGCAATTCTCCCATATTCATGATGTCTTCCACGTGTCGCAACTCCGTAAGTGCTTCAAGGAATCCCCGCGTCGTGCAGTGGATCATGAGATGCTCGAGCTACAAGATGATCTTTCCTATAAGGAGCATCCGGTCCGCATCCTCGACGAAGCTGAGCGTCGTACTCGTCAGAAGACGACCAAGTTCCTAAAAGTGCAATGGTCGAATCATACTGAAGATGAAGCCACTTGGGAACGTGAGGATCATCTTCGGGAAGAATATCCCGGACTCTTTCCTTCTACCTCCTAAATTCTCGGGACGAGAATTTCTTTTAGAGAAGGAGAACTTGTAACACCCCTATGTAATAGCCACCATGATCAGCTGTTAATAATGCCAAGTCATATCATATGCAGTGATTAAACATAGTGGTTAACCAAAGTAAATCAACTCCATTTTTAAAAATCAACTTAAATTCATAAGTGAAATATAAGGTTGATCAAACACTGCTGGAAAAATGTTCATTTAATGGTAAATAATCCAGAAACCTTTCTAAAATCAACATCAAAATGTTTGGAGTTGGATAAATGACTCAAACAAGTTGGAACAGACCCAAAAACAGGATATTTGATATATTTAAAATCATATTAAATTCAAACAAACTTCAAATCAGTCCAAACCACTTTTTGGTGAGAGATAATATTGCATTGCAATATTTGGGACAACTCTCACATTTTACAAAATTGTAAAAGTGCCCTAACTATTTCAAGACAGAATTGATATAAGAAAAATAAAGCAGAAAAGGAAAAGGGGAGAGATGGGCCACTGTGCACAGGCCTACGTGCACAGTGCCTGGTCCCAGCCCACCAGCCCAACTAGCTCTTTCTCCTCCCCGTGTCGACGCCGCCGTGGACGAGGACGAGCTCGTCGGTCGCTGGCCGACACCGCAGCGCTACAGGGGCCGCCGAGGGGATAAGGGCGACGCCCTCGGCCCCGTCCACTCCTATCCACTCCCTCGTCCCCTCGCTCGCTCGCTCTCCTCCTCTCTTCCCCCGCCAGATCCAGCGAGACCGAGCGCCATCGCCGCCGCGTTCCAGTCGTTGCCGCGACCACCGCCGTCGCGCTGACGCACCGTGATGCCGTAGAGCCCCGCCGTCGTCTTCCCCATCCTCTGGTGACTGCAGCTGGGGCTTGGATCCACCGCATCGCCCGCAACCACGTCGTCTTCTTCCTCTGCCCCGACGTGTTTGCCGTCGTCCCCGACCACCGCTGCAGCTACTAAGCTTCCGCGGGTCTTACGTGACCACTCGGTGAGCCTCTTCCCCCTCTCCGTTCCCCTCCTCGCGCTGCGTGCCCCGTCCTAGCTAGCTGTCACCGCCGCCACGTTCTGCCATGCGCCATTACCGGCGTTGAGCTCGGAGTGAAGCTGCCCGAGCTCCTCCGCTTTGTCCCACGAGCTCCTGGCGCCCGTAGCAACCCGCCTAGCCGCGAAAATCGCTCGGAAACGGCCCAGAGCCGCGACTCCGACCACACCCGAATGCCACCGCCGCCTCCACTCGTCGCCGGCGGCGATTCCGACCTCCCCGGGGCCAACCCATCCCACCGTTTGACGCGACCGGCCCCGTCTCATTTGGTGGTCTGTAGCCGAGTTCCGGCGAGTCCCGTGCGTCGCCGCCGTGATTTCTGGTCGCCGGCGTCGTTCCGGCGCCGGCGCCGACGTGGCCGCCACGTGGGTCGCCCTGGGTCACTGACCCGTGGGCCCCAGGGGCCCGACCGGCCAGCTGACCGGTCAGCCCTGCTGACTGGACCGGCCCAGTCGCTGACACGTGGGCCCCACCTCCCTGTTAATCTAATTAAAACGTTTTAGAAATAAAAATAAACTAATTACCCTAATGAGTCTATGACATGTGGGACCAGAAGCCTAATTAGCTAATTAGATTAGTTTAACTCACTGTTTAGGTAAACAGAGGCTGACATGTGGGTCCCACTGGACCCACATGTCATATTTGACTTAGTCAGCCGACTGTTGACTTGCTGACGTCAGCAGCGCGTCATGCTGACGTCATAATTCATTTTCTGATAAATAAAATAATTCCAGAAGTTCAAATAATCTTTAAAAATTAATAACTTTTAAACCGTAGCTCGGATCGAAAAAGTTAAAACATGAAAGTTGCTCAGAACGACGAGACGAGTCTGATCGTGCCGTCTGTTTCTCCATCGGAACCTCCTACGTAGAAGAACTCATAACTCCGGACCCGAATCCGACAGATGAATAGTGCACACACGTCGGATATTAAATCCCAGAATAATTCTAAAAATAACTAAAATGACTTAGATGCATATTTAGGCAACCCTACACTGCATCATAGCATCACACGCACCGTGTTGCATTTGTTTGCATTATGTTTACCTGTTTCTTCCCCCTCTTCTCTCTCGGTAGCCCCCGACGTTGACGTAGCTCCCGAGGCAGACGCCGCACAGGAGTACGACTACGTCCCCGACGATACTACTGAAGACCTTGCCCTTGCCCCCGAGCAAACAGGCAAGCACCCCCATTTTGAGCATGCCTATATCGCCTACTCTTTTCTCTCTTATGCTTGCATTAGAACTGCTACTGCTACTGTTTTTCTATATCTGCTGCATAGCCTGATTATTGTACCCTGCTTTGTTACCTTACTGGTTATCCTAGACTGATTATTATAGGCTGGGTAGAGACACGACAGAGACCTCCACTTGATCCCGACTGCCCTGCTGGATATCAGAAGACCCGATCATCGGGATTGAGGACCAGACCCTGGCACCGCACATCACTACCCCTTAGTTGCCGACACTGCTGGGTTACCGTCGAGTGCCGAGGGTGATACCTCGTTAGCACTTCTGATGTTAACCTTGTAGGTTAGTTACTCGGTCGTGGTAAGCGAGGGTGATTCCTCCTACACCACCCCCGATAACGACATCGTCGCGCAACCTCTCAAGTGTGGACCTCGAGGGTGATTCCTCCTTCGTTCACCTTGATGATAACATCGAGCGGGAATTCCATCGAGGGTGATTCCTCATGGTTCCCTTCGGTGTCCGACACACAGTTACCTTGGATATTATGACTTGACTATGAACCACGATACTAAAGACGGGTCGGCCCTGAGGGGTACCCGCGCGAGCTTAACGCGAAGTGATGTGGAGTCGGGTTGGCCTGGATGGTGCCTGCGAGATAACTACGAGGCGTGGCCGGGCATTCTTAGCCCTTGCCGCAAGTCCTCGAGACGGGGCGACGGGGTCACATCGATCGTGAGTCTCTGCTCGTTTCCGCGCGCTCCTAATCCACTACGGTTTGGATATTTGATCCGAGGGGCCTCTGGCCCGATAGCACTAACCATCACGTGGGCAT
The DNA here is from genome assembly GCA_011799875.1 of Thinopyrum elongatum. NCBI lineage: Eukaryota > Viridiplantae > Streptophyta > Magnoliopsida > Poales > Poaceae > Thinopyrum > Thinopyrum elongatum. The sequence goes on along the minus strand of CM022298.1, from coordinate 406,496,316 downwards.
AGTATGGGCGTTCTGCGTCGTATACTTCAGCCGAAGCTTAATGGACGTCAGCGACTGAGCGGCGCGCGCTGGATTGGACTGGTTACGCAACCGCGCTTGTATTAAGGGGTTGCTAGGTCTGCTTCCGGCCGCCCACGCAACGCGCAGGAGTTCCCGGGGCGATGGCCCAAGACCCCTGGGGGCATAGGTTAGTCCGGCGTGCTGACCTCTCTGTTAAGTATTTGGTCGGGTTGCGGCGTGTTGCTTAGCCGAGGCCGGGCATGACCCAGAAAAGTGTGTCCGGCCGGAGTTAAGCGAGCGTGGTGGGTAAGTTGGTGCACCCCTGCAGGGAAGAAACTTCTATCGATAGCCTGTCCTACGGTAACGGACACTCGGAGTTGTATCCCGATCGGTACAACTAGAACATGTGATGAGAATTGGATAGTACGGCTCTGGGATTGCTTTCTCGCAGGGAGTCGAGAAAGGATCTCAGGTCGAGGTTGATGATATTACTACTACTACTTTACATTATGTTCATCTGCTCTCTCCTGATGCTGCAAGACTGTCGAAGATTGTTGAAGATGCTAGTCTTCGATAGGACTAGGCTTTCCCCCTCTACTCTGGCTTTTCTGCAGCCCAGTCCACATATACAGCCATTCCTTTGACAATGATGCATATGTAGTGTAGATCCTTGCTTGCTGAGTACTTCGGATGAGTACTCACGTTTGCTTTATTTTCTTTTTCCCCCATTTTCCATTTGATGCCATCAGACGACGGAGCCCCTGAGCCAGAAGCCCCAGCCGACGACCAGTACTACTATCCGCCTGGCGAGTACTACTACTACGAGGAGCCGTTCGACGACCAGGAGTAGGATCGGAGGGTCCAGGGTAGGAGGCCTACGCCTTTCGATCGTAGTTTTTATTTTTACCCCGCCTCTGTGAAGGCTTATCTCTCTCTCTGTAATATATCTGTACTCAGATATCTAATGCTTCCGCTGACGCTTGTATGCCATCGAGCTTGTATTCGAGCCCTCGAGGCCCTGGCTTGTAATATTAAGCTTGTATGACTTTATTTTATGTTTTAGAGTTGTGTTGTGATATCTTCAAGTGAGTCCTTAGGCTTGATCGTGCGCATTTGCGTGTATGATTAGTGCACGATTAAGCCGGGGTCGTCACAGGCGACAAGTTCTCTACAAAACTGATATTTTTATGACACATGGTCGTGTAGCTGTGATCAGAGAACGAGTTAAGATATAATGGGAAAGTGACCAGAAATGCGGTTTGTATGACCGAAAATATCCTGAACATATGATTGTTTATTATTTATTATGCTATGTTTTTTAGGAAACTATCTGAACTCTTCTGAAGGCCATTTGTTCGCTATTGTTTTTTTTTGAAGTTTCTTCACAATGTCACTTTCCACCTAGAAAAAGCATCAAGGCCGGCGACCCCGTTTGTGTTCTATAGGCATCTCTTCTTCGAATGAAGCTCCAACCTGAGCAAAGGGCATGGTTTGCACATAATGTATCTGTTTTATGTGTGTCAGAAGAGGCAACCTGCTGCTTGATTTTGTACGCTCATTCTGTAAATTAAACTTAGCAATGAAGCATTGACAATTGTGTTCGCTGTCATCTCCCTTTCAAATAATAGATCATCTTCTGGTTCTTTAATTTCTATTGTACAACCTATAACTATCAAAATTATTCTTTGTAAACTAACTCAAAACCTGTGAATTGATGATCATATCTGCTAAGACAATCTTAAAATATTTTTTGGGTTTATGTTTTCATACTGAACTTTAGGGAAACACCTACTGCCTAAAGATTTGCCCAGGCTATGTATGCGAAACATAATGATGCCCTAAATCACCCTCACCAAAAAAAGAACCTAAGTTATTGCTAAACTCTAATTTTACCAAGAAAGACCCAACCTTTCAAAACACACTAGGTTTGGAGCAATGGATCAAGGGTTGCATTTTATGCCCTGTGTGTACTTGCTCAAACCTAAAGTGACTAACAAATGCCAAAAAATTCAACGCACTCATGGTTATAAAAATGCGCCCATTGCAGTCACCCTGGGTGAGGAATAGTTATTCTTCACCCCCTCTCTATTTTGAGGTCAATGCATCGTATTTTTAGGTTTCGTAAATTTTGTCTTATTTCATACGTAAAAAGAGAACGTAAGAAATATATACTCGCCGTAAAAAATATTTTATGTTACGTAATATTACGAACGTAAAAACATAGTGTAAAACATACATAAAATGCGATATTTCTGGTCTTATAACCTATTTTTTTGTTTTCTTATACCAAATTTTACGTAGTGAATGAATATGAATGTAACTATTTGTATTCCAAACGTAATTTATTTATGAAGCGATCGTAAGATTACCTCGGGTGAAGAATAACTTATTCTGCACCCTGGGTGATGAATAGGAGTACTATATATATATATATATATATATATATATATATATATATATATATATATATATTAGAGGTCACGCTGGGTGAGGAATAGTTTTCTTCACCCTCTCTCTATTTTGACTCAATGCACCGTATTTTTACGTTTCATAAATTTTGTCTTATTTCATACATAAAAAGGAACGTAAGAAAATATGTACTCGCCGTAAAAAATATTTTATGTTACGTAAAATTACGAATGTAAAAATATAGTGTAAAAATACATAAAATGTGATTTTTCTGGTCTTATAACCTATATTTTTGTTTTTTATACCAAATTTTACATATTGAATCAGTATGCATGTAACTATTTATATTCTAAACGTAATTTATTTAGGAAGCAATCGTAAAATTACCTCGGGTGAAGAATAACTTATTCTGCACCCTGGGTGATGAATAGTAACTATATATATATATATATATATATATATATATATATATATATATATATATCAAACCAGTATAGGCCTTTTTAACTTCAAGCTAACACAGAAAATTGTATAGAGAGAATTTATGGTCACATTTTGAAAACTCTATTGCATAGTTTGAACCTTCAATTTTCATTACTAAAAGGATCATTGGTATGGCCAAATTGCCAAGCATTTATTTTCAATTACTCTTGGTTTGAGATGGGACATTGTGCCATTGGCGCTATTCGATACCCAGCCGCTTCATATTCCGCTTCAAGTGGGCCAGCCGAAGAAAACGCTTCGTGGGCCGAATTGAATACCATACGACTACTTATGAATAGATACGCGTCTAAGTGGCACAGAAATAGGTTTTTTCTCAAACACACATTTTTTTTGATAGAAACACTCCTTTTAAAAGAAAAGGGGCTTCTTAAATGGTTTTACACATGGTGTTAGGTATACGTATATTCTTATTAAGCAAAAAATATGTATTGTTTTGATCTAAATTCTTACCGTACGTGCTTGCTCAAATAAAAGATTACCTGAAAAATACACATATTTTCAACGCGCATGGTTTTGAATGAGTCTGTACTATCAAATTGAAATGTGCATCGAAGCTTTCCGGCATTGTCCTCCTGTGATGTTTGTGGATGGTACATTCCTGACTGGTCAGTACAAAGGGCAAATCCTGACTGCTATTGGTGTGGACGGGAACAATCAAATCATCCCACTTGCCATGGCATTTGTGGAGGGTGAGAACTTTCCGAGCTGGGTATGGTTCTTCCGTCAAGTTAAAATTGCGATCGTGAAAGACCGACCAAACGTGTGTGTCATTCATGACAGACATGCTGGTATATTGAAGACCGTGAAGACACTAAGGAATCCAACAGCTGACGAACCAACACCTTGGAAGGACTTGCAGAGCCGGTGGTGCATGCGCCATCTTGGGACTAATTTTTTCTCACAGTTTAAGAACAAACGGTTGATGAACTTGTTCAAAAAATTATGCAACCAGAACCAGCAACGCAAATACGAATTTATTTGGTCAAAACTAGATGAGTTTACTAAGAAGCAGGTCCGTGCGAGAAAGAAAATGGAAAAAGATCAGGTTAAATTAGCAGCACTCATCGCGGAGCTAGAGGAGCCAGTAGGTCTTTGTGACTTGCCAGCAATTGACCCTCCTAATACTCAAAGAAAGAAGGGCATGGCAATAAAGAATTTTTCTGAGTGGATAGAGAAAGAGCCTCCGGTGAATTGGTCTTTGCTGCATGACACCCATGGAGCTAGGTATGGCCACATGACAACCAATCTTGCAGAGGTGTATAACTTTGTACTCAGAGAGAATAGAGCATTGCCACTCACAGCTATTGTAGAGGCTGTATTCCATGGCACTTTGAGATATTTCAGAGAAAGGCACGAGTTAGCAAAGAAGCATATTGCAGATAACCAGAACACACCTTATTGTAGCCGTGTCATGGAGTACATGGCAAAGAAGATAGAAAAAGCAAATAAGCACACTGTTAGACTCATAGGTAATCAGGAAAGGAGGTATGAGGTTCAGCTTCCTACATATGGTTTTGGTTCTGCAAATGAGGTGAAGACGCACGAGGTAAAAATTGGAACGGAATTTTATCCAACTTGTGAGTGTACATGCAACAAACCGAAGTTGTTGCACCTGCCTTGCTCACATGTGTTGGCTGCCTGTGGCCAGATTGAGTTGGACGCTATCTCCTTCGTGTCCCCATACTATTTAAAAGATGCAGTACTCAATGTCTGGACAGGTGAGATGACAGGGTTTAGAGTCGTCGGCAATTTCAACAAGGTAAACGATGGGGAGAGAGTATACATCCTGGATCCAGAACTTCGGCGAACAAGCAGAGGCAGACGTAAGGTAAAGCGCATCCGAAACAAGAGAGATTCCCTATTGGTCGACCCTATGTCTACATTGATAGACCTTTTGGTTTGGAGGACATGGCTGGGACTTACGTGCCTGCTATCGGCGACTTGCCTACTATGGGATCTGTTTGGACACGGAGAGAGGTATTTTCATATTAAGTAACAATATGAATTACTAATGCTTATTTCTTGCCATTCAATAGTATTACTAATGCTTATTTCTTGTCATGCACAGAGACAGTTCGCGCATAGCCAGGTGAGGGGCTGCTACCCCTCCTTCACGGCGCAGTTTGATAGTTTGCACGAGGATCAAGTTATCTGGGAGCCATACTCCCACCAGGCTATATTATCCAGGTGTCCAGTTGGGATTTCTGGATTGTGCACTAGAGATCGGCACTATTGGATGACCAAGGCGAAGTTGGTGTTCGACGTGACGGTTGAGGAGATGGCTCTTCATAGGGTGATGAGACAGTTTGGTCTATGCCAAGAGCCTGACATTCCAGTTATTCCACACTTACCAGATCACGTGCACAAGTAAGTAATACTATTATAGTTCTCAGGTCTGCATTCAGAATATCACTAATCATGTAACGCGCATGTCAATCTCCGGTACAGTCGCGCAGGAGGAAACAAGTCCCACGATTCTTGGCTTCGCGACATTAGCCCTTACGTGGACGAATGGACTACTGCGCCGACAAATATCTGGGATGAGGTTCGGCCCTTTGACTGGGACAAGTTCGGGTTGTATCTGCAGAGTTACCGGCATAGCACCAGGATCTACTTGGTTCCATCAGCAGCTCCTGATCAGATCGAAGCCCCTCTCACCAGCGATATGTACCCAACTGCCTCTGTTATGGGAACCAGACACCACGCGGTACGTGCTATGGTTCTCACATGTTAAAGTTTTTTCTTAACCTGAACATATACAATTGGTTGACTATTCGTATTGTCTGCCATACAACAATGATCTAATTGGTTAACTCTCCGTGTACAGGGTGACTTGACAAGCGAGGCGCTAGAGGAGGTTTCCGCTTTAATGCAACGCTTTGAGAGGGGAGATAATATTCCACCACGAGAGAACGTCTCATGGTTGAGGCGTCTTGATGAGAAGCTACGGGGGATTTACGCAGCTGTTACATATAGACAATCTTCGGATGTTACTATTCCTCGTCCAGCACATCGTCCACCACGCCACTCTCTGCAGCGTTCAGAACCTCGACCCTCTGTGCAGCGTTCAGAACCACGACCCTCTGTGCAGCGTTCACAACCAGGGACCTCTTCCTGGCAGCAGACACCTCCTTCACAACCAGGGAGCTCTTTCTTCCAGCAGCCACCTCCTTCAGAACCAGGGAGCTCTTCCTGGCATCATCAGATGGACCTAGGTAACACTACTTTGTACATTCTTTTAAACATTGTAGGTTCGCAAATCAATTTTACATGTTTTACTTTACCGCAGTCGGCAGCCAGTCGCAGCCGTTCATGCATTCAGTCCAGTCACCGATGCTTAGTGGTGCTGGTTCGTTCTTAGCCGGCGACGACGACGATGATGACCGAGCTGCAAACACCTATGAGTTCTCGCAGACAGTTCTTCACACTCCACCACCACCATTGACGCAGGAGACACAGACAAACGAGGTTATCTATGGTTGTGGTAATCGTCAGCGTCATCCACCGGCTGATCGCTTATCGCCTTCCGGTCCTCGTCCGAGGAAGACCCAGATTCGTCGTCGTCCCCCCCAGTGATATCGTTATCTATGTATGAGTCGTTATCTATATTAGTTTCAGACTATTCGCATATGTTACTATCGCACTTGCTTCTATCTGATCAGGAGACATATATTGTTTTATGTATGCGAGAGACATATTACTATTAATCCGCATTGTTATTCGAGTTACATTTCCAAAGAGACTGCAACCGATAATTAAGATACAAGTACATCTCACATAAACGGTAGGGCTGAACTTAAAAAATACAGCTTACATACTACATGAAGGCATCATCGTCATCCTCCGACGATGCGGTACTCTTGCCCTTCGACGATGCGGTACTCTTGCCCTTCGACGATGAGGTACTCTTGGCCTTGGTGCTCGGCATGAAGATATCGTCTTCGTCTTCGCTGTCGGCAGTCCATAAATATGTATGCTCTGCTGCAGTCCTTATAAAATTTTCACTCTTCGTCTGCACTACCTTCTTCTACCTTCCATGCAACCTAAGAAGTTCTTTACGTACCTCCTCATAGGTCCTTTCAGGCCACCCAGACCTACGTAATGCGTGAGCCAACTCATTCTGTATGGTATCACTACCGATGAGTTTGTCCCATGGAACTATCCTATTGTCCATCCTGAAATTGGTGGCTAGCCTAAGAAGACATTTGCTCATCTCAGGGTGAAAACTACGATCGAAAGGATAATCGGACATCTCGACTATACTAAAATGGACTGCTTATCCAACTCCGTGTGAAGGGGGTTTTATAGGTAGAGAGAAGAAAATGGCGGGAAAGAACGACTGCGGTATGGAGGGAAAGGTGGCGGGAACATATGGCGGGAAGGGGTTGGCGGGAAACGGGTGGCGGGAAGGGGTTGGCGGGAAACGGGTGGCGGGAAGGGGTTGGTGGGAAACGGGTTGCGGGAACATATATCGGCACAGAGTTGGCGGGAAAATATTGAGGGAAAGGAGGGGGAATGGTTGTGCAGCAATTATAATAAATTTATTTATAAAAAAAACACTTAGAACCCCTCGGCCCACAGCACTGCCTACTACACTACACTGCACTGCCTACCCACCTTACTGTCAAGGAGGTTTTATAGGAAGAGAGTAGAAAATGGCGGGAAATAATGGTGGGAAATGGTTGACGAGAAAGGATGGCGGGAAAGGTAGGCCCGGCGGAAGCATAAATAATATTTTTATAATATTTATAAGACGGGCAATCGTTGTATATCATTAATAAGTCAAATTTCATTAAAAAAAAACATTTCGGCTTACCAGAGGCCAACAGGAGCCCACTCTGCCGTTTGGAGGCCGACAGCCACTCGTCGGCTTCGTGTAGGCCGACAGGCCCCCCATCGGCCTACTGGTGGCCGACATGCCCCCCATCGGCCCACCCTAGGCCGACAGGCCCCTCATCGGCCTAGCCCAGGCCGACAGGGTGCTATTTATGATATTTTTTGCATTCTGCCCAATAGTTTTCAAAAAGGCTATAAATTTAGTCATAGTTTTGAAAAAAAATCTAGGTTGGAACCTGAGTTTTGGCCTCTCCTTTGGGAATTAGGGTGATGAGACTGGAATTTAATTTATAAGGAAGCAGGGTCATTGTCAAAATCTCTAAAGAGATTGAGCAAGTCCTGCTTAATGGTATCCCAAAAAATTGATAGGAAAAGAAGAAGAAAAATGTACTAAACCAATGCTTATCGCAACTGCATAATATATTAACCATTATAGAGGAGCTCCAGCAAGACTTGGTCCATTCGATTGGATATTGCGTTTCATGTGTTCACCTAATAGCTTAGCTCAACGCTCATCTTTGTGTTTGAGGTACTACTACAGTCTGCTGAACTGTTGGAAAGATATACAGATTATTATATATATAAATGTTAAAGGGACATGTGTTGGCCAAACAAATTGCGGGCGCTGCCATTGATTTGGATGGAGAAGGACTCTGCAGAGAGCCAACTGATTTGGCGGCAGACAATTGTGTTATGGAACCGTGGGCGCAATTGACAGGTGAGCATGCGGTTGCTGGTCGGTTTCAGTGGTGCAACAGCTCAAGGATGTGCCACCCTACTTATTAAAGTTTGCACACCATTCACCCGCTAATTCAAACATGTCCATGTCTGTGATGTCGTTAGTACTACTTGCACGCAGTAAAGGAGAAAATTCAAGCGTTCCGAACGGGGGAAGGAGGAAATTCTTGTGGCACACGTAGCACTGGTGGAGCTGAGGCACACTGGAAAAGATCTCGGGGGAACGTATAGCGGACGCCACAGGCTTGGGATGATTGGTCGGAGTGCTGGTCTGGCGTGTAGGCGTGTGTGTGGCTCGGCAGCAGCCCAGCTCATCCTCTGCAAGTTTTAGCACTAGCAGTGCTCTGCAAAACTTGCAAGTTGGACAGATGCCTGGATCGACACATTTTTTGCTCGTAAAAATTCTTTCAGCACAACAATTCCTTGGAAATTCATCCGCCCGAAGTCACGAGATATTCAGGCGCAGATATTCATCGCGACAAGGCTCGATTCAGTCAGCAAGATCCCGGCAGGAATTACTAATTCACTTGCTATATTCTACTCCCTCTATTCAAAAATAAATATCTCAAATTTAGTATAACTTTGTACCAGAGCTATTACAAAGTTGAGACACTTATTTTTAAGACGGAGGGAGTACTATATCAAACCCCTGTTCTGTTCTATAACATATTACACGTATTTCTAACTCCAGAAAACAAAATCGAGCCCCACGGCCGCGGGTCGCGAGCTGGGCCGATCACCGCGTGCTCGCCCGTGGCCGGAGTGGCGTGGCGGAGGCGGTGGCGATCCGCACGGGCGCCCGGCGCCCGGTCCCGGACCCGCCGCAGCTCCGGCAAGGCATCCTCCGGGTGCCCGCGCAGGTCCGGCAGCCTGAGCCGTCCCCGTCGGACCACCGGGAGCACAGGCACTCCACCCTTCCCGTCCCGCTGCATGTGGCGCATCGCGGCTTCTGCAGCAGCGGCCACCGTACCGCCGCCGCGGGCCTCCCCTCCTGCATGGACCTGTTGGCCATCGCCACCCCCGCCAGCATCCCCAGACCCGCCGACGCCACCGCGATCGGCGCCACCATCTCCGGCGCGTGCTAATCCTCCTGATGAAAACCCCGATAGATCGGAGAGATAGAGAGAGAGAGGTAGGCGATTGGTGAACGGAACACGCTAGGATGGAAGGCAGTAAGCGAGCGAGAGGGAGACCGATATTTATAGAGGGATGTGTCCGGCCGCCTCGTCAATCAGCGCGGTCATGGTGGGTGGGGTAAGCAAAATTGATTAGTGGGAGAGTGATTAATTAGAGAGCGATTATTGGAGTTGGGGGGGGGGGGGGGGGGGGGTGGGGGCAAAGTCGGCAGCGTCGCTTTCCATCCTTTATTACTGTACTCGCCTTGCCTAGCCGCCCCTGCTGGTCTGCACTCTGCACTGCACTGGCTAGCGTTTTGCCCGGAAATTTCCTAACAATCACATCATTATTCCTCGAGATAAACTTGGATCGATCGTGGAGGAACACTTTTTAAAGCTGACGGCTACGTTAGGAACAATTTTCTGTCTACGAAACAACTTCTAGGTTGCTTTGTTGCAGATTGCGTTGGAAATATGAGCAATTTACCGTATGATTTTATTAACAGAAATACTCCCTCCGTTTCTAAATATTTGTTTTTTTAGAGATTTCAAATGGACTACCACGTACGGATGTATATAGACATATTTTAGAGTGTAAATTCACTCATTTTGCTTCATATGTAGTCACTTGTTGAAATATCTAAAAAGACAAATATTTAGGAACGGTGGGAGTAGTAGATAAAACATGACTATTATAGTAGAGGTGAAATAAGTCATGTAATCTAGTAGAGTGAGAGCAAATAGCATCTGTACATACGAAGTAGAACATAACATATGTAGAACAGAGGATGGAACAAGAGTAACTAGAGCAAGAAACTGCAACATGATCTTAAACAGAGAGAACACGAAGACGTACAGAACAGCGGCAGAAGCACCGTTTTTGGGGTCGGTGTTCTCGCCAGCCATGTCGTCGAAGAGGTTGTCGACGTCGGGGAAGAATTCGTCGGAGACAGAGGTGCCCGTGATGAAGAAGTCAGTAGTCGCGCTGAGCGCTCCCCAAAAACCTTATCACCCTTCTCCCGTACAGGACTCAAAGCGGTGGGGTTTCGGAGGCCTACTGTCCCGACCTGCGGTGCACGCCGGGATGGGGAAGACCGTAGCAGTAGCTCAGTGCTCAGGAACTCGGTGGCGAGAGGAAGAAGATGTTATGGTGTGTCTCTCTCAAGAGGAGCGACCTCTCTTTTATAGGCACAGGAGAAGTAGCCGAGAGGGCAGCGACGGGAGGTGAAACGAAGAGAGGGAGGCGAAGTGAACAGCCAGCAGCCGAAAGGATGCGCCGTTTGCATTGAGTCTCCACTATAGCAAAAATCTTTTCAACTTCCGTGTGACCTTCCGTATACCAGTCGTGCGTGACAAAAATTTAGACATCGGCTCGGCACATTCCCACAACCCGCGGCGCGTCGTGACGAGGCGTGGCGAGGCGGGCGGCGGCGGACGAGCGCGCGTGAATGTCCCTCTTGTTCTCATGTTCATACATGTGGGAAAATAACCTCCCTTATAAGGAGGTCCAACTCCCATCAAACTAGCAATGTGGGACTAAACTTTGGTTCCACCTCTTGCCTTGCACGAATGGGCTGCGTGGACCTCTAGGATTTATTAGGAATTTCTGAAATTGTTATTGGGCTGGCCCAAAAATAGACAAAATTCCAGCAATCCCCCACCAGATCCCAGAGGCACACAAAATTTGCCTTTGATTCCAAAACACTGTTTTATATATCGGTACTGCAATGGAGACTGTTAAGTTGAACTTCTACCTAGAACTCTATGCTACACTAGTAAGCAACTTGAATAGTGGACTAGACCTTGAACTACAAGTTTTCTGCGAATCTAGCTTCACACAAAGCCTTGACCAATACTTGGCTACCGTGGGTCTTCCCCGCAGGTGGAGCTTATGCGTCATACTCCGAGACCTTTCATGAGTTTACTAGAGAGCACCCTACTCTCATAGATTGTGACGTTTAACAATCAGACTCATATAGGTGTGTTCTTCAAAAGATGTTCTGCAGGACATCTCTGCTTAAATGAGCCACTTAGAACACATTAAGATATACATCAACCTGCCATGCAGATTAGGAGAGTATTGCATCTTCATGGAGTGGTATTGTTAATAGTAAGGATACTCTCCTCTCAGTTGAACAACATCTTGTCTTCCACATCTAATTCACGGGATCTCCGATCACATAGACTAGGTTACCACTGTGAACAACTCATGTTGTGGGTCTCATACCCATCTCCTTTGATGCATTATCTATCACATTACGTGATAGACCCTCAGTAAAAGGATCTGCCAGATTTTTAGACGTTTGGACATAATCCAATGCAATAACTCCGGAGTTTTTCATTTTTCTGACAGACTTTAACCTTCTCTGAACGTGTCTTGATGACTTCATGTTATCCTTTGAGCTGCTCACATTCGTGATCACAGTTTGATTGTCGCAGTTCATAAGGATACCCGGTACAGGTTTCTCAACAACCGGCAAGTCATTCAAGAGCCGGCGAAGCCAATCTGCTTCGACCGTAGCTGTATCTAGTGCTGTGAGTTCTGCTTCCATTGTTGACCTCGTTAAGATGGTCTGCTTACAAGACTTCCAAGAAACAACGCCACCTCCATGAGTGAATACATATCCGCTCGTGGCCTTTATCTCATCAGCATCTGAGATCCAGTTTGAGTCACTATACCCTTCAAGCACCTTTGGATGCCCAGTGTAGTGAATTCCATAATTCGCAGTGCCTTTCAAATAACGCAAAACTCTCTCTAGAGCTTTCCAATGCACATCTCCTGGTTTTGAGACAAACCAACTCAGTTTGCTAACAGCAAAAGAGATGTCAGGTCTTGTAGCACTGGCTAAGTACATAAGCGAGCCAATAATCTGAGAATATTTCAATTGATCTCTAGCAATTCTTCGATTCTTTCGAAGCAGCACGCTGGCATCATATGGTGTTGGAGAGGGCTTGCAGTCACTATAGCCAAAGCGACTCAAGATCTTTTCCACATAGTGAGATTGAAGCAATGTAATCCCACCATCATCGTCTCTCAACAACTTGATGTTCAGAATGACATCAGCCACTCCTAAATCCTTCATCTCAAAGCAGCGAGATAGGAAATTCTTGACCTCCTTAATAACATTTAGATTTGTTCCAAAAATCAGTATGTCATCAACATACAAGCAAAGGATAACTCCCTCGCCCCCACCATGGTGATAGTACACACATTTATCAGCTTCGTTTACAACAAAGCCTGTAGCTGTTAAAGTTCTTTCAAACTTCTCATGCCACTGCTTGGGTGCTTGCTTAACTCCATACAAAGACTTCAGCAACTTGCACACTTTTCCTTCCTGACCATCTACTACAAACCCATCTGATTGTTCCATGTAAATTTCCTCATCCAACTCTCCATTTAGGAAAGCAGTCTTAACATCCATTTGATGAACGAGAAGACCATGTGAGGCCGCTAGTGAAAGTAGTACTCGAATAGTGGTCAGTCGAGCCACAGGTGAGTAAGTATCAAAAAAGTCTTCACCTTCCTTTTGGGTATAACCCTTAGCCACGAGCCGTGCCTTGTACTTCTCGATAGTACCATCAGGTCTAAGCTTCTTCTTGAATACCCATTTGCACCCTATAGGTTTGCACCCATAAGGACGATCAGTTATCTCCCAAGTTTCATTTGCCAAGATGGAATCCATCTCACTATGGACTGCTTCCTTCTAGTAGTCAGCATCTTCAGATGCATAGGCCTCTGAAATAGAACTGGGAGTGTCATCTATGAGATACACAAGAAAATCATCACCAAAAGACTTTGCAGTCCTCTGTCTCTTGCTCCTAGTAGGAACCTCCTTGTTCTCCTCCATAGGATTTTCAATGTTTTCCATCGAAATGGCAGGTTCAGTAATTTTAACTAATTCCTGATTCGAGGAACTAGGCATCTCCTGATTTGATGAGCTCGCCATATCCTTCATGGGAAAGATATCTTCAAAGAAAGTCGCATCATTTGACGCCATGATTGTACCGACATGCATGTCAGATACCTCAGATTTTACAACCAAGAATCTATAGCCAATGCTATGAAAAGCATATCCCAGGAAAACACAATCCACATTTTTTGGTCCCAGCTTGCGCTTCTTTGGAATTGGCACATTGACTTTCGCCAAACAACCCCAGGTTCGTAGATAAGAGAGCTTTAACCTTTTATTCTCCCATTCCTCGAATGGGGTTATCTCTTTGTTCTTTGTGGGAACTCGGTTTAGGACATGACATGCAGTCAATATCGCCTCCCCCCACCATGCCTTGGAGAGACCCGATGTGTCTAACATGGCGTTAACCAAATCAGTTAGAGTACGGTTCTTTCTTTTGGCTACCCCATTTGACTGAGGTGAATAGGGAGGCGTCCTCTCATGGATTATACCATGTTCCGCACAAAAGGAATCAAATTCATTTGAGAAATACTCTCCACCACGATCGGACCTAAGCCTCTTGATCTTTCGATCAAGTTGGTTTTCCGCTTCAGCTTTATAGATCTTAAAATAGTTCAAAGCCTCATCCTTAGATTTCAGAAGATACACATGGCAGTATCTAGTGGAGTCATCAATTAACGTCATGAAATATTTCTTTCCACCTTTTGTCAAAATACCATTTATTTCACATAGATCTGAATGTATGAGCTCTAGTGGTGCAATATTTCTCATTTCCACAGTCGTGTGAGACTTACGAGGTTGCTTAGCTGGCACACAAACTTGACACTTAAATCCCTTGACAGTGGTGAAACTAGGGATTAAGTTCAATTTGGCTAGTCGCGACATGCAACCAAAATTAACATGACAGAGACGCGAATGCCACACATTTGATTCACTATTGTTGCAAACATGATTAACAACTTTATTGCAAGCATCTGACAAGGATAAACGAAACAGGCCTCCTGACTCATAGCCTTTACCAACAAAGGTTCCATACTTGGATATTACAAATTTATTTGACTGAAAGACAAGCTTGTAGCCATCTCTACACAGAAGAGATCCGCTAACAAGATTTTTATTGACGGAAGGGACATAATGCACGTTCTTCAGCCGCACGATCTTCCCCGAAGTAAACTTCAGATCGACCGTGCCAACACCACGAACAGAAGCACTTGAACCATTTCCCATCAGCACGGTGGAAGTCCCTGCGGTCTGATAAGACGAAAACATGGAAATATCACCGCATACATGCACATTAGCACCCGTGTCAATCAACCAATCGGGAGAATGACATACTGAAAGAATAGTGGGAAATATACCGTACCCAGCATCCTTCATGTCAGTGTCACCAATGACAACATTAGCGGTCTTGCTGCCTTTCCCAAGATGACGCTTGTCATAACGATTAGGGCAACTAGGAGCCCAATGGTCAGGATCTCCGCACACATGACAAACACCTTTCTTCTTGTCATTCTTCTTCTTGAAGTTGGTGTGCTGTACAGCCTTGTTCTTCCCATCAAACTTTGCTTTACCATCAAACATGCCCTTGTTCTTGAACTTGTGGGGATGGAAGTTTTTCTTCTGTACCAGATTGGCACTAGATCCTCCCTTAATACCTCGAGCACATGTGTCTTTTGCTCTCGCCTTTTCCTCCACATCAAGAGTACCAATGAGATCCGGAGCGGAAAACTCCTGCCTCTTATGCTTCAGTAAGGTAGCAAAGTTCCTCCATGAGGGAGGAAGCTTAGTGATGATACCTCCGGCAACAAACTTGTCCGGTAACATACAATTGAAGTGCTCAAGTTCTCTAGCAAATGATTGTATCTCGTGAGCTTGCTCAACCACAGAGTGCTCCTCAGTCATCCTGTAGTCATAGAATTGTTCCATGATGTACAGCTCAGTGCCGGCATCCGAGACCCCAAACTTGGCCTCGCGTGCGTCCCACATATATTTTCCATTGTCAATTGATGCATAAGCATCAACTATGTTCTCACCAAGAACACTCAAGAGAGCAGCCTTAAACAAGGTATCCATTTTCTGAAAAGCTTGTTCCTGTTGAGCATCATAATCTCCTTTAGGTTTGCCAAGAGTGGCGTCATAGAAGCTCATGGTTTGAAACCATAGAACGGCTCTCACGCGCCACCTCTTATAGTGGATACCCTCAAACACAGGAGGTCTCATGGAAGCAGCAAAACCACTCGGGGTAAATTGCCTATAATAAGGGTTTTGGGTTGTTGGAAATATGAGCAATTTACCATATGATTTTATTAACAGAAATAGTAGATAAAACATGACTATTATAGTAGAGGTGAAATAAGTCATGTAATCTAGCAGAGTGAGAGCAAATAGCATCTGTACATAAGAAGTAGAACAGAACATATGTAGAACAGAGGGTGGAACAAGAGTAACTAGAGCAAGAAACTGCAACATGATCTTAAACAGAGAGAACACGAAGACATACGGAATAGCGGCAGAAGCGCCGGTCTTGGGGTCGGTGTTCTCGCCAGCCATGTCATCGAAGAGGTTGTCGATGTCGGGGAAGAAGTCGTCGTCGGGGAAGTAGTCGTTGGAGACAGAGGTGTCCGTGATGAAGAAGTCAGTAGTCGCGCTGAGCGCTCCCCAAAAACCTTATCACCCTTCTCCCGTATAGGACTCAAAGCGGTGGGGTTTCGGAGGCCTACTGTCTCGACCTGCGGTGCACACCGGGATGGGGAAGACCGTAGTAGTAGCTCAGTGCTCAGGAACTCGGTGGCGAGAGGAAGAAGATGTTCTGGTGTGTCTCTCTCGAGAGGAGCGACCTCTCTTTTATAGGCACAGGAGAAGTAGCCGAGAGGGCAGCGACGGGAGGTGAAACGAAGAGAGGGAGGCGAAGTGAACAGCCAGCAGCCGAAAGGATGCGCCGTTCGCATTCAGTCTCCACTATAGCAAAAATCTTTTCAACTTTCGTGTGACCTTTCGCATACCAGTTGTGCGTGGCAAAAATTTAGACATCGGCTCGGCTCATTCCTGCAACCCGCGGCGCGTCATGACGAGGTGTGGCGTGGCGAGGCGGGCGGCGGAGGAGGAGCACGCGTGAATGTCCCTCTTGTTCTCATGCTCATATATGTTGGAAAACAACCTCCCTTATAAGGAGGTCCAACTCCCACCAAACTAGCAATGTGGGACTAAACTTTGGTTCCACCTCTTGCCTTGCACGAATGGGCTGCATGGGCCTCTAGGATTTATTAGGAATTTCTGAAATTGTTATTGGGCTGGCCCAAAAATAGACAAAATTCCAGCAGATTGTACAAATGTACAATGCCAAGTATTGTATTTTCATCTTGCCAAACATATGTTGACTGAAAATGTTTTTTTAGAAAAGAGGATGACCCCGGCTTCTACATTGAGTATGCATGGAGCCATATATTGTTAAAAAATCTAACAGCTGAATAAATTCTATCCGAAAAAGAAAACCGGAGGTCACGTAACCACTAATCCTGTGTTAATAGACCGAAACAAACCAAATGTACACATCTCCTAGGGTAAGCCTTAAAGAAGAAAACACTGCACGTGCCCAAATGATGGCGAGTCCAACCATAGGCCGGTCCCAGGATTTTTATCCCCAAAGTGAGCTTCAGTCCACCACCTTCAACAAGGGGACGACGCAAGCACGTGTCGACGTAGCCTGATCAGAGATCTCGTGTTTCCATCGGATTATGCAAACTAATTGTTGTTGAAGCCGCATCTTACATCATCCCATGACCGGCTACCGACGCCTCGATCGATTACCTCTGCGGGAGATACCGGAAGACAAAGATGCTCCATACGACCTCCCGTTACTGTCACACCATTTTCGATCCAACAACAACAACAGGTATGACTTATCACCTCTATAGGGCATAGGAGCCACCGATTGTAGCACTTGCCGGTAGCAGGTATGACTTGGCACCTCCACATGATTCATCGTGCATAACACCAAACCGACGACGGGCATGAGTTGGCGTAGCCGCAAGAGTCGTCGTGCATAAGATCTTGCCGAGTCGGATCAAACCCGATCTAGAGTTGGCGCGGGCATCCCGCCGCCAACCTCGGAAGGCCTTCACCATCTCGAGACCCAGTCGTCGTGTCGTCCTCATGAGCACGGAGGACGCCGCCATTGAAGAACTAGGGTCGCCACCCTATTGCCAAACTCCTACACCACCATGGGATGATGACAAAACAAGCAGATCACAGCTAGATCCACCACCGCTTGACAAGCTACCAGCTACGTTGCCACACAATAGTAGTTGTCGAGAGCCACCACCACCCCACCGCAAGCCGTCGCCATCCCTACTTCGTAGGCCCACAACGACATCGACATCGCTGCCCTCACCGTTGAACCAGCCTGGCCACCACCGTATGATCCCGGTGTCACTGCCCCGGCGTCTGTGCTCTACCACATGTGTCTGCCATCAAGGGTCGACTGCCACGCTCTGGTCAGAGGCCTCCCGCCGCGAGAAGAGACGAGGACCCGTTGACCACCGTCCGTCGCGCGAGGCTTTACCCACCAGCTTCCTCCAATGAGGGCGGTTGGTTAGATGGGAGGAGAGGTGGGGGTGGCGACTACGGTTTCGCCTGAACCGCTCTCCTGGGAGCGACGCAAGCGACAGAGTCTAAAAAAGAACATGAAACCCATGAACTAAGCATACATTAGATGGCTAGTTTCCTTATGGTGGAACCAACCTATCTGAGTTCAAGTTCTAGATTTAGCGCGGGTGTTCGCTTATTTCATGGATTTATTTTAGACTCTATTCGTTCAGTGTCTGTTGACTACGAGGTGTATATGCTGACTTCGTCAATCCTAAGATATATCTGTTTGGTCTTTTAAATGTTTAGTCTTTTAAAGGTCCTCATACAGCTAAAGTATGTGTGATGACTTCAAAAGAGAGTGTGTTATGAATGTTGGGTCGGTCTGTACTGCGCTTCTAAATAAGTATCAAACCCCATGCTTCCAGCCTGGGATCTGCTTGCAGTTAGTGCCTGCCCTTGAGGAAGGGTGTGATGACATAGGTAGAATGATAAATAGAACATAGTGGTAGAGTGAGGTACAAATAGGGAGGTGTGAGTGCTGGTCACACGTTAAGATAAGATGACAGGGCAACAGAGTTCTAATTGCGGGAAAGAAGAGTCAGGGATTGATGGTGCGGTTAGGATATACTCCCTCCGTTGCTTTATAAGGACCGGAATATCTAACGAATGTCAGATTTTTAGACAATATCTAACAAACTTCAGATATTTAGATATGGCATAGTATGGCAAGTTTAGTTGGTGACAGCAAATCAGTCTCAATTCAATTTTTACCTGAAAATTGCCGTCCTTAAACTAATTTTATCATTCTCTTGTCAACATAAATTGCTAAGAAAAACGGTTGATCTGTCATGTCTAAATCTGACGTATGATTTTTAACATTTCAGTTAAATAAAGGTGTATTTTTAGACACAGTGATCAAGGCACGAAATTTACAACGACTTAAAACAAAAATACCAATGACTAATTCCATCAAAATATCAAACAAAAATGAAAATGCATTATGCAATCTCTCTTTAGGAATAGATGATTAGCTGGCCCACATCAATAAAGTTTTAGCCATAGAACTGTGTAAGAGCATCTACAGCCGGGCACCCCAAACCGGTCTCAAACGCTCGGTGGATGGTTCGGTCACTGACCGGTCACGAAAATTTGACCCAGGCGGACGCCTTAAATGAGCCTCAAAAGTCCGGGTTGTTCGGCACCCTTCATATCCAACCCAAATATGAAGCGGATATGGGGGCGCCCGGGCGTGTCCGCCATGTCGGACTGGTGATGGGGTCCCACGCGAATCGCCCGACAACCCGGCGGTCTGACGGACGTCTCCTCCGGTGGGGTGTGTGAACGCCGCGTGGCGCTGCTTCGGCTCGCCGCCCGAGGCCAAATCAGGCTATTTAAACCGGCAGGGGTCCCCCAACCCTAGCCTAGCCACCTCCTCCCTCTCCTCGCCGCCAGCCCGAGCCCATCCACCTCCTCTTTCCTGCTTCGCCGCTCTTCGCATGCTCTCCGGCTTCGCCATGGTCCGGCAGAAGATAACCACGTACGCTATGCTCACGCCAGAGCGCCGGTACCAGATCGAGCAGGAGATCTGGGCGAGGCGCGCCGCATGCGGCCCCCACATCACTGCCGGGCTGCCTCGGACCCGCCGGAGCCAGAGGAGGAGGAGGCGAAGGAGGAAGAGGGAGAGGTGGAGCAGCCGACCTCGATGGAGGTGGCAGATCCGGCGGAGGACGAGGCGGAGCAGCCGGAGCAGGAGTTGGCGCCGGCTCCGGCTCCGGGCATCAACATGGAGGACTCGGAGGCAGAGTTCGCGTGTCGCCCAAGCGGCCGAGATGGCGGAGAAGCAGACCATCCTGGAGTCCATCCAGAATGAGACCTATGTGGTGGCCAACCGGCAGTTCATTCGACAGGAACCAGCGGCGACCAACGCGCTCTTCGACGAGGTCGAAGCAGAGACTGATGCAGAGGCCGACGCAGAGGAGCCAGAGCTGTGGTTGCCGCCCATGTACCCGGAGCCGGGCACGGAGATAGTGGACATCTCCGGCGAAGACTAGGGTAGTTGATCTACGTAGTACGTGAATTTTATCCTTTGGATGCTTTTGTATGAATTTAAGATTTCTAGTATGAGGTATCCGGATGTAGATGAGCAAATTTGAGGACTGACCGATCACTACCTAGCGCGTTCGCGGGCGTTTGAGGGGTCGGATTTGCCTAATCTGGTTGTATATGCTCTAATGGGATGGCATCCAATCAGGAGACATTTGTTTCCTACTACATTCCTTCGAGTATTAGGCCTACTCTGAGTTGAGTCAAGATTTGACCATAAATGTTACTAAAAAATGAACTATATATCAAAAAGATTATGCCATGTGGAACCTCATCCGAGTACAAATACAGTAGTATATATTTTATATAATATATACCTTATATTTTATTAGTCACATATGCATGGTCACAGTGTGCCCAAAATACGAGGCTGCTCATTAAGGGAGGATATCAGGTGCTCCCGAGGATGCTCCTGCTCCCATCCTCTGATGTGTCGTCTGCCGTTGGATCTCAGATCAAGTGGGCAACATTTGGTCAATGTGAGTTTTACAGAAAACCCCGAACATCCCTGAAATGACTTTGGTCCACATCCCCGTGACGCTGGCCATTGGATCACAGATCTACGACTGAGGTCGCATTGGAGCACCTAAGCTTCGGTGCTCCCGTATCACCATATATTTTCCCTGCTAAATGAAACCTGGATGAAGTGAGTAACAAATACTCTAGACACAAAGTTGCAGGAGCTTTGTCGTGCGTCTGGACCTCCGCCATGTAGGACTCTGACACCCTCAGCCCACCCAAACCCCTCCCAGAGCCCGAGTCTCCGTCCCTCCCCCTTGTTCAGCATTTGCTTCCTCCCTGGGCCATGCCGCCATTGTACCACCTCGGTCGCCCGCCAAGACCTTGCCAGACCTCCGTCGCTCCACCCAGTCGTCACGCCGCTTTTCCTACGCCGTCGTTCCACCTCTCGTCCTTCCGTCGTGCAGGTACCATCCAACTCCGCGGATGCTGTTCGTGCGGATCACAACGCCCTGCAAGTGTTTGGCAAAATGCCCATGCTATTTTTTTTTACAAATTTCTCCCTTTTTTGAGGCAATCGATTCAGACATGGAACACTTGTACGATAACTACGTTGAGCCGACCAATGAGTAGGAGTATACGATGAAACGACAATGATGTATGCGGTCCTTGTAGATGCGGAGCGTGCGAAAGAGCATGTTCTCAATTTTAAGGGATCAATCAAGTGTCGTCAAGTGCTGAATCAGAACAGGGCACGGGGAATTTCATGCTGATGGCACGACTACTTTGCCACCGATGCCCTATTCACGAACAATTTTCACTAACGCTTTCGGATGCGAATAAATGTGCTTGATTGCCTCTATAGTGGCGTCTGAGCCTACGATGACTACTTCATCTTGAAGAAGGTGTCGTAGAAAGAACCGGATTCTCTGGTTACATGTAGTGCACGACTGCATTGCAGATGCTTGCATATGGCACGACCGCATGTTCATGGGACGAGTACCTCCGGATGTCTCAGAAAACATGTGCAAACGCCAAGGTCAGATTTGCTACTGTGGTGGTTGATACGTCTCCAGCGTATTTATAATTTTTTTATTGTTTCATGCTATTATATTATCAATCTTGGATAGTTTATATGACTTTTTGAGCTATTTTATATCATTTTGGGACTAGCCTATTAACCCATTGTCTAGTGCCAACTGTTGTTTTTTGTTTGTTTTTGGTTTCCAGAAAATCAACACCAAACGGAGTACAAACGCTATGAAACTTTTTGATAATTTTTTTCTGGACAAGAGAGACCCTCGAAGCTTCGGGAGGAGACCAGACGACAATCGAGGAGACAACAAGGCAACAGGGCGCGCCCTATTACCTTGTGGGCTCCACGAGGCTCCGTCTGACCTAATTCCACTTCTATAAATTCTCAAATATTGAGAAACCAACAGAGAGCCATGTGAAACCGTTTTTCGCCGCCGCAAGTTTCTGTTCTTTCGCGGTCCCATCTGGAGGCCTTTTCCGGTACTCTGCCGGAGGGGGAATCAATCACGGAGGGCTTCTACATCATCCTTGTTGCCTTCCGATGATGTGCGACTAGTTCACCATAGACCTACGGGTCCATAGCTAGTAGCTAGATGGCTTCTTCTCTCTCTCTTTTATCTTCAATACCACATCTCCTCGATGTTCTTGGAGTTCTATCTGATGTAATCTTCTTTTGCGGTGTGTTTGTTGGGATCTAATGAATTGTGGGTTTATGATATGAATATTCATGAGAAGTAATTGAGTCTTTTCTGAACTTTTTATAATGCATGATTTTTATAGCTTTGTATTTCTCTCTGATCTATCTGTTTGGTTTGGCCTACTAGATTGATTTATCTTCAGTGGGAGAGGTCCATTGTGATGGGTTCAATCTTGCGGTGCTCTATATCCCAGTGACGGAAGGGGACAAGACATGTATTTGTATTGTTGCCATTAAGGGAAAAATGACGGGGTTTATTCATATTGATTGGGTTTATGTTGTCTACATCATGTCATCTTGCTTAACGTGTTACCCCATTTTTCATGAACTTAATACCATAGATGCATGATGGACAGCAGTCGATTGGTGGAGTAATAGTAGTAGATGCAGCCAGGAGTCGGTCTACTTGTCTCGGACGTGATGCCTATATACATGATCATTGCCTTGGATATCGTCATAACTATGCGCTTTTCTATCAATTGCCCAATAGTAATTTGTTCACCCACCATATGCTATGTGTTTGAGAGAGAAGCCTCTAGTGAAAACTATGGCCACGAGATCTACTTTAATCATATTATAAAATCCAAAATTCCTTTGCTGCAGTTTTATTACTTTTATTTTTGTTTTGCAATTTATCCATCTACCTATACAAGATTTGATCCATGCAAGTAACGAGTTCAAGGGGATTGAAAACCCTCTTGCCCGCATTGGGTGCAAGTATTTGCTTTTGTGTGTGCAGGTGCTGTTCACAAGGCTTTGCTTGATTCTCCTATTGGTTCAATAACCCTTCATTCTCACTGAGGGAAATACTTATCTCCACTGTACCGCATCTCCCCTCCTCTTCGAGGAAAATCCCAATGCAGCTCACAAGTAGTAGTGGTCGAGGTTTTGGACCTCAATACTTGAGAGAACCAACTATCGCATACACTGGTAGGATAATGACCCTCTCAGAATCAAGAGGATGGTTAGGGGATCTCTTGATTGTATGCACTAGAGTTGGAAGAAGTACCCATATGCTCTACAAGGCCAATATTAGGGTCATGTTAAGAAATCCACCATCATTCTTGAAGCAGTTGCATCAGAGGACCTCTAGATTTGGTATGCTTTCTTTGGCATGCTTGAGTCTCACAATGACATCAATGTGTTGAACTGGTCTCCATTGTTTGCTAGGTTGACTGAAGGACAAACTCTTTCGTGTAACTATACTGTTAATGGACATGACTACAACATGGGCTATTATCTTATTGACGGTTTCTATCCTCCTTGGGCGACCTCATCAAGACCATCTATAAATCGGTTGGTCAGAAAAGAGACCACTTTGCCCAAAGATAAGAAAGAGCTAGAAAGTATGTGGGGAGGGAATTTGTAGTGGTCGAAGCCCGTTTTGCACACCCACTTTGTTTTCAGTTGAGCTTTCATACACTTATAGCTCTTAGTGCATTTGTTGGATGGCAATACCTACTCCTCGTATCGACATCAATTGATGGGCATCTCTATAGCCCGTTGATTAGTCGCGTCGATGTGAGACTAACTTCCTTTTTTGACTTCCCCTTATTGATCTCTATCTCCGCATTCTATTCCACCCATAGTGTTATGTTCATGGCTCACGCTCATGTATTGCGTGGGGTTGAAAAGCTGAAGCGCATTAAAATGTATGATCCAATTGCTCGGCTTGTCATTGGGGTAGTTCATGATTAATACTTTGTGTTAGGAAGACCAAGCATGACAAGATTATATGATTTTGTAGGGATAAGGTTCTTTAGCATTTTTATTTTGAAAGGCATGATTGTTTGTTGGTATGCCTGAGTATTGATGTCTTTATATCAAATATAGACTATTGCTTTGAATCATTCAGATCTAAATATTCATACCGTAATAAAGATTATATGATACACATGTTAGGTAGCATTTTACATCAAATTTTTTTGTTTTTATCATTTACCTACTCGAGGACGTGTAGGAATTAAGTTTGGGGATGCTGAAACGTCTCCAACGTTTCTATAATTTTTTATTGTTTCACGCTATTATATTATCAATCTTTGATGTTTTATATGCATTTATATGCTATTTTATATCATTTTTTGGGACTGACGTACTAACCAAGTGCCCAGTGCCAGTTGTTGTTCTTTTTGCTTGTTTTTGGATTTCCAAAAAATAAGTACCAAACAGAGTCGAAACGCTATGAAACTTTTTGACGATTTTTTTCTAGACAAGAGAGACCCTAGAAGCTTCGAAAGGAGACCAGACGACGATTGTGGAGTCGGCAAGGCAACAAGGCGCGCCCTGTTACCTTGTGGGGCCCACGAGGCTCCGTTTGACCTAATTCCACTTCTATAAATTCTCAAATATTGGGGAAGCAATAGAGAGCCACCAGAAACCCTTTTTCCGCTGCTGCAAGTTACTGTCCTTCCGTGATCCCATCTGGAGGCCTTTTCTGGTACTCTGCCGGAGGGGGAATCGATCACGAAGGGCTTCTACATCATCCTTCCTGCCTTCCGGTGATGCATGAGTAGTTCACCAAACACCTACAAGTCCATTTCTTGTAGCTAGATGGCTTGTTCTCTCCCTTTTATCTTCAATACCATGTTCTCCTCAATGTTCTTGGAGTTCTATCCGATGTAATCTTCTTTTGCGGTGTGTTTGTTGGGATCCGATGAATTATGGGTTTATGATCTGAATATTCATAAAAAGTAATTGAGTCTTTTCTAAAATTTATAATGCATGATTTTTATAGCTTTGTATTTCTCTCTGATGTATCCGATTGGTTTGGCCTACTAGATTGATTTATCGTAAGTGGGAGAGGTGCCTTGTGATGGGTTCAATCTTGCGGTGCTCTATATCCGAGTAACAGAAGGGGACAAGACACGTATTTTTATTGTTGCCATTAAGGGTAAAACAATGGGGTTTATTCATATTGATTGGGTTTACTTTGTCTACATCATGTCATCTTGGTTAAGGCGTTACTCCGTTTTTCATAAACTTAATATCATAGATGTTTGTTGGATAGCGGTCTATTGGTGGATTAATAGTAGTAGATGCAGGCAGGACTCGGTCTACTTGTATCGGACGTGATGCCTATATACATGATCATTGCCTTGGATATCTTCATA
Organism: Thinopyrum elongatum; assembly: GCA_011799875.1. NCBI lineage: Eukaryota > Viridiplantae > Streptophyta > Magnoliopsida > Poales > Poaceae > Thinopyrum > Thinopyrum elongatum. Next base: position 406,470,812 of record CM022298.1, on the reverse strand, counting down.
ACTATGCGCTTTTCTATCAATTGCCCAATAGTAATTTGTTCAGCCATCGTATGCTATGTGTTCGAGAGAGAAGCCTCTAGTGAAAACTATGCCCCCCGGTTCTACTTTAATCATATTATAAAATCCAAAATTCCTTTGCTGCATTTTTTTTACTTTTGTTTTGTTTTGCAATTTATCCATCTACCTATACAAGATTTGATCCTTGCAAGTAACGAGTTCAAGGGGACTGACAACCCTCTTGCCCGCGTTGGGTGCAAGTATTTGCTTTTGTGTGTGTAGGTGCTGTTCACGAGGCTTTTCGTGAATCTCCTATTGGTTCGACAAACCTTGGTTCTCACTGAGGGAAATACTTATCTCTATTGTACTGCATCTCCCATCCTCTTCGGGGAAAATCCCAACGCAGCTCACAAGTAGCAGTGTTCAAGGTGTTTGGACCTCAGGACTTGAGAGAGCCAACTATCAGATACACCAAAAGGCTCATGACACTCTCGGAAGCAAGAGGATGGCTAGGTATGATTGGATCTCTTGATTGCATGCACTAGAGTTGGAAGAACTACCCATATGTTCTACAAGGGCAATATTAGGGTCATGTTAAGAAACCCTAATATTAGGGTCATATTAGGGCCATCATTCTTGAAGCAGTTGCATCACATGACCTCTAGATTTGGCATGCTTGAGACTCACAATGACATCAATGTGTTGAACTGGTCTCCATTGTTTGCTAGGTTGACTGAAGGACAAACTCCTTCGTGTAACTATACTGTTAATGGACATGACTACATCATGGGCTATTATCTTGTTGACGGTTTTTGTCCTCCTTGGGGACCTTCATCAAGACCATCTCTAAATTGGTTGGTCAGAAAAGATCCCACTTTGCCCAAATATAAGAAAGAGCTAGAAAGAATGTGGGGAGGGAATTTGTAGTGGTCCAAGCCCATTTTGCAGTTGCTCGAGGACCTGCAAAACTATGGGATCCAGAGACCTTGTTGAAGGTGATGACATGTCACTGGTACAGCGAGGTGCTATACAAACGGTTTTTAACCCCTTTCCACGACGGCGTTGGGAACCGTCGCCAAGTGAGTGACTGTGATAGGGGGGTCCTTCCCACATGACCCAGAAACCGTCGGGGATAGGGAGCCTTGGTGCATACAGTTGTCCCTATAAAACTGTTTCTGATATCTCGAATATCCGAAATGCTTCATCCTTGCAACTCGTTTGTGCTTGCATTGCCATCGTAGTTGGTATTCTGTGGTGCTACATTTACGATGCGCGACCCATCACAAACAGTTCATGATTATAGAAGCAGACAATCACACACATTTACTTTTCCTCGACTGTATGCAATTCGATGTAAGAGCGCACACAGTTGTTGCTTTAAAACTGTATGCGAAGCTTGAATACATCCCACATGATTCATCCGTCGTACCCGCGTCGGATGAAGACCTATCGCACGCGTTCTTCTATGACCAAACGTTTGTGATGCGCACAACATCATAAACAGTCCATAATTGCGAAGCGTGTGTGATAAGGTGACTATCACAAACATTTAATAAGAAAGAACTGTGTGCGATGCTGTTGTTAATCGCACACGTTTTTTCTTGGCTGATCATGTGTGCAGTAGAGATTGATCGCACACGTAGTGGATCCTAGAAACATGTCTGATCTCCACGTCTATCGCAGATGTTTCGCTTTCGCAAACCATGTGCAGTGTAATCCCTAATTTAAAAATCACATGTTTTGAATTTGAAAGTAGGCAATCACTTATTTCATATCCAACCATGTTTATTACAAATATAGGTTCAACCACGAATGCATAATTCGATGCACAGGTACATATACTGAAGAACTACAGAAGCACCAAGTAAAGAATGATGAACCACAGTTGTACTAAAGACTGTAAAGAGAGAGGCGAAAGACATTCTTGTTGCTGGAGAAGGTGAAGCGGAATGCCCATATTGTGCCCTCCTCCATGCGTAATGCACACACGACTCTAGGCCAACCCCTTGTGATGGTTGCCCGTCCATCCTTCACTGTCTTCATTAGGACTTCTCGATGCTCATTGTAGTCTGGATGAAATACTTTAACCTTCATTGCGTGTCCACCAATCATGTACTTTGCGAGGTAATCTTGAGTGAACTGCTTCGAAAACCACTGCGAACGAAAAAGATTCAGACATTGTTGTCTAACAACTCATTATGGGCAGTAAAAAGACAAGGTTGCAGAGTTTGTAGTTACCATCCTACAGCTCACTGTTGTGTTGGATAGAGCATAAACAAATAATTTGCTTGCCACCGTTCGTATCTTTTTGCTAATAATCCTTATCAGTTTCCTCACTTGATGCTTGTTCATGAATATCTCATTGCCCCATACGCAAAAACGGTTGATGCGTGGATCCTTGCCAAGGGCATATGTACCTACAAGCAACAAGTCAATATTAGAAGCTAACAAGTGTCCAGGCCTGGATCTATATGCACTACATTATGGAACGACGGGGGGAGTACAAGCCGAGGGATGAAACTAACCTCGGCGGAAAATGGTGGCCACTCCCGCTGTTGTCCTGCATAAGTAGTGGAAAGGCATGATAAGTACAGCAACCTTAACATCAAACAAATATAGCAAAGGTAAACAACATCATCTCCAAATGATAGCTTGAATGTGTTGGTTTCAGCATGCTGTTAAAGCAGATATAAAATGGAAGGCAGTGTTACCTACAACAGGCTTAACAACCATCAAATATTGCAATTCAAACTGGTATTGTTGAAAATGAATAGAACATAGGTAATGCTTAAACATCACACTAGATAAATGTGTCAAACTGAAATAAAGGGCATGTGTTAACTAGACCAGGCATAACTGGAACCAAATATAGTTGTTCAAACTGGTATTGATGCAATCGAGAGACACAGTTCCGACTTGCACATAATGAACATCACATTGTGAATGACTGAAATAAACAAGGCATAAATGATCAGTATAACAACCAAATATAGCCATTGAAAACTGGACAGAGTCTCACTTCAACCAACCTAACAAGCAAATACAGATAAACAGGGCATATGCTTGAAAACTGGACAAATGCTCATTGCAACCAACCTAACAAGAAAATACAGATAAACAAGGCATCTTCTTGAAAACTGGACACATGCTCACTTCAACCAACCTAACAACCAAATACAGATAAACAAGGCATATGCTTGATAACTGGACAAATGCTCACTGCAACCAACCTAAGAACCAAATACATATAAACAAGGCATCTGCTCGATAACTGGAAAAATGCTCACTGCAACCATACTAACAACCAAATACAGATAAACAAGGCATCTACTCACTATAAACAACCAAATATAGCCATTCGTGAAACTAAAGTGGACAATTCATACTTAAACATCACATAGCCCTATTGAAAAATACATTTTTGCATAACTGAAATAATTAAACATGGCACAGTTAAAACACCGCATGGCAAATGCTACTACAACAAAGGGTACGGGTTGGCAAGCTAGAAAAGGTAAGATTTGCTGATAGGATGTTGCCTCACATGTCATGGACGGGATCCTTCCAGTTGGAAGAGCACATACCCATGGTGCGCTCTCTGATGTCACAGATGGGCTGTTTCACCTTCGAAGAACCTTTGTGGGTGCCCTCCTCGTGGTTGTGGTCGATGAGATCTGACTTGGCAATTCAGGATCCCAAGCCGCCGCCGTAGAACGTGTCCTTTAGAAATGACAAAATGGGCTCGATGGAGTACAAGGATCGCAAATCCTTGACCGCGTGGCGGAGGAGATCAGCGGCAGGGCCGTCGAAGAGATCAACGGTGGTTGAACCAGAGGGGTTGGGGATGGACCACTTAACCCGTGACATGGCCCGCGTGAAGCCGTCGCTGTCGACGAGCTTGATGTCGTAGCCAGCTTTCCCGAGATACAGTAATACGTTAGCCCGCTGACGTGAAGCCTTTGGCATGGCAACATAGTCAATGTCTTCGCCGGCTTCCGCGACGAGGTGTTGCTCCGGGATCGACAGGTCGGGGCGAACGGCGGCCACCTCGCAAACGTCCGTCGGAGAGTCCATGATAAACCTCTTATTGGCCGAACGCTCGTCGGGCTCCCCGGGATACGTGGTCGAGCTTAGGCTGCGACATTCTGGAGCAGGGGATGTGGATCTGGTGGGGAGGGACACCGCAGGCATCATCTAAAAACTCAGGGGAGTGGGGCGACGGTATGGGAATCGCTGGGTAACCTGAACTTTATTATCTAAGCTAGGAGGAACAGGCAGACCGACAGGGTTGGACCTAGAACGTTAGGGTCGGAGGCGAGCAGGGTTCGAGGGGGGGGGGGGAGGGGGGCCGGGTCGGGGGACTATGAGGGAGGGGGGGGTGGTGGTGTTTGAGGATACACCGCGGCTACTGAAAATTTTAGTAATGGTGGGTGGAGATGGTGGTGGACGAGGGAGGGCAACGGTTCAAATGCTTCGGCTACTGCAATTTTACTATAAGGTCAGTGCTGGAGGAGTGTGGGCGACGGTTGAAGTACGACGGCTACTAAAATTTGGGTAAAGGAATTGATGCGGGGCGGGAGTACCCAAGATCGCGCACGGTCCAATAAGAATATGCGTGTATGATAATAAGGAAAAGTGGCGGAACCACCGATTTGTGCAACGCTCAAGGCGGGTAGTTTGTTTTTACATTTCTAGCTAGCTGGTCTATCGCACACGGTTCGTCCTAATTTTCAGACGCAGACATGGAATTCAATCTAAATAAACTACCCGCCTTTAGCTTGCGCAGGTGGTGATTTTACAGTGCACTTGCATCGCACACGGTTAAGCCAGTACCTCCACCTTTGCTCGCACTTGCACAGTCGTGGTGATTCACAACGCACTTGCATCGCAGACGGTTAAGACATTATACCCGTGTCCGTTGAGCGTCATCAAAGTCTTTGCAGCAAAAAAAAACTTTAGAGAGGGTCAGAAGACAGCCACACCAGCATGTGGCCCAAATATATATGAGTGAAAAGGGTGGTCTGTGATGTTCAAAATTCCAATGCACAACTTTGACTGCGCGGGCCCACGGTTGGGCGCGTCGTCGAAGATCGATGAGAGGGGCCAGAAGTCAAGAACCACTTGGAAGTGGCCAAATATATGTAGGAACATAGGGTGTGATGTTTAAAACTTTAAATACACAATGCACAACTTTGGTGGCACCTGGCTCGCAAACCCGAAAGCACCCTTGGATATATCTATAATGACATAATGTTGTAGCTAGCTAGGGTGCTTGACCCACCTCCCACTTCGTGTCGGCAGGGCGGATGCACGTAATGATACTTTGGTCATACATGCATGTCGCCATGACCTACCATAAGACGGACCAGTGAATCTATCGTTTAGTCAAACGACAACTGTTGTTGTCGATAAACCGCTTGGGCCAATAGATTGAACCATCATAAAAAATCGCACAAGAGGGACCACAAAACCAGCACCACTTGTGTGCGGCCCAAAATGATGTACGTTGGAAGGGGTGATGTGTGTTTTCAATATAGAATAATGTACAATTTAGATGTGGCGCCTGCCTCTCGATACAGACAACAACCATGAAAGCCAGGTAGTTAAGGACGAGATACGCAGGGTACGGGGTTGGTTGAACCCAGCAATCCAAGCATGTGGGAGGGAATCCTGACAACGCATGAGCTCGAGCTTTGGTTGAACAACATGTGACGGTGACCGGCCCTAACATGAACTAGGAGGAATCCATTCATGGCCACACAGATATGCGTGTCGTCACAAAAAACCGCACAAGGGAGACGTGGTCGATCAGAAGACCGCGTATACACTGCATGCGGCCCGAAAATATGTATGGGTATGGTGGTGTGTGATGTGTTTAAATCCTGAATGCACAACTTTGATGGGCCACCAACTACATTACAAACCGAACACCGTACTCGACCCCAAGCCAGGTCCAATACATACGATGTCGGTTTCCCAACTTCGAGGCGGCGACGGGGGGGGGGGGGGGGGGGTGGGGTCAATGGGGGGGGGTCAGGGGGGGGGGGGGGGGGGGGGGGGGGGGGGTTCGGTTTTTTGTGTGTGAGGTTCTCATCCATAGCATGCAGACACGCTCAAATATTATTTGGTCTAACATGGCACACATAGCAATAGGAAACCGTCATGGTCAAACCCTTCTCGTATGTTGGGTCAAAGGGATAGATTGTGTGGGGCCCCCTCATTATCGGTCAAGGATAATATATATACCTCAGGGAGCCCACATATATGTGCGGCGTCTATAAACCGAACAAGGGAGACATGCTCGATCAGAACACCCGGCCCCCTATACCATGCATGCGATCCAAAAAAAATGTATGGGTCTGGTATGTGATTTGTTCAAATCCCAAAAGCACAAGTTCGATGGGGCACCAACTACATCAGTAACATTACAAACTGAACATCGTACCCCCGCGGCCAGGTTAAAGACGTACGATGTCGGGAATGCAACTTCGAGGCGAGTGTGTGTGTGTGGGGGGGGAGGGGTAGAGGCCGGGTGCCGTCGAATGCATGTGCTGAAACTTGATTTGCTCTATCATAGCACACGGAGCAAAGAGTAAACCCTTCTCGTGCGTTGAGTCAAAGGGATAATTTGTATGGGCCTACAGATGTCGATCATTCTTTGATTTTTGAGAACAAAAAATAACCAATAAAAACATAGTCTACAAATTAGCAAAACAAGGATCCCAAGGTTTATATAATCGCCATGACAGGTCACTATAGAGTCGATCATTCTTTGATTTTTTAGAACAAAAAATAACCAATAAAAAACATAGTCTATAAATTAGCAAAACAAGGATCCCAAGGTTTATATAATCGCCATGACAGGTCAATATAGAGACATTTATCTCTATAATGACCGTATCATAGCGTTTAAATGAAGCTAGAGATATGCAACTTCCCACCGGGTCACCCATCCTTAGACTATTCCAGCCCGAGCACGCTTAACTTCTGCGTTCTATTCGACTAGGCTAGCGGATGGGAAGCCGCCCCTTGCTGATAGGAATTGCCTCCTTGCCTTTAAGGCATTTCATGCTGGTCACCCTGTGGGACCTACTCCCTACCATCACACACATTTGTGCTTTTAGAAACTATGTGCGATATTTACATGGCCGGTGTGTCCCAGCCTAGCCTTCAATGAGCACTGACACTGGCAGCGGGAAAACGATGGGAGAAGAGGCGGGAAACCGATGGGAGGAGTGGCGGGAAACGGTAGCGTGTTTGGATATATAACAACAATTATTATAGAAAACTTAGTAGAGAAGGAAGCGTGAGCTAGCACGACCCATGCGCACAGTGCTTACCCATATAAATAAAATCACAACCGGAACTGCATGTGCTGTCGAAAGGGATGAGGATTGCCGTTTGATCTGGGAGCATCCAACGGTGTAGATGTACGATCCGTGGGGTTTGGGTTCCGACCAATCAGAACGCACGACTCAGATCGCGCGCGCAGCAGGGGGGCCATCGGCCACGGTTTGGTAGGCACACGGCTTTCGTGAGTGAACCGTGTGCTATTTGAAAACATTTCGTGAGAAGAATCTCGGTTTTTAAATTCCCATAAATCCAAAACTCACCCGAAAATCATGAAACTTGGCATGGTGTCACGACATGGCACATATATATCGAGGAATTTTTTGTCCATTTTGGCGCAAGTTTTATTACAAGTCTCTTACAAACCGGAGCTTCTCTCAAGAAGCCTCGTGGTTCCGATAGGGAAACGTGTCCCCCTTGTGGGCGAAACGATAATCACTGCCTCTTTTCACCTTGTATTTTCTTCTACAGGCAATATGGAACTACAGGATATCCGGGCTAAAATTTAAAATTATTCTCGGTTCGTTTGGCCTTTTTATACACTAATTGAGTTTCCTAGGCATTTAATGTCCATAATTCAAATCTGAACTACAAATACATGCTCCAGTTCACCAAAATGGCTAGAAAAATTATACACGTGTCCTTGGGTGCATGTTTAGGTCCGATGCAAGGAATGGGAATGAATTACAACTGTACCGGCATCCTAGCTCGTCCTCAAACATTTGGAATCTCGGTTTTTAAATCCCCGTAAATCCAAAACTCACCAGAAAGTCATGAAAGTTGGCATGGTGTCATGTCATGGCACATATATGTCGTGGTAAAAAAATTGTCCAATTTGGGCCAAGCTTTATTACAAACCTCTTACAAACCGGAGCCTGTCGCAAGAACCCTCGTGGTTTCGATAGGGAAACGTGTCCCCTTGTGGGTGAAACGATAATCGCTCCCTCTTCTAGCCGTGTATTTTCTTCTACACGCAACATGGAGCAACGGGAGATTCGCGCTGAACTTTGAAATTATTCAGGGTTCGTTTGACCTTTTTTATTCATTAATTGAGTTTTCTAGGCATTTAATGTCCATAATTCAAATCCGAACTACAAATACATGCTCCAGTGCACCACACTACTGCAGGATGCTGCTAACACGACACTACAATCAGAGACCCTTCAACGAAACTGTGTGCGATGCATTAATCGCAAACGGTGATGTAAAAAACCGTCAAAAAAGGTGCAAAACATTTGCGATGGCGGATACATCAAACACGGTTCATATTTTAGTTGCGTGTGCGATGCGAGGCATATGGTTCAGTTCAATGAACTGTTTGCGATGAGGCAAAACAACAGAAACGGGCCGCCAGATGAAGGCGTGTGCGATATACGGCATACAGTTCACTCGGATGAACTGTTTGTGATTCGGCAACACAAAAGAAATGGTCAGCCATATCAAGGTGTGTGCGATATACGACATATGGTTCACTCGGATGAACCGTTTGCTTTGAGCCAAGAGAACACACACGGTTCAATTTAACAAGATGTGTGTGATACGCGGCAAACAGGTCTGTAATCAGAATTGTGTGCGAAGACCGATAATAATACAGACGATTGCTGCTAATAAGCCGTGTGTGTTGTGGGCAAACGCTTGTTGGTATACAATTGTCAGCGATTGATGAAATCATCACCGACGGGTTCCCTAGTATGGTCCGTGTGCGATGTCATTGCACATAGAACAACAACATATGTACTTATAACTTATAAGGACTTGATTCCATAAATAGATTGAACATCCAATTACATAGGTGGCTAGTACACACATGACCTTTGCACACACCAAAGTATGTTCCAAAATGCCTCGAAAACTCAAATAATGTATAAAAAGGCAAAATGAACCTGAATAATTTCATATTTTTAGGACAACGCTCCTATAGTTGCATGTTGCCTCTGTAAAATAAATCAAGGCGTGAAGAGACAGCGTATGTCATTTCACACACATAGGTGACAAGTTCCCTCTCGGAACCATGAGCCTTTTTGAGAGAAGCTCTGGTTTGTAAGAAGTTTATACCAAAACTTGTCCCAAATTGGACTAATTTTTTACCACAACATGTTGGTGCCATGTCATAACACCATGCCAAGTTTCATGATTTTGAGGCAAGTTTTGGATTTACAGTAATTTTAAAACCAGGTTTCTCAATGTTTACTGTCGAGTCAACACCGCCCTGGATAGGATTTTTCCTCGTGGGTCCCAAATGACAAATCCAAATCTGTCACTACCATGCAGCTTTTCTTATTAAGAATTACAGCCCATTTGGTGTGCTAGCTGAAAATAAGTTTGTGGGTGCTGGTGGGCGCTAAGAACTTGCGGGTTCTGTAATGAACAAAGATCTCAAGGATCCCGCGAGAGTGATGTTCTTTCCCTATGTTGTGAATGCTTATAATATTTATGTCTTAATTAAAGAAATGGCAAGCCATTGGCCCAGTATGAAAGAAAATATGGGTCAAAGCCGAGTTGAAAAGGGCAACGATATCTAACTCCAGCTTACAAACAGTACAAAAGCATGAGGATTAATTGCTCATCAGGTTTAGACAAAATCCAGATTGAATAGGACAATGACATCTAACTCAACCAAAGTTTTTGCCAGTCACAATCAAATGGATCGGTCTGATCCATAAAATCAAGATCCCAGTACAAAATTTCTATTGCTCCATGATGACAACAAGCTATTGTAAATTGAAGCCGAGCACGATCAGAAGCCCTTAGGTCCACCTGAAACTTCTTTTTATGCTGTTCAACACTTGCAGCCGTGAGGAATTTCTTGTCGAAAAACTTAATCCTCACGGACAATAGTGCCCTCGCATTCAACATGAAGAATGTGACAAAGCTAGTGTTTGCATTGTTGGATGCATATCCTTCCAGCGTTACTGTCTTCAAACGAATGTCATGAGATCTGAGAAAATCCCGGTGCTTCTTGAACCATTGATTGGTTATACCTTTTTCTCCATGTGTTAGTGCCTAAATAGAGATGAAGATTGAAAATAGTTAATGTCTAAAAAAGATTATGTTGAAAGAGTGATAGCTGAACGATTAATTATAGTACATTATATATGGGCTTTCAATGTGCGTAAAATCATCACCTTTATATACAAATTCTCCAGACATGGAAAGCATTGCAGCAAGGCAATAATGATGTTGAGATCAAAACACCACATACTGATATATAAGGTCTTGACAGAATCCACCACCACTGATAGGATGGACAAGCTCTTCATTGAGTATAGAACATAATATTAGCACTGAAAGTGTACTCCAAGATGATACTTAACTTATGCGCACAAATGAAAAATGCAAATTACAAAAGTGTACGTGAATAATATATAGTACCTCAATAGGTGTAGAGGCAAACACCATCTCGAACCATTTAAACGGATCACGAATTGCACCCAAGGTCTCCAGTTTAGGCACAGAGACCACATTTATTTGCGAAGGTTTATAACAACAATCAAGGAGCAACCTTTGAAGTGAAGGGGCATCTTCGATGATGAGCTCTTGTCCTTCAAAACGAATTCCAATGCTTACAAGGTGAGGCGACTTTATTTTGAGACAAGGGATATGGATTCCTATTCCAAAAACAAGCACCAAACGCTCCAGTGCAGGGCAGCTGGAGTGGATGATGCTGTGCAGTGAGGCCACCGACAGATCAACCAACACAAGCACAAGTTTTTTCAGCAGTGGGAGTCGAAGCATTTGTACCAGATTGTCTGCTAGATGGCACCAGGTCAAGGTGGCAATGTGGAGAGAGGAGGAAAACCATGAGATGGGCATCGGTGGTGAGGGCACAGATGCAGCAATGGGTGGTAACCCATCGCTGTAGTAATGGTAGAACTCAAGCTGCTGGAGTTTATCGAATTGATGAGATGTCAGCCAGGCGGCCACCATGCAGGGTATGTCCAGCAGGTAGCATGCCTGGATGCAGATGCGTTGAACGGAGCCCTTGTGGGAGGAGATGATGGCTCCGGGGAGTTCTGAATCATCATCGACAGATAGCTGACGACAGTCAAGATTAAGAGGCGCGGCGCGCCATTGAGTGCACCAGCGAGATGCGAGGACTTGTGTGCGGCAGCCATCCTTGGTGGGGAGAAGGGAGATGATCTCCCCAAGGATGGCGTCCGGGAGATCGCTGATGCGGTCCGTCGGAGATTCTATTGGTTCCTCGGGTCCAGGGGGAGGGCGTGGCCGCTTCTGGCCGTGCTGCCGGGTCCAAGATCTACATCCGGCGGCAGCGCTGGCCGGAGCCTCATCTATGTACATACCAATCTGAAAGAAAAAAAAATGGCAGAAACATACATGTCGGACATTCAAAATCAATTCTCATGATCTGGAAGAAAAAAAAGGCACAAACATATATGTAGGACATTCAAAATCAATTCTCAAGATCTGGCCTCAAATTATTAGCACGCACGCTAACCCTAGTCGGATTATTAGCAAAAATCATTTGTAGAGAACAAACAATTAATCACTAACCCTATACGGATACCATTCAAACAATCAATACACTATGTGCATCTAATGGATCTTAATTACTCTGATTTCATGGACTGAGAGAACATAACCATACGATTTGTATTCCAAAAAAATTAGGGAGGGGGGGAGTAACCAGAGAAAACACATGATATGTTTGCCGCACAAATGGGTATATAGATGACTAACCGGTTTTCCGTCAGAGTCGCAGTCGTTGCCGGAGTTGCTGTTGACCTCCGGCTCCGGCTGGGGGGGCACGACGGCGCCAACGAAGTCAAGGTCGTGCTGCTGCCCACACGAGACCTCGTCTGCAGCGACGGCAACCTCTGTGCCCAGCTTCACGCGTTACGCGAGTGCGTCACCAGCCCCGGCGTCGCCACTCCCTCCGATGGTGCGCTTCGGCGGCATCCTCATACACTCTAGAGTCCAGACGTTGGTGACCACTATGGACCGGGGGTGCGGCCACCTATTATGGCCGGTGGCTTGGGCGCGCCATTTATACGGACCAGTGGGAGCGAGGCGGGCGGCGGTCAAAGGCTGTCTCGCCTCCCGGTGAGCCTGCGCGGCGGACTTCTGGCATTCCTATACCATCATTTCACATAGCTACTCGCACGCCTCCCGATGACACTGCGCAGCGAAAACGCCTCCCGTCAATTCACACACCTGCACGCACGCATCCCGGGCTGCCTATTCGGCGGACTGCTCGCATGCGTCTCGTCAACTCACGCCTGCTTGCACGCCACACGGGGCGCATGGCGGCTGATACGTCTCCAACATATCTATAATTTATGAAGTATTCATGCCGTTATATTATCATTCTTGGATGTTTTACAATCATTTTATAGCAACTTTATATCATTTTTTGGGACTAACCTATTGACATAGTGCCCAGTGCCAGTTGCTGTTTTTTGCTTGTTTTTTACATCGCAGAAAATCAATACCAAACGGAGTCCAAACGCAGCAAAACTTTTTGGAGATTTTTTCTGGACCAGAACACACCCGGTGGGCCAAAGAAGTACCAGAGGGGAGCTCCGAGGAGAGCACAACCCACCAAGGCGCGTCTGGGGGCCCAGGCGCGCCCAGGTGAGTTGTGCCCACCTCGGTGGCCTCCCGCACCGCCTCTTCGCCCTATAAATTCCCAAATATTCCAAAAACCCTGTGTGTAACCTTAGATCAGAAGTTCCGCCGTCACAAACCTCTGTAGCCACGAAAAACCAATCTAGACCCCGTTCCGGCACTCCGCCGGAGGGGGAAATCATCACCGGTGGCCATCTTCATCATCCCGGCGGCCACCATGATGAGGAGGGAGTAGTCCACCCTCGGGGCTGAGGGTTTGTACCAGTAGCTATGTGTTTAATCTCTCTCTCTCTCTCGTGTTCTTGAGATGTCACTATCTTGATGTATCGCGGGCTTTGTTAATATAGTTGGATCATATGGTGTTTTCCCCTCTCTATCTTGTTGTGAATTGAGTTTTCCCTTTGAGATTTTGTTTTATCGGATTAAATACTTGTATGGATTTGAGAACACTTGATGTATGTCTTGCATATGAATACCCATGGTGACAATGGGGTATTATATTGATTGACTTGAGATATGTTTTGGTACTCAACTCGCGGATTCCCGAGGTGACATTGGGGTAATCTATGCATAGGGGTTGATGCATGTGACGCCCCCGGCCTAATCATGCACTAATCATACACGCAAATGCACACGATCAAGCCTAAGGACTCACGGGAAGATATCACAACACAACTCTAAAACATAAATAAAGTCATACAAGCTTTATATTACAAGCCAGGGGCCTCGAGGGCTCGAATACATAAGCTTGCGTACAAGCGTCAGCGGAAGCATCAGATATCTGAGTACAGATATGAAACAGAAACAGAAAGGCCTTTAGAAAGGCGGGGCAAAATAAAACACGATGATCGAAAGGCGTAGGCCTCCTGCCTGGGACCCTCCGATCCTACTCCTGGTCGTCAGTCAACTCATAGTAGTATCCATCCTCTGGGTAGCAGTAGTAGTCGATCGACGGGGCATCTGTCTCAGGTGGCTCCGTCCTCTGGTCACGTCAAACTGATATGGGGGAAAAGGAGAACAAAGCAACCGTGAGTACTCGGAAGTACTCAACAAGCAAGGATCTACACTACATATGCAACATTTTCAAAGGAAGGCTGTATATGTGGACTGGGCTGCAGAAATGCCAGAATAGAGAGGAGGCCTAGTCCTATCGAAGACTAGCATCTTCAGAGGTCTTGCAGCATTAGAAGAGTGTAGACAAAACCATATAAGGTAGCAGTATCATTAAGTCTCAACCTCACCCAGAGATCCTTTCTCGACTCCCTGCGAGAAAGCAATCCCAGAGCCATACAGTCATCAACCTCGTCCTGAGATTCCTTCTCGACTCCCTGCGAGAAGCAATCCCAGAGCCATAGTATCCAAGTATCCAGTTCTAATTGTATCAATCAGGATACAACTCCGAGTGTCCGTTACCGTAGGACAGGCTATCGATAGAAGTTTTCTTCCCTGCAGGGGTGCACCAACTTACCCAACACGCTCGATTAACTCCGGCCGGACACACTTTTCCGGGTCATGCCCGGCCTCGGCCAAACGACACACCGCAGCCCTACCTAGAGCTCAGCAGAGAGGTCCCCGCCGGTCTACCTCCTAAGCGCAAGGGGGTCTTGGGCCATTGCCCCTCACCCTCCGGGTTGTTGCGCACATGGCTCAGATCCAAGCACCACCTCTGTCGTGAATGGCGCCAATCACTCCATGCCGCACTGCTGAACTGGACATCTGTCAGAGCTTTCGGCTGATGCATACGATGCAGAACGCCCATACTATGCCCACGTGATGGTTAGTGCTATCAGGCCAGAGGCCTGCTCGGATAAAATATCCAAATCGTTAGTACCTTGGGCTTGCGGTAACGAGCAGAGACTCATGAAAGATGTGACCCCGTCGCCCCCTCTCGAGGACTTGCTGCAAGGGTTAAGAATGCCCGGCCGCGCCTCGTATTCATCACTCGGGCACCATATAGGCAACCCGTCTTCACAACACTCGCCTCTCAGGCGCACGCGGGTACCCCTCAGGGTCGACCCGCCTATCCAAGTAACAGTGTAAAGTACAAGTATCCGTGTGTCCATTACATCAGAGGAATCCGAGGTATCACCCTTGTTGAATTCCCACTCGATGTATCCATCAAGGTGAACTCGGAGGAATCACCCTCGCTGGTTTCACACTTGATGTGTTGCACGACAGCGTTGTTACCGGAAGTGGGGAAGGAGGTATCACCCTCGATGACCACGACCGAATAGCTACTCTACAGAGTTAACATCAGAAGTGCTACATGAGGTATCACCCTCGGCACTCGGTGGTAACGCTGCAGTGTCGTCACAACTAAGGGGGTGAGGTGCGGTGCCGAGGCCTGGTCTTCAATCCCGTTGATCGGGTCTTCGGATAATCTAGCGGGGCAATCGGAATAAGTGGGGTCACTGATAGGTCTCTACCCAGCCTATACTAAGCAGTTTAGGATATGCAGGTAATTATCAACAGCAGGTTACAATAAACATGCTATGCATCAGAATAGGTAAAGAAGTGGCAGCAGCAATTCTAATGCAAGCATGAGAAATTAGAATGGGCGATATAAGTATGCTCTAAAAAGGGGGGGCTTGCCTGGTTGCTCGGCGGCAAGGGCAAGGTTGTCAATAGTGTCTTCGGGCTCCGGAGCTGCGTCGGCCTCGGGGACGACGTCGGTGTCGGGGGCTACCGAGAGAGAAGAGGGGGAGGAAACAATAAATACTAAGCAAACAAGTGCAGCACAAAGCATAACATGGCAATACGTGGTGACAGAGGGGGCCGGGTGATACTGGCGAAGGGGGAATTCATCCGGGAAAGTATTCCCGGTTCCGGACAAATGTCGGACAGATGACCGGAGGGGAACGGTTGCATGTTCGGATAGTTACGGACGTGTGACGGACGAACGGACCGCGTATTCGGATACGTCTCATCGTTCTGAGCAACTTTCATATACAAAGTTTTTTGATCTGAGCTACGGATTATTTTATATGATTTTTTAAAGATTTTATTGATTTTACGAAATTATCATATTCAATTTAAATCAGAAACAGGATTATGACGTCAGCCTGACGTCATCATGACGTCAGCGGTCAATAGTGCCATTGTCATTGTCACTTATTAATTAATCAGACTTTAATTAACTAATCAGGTAATTAGGGTTAACTAAACAGAATTAATTAAGTTAACTAACTAATTAATTAATTACTTTATTTATTAATTTATATATTTAGTATATTATTTATATTTTTTAAAACATTTTTCTTTCTTTTTGTTCTGGGGGCTGGGCCCCACGTGTCAATGGCCCAGGGGGCTTAACGGGGCGGGTTCAGTGGGCGTGGGCACCGGGCTCCGGTCTGTTTGGGCGCACGCCCAGGCTACCAGGGGGCGCCGGCCACGGCGGGGTGTCGGAGCAGCACAGCGAGGGGGGAAAGGCCGGTGGCCAGGGGCGAGCGCGGGCCGGCAGCGAGGTGCGGGCGGCGAGCTGCGGCGGCGCGGCGCGGAGCAGAGGACGGTGCGGTGCGGCGGCGACCGGGACAGGCGCGACCCGGCGCGACTGCAGCAGTGCTGCAGGAGGCAGCAGGTAGGCGTAGCACCGCGGCGAGAGGCGGGGACCGGCGAGTTGGAGCGAGGCGAGGGGGCGAGGCAGGGCGGAGTGCGGCGGGGCGCGAGCGTCGGGCAGAGCTGTGGGAGGGGGTGAGGCAGGGGGGAAGCAGCTGCAGGCCGCAGCGCGCGTGGACGGGCAGGAATGGCGGCTGGAGCGGTCGCGGCCGCGGGCGACGGCGAGCGGCGCAGTGGGCGGCTGCAAGGGGAGGAGCAGCAGCAGGAGCTCGCAGGCGGGGTTGCGCAGGAGGGGAGCGGGAGCGCGCCGGTGTGGGCGAGCGCCGGCCGGAGTCGGGCGATGCGGGGTGCGAGCTAGGGCGACGGTGACCGAGGTGAGAGAGAGGGGGCGGGGCGACGGAGGCCGGTGGCCTCACCGGCGTTGACGGGGAGAGGTCGAGGAGGTCCGGCGTGGGGAGGAGACGAGGACGGGCGAGGTCGAGGCGGAGGGGCTCCGGTGGCGTCGAGGTGGCTCCAGGGACGGCGAGCGGCAGCGGTGTTGGTGGAGATCCGACGAAGGTGCGACGGCGGCCGTAGGGGAGGGGGGACGACGTGGGCGTCGCGGCGGTGGCGGAGTCCGGCGACGGGGTCGGGGCGCTGGCGATGTGGGGCGATGGGGTCGGGTGTGCTCCGATCTGGATCGAGGGGGGGGGGGGAATGGTGAGCGGGGTGGGTAGTGGCTAGGGTTTCGGGGTCCAGGGGAGGGGCATATAGGCCGGGGGGCGCGGGAATGATGGGCCGGCCTGGTGGTCCAGCTGGGCCGAGGCCTGGGGGGTTTTCTTTTTCTTTTTATTCTTGTCTTGTTTTCTTTTTACTTTTCTTTTCTCTATTCCCATTTTCTGTTTTGTAATTAGATAGGCCTCAAAATGATTTTTGTAAAACATAGCATTTGCTCCATTAAATGCTAGGCATTATCTACCACGGCCAAAAATTGGTTTGGAGAAAATTGGAGCTCACACAAATTTTATAATAATTTAAATGTATTAAACCCTGCTATTTTGGTAATGTTAGAGCCACCTAATTAATTTATTAATTGTTGGTTACAATTTTAGAATAGTCCATGGAATACTTGTTATTTATTGAACATTTTAGTTTTTATGTTGGACAACTTTTATTTTCCACTTTCATTTAAATTTGGATTTTGACTTAGGAGTTGAAATGCAATATAATGCTAATGATGATCATGCACTGTTAAACATGACGACATGGCATAATCAAAAGGGTGATTACTGTAGTTAACCACTGGGGGTGTTACAATGCACGTTCTCGTCTTTTGTTTCTCCGGTAGAAATCTTGGGGCACTCTTTGAGGTTCTTTGTGTTGGATTGAGTGTTATGAATCTGAATTTGCTTTGGTGTTATTTTAGTACAAACTCTTGATAGATCGATCCGAAAGAATAACTTAGTGTTATTTTAGTACGAACTCTTGATAGATCGATCGGAAAGAATAACTTGGTGTTATTTTAGTACGAACTCTTGGATAGATCGATCGGAAAGAATACCTACAAACAATTTCTTCTTATGTTCTCCGCTAGATAAGAACTTTGGAGTGATTCTTCATCGCATGTTGTGGGATGGTTATATGATCCAATTAGATTAGCATTGTTGAGAGATTGCACTAGCGAAAGTACGGACCCTAGGCCTCATTTTCAAGCATTACAATACCGTTTGTGCTCCGTTTTATCAATTGCTACCTTGCTGTTTTTTATTGTTCCTATTGCAAAAACCAATATCTGCTATCATTACTACGCTTTTATTACCATCTCTTCGCCGAACTAGTGCACCTATACAAATTACCATTGTATTTGGTGTGTTGGGGACACAAGAGACTCTTTGTTATTTGGTTGCAGGGTTGTTTGAGAGAGACCATCTTCATCCTACGCCTCCCACGGATTGATAAACCTTAGGTCATCCACTTGAGGGAAAATTGCTACTGTCCTACAAAACTCTGCGCTTGGAGGCCCAACACGAGTCTACAAGAATAAAGTTGTGTAGTAGACATCAGCGGCACGTATATTTTTTCTGTTTTTTGATGATTCATTCTGCCGCTTTACTGCTTAACCGAAGCATGGCACGGTCTAAAGCACACGGTCCGAATAAATATTCCGTATGAGATATTGGTTGCCAGTTATTAACAATCTCCCATTTGTAAGTAGATTATATCAAAACTTGTCTCAAATTTGATGAAAAAATACAATATCACAGTCTACTGGTGTCCATATATGACACCACGATAAGTTTCATGAATTTCAACTAAGTTTTGGATTTACTGAATTTAAAAAATCAACATTCTCAATGTTTTGAAATTTCTTTCACGGGGAAACATGCACCTAGGGACACAGATATGATTTTGCAATCCATTTTGGTGCACATGTAGCTCAAATTTGATTTTTGCACATTAAATCCCTAGGAAATCAATCAATGTATAAAACGGGTTGAATGATCTCTGTTTTTTTTCAAACTTTAACATGACACTCCTTTGGTCGTATGTTCACTGCAGAAAAAAATTGACATGTGTCCTCAGAGTGGAGGTGGTGGTGCGGGATGTGTGTCTGTGTGTGTGTGTGGGGGGGGGGGGGGGGGGTCCAATCAGGACAGTACTAGTCGCGGGCCTCCTGGGATTATTGATCATTTTGTGAGTCATGTATATATGCCACACCAAAGTCCTGAATTGGTTATTTAAAGCAGTACACAACCCTTTCATACATACATGTTCGGGCCACATGCATGCATTGGTGGTCCTCTCGGACACTCCCTCATGCAGTTAGCAGCGATGTGCACATTCGTTAGCCCGCAAAGGTTTTTAGTTTCCACCGACAATGAGAGGCATCGGGCCGAAGGTGGATTCATCTTTGGCATCTGTGTTATGTGGATCATGGTGAGATTCCATATCAAAGTTCGGGCACGTCGTACACATGAGTCCCTCCCACCGGCTCGAAGTGAGGGGGCTACGCATCGTGAACCTCTATGTAGTGCATGCGTTTCCGGTTTGCGAAGCATGTGCCACGTCAAAGTTGTGCATTGGGTATTCAAACATCACACAACACACGACAGCATGCACGCGGTGGTTGTCCTATGACACTCGCTCGCGTGTGACTCTCTATGGGCCCGCGAGGTCTTCGTCGATCAATTGAACGTACAATGAGAGAGAGGTTAATTATTTGACCAACAAGGATGGTTCTTTTTTTGTTTGTGTTACGTATATGCATGGTAGGAGTATGTAGTACATGTCAAAGAGGGGGCAACATGTACTCTCTCTCTCTATATATATGTGTGTGTGTGTGTGCGTGTGTGTGTGTGTCATAACCTCGCTCCATGTGGGGACTTTCCGGTTCCCGAGGCAGGTGCCACATCAAAGTTGTGCATTGGTATTCAAACATCATGCAATACCATGCAGGCGGTGGTTGCCCTATAGGAACTCACTTGCGTGCGGCGCTTCCATCTGTGGGCCCGTGAGGTCGTCCTCCATCACTTTGACCCAACGAGAGAGAGGCACATTTGACGAACAAGGAGGATTAATTCTTTTGGGGCTGTGTTAGGGTAGGAGTATATATATAGTACGTGTCGAAGTGGGGATGGGACCAACATATACTAGGTGGCACACATGAACCTCACTCTGTGTGGGGACTTTGCGGTTTTTTAGGCAAATGCCACATCAAAGGTTGTGCATTAGGTATTCAAAACATCACAACCACACACCTCTCCATATATATGTTTTGGCACACATGCAAGCGATGGTGGTTGTCCTGTGGCACTCACCCACATGGTTATCGGCGATGCTTCCATCTGTCGGTCCGCTTGGTCCATCACTTTCACCGACAACGAGAGAGGTTAGTTGTTTTGACTTAGGAGGGGATTAATTTTTTGTTTGTCTCGCGATATAGGTCATGATGTGAGATTACATATATAATAGCGCATGTGTACACATGAATCCATCCCGCTGGATCAAGGGGGGGGGGGGTGGGGGGGTGGGCGATCACATGACACGTCATGAACCTCTTGCTCTGTGTGGGGACCTGTGCAATTTTGAACGCATGCACCACATCAATGTTGTGCATTAGGTATTCAACACATATGCATGCATCACACACCTCCATAAATATGTTTGGGACACATGCATGCAATGGTTGTTTTTGAACACTCTCACTCGTTTGGTTATGGGTGGCAAGCCTATATATATATATTCGTGGGCCCGTGTGGACGTCCATCATTTTGATCGACAACGAGAAAGGTTACCAGGGTGGATTCTTCTTCTTTGGTTCGTGTTACCGTATAGTAGGCTGATCATTTTAGGCCTAATTAAGTTTGAGCGCATGCATGCTACGCATCGTGAACCCTCGATAGTGTGGGGATTTTACGGTTCCAAAGCATGGTGCCACATCAATTTTGCACATTGCGTATTCAAACACCACACACACCACTTCCATAAACATAATTGGGCCACATGCACAGAGTGGGTTTTGTCTTCAGACAGTACTCCCTCGCGAGTTTATCGGCGACAAGCTAGCCCATTTTGCGGGGTCGTGTGGACGTCCATCGCTTTGACCAACAACCAACAATGAGCGAGAGAGGTTATACGATCAAGTTGGACTCTGTTTGGTCCGTGTTACAGTACGTCTTGGTGAGATGCCCTCCCCCCGACACGTGTTTGTGTGTGTGGGGGGGGGGGCTACTTCGCACTACCCGCAACCTCCGTGGGCTCGGGGAAGTCCGGCTATTTTGCGAGGCACACGTGCCACATCAAAGTTGTGAATGGTAGTTAAATATCACACCACACCCTTTTCATACATATAGTATAGGGCCACCCGCAGGTGGTTCGTATGTGGTCTCACCCATCTCCCGCCACAAACACACATTTGTGGGTCGTCACACGGTCCACCTTTGTCCGGAAGCGAAAGGGGAAGTTTGACCATATATATGATGGACTCCTATAGGTTTTGTGTTACGGTAGGGTGAGATTTCAAACCTAACTATCTGGGGGCATGCATTCGTAGCTAGGATTCTCTTACCGCCGACACGAAGTGGGGTTCGTAGGGGGTGGCTGACTAGCAATACTGTGCGCTTTGTGAGACAGGTGCCACATCAAAGTTGTGCATTGGGTATTCGAACATCAAACCACCCTTTTCATACATATATTTGGTCCACATGCAAGTGTGTTTGTGTTCTGGCCCTTTCCCGCGTTATTCTTTTTGCCAAATTTATAAACAGCACACAAGTTCGATGCAGAAACCGTCTGCGATTGGGTCCGCAATAGACACGGTTCTGTCAGACTACTCGTGTGGCACGCCCGTGCCCCTGCAGTCACTTACATCAACATAGTAGATTGGGCTCCACGAGGCTTGCCTCCCGCTCTCAAAAATATCTACTGCCTCGTAATCTCAAAAATATCTACCGCCTGGAAGGTTTTTATGTTTGATAGCACACGATTAGTATGTGCGGACCATGTGCGATGTCTGTTACTCCCACTCTGCTTCAATCCCTTGATTCAAATTTTTAGTACCCCGCCTTGTTACTCCCGCCTCTGCATCCCTCGCAATCTCAAAAATATCTGCTCGCCCGATACAAATTTTTAGTAGCCCCGCCTTGTTACTCCCGCCTCTGCATCCCTCACAATCTCAAAAATATCTGCTCGCCCTTGATTCAAATTTTCAGTAGCCCCACCTTGTTACTCCCGCCTCTGCATCCCTCGCAATCTCAAAAATATCTGCTCGCCCTTGATCCAAATTTTTAGTAGCCCGGCATTTTACTCCCGCCTAGTAAAATTTTCAGTTGCCGCAGTATTTCCTCAAACACCACCTTGCCCACCCCCCCCCCCCGCCCTCCCTCCACACACACCACACACTCCCCAAAACCTTCGCTCACACAGACACACACCACCCCTCCCTCGCTCGAAACCATCGGTAGTTCGCCGCCATCGCGGCCGCCGTCTCCATCCTCAACCTCTGCCTGTGTGCCGGGGAACTCGAGGAGCCAATGGCCCAAAAGAGGTTTATTGGAGCCTCTTTGCCCGACGCCGGCGAGGTGGCCACCAAGGTTTCCCCATCGTCCTCCACGGGCTCTTTATCGATCCGCCGTCGCCGGTCGCCCGATCCGCCCGCCGCCGCGCCCCTACGCCGGTTCGAGGACTTCCCCGTCCTCCCTCGGGCCCGCCCGCCGACGAGGTCCTACCTCGGGGTCCGACAGCGGCGGTGGGGGACGTGGGTCACCGAGATTATGGATCGGGAGACCCACACCTACCGGTGGCTCGGTAGCTTCCACACGGCCGAGCTCGTGGCCATGGAGTACGATCGCTGGTAGGTCCGCTACCACGGCGTGGCGGCTAGGCTCAATTTTCCCTTCGGCACATGTCCAGTCTACCTTGTTCCGCCAGAGCCAGGGGTGGTGAGCTCGGCTATGGCGCGGGAGGACCGCGAGGCGTGGGAGCGCCTCGAGGCTGAGGCCGCCGATGAGGCCTACATGCAAGAGCTCCGCCGTCAGCACCCGGAGCTCATGGAGGCGGAGCGGGTGATCTTTGTCGGCGCGGAGGGCGGCGAGGTTATCTTGCTCTCCTCCGATGATGAGGTCGAAGGCGGCGAGGACGGCGGCGCGGAGGGCGTCGAGGTGGGCGGCGAGGACGAGGAGATCGACGTCGACGAGTGGAGTAGTGTCTTCCCCAATGACCCCGACGACTGCACCAGCCCGGACCTAGATCACGGCACACCGTACCTGACGAGGAAGGATTGGCTCGACCTCCACTTCGACCGAAAGTAGTTTAGGTTATTTTAAATTTATGTTTTATGTTCGGTTATGCAACACTATCTATGTTTATGTTTGAATGCATGCTACTTTCGGTTGAACCCGCTTTGAACTTGATCAAATTGAAGTTTACAACGTTAAGTTTAGGGGATCGACTAGAAACGGCCAAAAATTGCTGGAGTATATATATATCCACTAAGGGTTTTAGTACGTTAACTTTTAAAGGATCGGCTAGATATGGCCTTACCTTGTTTATTTCAGTTCTTCACAATGTGATCCTCTATATGTGTAACTATTTGCCGTGCAGTTCAATTTCATCAATAACAGTTTCAACAATACCACTATGAATTACGATATTTGGTTGCTGTTAAGGATGTTGCAGTTAACATGCCTTTTCGGTTTTTTAACAATAACTAGTGTACTTTAGACCTGCACAATACTAGTTTGAATGATTATATTTGCTTGTTTTTAAATGTTATGTCTGTTGCAGTTAACACACCTTTCCACTTCTTGTTTTGCTTAACTAGCGTGCTTAAACCTACACACTAAAGCTATCATTTGTAGATTATGTTGTCTACCATGGATATATTTGGTTGATGTTTAGCCTGTTGTGCTTAACATGCCATTATATGTACTCATACAGGACAATATTGAGAACAGCTATTGTTTACCATCGAGGTTAGTTTCATCGCATTGCTTATATATACTCACTGTTCAGGATATCGGTAGTTGGTACCATATAGCCTGGGGGCTGATAAGGGATTAATCATCGAATCGGACATTTCACTGAATATATCTGTAACCCATTTACCGGTAGGTTTACTAGGGCCATATCTAATATATCTGAGGCCACATAGCAACATGCATTGTACTGAATGACTAAATATGCAATCCTAGGCTACATAGCAACATGGAAGATTGTTGCCTTAATGTTCTGATGATGTCTAGATATACATGTAATAAGATCTTATATAATGGGATGGAGGGAGTGTTGTACTACATCATTTTGCAATTGTTGTTTAGGTTCTAATATTGACTTGGTGCTTTTAGGTACATATGCCATTGCCAAAGATCCATACTTCGACCCTTTCTGCGTATGGGGTAATGAGATATTCATGAACCAGCATCAAGTGAGGAAACCGATAAAGATTGTTATTAAAATGGGTCAAAAGATGTCAATCGAACTATTTGTTTACACTTTATGCAAGACAACAGTGAACTGCAGGATGGTAAGTAAGAATTCTGTAGCCTTCTTTTTACTGTCCGTAATGAATTGTGTTAGATGACAATGTCTGGATCTTTTTCCTTTGCAGTGGATCCTGAAGCAGTTTTCTCAAGATTACCTCTCAAACTACATGATTGGCGGCCGGCCATCACAAGGGGTTGGACTAGAATCGTGTGTGGCTTCTGCATCAAGGAGAGCACAATAGGGCCATTCCGCTTCACCTTGTTCAGCAACCAGAATGTCTCTCGCCTCTTTCTTTACCATCTGTAATAGTACAAGTATACAACTATGGTTCATCATTCTTTATTTGGTGCTTATGTAATTTAACATATGTACATGTGAATCGAATAATGCATTGGTTGTTTGAACCTGATGGATATGAATAAAGCTATAGCCTACTTTCAAATTCAAATCAGGTACAATTTTAAATAGCAACAATTAAATTAGGGTGAAATTACGCTCTGCAGGTCATTACGGCGCACACGGTCTATAAAGCATAGCGTGTGTGATAGACATCATAATCCGACACGGTTCACGGAGAGGAAACATGTGTAACTATGCACACAATTGCCGTTTGCAAACCGTGTGTGATGTCAGACAATATCACAAACGGTGCGGGAAAACTAAATGTGTGATTGTCGCCCTATCATACACGGTTTACAATGATGAACTATTTGTGATGTGCCAGGCATCGTAAACATAGAGCCAGTTTGGTACATGCCTTGAATGTGCCTGGACTGCGCCTAGAAAAATCCCGGGCCTGGAATGTGCCTAGAGTGCGCCTGGTTTTAGGTACAACCACAGAACTCCGACTGCGATGGCAATGCAAGCACAAACAAGTAGCAAGGATGAAGCGTTGGGATATTCAAGATATCAGAAACAGTTTTATAGGGACAATTGTATGCATCATGGCTCCCTATCCCCAACGGTTTCTGGGTCGTGTGGGAAGGACCCCCCTATCGCAGTCACTCACTAGGCGACAGTTCAGAACGCCATCGTGGAAAGGGGTTAAAAACCGTTTGTATAGCACCTCGTTGTACCAGTGCCAAAATGGCTAGAAAAAACATACATGTGTCCTTGGGGTGCATGTTTAGGTCGCATGGAAGGAATGGGAGTGAATTCAACTGTCTCGGCGTCCTGGCTCGGCCACAAACATTGCGAATCTTGGTTTTTAAATCTCCGTAAATCCAAAACTCACCAGAAAATCATGCAACTTGGCATGGTGTCACTACATGGCACATATATGTCGTGGTAAAATAATTGTCCAATTTGGGCCAAGCTATATTACAAGCCTCTTACAAACTAAAGCTTCTCACAACCCTCGTGGTTCCGGTAGGGAAACATGCCCCTCTTGTGGGCGAAACGATAATCGCTGCCTCTTCTCGCCTTGAACTTTGTTTTCTATAGGCAACATAGAATAACAGGAGTGTCGTGCTAAAATTTGAAACTGTTCAGGGTTCGTTTGGCCATTTTATATATTAATTGAGTTTTCTAGGCATTTAATGTAGTCCATAATTCAAATTTGAACTACAAGTACATGCTCCAGTGAAGCAAAATGGGTGGAAAATCATACATGTGTCATTGGGTGCATGTTTAGGTCTCATTGAAGGAATGGGAATGAATTACAAACTTCTCGTCGTCCTGAAACATTGAGAATCTTGGTTTTTAAATCCCAGTAAATCGAAAACTCACCCAAAAAATATGAAACTTGGCATGGTTTCATGACATGGCACATATATGCCGTGGTAAAAAAATCGTCCAGTTTGAGACAAGGTGCACACATTAATAGCCAACGAAGTCCTTTTGAAACAAATAGCTGACACGTTAATATTGCAAACGGTTGTATTATATGAACCGTGTGTTCCTGTAACCATTTAAGTGCGGCCACGGGTCCCTCTTTTCTTATGGGATAGTACTACCTCCGTCCTCGTTCATTGGTCATCTTTGTATTTTGTGCCAAAATTTAACCATACTCAGTGGCGTGTGTGCAGCTGTTTGATTAGACGGGACGAGCATGAGAAGTCCGCCGTGCAGGATCGACGGGACGCGTGCGAGCAGTCCGCCGCACAGGCTCGACGGGGTGCGTGCATCCTGTGCACCTCGCAGGCTCGACGGGACACGTGCAAGCAGCAAGGCCGCCCATGCTCACCGGGAAGCAAGCTCTTTGACCTCCATCCACCAGCCGCCCGCCTCACTCACAACTTCTCCATTAATGGCGGCCTAGCCGCTGTTTAACATGCGGTTAATTAAAGCACCTGGACGGAGGGTGTTTGCTTGTGATCCCATGGCCCCGCTCAACGTTAGCACTTGCTTTGTTCATGTTTTCAACTCGTATTCCGGCCTAATTTAAAATGCCACATAGGGCAATGGATAATACGACAACAAATAAAATGGCAACGGATAATACGACGACAAATTTACAATGGCGCGGATAATAATTGTCTTACATATTCCGGATAATTTAAAATGCCACATGCGGCAAAGCCCGGAAACATGGGGGCAAGAGAAGAAGGAAATCGCAGACAATGATCTGGGTCGCTACTGTCTCTACTCCTCGATGGATCGCCGGGCGACGACATCCTCCAGCTCCTTCTTCAATTCCTCACGACTTTGCTTGAAAGCAGCCACAAATTCCTCCACCTCCTGCTCGCGTTCGATCCGGAGCTTCCTCAAGTAACCCATCAGTTCCTCAACGACCGTTGTCAGCGTCATCCCTGAGGCACTGCTCTGCTCATGCAGCATCTTCCAGCCGGTGGCCTCCTCCTCTTTCTCGGCGAGCGCCTTGAGGAGCTTCACATTGTCACCCATGAGTTGCTCGACAAGGCCGGTCGCCTTCTCAACCGAGGCATCCCTGATCTCGAGTAGCTTCATCAAGCCGTCGACCAGCTCCTGCTGCTTAATGAGGCCAGCGAGAATGTCGTCGTCGCCGGCCAAGGACTTCAGCAACGCCTGCTCGTCGCGATCGCCAACGCGGCGAGTGTGCTTGTGAGAGCCCTCGTGTGCCGGTGAGAGCTCGTTCGAGGGCTCCGTGGCACGCTGAGACATCTCTGTTGCGGCTGCCGCATGGTGACGGGACCTCTCTAGTGCTTCCGTGACCTTGGTCTTTGCTCCCTGGTTATATGTCCACCCGAAACTCCTCCTACCGGTCATGGTGGAACGACTTGACAGGAAAGACCAGTTTTGTGGGTGATGAGGAGAGGAACTGTGAAGTAATTTTCGAGTGGGTAGTTTTTATAGCCCGGTGCTAAGTGTGAACACATATTGGTTTGATCGGTGTGAACAGAGTTGCAATTACTTATTGCGTTGTAATCTGCAATGTGACGAGAAACAAGGTCAAAATTTATTGATGGTTCTGGGCCTACAAAGCCCATTTCTGCTGTTCTGGCTCATCACAAACAGTTCTTATTGGTCAACCGTATGCCACCCATCGGAAGGCTGAAACGTGGGCCCGCGTTCTCGGATGTATGTGTACATGTTTGTCCACTATCACACACGGTCAAGATATCACCATCGTGTCCAATGGAAGCGCCGTCGCGCCTCCCATGGGGTGCCCGAAGGTTGACCACATGGTTGCTCGCCATTGAGGCGGCCGCGGCATGCTCTGCTCGTCGTTCAGGCGGCCGCGGCGTGCTCTGCTCGCGTCCGTCCGCTCGTTTTGCTCACCATTGAGGCGGCCGCGTCGCGCTCCGCTCGCCCTTGAGGCAAATTTACAATGACAACGGTTAATAATTGTCTTACATATTCAGGATAATTTAAAATGCCACATGTGGCAAAGCCCAAAACACTCATGACCTACATATGCATACAATTATAATAAAATATAGGCTAAAAGGCTGAGCTGCCAGCCTTCCGACGACGGTCTTCTCGGACTCCATGATCAGCATAGCACCCTTGCGGCCGTTCATTCCAAGTGTCCCGACCCGCCTCCGCCTATGGAGCTGCTGGTGCTGGGAGGCTCTTGGGGCTGCTGGGCCTCTTCCAGAAGAGCTTGACAGCATGCAATCGTGCGCATGATATCTCCGCGGAAACGCTCCATTTCCATGTCTCTGGCCTGGTAGCAAATTCCGTCCATCACCTGCATCCTCAAGATATCACGTTGGCGATGTTCTACTTCGTCGGGGACGTCAACTCTGCCAACGATGCGCTCGAGCCTGACCACCACATCATCGGGATCGAGGTTGACACGGCCGCCGCCGGCAATGATGAAGCCGTAGGCTGGCTGTGTCTTGACTGAATCGCATAGGTCCTCTGCCCATTCCTTGTGGGGCATCAGGCTCTCGATGAGCACTGGTGACGGTGGCTCTTCGGGTGGGTCGTCGATCATGCCACCGAGCAGCTCTGGATCTTTTGCATAGTGGATGGCAAACTGCTCATCACACTTCCTCTGCAATATGTCGATTGTGCACCCAAGGACTGTCACGCCGATATCGCTGCCGATGGGACATGGTGCCTGCACCGGCCGATGAAGTTCTTGCTCCCCGACCTGCTCCAGCTCGTTCTCCTCGCCGAAGATGTAACGCATGTAGGGGTCGACGTTGAAGCTTTGGTCGTTGCTTGGCATGCTTGGAATAACTAATGGTAGATGGGTGAGGACTAGATCTGCGCAGAGTGTCGCGATGGTGTGTTGCCGCCTGGGTTATATGCAGCAAGCCATTAGCTGGTGGCGGGAAACCAATGAGGGAAGAGGTGTGGATTTTACAATTGACCCATGTGGAACGCGGGAAGCATTCGCTGGAGCGCGGAAGACTAAGTGGAGCACACACACAACCCGAATACCGTATGCGATGCCACGTGTTATTTATCACACACGTGTTAACATAAGGAAACGTATGTGTAACTTATTAATCATCGCACACGAGTACTTGCAGATGCATCGTGTGCGATACTCCTAGCCACCGCAAGCAACTATTTTGAATTTTTCAAAGTTTTTTGTACAAACAGAATCACACACGAACTAACTATAGTAACCGTCTGTGTTATAATTTCTCATCGCAAACAGTTCATCCGAGTGGGCTGTTTGCTGCGTATCACACACATCTTGTTTACATGAAATTTTTGTGTTCTTTTGGCTCATCGCAAACAGTTCATCTATGTGAATTGTATGCCGCATATCACACACATCTTGTTAAGTTGAACCGTTTCTGTTCTCTTCCCTAATCGAAAACAGTTCGTCCGAGTGAACCGTATGCCGTATATCACACACACCTTGATCTGGCTGACCATTTCTGTTACATTCCCTAATAGCAAACAGTTCGTCAGAGCGAACTGTATGCCGTATATCGCACACACATTGATATGGCTGCCCGTTTCTGTTCTTCTGTCTAATCGCAAACAGTTCGTATGGATCAACCGTATGCCCCGCATCGCACACGTAATTAAAATCTGAACCGTGTTTGATGTCTCCGCCATCGCAAACGTTTTGCATCTTTTTTGACGGTTTTTTTACATCCCCATTTGCGATTAATGCATCGCACACAATTTTGTCAAAGGGTCTCTGATCGTAGTGTCGCGTTAGCAGCATCCTGCAGTAGTGTGTTGTGTGTTCTTGCACATCATAATCGTGGAGAATGAGGGTGAATATGTAGCCGGAGGTCTAAAATTTGAGAACATGAGTGATCCTATCCAACTTCCACATCACAATCTGGTAACGTTTGATGAGTTTGTCCAAATGCATCAAGAAAATTGGCATCGAGCAACTCATGAGCAGCTTAAGGAAGATCTGATTGGCCATATGTTTGCTCGTAAAAAGACAACTAGAACATATGTGCGAGTTAAATTCAAGTTTGAATCCTTTTATTTCAAAAATTAGTAGGATTGTAATATTTACATTTGATCTA
This sequence comes from Thinopyrum elongatum, assembly GCA_011799875.1. Classification (NCBI taxonomy): domain Eukaryota; kingdom Viridiplantae; phylum Streptophyta; class Magnoliopsida; order Poales; family Poaceae; genus Thinopyrum; species Thinopyrum elongatum. Next base: position 406,440,489 of record CM022298.1, on the reverse strand, counting down.
GTGTTGCATGTGAATATTTTCACTCACCAAAGAATATGCTATTGTTTTGAGTGTTGCGGACTTAAAAAAAGCAGTAGCGGACATTTGGGTGACACGAGAGTGTTGGGAAACATTGTAGAAAACAAAAAAAATTACCCTACGATCAACTAGGAACACTATGAAGATGCAATAATGATTTGGATCGGATCATTACCATATCTGAGTTGCACCAGAAGAAGACGAGTTGGTGTAGATCATACTTAAAGTCCCTCAAACCATTCATGAATGATCCCTCGAATGGAAGACCGAAAGCACGACCTCTCCCCAGTTTGCAAGCATACGATCTTCACGATCGAGCAGCGCTTCACAATCCAGAGCTAATCACCGCTGGAGAATTAGAGGGAGAATATTAGAACCACATTGGGCTTCTAAGGATCTAGATCTAGCTCTAATTGAAACAACTAGAACTAGAACTTGAGAACTAGAGGAGGCTCGAAAACTTGTGTGTTAAAAAGTTCCCAAAACCTCTAGTATATATTGGTTGGAGGAGAGGGGAGGGGCACCACAAGGGGGGAAAGTTTCCTTCCCCCTTGGCTGGCCAAGAGGAGGGGAATCCCCCCCAATTCGGCCTCCTCTTCCTTCTCCAAGAAGAAAAGGGGGGCACCACATCCTATTGGGTCCTTGTGGCCTATCCTTTCCACCGTTCGGCCTTTTAAGGCCCTTTGATATTTAATTAAATATAAAAAGTCTCCTAACTATTATTAGAGCCTTTTATTATTGATCATCTCTGGAAACATTTTCCACCTATATATTATTTATCGGTATTACCTGGCGAACCCCGAAACCCTTCCGATGACCATGAAACGCTTTCGGTTCCTCTCGAAACTATTTCGAATATTAATGAAACTATTTCATAAATATTTTCTCATTACTCCTATCCTACCAACACTCAGTAGATCATGATTACCTTAAGTTTGTGACCATGTAGGTTCGGTAAAACATAGACATGAACAAAACCCCTTTTGTTCAATGACCGATAGCGGAACCATGGACATCCATATCGATCCCTATGAGTAAACGAATGACATTCGAGTGAACCTTTGATTACCATGTGCTATTCCCTTTGCTTCATGATACTTTACAAAACCTGAGGTGAGATATATCGGTATCCTCTTGAGTCATCCGCCTGTTCACTACACTGGTCTCCTTGTTATCGGTTTTGTTCTTCTTTCTCGTTGACATGTTCCGGCACCCCCGTGACCTAGTCATGTGTGTCTGGCCACACGATGATGGATATCATCACACCGAGAGGGCCCTAAGAATATCTCTCCATCATCAATGGAGCAAATCCCACTCTTCAGCTATCTAGTCCCTTGTCAAACTTTTCGATGATGTAAGTTGTCGTTATGATCACCATGTTACAGATGACATTTGAGCAACCCCAAAGTCCACCGTACGGTAAGAAGTGACTACGACACTCTCATGGTGTAGGGAACTAAGTCACATGTTAAGTCTCCATGTTATAACAATTGACTTGTGAAGATAGTATCTCAAAGTATAACACACAAGTTTGGGTCGATTCAATATGATCATTCATATAAATTCATATTCTCAAAGTTGTTTTAGGCCGATCATTACGCTTAATGATATCCTAAGATCCGAAAAACATGATCACAAACAATAATTGAGCTAGTCTTAGAGGTGAGACTAGGAATCAGGTTTTACTTCTTATCATTCCACACGTGCATATGAGTTTTCCATTGAATCGCATACTCCAGGATCATAGAAGTTATAGCATAGCATATAAACTCTTAATTATAAACTTGGAAATATAATAGTAAAATATTATTGCCTCTAGGGCATATTTCCAACAGACTCCCACTTGCACTAGAGTCAATAATCTAGTTACATAGCTTTTTTAACACCTATGGCTATCTGGAGTTGCTCATGCTTTGCTTTTGGTAGAGGCTTCGTCATCGGATCCAACACATTCAAATCCTTGTGAATCTTGAGTACTTCCACAAACTCCTTGTCGATAGTATCATACTGTCGAATAATGTGATGCTTGCATATGGTCTTCAAGAAACTTCTTGATCCAAACCGCCTCCTTCGAAGCTTCTGAAACCTCAATATGTTATGCTTCTATCATAGAATCCGCAACAGTGTTCTACTTGAAACTCTTACAAACCACCACCTCACCATTGAGGGTGAAAACATAGCTGGATTGAGATTTATAGTCATCTATATCAGTCATTAAGATAGCATCCATGTAACCATTTACAATGAGCTCTTCATCTCCTCCATAGATAAGGAGCATATCCTCTGTCCTTCTGAGGTACTTAAGAATTTTTTAAGGGATTTTTACATCTATGCCCCTGGTTCCTTAGTTGTACTCATTCATCCCCACGCTCTTAACTTTTGCTCACTTTTCCCCACTCCCTTGCCCGAAACCCTCAGAACTGGTCACAACGGACGTTGATGTCGGGTCAATGGCTTGACCGTTAACTCTGACGAGTGGGGCCGTGCTGGACTGCGTCGCTCGTTGGACCTGAGAGCGGGTTGCACCTGACAAGTGGGGCCACGTTTGGCGGTGTCGCTGTTCGACCGTTGGGCCGTGGTTTCGTTGGACTGTTGGGCCTTTGCATGAAACGCCTGCGTGCGCCGCCACGACAGAAGCCTGTTATGCATGCATGACGTATCTAGCTAGCCTGCTATGCATGCACCCAGCAAGCCTGCCTGCAGGCATCAATGCGCACCGGCACAATGCGTTGACCGAGCCTGCATGCGTTGACCGAGCCTGCATGCGCCGATGCGCGCCGCCATGATGCGCTGACCGAGCCGCTTTCCTGCACGCGAGCCGCCACAGACGCAGCAATGGTCGCTGTCGCTGGTTCTCTCTTGTCGCACGCGTGTCGCATCGATTTAGCATGGCAATTAAAACTGGTTGGCAATTAAAGTGGCATATTGATCAACGCGGCTCGTTTGAACTAAGCAAATGTAGAGCGCGGCCGGTGCCCTTATTTAAACTACCCCACCGCTCCACCTATTCTCCACACATCCATTTGCGCCGCCTCCTTCTCTTCTTCACCCAAATCCAGATCACTCTCCGAGCGAGGCGAGGATGCAGTACTACAGCCCCACCTTCCAGGTGCCACCCACCGCGCCGGAGAGGCGTTACCCCGCCGGCGTCGTCGTGGAGACGATGCTCCGCGTGTGGGCGGTCTCACGCTGGAGGGGTGCCAGGGAGTTTGCCCAGTGGTTCCTCCGTGCGGGCTACGCCCACCTCCCGGCGGGTTCGCCGGTGATGTTCGGACTGGAGGAAGTGCGCCCAAATGCCAGCTCTCCGCCGTCAGGCCTCATCGCCCACTTCACCAACAGATTCGATGCGTACTACCTCCTCGGCAAGGTGTTTTGGTGTGGGTGCGAGTTCATCGCATTCACCACCTACAACATCTTCACGGACTTCGATAGCATCTTCGCCACCCACAACGGTATGCATAGCCTCCCCTACTACCTCGTTGAGGACGGCATGGAGGAGGAGCACTGAAGAGAAGGTGCAGTGAAGATGGTGGTGAAGGCCCGGCCGGTCTCGTGAAGCTTGTCTTGCCCATTAGGGCTTTATATATATTTTTATGTTATGTCGTTGGTTGTACCGTGAACTCTTTTATGTACAACGTGTTCCCTATATATTTTTATGTTATGTTGTTGGCTACCCTCGAAGCTGAACTATGCGCGTGTATGGAGGGTTTGTCATTATCTCTTCTAGTTATGATCCAGATGGACTCCCTTGTTGCAGTGAAGTTGATCCAGGCAAAAGAGGTGGATAGATCTATCTACGCATCGCTTATTAAGGAGATTAGATACTTTATGTCTCTTCATGAATCTTGTATTACTCATATCAATCGTAGACAAAATAAAGTTAGTGATAGCTTAGGTAAGTTTGCTCGTTTAGAAGGTAGAACTATGACTTGGATAGGGTCGGGGCCTTTGGTAGCGACAGAGCTAGCTGTCATTGATTGTTTGAACCTTTCGTGATGAGTAATAAAGTATTTCACCCGCAAAAAAATGTTTTAGGGCACCCTATGTTTTATGTAAGAACTATGCTATGCTTGCTAGTACTTTCTATGTTATGGATGTATGCTTGCTACGTGAGATATCGGTAGATGGATATGGTGCCGTAGCCGAGCCCTAGACATGCTCTCTAGATGGATATGGTGCCGTAGCCGAGCCCTAGACATGCTCTCTAGATGGATATGGTGGCTAATGGTGCCACCGGACTTTATTTTAGACGTGGTTCCTGATGGATATCATAATCTACATAATTAAATCTGACATGCTCTTAATAATAAATTTGCCATATTCTACAAAAAAATCGTGTATAAAACAAAAACAAAAAATCGTGTATACAATATTTTTCTTGCAACAAAAACATGTTTATAATACCCGCATGTCAAAAAATCAAAGTGTTGTGCCATAGGCTATATACAGAAGTAAATTGCCACGATATGTACAAATAAATTTGACATGGGCAAGTCCAACAATAAATCAATTTACCATCATGCACTATTTTTGTTTGGCATGGCAACAAATGGATTTACCATGGCAATAATCAAGCAAAAAAACAGAGCAAGCGTGTGCACTATTTTCTAGGCCTCTTTTATCTTTGTGGGTCTTCGACACTCAACGCAATGCGACGGCCCAACCAGAGCTTAGTTTCTTCTACGGTTGGTGTTGTCTGACGAAACTGAAAGTGTACAAAACTGACGAAACTGACATGATCCACAAATTAAGCAACACAGAGCATAGAGCACATGATCCACAAATTTAAGCAAATCCTAGAGCACATGATCCACAAATTTAAGCAAATCCTAGAGCACATGATCCACAAATTTAACCAAATCCTAGAGCACATGACACCACACTAATAACATCTCTAACGAGTGATGACCAGCAAGTAAGTAAATCCTAGAGCAACTATACAAAAATAAAATCCTAAAGCTATCAGATTCGCCTGCTTGTTCAATTGAATCATATGCTTCAACTTCTTGTTCATCTTCTTTAATTCCCCCTTCAGATCTGCATCCCCAACTGTCAGAGCAGCTCTTTCAGAGACCAAATTTGTTGGTGCTGACGGCAGATTGAGCTCCCGGGTTGGGGCCCCATTGAATTGAATCCGCTTAACGTAGTCATCCAGCCATTCAAAATGTGTGCATTTCTTCACGATCTGAAACGAAAACATGAACCCTAAATTCCAGATCCAAGGAAAAAGAATTAAAAGCAAATAGAAAAAGAAATCAGAGAAAAACATGAGATCTAACCTGCCCCTCTGGCTTGCTCTCGCATTTCACAAACTCGCGCCCATAGTTGCCATTCTTGACCTCCTTCGGAGTCAACCGTATCAGTGGCGTGCTGCGTGGGTAGTCAAGACATCGCTCCATGGGAAGTGGACCATACTGGGTCCATGAGGGGCGGGAGGCTGAAGTGGAGCTCGACATATCGCCCAAAGTCACCGGAGAAGAAGAAGCAGAGGAGTGGCTTCTCTCGTCACCGGAGAAGAAGAAGCAGAGGAGTGGCTCCTCTCGTCGCCGCAGAATAAGCAGCAGAAGAAAGGGGAGGCAAGGGTGGGCGAGCACAACCAACAACTCTCGCAGATCGCCTCTCGCGGATCGCCCCATGATCCAACGATGCAGAGCCGTCCATGTGATCCAACGGCGCGGAGCCTGCACGCAGCCTGCCCTCGGAATTCCTTCTAGAAGACCAAATCTGAGGGTTGTCGCTTGGCGCTAGGGTATGATTGGATGGCTGACGTTCGGAGCTAGGGTTAGGCGAAATCCCGCGCGGTTTAGAGGGGTTTTGAGCTGGTCAACGGGGTTTCCAAGGCTTTGACTGAGCATAACTAATTTAAAAAAATCAAAAAAATATGAAACCTTCGCCGTTCGTCGTTTTATAAGACACACTAACGAGGAAAAATACTAAACTTGGTATACAGACATTTACAAAAAAACCTAGCTGGCATGATCGAGGTCAAATGAGCACCATTAATTTAAAAAAAATCAAAAAAATGTAAAACCTGTGCACAATGTTGTCTTGTGTGACATGTTACCAACCAAAAATCATAAACTTTGTCTATGGACATTTTCATGAAAAAACCTTCACACATATGAGCTATCACGTACAACATTTCATAGAGTCCAAGGAGAGGAGGTAGGGTTCCCTTCGGTTTTCGAAAATTAAAAAAAAATCAAAAAAATCACCAAAGCTTGATTTCAAAGTGAATAAGAAGGATCGGAACTTAGTTTTCCATTTTCATATTTTAAACGTGTTTTTAATGGTTTTCTATTAAAGTATATTTTTTTCAAAAAAATGTAAAAATATGAAGATTAATTCAATAAATAGTGATACTTCGAATCTGCACTATATAGATTGAATAGGTGTTAATAAAAAATATTTGGCTCATTTAGAGTAGGTCCAAAAAAACTTGATTACAAATGGGGTTGTTTACCCTAGCTTGGGAGCTCATTTGGAGCACATTTCTTTTACCACGCAAAAGAGATTGGATTGATCACCTAACGTTTATAATAGTTCAGCAAACTTTGCAACTCACATCACAGGGCAATGGACTTCAAGTGTTGGTTCAAATTCAAAGTTTGCCTAAAATTCAAATTTTGCCTCAGTTTTGTATTCTACCTCAAATTTCACATCAAATTACAAAAAGAATTATTACACCTTACAAGTTTTCACAGTAGTTCAAATTGATGACAAAATCCTTATTACAAATACTTAAAGTTCAAAGTTTATGACTTGCATTCAAGTTCAAATTCAAATATTTGCCTTGCTCCTTGTGTTCCGGGATGGGTTAACCGTCTTGCTCCTGGTTTCCCTAGCTGGGATATTTTGTGCTTTTGAAAGCTTTGTCTTGTTGCTTCTGATCTTCACTTCTGGTGGTGGCGGTTTTGTTGAGCTTTGACTGACCGAGCAAGTGATGACTAGTTGACGATCATCTGTGGGTTCACTAATCCTTAAAGGAACTTCAGACAAAATAACTTCCTCCTCTCTTATAACTTCAAAACCTTCATAAGCCATGGTTTCAAATTCTGCATCAGATGATGGTTCAACTGAAGTTTCTTCCTCTCTAGGTCTTTTCTGTCTTGTGCCTCTAATTATCATAGAGCTGGGTCAAACAGAAATAGGCTTAGCCATTGATAAAAAAGAGAACAAATGCAAAAAAAAAGGGAAAGGTTGCACACATACCAAGCTGCTACTTCAGTTGCTTCATTCTCCTCTAAACTTGCTGCATTCTCCTCTGCTGCTGTATTCTCCTCTAAACTTGCTGCATTCTCCTCTGCTGCTGCATTCTCCTCTGCATTTGCTGCTGCCCATTGTTCCTCTTCTCCAAATGATGCATCAAATGGATTGGTACAAAGCCTAGCAATATGCCCTAGGATACCACATCTTTGGCATTTACGCTGTTTTTTTACACGACCCTCTTCACCAGCTCTTATCATGATTTTCCTTGGTCTTCCTGGTGGTCTAGTCAGTACAGGAGAATGGAGTTTGAACCCTGGGTCTACTATGTTCCATTGGTCTTTTCCCAAGAGTGCAGGCACATTTTCAGCATAAGCAGCCCTAAATTTGGCAACAGAGAAATATTCAGAGCAATACTGATCAACTTCACCATCTTCACCTCCAATAACAGTCATGAGATGTAGGGCATGTATGCACGGCTTCCCGCAGACCTGCCATTGCCTACAACTGCATTCCTTAGTTGCAAGGTTCACTGGATATCTCCATTCTCTATTTTTACTGTCAGTGTATGTCACCTCAGCCTCGTATGTCGGCGGTCGAATGCATTTCATCCTTAGTCATCTTGCCTTGGCATGCAATGCCTTAATCAGAGATGGGAGCATAAGATGGCCAACATATTGTGTTTCTGCAATTCTTTTACGAAGAGCCATCTTTATCATGATCATCTGCCTGATCTTATCAAATGCTTGCCACAACAAAAGCCCTTTCACTGACTTGAACTTTGCATTGAAACACTCAGCGAGGTTATTGGTCACATAGTCTACTTTGCAGATTTCATTGAATTTGCTTCTTGACCACACCTTTCCATGATGTTCATCCATGTACTCCTTCACCAAAGGATTGTGAGCATACAACACTCTCAAATGGTGTTCATGCTTCCTCATGCTGCATGTGTATGATGCTGGCCATAGGTTCTCATCATAAACTTTGCCTTTGAATTTCTTTTTAAAATTCTGCGCGAGGTGTCGCATACATTCCCTATGTTCCACTCGAGGGAATACAATTTCTACTGCACTCTCTAAACCCTTGCAAGCATCTGTGTGTATAACTAAACCTGAGGGTGTACCTATAATGTTGCGCAACTGCTGCAGAAACCAGACCCAACTCTCCTCGGACTCTGCCTCCAACACACCAAATGCAACTGGGAATAGCCAGTTGTGTCCATCAACTGCAGAAGCTGCTGCTAGCTGGCCTCTCCATCTTCCATTCAAAGCAGTTGCATCGACAGCCAAATAGGGCCTACAACCATTCAGAAACCCCTGCCAGCAAGCCTTGAAACAAACAAAAGCCCTCCTGAAGCACTCCTTCTCCACTGTCTCCCTTTTAATTTGTACTGAACTGTATGCTTGTCAATCTCTACAACACTCCCTGGACTAGCCGTCTCCACTTTAGCTTTGAAGGTGTAAAGCAACTGAAAACTCTCATTCCATGGACCATTAATACTATCAAGAGCCCTTTCCTTAGCATAGAAAATCCTCATGTAAGGTATATCAATCTTGTACTTCTCAAATAGCTTCCCATGGAGTGTTGTTGGACCAATTGTTGGTGTCTCCCTCACCCAATCCAAGATTGCATCTGCCACCCACCTAGTCTTTACAAGCTTTGATTTGTCCCTTCCCCCTCCCCCTCCAGGTGGGCAAGTGTGCCCGTGTGGGTTTTTTTATCTGAAATAAAATGAAAAATGATGTCATATACAATTAAGAAACAGTACACATGATTTGAATATAGAATGGATAAATAATCTAAAAAAAAGATTCAGTTGTAATACCTGAATCAATTTGCTCTTTAGCATAGTGGATGCATGCAACCTCCACCTACACCTATCATAATGCCAATGAACAGTGAATCTTCTTGGCTCACTCCTATCAACCTCATAGGAGTTTTCAGTGAGAATGCAATATGTAGTCACTGCATTACGACAGTCCACCATTGATTTGAATACGGTTCCTGGAGTAAGCTGAGGATTCCCCCTGTTCCACTCAATTGTTGGCATGTCCTCACCATCATATTCTTGTAAAACTAAGGAGTCGATGTTCTCCTCCCTCTCTTAAACGTCAATGTCATCAAATCTAGCACGGCTGCTAGGCTCCTCTGGATATTCATCTTCCATTGCCTGTTGACTGACTCTATCTACCAGTTCAGGGAATAGAGTCTCATCCTCATCATCATGTCGAGGCACTTCCTCGTCAGGCTCTGCATCTACTTCTACATCAGGTGCAAAAGGGATAGGAGAAGTGGCAGAATTACCGGCAGCCGACATGTTGTGGCTTTCAGAACCACTAGGTTTACTTGGTCTCGACCTACAAGGAGTGCGAGGACGCTCGCTATTAGCAGAGACAGATGATGTCTGAACACCCTTCCCCTTCGGGATACGTTGTTTGCGTGGCTGAAGCACACCGATATGGATTTTACTGAAACTGCTGTCAGCATTCAAACTAAATAGCAATCCCAGATGCTCATCACAAGTTAATGGGACAAATCTCTGCTCGGTACTGTCGAAATATCTCAGTTCAACAGCACCGGCAGGGCTCCACGGATACTCACAACAGAGTGCCTCGCGGAAATCTATGAATGAAACGCTAGTTTCAACCACTTTCGGATAGAAAAATCCAGAAATCAGATATGGTTTAGATCCACGCAGCTCGCTAGTTTCCATTCTAACCGCCAGCCGAAAAGCAAGTGCAGGATCAACCCTATTCGATTGAAATAAAGGGCGCAGTCGGGCCAAAAAATTTCAAAAAAATTGCACTGATTCACGCCAACGGTGGTCAAATACAGCCTAATTTACGGATCTCCTAATCAATTTGAGAGGAAAACGATGCTTACCCAGGTGGAATCCATGAATTATCCGGCTCTGATTCGACCCAATCATCTCCACGGTCGATGGGCCGGACGGGGTGCTCCCCCGACATCGCTTCCTAATCCTAGATGGGGAGAGAGGGTAGATGCGGCGGAGGCGGCACGACGGCGGCGGAGACGGCACGACGACGGAAGTGACTCGATCTGATTCAGGTTATAGTGAGTGTCAGTTTTGCGGCCCCACTCTTTAGCACGTAACGATCAAAATGTGGACTCGGCCCTACGTAGCCCCACTCATCAGAGTTAATGGTCAAGCCATTGACCCGACGGTAATGTCCGCGGTGACCAGCTTTGAGGGTTTCGGGCAAGGGAGTGGGGAAAAGTGAGCAAAAGTTAAGAGCGTGGGGATGAATGGGTAGAACTAACGAACCAGGGGCACAAAAATAAAAATCCCTTTTTTAATAGCTTCCCAGTGAGCCACTCCGGGATCACTTTGGTACCTACTACTAACACTTAGTGCATAAGATACATTTGGTCTTGTACATGATATGCCTCCAACGTATCTATAATTTTTTATTTTTCGATGCTATTATATTATCAATCTTGGATGTTTTATATGCTATTTTATATCATTTTTTGGGATTAACCTATTAACCTAGTACCTAGTGCTAGTTGTTGTTTTTTTGCTTGTTTTTGGTTTGCCAAAAAAATAAGTAGCAAACTCCGCCTATGTTGCCTCAACATAGCCGGTTCCAAGCTCGGGTAAAGGAGGAGGGTTGTGATAGGCTTGGCGAGCGAATGTAAAAACTCGGCCACTCTTATGGAGATGAAACCCAAAAGATTTTCGTTGGGGCATAACCCTCTCAGTGACGCGCCACATCGGAACCCGGGTGTGGTGTCAAATGGGCAAGGGTCGGGCCGTCACCCGTGGTGGCGCGCCGTATCTTGATCCGGATACGGTGGCAAGTGAGCGAGGATCGGGTCGTCGCATCCTTAGTGGCGCGCTACATCAGCACCCGGATGTAGTGGAAAATTAGCAAGGGTCTTCGCATTTGACTCGACGAGTGCGAAGGGTAAGGAAGCTAGCTGAGCCTAGGAGGATTCACTTAGGTAGCTGGAATGAAGGGTCTCTGGCAGGGAAGCTTCGGGAGCTAGTTGATGCAGCGGTGAGGAGAGGTGGTGATATCCTTTGCGTCCAAGAAACCAAATGGAGGGGACAGAAGGCGAAGGAGGTGGAGGATACCGGCTTCAAGCTGTGGTACACGGGGATGGCTACAAATAGAAATGGCGTAGGCATGTTGATCAACAAGAGCCTCAAGTATGGAGTGGTTGACGTTAAGAGACGTGGGGACAAGATTATACTGGTCAAGCTGGTAGTTGGGGACTTAGTTCTCAATGTTATCAGCGCGTATGCCCCGCAAGTAGGCACAATGAGAACACCAAGAGGGAGTTCTTGGAAGGCCTGGAAGACATGGTTAGGAGTGTACCGATTGGCGAGAAGCTCTTCATAGGAGGAGACCTCAATTGCCACGTGGGTACATCTAACACAAGGCAAAAGAGATAAGCTTTTTGACAAATCAAAGGGCAAGCTGAGAAGACCAACTCAAGCCAAGAAGCAAGACACCGCTAAGGGAAAGCCTCCCTTGCAGGGCAGGAGAGCCTGGCGAGGTCAAGGTTGCCCCGGAAGCGAGCCTCAGGATTGCCCCGGCAGGCCTGCCGGGGCATACGAAGGCAAAACGCCCCACCTCACGACGACGCAAGTCACCGATCTGTGCGGTGTCAAGCCTCGAGATGACTAAGTGGCTGCCTTTCGCCACATGGCATCCATTTCCTACGGGAATCACCTCCAGATGACAGCCGTCCTGCAACGTGTGATGCAGACAGGAGAGAAGGTGGCCAAACGGCCCGGCAAGGCGTGCCGGGCAGGCCATGATGTGACACTGAGCGACGCATTTAATGCATACTGCTCTGTCTACAGAGGAGAGATGATAGCACTGTTCGCTATCTAATCAGTACACAATGACTGATTTGCCACTGTGGTGACCCCTTAATCTATAAAAGGAGGCCCATGGCAACCATAGAAAGGATTCGGACTCCTGTACACCCGTACACGCGTAGTTGCTCTCGCCCCGAGGCAACCCTGCCGGGCAAGAGCGTTGTGTTTCCACCACCATCCACCATGAATCCACCAAAGCAGGAGTAGGGTTTTACGCCTCGCGGCGGCCCGAACCTGGGTAAAAACTGCCTGTGTGATCTCTACCGTGCTACGCAGCGCTCCTCCGCTCTTTGTGCAATGCGCTCAGTCCCCTTGCCGAACCAAAAGGGGCCCTTGGCCCCATAGGTGGCCGTGGTTTCCCACGACATCTTTGGCGCGCCAGGTAGGGGGCTGCGCTTGCGTGAACCCGAGAAGTGTACGTAGCACGTCATCTTCACCGCCATCTTCTTCGTCAATGGCTCCATCGTCCACTACGCCCAAGATGAAGCCCGGCGCCGCAGCTCATCCATCCACCTCAAACGCCCCGCCACACGCGCCCGCTGACGCCGCGGGGGCTACGGGGACGCCTGGAAGTGCGGGCGCTGCGGGGGACGTGGTTGGCGCGGGAAGCGTCGTTACCACCTCCCCTGCGGCCGATGCAGGAGCAGGAGGCACCGGGGAAGGGCAGCACCAACTACATTCCAGCGGCCACGTCCCACGAGGTACGGGAGGAGAGATCATTCCATCTGCACCTCCTCGTCTGGCCGAAGGGCACAGCCGCAGCGGGGGTACTCGCTCTGGGGGGAATCGCAACTCCCCCACCGCTCCCGCCACGGGAGCGGCCGTAGAACATGCGACACCCCCGGAACGAGCCGACCTAGCCGCTACGCTGAACGAAGCCGCTGGCCCTCAAGCGCCTCCACCTCGTCCACACGCCGTCCAGGCGGCTGGCTCACAACGACGAGAGCATGGCGCGACCGCCACCGGCACCGTCAGGAGCTGGGCGACGTTACGATCTTCATCGACGTCCATGCCGAGCACCGCTTCGGAGGCCATGGCACGAGCCCAGCTATTGTTGAAATTTCCGCCGGCAGCCGATCAGATGGATGAGTAGAGAGCCACCATTCAGAGTTTGATTGGCTTCGCCGAGGCGGGAGGATCGCAGCGGGCCACGCAGCGGCAACGGCCCACGCTGCTGGCCGTGCGGATGGGGCCACTCCTATGGTTCGCAAGCATCAAATGATTCATAATCAAGTGATTCCAAAAGTCCATCCGTATGGAGTTTCTTCATGCGCTTTACACCAATATGACCTAAACGGCAGTGCCACAAATATGTTGCACTATCATCATCAACTTTGCATCTTTTGGCATCAATATTATGAATATGTGTATCACCACGATCGAGATTCAACAAAAATAGACCACTCTTCAAGGGTGCATGACCATAAAATATATTACTCATATAAATAGAACAACCATTATTCTTTGATTTAAATGAATAACCGTCTCGCATTAAACAAGATCCAGATATAATGTTCATGCTCAACGCTAGCACCAAATAACAATTATTCAGGTCTAAAACTAACCCCGAAGGTAGATGTAGAGGTAGCGTGCCGACGGTGATCACATCGACCTTGGAACCATTTCCGACGCGCATCGTCACCTTGTCCTTAGCCAATCTTCGTTTAATCCATAGCCCCTGTTTCGAGTTGAAAATATGAGCAACAGAACCAGTATCAAATACCCAGGCGCTACTACGAGCATTAGTAAGGTACACATCAATAACATGTATATCAAATATACCTTTGTTCACTTTGCCATCCTTCTTATCCGCCAAATACTTGGGGCAGTTCCGCTTCCAGTGACTAGTCCCTTTGCAGTAGAAGCACTCAGTTTCAGGCTTAGGTCCAGACTTGGGCTTCTTCCCGGGAGTGGCAACTTGCTTGCCATTCTTCTTGAAGTTGCCCTTCTTTCCTTTGCCCTTTTTCTTGAAACTAGTGGTCTTGTTAACCATCAACACTTGATGCTCCTTCTTGATTTCTACCTCCGCAGCTTTGAGCATAGCGAAGAGCTCGGGAATTGTCTTATCCATCCCTTGCATGTTATAGTTCATCAAGAAGCCTTTGTAGCTTGGTGGCAGTGATTGAAGAACTCTGTCAATAACACTATCATCCGGAAGATTAACTCCCAGCTGAGTCAAGTGATTATGATATCCAGACATTCCGAGTATGTGTTCACTGACATAACTGTTCTCCTCCATCTTGCAGCTATAGAACTTGTTGGAGACTTCATATCTCTCAACTCGGGCATTTGCTTGAAATATTAACTTCAACTCCTGGAACATCTCATATGGTCCATGACGTTCAAAACGTCTTTGAAGTCTTGATTCTAAGCCGTAAAGCATGGCACACTGAACTATCGAGTAGTCATCAGATCGAGCTTGCCAGACGTTCATAACATCAGCATCTGCTCCTGCAGCAGGCCTTTCACCTAGCGGTGCATCAAGGACATAATTCTTCTGTGCTGCAATGAGGATAATCCTCAAGTTACGGACCCAGTCCGTGTAGTTGCTACCATCATCTTTCAACTTAGCTTTCTCTAGGAACGCATTAAAATTCAAGGGAACGGTAGCACGGGCCATTGATCTACAACATAGATATGCAAAAACTATCAGGACTAAGTTCATGATAAATTAAGTTTAATTAATCATATTACTTAAGAACTCCCACTTAGATAGACATCCCTCGAGTCATCTAAATGATCACGTGATCCATATCAACTAAACCATGTCCGATCATCATGTGAGATGGAGTAGTTTTCAATGGTGAACATCTCTATGTTGATCATATCTACTATATGATTCACGTTTGACCTTTCGGTCTCCAGTGTTCCGAGGCCATGTCTGTACATGCTAGGCTCGTCAAGTTTAACCCGAGTATTCCGCACGTGCAAAACTGTCTTGCACCCGTTGTATGTGAACGTAGAGCTTATCACACCCGATCATCACGTGGTGTCTCGGCACGACGAACTGTCGCAACGGTGCATACTCAGGGAGAACACTTATACCTTGAAATTTTAGTGAGGGATCATCTTATAATGCTACCGCCGTACTAAGCAAAATAAGATGCATAAAAGATAAACATCACATGCAATCAAAATATGTGACATGATATGGCCATCATCATCTTGTGCCTTTGATCTCCATATCCAAAGCACCGTCATGATCTCCATCGTCACCGGCATGACACATTGATCTTCATCGCAGCGTCGTTGTCGTCTCGCCAACTATTGCTTCTACAACTATCGCTAACGCATAGTGATAAAGTAAAGCAATTACATGGCGATTGCATTTCATACAATAAAGTGACAACCATAAGGCTCCTGCCAGTTGACGATAACTTTTACAAAACATGATCATCTCATACAATAACGTATATCACATCATGTCTTGACCATATCACATCACAACATGCCCTGCAAAAACAAGTTAGACGTCCTCTACTTTGTTGTTGCAAGTTTTACGTGGCTGCTACGGGCTTCTAGTAAGAACCGTTCTTACCTACGCATCAAAACCACAATGATGTTTTGTCAAGTTTGCTGTTTTAATCTTCAACAAGGACCGGCCGTAGTCAAATTCGATTCAACTAAAGTTGGAGAAACAGACACCCGCCAGCCAGCTTTATGCAACAAGTTGCATGTCTGTCGGTGGAACCGGTCTCATGAACACGGTCATGTAAGGTTGGTCCGGGCCGCTTCATCCAACAATACTGCCTAATCAAAATAAGGCATTGGTGGTAAGCAGTATGACTATCATCGCCCACAACTCTTTGTGTTCTACTCGTGCATATCATCTATGCATAGACCTGGCTCGGATGCCACTGAAGGGGAACGTAGCATGCAATTTCAAAAAATTCTATGCTCACGCAAGATCTATCTAGGAGATGCATAGCAACGAGAGGGGGAGAGTGTGTCCACGTACCCTCGTAGATCGAAGGCGGAAGCGTTAGCTTAACGCGGTTGATGTAGTCGAACGTCTTCTCGATTCAACCGATCAAGCACCGAACGTACGGCACCTCCGAGTTCTGCACACGTTCAGCTCGATGACGTCCCTCGAACTCTTGATCCAGCAAAGTGTCGAGGGAGAGTTTCGTCAGCACGACGGTGTGGTGACAGTGATGGTGAAGCGATCCGCGCAGGGCTTCGCCTAAGCACTACGACAATATGACCGGAGGAGTAAACGGTGGAGGGGGTGCCGCACACGGCTAAGAACAATTGTTGTGTCCTTGGAGGCGGCCCCCACCCCCGTATATAAAGGAGGGAGAGGGGAGGAGGCCGGCCTAGGGTGCGCCAAGTGGGAGGAGTCCCACTTGGACTCCTAGTCCAATTCGTCCTCCCCCCTTTCCTTTTACCGGAAGGGGAAAGGGGGAAGGAGAGGGAGGAGGAGAAGGAAAGGGGGGCGCCGCCCCCTCCCCTTGTCCAATTCAGACTCCCCATGGGGGGGGGGGGGCGCGGCCACCCCTTGTGGGCTGCCTATCCTCCCGCCTATGGCCCATATGGCCCATATCTTTCCCCCAGGGGTTCCGGTACCCCCCTCGGTACTCCGATACGTACCCGATACATTCCGAAACACTTTCGGTGTCCGAATACTATCGTCCAATATATCAATCTTTACCTCTCGACCATTTCGAGACTCCTCGTCATGTCCGTGATCTCATCCGGGACTCCGAACAATCTTCGGTCACCAAAACACATAACTCACAATACAAATCGTCATCGAACGTTAAGCGTGCGGACCCTACGGGTTCGAGAACTATGTAGACATGACCGAGACACATCTCTGGTCTATAACCAACAGTGGAACCTGGATGCTCATATTTGTTCCTACATATTCTACGAAGATCTTTATTTGTCAAACCGCAATGACAACATACGTCATTCCCTTTGTCATCGGTATGTTACTTGCCCGAGATTCGATCGTCGGTATCTCCATACCTAGTTCAATCTCGTTACCGGCAAGTCTCTTTACTTGTTCCGTAATGCATCATCCCATAACTAACTCTTTAGTCACATTGCTTGCAAGGCTTATCATGATGTGCATTACCGAGAGGGCCCAGAGATACCTCTCCGATACTCGGAGTGATAAATTCTAATCTCGATCTATGCCAACCCAACAAACACCTTTAGAGCATCTTTATAATCACCCAGTTACATTGTGACGTTTGATAGCACACAAGGTGTTCCTCCGGTATTCGGGAGTTGCATAATCTCATAGTCAAAGGAATATGTATAAGTCATGAAGAAAGCAATAGCAATAAAACTTAACGATCATTATGCTAAGCTAACGGATGGGTCTTGTCCATCACATCATTCTCCTAATGATGTGATCCCGTTCATCAAATGACAACACATGTCTATGGTTAGGAAACTTAACCATCTTTGATCAACGAGCTAGTCTAGTAGAGGCTTACAAGGGACTCGGTGTTTTGTCTATGTATTCACACATGTATCAAGTTTCCGGTTAATACAATTCTAGCATGAATAATAAAAATTTATCATGATATAAGGAAATATAAATAACAACTTTATTATTGCCTCTAGGGCATATTTCCTTCATTTGCCGAGAAGGAGAAAAGAAACTGCTGGCGGAGATACACAATGGTATGTGCGGTTCCCACATTGGATCAAGGGCGTTGGTTGGGAAAGCTTTTCGGCAAGGATTCTACTGGCCCACCACTCTCCAAGATGCGGTCGAGCTTGTCACCAAGTGTGAAGCCTGCCAGTTCCATTCCAAGAACATCCACCTGCCTGCCCAAGCTCTTCAGACAATCCGTTTGTTGTGGCCATTTTTGGTCTGGGGGCTCGATATCCTCGGCCCTTTCCCCCGTGCTGCCGGGGGCTTTGAATTCTTGTTCGTTGCAATTGACAAGTTTACAAAGTGGCCGGAAGTAGAGCCCGTGAGAAAGGTGACTGCTCAGTCAGCTATCAAGTTCTTGAAAGGATTGGTGTGCCGCTTCGGAGTTCCTGCCCGGATCATCACTGACAACGGCACCCAGTTCACGAGTCGCGCCTTTATGCAATACGTTCATGCCCTTGGAAGCAAAATCTCGTTCGCTTTTGTGGCCCATCCAAGGAGCAACGGGCAAGCAGAGAGGGTGAACGCTGAAGTGT
This sequence comes from Thinopyrum elongatum, assembly GCA_011799875.1. Classification (NCBI taxonomy): domain Eukaryota; kingdom Viridiplantae; phylum Streptophyta; class Magnoliopsida; order Poales; family Poaceae; genus Thinopyrum; species Thinopyrum elongatum. The sequence goes on along the minus strand of CM022298.1, from coordinate 406,422,263 downwards.
TGCGAGGACTCAAGACGAGAACTTTCAATAGGCTGCAGAAGTGCGGCAGGCGGTGGATCGATGAGCTGCCGATGGTTCTTTGGTCCCTCAGAATGACACCAAATTGAGCTACCGGGCAGACTCCCATCTCCCTAGTCTATGGGGCAGAAGCAGATATGCCCACGGAACTCATTTACGGGTCGCCTCGAGTGCTTGCCTACGATGAAGTAGCGCAAGATCAGCACTGGCGTGACGACGCTATGCTACTCGAGGAGAACCGTCTCCGGGCTGCTACGCGTGCCGCACGCTATCAGCAGGCCCTGCGTCACTATCACAGCCGCAGGGTTCATGCCCGGTGTTTTGAGGAAGGCGACCTTGTCCTTAGGCGCGTTCAGTCCGCCAAGGGTGCAAACAAGTTGACGCCAAAGTGAGAAGGCCCTTACCGGGTAGTACGAGTCACCAGACCTGGCGCAGTCCATCTGGAGACCGAAGATGGCATTCAGTTGCAAAACTCATGGAACATTGAGCATCTCCGCAAGTTCTACCCGTAAGGTGCGGCTGTCGGGCCCTGCCCGGCAGCCACCCTTTTGTACAGGCCTTGCCTCTGTTGCATGTAACCCCTTGTACAAAGCCAGGCGCAGACCCTGAGCAACAGAGAAATAAATGAAGCGCTGGGGGGCCCCCGACAGATTGCATGCATGCATAAGCATATCATGAGCATTGCATGTTCATGTAGATAAGATCGCATGAGGCATCATTTTCATCTGCATCATACTGCAGGCTCCTACCGTGGATTCGGTCCCAAAAAAGGAGAAGAGAAGACAAGCCTACATCGCGATCCCTGGCAAGCCCAAACAGATAAGTTCTCTCTCTTATCCATACGAGTTCTATAAGTAAAGCTTGTGCATAGGAAAACCTCGCCGCTTTCAAGACTTAGGTGCTCCCGTCCCTTGACTCGAATGTTGCTTCGGTCAGGGAGGTTGTAGTGGCCTTTGGCGAGGAAGTTGGCGGGGGGCTGGTCCCTCTTCATGATTTGTGCCCGGCAGGCCCAGCCCCGCGGCAGCAACTAGAGGGTACCAGCAGGATAGCCTACCGGGGAAAAACTTGTTTACTTGAGCGTAAAGAGGCATTCTCCCTCTGCCTGGACATGTTCCATGCACAAGTGCCCGACAAGATTTATCTTTTTCATTAATATGCTGATCAACAAGTACAGACCTTACAGAACACAAACATGGATGAAAGAGATTACATAATTTGAACTAAAGTTTGGCAAATGCCTACATAAAAAAAAGAGAGATAAATGCTCATGATCCCTTTTTCTACTCCGTCCTTCCCTTCTTCGAAACAACAGGGGGGAACAAAGAAGACGGAGGGAAGGCCCGGCTGGGATTCGAAGCCTCCCCAGGATCAGGAGGACGCCGTTCCCGGGATAGGAGGAAGAAACCGGAGGGTAGGTGTGGATGGTGACGCTGCCGGAAGCTCAACCAGTGGTGATGGTGCTGCCGGCAAGCACGCCCCGTTGGAGCGGTCGCCCCCACTCTTGGCGGATCATGGGTCGCCGCCACCTCCTTTACCACTGTCGCTCGAAGCTCCCGCCACGCCAACCAGGGTGAACACCAAGCACTCCGAGTAGCACCACAGAGAGCATGGTCGTCTCCAATGACCCGAAGACGAGGGACCACCGCCCTTTAAAGAAGCACACATGGGGACGAAGAGCCCGCCCATATGCCGGGCAGGCGGTGCCGTGAGAGGAGGAATCCGCCACTACTGATACCAAACCACCTTTGCGGCCTCCCTCCGGCATCACAGGAAAAGGAGGACCAGGCCACGATCGACTACCATGCCTCGTGTCCCTTATGGGCCTCGCCGTGGTGTTGCTTGCATCGCCCCTCACTAAAATTGGAGCTACGGGCGGCCCGGCGACAAGCGCACCAGAGTCACTACCTCCGGCGCTACCACCGCGCCGCCCGCGCACCCCCCTGAAGCCTGCGCGAAGACAGGAAGAGGATTCTACCCTTGTACTCGACACCGTCGACCCCAAGCTGGGGCCTAGGGCTTGGCCCCAAGCTCTCCTCTTCAGCATACCTCAGGAGGAATGTGACACCCTGGATTTTGCCCATTTCTTTTTCCTTTTTATTTTGGTCTGGATTTGCTTTTCTGTGGCTTAGTAGTCCTGAAACCTGGAGAGATCACCCTTGATTCCTCTCCCAAGTGGCTTGCTAACCTCAAAATCATCCCAAGACCTTGTCATTTCCATCTTGGACCAATCCCAATATTCTTTTCTTGGGAATATTCCTTTTTCTATTAAAGGAATAACCCTGTCAGCTCTGAGTTGTGAAGCAACTCATATTTCTATCATTCCCAAAATTCCCAAATAATTCTCATAAATCCTTTGGGACATATCTTATCCAGATATGTCAAAATATTCCTTGCCATGTCCAGAAATATTTCACAATTATTTCTTTTCTGATTCTGCTCCAGTTGTCAGATTGAGAAGCAAGTACCCTTTATATTGGCCTACTTGCTCTCAAACTTTTTGGGCATCCTTTCCTATCCATCTCATTGCCACATTCCAAAATTCAACTTTATTTGGATATTAAATCTCCCATGGCTTATTTCCTAAGTTCCTGGTCAACTGGGGGCTTAATGAAGGAAGTACTAGTTAGGAGTATCCAAATGAGTTGAAATTTTACAAGCATATCAATATGTTCAAATCATGACTCTCCACCAAGTTTCAACCCTATCCAAGCATCTATGTGATCACAACACCAAATCTTTGTTTCTGGTAATTATTATGGGTTGTGAAGCAACTATCATTTTTATTGCTCCATAATTCATGAATAATTTCCAGAACATGCTTCTACCCATATCTAACTTCTCCATAAAATTTGGGCTCAATTCATCTTCCCAATAATTCCCTAGAATTATTGCAAGTTTCTGGACAGAGAGGATGCTTGTGAAGCAAGTACCATTATGGCTTGTCCATTTGGTATGAAATTTTTACAGCATCATTATATGTCCAAATCATCAAGTCTTGCCCAATTTCAACTCAATTTGCCACTTGAGGTGACTGGCACTTCAAGATTGGCATTCTGGACCAGGTTATGCAGTTGTTAAGCAACTATGTTAAACCCTGGTCTGTTTCCCTTCAAATTCCACAGAATAGTAGTTCTTCCTATCCTAAACCTCCCAGACATTTCAGTTGGACCTTATCCCTCTTCTGTTGATTACAGAATTCATCAAACAGTTTGCTACAGCAACCTTTCAGTGAGAATTCCCATCACCCTTGGACTTTCTCGTTGATCTATCACATCCACGGTGCCTTGGGAAGCAAGGTCCCTTATCTAGACAACATTTTGGGTGCCAGAAAGCATTGCATGCCACTGTGCACGCGGTGACCACCGTTTTGGCACGCAGTGGACGCGTGCCGAACGCCGTTTGCTCGGGGCCCCTCCTCTCCTTGTCGGTTTCGCGCGATTAGTCTTGTCCCACAGCTCTCCCTCGCTGTCTTCTTCTCCCCAGACCTCTCTCCCCCTCCAGTCCCATCCTCGCCGCTCTGCGACGAGCTCCGCCCTATTCTGCCCGTAGCCGCCGTTGGCGTTTTCTCCGTCTCGAGCCTTCCCGAGCTCGCCTGAGCCCTCCTGAGCGCTCCCGAGCCTTCTCAGCTTCTCTCCGATCTCTCTGGTCGTCTCTCCCCTCCTCCATGAGCTCTCTCGAAGCTCCGGCACGCTTCGCTGCGGCCGTGGCCGAGCCCTGCGCCGTCCGGCTATTTATAGGCTGCCCCGAGCCCTCCCGAGCTCACGAGAGCCTCTTCCGTCCTCCTCTGTCCCTCCCCATTCCCCTGCCCGAGCCCCGGAGCTCCTCTCCGCCTCCAATGACCGTCGGGGCCGCCGCTCGGCTCCGGATAAATTCCGGCGAGCTGCGCCCGGACTCCCCCTCCTTTCTCCACCGCAAGAACCACTGCGGTCCGGCGGTCCTTTCCCCCTTCTTGCCCCGTCGTTTGGGTGCCGGAGACGCCGTCTTCGAATCTGGCCGACGACCACCGCCGTGGGCGCTCTAACCGCCGCCGTCTTGGGCCCCTCCGCCGTCCGAGCCCAGGCGGGATGAATGCGGCGCCTCCTTCCGGTCCCGTCGGTGGTCCAAGCTCCACCGGGGACGGCCGGAGCCGCCCGGGCCATCGCCGGCGGCGATCTACCTCGCCTCGCTCCTGTCCCCGATCGGGAGGAGGAAGAAGGAGGTGGGAGGAGAGAGAGGGCCAGCGCGGGCCCCGCCCGTCGGTGACCCAGGAGCCGGCCCCGCCACTGCTAAGGTGGATAAGTGGAGGCGTATTCCTCCGGAATACGTCTTCCTCTGGGGAAAACGCATTTTATTTGAATGCGCAAGCGGCTGAGCTGCTCAGGGACCCGGATGCAATTATCTCTTTTGCTGATTGGTCCCTGGCAGAAAATCATTCATATCTTTTTGCCCGGGACTCCGATTCAGACGAAACCAGTGCCCACTTCTTCGTCTCATCGAGCCCGTTCCGATGGTGTCATTCTCATGCTATGTTGACACAGCAGAAATGACCATTTTGCCCTTGCCTTAAACAGCCCCTCTGAGAGAGAACTGTTTCCGGCATTCGTCCCCGCGACATTTCCGCACTTCATTCCGATGACTCCTTCATCTCCAGGCAAGCCACAACCCTCATCTGCATAATTGCAATGTAATATCATAGTTTAATTAATTACTTTAATAGCAAGAATGTTATCTGTAGCATGGATTGGATTATGACATGCATGAGTAGATGTTGAATACCGGATTGTTAATGACTAGTAGTTTACCCACTCGTTGAGGTTATGATGTTGAGATTACCGTCTATGATTATTTTCGTTTTCATCCGGCATTTGTGAATATGAACTAGTAGCAGTAGCCTAAGCATGCCGGTTATTGGATTACTATGATATCGGAGTATCAGCTGTGGCAGAAAGATTGTTCAGGGATAAGATGCCTAATTTGACCAACTAAGTTAACTTGATGAAACAACCTGGTAATAAGTGAACTTAGTTGGTTGATCGAGAGTCACCTGTCCGGGCTTATTCGTGCAGCCACATTTGCCGGTATGGGACGGCCTTGACTTGGTCTGATCGCGTGCTCTTCCACCGGTACCTCCAAAGAGGGAGGGTTATGCGCGCGCGCTACCCTGGCCCGGTAGGCGGCGATAACCCTGTGAGCCCAGTTGAGTTATTGGATCCAGGTCCCCGTTTGGGACAGTTTGTTTGGCCAGGACGCTGGCAGGTGTCTTGAGGACACGGGGCCACCCAGGGCTTGACTCCAAGAGGGAGTATGATTGCCGGTCGTACGATGGAAGAGTCACGGGTCAGGCGGGTTTCGTCGGAACGTCGTTGGTCCACCCGAATGGGAGCACGAGGCCATGAGTTCCGTGGTGTGGGTAAAGTGTACAACCTCTGCAGAGTATTAAATCTATTCGAATAGCCGTGTCCACGGTATTGGATAGCCCGTCCAGACCTCTATAGGAGATCAACCGTTATAATGACAGTGATAAGGAAGGAACTCATCTGAGTATGGTAACAGTCGGATATCATGCCATGGGCAAGTATTGGTAACGATCTCGAGGATGATCGTTGGATGTTCTTGGAGTGATCATGAGTTGGTCACCAGAATGTAGGAAGAGTAGCCTGTTATTGCTCATTTCAACCATTCCTTCGGTAACAATAAATCTTAACTTAATCTTGATTGTTGTGATGTTGTCTTGCCTTAATGCTGATGTTTGTTGTGAGCTTGCGAGTACATTCAAAGTACTCACCTGGCGTGTCATGCCAGTTTGCAGGTCATGCCATGATTGATTGTTTGTTGGAGATGTTGCGTGCGCGAGCTAGGATACGCGTTGTAGCCAGAGTCCCTGCGGAGTGGAGTCCATCACCGCCGATGTTGTTCCGCTGCTGAGAGATACTCCGCTTCCCCAGGTCGATCCGCTGTTAGCATAGAGCTATTTTGAGCAGGCGTAGTGTCGCCGTGTTGATGTAATCTTTGTAACCGTATTTATAGCAATAAAGAGCTGATTTGTTCTATGCCAACAGTGCCGTATTCCAGTGGACTTGTCCCTGGGACTGGAATACGGGGCGTTCCGGTTTCCTCTGAGCCGGGGTGCCACAAGGAAGTAGAGAATGAAGAAGGTGAGCAGACGAATACTCCCACTCCTCCCCCGTCCCTCCTTTTATAGACAGGCCGGGGTCGGGAGCCGCTCCCTCAGTAGGGGACCGTCGTCCTCCTTCACCAATCCATGAAGACTAGGCCCCTGCCTTAACGTTCCCCCGCACCACGCGCCTCCATTACCTACCCTGCTCGATGCATGTAGCATACGTGGCCGGGGATAAGGGTGTGGTGGGAAGAGTGAATTGGCAGTTACTCGCCCGTGCGTTAAAGTCATTCACGAGCCACTACAAGAGTGGCCCCACTGCGGTTGGCATTATGCGATGGGCGGAAGAACCGGAAACTGATCCGAGCTCGGATTAATGAAGAACCAAAGAAGATCTCAAAGGGCGAGCGGCTATTTCCCCCTCGCCTGTGCACAAGTTAGGGCCTACCCCGACGACGCCTGACAGCTCATTCGGGCCAGGCCCGGGGGCTCCTGTTGGTGCAACAAACCCTGGGTTTGTTGCCTAGACAGTGCACAGGCCCAAGATCAGGGTTGCAATGTCCAAGACAAGGCCAAGGTAAAAGAGATAAGCTTTTTGACAAATCAAAGGGCAAGCTGAGAAGACCAAGTCAAGCCAAGAAGCAAGACACCGCTAAGGGAAAACCTCCCTTGCCGGGCAGGAGAGCCTGGCGAGGTCAAAGTTGCCCCAGAAGCGAGCCTCAGGATCGCCCTGGCAGGCCTGCCGGGGCATACGAAGGTAAAACGCCCCACCAAGGCTTCACCGTCCCACCTCACCATGATGCAAATCACCGATCGGTGCGGTGTCAAGCCCCGAGATGACTAAGTGGCTGCCTTTCGCCACATGGCATCCATTTCCTACGAAAATCACCTCCAGATGACAGCCGTCCTGCGACGTGTCATGCAGACAGGAGAGAAGGTGGCCAAATGGCCCGGCAAGGCGTGCCGGGCAGGCCATGATGTGACACTGAGCGACGCATTTAATGCATACTGCTCTATCTATAGAGGAGAGATGATAGCACTGTTCGCTATCTAATCAGTACACAATGACTGATTTGCCACTGTGGTGAACCCTTAATCTATAAAAGGAGGCCCATGGCAACCATAGAAAGGATTCGGACCCCTGTACACCCATACACGCGTAGCTGCTCTCGCCCCGAGGCAACCCTGCCGGGCAAGAGTGCTGCATTTCCACCACCATCCACCATGAATCCACCAAAGTAGGAGTAGGGTTTTACGCCTCGCGGCGGCCCGAACCTGGGTAAAAACTGCATGTGTGATCTCTGTCGTGCTACGCTGCGCTCCTCCGCTCTTTGTGCAATGCGCTCAGTCCCCCTGCCGAACCAAAAGGGGCCCTTGGCCCCATAGGTGGCCGTGGTTTCCCACGACAAAGGGGTGCATGGGGGCTTCGGGTATGGCATCAGGAATCATGAAGGAGAAGATGTCTTAAGCTTTTATCTAGCCTATAACATGATTGTAGCCAACACCCTATTTAGAAAGAGAGAATCACATATGGTGACTTTTAGTAGTGGCCAACACTCTAGCCAGATTGATTTCATCATCTCGAGAAGAGAAGATAGGTGTGCGTGCCTAGACTGTAAGGTGATACCTGGAGAGAGTGTTGTACCTCAGCATAAGTTGGTGGTTGCTGACTTCCGCTTTTGGATTTGTGTCCAGTGGGATAACCATGCCAAATTCGCTAGAACGAAGTGGTGGAAGCTCAAGGGGAAGGTAGCTCAGGCATTCAAGGAGAGGGGCATTAAGGAGGGCCCTTGGGAGGAAGGAGGGGATGCAGACAATGTGTGGATGAAGATGGAGACTTGCATTCGTAAGGTGGCCTCGGAGGAGTTTGGAGTGTCCAGGGGAAGGAGAAGCAAAGATAAGGATACTTGGTGGTGGAATGATGATGTCCAGAAGGCGATTAAAGAGAACAAATATTGTTTCAGACACCTATACCTGCATAGGAGTGCAGACAACATAGAGAAGTACAAGGTGGCGAAGAAGGCTGCAAAGCAAGCTGCATTGAAGCAAGGGGTCAGGCGTATGAGGACCTCTACCAACGGTTAAGCTGCATTGAAGGCGAAAGGGACATCTATAAGATGGCCAAGATCCAAGAGAGGAAGACGAGGGATATTGGCCAAGTCAAATGCATCAAGGATGGAGCAGACCAACTCTTGGTGAAGGACGAGGAGATTAAGCATAGATGGTGGGAGTACTTCGACAAGCTGTTCAATAGGGAGAATGAGAGTTCTACCATTGAACTGGATGACTCCTTTGATGAGACCAGCATGTGTTTTGTGCGGCGAATCCAGGAGTCTGAGGTTAAGGGTGCTTTAAAAATGATGAAAGGAGGCAAGGCGATGGCCCCTGATTGTATCCCCATTGAGGTGTGGAAAGGCCTCGGGGACATAGAGATAGTATGGCTAACCAAGCTTTTCAACCTCATTTTTCGGGCAAACAAGATGACAGAAGAATGGAGACGGAGTATATAGTACCAATCTTCAAGAACAAGGGGGGTGTTCAAAGTTGTACTAATTACCATGGAATTAAGCCGATGAGCCATACAATGAAGCTATGGGAGAGAGTCATTGAGCACCGCTTAAGAAGAATGACAAGCATGACCAAAAATTAGTTTGGTTTCATGCCTGGGAGGTCGACCATGGAAGCCATTTTCTTGGTAAGACAACTTATGGAGAGATACAAGGAGCAAAAGAAGGACTTGCATATGGTGTTCATTGACTTGGAGAAGGCCTATGATAAGATACCGCGGAATGTCATGTGGTGGGCCTTGGAGAAACACAAAGCCCCAGCAAAGTACATTACCCTTATCAAGGACATGTATGATAATGTTGTGACAAGTGTTCGAACAAGGGAAGTTGACACTGATGACTTCCCGATTAAGATAGGACTGCATCAGGGGTCAGCTTTGAGCCCTTATCTTTTTGCCTTGGTGATGGATGAGGTCACAAGGGATATACAAGGAGATATCCCATGGTGTATGCTCTTTGTGGATGATGTGGTGCTAGTTGACGATAGTCGGGTGGGGGTAAATAGGAAGTTAGAGTTATGAAGAAAAACCTTGGAATCGAAAGGGTTTAGGCATAGTAGAACTAAAACCGAGTACATGATGTGCGGTTTCAGTACTACTAGGTGTGAGGAGGAAGTGGTTAGCCTTGATGGGCAGGTGGTGCTTCAGAAGGACACCTTTCGATATTTGGGTCAATGTTGCAGGAGGATGGGGGTAGTGATGAAGATGTGAACCATCAAATCAAAGCCGGATGGATGAAGTGGCGCCAAGCTTCTGGCATTCTATGTGACAAGGGAGTGCCACAAAAGCTAAAAGGCAAGTTCTACAGGAAGGCGGTTCGACCCGCAATGTTGTATGGCGCCAAGTGTTGGCCGACTAAAAGGCGACATGTTCAACAGTTAGGTGTGGTGGAGATGCGTATGTTGAGATGGATGTGTGGCCACACGAGGAAGGATTGAGTCCGGAATAATGATATACGAGATAGAGTTGGGGTAGCACCAATTGAAGAGAAGCTTGTCCAACATCGTCTGAGATGGTTTGGGCATATTCAGCGCAGGCCTCCAGAAGCTCCAGTGCATAGCGGACGGCTAAAGCGTGCGGAGAATGTCAAGAGAGATCAGGGTAGACTGAATTTGACATGGGAGGAGTCCGTTAAGAGAGACCTGAAGGATTGGAGTATCACCGAAGAACTAGCTTTGGACAGGGGTTCGTGGAAGCTTGCTATTCATGTGCCAGAGCCATGAGTTGGTCGCGAGATCTTATGGGTTTCACCTCTAGCCTACCCCAACTTGTTTGGGACTAAAGGCTTTGTTGTTGTTGTTGTTGTAAAAAAATAAGTACCAAACGGAGTCCAAACACTACGAAACTTTTTGACTTTTTTTAGGACAAGAGAGACCCTAGAAGCTTCGGAAGGAGACCAGACGACGATCGAGGAGTCGGCAAGGCAACAAGGTGCGCCCTGTTACCCTGTGGCCCAACGAGGCTCCGTCTGGCCTAATTCCACTTCTATAAATTCTCAAATATTGGGAAACAAACAAAGAGCCACCTGAAACCCGTTTTCCGCCGCCACAAGTTCTTGTTCTTCCGCGATCCCATCTGGAGGCCTTTCCCGGTACTCTGCCGGAGGGGGAATCAATCACGGAGGGCTTCTACATCATCCTTGCTGCCTTCAGATGATGCGTGAGTAGTTCACCACACACCTACGGGTCCATAGCTAGTAGCTAGATGGCTCCTTCTCTCACTTTTATCTTCAATACCATGTTCTCCTCGATGTTCTTGGAGTTCTATCCGGTGTAATCTTCTTTTGCGGTGTGTTTGTTGGGATCCTATGAATTGTGGGTTTATGATCTGAATATTCATGAGAAGTAATTGAGTCTTTTCTGAACTTTATAATGCATGATTTTTATAGCTTTGTATTGCTCTCCGATCTATCTGTTTGGTTTGGCCTACTAGATTGATTTATCATCAGTGGGAGAGGTGCTTTGTGATGGGTTCAATCTTGCGGTGCTCTATATCCCAGCGATAGAATGGGACAAGACATGTATTTGTATTATTGTCATTATAGGTAAAACGACGGGGTTTATTCATATTAATTGGGTTTACTTTTTCTACATCATGTCATCTTGCTTAAGGCGTTACTCCGTTTTTCATGAACTTAATACCATAGATGCATGGTGCATAGCGGTCAATTGGTGGAATACTAGTAGTAGATGCAGGCAGGAGTTGGTCTACTTGTATCTGACGTGATGCCTATATACATGATCATTGCCTTGGATATCTTCATAACTATGCGCTTTTCTATCAATTGCCCAACAGTAATTTGTTCACCCATTGTATGCTATGTGTTCGAGAGAGAAGCCTCTAGTGAAAACTATGGCCCCCGAGTCTACTTTAATCATATTATAAAATCCAAAATTCCTTTGCTGCAATTTTATTACTTTTATTTTGTTTTCTAGTTTAGCCATCTACCTATACAAGATTTGATCCTTTCATGTAACGAGTTCAAGGGGATTGACAACCCGCTTGCCCACGTTGGGTGCAAGTATTTGCTTTAGTGTGTGCAAGTGTTGTTCACGAGGCTGTGCATCATTCTCCTGTTGGTTCGATAAACCTTGGTTCTCACTGAGGGAAATACTTATCTCTACTATACTGCATCTCCCTTTCTCTTTGGGGAAAATCCCAACATAGCTCACAAATAGCAGTGGTCGAGGTGTTTGGACCTCAGTACTTGAGAGAACCAACTACCGCATACACCGAAAGGCTCATGACACTCTCAGAAGCAAGAGGATGGCCAGGTATGCTTGGATATCTTTATTGCATGCACTAGAGTTGGAAGAACTACCCATATGCTCTACACGGGCAATATTAAGATCATGTTAAGAAACCCACCATCATTCTTGAAGCAGTTGCATCACAGGACCTCTAGATTTGGCATGCTTTCTTTGACATGCTTGAGTCTCACAATGACATCAATGTGTTGAACTGGTCTCCATTGTTTTCTAGGTTGATGGAAGGACAAACTCCTTCGTGTAACTATGTTGTTATTGACATGACTATAGCATGGGCTATTATCTTGTTGACGGTTTCTGTCCTCCTTGGGTGACCTTCATCAAGACCATCTCTAAATAGGTTGGTCAGAAAAGAGCCCACTTTGCCCAAAGATAAGAAAGAGCTAGAAAGTATGTGGGGAGGGAATTTGTAGTGGTCCAAGCCCACTTTGCAGTTGCTCGAGGACCTGCAAAACTATGGGATCCAGAGACCTTGTTGAAGCTTGAAGGTGATGGCATGTTGTGTGTTCTTGCACAACATAATCATGGAGAATGAGGGTGAATATGCTGTCGAAAGTTTGAAATTTGAGAACATGAGTGATCCTATCCAACTTCCACATCAGAATCCGGCAACGTTTGATGAGTTTGTCCAAATGCATCAAGAAAATTGGCATCGAGAACCTCATGAGCAGCTTAAGGAAGATCTGATTGAGCATATGTTGGCTCTTAAAAAGACAACTAGAACTATCTCTACTGTACTACATCCCCCCCCCCCCTCTTTGGGGAAAATCCAAACACAACTCACAAGTAGCAGGAAGAATTTCTGGCGCCGTTACTAGGGTGACATCATCAAAACCTATCAAGTACCTATACACAAACTATCATATACTTGCTCTACTTTTTATTTGCCTTTGCATCTCGTTTTCATCTCCCCCACTTCTCATAAAAATACAAAAACACACAAATGTTTGCTTTGTTAGTTTTCTCCTTTGCTTGCTTGCTTTGTCGCTATGTCTCAAGAAAATACCAAGTTCTATGACTTTTCAAATACTAATAATAATGATTTTATTAGTACTCAAATTGCTCCTCCCGCCACTAGTGCGGAGTCATATGATATTAATGCTGCTCTACTAAATCTTGTTATGAAGGAACAATTTTCTGGAAATCCTAATGAGGATTTTGCATCCCATCTTAATACTTTCGTTGAATTATGCTATGTGCAAAAGAAAAAAATGTGGATAATGATATTATAAAATTGAAATTATTTCCTTTCTTGCTAAGAGATCGTTGAATCATGGGATAAGTGTAAGGATGCTTTTATTGTCAAGTATTTTCCTCTCGCTAAGATTATCTCTCTCAGAAATCAAATTATGAATTTCAAGCAAGTTGAGCATGAAGATTATGGATGATTATACAAAATTTCTATGCGGGACTAAACTTTGTTTCTATAAATCTTCCAGACTCTGCTACGGGTGGTACTTTTACGGAGATTACACTGGGAGAAGCTACCAAACTGATAATGTAATGGCAAATTACTCTCAATGGCATACCGAACGACCTCCAACAGGTAAGAAGGTAAACTCTGTTGAAGAAATTACTACTTTGAGTGATAAAATGGATGCTCTCATGAAAATGATTGCTAGTAAAAATGATCATGTTGATCCTAATGATGTACCATTATATACTTTGATTGAGCAAAATAATGATGCTATTGATGTGAATTTTGTCTCTAGAAATAATTTCAACAACAATGCTTATAGAGGTAATTTTAATCCTAGACCGTATCCTGGAAATTCCTCTAATAATTATGGAAATTCCTATGAAAATTCTTATAATAATAATAGGATACCTACTAATCTTGAGAAGAACATTAAATAATTCATTAGTTCTCAAAAGATTTTTAATGTCATGGTAGGAGAAAAAATGAATGAAATTGATGATATGGCTAGAAACATGGATTGAATTGCTCATGATGTTGAAACTTTTAAATCTAAAAAATTTCCACCTAAGCATGATATTAGTGAGTCTACTAAATCTATCTATGTCTCCATTAATGGAAGTAAGGAGATAAGCACTAGGTTGAGAGCTAAGTGAGAATTCCTAGACAAGGCAATTCCACCTGGTGTCGGTGTCAAAATCGGCAGACCTTGGGTAGGGAGGATCGAGCTGTTAGATCGGATCGATGGGTAACAAGAGAAAGAACACAAAATGTTTTACCCAGGTTCGGGCCCTCTCTACGGAGGTAAAACCCTATGTCCTGCTCTTGCTTATATTATGGATGTATCGAAGTACAGAGTTGATCTACCTCGAGATCATGAGTTGTGATCTAAACCCTAGGGGTATGATGACGATGAATGTACGAATGACCATCTACGGACTAAACCCCCTGGTTTATATAGGCACCAGGGGTATCTAGGGTTACACATGGTTGGTCGCCATCTAGGATTCACATGCCGAATCTAATCAAATATGCTTGAAGTACACGCCAAGCCTTCGGTCGCCGCACCTTGAAGGCCTTCGGAGTCCTCCCTCCTTGATGGGATGGTGGTCCAGCGCATACATTAGTCCAACTGGGCTAGGACCCCCTAGTCCAGGACACTGTCAGTATCCCCCAAACTTGTCTTTGAAGCTGAGGTTGACAACCTTCGTCGGATAATGTCTTTGGCTGGGTGATCTTCGGCTTAGCAGTCAAGTTCCACGTCCTCGGATGGGTACTGCACAAAGCTCATGATCCCCTTAATAGGTTAATATATCCCTTCTTGATAGAGGACCAAAAAATCCAACCATGTGTCACCCAAAATGCACTTTCACCCATCCAAAGTGCAAGGATTCCATAGTCTCGAAGACTAGTAGTGCAGGTGAGCTCGGAAGTCAATTATTGACAGCTTTCACCGAGGCGTCACCACTCCTGACATTACATACATGCTACTTGTGAGCTGCGTTGGGATTTCCTCGAAGAGGAGAGGATGATGCAGTACAATAGAGATAAGTATTTCCCTCAGTTAAGAACCAATGTTATCAATCCAGCAGGAGAACCAAGCAACACATCGTTAGTAGTACCTACACACAAAATAACAAATACTTGCACCCAACGCGAACAAGGGGTTGTCAATCCCTTGGCGGTTAATTGCAAGGATGAAATCTCGTAGTAATAGATAGATAAATAAAAACACAAAATAAAATAACTTAAATAAAATTGTAGCAAGGTATTTTTGGAATTTAATATATGATAAAAATACACTCGGGGGCCATAGTTTTCACTAGAGGCTTCTCTCTTGAAATAGCACTAGATCATCGAAGGCCCACATTGCTGCGCCCATCCATTTGGACACAATAATATCAGGGATTGTGCAAACATTAGTAGGCATTTACTTTGTTGTTAAATTTGTATGGAATAATGTGCACACATTTGTTAGTAATTTGTTGGAAATGATTTATCCCGTTGTAACCTGGTTTTGGGAGTGGTGCGGTCTAATATTCACTCCTATGAATAATCTTTTTTTTAACCGGAAAATCAGTGTTACTTGTTTAATGAAGTAATCTGATCCAACAGTATCAACTCATGTCCAGTCAAAATAAACAACAAAATAATAGCAACTCATGTAACTTCTTCTAGGATTCCGCTTAGCACCAGGCAAGAAGAGGCAGCACTAACATAAGGAAGTTTGAGCTATCGACACGTGGGTAACAGCCTTACATGTTTCATATTTATCTAACAAATTGACTAAATAGACACAATTAAAAATAATGCATAAACCTTCGTTATGCACATCACATCTGACATGATAATGGCAAACTCGCCCAAATGTATAGAAGTAAACCAGGCATAGTTTTTCGAGTATATTGTTTCAAATTTACATGTTTATACAAACATATATTGTTTCACATAATTAATATATGCACTTCCATCCATAAAACATTATTATTTAATTCCCCTGAACAGGTATTTGGAAGTAGCCACCGCAGATAGTTCCTTTTTTAGTTAACCCGCACAAGTAAAAAAAAATTGTTTAAAATTGGATAGAATCAGGCACGTCGTCTCTCAAAATGTTAGCTACAATTTTCCACAACAGATCCATGGAACCTTTGTTGAGGGATGATGAGGGTCTCGAGCGGCAGATGGCTCTGTAGCAGTGGAGATCCATAGGAGCACGAGGACCTTCACAAAGTGATCTAAGAGGAAAAGGTTAAAACATTATAGACTAATAATGTAGAGAAAATATTAAAATCACCAACTTCCCACCTTGAATACACTTCAACCGAAAAAATGAATGTATGGTAACAAATCGGATTGATGGTATTTGCTAGCGAGAATAAACATAAATAGACGGTCAATGGGAGATGAGTCGTATTTGTACACGGTCAATGGGAGATGAATCCTATTTCTGCTCGGTCAACGGGAGATGAATACTATTTTTGCATGGTCAATGGGAGATGAATCCTATTTTCGAGTGCAAAGAAAATGACCTGAGCACCCTTACACACAACTATTGTTGAAGTTAATGAACGGAGAGTTCCGGCTGTGTGTAAGGCTGAAATGTACCACCATTGTTCACATGGGAGAGACCACCGCCGCTGTTGCCATCGACATCTGGGCGCCAACTGCCTCCAAGCCGCAAATGCAACAGTGAGATAACCGCACATACAGAAGAAGAGTGAAAGGTCAATTGGCAGCTGGAGATATAACTACCATAACACTGGTAATGAAGAAAGAGGCAATGTAAGGATTTTTCTCATTCTAAAAGCTCTAGTAATATGCATTCTGTGAGCCTGGAAAAATAAACTTGTTCAACGTACATGAACAGTACGAAATCTAGTAACATCGAATGTTTGTAAATGCCATGCAAAGATCACTCAGGCTATACAATCTCGGGATGTGGAAAGTGTGGATGGATAACTCCAAGTCTAAAACATTTTTTGTTGAGATCTCCAGTTTATCCACAAGAGCATTTGATGGAAGAATTGTACATGGTTACTAAGCATCTAAGCCTATACTGGGGCGTTTTATATGTACTGTCAAACCACGAAGAAGAAGCGTGTTGTATAAAACTGTAAGCGTGTAATTTACATTCATGCATATGTTTATTGTAAAGCTTCCCCTTCAGAGTTTTGGGCAATCACATAAAAGGAAAGAGAACAAATAAAGTTTGGGCTAATGATAGAGCCGAGCAGGGGAAGTGCTACGCATGAAGTATTGTAATGGTCCATCACTATTTTGAGGTAAAAACTAAGTTAAGTAAAAGAATTGAAAAGTAATAGGGATGACATTATTAGTTCTTTCATAGATCTACCAATAGGGAATCAACAATTTTTGGTACTTAGACAACGTCATGGACCGCAGCACCATTGCCAGCTACAACCCCTTCCTGGACGCCTCCTCCATCTTTGTGATCTCCACCATCATTTTCGCACAACAGTACAGGTTCTGCACATATGTTAAGTACACTTAGGATTGTGAAGTTCACTTCAATTTTCAGAAAGATTGGGAGTGAGTGGCAGAGGGAATTGGGCTTTGATCAGATGAACAAGTGTTGTCAGGTTATAAGAGAATTGTGAGATATGTTAAAAAGGTAAATTGGAAAATTTATGTTACTTGTTGCAAATTAAATCTAGGACGGTGGGCACAACCTTTCATCACACTCTAAATTCGAATGTAAAAAAAGACCTGCATGTTAAGTTATCTGCTCTTTTATGCAAAAAGGGAAATGTTGTACAAAATTCCACTGGAGCAGCAAAATCATCCCACGAGCATGAGCTCAACCATCACAACTGAATCACGCTATGTGAAAAGAAAAACAGGGTTGTGTCTCCTGGCAGTAGCTAAGTATTTTATCAAGCAGGAATTGTGCAATCCTGCAACAAAAAATAAGAAACCAATTATGAAGACACATCCCTACGACCCAGTAACCAGAGTTTCCAAATTGTAAACAATAATCGGGCACCCTAATAATTTTTCTATCAGAACTACCACAAGTATTAATTAATCACCAAATTCACGAGCAGCTGAATCTGGAAGTAAGAGAAGAGATAAGATCTGGTGGAGAGAACAATGTCAAGAGGGATATGGATATTGGAGTACCGTCATCACTCATGGCGTAGCAGAGTCATCCGCCTCTGGATCGAACAGGCGAGGGAGATGATGGGCTGGGTGAGGAGGAAGTAGGCGAGACGGATATGTCTGCGTGACACGTCGGGGTCCAGAAGATCATAGTCGTCCTCCGAAGCGGCACCAAACCCTTTCCTCCACCATGGCCATTATCATCGTCTCTCTCTCTCTCTCTCTCCGCCCGCGGCGATGGTAGCAGCGGTAGAGCACCTATATTTTTCTCTAGGCTGAAATTGGGAGGGTTGAGGGAGGGTCTGTGCGACCTAGGTAACATATAAGGAGGTTGCTACAGGCCCATTGGACCCAATTTTACCCAGGATGCTCAAAAAAGTGACCAGAGCAGCGGCCCAGAAGGTCAGCGAACAGTATTAACAAACGAAACGACCTCGGGTGCGATTTAGAGGTAATCTGACGGTCGAAAATGATCTAAATTGACAATCAGATGGCTGGCAACGCTGATGGCCTGAGAGGGCAGGAAAGATGCTCAGTTATAATGTATCTAAATACGGTGGGTAAACAAATTACTGTTGGGCAATTGATAGAAAAGCGAATAATCATGATGATATCCAAGGAAATGATCATGTATATAGGCATCACATCCGAGACAAGTAGACCAACTCCTTCCTGCATCAACTACTATTACTCCACACATCGACCGCTATCCAGCATGCATCTAGAGTATTAAGTTCATAAAGAATGGAGTAACGCCTTAAGCTAGATGACATGATGTAGACAAAGTAAACTCACACATGAATAAACCCCATCTTTTTATCCTTAATGGAAATAATACAAATACGTGTCTTGTCCCTTTCTATCACTGGGATATAGGTCATCGCAAGATTGAACCCATCACAAAACACCTCTCTCATTGCAAGAAAAATCAATCTAGTTGGCCAAACCAAATCAATAGATCAGAGAGAAATACAAAGCTATAATAATCATGCATAAAAGAGTTCAGAGAAGACTCAAATAATATTCATGGATAATCTGATCATAAACTCACAATTCATCGGATCCCAACAAACACACTGCAAAAAGTGATTACATCGAATATAACTCCAAGAACATCAAGGAGAACATTGTATTGAAGATCAAAGATAGAGAAGAAGCCATCTAGCTACTAGCTATGGACTCGTAGGTCTGTGGTAAACTACTCACACATCATTGGGAGGGCGTCAAGGCTGATGTAGAGCCCCTCCGCGATCGATTCCCCCTTTGGCAGAGTGCCGGAAAAGGCCTCCCGATGGGATCTCGCGAGAACAAAAGCTTGCAGTGGCGGAAAAAGTGTTTCGGGTGGCTTTCTGTTGCTTTCCCGGTTTGAGAGAATTTATAGAGGCAGAATTAGGTCAAACAAATGCTTGTGGGCCCCACAAGCCACCAGGGTGTGCCATGGTGCCTTGTGTGGTACTCCTTCATCTTCTGGCCCTCTCCCGAAGCTTCCAGGGTCTCTTATGTCCAGAAAAAAATCTCCACAAAGTTTCATGGCAATTGGACATCATTTGGTACTGATATTCTGGAAAACCAAAAACAGGCAAAAAAACAGCAACTGGCACTTGGCACTAAGTTAATAGGTTATTCCCAAAAAAGATATATAATGACATATAGTTGCATATAAAACATCCAAGATTGATACTATAATAGCATGGAACAATCAAAAATTATAGATACGTTGGAGACGCATCAAGCATCCCCACGCTTAATTCCTGCTTGTCCTCGAGTAGGTAAATGATAAAAATATAATTTTTGATGTGTAATGCTACCTAACATTTTCATTATGTAATCTCTCTTTTGTGGCATGAATATTAACATCCGAATGATTCAAAGCAATAGTATACAGTTTGACATAAAAAGATAATGATAAAATCATGCCTTTCAAAATATCAATGCTAAAGAAGGTTATCCCTACAAAATCATATAGCCTTGTCATGCTCCATCTTCTTAACAGAAAGTATTTATCATGCATAACCCTGATGACAAGCCGAGCAATTGGTTCATACTTTTTAACACGCTTCAGCTTTTTCAACTCTCACGCAATACATGAGCGCAAGCCATGATATAGCACTATGGGTGGAATAGAGTATAGTGATAGAGGTTGATATGGAGAAGACAGAAAAGGAGGAAGTCTCACATCAACGAGGCTAATCAATGGGCTATGGAGATGCCCATCAATTGATGTCAATGCAAGGAGTAGGGATTGCCATGCAACAGATCCACTAAGAGCTATAAGTGTATGAAAGATCAAAAAGAAAACTAAGTGGGTGTGTATCCAAATTTCTTGCTCATGAACACCTCGGGCATTTGAGGAAGCCCATCATTGGAATATACAAGCCAAGTTCTATAATGAAAAATTCCCACTAGTTATATGAAAATGAAAGCATAGGAGACTCTCTATATGAAAAAACATGGTGCTACTTTAAGCACAAGTGTGGAAAGGATAGTAACATTGCCCCTTCTCTCTTTTTCTCTCTTTTTTTGCTAGGATCTTTGGCCTCTTTTTTGTGGGCTCTTTTTGGCCTCTTTTTTTCCCTCACTTGGGACAATGCTCTAATAATGAATATGATGATCATCACACTTCTATTTACTTACAACTCGAAAAATTAAAACTCGATACTAGAACAAAATATGACTCTATATGAATGCCTCTGGCGGTGTACCAGGATGTGCAATGATCTAGCCTAACATGTATAAAAATTATGAACGGTGGCTGAGCCACAAATACTATGTGATCATGCAAAGCAATATGACAATGATGATGTGTGTCATAAAAATGGAACGATGGAAGTTCCATGGTAATATATCTCGAAATGGCTATGGAAATGCCATAATAGGTAGGTATGGTGGCTGTTTTGAGGAAGATATAAGGAGGCTTATGTGTGTAGAGCGTATCATATCACGGGGTTTGGATGCACTGGAGAAATTTGTACCACATCTCAAGGTGAGAAAGGGAAATGCACAATACCGAAGAGGCTAAAGAATTGCGGAAAGGTAAGAGTGCGTATAATCCATGGACTCACATTAGTCATAAAGAACTCATATACTTATTGCAAAAGTTTATTATCCCTCGAAGCAAAGTACTACTACGCATGCCCCTAGGGGGATAGATTGGTAGGAAAAGACCGTAGATCATCCCCGGCCACTACTCATAAGGAAGACAATCAATAATAAATCATGCTCCAACTTCTTAGCATAACGAGAGACCATACGTGCATGCTTCAGGAATCACAAACCTTAACACCAATTTTCTTACTAAACCACAATTACTCACTAGCACAACCCACATATTACCACCTTTATATCGCAAAACTATTGCAAGGAATCAAACTTATCATATTCAGTGATCTACATGAAAGTTTTTATTATATCCCTCTTGAATAACTATAATATTAGGACCAAATTAATAACTTATACTAATTCCCATTAATATTATCAACTCTCAAAAAGATATAAGTGAAGCATGAGAGTGCAACTATTCCTTTAAAATATAACCACTGGTGTGCTCTAAAAGATATAAGTGAAGCACTAGAGCAACTGCCTAGCTCAAAAGATATAAGTGAAGCACATAGAGTATTCTAACAAATCACGAATAATGTGTGTCCCTCTCGTGTTCAGCAAAGATGATTGTAACAAACTAAAAAGCAAACAAAGCAAAGACTCATATAATACACGACGCTCCAAGCAAAACTCATATTATGTGATGAATAAAAATATAGCTCCAAGTAAAATTACCGATTGTTGGTAGAAGAAAGAGGGGATGCCTTCCGGGGCATCCCCAAGCTTAGATGCTTCAGAGTCCTTTAATATTACCTTGGGGGTGCCTCGGGCATCCCCAAGCTTAGGCTCTTGCCACTCCTTATTCCTTCATCCATCGTGATCTCACTCAAAACTTGAAAACTTCAGCACACAAAACTCAACAAAAACCTTCGTGAGATCCGTTAGTATAACAAAGCAAATCACTACTTTAGGTACTGTGGTTAACCCATTCATATTTTATAATTGCATTATACCTACTTTATTCTAACTTCACCATGACTTATACCCCCCGATACAATCAGATTCATCAAAACAAGCAAACAACGTAACGAAAACAGAACAGTCTGTAACAATTCGAACAATGACCATACTTCTGTAACTCCAAAAATTCTGAAAAATTAGGACAACATGGGCAATTTGTATATCAATCATTTGTAAGCAGTTCGGAATTTTTTGATGCTCCAGTGATTTTTAACAATTCTGCTACTGAGTGTGAAAGTTTCTATTTCTGCACAGAATCAAAGCAACTATCATCCAAATCATCCCAAAGGCATTACTTGGCTCAGACACTAATTTATACATAAAAACACAACCATGACGGTAGAATAATTGTGTGCACACAAAAAATTAGAAAAAGAAAGAAGAAAATTAAGATAACTATTGGGTTGCCTCCCAACGAGCTCTTTCTTTATAGCCATTAAGATAGGCTTGAGAGTTTATCGATGCTCACACGAAAGATAATAATTGAAATACAAAGAGAGCATCATCTAGCATGTGAAAAATACATTTAAGTCTAACATACTTCCTATGTATAGGAATTTTATAAGGAAATGAATTATCAAGACAATAAGTATCTAGCATATGCAAAGGAGAGGAATAAAACATCAACAACCTCAACATAATGAGAGGCAATTTAGGAACATGAAAATTTCTACAACCATATTTTCCTCTCTCATAATAATTACATGTAAGATCATAATAAAATTCAACAATATAGCTATCATATAAAATTTTCTCTTCATGATCCACATGCATAAAAGTTTTATAATCTTCCAAGATAGTGGGATTAACATCAACTAAAGTCATGACCTCTCCAAACCCACTTTATCAAAATTTTCATAAGATTGAACACTCTCCAAATATGTGGGATTATTTTTACCTAAAGTTGACACTCTTCCAAACCCACTTTCAATATTATTGCAAACATTATTATCAATGACATATTAATCACAAGGCGAATTTTTTTTTTCAAGATCATAAAAAACATTATCACCCCAATCATGACCATTGCCATAAGTAGTGGACATAACAAAATTATTATCCCCAAGCTTGGCGTTTTGCATATCATTAACACAATTGATATTAATAGAATTTATAATAACATCATTGCAATCATGCTTTTCTTTCAAGGGGCTATCGTGAATCACTTTATAAATTTCTTCTTTAAACATTTCATCACAATTTTTAGATTCACAAATTTCAAGCAAAACTTCATAAAGATAATCTAGTGCACTCAATTCACTAGCAATTGGTTCATCATAATTGGATATTTGAAAAAGATTAGCAAGAGGATGAGGATCCATCTTAAATTTTCTTGTTATTTTCCTTTTTTTTGGGTGTTGACATGAAGGCAAAAAGCAAGCAAACGAGCAAACAAGCAAAAAGGCAAATGAAAAATATGTTTTTGTTTTTGTGAAAATGTTTTAGAAGTGGGGGAGATGAAAACGGGAGGCAAATGGCAAATAATGTAAATGCAAGGAGATGAAAGTTTATGCGATGGTACTTGATAGATGTTGATGATGTCTCCCCGGCAACGGCGCCAAAATTTATTCCTGCTACTTGTGAGCTGCATTGGGATTTCCCCGAAGAGGAGAGGATGATGTAGTACAGTAGAGATAAGTATTCCCTCAGTTAAGAACCAAGGTTATCAATCTAGTAGGAGAACCAAGCAACACCTCGTTAGCAGTACCTACACACAAAATGACAAATACTTGCACCCAATGCGAACAAGGGGTTGTCAATCCCTCCACGGTTAATTGCAAGGATCAAATCTCGTAGTGATAGATAGATAAATAAAAACACAAAATAAAATAACTTAAATAAAATTGTAGCAAGGTATTTTTGGATTTCAATATATGATAAAAATAGACCCGGGGCCATAGTTTTCACTAGAGGCTTCTCTCTTGAAAATAACATACGGTGGGTAAACAAATTACTGTTGGGCAATTGACAGAAAAGCGAATAATCATGACGATATCCAAGGCAATGATCATGTATATCAACATCACGTCCGAGACAAGTAGACCGACTCCTGCCTGCATCTACTACTATTACTCCACACATCAACCGCTATCCAGCATGCATCTAGAGTATTAAGTTCATAAAGAATGGAGTAACGCCTTAAGCAAGATGACATGATGTAGACAAAGTAAACTCACGCATGAATAAACCCCATCTTTTTATCCTTAATGGCAACAATACATATACGTGTCTTGTCCATTTCTGTCACTAGGATATAGATCACCGCAAGATTGAACCCATCACAAAGCACCTCTCTCATTGGAAGAAAAATTAATCTAGTTGGCCAAACCAAATCAATAGATCGGAGAGAAATACGAAGCTATAATAATCATGCATAAAAGAGTTCAGATAAGACTCAAATAATAATCATGGATAATCTGATCATAAACTCACAATTCATCGGATGCCAACAAACACACCGCAAAAAGTGATTACATCAAATAGAACTCCAAGAACATCAAGGAGAACATTGTATTAAAGATCAAATAGAGAGAAGAACCCATCTAGCTACTAGTTATGGACCCGTAGGTCTGTGGTAAACTACTCACACATCATCGAAAGGGCAGCAAGGTTGATGCAGAGCCCCTCCATGATCGGCCCCCCCTCCGACAGAGTGCCGAAAAAGGCCTCCAGATGGGATCTCGCGAGAACAGAAGCTTGCAGCGGTGGAAAAAGTGTTTTGGGTGGCTCTCTATTGGTTTCTCGATTTTAGAAAATTAATATAGGTGGAATTAGGTCAAATGGATGCTCGTGGGCCCCACAAGCCACCAGGGCGGGCCTATCCCCCCTGGGCGCGCCCTGGTGCCTTGTGGGCTACTCATTCATCTTCTAACCCTCTCTTGAAGGTTCCAGGGTCTCTTATGTCCAAAAAAAATCTCCAAAAAGTTTCATAGGAATTGGACTTCATTTGGTACTGATATTCTGGAAAACCAAAAACAGGCAAAAACAGCAACTGGCACTTGGCACTAAGTTAATAGGCTAGTCCCAAAAAATGATATATAATGACATATAATTGCATATAAAACATCCAAGATTGATACTATCACTGGTACAGCAAGGTGCTATACAAACGATTTTTAACCCCTTTTCGCGACGACATTTTGAACCGTCGCCTAGTGAGTGTGTGCGATAGGGGGGTACTTCCCACACGACCCAGAAACCATCGGGGATAGGCCCTCCGGTCACACACGCTCGGCAAAATGAGGTCGTGTGCGACGGGCGAGCGATCAAATATGATTATACGTACAATTGTGCTAAAAAATACAATTATACAGGCCAAATCATTTCCAGTCGTAAGTACATTCCACACAGTCAGCCCCGACTAAACGTTTTCGTTCGTATGTACATTCCACACAGTCAATCCAAGGAATACGTTTCTGTTAGTATGTACATCCCACAAAGTCAATCCAAGAAGTACGTTTCCGTTCGTATATACATCCCACATAGTCACTCCAAGGAAAACGTTTCCGTTCGCAGGTACATCACACACAATTTTCCCCATTAAATCGTTTGTGATAGCGTTGCCATTGTAGACGATATTAACAATTTTATTGTTTACGTTATTGAATGCATCACACACGGTGCGTAGAAGAAACTGTGTGGCATAGGCTGTCCATCACACACACTTTTTATGTGGTAAACGTTTGCGCAAGGTGGCCTAACGCAAACAGTTTTCAAGAGGAAGTCGTGTGTGATTGTTCATTGATCCAACACGTTTATTCCTAGAACCTGTGTGCGTTATCTGAGGTCATCGCCCACGGTGTTTTCTCAATAACCATTTGCAATAGAAAACCCAATTAGCAGGCTAATTGGCCATTAGCAGGCTAATTTTCCTATTATTAATAATCCATTTATTAATCTAATTGACATTTCATATTAAGCACACAATGTATTTCATTTTCATATTGAGGAAGCATGATTTAATAATTGAAATACATTAGAGTACAACATCATATAGCTTCAGCACTCAGCTACCCCATTACACAACTGCACTAGCACTAAGTTTCACATGCAACATCTATAACCTTTCGAAATTAGCATCATAGACGGTACATAGACATATGAATCTCATCTGGAAAACTGCTGAAGTGGAAGGCGAATATTGAGCCTTCATTGATGTTGAAGGTCTTTGCAACTTTAGGCCAGTGCCTGTGGATGATTAACCGTCCATCCTTCGTCCTCTTCAGGAACACTTCAATATTGAACCGTGGGTGTTGTATGAATACATTCCTCGCCTCCGGACCATACAGGTGGTTTGAGAGGTAATCATCAGTGAACTGCGTTGGAAAGGTTTGAAAACAAGGATGTGCATAAATATCTTCTCTAGATTGGAAATGGGGCAAAGGAATAAAAAAGCCAAGGTATAATAGTTAGTACCATCCTGTAGTGAACTGATGTCTTCTTCATTGTGCAGACAAAGATCTTGTTGTTTTTTGTCGCTAATTTCTTTATCCTAACAATCTTTCTTAGTTTCTTGACTTGACTGATATTCATGGACAACTCATTTCCCCATATGCAAAAAGGGTCGAACAATGGATCAAAACCTCTGACAACAGGACCTACATGTGCAAGACCAAATTGTTAAAAACCTAAATATTAGAATGGTTCCTGCAATTGCATAATAATGTGCTATTAGACAAAGGACCATGCATGTGCAAGCCTCAATTGTAAACCTCAGTGCTTCCCATTGTTTCCCTGCAACACATATAAGGTAGTTAGTGATCAGGTAAGTGAGGGTTCGCATGCTATCAGTAAAATATGTTGATGAAAAATAAGCACATTGCAGATTCATTAGATTAATTCGAGCCACATGGAAAACCCATTTATACAAACCAAGCATGATTAAGAACTAGGAAATATAGCAATTGTATATGTTTCTCATGTATTAAGTGCAGCCGAATTCGATTTATTCCTCACATGCACAACAATACAAAATTCTACCCACGACAATTGGACATCGCATTGCAGAATTAAACCAAGCAGTTAACTAAACACCAGAATAAATGAACCAAACATTAACTGATTACCACATTGCACAATATAACATACTCCTAATAGAAGATCAGACAGTTAACCAAACCAAGCATGCTTAACAACTTGGAAATATAGCAATTGTATTTGTTTCTCATGTATTTAGTACAGCCAAATTCGATTTATTTCTCACATGGTATACAATAACAAAATGCACCCACAACAATTGAATTGCATTGCAGAATTGAACCAAACAGTTAACTAAACACCACAACAAATGAACCAAACATTAACTGAGCACCACATTGCACAATATATAACATACTAGAAGATCAGACAGTTAACCAAACCAAGCATGCTTGACAACTTGGAAATATAGCAATTGTATTTGTTTCTCATGTATTTTGAATAGATAAATTCGATTTATTTCTCACATGGAAGACAATACAAAATTGCACCCTGAAGAATTGAACATCACATTTGCAGAATTGAACCAAACAGTTAACTGAACACGACAACTAATTAACCAAACAATTAATAAGTGAGCACCACATTGCACGACATATAGAACATATACACTAGAGCAACAGATTGCATGGTAAAAGTAGATAGGACAATTCACTAGAATTTGTTAAGGAAAGGCAGGAGCAGCACATGCAATGGGTAAACCAAGCATGCTTAACCGGCATAGCTAGCAAACTGAACATAGGTCCTTATAGTGAGCTAATAAGACAAGCTACTCCTCATCGTTGGAGATATCGATGATGATTGGCTCCTTGGACATGGAAGAGGGCGAGGCCTCCACATCGTGGGTGCCCTTGTCGTAGTGGTGAGTTGCCTGAGCCGCTCCGGGCACCAACCTGCTGGCTCTCGAGTTGAGGTAAGCACGGGCATGCTGAGAAAACACATCGTAGTCTTCATCGAAGGCACCGATGGTGGCCTCGAGAAAACACCATGAACTGTTGTTTAAAGCAACCAACCGCGTCACGGTGTCGGTGCGTGAGGCATCGACGGTGGCCTCAACGGCGAGGTGCTCCGCCAAGATCTAAGGGTCGGCACGAATGGCAGCCATCGCGACCTCATCCTCGCGTGCGGCCACGATTTGCTTCTCCGATGGCAAATGCTCCTTGAGCTCCTGGCTATACTGCGTGCACCATGGCTTAGGGCAGCACTTATATGGGGGAGGGGGAGATGATTTGGGTGGAAGGTGTCACGCCGGCGGTCGGGGCATGTGGGATGTGGAAGGAGGAGGAGGATGGGGGTCGGGTGTGGATTACCTGCCTGGATCGACGAGGCCGAGCAGCGTGAAGGAGGGTTGCCGGCGAGGAGGCGGCGCTGCAAGCAAGGAGTGAAGGTTTCAACTTGGAAGGAAGGCAGAAAAAGGGTAAATGTGGCTTTTGGTAAGGGGGAGGGGGCAGGGAGGTAGATATTTCCGTGGAAGCCTAAAATTTGGGATCGGTGCAGCGAAAAAACTGGCATGCAAAGTGTCATCAGACACAGTCCCTTATTCAGCACTGTGTATGATATGTGAACATCACAAATGATTCATATAGCTTACACCGTGTGTGATGAGTTTGAACATGCAAATTTTGGTCCGAATATCCCTAGTTACAGTGGTCATCCACATCATTGCATAATTTGGGTACACAAAGGAGCCTACAGCACACCCACACTTCTTAATCGAGCAAGTTCAGCAATTAAACAGAGCTAGCTGACCTAAACATTAACCTTACAAATTGAAGACCGGCGCTCTAAATTAAACAAGGAGTACTACTCTGGCTAGCGCTCGTCGATCTCCGCTGCCTCCTCCATGTCCAGCTCGCGCCCGATGATCTCCTGGGGAAGGGGCTCCATGGCATTAATCGCACCATACTTGGCAAGCATCTCGCCATCCGCGTTCGCCATCTCTTTGGAAAAGGCCACCACGAGCTGGGTGTGGGCGGCCGTGATCTGGGCTTGGACGGGCTCCATCATGGCAAGGTATGCCGCGAAGGAACGAACGGCGGCTCGAACGCTCTCAGTGATTGCCAACACTTCGGCCGTGGGTTGCCGACCGTTGTCGGAGAAGCTTTGTTCGATTTGTGCGGTGACCGCCATGAGCTGGGCGTGGGCGGCCTCGACATGGTCGTGGGCGGCCTCCATCAGGGCCAAGGCTGCCGCTGCGGAATGGACAGCTATTGTGCCGCTCTCGCCAGTTGCTATCCCCGAGGCAGATGTTGCTGTCGCCACCTGAGAAGCAACAGCGGTCGTTTGGACTGCCTTGGCCGCCCGGTCGCAGATTGCAGCCGTGCTCACTCAGCTTGTTAGCACGCGCATGGCGGCTATGGCTGCGCTCTCGCCGGAGTGGGCCGCCGAAGTTGCCCTCACGACGCGGGTCCACGTCCCCATCTTTCACCGATGATGATTGAACAGTGAAATGATATTTGGGGAGCGAGCTAGTGTGCTTGACACACCGGCTATGGACTGTAGCCGACGCACCTTCTCGCGTAAGCCAAATGCGTACTACACTCAGACGGTGCTCCAAGATATTTTGTGCTGCATCTCACACGGTTGGTGATAATAAACCGTGTGCGATCTACTTGATTTTTCGTCTTGATTTGAATTACATAATAGGGTCACAGTGGCAAAGGAGGGTGTTTGAATTGCTAGAACTTTTATCTCCAGTGAACATGCAACTATAGGTGTGTTGTCAAAAAAATTGGAATTATTCTGGGTTTGTTTGGACATTTTTATACATTAACTTGGTTTTCTAGGCATTTCAGGTGCACAATTCAAAATTAAACAACATGCACATGCTCCGGTGCACCAAAATGGGTTGTAAAATCATATATGTGTCCATGGGTTGATGCTTATGTCCCATGCAACAAATGGGGATGAATTTCAAACACCACGGCACCATGGCTCTCCGGCAAACGTTGAGGTACTTGCTTTTGTAATTCTAGTAAATCCAAGACTCGTCTGAAATTCATGAACCTTGGCATGCTATCATGGAATGGCATCAACATGCTGGGGTAAAAAATATTGTCCCATTTGGGGTAGGTTATGGTATAAGCTTCTCACAAACCAGAGCTTCTCATAAGAAGCCTCATGGTGCCGGTAGGGAAACGTGTCACCTTTGTGGACAAAACGATATTCATCGCCTCTTCTTGCTTTCAATTTTTTTTCTGGTGTCAACATAGAACAACAGGACTGTCGTGTTAAATTTTGGAATTTTTCGGGGTTTGTTTGGACATTTTTATATGTTAACTGAGTTTTCTAGGAATTTATGTGCATAATTCAAATTTGAACTACATGCACATGCTCCAGTGCATAAAAATGGGTTGAAAAATCAAATGTGTGTCCTTTGTTGCATGCTTAGGTCACATTCAAGAAATGGGAATGAATGTCAAATACCTTGACACTGTCGCTCGGCCGCTAACATTGATATACATGGTTTGAAAATTCTAGTAAATCAAAAACTCGTCTGAAATTCATGAAACTTGACATGATATCATGGAACGGCATCAACATGCCGTGGTAAAAATATTGGCCCATTTGGGGCAGGTTTGGGTATAAGCTTCTCACAAACCAGAGCTTCTCACAACAAGCCTGATGGTTTCAGTCGGGAACGTGCCACCTTTGTGGATGAAACAATATCCGTTGCCTCTTCTTGCTTTCAAAAATTTTCTAGTGTGAACATAGAACAACAGGAGTGTTGTGTCAATTTTTGGGATTTTTCGTGGTTCACTTGGACATTTTTATACATTAACTGAGTTTTCTATGCATTTATGTGCATAATTCAAATTTGAACTACATGCACATGCTCCAGTGCATATAAATGGGTTCAAAATTCAAATGTGTGTCCTATGTTGCATGCTTAGGTCCCATGCAAGAAATGGGAATGAATGTCAAACACCTTGCCACCGTCGCTCGGCCGCTAACATTGAGATACATGGTTTTCAAATTCTAGTAAATCAAAAACACGTCTGAAATTTATGAAACTTGACATGCTATCATGGAACGGCGTCAACATGCCGTGGTAAAAATATTGTCCCATTTGGGGCAGGTTGTGGTATAAGCTTCTCACAAACCCGAGCTTCTCACAACAAGCCTCATGGTTACGGTAGGGAACGTTTCATCTTTCTGGATGAAACGATATCTGTTGCCTCTTCTTGATTTCAATTTTTTTTCTAGGGTCAACATAGAACAACAGGAGTGTTGTGTTAAATTTTTGAATTTTTTGGGGTTCGTTTGGACATTTTTATACATTAACTGGGTTTTCTATGCATTTATGCGCATAATTCAAATTTGAACTACAGGCACATGCTCCAGTGCATATAAATTGGTTGAAAAATCAAATATGTGTCCTTGGTTGCATGCTTAGCTCCCATGCAAGAAATGGGAATGAATGTCAAACACCTTTCCACCGTCGCTCGGCCGCAAACATTGAGATACATGGTTTTTAAATTCTAGTAAATCCAAAACTTGTCTGAAATTCATGAAACTTGGCATGCTATCATGGAACGGCATCAACATGGTGTGGTAAAAAATTTGTCCCATTTGGGGCAGGTTTGGGTATAAGCTTCTCACATACCAGAGCTTCTGACAACAAGCCTCATGGTTCCGGTAGGGAATGTGCCTCCTTGGTGGATGAAACGATATTCGTTACCTCTTCCTGTTTTCAATTTTTTTTTCCTAGTGGCAACATAGAGCCACAGGAGTGTCGTGTTAAAATTTGCAATTTTGGGGTTCGTTTGGACATTTTTATACATTAACTGAGTTTTCTAGGCATTTTATGTGCATAATTCAAATTTGAACTACATGCACATGCTCCAGTGCAGAAAAATGGCTTGACATATCAAATGTGTGTCCTTGGGTGCATGCTTAGGTCCCATGCAAGAAATGGGAATGAATTTCAAACACCAGGGCACTGTTGATTGTCGGCAAAATGTTGAGATACTTTGTTTTTAAATTCTAGTAAATCCAAAGCTCGTCTGAAATTCATGAAACTTGGCATGCTATCATGGAATGGCACCCAACATGCTGTGGTACTTTTCGTGTCCATTTTGAGAGAAGGCGCACTCGAATAACAGCCAATAAAGGCATTTTGAAACAAATAGCTGCCACTTTAACATCTCAAACGTTTTGTATAATTTAAATCGTGGGTGTTCTATTAACCATTCACGTGACGCCACGCGTCACTCTTTTAATGGCTAGGAGGTGCCGTGCAGACAGCTACTTGACTGAACGGGAGGCGTGCGAGTGCAGTCCACTGCGCGGGCTGACCGAGAGGCATGCAAGCTGTCCTCCAATGCGCAGGCTCATTGGGAAGCGTGCAAGCTGTATGCTGCGTATGCTCACTGGGAAGCGAGCCCTTTGACTTCCATGGCCACCCGCCTTGCTCGCATCCTCTCCATTAATGGCGCCCGTGCCGCTGTTTAATACGGGCGGCCTTACTGTTCGCCTCCCATTCCCCTCCCGCAGACCTCCACCAACGCCATGGCGCAGAAGGATCATCTGCCACTATTCTTCCAGTTTGGTGAAGTCGACTCCGAGCCGGACGAGATAGAAAACAAGGAGGAATGGGGCCTCATGGACATGGCCCTGAACGAGCTGGCCGTGGCGGTTGCTGCCCCCGCGCCCGCCCCAGCTCCCATCCCCGCGCCCGCGCCAGCGACCATCCCCGTAGCATTGACGAGCTGGTCGCCGAGAACTATCGCAGAGCTGGAAGCCGCGGGTGTCAGCGAGGCTCCGCGGACCCACGCGAGTTCATCTACATGCCAGCGCCAGTGCCCGTGCCCATGCGCGCCCCTGCACCCACCGCGGCGCCGGTCCTCGTGCGTTTGCCTGCACCCGCCACGCCCGTGCCCGTGCGCGCGCCCCCTCAGTGCCATGGGACACCGCTGTCGACCGGTACCTCGCAGCGCCGTGAGTTACTGTCCTCCCGCGCCCCGCTCGTCCATCCCGCGATGACATGATGTTTGATTTCCAAGTGAAGAACATTCTGTGCTGTCTTGAAGACTTCAACAACGGCGTCCCGGAGGACGACAATGACAACGCCGGCGCGGCACGCCGCCTCCGCCGCCTCCGAAATTAGTTTTTTTTGGTTTAATATTGTATCTCGATCATATGAATATAAATTCGCAGTGTGACTAAATGAAAGATATGGTTTGAATGAACTTGCGTTTTTCTCTCTGAATGTACAGACTTATCAAACGATTTTGTTTAAAAAAATGGCAATGGTTTTTAAATATAAAACACTCATCGCAAACGTTTTAGATAGAACACCTGTATGCAAACCGACAACTTCCCCAGGAAGCCAAGGGAAAATGTGTCGAGCAAGATTTGTGCAGCTCTTGATCGCAAACATTTTAGATAGAACACCCGTATGCAAACCGACAGCTTCCCTAGTAAGCCAAGGGAAAACGTGTCGAGAAGGATTTGTGCAGGTCTTCATCGCAAACGTTCTAGATAGAACACCCGTATGCAAAGTGAGAGCTATGGTCTTCCCCAGTAAGCCAAGGGCCGCGCGGGATTTGTGCATCTCTTCAACGCAAACGGTTCGGATTGAATATGGTATGCAAACCGAGACTTCGCCGCTAAGCCAAGAGAAAATCTTGCATGCAGGATTTGTACATACCTTCAACGCAAACGGTTTTCTCGGATGATCCGTGTGCAACCACGTACAGACAATTTGACAGATTTGCATCTGTCATATTGGGTATATTGCCATTTGTCAAACTAGAATGATTGACATTTGTTGATCTAGTAACATTGCCCTTTGCCAACCTTGTAACCCTGCCATTTGTCAAAATATGCAGCTAAAAATCACTAGCACTATCTAATTTTGCAACTGAAATTCAGTAAGCATATATTTCATTCATAGATTAAGCAGTTGTTCTTTATACACACAGTTCAACTTGACAGCTGAACCGACCAAACTTTTCCCCAATTGTTGCCAACCACGTACTGAAATAGCTAGTTCAACTATATATACTAGCTAATTTTAAGTACGTAGTACAGTTCAACCACATCTATAGTCAGATGAACTGAACAAAATAGCCCCTAAATACTACTACTACGGAGGGGCTTTGTACTATTTCTGGCAGCCTCTCCTCTGCCGAGCGCGCTCAGTAAGAGGCAGAGGAGGAGGAGCCTACCGACGAGTTGGACAACTGCTATATGGTGCCTGCCGCTGCTGCACCTTCAGCAATGCTCACCTCGAACGACCTCTGCCGCTCCAGACGACCCCTCTCGAAGCGGCGAGACTCCTCGTAGATCTCCTAATTCCTCGCCTCTGCGGCGGCGTGTGCTGCGGCCATGGCGGCGGTAATGCTCTTTGCGTGCTCGACGAGGCGCTCCTCCTCCTACCGCAGGAACTCGATGTAGCACGCAAGGTCGCTGACGCACGTGTGGGCCTCCGCCTCCCGCCTTCGGGCGGCGGTGGCGGAGCGGGCGATGACCCCGGCGGTCGACGGTGGGCTGGCGGCCACAACGGCCGACGATGGGGTGGTGGCCACGACCACCACCTCCCGCTTTCGGGCCGCGGTGGCGGAGCGGGTGATGGCCACGGTGGCCGACAGTGGGGTGGCGGACATGATGGCCACCTCACGCCTTCGGGCCGCGACGACGGAGCGGGCGATGGCCCTGGCTTTCGACGGTGGTGTGGCGGCCACAGCGGTAGACGGTGGGGTGGCGGCAACAGCTGCCGACGGGCAGCGGCGGCGGAGCGTGTGGTGGGTGTTCCGCGCACACCCAACAGGGACGCCACACGCACTACACTATGCCGGGGACTGCGCTGCCGCCGCGGTGTAGCCTCCCAGCTAGAGCTGTCCTCTGATGATGGCGGAGTGGCTGAGCAACGACGACGGACCAGTGCCATTGGCGATTGTGGGAGAAGTAGACGAGATAAGCTATAGGAAGGGAGGGGAAAATGCAACGCAGGACTCGCCGGCCGTGAGGGTTTATATAGCAGGCTGGTAAGCATTGGGATTTTGGGGGATTTCACCAAGTCGGGCGGGAAGCTTGCGCGGGACCTGCATGGTTGCGTGGGAACGGGCTCACCGATGATTCATTGGGGCCACTTCGAGCCACCATTTCACCAAAAGAACGCCCCCGCGCGCTGCAAGCTTGCGCTCGAAGCCGTCTGTGGCAGTGGGGTGACAAGACGTGCGAGAGGAGGATGAAAGGACACGTACACATACGGTTAATAAAAAAACATTTGCGATTTAATTACCTACTACACCCGTCCTGGTTTATAAGTCGTCTTTGTATTTTTCTGCCAAATTTTGACTAGAGATTTAACTAATAAAATACAAATGCATGTCGCCAAAGATTATATTGTTGGATTCGTATTTGAACATAGTTTCCAATTATATAATTTTTATAACATGCATTAACATTTTGTTATTTAAATTTAAGGTCAAAATATGGCACAGAATATAAAGTGGACTAATAGATCAAGACGGAGGTAGTAGCACACGGCCGATCTCTACGCGGCATCGCAACTGCCGGCCGGCTTGTAGACGACCATTCCCTGCGTGTTCAACTGCTTTATGCGTGTGGTTGCTCGCGGTTGAGGCGGCCGCGGCGCACTCTTCTCGTGTCATGCCGCACGCGCTCTACTCTCGCATCACTCCGGGCGCTCCGCCTCCATCCCTCCACGCGCGCTGCTAGTGTTTGGGGTCGGCGCACGATCACGTATGTTCGTGCTGCCATTATGCATGCGGTTACGCCGGGCGCGGCGCCATGATGCAGTTACCCGCTGCAAAAACTACCATGCGGACGCGCCGAGAATCCATGCCGCTCGGCCCCCATTTATTCCTGTGGCCATTTACCTTCATCTCTCGCGCCACACGACACAATAAGCACACCCACGACGGCACATACAGAGAGGACATCTAGCAGTTCCAATGGCGCTCCCCGTGGCTCCAATGGCGCTCCCAACGGCCGACGACGACAACGGGGGGCAGTTCACCACGCATCACGTAGTGGACACCCACGTGAGGGGGAAGGCCCTCTCGGTGGTGTACACGAACGAGCCGGTCTCGGTGGAGAGCTCCATCCAAACTATGGAGCAGTTGTTTGCTGAGGACAAGTACCAAGTGGTCGGCTTCGACCTCGAGTTCACCAGCGGTCGTGTCGGGCATGATCAGAAGGTTGTTGTCGCCCAGTTGTGCGTGCGACATGATGTCCTCGTCTACCACTACCACCTGGCCACAAGGCCTTGCGAGCGTTTCTCCAGGTTTATCAACAGCTCCGACTACAGTTTCGTTGTGGTGGACACCACCAACGATCTAAAAGCGCTCAAGGTTGCGGGCTTGACCTGCTAGAATCTTGTCAACATCCATGACCACTACAAGGTCTGGGGCAGTGACAAGAACAAACAGAACTCCCTGGTTGACCTCGCCTCGGCCATCATCGACCCCTACTACATGAATATGAACGATGAGAGAAAGAAGGACAAGAATGCCTGGCACAGTGTCTGGCATCAGAGACTGGATGAAGAACATGTCAAGTACACGGCCAAGGACACGTACACAAGCTACGAGATGTACATGCGGATCGTTAACATGAGGAAGTGTCTTCTTCCTGCCCCAGACGAGGGATCGAGCCATAGAGCAATGGCGGGAGTGTCACAAGAAGTAGATGACTAGACGATCGTTTCTCCTAGTTTAGAATGCATGCAATTGTTTATTGAGGTGTGTGTGAATGATATGTATAGTCACTTATGTAATTGGATGTTTATTTCAGTTATATATATATGTTATTCTTCTGTAGACAGAGCAAATCACATGGCTTATTAGTAGCAATCGTCTGTGTTATTATTGGTCTTCGCACACATTTCTGATTACGGACCTGTTTGCCGCGTATCACACACATCTTGTTCAGTTGAACTATTTCTGTTGTCTTGGCTCATCGCAAACAGTTCATCTGAGTGAACTATATGCCCTCCATTGCACACACCTTGATCTGGCTAACCGTTTCTATTGTGTTGCCTAATCACACCCAGTTCATCCCAGTGAACTGTATGCCGTATATCACACACACCCTCATCTGGCTGCCCGTTTCTGTTGTTCTGCCTCATCCCAAACAGTTCTGTTGGATTAACCATTTGCCACGCATCACACACGCAACTCTAATCTAAATCGTGTTTGATGTCACCGCCATTCCAAACTTTTTTATCTTTTTTGACGGTTTTATTACATCGCCGTTTGTGATTAATGCACCGCACACAGTTTCGTCAAAGGGTCTCTAATTAGACTGTCGCGTTTGGACCAACCTGCAGTAGTGTATAATAGCGTGGAACAATAAAAAATTATACATACGTTGGAGACGTATCAATACGCCAGTCATTACTTATTTGAATCACGGTTCGAGGCAAACCTCTTATTGGCACGTCATATCAAAACAGAGATCGTGCCCTGCATTTTAGGGGATATCATCAATTAGTTGTTTCACCCCAGGCGGCCATAATGGCACGAATGTCCAAAACATGGAGATTTCTAGCGCGCAACGGGGGGGCACGCTTTGCCTTTTACTGGCTTATGAAGAGCAGGAGGGGATGAATCCATTCTTCCACGCTCTCCTCCTACTCCAGCGCTTAAACCCTACTAGCTTCCAACCCCAATCCCCTTTCCAAACTCAAAGCTTCCCCCAGCCCTTCGCCTCGCACATGGTCGAAGCAGATCTGAAGGGGAAGTGGGTGACCTCCAAGGTCACCGATGCCACCATCGCCGAGCTCCGTGTGGAGGGATACATTCCTGCAGCCGCCGCCTATAGGGCCCCAGAGCCCGGCCAACACGTCCCTACTCCCAATCCTGGGGAGTGGGTTGTCTTCATCCCCCACCTCATCCGAGGTCTTGGGTCCCCCTGCACCCCTTTGTGCGGGGGATCCTGTTCTTCTATGGGCTAGATTTCCACAACCTAGCCCCGAAATCCGTCATGCACCTCACTACTTTCGTCATAGTGTCTGAGGCATTCCTGCGTGTTGAGCCGCACTTTGTCCTATGGCAGAAGACATTCTGCGTCAAGCCAAAGAGCAGCAACGCAGAGTTCACCGAATGCAGCGGCGCCATGATCAGCAAACTCTAGAAGCCGGTCTGGCTAGAGGGGACCTTCATCGAGACCGTGAAGATCTGGCAACGTGAGTGGTTCTACATCACTGAGCCACTCGCTCCAGTCTAGGCCTCGGCTCCCACCTTCACTGGCACCCCTCCTAGAAAGACGATGTCCTGGTAGAAGCAAGGCCCAGAATGGGGTAATCTGGATGAGGTCGACACTCTTCAAGAGAGGATCCGGACCCTCAAGAAGAAGTATAAGCCGGTGGATGTGGTGGATGTGATGCTGCATCGATACAACCTACCACTCCAGCTCCAGGCTAGCCCTATGTGGCTTTACAACCCCGACGACACGCCAACTCTGTGGAACTTCTTCCACACCAACATAGACGGGATGTGAATGCCTCTCTTCAAGCCGTCCCAGAACACATTCCCCACTGACGGGTCAGACTGCGGCTATAACACCGCGCACGGTCCTTCCAAGGTAAACACCGCTTTATATGTTCAACATCGGCTTTGTTTTGTATTTGTCTAAATCTCCCTTCCCTGCTTTCAGAAATGGGCGTGCAAGGCAGCGCTCATTACGTGCTCGGTACCGCTACCCGAGGATCCACGGATCCCCGAGCTGCAGGCTCTCTTGGCCGTGGTGCCTTCAAAGGCCCCGGCCAAGGCTAAAGAGCCGGAGATGAAGAGGGAGGGTCTTTGGATCCGAGATCCCACAGACGCTAGGTCTGAGAACATCTAAGGTCTTCCCTCGGATGAGGAGGAAAGAGAAGAAGAAGAAGAAGAAGAAGAAGGGGAGCTCCTCCTCCCCAAATAGAAAAAGGGCGATGGCCTAGGACATCACGAGGGCCCACACCATCCAGAAATGTCGGCGCCTTGTGAAAGCTGTCGATACCGCCCCTCGCAAGGCCCCTGCCACAGCCAAGGCCGACCCCTCTAAAATAGAGACGACCTTGTCGAGACGCGGCGGTCGAGGCCACCACTGAGGAGGTACACCTTCTACCCACACGAGCAGTAAGCACCCAAGCGCCTTTTCTTTGCAATCTTTGAATAATCATTTGTCTTTTTGCAGCCCGCAATACTCCAACATCAGCGACAAGACATAGTCGAGCGGGCTCCCTCTTCCCAGCGCTTTGAAGGAGCATCATCCCTCCCCAACTGCCCATGATGGGCTAGGGGAGGCGACTTCTCATAGGTCCCGCCCAAACCTACCAAGGGGTGCAGCACTGATGCCTCCATGGCTGAGGTGGAGGCCTCGTCCTCCAAGGACCCGATGTGGAAGAACCCCTCCTCTTCGGAGAGGGTAAAGCTGGGGTAGCCAGAGGCTTCAGCCCTAGTGGACCCAGAGCCACCTCGGCAGCCTTCTATGGCGGCCACTTCTCCCATGATGGGAAGGACCGAGGTGGCCCATCCATCCCCACCTGCAACTGGGCAGGCGTCCATGGGGTGGACCGAAGAGATGGAGGCTTCCATGATGGGCTCCTCCATCGTTTCCGAGCACCGCATCCTACTAGGCGCGACGCTACAAAGTTATCGGTCCGCAGAGGCCAGTATCAGGGAGGCCTTCAAGTGCCTCTTTCAAGGCTTTGAGGTAACCTTTTTAGTTATTTTTCAGAATTTTATATCAACGCAAAAAGTTGTTTCCACTAGACGCGTCTAGTAGCCTTTAAGCGGATAGAAAGTAGAATTGTCCGAGGACTTATGCTACCGCGGACGCGTATAGTGGACACGTACACACAGTAGCCCCCGAGCCCTGAGATAGATGTCAAGATCTTACTCGGGGGTCCTAAAAACTTGAATTTTTTGCAAAAGCGAATATACAGTTGCCCCTGAGACCCTGGTCGAAAAAACAATCTACCAGGGGATCAATGTCATCCGAGGAAGCTAACTATGTTTTTGATAGGTTTTGGCCTCGGTTTCAGTGTCCAACTCGAAAGAGTTGGAAGAACTGAACCATAAGCTCGACCGACCGGAGAAGGACATGGATCTGCTGAAGAAGCAGATGGAGGAGCCCCAAGGTATATGCCGAAAAGGTTTAACATTCAGAAATTATATATCTGGTTATGAAATTGCTCGTATGAGCTCTAATGCGTATGCCAATGTACTTGCAGATTCCTCCTTAGAGCTTGAAAAACTCTGGTCTGAGCTGCGAACAGCTCGGCGGGAATCTGAGTAGCAGAAGGCTGCAGTGAAGCGGGCCAGCGAGGCACTGGCCAAACAAAAAGAGGTCGGTGAGAAGCACACGGCCCGGGTCATGGAAGTCGAGGAAGACCTGAATGGTCTTTGCACTCAGCGTGACGCCCTTCAGGTAGAGAAGAACAAGCTGGCATCCGAGCTCGCGACAGCGAGCACGGCCTGTAAGGAGGCCACAACCCAGGCCCGGGCGGATCGCGAGGTGCTTCAAAAGGTGAAGCAGATCGCCTCCGGTAAGCCATACCTGCTTCGCTGCATTTTTGGTGACAGCTGATTTGCTCATCTTACGCAAGTTTGACATTTTTCAGAGGCCTGTAGGGACCTGTCGCGGAGTGCCTCGGACGCCGGCGCGTACTTCGCTACCCATCCAAATGCATCTGGGGAGATGGCCTTCTGGGCTCAATTTAAAGCGCCTGAGCACCCTCCATCATTGAACAATCAGATGAAGCAGCTAGTGGAGCTGTTCCATGCAGCCTGGCCGGTGATGCAAGACCTCTGCATCAATGTCTGACCTGCCGAGCCGATGCCGACCAGCTTCTTCGGCCTGGTGAACAGGCTTCGAGGGGCCATCCCCCAAGTGGATAAGTGGAAATGGTCGGCATGTCTGGAGGGGGCAGAAAGGGCGTATGGGTCCACAATGGCGCATTTTCCAAAGGTCAAGCCACCGGACATTGCCTCTGGACCTCTAGCAGGAAAGAATCAGACACCGGAATAATTCTTGGCCGAGGTGGATGAAGGTGCTCGGGTGATCGAGGCCCGGTGTAGGAAGGCAGAACTCAAGTTCTGAATGTCCCTTGGTATGCCGAGGAAGATTTGTACAAAACAAGTAATATTTTGTTGAATGGTCATGTTTATCCAATGTTTTATTGCTGCTCATGTGCGGCCGTTGTTAATTCTGAAAGCGGCCAGTCATCGGCTTCTGCCCCCTTGTAGATGCTACATGGAGTGTTCCTCTAAAACGTGTAAACCCTTAGCCAACGTCTCGGGGCCCGGAGCCAGTTGCGTGTGTGGACGAGCTAGGCAATCAAACTATAAAGGCTTGATAACTTTCATTTAGTCATAGGAGCTCGACTTGTGGGGTAGTTGATCTAGCCCCTGGTGTAGCGGTGATCAGACTAGCCGAGGCACACCTAACTTAACACCTCGGTCCTTATAACAAGGACCCCTCGTTTAACATGGCCTAACCACTAGCGGCTTTTACTTTGACACTGTCTTTAGATCGCCCACCAGTTTGTGCTTATTGTGATAGTTGATTTTCGGCTTTCTCCACTGAGGTACTTGACCATTCAAGCTGGAAGTACAATCGCAGTGGTTCTCCCTTTACACTCCTAGCCTAACATAGCGAAACATAGGAGGTAAACACAGGAGCCGAGAAACCCAATCATTGACCAAAATCACGAGACTAGTGCATATAATGCTATATCCGAGATGCTGAACAATTATCGGACTTTGAACATAGGCTCGACTCTAGATCCGAGCCCCGGGTTGAAAGTCGAACTCATCTATATGTATTGCTGTGAGGCGAAGGGCCAAAGAAGAAAAACGACACTCAAAGTTGTACGAGGACCAAAAAAGGTTTTTTTATCATTCATGAGTCTCAACCATACGTGTCGAGTTGTTTACATGGAAGAACCATAACCGATACAGAGAGTATGTAAAAAAGGAAAAAGTAATGGAGTATGATATAGGGCTTTAATGAACTGGGTGTATGGCCCATGTATTTTCCCTTCCGCATGTCTGCGCCTCCGTGCTATTGACCAGCTCTGCCTTGTCTATGCCAAGGGTTTGTGAAGACGGCCGACTACTCCGCATAGGCTGTGCTTAACGCATCCGAAAAGTGGGGCTCCTTACGAGGCTAGGGACGTTGAAAGTGCAACTAATCCCCGGGTGGTTTTGGTAATTCATAAAAACATATAGCTCATTGAACTAATATCCATTCAAGATAAATATTTCAGGATGTTCAATGAATGGCATGGCATGGACTAGAGATGTGGACCCCTCAAAATGCTAAGGATAAAGATTGGCAAAAGCTCAAGACTCTTCATCTTTATTTTAGTGATCCAAGACCACATTGAGTCCATAGGAAAGCCAATACTATTAAAAGGGGATGAGGTGTTCTTAATGGTCTACTTGCTCAAGTGCTTAGTGATATTGCTCTAAAACCCCTAGTCACTTTCTCCATCCAAATATGTCCAAACCCTAAACTCAAACTCGGCCCCACCGATTCTTTCTATCCGGAGCCACCGAGTTCATATGGCATAGCCACTGCTAGAAACCCTAACGAT
Source organism: Thinopyrum elongatum (assembly GCA_011799875.1). Lineage (NCBI taxonomy): Eukaryota > Viridiplantae > Streptophyta > Magnoliopsida > Poales > Poaceae > Thinopyrum > Thinopyrum elongatum. The sequence continues at coordinate 406,380,188 of CM022298.1, read as the reverse complement.
TCGGTCACACTGATACGGATCTCGGTCTCACCGAGATGGCCTTGCCAGCGCTCTGTGATCTATTGCATCCGCTTCGGTCTCACCGAGTTTATGCAATCGGTCTCACCGAGTTGGCTTGACAGATTCTCTGTTGCTTATTGCTTCACTTCGGTCTCACCGAATTGATGCAATCGGCACCACCAAGAAGATGTTTGCCCTAATCCCTAGCACATCGGTCCCACCGAGTTGTTCCAGTTGATCCCACCAAGATTCCTAATGTTCATATTTTTTAACAGATCGGTCTCACCGAGATTTCTAATTGGTGCCACCGAGAAGGGTCAAAAGTGTGTAACGGTTGGATTTTGTGTGGACGCTATATATACCCCTCCACCCCTTCTCCATTAGTGAGAGAGCCATCAGAACGCGCCTACACTTCCACCTTTCATTTTCTGAGAGAGAACCACCTACTCATGTGTTGAGATCAAGAGATTCCATTCCTACCATTTGAACCTTGATTTCTAGCCTTCCCCAAGTTGCCTTCCACTCAAATCCCTCTTCCACTATAGCCAAATCTAAGAGAGAGAGAGAGAGAGTTGAGTGTTGGGGAGGCTATCATTTGAAGCACAAGAGCAAGGAGCTCATCATCAACACACCATCTATTACCTTTTGGAGAGTGGTGTCTCCTAGATTGGTTAGGTGTCGCTTGGGAGCCTCCGTTGTGATGTGGAGTTGAACCAAGAAGTTTGTAAGGGCACGGAGATCGCCTACTTCGTGAAGATCTACTAGTGTGAGGCAAGTCCTTCGTGGGTGATGGCCATGGTGGGATAGACAAGGTTGCTTCTTTGTGGACCCTTCGTGGGTGGAGCCCTCCATGGACTCACGCAACTGTTACCCTTTGTGGGTTGAAGTCTCCATCAACGTGGATGTATGATAGCACCACCTATCAGAAGCACACCAAAAATCTCCGTGTCTCCATTGCATTTGCATACTCCAAACCCTTCCCTTTACCTTCATATGCAATGTTTTACTTTCCGCTGCTATACTCTTAGAATTGCTTGTGTAGGTTGATTGCTTGACTTGTGCTAATTGCTAAAATCTGCCCACAACTAAAATTGGGAAAATGATAGATTTTTATTTGGTTAAGTAGTCTAATCACACCCCCCCCCCTCTAGACATACTTTCGATCCTACAGACGTAGTGACAACCTGACGCTACCAAAATATACTTCCTGGCGGGCCTTTACTGTGCCAAAGAGATCGCCAAGCTTTGGGTGTGTTCGGTTGATCCGAAATGCACACCCCGTCTTTATGCTCCCCGAACTCCCAAGGAATTTTAAGTGCAATACTGTGCACTCTAGGCACGTAGTCTGCTACCATGAGGTGTGAGCTGGGGAGCGTGTGTCCCTTTTGAGAATTCACACAAGTGCATCCAGGCGCCAGAGTGATAATGCGGATGCGCTTCGAGGAGCCTGGTAGATCCAGCCGAGCTGTACGTCGGGCCACTTTTTTGGCCGCCTGGGAACCGACTGCGAAGGACACTATTTGCTCCTCTATGTGGAGGGAGAGCTCCGTGTTGCTATTGATGGTGATGACACCATTTGGACCCGACATCTTGAGCTTCAGATAAGCATAGTGTGGCACCGCGTTGAAGCAGGCGAACGCAGTACGGCCGAGCAACATGTGGTAGCCACTGCGGAAGGGGACGATATCAAAAATCAAGTCCTCACATTGGAACTCATCGGGGGAGCCGAAAACAACTTCCAGTGTTATGGCGCCGGTGCATTGGGCCTCTATGTCGAGTATAACACCCTTGAACGTGGTGTTACTAGGTTTGATCTGTGACGAGTCAATGCCCATCTTCCTGGCCGTATCAGCGTAGATTAGGTTCAGGCTGCTTCCACCATCCATAAGAACGTGGGTTATGTGGAACCCATCGACAATGGGGTCTAGGACCAAAACTGGTCGGGTGGTCCTTTTTGTCAAAAGTGATCGGGCAAGCTGACCATGGGTTGAATTTCGGGGCCACAGGCTCCAAGGCGTAGACGTCCCGAAGTGCCTATTTAAATTCCCTCTTGGGGATGTGTGGACGCCGTTCTTGGGCGTGTGAATTTTTTCCTTGTTGTCGCTCCATGCATGGCCCTTGCTTGTCTCCTCGGATACTGCCTTGCCGACCTGTTTAAACATCCAATAATTTTGGTTGGTGTGATTGGCGGGCTTATCCGGGGTGCCGTGAATCTGGCAAGGCCTATCAAGTATTCTATACAGAGCGCTAGGGCCGCCCTTGTTCCCTTTAAAGGGCCTCTTCTTGGGTCCAGTCTGTGAGCCACTGAACCCTGCATTAACTGATGAGTCCTCGGCATCGTTGCCACTGTGTTTATTATAACGCTTGTTTCTATTGCGCCTAGATTTTTCCTTCCCATCGTGCACTTCCGAGGTGCCGGAGTCACTCCTGTGGGAGCTACGAGCCAGCCAGCTATCCTCACCCGCGCAAAAGCGGGTCATCAAGGAGGTGAGGGTTGCCATGGTTCTCGACTTATCCTGCCCAAGGTGACGGGCGAGCCATTCATACTAGGTGATGTGTTTGAACGCTGCAATTGCCTCGGCATCGGGAAAATCGATGATCTGGTTCTTTTTAGCTAAGAACCGATTCCAGAAGTTCCGAGCTAATTCGCCCTCCTTCTGGACTATGTGGCTAAGGTCATCGGCATCTGTGGGCCGAATGTAGGTGCCCTGGAAATTGGCCCTAAAGGCCTCCTCGAGCTCTTCCCAGCTTGCAATGGAATTTCTAGAGAGGCTATGGAGCCAATGCCTTGCCGGTCCTTTGAGTTTGAGGAGTAGGGATTTTATGGCATGGAGGTCATTGATACGTCTCCAACATATCTATAATTTTTTATTGTTCCATGCTATTACAGTATCAATCTTAGATGCTTATTATGCAATTATATATCATTTTTTGGGACTAACCTATTAACCTAGTGCCCAGTGCTAGTTGCTGTTTTTTGCTTGTTTTTGGCTTTTCAGGAAATCAATATCAAACAGAGTCCAAACGGAGAAAAAACTTTGGATTAATTTTTTCTGGACCAAAAGGGGCCCTAGAAGGTTTGGGAGAAGACCTGACGAGCCACGAGGGAGCGACAAGCTCGGGACGCGTGCCCTAGGGGGGTGCCCCCAGGCTTGTGGGGCCCTCGTGGCACCTCTTGACCTAATTCCGCCTCTATAAATTCTAAAATATTCCCCATACATCAGAGAGCCACCCAAAATACTTTTTCCACCACCGGAAGTTTCTGTTCTCGCAAGATCCCATCTGGAGACCTTTTCTGGTACTCTACCAGAGGGGGAATCGATCACGGAGGGCTTTTACATCAACCTTGCCGCCCCTTCGATGATGTGTGAGTAGTTTACTAGAGAGCTATAGGTCCATAGCTAGTAGCTAAATGGCTCTTCTCTCTCTTTGATCTTCAATACAATGTTCTCCTCGATGTTCTTGTAGATCTATTCGATGTAATCCTTTTTTGCGGTGTGTTTGTTGGGATCCGATGAATTGTGGGGCATATGATCAGATTATCCATGAATATTATTTGAGTCTTCTCTGAACTCTTTTATGCATGATTGTTATAACTTTGTATTTCTCTCCGATCTATCCGTTTGGTTTGGCCAACTAGATTGATTTATCTTGCAATGGGAGAGGTGCTTTCTGATGGGTTCGATCTTGCATTGCTCAATCCCAGTGACAGAAAAGGACATGCACGTACTTGTATCATTGCCATTAAGGATAAAAAGATGGGGTTTATTCATATTAATTGGGTTTAGTTTGTCTACATCATGTCATCTTGCTTAAGGCGTTACTCCAATTTTCATGAACTTAATACCCTAGATGCATGCTGGATAGCGATCGATGGGTGGAGTAATAGTAGTAGATGCAGGCAGGAGTCGGTCTACTTGTCTCGGACGTGATGCCTATATACATGATCATTGCCTTGGATATCGTCATGATTATTCGCTTTTCTATCAATTGCCCAATAGTAATTTGTTTACCCATCGTATGCTATGTTCAAGAGAGAAGCCTCTAGTGAAAACTATGGCCCCGGGTATATTTTAATCATATATTAAAAATCAAAAAATAGCTTACTGAAATTTATTTACCTTTATTTTATTTTGTGTTTTTGTTTATCTAGCTACCAGGACGAGATTTGATCCTTGCAATTAACTGTCAAGGGATTGACAACCCCTTGTTTGCGTTGGGTGCAAGTATTTGTTATTTTGTGTGTAGGTCCTGCTAACTAGGTGTTGCGTGGTTCTCCTACTGGATTGATAACCTTGATTCTTAACTGAGGGAAATACTTACCTTTACTGTATTGCATCATCCTCTCCTCTTCGAGGAAATCCCAACGCAGCTCACAAGTAGCAGTCATCACCTCGGGCCATGTGGATGTGAAGAAGGAAGTCCTCTATCCAGATGGTTGGGTCAGTTGTTTCTTCATATTAATCGATATTGATGGGTTTAAACCCTTCCGGGAACTTGTGCTCCATTACCTCATCTATAAAACATACAGGATGCGCGGGCCCTAAAACACAAGCCGCGTCTGGTTGGGAATGAGCCATTGCCCTAGCTCAGATCTGCTCCCGAGCCCTTTCGTGCCTATCTAACCAGGTGTCATAGCCCTCCAAGCCGGCTGGTGCGCGGTTCTGTGACCTGTAAATGGATAGAGAAGGGGCTTTATTAGTTTGTAGCTTATCACTCAGATCGAAAGGTCTCGGGGTGCTCGACCGCACTCTTGCCTGGAGGGTGGGTTTTAGCGGGGGGTTCCTTGGGTGCCCCTGTTAGCCAATCTCGCCCTCTAGGGGGTCGATCAGCCTGGTCATACACTAGCGGCTCATTATCTGATGCCTCATCGTCGAAGTCAGCTAAAAGTCGGCGTCGTGGGAACTACTTTGTGGCTACGTGTCGGTCTTCGAGTTCTACTCCAGCTGCGAGGATCTTCATCCGTTTATCATTGAGTGCGTTTTCATGGGTATACAGCTCCTGCTGCTTCTTTTTCATGCTCCGTGCGGTTGCAATTTGCTATCGTTGGAAGCCTGCCTACTCGGACGGGTTTGTGGGCACCACGAAGTCGTCGGGTCTGAGTCTTACATCGTCCTCGGATTCAGGGAGGTAATCCTTGTCTGACTCATCGTCGAAGGTTCCCGTGTCATCGAGATTTTCCTCCGCGGGCATTGCAGCAGGCCCGTTCTGTTGAGCGGCTGAGGCTTGAATGTCCTCGCCCAGGTTCTCAATGGCTTCGGGGGTGGCACTGTTATCGGCAGCACCTGAGGTGCTGGTCGTGCTTCTGCTTCCGTTGTGACCCTTCGATCGCCTTTTGGGGCAGCGACGTTTAGAGTTTTCTATCTGTTTTTCCTTCGGGTCGCCTTTGGGAGTGTCGACCATGTAGATGTCATATGTAGACGTTGTGGCCCAATTCCCTGTGCGGGGTAAGGCCGTAGGTGGATTTGCTCCAGAATTGCCACAGATGTCTTTATCCATGTCCGTGGCTTCGTCGGAGCCGTAGTCAAGCGTATCGGTCAAGTCCTCGACCGTGGCGACTATGTGGGTGGTGGGTGGGATAAAAAATTCTCGATCGTCGGTTTTACATCCGATCTGATCATAAACAATGGATGAGATCGCCATGTTTTGGATTCAATCCAGCACATTGTTCATTTGCGAGAGGTCCTCGGTGTCTAGGACCTGCGCGTATGCCGGGCTGATCTAGGATAGTTTGTCTGGGCTACCTGACATAGCGTCGTTCCTTTGCCCGTCCAAGGCCGGTCCCTGGTGGGCGGTGTTGGTGTCAAAACCGGTGGATCTCGAGTAGGGGGTCCCGAGCTGTGGATCTTGTATCAATGGGGAACAAGGGACGAAGGACACGATGTTTACCCAGGTTCAGGCCCTCTTGATGGAGGTAAAACCCTATGTCATGCTTGATTATATTGAAGTGTATAGGAGGATTATAGGGTCGATCTACCACGAGATCAGATGAACTAAACCCTAAGGTAGTAGGATGATGGTTGTTGTTCTATCCTCTATGGAATAAACCCTCTGGTTTATATAGACACCAGGGGTACTAGGGTTACACATGGTCGGTTACAAGGAAGGAATAAACATGTGAATCTTCTATCTTGACTTGGAGGACACACCAAGACTTCGAGGGTCTCCCGTTCAAACATGGAGTCACCCTATAGCTCGGCCTTGTGGTAGTCGTACAGCGGCCCACCTGTCCAGCCCGTAAGAGGTAGGCCGGTAGACCGAGGACCCCCTAGTCCAGGACTCCCTCGGGCGGGAGTAGAAACCTCATCGGTCATAGATGACGCGATGGCTACGGCCGGGTTCGAAGACGAGTTCGGCTCAAAGCCGGCGTCCGAGGATCCATCACTTAAGCCGGATGCGACAATCACCGGATCTATCTCCGGGGTCGACTCTAGGGGGAGGGCGGATCCGAGGGTCCCGACATGGGCCAATCCCGGGGCCATGGCACCGTAGGGGTCTTTGAGTAGACCTGGGGTCCATCCCGAAAGGACCAGGTCACCTCGGGCGTCTGTGGTGTACTCCAGGCTTTCAAACATGACGACTTGATTTGGAGCGCAGTTCTCGACCCAGCCTAGATGGCTGGTCGGATCGGCGTGAAGCACAATACTGCCGAAGGCGAAAAGCTGGCCGGGGACGAAGATGTCACCACAGCCAATATTGCTATCGATCTGCAGATGAGCCATCGACCCAGGATGATCAAACATCAAGCTCTCAATGAAAGCACCAATGTTGGTGTCAAAACCTACAGACCTCGGGTAGGAGGGCCCGAGCTGTTAGATCGGATCGATGGGTAACAAGAGAAAGAACACACCGCATTTAACCAGGTTCAGGCCCTCTCTATGGAGGTAATACCCTACGTCCTACTCTTGCTTATATTATGGATGTATCAAAGTACAGAGTTGATCTACCTCGACATCGTGAGTTGTGGTTTAAACCCTAGGGGTATGATGACGATGAATGTATGAATGCCCCTCTACGGACTAACCCCCCGGTTTATATAGGCATCAGGGGTATCTAGGGTTACACATGGCTGGTCGCCATCTAGAATTCTGATACGTCCATTTTGCATCATGTTTTCATGTTGATATTTATTGCATTATGGACTGTTATTTCACTTTATAATACAATTCTTATGCCTTTTCTCTCTTATTTTGCAAGTTTCACATGAAGAGGGAGATTGCCAGCAACTGGAATTCTGGACCGAAAAGGGCTAGATCGGAGGCACTTTTTCTGAACAACTCGAAATGAGCTGAAAATTGATGGAGAATTATTTTGGAATATATTAAAATTATTGGCGAAAGAAATACCAGAGGGGGACCCACCAGGCAACCACAAGCCTTGGGGGCGCACCCCCCGAGCTTGTGGCGCCCCTGGCAGGCCTCCAGGGCCCATCTTCTCCTATATGATCCCATTTGACCTAGAAAAAATCAGAAGGAGGGTTTCGAGATGAAGTGCCACCGTCTCGAGGCGGAACCTGGGTAGGAGCACTTTTGCTCTCCAGTGGAGCGATTCCGCCAGGGAAACTTCCCTCCGGGAGGGGGAAATCGAGGCCATCGTCATCACCAACGATCCTCTCATCATGGGAGGACCAATCTTCATCAACGTCTTCACCATCACCATCTCATCTCAAACCCTAGTTCATTTCTTGTATCCAATCTTTGTCTCAAGACCTCAGATTGGTACCTGTGGGTTGCTAGTAGTGTTGATTACATCTTGTAGTTGATGCTACTTGGTTTATTTGGTGGAAGATTATATGTTCAGATCCTTGATGCCATTCAATACCCCTCTGATCTTGAGAATGAATATTTTTTGTGAGTAGTTACTTTTGTTCTTGAGGACATGGGAGAAGTCTTGTCATAAGTAATCATGTGAATTTGGTATTCGTTCGATATTTTGATGATATGTATGTTGTTGCTTCCTTTAGTGGTGTCATGTGAACGTCGACTACATGACACTTCACCATCTTTGGGCCTAAGGGAAGGCATTGTGGAGTAGTTATTAGATGATGGGTTACTAGAGTGATAGAAGCTTAAACTCTAGTTTATGCGGTATTCCGTAAGGGGCTGATTTGGATCCATATGTTTCATGCTATGGTTAGATTTATCTTAATTCTTCTTTCGTCGTTGTGATGCTTGCGAGAGGGGGTAATCATAAGTGGGAGGCTTGTTCAAGTAAGAACAGCACCCAAGCACCGGTCCACCCACATATCAAATTATCAAAGTAACGAACGTGAATCAAACAAACATGATGAAAGTGACTAGATGCAATTAGCATGTGCCCTCAAGAACGCTTTGCTTATTATAAGAGACCATTCCGGCATGTCCGTTGCTACATAAAGGATTGGGCTACCTTGCTGCACTTTTTCTACACTTACTACTTGTTGCTCGTTACAAATTACCTTGCTATCAAACTATGTGTTACCGGTAATTTCAGTGCCTGCACATAATACCTTACTGAAAACCGCTTGTCATTTCCTTCTACTCCTCGTTGGGTTTGACACTCTTACTTATCAAAAGGACTATGATTGATCCCCTATACTTGTGGGTCATCAGATTCACATGCCGAATCTAATGAAATATGCTTGAAGTACACGCCAAGCCTTCGGTCGCCGCACCTTGAAGGCCTCCGGAGTCCTCCCTCCTTGACGGGCTGGTGGTCCGGCCCATACATTAGTCCAGCTGGGCTAGGACTCCCTAGTACAGGACACCGTCACCCAATTTTACCGTAATCATGATGAAGATATTAAAATGATTGGTGTCTCACCTATTGAATCCTTGTTTAGAAATATAAAACTTGATGAAAAAGGGACTGGAGATGAGTCAACTTTAGCTAGAAGGCGTCCCAATTGTTCAGAGGGTGATGATCTTAATGATAAAAATAATAAAAGTGGGTTTGGATAGGTCAAGACTTTAACTAGTGATGTGCCCACTACTTTGGATTAGAAGGACTTTAGTTATGATGGTTGTTCTTTGGTTGAATGTATTTCCTGGTTGCAATCTGATACGTCTCCGTCGTATCTATAATTTGTGATTGTTTCATGCTAATATTCTACCACTTTCATATACTTTTGGCAACATTTTATATTATTTTTGGGACTAACATATTGAGCTAGTGCCTAGTGCCAGTTCTTGTTTGGTGCATGTTTTTTGTTTCGCAAAATATCCATATCAAATAAAGTCCAAACACGATAAAAATTTATGGAGATTTATTTTGGAATATATGTGATTTTTGGGAAGAAGAATCAATGCAAGACGGTACCCGAGGTGGCCACAGGTCACCTGGGCGCGCCTAGGGGGAGCAGGCGTGACCATGTGGCTTGTGGGCCCCTTGTAGGTCAGTTAACGCCCTTCTTTCGCTGGAAGAAAGATAATATCGAGGGGAAATTGTTTTTAAATTTTAGCTTGATTGGAGTTACGGATCTCCGGGAATTTAAGAAACGGTGAAGGGCCAGAAAACAAGAACACGAAACAGAAGAGAACAGAGAGAGAGATCCAATCTTGGAGGGGCTCCTACCCTCCGGGAGCCATGGAGACCATGGACAAGAGGGAAAACCCTCCACCCATCTAGGAGGGAGGCCAAGCAGGAAGAAGAAGGAGGGGACTCTCTCCCCCTCTCTCCCGGTGGCACCGAAACACCGCCGGAGCAACCATCGTGACGGCGATCTACACCAACAAGTTCGCCGCCATCATCACCAACTCTCTCCACCTCTATGCAGCGGTGTAACACCCCTTCTCCCTGTTGTAATCTCTACTTAAACATGGTGCTTAATGGTACATATTATTGTCCAATGATGTGTTGCCACCAATGATGTTTGAGTAGATTCGTTTTGTCCTATGGGTTGATTTATGATCGTGATTGGTTTGAGTTGTATATTTTATTTTGGTGCTATCCTATGGTGCCCTCCATGTCGCGCAAGCATGTGGGATTACCTCTATAGGGTGTTGCAATATGTTCACGATTCGCTTATAGTGGGTGGCGTGAGTGACGGAAACACATACCCGAGTAAGGGGGTTGTTGCATGTGGGAGTAAAGAGGACTTGTTACTTAATGCTATGGTTGGGTTTTACCTTAATGATCTTTAGTAGTTGCGGATGCTTGCTAGAGTTCCAATCATAAGTGCATATTATCCAAGTATGGAAAGTATGTTAGCTCTTGCCTCTCCCTCATATAAAATTGCAATAATGATTACCAGTCTAGTTATCAATTGCCTAGGGACAAATCCTTATCTTGTGTTACAAAAAGCTTTCTACTAAACAACTAACTTTTATTATCTTGCAAAGTACTCCTAGTTTTATTCTTGCAAAGTAGTTCTAGCATCACACCTACAAAGTACCTCTAGTTTCATACTAGTTCTAGGTAAAGCAAATGTCAAGTATGCGTAGAGTTGTATTGGTGGTCGAGGACTTGAAGAGAATATAAATTCTACCTTTAGCTCCTCGTTGGGTTCGACACTCTTATTTATCGAAAAAGCTACAATTGATCCCCTATATTTGCGGGTTATCACAATCCATGATAAATTCACCCAATGCTTACGAACAAAATAAAGCTTTTACTAAACATATTGTAGAAGCTAAGATGAAAACTTATGAAGAAAAGCTAGAGTTGGAAGTTTCTATACCTAGAAAATTGCATGATTAACGGGAACCTACTATTAAAGTAAAGATTAAAGATTATGAATGTAATGATTTATGTGATCTAGGTGCTAGCGTTTCTACTATACCAAAATCTTTATCTGATGTGCTAGGCCTTACCGATATGGATGAATGTTCCCTTAATTTGCACTTAGCGGATTCAACTATAAAGAAACCATCGGGTAGAATAAATGATGTGCTTATTCTTGCTAATAGAAAATATGAGCCTATGGATTTCATTGTGCTTGATATTGAATGCAATCCGTCTTGTCCTATAATACTTGGTAGGCCTTTCCTACGAACCATAGGTGTTATTATTGATATGAAAGAAGGAAATATAAGGTTCCAATTTCCATTGAAGAAAGGTATGGAACACTTCCCTAGAAAGAGAAGTAAACCACCATATGAATCTATTATGAGGGCCACCTATGGAATTAATGTGAAAGATGACAACACTTGAAACCATGCCTTACGCCTAGCTAGGGGCGTAAAACAATAGCGCTTGTTAGGAGGCAACCCAATAGTTATCTTAATTTTCTTGTTTCTCTTTCTATTTTTGAGCGTTGACACAATTATGCTACTATTATGATTGTGTTTTTATGTTTTAATTAGTTTTTTTGCCAAGTAGAGCCTTTGGGATGATTTGGTTGATAGTTGACTTGATTCTTTGAAAAAAAGAAACTTTTGCGCCCAGTACTGCAACTTTCATAATACACTAGAACGTGATAAAATTCTAAATCTTTTTACACATGATTGATATACAAATTTCCCATGTTACCCTAATTTTTCAGATATTTTTGAGTTACAAAAGTATAGTGTTTGTTCAGATCATTACAGACTTTTCTGTTTTAGATGGATTATGTTTTCTATTGCACAATTTGCTTGTTTTAATGATGCTATGGATTATATCAGGGGGTATAAGTCATGGAGAAGTTAGAGTATAGTAGGTATTATGCAAGAATAAAATATTAATGGGTTCATAACAGTACCTAAAGTTTATGATTTGCTTATTATACTAACGGATCTCAGGAGGTTTCGGTTGAGTTTTGTATGCTGAAGTTTTCAAGTTTTAGGTGAGATCATGATGGGTGAAGGAATAAGGAGCGGCAAGACCCTAAGCTTGGGGATGCCCAAGGCATCCCAAGGTAATACTCAAGGATACCCAAGCATCTAAGCTTGGGGATGCCCCGGATGGCATCTCCTCTTACGTCTACAATCCATCGGTATACTACTTGGAGCTATATTTATATTCATCACATGATATGAGTTTTGCTTGGGGCGTCTTGTATTATAGTAGTCTTTGCTTTGTTTGCTTTTTAGTTTGCCAGAATCATTGTTTGCTTCACACACCTTTTGAGAGGGACACACATTTATTCATGATTTGTTAGAATACTCTATGTGCTTCACTTATATCTTTTGAGCTAGGAAGTTGCTCTAGTGCTTCAGTTATATATTTCAAAGCACGACAGTGGTTATATTTTAAAGAAATAGTTGCACTCTCATGCTTCACTTATATCTTTTTGAGAGTCTAATAAATAGTAATGGCAATATGCACGTGTTATGAAATTGGTCCTGATATGATAGGTATTCAAGAGAGATATACTAAAAACTTTCATGTAGATCGCTGAATATGATAAGTTTGATTCTTGCAACATTTTTGCGATATTAAGATGGTAATATGTGGGGGTACTAGTGAATGATTGTGGTTTAGTAAGAATATTGGTGTTAAGATTTGTTATTCCCGAAGCACGCACATATAGCCTCTAGTTATGCGATGAAGTTGGAGCATGATTTATTATTGAGTGTCTACCTTATGAGTGGCGGTCGGGGACGAGCGATGGTATTTTCCTACCAATCTATCCCCCAAGGGGCATGCGTAGTAGTACTTTGCTTCGAGGGCTAATAAAATTTTATAGTAAGTATGTGAGTTCTTTATGACTAATGTGAGTCCATGGATTATACGCACTCTTACCTTTACGCCATTTGCTAGCCTCTACGGTACCGTGCATTGCCCTTTCTCACCTCGAGAGTCGGTGCAAACTTCGCCGGTGCATCCAAACCCCGTGGTATGATACGCTCTATCACACATAATCCTCCTTATATCTTCCTCAAAATAGCCACCATACCTACCTATCATGGCATTTCCATAGTCATTCCAAGATATATTACCATGCAACTTCCACATTTCTGTTTTTATGACATACACATTCATTGTCATATTGCTTTGCATGATCATATATATAGCTGACATAGTATTTGTGGCTCAACCACCATTCATCATTATTATACATGTTACGCTAGCATCATTGCACATCCCAATACACTGCCAGAGGCATTCATATAGAGTCATATTTTTTTAGTTATCGAGTTGCAGTATTGATTTGTAAGTAAATAAAGTGTGATGGTCATCATTATTAGAGCATTGTCCCAGTGAGGAAAGGATGACAGAGACTATGATTCGCCCACAAGTCGGGATGAGGAACCGGACGAAAAAAGGAAAAAGGGGCCAAAAAGAGCCCAATAAAAAAAGGGAAAAAGAGAGAAGGGGCAATGTTACTATCCTTTTCCACACTTGTGCTTCAGAGTAGCACCATGTTTTTCATATAGAGAATCTCCTATGTTGTCACTTTCATATACTAGTGCGGATTTTTCGTTATAGAACTTGGCTTGTATATTCCGATGATGGACTTCCTCAAATGCCCGAGGACTTCATGAACAAGCAAGTTGGATGCACACCCACTTAGTTTTCAGTTGAGCTTTCATACACTTATAGCTTTTAGTGCATCCGTTGCATTGCAAACCCTACTCCTCGCATTGACATCAATTAATGGGCATCTCCATAGCCCGCTGATTAGCTGCGTCACTGTGAGACTATCTTCCTTTTTTGACTTCCCCTTATTGATATCTATCACTGCATTCTATTCCACCCATAGTGCTATTTCCATGGCTCACGCTCATGTATTGCATGGGGTTGAAAAAGCTGAAGCATATTAAAAAGTATGATCCAATTACTCGGCTTGTCATCGGGGTTGTTCATGATTAATACTTTGTGTTAGGAATACCAAGCATGACAAGATTATATGATTTTGTTGGGATAGCATTTTTTATTTTGAAAGGCATGATTGTTAGTTGGTATGAGTGAGTATTGATATCTTTATATCAAATTATAGACTATTGCTTTGAATCAAGGATCTTAATATTCATACCGTAAAAAGAGATTACATGATAAACATGTTAGATAACAATCCACATCAAAAAAATTATTTTTATCATTTACCTACTCGAGGACGAGCGGGAATTAAGCTTGGGGATGCTTGATACGTCTCCAATGTATCTATAATTTTTTTATTGTTGCATGTTATTATATTATCAATCTTGGATGTTTTATATGCATTTGTATGTTATTTTATATCATTTTTGGGACTAACCTATTAACCTAGTGGCCAATGCCAGTTGCTGTTTTTTTGCTTGTTTTTAGTTTTCCAGAAAATCAATACCAAATGGAGTCCAAACGCTACGAAACATTTTGAAGATTTTTTCTGGACAAGAGAGACCCTAGAAGCTCTGGGAGGAGACCAGACAACGATCGAGGAGACGAAACGGCAACAGGGCACGCCCCTATTACCTTGTGGGCCCCACGAGGCTCCATCTGACCTAATTCCACTTCTATAAATTCTCAAATATTGGGAAACCAACAGAGAGCCACATGAACCCCCTTTTCCACCGCCGCAAGTTTTTGTTCTTTCACGATTGCATCTGGAGGCCTTTTTTGGTACTCTGCTGAAAGGGGGAATCGATCACGGAGGGCTTCTACATCATCCTTGCTGCCTTCTGATGATGCGTGAGTAGTTCACCACAGACATACGGGTCCATAGCTAGTAACTAGATGGCTTTTTCTCTTTCTTTGATCTTCAATACCATGTTCTCCTCGATGTTCTTGGAGTTCTATCCGATGTAATCTTCTTTTGCGGTGAGTTTGTTGGGATCCAATGAATTGTTGGTTTATGATCTGAATATTCATGAGAAGTAATTGAGTCTTTCTGAACTTTATTATGCATGATTTTAATAGCTTTGTATTTCTCTCCAATCTATCCGTTTGGTTTGGCCAACTAGGTTGATTTATCTTCAGTGGGAGAGGTGCTTTGTGATGGGTTCAATCTTGCGGTGCTCTATATCTCAGTGATAGAAGGGAACAAGACACGTATTTGTATTGTTGCCATTAAGGGTAAAATGATGGGTTTTATTCATATTGATTGGGTTTACTTTGTCTACATCATGTCATCTTGCTTTACTCCAGTTTCATGAACTTAATACCATATATGCATGTTGGATATCGATCGATTGGTGAAGTAATAATTGTAGATGCAGACAGGAGTCGGTCTACTTGTCTCAAATGTGATGCCTATATACATGATCATTGCCTTGGATATCGTCAAAACTATGCGCTTTTTTATCAATTGCCCAATGGTAGTTTGTTCACCCATCGTATGCTATGTGTTCGAGAGAGAAGCCTCTATTGAAAACTATGGCCCCCCGGTCTACTTTAATCATATTATAAAAAACAAAATTCATTTGCTGCAATTTTATTTCTTTTATTTTGTTTTGCTATTTACCCATCTACCTATACAAGATTTGGTTCATGCAAGTAATGAGTTCAAGGGGATTGACAACCCTCTTGCCCACGTTGGGTGCAAGTATTTTCTTTTGTGTCTGCAGGTGTTGTTCATGAGGCTTTGCATGATTCTCCTATTGGTTCGATAAACCTTGGTTCTCACTAAGGGAAATACTTATTTCTACTATACTGCATCTCCCCTCCTCTTCGGGCAAAATCCCAACGCAGCTGACAAGTAGGAGTACATATCATAGCATACATGATGGATCCAATTGACGAGGCATATGGAAATCCATTCATCTAGAGACGCTCATCAACTGTCTTAGGACATTGATTCTTGCTAAGTGTTGTGCCATTTGACATCGGGAGAAAACCTTTCTTTGTGTTCTCCATTTTAAACCTTGTCTATGTACGTGCTTTGGCTTAGTGCAATTAGACATCTTGATCTATCTCTATAAATCTTTACGCATAATATATAAGCTGCTCTGCCTAAGTCTTTGATTGAAAACATACTTTTTAATGAATCTTGTATTGTGCTAAGAAACTTTACATCATTTCCAATCAACAATATGTCATCCACATATAAGATTAGAAATGATATAGAGCTCCCACTTAACTTCTTGTATACACAAGCTTCTTCATCATTTTTAATGAAGCCAAACTCTTTAAACACTTCATCAAAACATTGATTCCAGCTCCTTGATGCTTGCTTCAAAACATAGATAGACCTTTGAAGCTTGCACACCTTTCTGGCATCCTTAGGATCGACAAAACCTTCTGGTTGCATCATATATACATCCTCTTTGAGATTTCCATTTAGGAAAGCAGTTTTAACATCCATTTGCCATATCTCATAGTCGAAATATGCAGCAATTGCCATCATAAACCAAATAGACTTTAGCATTGCTACTGGTGAGAAAGTCTCATTATAATTGACTCCCTCAATCTACGAAAACCATTTCACAACTAACCTTCCTTTATAGGTAGTAGGATTACCATCCGTGTCCGTCTTTCTCTTGAAGATCCATTTACATTGTATGGGTTTCACACCCTCTGGAAGCTCAACCAAGTTCCAAACTTGATTCTTGTACATGCACTCCATTTCGGATTTCATGGCCTTAAGCCATTCTTTTGAGCTGGGCGCCGCCATTGCTTCTCTGTAGTGCGCAAGTTCATCTTCCTCTGAGATGAATATTTCATTGTGAAACCACTTAGGAGGTTCGCTAACTCTTCCTGACCTACGCAGTTCAATTATAGGCTTAACTGGAGTTTCTACCACCGGTGTAGTAACTTCTTGTTCAGTTGTGCTGACAACTTCTGGAACAAATTCCGGTTTGTTATTCCAGCTTACTTTCACCGGAGATTCAGTAAACTCGTCAAGTTGTACTGTCCTCCCACTTACTTCTCTAGCTAGAAACTCCTCGAGAAAGTGTCCATTCTTTGCAACAAAAACTTTGTCCTTGGACTTTTGGTAGAAGGAATACCCAATTGTCTCCATTGGGTAACCTACAAAGTAACATTTGTCTGCTTTGGGATCCAGCTTATTTGGTTGTAAACGCTTTACATAAGTTTTACAACCCCAAATCTTGAGATGCGACAAATTGGGTTTCTTCCCATTCCATAATCCATATGGTGTCATCTCGTCAGACTTAGACGGTGCACTATTTAGTGTTTATGTTGCTGTTTCAAGTGCATATCCCCAAAACAATAAAAGCATATCAGAAAGTAGCATCATTTGATCTCACGGATCTCAGACACTTTGTTTCTCTTTGGAGTTCTGGGAGGAGTAAGTCGTAAAACAATTCCATGATTAATTAGATGTTTGCTAAACTCATGACTCAGATATTCTTCTTCGTTAACGAAGAACCTTTTATATTTTTGTCACGATGATTTTAACTTCATTGTGAAATTCTTTGAACCTTTTCAAATGTTTTTAGACTTATGTTTCATTAAGTTAATCATATCTACTAAAATCATCAATGAAGTTTACGAAGTATAAGTATTCACCGCGCCCTGGTGTGCTTATCAGATTGGATACATCAGTATGTATTTGTCAATTGATTCAAAATCAAAAGGTGTCATATGTTAATTTCCGATATGACCAAGACAGTAGTGCCACATTTTAGTGGTATTATCAGTCTTCTTAAGACGTTTAGCATTAATGTTATAGATATCTTCTACATTCAAGATCCATAATGAAAAAACCACTCACAATAGGGTCAAATTCATCAAAACATATTCTCATAATAAATTGAACAACCATTGTTTCACACTTATAAGTATAAATGTCGCTTATTGCTACTTGTGATGGGCGTTTGGGACTTCCCAAAGAGGAAGGGTGAAGTAGTATAGTAGCAGAAACTGTTTCCCTCAGTAAATAACCAAGGTTTATCGAACCAATAGGAGATTCACGCAAACGACCGTCAACGGTACTTGCACACATAAACAAACAAATACTTCCACCCAACGCGGGCAAGAGGGTTGTCAATCCCCTTGTACTCGTTAATTGCAAGGATTAATTCTGATAGTGGTGGATAGATAAATTGTAAAAATAAATAAATTGTAGCAAGGTGATGACCCACAATTATAGGGGATCAATCATAGTCCTTTCGATAAGTAAGAGTGTCGAACCCAATGAGGAGTAGAAGGAAATGACAAGTGGTTTTCAGCAAGGTAATTTCTGCGAGCACTAAAATTGTCGGTAACAGGTAGTTTGATAGCAAGATAATTGTAGCAAGTAACAAGTAACAAGAGTAACAATAAGTGCAGCAAGGTAGCCCAATCCTTTTTGTAGCAAAGGACAGGCCGGAATGGCCTCAGATAATAAGCAAAATGTTCTTGAGGGCACATGGGATTTTCATCTAGCCACTTTCATCATGTTTGTTTGATTCGCGTTTGCTACTTTGATAATTTGATATGTGGGTGGACCGATGCTTGGGTGCTGTTCTTACTTGAACAAGTCTCCCACTTATGATTAACCCCCTCACAAGCATCCGCAACTACGAAAGAAGAATTAAGATAACAATCTAACCATAGCATTAAACATGTGGATCCAAATCAGCCCCTTACGGAATAGCGCATAAACTAGGGTTTAAGCTTCTGTCACTCTAGCAACCCATCATCTAATAACTACTCCACAATGCATTCCTTAAGGCCCAAAGATGGTGAAGTGTCATGTAGTCGACATTCACATAACACCACTAAGGGAATCACAACATATATATCATCAAAATATCGAACAAATACCAAATTCACATGATTACTTGCAACATGACTTCTCCCGTGGCCTCAAGAACAAAGGCAACTACTCACAAATAATATTCATGCTCAAGATCAGAGGGATATTAAATAGCATAATGGATCTGAACATATAATCTTCCACCAAATGAACCGGCTAGCATCAACTACAAGATGTAATCAACACTACTAGTCACCCACAGGTACCAATCTGAGGTTTTGATACAAAGATTGAACACAAGAGATGAACTAGGGTTTAAGATGAGATGGTGTTGTTGAAGATGTTGATGAAGATTGGCCTCCCAAAGATGAGAGGGTTGTTGGTGATGACGATGGCTTCGATTCCCCCCTCCGGGAGGGAAGTTCCCCCGACGGAATCGCTCCGCCGGAGGGCAAAAGTGCTCTTGCCCAAGTTCCGCCTCGAGACGGTGGCGCTCCGTCCTGAAAGTCCTCTCCTTATTTTTTCTAGGTCAAAAGACCTTATGTACCAGAAGATGGGCACCGGAGGTGGGCCAGGGGCCCCACAAGCCACCAGGGCACACCTGGAGGGGGTGGCGCGCCCTGGTGCCTTGTGGGCTCCTGGGTGGTGATGTGGGGCGAACCTCGAGACGAGGGTCGGTCCGTTGTTGGCCCGATCTTTCACGGCACAAAAATCCATCGCAGCAAGAACTCGTTGCGGGTTTACGAAGAAATTCACAAACTCCGCAGAAACAACACGCCAACCCCTTGGTCTGAAGGAATAACGTGGACGAACCGTATAGGCTCAACTTGTAATATCCTAAGCGTTGCGTCATAGGAACTCACACGCCAGTAGAGATTTTTGACAAGATTTCTCTAAACTCAATAATGGCCAACGACCGAAACACACACGGTGTCTAATTCATCTCAAAATAACCTTCATACAGTGATGCACTACCCTGGCTATTTATAATACATAGCCGACCTGCGTCTAACCTGAAAAATAAACAACCGATCCTAGTAAAACAGAACTCAACCTAAACAACCTTCGACTCCTAGTAGATTACGTGCCTTACTTTGGCATGCAACCTTTACAAATTGGACTATACCTAGTACTCTTAATATATTGCGTACCACGGTAGCTTGATTTGATCTGGTGGGCCCCATCCGGTGGAACACAAACAAAGAAATTCCCACGTTAGAAGAGTCCTTGTTACGTATGATATTTGAATCTCTGGAGGACGTAACCTACCAAAATAACAATAGCTTGCAAAATCCTTCATCAAAATAAAACATGCTATGTGCGGCTGGGACTTTCCAAAGTAGTGTCTTTTAATTAGTACAGGCACGATCCAAGAGCAACCGTGGTGCACTAGTTCATCTACTACTAGATGTTTTCCTGTTAAAATATCATGCATGGAATCATAACTTCCAATGGCGGCAACATCCAAAAGTGAGACCCTCTCTTCCATGTTTTCCTAATGCACATCAACAACAAATACGGCAGTATCTTCTTGAGCAGCTGTAACAATGGGTGTATCATCCTCCCTCCCTTTGAGCGAAACTGTCCTCGGTTTCGAGTCAGTCGTTATAGGAACAACGTGGTCTGCAGATTGTATGTGCGCCGAAAAAATATTAGCAGCTTTGTCTTCCTTCTTTGCTTCTCCTTGCTCCTTAATCTTGTGTTGTCGTTCTTTCCTCCAACTCTTGAACGAGTTCTTCTCCATGATCATGAGAACATATTTTGTATTCGCTACGACAGTGTACGTGTTGGCGAGATAGTTGTGTGTAGCATTATTTTTCTTGTACCATGGGTCTCCCAGTAGCATATGACAAGAAATCACCAGTAACGGAATTACCTCGCACAAAACCTCACAAGAAAATTTGCCAACTGAAAATAGTACCGTAGTTTGGTGCGTGATGTCAAGCTTGTCATAGCACCTCCTCAGTGAGTATGGTCGTGGATGTAGTTTCATCAGTAGCTGCAACTTCTCCACCATGTCGATGCCCACCGCGTTGATCGAACTGTCATGGTAAATCATCATGGCGCAAACTTTGTCTCCCACTTTAGAATATGTATGAAAAAGTTCAGCACCATATCCTGTCTCCTCGAGCAAAAAGTCGCTTGATAGCCTCCAGTAGATCCTCCTTGATGACGACGCGCCGGTCGTCTCCGCCAAAGTGTCGTGAGCAACACCGGTCTCTGATACCACTTGATGTGGGGCGAACCTCGAGACGAGGGTCGGTCCGTTGTTGGCCCGATCTTTCACGGCACAAAAATCCATCGCAGCAAGAACTCGTTGCGGGTTTACGAAGAAATTCACAAACTCCGCAGAAACAACACGCCAACCCCTCGGTCTAAAGGAATAACATGCATGAACCGTATAGGCTCAACTTGTAATATCCTAAGCGTTGCGTCGTAGGAACTCACACGCCAGTAGAGATTTTTGAAAAGATTTCTCTAAACTCAATAATGGCCAACGGCCAAAACACACACGGTGTCTAATTCATCTCAAAATAACCTTCATACAACGATGCACCACCCTGGCTATTTATAATACATAGCTGACATGCGTCTAACCTAAAAAATAAACAACCGATCCTAGTAAAACAGAAGTCAATCTAAACAACCTTTGACTCCTAGTAGATTACGTGCCTTACTTTGGCATGCAACCTTTACAAATTGGACTATACCTAATACTCTTAATATATTGTGTACCACGGTAGCTTGATCTGATCTGGTGGGCCCCATCCGGTGGAACACAAACAAAGAAATTCCCACGTTAGAAGAGTCCTTGTTATGTATGATATTTGAATCTCTGGAGGACGTGACCTACCAAAATAACAATAGCTTGCAAAATCCTTCATCAAAATAAAACATGCTATGTGCGGCTGGGACTTTCCAAAGTAGTGCATTTTAATTAGTACATGCACGATCCAAGAGCAACCGTGGTGCACTAGTTCATCTACTACTAGATGTTTTCCTGTTAAAATATCATGCATGGAATCTGTGACGCCCCCGGTTCAATCGTACACTAGTCATACACGCAAACGTGTACGATCAAGCCCAGGGACTCACGGGAAGATATCACAACACCACTCTAAACACAAATAAACGGAGGTCCACAATATTACAGACCAGGGATCCGAAGATCCGAATACATAAGTCAGTCATACAAATAATATCTGGGTACAGACATAGTTAGACAAGTTCTGCCTTAAGAAGGCTAGCACAAACAGCGACACTAGATCGAAAGGCGTTGGCCTCCTGCCTGGGAGCCTCCGATCCTACTCCTGGTCAGCTGGCTCGATCCAGTAGTACGTGCCCTCTGGACCCGCCTGGTAGTAGGCTCCGGTGGTGGCGTCTGGCTCCTGGACTCCATCGTCTGGTGTATCATCAAGGTGGGGTATATGGGGGAAAAGAGAAAATAAAGCAACCGTGAGTACTCATCCGAAGTACTCAGCAAGCAAGGATCTATACTACATATGCAACATTATCAATGGAGAAAAGGCTGTATATGTGGACTGGGCTGCAGAAATGCCAGAATAGAGAGAAAGGCCTAGTCCTATCGAAGACTAGCATCTTCAAACATCTTTTCAAAGCCATCATCTTGCAGCAGTAGAAGAGAGTAGAATAGCTATTTATTTAGCAAACATGTTGAAGTACAGCTCAAAGATCCTTCCTCGACTCCCAGCGAGAAAGTAATCCCGAAGCTTCAATTAAGTAACAAGTATCCAGTTTAAGTAGTAGATCGGGATACACAAACTGAGCGTCCTTTACCGTAGGACCGGCTATCGATAGAAGATTCATCCCTGCAGGGGTGCACTACTGTTACCCAACACGCTCGATCAACTCTGGCCGGACATACTTGATGGGTAATGCCCGTCCTCGGAAGATCAACACGAAGCAGCGCTCTACCTAGGCTCAGCAGAGAGGTCAGCACGCCGGACTAACCTATGCACCCAGGGGTCTCGGGCCATCGCCCTGGGCACCCTGCGCGTTGCGTGGCTGGCCGGGGTGCAGGCGCGACACTGAACTCGCCAGTGAAGTATCCAGCCCAATCCCGACGATCAGCCCGCACGGTGAATCGTGACTTCTGATAAGCTTTCGGAGAAACGTACATCGCAGAGGGCCCCATAACCATAATCCCGCGTGGTGGTAGTGCGTATAGGGCACGTCGACCCACTCAGATCACACACCCGAATCCAATAGGCTCAATTAGTATCAAGCGGAGACAATCAGAGTCTCTGATGCTCCGCCACAATGTCACACTCGAGTGCCCTTCCGGCACACCCGAAATCATAGATCCCCAGCGGGTACCCACCAGGGTGGACCCGCCTGTGACAAAGGTCAAGTAACCGTGTGGTCATAATCATCAGGGTGAACGTATGAGGTATCACCCTCGAGGTTCACACTGAGGGGTTGCACGACAGAGTCGTATCGGACATGGAGAAGGAGGAATCACCCTCGATGACCACGACCGAACAGCTATGCTGCAGAGTATTCATCAGGAGTGCGTTACGAGGTATCACCCTCGGCACTCGATAGTAACTAAGCAGAGTCGTACAACTAAGGGGGATGTGAAGTGAGGCGTCTGTCTCTGATCGACGATCACGTTGATCGAGTCGTCGATGAACAAGCAGGGGCGACAAAGTAAGGTGGTGGGGTCACAGATGGTTCATACCAACCTATACTAAACAGTTTATCATAGGCAGGTAAGGTAGCAATGAACAGGTTACAACAGCAGGCTATGCATCAGAATAGGAGCATACATTAACAGTAGCGAAATTCTAATGCAAGCAGGAGAATAGAATGGGCGATATCTGGAATGCTCAAGGGGGGGGCTTGCCTGGTTGCTCTGGCAAGAGAGGGAGGTCGTCAATGGGCTGCTCGTCGGTAGAGTAGTCGTAACCTGGTGCAGCGTCGTCGGTCTCAGCGTCTATCGAGAGAAAGAAGGAGGGGGAGAGAAACAATAAATTCACGGCAATAATGCAAACAACATGTATGACATGTCTAAATGATATGCCGGGGTGTTCTACTGCCTAACTAAATGATTTAGTTAATTTAGGAATTTATTCGGATTTATTTAATTAAAGTTGGGCACTATTCATTTACTGAAATCGGTCTAAAAGTTCAACGTTCTTATAGCTGCGGGCATCTGACGGGAATACGGAGGATGTATTCGGGTTCGTATCGTCGTTCTGAGCAAGTTTCATGTATAAAATATTTTCATCGGAGTTACGGTTTATTTAATATGATTTTCTAAAGTTTTTAATAATTTCTGAAATTTAATTAATTATTTAATTCAACATTATCCGAAACAGTGCTGATGATGACATCAGCATGACCTCATGCTGATGTCAGCGGTTAATTAAGTTAATTACTAATTACTGTTTAATTAACACTAATTAGTTAATTAGATTAACCTAATCAGGATTAATTAACTAATTAATTAACTAATTAATTTATCTAATTAATTATTTATTTATTTTTATTTTGCTTTTATTTTATTTTCTATATTATTTTCTTTTTCCCTTTTTTTTTGTTCTGGGCCGTGGGCCCGTTTGGCAGTGGCACAGGGGGGTTCGGCCCCACGGTCCAGTGGCACAGGGGGGGTGGCGGGGCCCATCGGGCAGGGGCCCAGGGCACGGGCGCGGGCGACGGGCATGGCGCGCAGCCCGCGTGTGCGCGGCCGCAGTCGGGCACGCGCGGGGGCCGGACGCGGGCGCGGGCGGCGGGCGGGGCGAGGCCGGAGGGGGCGTGGGACGCGCGCGGTGGCCGGAGCGGCAGCGGGCGGTGGCGCGCGAGTGGCAGCGCGAGAGGGGGGGCGCGGTGCGCGCGGGCGAGCGCGGGCGAACGGCCGAGGCGAGCGAGCACTGGCGAGGCCGCGCGCGGGTGCAGGGCGGCGCGCGTGCGCGCGCACGGGGCAGGGGAGGGGGAGGCCTGGGGCCTCACCGAGATTTGCAGGGACGGGGCAGCGGGCTCGAGCTCGTGGAGGAGGGTCGGCGACGGGGTCGAGGCGGGGCGTCGGCGTCGAGCGCGAGGAGGGGCTCGGGGTGGAGGCCGGAGACGACGGGTCGACGGGGAGGCCGGCGTCGGTGGAGTCCGGCGAGGCAGCGAGGTCCGGCGACGAGGTGGCGTCGGCGACCGGGGCAGCGCCGGCGTGGGGCGTTGGCGAGGGGGAGGCGGCGACGGGCGGCGGTGCGCGTCGAGGGCGCGTCGGGCCGCGCCCGATCTGGATCGGGTGGGGTGGGGGGGGAAGTGAGCGAGAGGAGGGGGGGGATCTGTCGGTGGGGGGTGGGGATTTAGGGTTTGGGTCTCCAGGGGGATAAGGGGAGAGTGGGGGTGGGCCGGTGGCCAGCTGGGCTACGGCCCAGTTGGGCCAAGAGGGGGGGGGGTTCTTTTCCTTTATCCTTTTCGTTTCTTTTTCCTTTTCTTTTATTCTCCTTTCTCATCTATAAATAGCTAGGCCTCAAAATGGTTTTTGTAAAACATGAGACCTAGTTCATAAATACCAGTGCATTATTCCCTAACACCTAAAATTAGTTTGGACAAAATATAATTCCATATTTATTTCAGATTTAATAAATGGTTATTAAATATTATCTTTATCCACTGTTTGAGGTTGTTCGAGTCACTTATCCAATTCCAATGATGTTGGTTTCAATTTTAGAATAGCCTCTGGAATATTTGTTATTTATCTGACATTTTAGTTTCTATGTTGGACAACTTTTATATTCCACTTTCATTTAAATTTGAATTTGACTTAGGAGTTGAAATGCAATATGATGCTAATGATGATTATGCACTATTAAGCTTGCTGACATGTCATTATCAAAAGCGATTACTGTTGCTAACAACCGGGGGTGTTACAGAATCATAACTTCCAATGGCGGCAACATCCAAAAGTGAGACCCTCTCTTCCATGTTTTCCTGGTGCACAGCAACAACAAATATAGCAGTATCTTCTTGAGCAGTTGTAACAATGGGCGTATCAGGTGGCCCCCTCTGGTAGTTCTTTTCTCCAATATTTATTATATATTCCAAAATAATTCTCCATAAAATTTCAGCTCATTTGGAGATGTGCAGAATAGGTATCTCTGACATAGCTTTTTCAGGTCCAGAATTCCAGTTGCCGGTATTCTCCCTCTTTGTGTAAACCTTGCATATTATGAGAGAAAAGGCATTAGAATTACTCCACGAAGTGTTATAATGCATGAAAACACTATAAATAACAGTAGGAAAACATGATGCAAAATGGACGTATCAACTCCCCCAAGCTTAGACCTCGCTTGTCCTCAAGCGAAAGCCGATATCAAAAATCTTGTCCACATGTTTAGAGAGAGAGAGGTGTCGATAAAAAGAAAATATGGACATAGTAGCATCATGCTTATTATTATAATAGCAACAAACTTTATCATATAGCTTCTCATGAACAAGTAACAATTCATCACAACATCGAAGTAGAAAGCATAAACTTGATTGAGAACTAACAAACTATGTTCTCAGTCAACTTTGCAACTACAATTCATCATATTTTCAGGAAGGGTCTCATATCGGAGCATTTTGGCAATTCCACATACTCAACCATCATTTAGTCTTCTATGATTTCTAACACTCACAACATATATATGAGCAAAAAGTTTCAACCGGACACATAGAAAGATAGGGGCTTATAGTTTCGCCTCCCAACTTATTCACCTCAAGGGTGATGTCAACAATAATACTCATGCTGACTCATATCCAACTGGACATATGTGCCTAGATTTTCCCCCACCAAATGGTGCTTGCAAAAAGAGAAAATAAAAAGGAATAGAGAAGAATACTTTGACTCTTGCATAAAAAGTAAATACACAAAAGTAAAAGATAGGCCCTTCGCAAAGGGAAGCAGAGGTTGTCATGCGCTTTTTGGTTTTGTATGCACAATATCTTAATGCAAAAGAACGTCACGTTATATTGCCCCTTATGATAGCAACATTTATTATGCAGTCCATCGCTTTTATTACTTTGCCATCACAAGTTCGTACAACGCTTATTTGTCCCTTACACTAAAAGATCAAACACATTTAGGAGCAATTTTTATTGCCTTTTTGCACCGATGACAACTTACTTGAAGGATCTTACTCAATCCATAGGTAGGTATGGTGGACTCTCAAAACATGAATTTGGGCTTAAGGGTTTTGGATGCACAAGTAGTATCTCTACTTAGTGCAGATTTTTGGCTACCAAAGATATTGAGCAAGCACCACATGTTGAAGGATCTACGACAATATAACTTCTATGTGAATATGAACAAACATAAATCATTACGTTGTCTTCCTTGTCCAACGTCAACAATTTGGCATAAGATATTTAATGGGGGCTCACAATCATAAAAGATGTCCAAGATAGTGTATTTGCATGTGAATCTTCTCTTCCCTTATTAATTCTTTCATGAATTGCATCATTGACCAATGCTATGTTTGTCAACTTTCAATAATTACCACTTATACTTTTCATTATCTGATGTCATTACTTACCATAAGATTAGCATATGATCTTTTTCATTACTTTCCTTTATTTTGATTGAAACATAAAAGCAAAAAAGCAAAAACTCAAACTAAACTTTATTATATAACTCTCACTCGATTATATAGATAGATAGATCATGAAACTAGCACTCGAAAATAGATCATACTAAACTTGTATTCAACTAAATCACGAAATAGCTAAGGATCGAACTAAGATAGGTAAAGGTAATAAAAGTAACGGTGATACGATACCGGGGCATCTCCCCCCAAGCTTGGCACAAGCCAAGGAGAGTGCCCATACCCGTGTACTCAAGTCTCCTTCTTTGGTGATGATGATGATGGTGGTGGTGATGAGGTAGTAGGAACATCACACTTCAGCCTCAGTAGGTACTACAATCTATGATTGATGCTCCGGAGGACGATGTTTTGCTCTTCCAACAAAATAATTTCACGAGTGAGATATTTATTCTGAACACAAACCATTTCGAAAGCCCTGAAGGCTTCCATTTCAGTGGGGGTGAGATGATCGTAGTAAGGTTGAAGGATATTCCTCCTCTTTCTCTGCCTCCCCTGCGAGCATGGCTTGCCCCCCTTCTTGGGCCTGGTCCACCACAGCTTCCTTGACCTTGTCCTCCTTAGTGGCTTATTTTGGTTCTTCTCTCGTTAGCTCCATCTTCAGCAGCCAAGCATCGCCTTCTACATTGTTGGAGGAGGGAGAAGACATGATGCCTGACTTGATAGATCTGACAGAAAAACAACACAAAACAAGAACAGAGCATTTCTCCGTGATACGGTGGTCAAATCGTCCGGGGGTATATATAAAGAATTTTTATCTTGGGAAACAAGTATTCTACAGGAAAACGGAGTCGGGAAGGTGCCCGAGGGGCCCACAAGCCACCAGGACACGCCTGGTGGGGCAGGCGCGCCCTGGTGCCTTGTGGGCACCTGGGTTGCCTTCCCGGTTGTTTCTCATTTTTTTTTATTTTTTCTAATATTCCAAAACTGACAGAAAATATTTTTGCGGATTTTTCGGAGTCTGTTTACTTACCGTATCACGTACCTCTTCCTTTTCAGGGTTCTGGAGTGTTCTGGAAGGTTTCTTTTATGTGTTCCTCCGGTGTCATAGTTTGGATAATGTTAGTTTCAAGATTAATAGGCGTA
The DNA here is from genome assembly GCA_011799875.1 of Thinopyrum elongatum. NCBI lineage: Eukaryota > Viridiplantae > Streptophyta > Magnoliopsida > Poales > Poaceae > Thinopyrum > Thinopyrum elongatum. The sequence goes on along the minus strand of CM022298.1, from coordinate 406,352,039 downwards.
CCTGAAATATAGTGCTTAATTCTTTGCCCATTGACCACCTTTGGATTAGTGCCTTCAGCATTATTGATCTTGATAGCTCCAGAGCGATAAACTTCTTCGATGATATATGGCCCTTCCCATTTAGAGAGAAGTTTTCCTGCAAAAAATCTGAAATGGGAATTGTACAATAGAACATATTCACCAACTTTGAATTCCCGCTTTTGGATTCTTTTGTCATGCCATCTTTTAACTTTTTCTTTGAATAGTTTGGCATTTTCATAAGCTTGGGTTCTCCATTCATCTAGTGAGCTAATACCAAATAACCTCTTTTCACCGACAAGTTTGAAATCATAATTGAGTTCTTTAATTGCCCAATATGCTTTATGTTCTAACTCAAGAGGCAAATAACAAGCTTTTCCATAAACCATTTTGTACGGAGACATACCCATAGGATTTTTATAAGCTGTTCTATAGGCCCAAAGTGCATCATCAAGTTTCTTAGACCAATTCTTTCGGGACCTATTGACAGTTTTTTGTAATATTAATTTTATTTCTCTATTGCTAAGTTCAACTTGACCACTAGATTGAGGATGATAGGGTGATGCAATTCTATGGTTGACATCATATTTAGCAAGCATTTTATGGAAAGCACCATGAATAAAGTGTGAACCACCTTCAGTCATTAAATATCTAGGGACTCCAAACCTTGGGATGATAATTTCTTTAAGCATTTTAATGGAGGTGTTATGATCAGCACTGCTAGTTGGAATAGCTTCTACCCACTTAGTGACATAATCAACAGCAACCAAAATATGTGTATACCCATTAGGGGAAGGAAAAGGTCCCATATAATCAAAGCCCAAAACATCAAATGGTTCAGCAGCAAGTGAATAATTCATAGGCATTTCCTGACGCTTACCAATATTACCAATTCTTTGACATTCATCACAAGATAAGACAAACTTACGGGCATCTTTGAAAAGAGTAGGCCAATAAAAACTAGATTGTAATACCTTGTGCGTAGTTCTAGCTCCCGCATGATGTCCTCCATAAGCTTCATAGTGACATTTCTGAAGGATTTGTTCCTGTTCATGCTCAGGTACACAACATCTAATAATACCATCTACTCCTTCTTTATAAAGATGTGGGTCATCCCAAAAGTAATGTCTTAAGTCATAGAAGAATTTTTTCTTTTGTTGGTATGTGAAACTAGGTGGTATAAATTTAGCAACGCTATAATTAGCATAATCAGCATACCAAGGAGTATTATGAGAAGCATTTATTACAGCTAGTTGTTCATCAGGAAAGCTGTCATCAATAGGTAGTGGGTCATCAAGAATATTTTCTAACCTAGACAAGTTATCGGCTACGGGATTCTCAGCTCCTTTCCTATCAGTAATATGCAAGTCAAATTCTTGTAGCAAGAGAACCCACCTAATGAGTCTAGGTTTAGCATCTTTCTTTTCCATAAGATATTTAATAGCAGCATGATCAGTGTGAACAATTACTTTGGAATCAACAATGTAAGATCTGAATTTATCACAAGCAAACACAACTGCTAAAAATTCTTTTTCACTAGTAGCATAATTTCTTTGGGCACTGTCTAGAGTTTTACTAGCATAATGGATAACATTTAATTTCTTATCAACTCTTTGTCCTAGAACAACACCGACAACATAATCACTAGCATCACACATAATTTCAAAAGGCAAGTTCCAATCAGGTGGTTGAACAATAGGTGCAGAAGTTAAGGCTTTCTTAAGTGTTTCAAAGGCTTCTACACAATCATCATCAAAAACAAATGGAACATCCTTTTGCAAAAGATTAGTAAGAGGCCTAGAAATTTTAGAGAAGTCTTTAATAAACCTCCTATAGAAACCAGCATGACCAAGGAAACTACGAATACCTTTAATGTCTTTAGGACATGGCATTTTCTCAATTGCATCAACTTTAGCTTTATCCACCTCAATACCTCGCTCAGAAATTTTATGCCCCAAGACAATACCTTCATTTACCATAAAGTGGCACTTCTCCTAATTCAATACAAGATTAGTTTGTTCACATTCTGTAAAACTCGATCAAGGTTGCTTAAGCAATCATCAAAAGAAGTTCCATAAACAGAGAAATCGTCCATAAAAACCTCAACAATTTTTCAAAAAAGTCAGAGAATATAGCAGTCATACATCTTTGAAAGGTAGCAGGTGCATTACATAAACCAAAGGGCATACGTCTATAAGCATAAGTTCCAAAAGGGCAAGTAAAGGTGGTTTTCTCTTGATCAGGTTGTGAAACAGGTATTTGAGAGAAACCAGAATATCCATCAAGAAAAAAAAAAGTGTGTGTGCTTTGACAATCTTTCTAGCATTTGGTCAATGAAAGGCAGAGGGTAATGGTCTTTTCTAGTAGCTTTGTTTAATTTTCTGAAATCAATTACCATTCTATATCCAGTAACAATTCTTTGTGGGATAAGTTCATTTTTATCATTCGGAACAACAGTAATACCTCCTTTCTTAGGGACACAATGAATAGGACTTACCCATCTACTATCAGCTATAGGATAAATTATACCTGCTTCCAGAAGCTTTAGTATTTCAGTTCTTACCACTTCCTTCATCTTAGGATTTAATCATCGTTGATGTTCAACAACAGGTTTAGCATCAGGTTCCATATTAATCTTGTGCTAACAGAGAGTGGGACTAATGCCCTTAAGATCATCAAGAGTATATCCAATAGCAGCATGGTGCTTCCTCAGAATTTTTAATAATCTCTCTTCTTCATGTTCTGAAAGGTTAGCACTAATAATAACAGGATATATCTTCTTCTCATCAAGATAAGCATATTTCAAAGTGTCAGGCAATTGCTTTAATTCAAACACAGGATCACCTTTAGGTGGAGGAGGACCTCCTAGAATTTCAACAGGAAAATTGTGTTTAAGGATAGGTTGTTGTTCAAAGAATATTTTATCTATTTCATTTCTTTCATGTAAGTTCATGTCATTTTCATGGTCTAGCAAATATTGTTCTAGTGGATCAGTAGGAGGTATGGCAATAGAAGCAAGACCAATTATTTCATCCTTACTAGGTAATTCTTTATCATGAGGTTGTCTATGAAACTTAGAGAAATTAAACCCATGAGACACCTTACCAAAACTAACACTGACAACTTCTTTCTCACAATCTATTTTAGCATTGACAGTGTTCAAGAAAGGTCTACCAAAAATTATAGGACAAAAGTCATCTTGTGGGGAACCAAGGACTAGAAAATCAGTAGGGTTTTTTATTTTCCCACACAAGACTTCAACATCTCTAACAATCCCAAGTGGTGTGATGGTATCTCTATTAGCAAGTTTAATAGTGACATCTATGTCTTCTATTTCAGCGGGTGCTAGGTCATTCATAATTTCTTGGTATAAGGTAAAAGGAATAGCACTCACACTAGCACCCAAATCACATAAACCATGATAGCAATGATCTCCTATTTTAACTGAGATAATAGGCATGCCAACAACAGGCTTGTTCTTATCTTTAGTGTCGGGTTTGGCAATTCTAGTAGCTTCATCACAGAAGTAAATAATATGCCCATCAATATTTTTGACCAAGAGATCTTTAACCATAGAAACACTAGGTTCTACTTTAATTTGTTCAGAGGGTTTAGGTGCTTTAATATTACATTTGTGAACCACTGTTGACACCTTAGCATGTTCCTTTATCCTAACAGGGAAAGGTGGTTTTTCAATATAAGCAGTAGGAACAATTGGATCAACATTATAAATGATAGTTTCATCTTTAACTATAACTAGTTCTTTAATTTCTTCTGTAATGGGGGGATGATATTTAAACCACTTCTCCTTAGGGAGATAAACATGAGTAGCAAATGATTCACAGAAAGCGGCTACTATCTCAGAGTCAAGTCCATACATAGTGCTAAACTTGTGAAAAGCATCGGTATTCATAAAAGATTTAACACAATCAAACTCAAGCTTTATACCTAACTCTTTACCTCTGTCGAGTTCCCAATCTTTAGAGTTGCGTTTAATTCTTTCCAAAAGATCCCACCTGAATTCAATAGTCTTCTTCATAAAAGAACCAGTACAAAAAGTATCGAGCATGGATTGATCATCACGAGAAAGTCAAGCAGAAAAATTCTGAATAATAATTTCTCTAGAGGGCTCATGATTGAGGCATGAATATAACATTGACTTAATCCTCCCCCAAGCTAGAGCAATACTTTCTCCTTCACGAGGCCAAAAATTATATATATAATTCCAATCACGATGAACTAGATGCATAGGATAAATTTTTTGGTGAAACCAATTTCAATCGATTCCAATTCCAAGCTCCAATATCATCGCATAGCCTATACCATGTCAATGCTTTTACCTTCAAAGATAAAGGGAAAACCTTCTTCTTAACTTCATCTCTGGGTAAACCTGCAAGCTTAAACAATCCACAAATTTCATCCACATGTATCAAATGCATATCAGGATGTTTCGTTCCATCTCCTGCATAAGGATTAGCTAGCAGTTGTTCTATCATACCCGAAGGAATTTAATAACCCATATTTTCAGTAGGTGCAGTAGGTTGAGGGGCAACTCTTTGTGTTTTCGATCGAGGTGAAGATACCCCGAATAAACCCCTCAAAGGATTGTTTTCCATAGTAACAAGTGACAGTAAATTTCAGCACATAGTATAAGTTTTTCCTTACCAAGAGCGCTTCACTGCCCGGCAACGGCGCCAGAAAAGTCTTGATGACCCACAAGTATAGGGGATCAAACGTAGTCCTTCCAATAATTAAGAGTATCGAATCTAACGAGGAGCAGAAGGAAATGACAAGTGGTTTTCAGCAAGCTAATTTCTGCAAGCACTGAAATTGTCGGTAACAGGTAGTTTGATAGCAAGATAATTTATAGCAAGTAAGAAGTAAGAATAGTAAAAATAAGTGCAGCAATGTAGCCCAATCCTTTTTGTAGCAAAGGACATGCCGGAATGGTCTTAGATAATAAGCAAAACGTTCTTGATTGCACACGGGAATTTCATCTAGCCACTTTCATCATGTTTGTTTGATTCGCGTTCGCTACTTTGATAAGTTGATATGTGGGTGGACAGGTGCTTGGGTGCTGTTCTTACTTGACCAAGCCTCCCACTTATGATTAATCCCCTCGCAAGCATCCACAACTACGAAAGAAGAATTAAGATAACAATCTAACCATAGCATTAAACATGTGGATCCAAATCAGCCCCTTACGGAATAGCGCATAAACTAGGGTTTAAGCTTCTGTCACTCTAGCAACCCATCATCTAATAACTACTCCACAATGCATTCCCTTAGGCCCAAAGATGGTGAAGTGTCATGTAGTCGACATTCACATAACACCACTAAGGGAATCACAACATACATATCATCAAAATATCGAACGAATACCAAATTCACATGATTACTTGCAACATGACTTCTCCCGTGGCCTCAAGAACAAAGGTAACTGCTCACAAATAATATTCATGCTCAAGATCATAGGGATATTAAATAGCATAATGGATCTGAACATATAATCTTCCACCAAATGAACCGGCTATCATCAACTACAAGATGTAATGAACACTACTAGTCACCCACAGGTACCAATCTGAGTTTTGATACAAAGATTGAACACAAGAGATGAACTAGGGTTTGAGATGAGATGGTGTTGTTGAAGATGTTGATGAAGATTGGCCTCCCAAAGATGAGAGGGTTGTTGGTGATGACGATGGCTTTGATTTCCCCCTCCAGAAGGGAAGTTCCCCCGGTGGAATCGCTCCGCTGGAGGGCAAAAGTGCTCCTGCCCAAGTTCCGCCTCGAGACGGCGGCGCTCCGTCCCGAAAGTCCTCTCCTTATTTTTTCTAGGTCAAAAGACCTTATGTACCAGAAGAGGGCACCGGAGGTGGGCCAGGGGCCCCACAAGCCACCAGGGCGCGCCTGGAGGGGGTGGCGCACCCTGGTGCTTTGTGGGCTCCTGGGTGGCCCCATCTGGTAGTTCTTTTCTCCAATATTTATTATATATTCCAAAATAATTCTCCATAAAATTTCGGCTCATTTGGAGATGTGCAGAATAGGTATCTCTGACATAGCTTTTTCAGGTCCAGAATTCCAGCTGTTGGTATTCTCCCTCTTTGTGTAAACCTTGCATAGAAAAGGCATTAGAATTACTCCAGAAAGTGTTATAATGCATGAAAACACTATAAGTAACAGTAGGAAAACATGATGCAAAATGGACGTATCACAAGGTTTTAGGATTTTAGTAATATGAGGTGAATGTACACGGGGGCCATAGCGTTCACTAGAGGCATCTCTCTTAAGAACATAGCAAATGGTGGGTACACAAATTACTATTGGGAATTGATAGAAAAGTGCATAGTTATGATGTTTTTCATGGCATGATCAATACATAGGCATTACGTACGTAACAAGTAGACCGTTAAACTTACTGACGCCTATTAGCGCTTCTATGCTTGCCTCTCTAGGTATTAAGTTCATGACAAACAGAGTAATGCTTTAAGCATGATGACATAATGTAGACAAAATAAGACCAAGCAATATGATCAAACCCCGTCATTTTACCCTTAGTAGCAACAATACAAATATGTGCCTCGCTACCCCTTCTGTCACGAGGTGAGAACACCGCAAGATTGAACCTACCACAAAGCACCTCTCCCACTGAAGATAAATCAATCTAGTTGGCCAAAGTAAACAGATAGATCAGAGAGAAATACAAAGCTATAAATAATCACACATAATAAAGTTCAAAAATAACTCAATTACTTTCAATGAACAATCTGATCATAAATCCACAATTCATAGGATCCCAACAAATGCACTGCAAAAGATTACATCATATAAATCTACGAAGAGAACATTGTATTGAAGATTAGAGAGAGAGAGACAGATATATAGAGAGAGAGGGAGAGAGAGGGGGGAGAGAGCCATCTAACTACTGCTATGGACCCATAGGTCCGGTGAGGAACTACTCACGCGTCATTGTGGTAGCAAGGTTGATGTAGATGCCCTCCGTGATTGATTCCCCCTCCGGCAGAGTACCAGCGGAGGCCTCCAAATGGGATCGCAGAATAAAAAGGCTTGCGGCGGCAGAATAATTTTTTCGGGTCTCACTCTGGGGGTTTCAGAATATTTGGGAATTTATAGCACTAGAATTAGGTCAGATAGGGCCACGAGGGGCCCAAAAGACATCAGGGTGCGCCCACCCCCTAGGGCGCGCCCTGATGCCTTGTCATCTCCTCTTTGGCTTCTGGTCCTTCCCCGAAGCTTCCAGGGTCCCTCCTTGTCCCAAAAAATCGTTAAAAAGTTTTGTCACTTTTGGACTTCGTTTGGTAGGGATTTTCTGTAAAATCAAAAACATGCTGAAAACAGCAACTAGCACTAGGCACTGGGTTAATAGGTTACTTCCCAAAAATGATACAAAATTGCATATAAAGCATACAAGATTGATAATATAATAGCATGAAACAATAAAAAATTATAGATACGATGGAGACGTATCGCTTATCAAACATGATCTAGAGATAATGTTCTTACACAACTTCGGAATGAAATAACAATTACTAAGCTCTTAGATAAATCCTAAAGGTAAACTTAAAGACATTGTTCCAACAGCTTGAGTAGAGATCCCATCACCATTCTTGACTCGCATCGCGAATTCATTCCTTTTCAGCTTTTGAACTTTCTATAGTCCTTGCATCACATTGCAAATTTGAGCAACTTATTAGTATCAAATACCTATGACATACAAGAATTTAACAAGTAGAATAACATTAACTTTATATAACTTTTATACCTTTACCGGAAGAACTGTTCTTCTTCTTATCCGCCAAGTATTTCTTGCAGTTGCACTTCCAGTGCCCCTTCTGTTTGCAGTAGAAGCATTCAGTCTCCTTAGTAGATCCGCCCTTGTTCCTCTTCCCACGGTCACACCGGCGCCATGAGATTTCTTCTTTGGACTTGCCCTTCTTGAAACTGGCGGTCTTATTGACCATCGATAGTTGTTTGCTCTTCTGCATTCCAGCTTCCGCAGTTTTGATCATAGCGAACAACTCATTTGCACTTTTATCCATCCCTTTCATGTTGTAATTCATGATAAAGCCATCGTAAGATGGGGGAGTGAAGCCAGTATAATATATGTGTTGAGTGTTGGAGGAATTCCAAATTCCAGAGAAGCTAGTCTATCAACATAGCGAGCAAGCTTTACTATATGCTCACTCATTGAGGAACCTTCTGCCATCTTGCATTCAATCAAGGCCTTGGTTATTTCAAAATGTTTGGTCCTTGCCTGCTTCTTGTATAGAGCATCCAGTGACCCAATTATAAATTGAGTACTAGATCGTTCAAAATGTTTCTGTAGTTCAGGATCCATGCAAGTCAACATGAGGCACTGGCTCATAGTCATCACTACGAGCAGTGAAAGCAGCTGCACTTCCTGTGACACACCTAGCGCAGGAGGATCACCAAGGGGCTGATACAGCGCATACTCTTTCTTAGCACTCCTGGGAACAAATCTCAGGTTCCGGATACAATCCGCATAGTTTACACCATTTGTAGCCAACTTTTCTTTCTCTAACATAGGGGCTAAGTTGAAAATGTTGCGAGCCATTGATTTACAATGATAAATGAAAGATTCACTTAGACATTGTTCATAATTAATTTGCACTAGTGTTTAAATAAATTTTAATATAAAGTGCACTCCCACTCAAATCAATATCTCTCATAATTTAAATCGAGTGATTCAAGACCCTAATCTTATTCACAACCACTGATGTGGAAATCACTGATGACGTGAACTTCAATCGGTAGGCAAACTTATCGATCATATCTTGATATGACTCTTGTTCATCTTTTGATGCTTCGTGCTCTGAGCTCAGAATGATTCTGCTAGAACTTCAAGATAACTGGGTGTTTACTGCTTGTGAGGTCTAACCTTCAGCCACCTTACACCTTACAATCCGTTTGTACTCATGTGGACATGACGTACTTCGAACAGCTACATGTTGTAGACGGTTGCTACACTAGGAAGAGCACTTATAACTTGATATTTTCTATGAGAGTTCACCCTAATAAAAACAACTATTGCGCAATCAAAAGGGTGCAATCGGAAAGGGATAAACATCTTAGGCAATTCATAATAGCATGATATGGTATAGCCCTAGGCGCCAGAGATTTCTTCATGATCCTCCAAGGTCTTCACAATTTTTTTTAAATGCCGATGTAGCACCAATATGAAAAATGTTGTCGTGGCAGCATTTTTGGTCTCCTGCACCTGGTGAAGCCACCTTGCTCCGGGGTCCTCCGTAGCACGTCTGTCACTTTCGTTGGAATAATAACAAGGTTGACATGCAGATCATTAAAATGACAATCCCTTGGCTCCAACCATCATGTCGTACTGTCATGCGCAGACCACTTAATGTTACATCATATAACCATCTCATACATAAACTCATTATCATGACGAAGGCTATACTACATCACATGCATCTTGCGAAACCAAGTTAGAAGTCCTCTAATCGGTTTGGCAAATTTAAATTACGTGGCTTCTACGGTTTCCGGAGAACTCTAGCTACCTACATCTACCATCAAGGTGATAATTCTTGTTGCTAGATTAACTTTCAGGGTGTGTGAGGGAAGAGACTTAATTAAAATCTCTAGCCCCACACTAAACTTCATCAATACGCATGACCCCCTAGAAGATCGATCATCTTCATCGCCCTCTCGTGTTTGCGACAGTTCACTATTCTTGACTATGATGAAGCCTGATACGTCCATTTTGCATCATGCTTTTATGTTGATATTTATTGCATTATGGGCTGTTATTACACATTATGACACAATACTTATGCCTTTTCTCTCTTATTTTACAGGATTTACATGAAGACGGAGAATGCCGGCAGCTGGAATTCTGGGCTGGAAAAGGAGCAAATATTAGAGACCTATTCTGCACAACTCCAAAAGTCCTGAAACTTCACGGAGAGTCATTCTGGAATTAATAAAAAATATTGGGCGAAGAAAGCACCAGAGGGGGGCCACCAGCCATCCACAAGGGTGGAGGGTGCGCCCTACCCCCATGGGCGCGCCCCCTGCCTTGTAGGCCACCTGGCAGGCCTCCGATGCCCATCTTCTGCTATATGGTGTGTTTTGACCTGGAAAAAATCAAGAAGAAGCTTTCGGGATGAAGCGCCGCCGTCTCGAGGCGGAACCTGGACAGGACCAATCTAGGGCTTCGGCGGAGCTGTTCTGCCGGGGAAACTTCCCTTCGGGAGGGGGAAATCGAAGCCATCGTCATCACCAACGATCCTCTCATCGAGAGGGGGTCAATCTCCATCAACATCTTCACCAGCACCATCTCCTCTCAAACCCTAGTTCATCTCTCGTATCCGATCTTTGTCTCAAAACCTCAGATTGGTACTTGTGGGTTGCTAGTAGTGTTGATTACTCCTTGTAATTGATGCTAGTTGGTTTATTCGGTGGAAGATCATATGTTCAGATCCTTAATGATAATTAATACTCCTCTAATTATGAACATGAATATGCTTTGTGAGCAGATACGTTTATTCCTGAGGACATGGGAGAAGTCTTGTTATAAGTAATCATGTGAATTTGGTATTCGTTCGGTATTTTGATGAGATGTATGTTGTCTTTCCTCTAGTGGTGTTATGTGAACGTCGACTACATAACACTTCACCATGATTTGGGCCTAGGGGAAGGCATTGGGAAGTAATAAGTAGATGATGGGTTGCTAGCGTGACAGAAGCTTAAACCCTAGTTTATGCGTTGCTTCGTAAGGGGCTGATTTGGATCCATATGTTTCATGCTATGGTTAGATTTATCTTAATTCTTCTTTCGTAGTTGCGGATGCTTGCGAGAGGGGTTAATCATAAGTGGGAGGCTTGTCCAAGGAAGGGCAGCACCCAAGCACCGGTCCACCCACATATCAAATTATCAAAGTAATGAACGCGAATCATATGAGCATGATGAAAACTAACTTGACAACAATTCCCATGTGTCCTCGGGAGCGCTTTGCATTATATAAGAGTTCGTCCAGGCTTGTCCTTTGCTACAAAAAGGATTGGGACACCTTGCTGTACCTTAGTTACTTTTGTTACTTGTTACCCGTTACGAATTATCTTATCACACAACTATCTGTTACCGATAATTTTAGTGTTTGCAGAGAATACCTTGCTGAAAACCGCTTGTCATTTCCTTCTGTTCCTCGTTGGGTTCGACACTCTTACTTATCGAAAGGACTACGATAGATCCCCTATACTTGTGGGTCATCAAGACTCTTTTCTGGTGCCGTTGCCGGGGAGTGAAGCGCCTTTGGTAAGTGTAATTTGGTAAGGAAACATTTATATAGTGTGCTGAAATTTACTGTTACTTGTTACTATGGAAAATAATCCTTTGAGGGGTTTGTTCGAGGTATCTTCACCCCAACCAGAAGAGCAAAGAGTTGCCCCTCAACCTAATGCACCTACTGAAAATAGTTATTATGAAATTCCTTCTGGTATGGTAGAGAAACTGTTAGCTAATCCTTATACAGGAGATGGAACACTACATCCTGATATGCATCTAATCTATATGGATGAAGTTTGTGGATTATTTAAGCTTGCAGGTTTACCCGGGGATGAAGTCAAGAAGAAGGCCTTCCCTTTATCTTTGAAGGAGAAGGCATTGACATGGTATAGGCTATGTGATGATATTGCATCATGGAACTACAACCGATTGAAATTGGAATTTCATCAGAAGTTTTATCCTATGCATCTAGTTCATCGTGATCGGAATTATATTTATAATTTTTGGCCTCGTGAAGGAGAAAGTATCGCTCAAGCTTGTGGGAGTCTTAAGTCAATGTTATATTCATGCCCCAGTCATGAGCTCTCAAGAGAAATTATTATTCAAAAAATTTATGCTCGGCTTTCTAATAATGATCGATCCATGCTCGATACTTCTTGTACTGGTTCTTTTATGAAGAAGGATATTGAATTAAAATGGGATTTATTGGAAAGAATTAAACACAACTCTGAAGATTGGGAACTCGACAAAGGTAATGAGTCAGGTATAAACCTTAAGTTTGATTGTGTTAAATCTTTTATGGATACCGATGCTTTTCGTGATTTTAGCACTAAATATGGACTTGACTCTGAGATAGTAGCTTCTTTCTGTGAATCATTTGCTACTCATGTTGATCTCCCTAAGGAGAAGTGGTTTAAATATCATCCTCCCATTGAAGCTAAAGTAGTAGAACTTATTAAAGTTGAAGAAGAAACTATTACTTATAATGTTGATCATATTGTTCCTACTGCTTATATTGAGAAACCACCTTTTCCTGTTAGAATAAAGGATCATGCTAAAGCTTCAACTGTGGTTCGTAAGAGTTATACTAGAACACCTACACCCCCTGAACAAATTAAAGTTGAACCTAGCATTGCTATGGTTAAAGATCACTTGGTTGATAATATTGATGGGCATGTTATTTATTTCTGTGATGAAGCTGCTAGAATTGCTAAACCTGATATTAAAGATAAACATAGACCTGTTGTTGGCATGCCGGTTGTTTCTGTTAAAATAGGAGATCATTGTTATCATGGCTTATGTGATGTGGGTGCTAGTGTGAGTGCAATTCCTTTTACTTTATATAAAGAAATTATGAATGATATTGCACCTGCTGAGATAGAGGATATTAATGTTACTATTAAGCTTGCCAATAGAGATACTATATCACCAATTGGGATTGTTAGAGATGTTGAAGTCTTGTGTGGGAAAATAAAATACCCTACTGATTTTCTTGTTCTTGCTTCCCCACAAGATGACTTTTGTCCCATTATATTTGGTAGACCTTTCTTGAATACCGTTAATGCTAAGATAGATTGCGAGAAAGATATTGTTACTGTTGGTTTAGGGGATATGTCTCATGATTTTAATTTCTCTAAATTTTGTAGACAACCCCATGATAAAGAATTGCCTAGTAAGGATGAAGTTATTGGTCTTGCTTCTATTGCCGTGCCTCCTGCTGATCCCTTAGAACAATATTTGCTAGATCATGAAAATGATATGTTCATGAATGAAAGAAGGGAAATAGATGAAATATTCTTTAATCAAGGGCCTGTTTTGAAACATAACTTGCCTGTTGAAATCCTTGGGGATCCTCCTCCACCCAAGGGAGATCCCGTGTTTGAGCTTAAACAATTACCTGATACTTTGAAATATGCTTATCTTGATGAAAAGAAGATATATCCTGTTATTATTAGTGCTAACCTTTCAAAGCATGAAGAAAAGAAATTATTGAAAACTCTGAAGAAGCACCGTGCCGCTATTGGATATACTCTTGATGATCTTAAGGGCATTAGTCCCACTCTATGTCAGCACAAAACTAATTTGGAGCATGATGCTAAACCAGTTGTTGACAACCAACGACGGTTAAATCCTAAGATGAAAGAAGTGGTAAGAAATAAAATACTAAAGCTTCTGGAGGCAAGTATAATTTATCCTATTGCTGATAGTAGATGGGTAAGTCCCATTCATTGTGTCCCTAAGAAGGGAGGTATTACTGTTGTTCCAAATGATAAGAATGAATTGATTCCACAAAGAATTGTTACAGGTTATAGAATGGTAATTGATTTTCGCAAATTAAAAAAGCTACTAGAAAAGATCATTACCCTCTACCTTTTATTGATCAAATGCTAGAAAGACTATCCAAACATACACATTTTTGCTTTCTAGATGGTTATTCTGGTTTTTCTCAAATACCTGTGTCAAAAGATGATCAGGAAAAGACCACTTTTACTTGCCCTTTCGGTACCTTTGCTTATAGACGTATGCCTTTTGGTTTATGCAATGCACCTGCTACCTTTCAAAGATGTATGACTGCTATATTCTCTGATTTTTGTGAAAAGATTGTTGAAGTTTTCATGCATGATTTCTCCGTTTACGGAACTTCTTTTGATAATTGCTTAAGCAACCTTGATCAAGTTTTGCAGAGATGTGAAGAAACTAATCTTGTCTTGAATTGGGAGAAGTGCCACTTTATGGTTAATGAAGGTATTGTCTTGGGGCATAAAATTTCTGAAAGAGGTATTGAAGTTGATAAAGCTAAAGTAGATGCTATTGAAAAGATGTCGTGTCCTAAAGATATCAAAGGTATAAGAAGTTTCCTTGGTCATGCTGGTTTCTATAGGAGGTTTATTAAAGACTTCTCTAAAATTTCTAGGCCTCTCACCAATCTCTTGCAAAAAGATGTTCCTTTTGTTTTTTATGATGATTGTGTAGAAGCATTTGAAATACTTAAGAAAGCCTTGATTTTTGCACCTATTGTTCAACCGCCTGATTGGAATTTACCCTTTGAAATCATGTGTGATGCTAGTGATTATGCTGTTGGTGCTGTTCTAGGGCAAAGAGTTGATAAGAAATTGAATGTTATTCATTATGCTAGTAAAACTCTAGACAGTGCCCAGAGAAATTATGCTACTACTGAAAAAGAATTTTTAGCAGTTGTCTTTGCTTGTGATAAGTTCAGATCTTATATTGTTGATTCCAAAGTAACGGTTCACACTGATCATGCTGCTATTAAATATCTTATGGAAAAGAAAGATGCTAAACCTAGACTTGTTAGATGGGTTCTCTTGATACAAGAATTTGATTTGCATATTATTGATAGAAAGGGAGCTGAGAACCCCGTTGCAGACAACTTGTCTAGGTTAGAAAATGTTCTTGATGACCCACTGCCTATTGATGATAGCTTTCCTGATGAACAATTAGCTGTCATAAATGCTTCTCATAATACTCCGTGGTATGCTGATTATGCTAATTACATTGTTGCTAAATTTATACCACCTAGTTCCACATACCAGCAAAAGAAAAAGTTTTTCTATGATTTAAGACATTACTTTTGGGATGACCCACACCTTTATAAAGAAGGAGTAGATGGTGTTATTAGACGTTGTGTACCTGAGCATGAACAGGAACAGATCCTACGCAAGTGCCACTCTGAGTCTTACAGAGGACACCACGCTGGAGATAGGACTGCACACAAGGTATTACAATCCGGTTTTTATTGGCGTACTCTCTTCAAGGATGCCCGTAAGTTTGTCTTGTCTTGTGATGAATGTCAGAGAATTGGTAATATTAGTAGACGTCAGGAAATGCCTATGAATTATTCACTCGTTATTGAACCATTTGATGTTTGGGGCTTTGATTATATGGGACATTTTCCTTCCTCTAATGGGTATACATATATTTTAGTTGCTGTTGACTATGTTACTAAGTGGGTAGAAGCTATTCCAACTAGTAGTGCTGATCATAACACTTCTATTAAGATGCTTAAAGAAGTTATTTTTCCGAGGTTTGGAGTCCCTAGATATTTGATGACTGATGGTGGTTCACATTTTATTCATGGCGCTTTCCGTAAAATGCTTGCTAAGTATGATGTTAACCATAGAATTGCATCTCCATATCATCCTCAGTCTAGCGGTCAAGTAGAATTGAACAATAGAGAGATTAAATTGATTTTGCAAAATACTGGTAATAGATCTAGAAAGAATTGGTCTAAGAAACTTGATGATGCATTATGGGCTTATAGAACTGCTTATAAAAACCCAATGGGCATGTCTCCATATAAAATGGTTTATGGAAAGGCTTGTCACTTACCTCTTGAACTAGAACACAAAGCTTATTGGGCAATCAAAGAGCTCAACTATGATTTCAAACTTGCCGGTGAGAAGAGGTTATTTGACATAAGCTCGCTTGATGAATGGAGAACCCAAGCCTATGAGAATGCCAAGTTGTTTAAAGAAAAAGTTAAAAGATGGCATGACAAAAGGATACAAAAGCGTGAGTTTAATGTAGGTGATCATGTTTTGCTATACAACTCTCGTTTAAGATTTTTTGCAGGAATGCTTCTCTCTAAATGGGAAGGTCCTTACATTATCGAGGAGGTCTATCGTTCCGGTGCCATAAAAATCAACAACACCGAAGGCACAAATCCGAAGGTGGTAAACGGTCAAAGAATCAAACATTATATCTCAGGTACTCCCATAAATGTTGAGACCAATATAATTAATACCATAACACCGGAGGAGTACATAAGGGATACTTTCCAGAACGTTTCAGACTCCGAAAAGGAATAGGTATGTGTTGCGGTAAGTAAACCGACTCCAAAACATTTCCAATGATAATTTTTCTCCGTTTTGGAATATTTAAAAATTTAGGAAAATTAAAAGTAGTCCGAAAGTTGCACGAGGAGACCACAAGGGTGGAGGGCGCGCCCTACCCCCCTGGGCGTGCCCCCTGCCTTGTGGCCACCTCGTGTGCCCTCCGGACTCCGTTTTCTTGCACAATACTTCTTTTGGTCGGTAAAAATTCATTATATAATCTACCGAAGGTTTTGACCGCCGTACCACGGCAATATCTCCTGTTTTTGTTTTGAGCTATTTTCTGCCAGAGTTTTCAAGGCCATGCATCATGTCTTCCTCCTCCTCCAACAATGTGGACGATGATGCTTGGTTGTTGCAGATGGAACTCAGGAGGGTAGAGACCGAGGAAGCCACGATGGAAGAAGATCAAGGGGATTCACTTGAGGTCCACCCTTCGGCTTCAGAGAGAGGCACTCTGGCTGGCATCTCCACTATTCCCAATCCCCATCAAGCCGTAGGGACTATGAGTAACCATGAAGGCCAACAAATACAAGGAGGGCTTCCCCCTAGGAGGCCCTTACACAGGTTACATCGGAACAACTTTCATAATTTGGTTCATAATTACGGAGTGGAGAACACCCCTCGTACACATATACCCTCCAATTGGGACATATCCCGTGCAAGTGAAAGCAATGCAGGAAAAGGCTTTTGGTGGCCTGAAAATAAGCATCTTTTGGAGGAAATCCAGAAGAATGCAAATATGCTCCAACGTGTGCTCCAAGAACTGCAAGTCCTGAAAGATGCCTTAATAAAGCTGACGGATACATCATCAACTCCATCATCACCACCTCCGAAGAAAGAGATCTAAATACATGGGTATGGGCACTCCCCTTGGCAAATACCAAGCTTGGGGAGGTGCCCCGGTATCGTATCACACTATCACACCTTTACTTCTATCATTTTTCTTAGTTCGATCCTTTTGGTTATATCTTGATCTAGTAGAATAAAGTTTTAGTATGATCTAGCTTTGAGTTTTGCTTTATGCTCTATCTATGTAATCGAGTGCGTGAGCTATATATAATAAAGAGTAGTTTTGAGTTGAGGGCTTTACTTTCTTGCTATGATCTTGTGGGAATAAAAATAAGAGAAAGAAATAAAAGGAAATAAAGAGATCATATATTGATCTTATGGAGAGTAATGACTTCACATATAAAGAGTATGATGAATAAAATTTGTTGGGAGTTGGCAAACATAGTTTTGGTCATTGTTGCAATTAATAGGAAGTAATAAAGAAAGAGAGGTTTCACATACAAATATACTATCTTGGACATCTTTTGTAATTGTGAGCACTCATTAAAATATGACATGCTAAAAAGTTGATGTTGGACAAGGAAGACAACATAATGAGTTATGTTTTCTTATATCCGAATAGAAGTTATATTTTCATGGATCCTCCAACATGTTGAGCTTGCTTTTCTCTCTTATGCTAGTCAAATTCTTTGCACCAAGTAGAGATACTACTTGTGCATCCAAACATCCCTAAACCCAGTTTTGCCATGAGAGTCCACCATACCTACCTATGGATTGAGTAAGATCCTTCAAGTAAGTTTTCATCGGTGCAAGCAATAAAAATTGCTCTCTAAATATGTATGATATATTAGTGTGAAGAAAATAAGCTTTATACGAACTTGTGATATGGAAGAAATAAAAGCGACGGACTGCATAATAAAGTTCTTTATCACAAGCGGCAATATAAAGTGACATTCTTTTACATTAAGATGTTGTACATCCAACCATAAAAGCGCATGACAACCTCTGCTTCCCTCTGCGAAGGGCCTATCTTTCACTTTTATCTTCTACCCTTATACAAGAGTCATGGTGATCTTCACCTTTTCTTTTTACACTTTTTTTCCTTTTGGCAAGCACTATGTGTTGGAGAAAGATCCAGATATATATATCCACTCGGATGTAGGTCATCATAAAGTATTATTGTTGACATTACCCTTGAGGTAAAAGGTTGGGAGGCGAACTATAAGCCCCTATCTTTCTCTGTGTCCGACTGAAGCTTTGAACCCATAAGTATTGCTTGAGTGTTAGCAATTGTGAAAGACTAGATGATAGTTGGGTATGTGGACTTGCTGAAAAGCTCTTAAATTGACTCTTTCTGATGTTATGATAAATTGCAATTGCTCCAATGACTGAGATCATAGTTTGTTAGTTTTTCAATGAAGTTTTTGATTCATACTTTACCTTGTGAACGAATTGTTACTTTAGCATAAGAAGTTATATGACATTATATGTTGTTGTTGTAAAGATGATCATGATGCCCTCATGTCCGTATTTTATTTTATCGACACCTCTATCTCTAAACATGTGGACATATTTTTCGATTTCGGCTTTCGCTTGAGGACAAGCGAGGTCTAAGCTTGAGGGAGTTGATACGTCCATTTTGCATCATGCTTTTATGTTGATATTTATTGCATTATGGGCTGTTATTACACATTATGGCACAATACTTATGCCTTTTCTGTCTTATTTTACAGGATTTACATGAAGAGGGAGAATGCTGGCAACTGGAATTCTGGGCTGGAAAAGGAGCAAATACTAGAGACCTATTCTGCACAACTCCAAAAGTCCTGAAACTTCACGAAGAGTCATTCTGGAATTAACAAAAAATATTGGGCGAAGAAAGCACCAGAGGGGGGCAACCAGCCATCCACAAGGGTGGAGGGCGCGCCCTACCCCCCTGGGCGCGCCCCCTGCCTTGTGGGCCACCTGGCAGGCCTCCGATGCCCATCTTCTGCTATATGGTGTGTTTTGACGTGGAAAAAATCAAGAAGAAGCTTTCGGGACGAAGCACCGCCGTCTCGAGGCGGAACCTGGGCAGAACCAATCTAGGGCTCCAGCGGAGCTGTTCTGCCGGGGAAACTTCCCTCCGGGAGGGGGAAATCGAAGCCATCTTCATCACCAACAATCCTCTCATCGAGATGGGGTCAATCTCCATCAACATCTTCACCAACACCATCTCCTCTCAAACCCTAGTTCAGCTCTCGTATCCGATCTTTGTCTCAAAACCTCAGATTGGTACCTGTGGGTTGCTAGTAGTGTTGATTACTCCTTGTAGTTGATGCTAGTTGGTTTATTCTGTGGAAGATCATATGTTCAGATCCTTAATGATAATTAATACTCCTCTGATTATGAACATGAATATGCTTCGTGAGTAGTTACGTTTGTTCCTGAGGACATGGGAGAAGTCTTGTTATAAGTAATCATGTGAATTTGGTATTCGTTCGGTATTTTGATGAGATGTATGTTGTCTTTCCTCTAGTGGTGTTATGTGAACGTCGACTACATGACACTTCACCATGATTTGGGCCTAGGGGAAGGCATTGGGAAGTAATAAGTAGATGATGGGTTGCTAGAGTGACAGAAGCTTAAACCCTAGTTTATGCGTTGCTTCGTAAGGGGCTGATTTGGATCCATATGTTTCATGCTATGGTTAGATTTATCTTAATTCTTCTTTCGTGGTTGCGGATGCTTGCGAGAGGGGTTAATCATAAGTGGGAGGCTTGTCCAAGGAAGGGCAGCACCCAAGCACCGGTCCACCCACATATCAATTTATCACAGTAATGAACGCGAATCATATGAGCATGATGAAAACTAACTTGACAACAATTCCCATGTGTCCTCGGGAGTGCTTTGCTTTATATAAGAGTTCGTCCAGGATTGTCCTTGGTTACAAAAAGGATTGGGCCACCTTGTTGCACCTTAGTTACTTTTGTTACTTGTTACCCATTACGAATTATCTTATCACACAACTATCTGTTACCGATAATTTTAGTGTTTGCAGAGAATACCTTGCTGAAAACCGCTTGTCATTTCCTTCTGCTCCTCGTTGGGTTCGACACTCTTACTTATCGAAAGGACTATGATAGATCC
The DNA here is from genome assembly GCA_011799875.1 of Thinopyrum elongatum. Classification (NCBI taxonomy): domain Eukaryota; kingdom Viridiplantae; phylum Streptophyta; class Magnoliopsida; order Poales; family Poaceae; genus Thinopyrum; species Thinopyrum elongatum. The sequence continues at coordinate 406,331,958 of CM022298.1, read as the reverse complement.
CCTATACTTGTGGGTCATCAAAGCCCAAAAAATAGTTAGCAAAGTGTGTCGTGAACAAGCCAATTTCCTTTCTTATTTGTCATGTGTTTGAAAAGTTGAAACATTTTTCTTGTATTAGTTAAAATACATTTTAGTATGTCCAGATGCATACTCGAGTACTTGTTTTCTAGAAAAGGCGAGGAAGCCCTCGCGTCATTCCTATCAGGGGCGGCTTGGGCGAAACCCCAATCCCACAGCCATCGAAACCCCAGCCTCTGTGCCCTCTCCCCTCGCCATCATCGGAAGGCGCTGTCAGGCTTTGCCCCGAGGGGCAGCGCCGGAAGGGCCTATCCGATCCGTCTCCGGTGATGCGGCGTGGCGACCAGCGTTCTCCGGTGATGTCAGGTGGCGTCCAGGCACGGTACGAGGCTGGAGGACTGAGGCTTCCCTGCTCCGATCCGTCCTGACCTTTCCCTATGACTGACGGCATTTGACCCGATGGACCGGGCCCCCTCTGCTCGGATCTGGCGTGGGTGACTACATAAATGCATCCAGCAACCTCGGCCTCTTCTGCCTGCATGGGTGGCGGCTTGGAGCAATCTACGCGGATGATCTCGCAGCAAGGCTCTAGCTTGGGTTGTGGGGCTCGGATCCGCCGCAATTTGGCCACCCTTGATGCAATCGCTTCTCACCGGCGAGGGAAAGCCGAGCCGGCGGCCCCGGGCATGGTTGTGACACCAGCCTGCTCCTCCCTTGTGCGGCGTTTGGACAGGTGGTGTTGACTTGTACGAATCTGGCGCCTGCTTCTAGATCTGCCGGTGGTCGTGCATAGTCATTAGGCGGTGATCACTCCGACCAGTGGTGGCGGCGGCGGCGGCCTAGCTGCAGATTGCGGTGGCCATCGAAAGGTCTTCATGAGAGTTTTATCTCTTTAGATTAGGTGGTTGACGTCAGCGGTGAGATGCAAACTATGACAATGACTCGATGCAGAGGAATAGTTGTGCAACGGTGGCACATCTGCGTGTAGTTGTTGGGATCGTGGAGAAGTGGTGGCGACAACACATTAGTGACTTTGATGTTGGTGCTACTTGGACACCCAGTCTCGAGCTCCGGGGTGAATGCCTAGGTCTGATCCGAGTCAGGTACACTTGGCAATGGCGATGATATTATATTGTTACCTTATTGAAGGCATTGCTCGGATATGCTCGGACTAGCTCTTCAGAGTGAAAACCTAGATTCTGGCCTTGAATGGTTGGATCCGGTGATGGTGGCGCTTCAACGCCGCTCCCTTCTTGAAGGCATTGTTGTTGAAGAACCTCATCGTCTATGTGTGTCATGAGATGGTTGGTGCAGATATGGTCCCTCACGTAGTTTGCTAATCGTGGATCTGATCGCTTTGGTGTTTACTTTTCTTTTTCCTCGCTCGCACATAGCTTTGGTCTTATATGACTTTGCTATTTATCGGTCTATTCGTATGTGTGTGTGTGTGTTGTTGTTGGTTGTGTACATACTAGCTATGCATAGGTCGAATGTGTGCTTATTTTGTTTGTATCCTTTTAATGCTCCATTTTAAGCTAAGCACGAACCAAAATAGTCTCCTCTTTCCTCCTCCACAAGAAAAGCTCTATCCTCCCGTCGGCACCGCCGCTGGTCCGTCCCATCTCCGATGGCCTCTAGGCCATGGAGGTGCGGAGGATCTCGGCCCCCCGCCGGCGGGAGGGACCCTATTCTCGTTCTTGTTAGAGTCGGCGTCTTGATTGCGGCTGTGTGGTGGCGGCGATGTCCCTTAGTAGGAATAATGTCTCCCACGTTCTATCCCCGTCCCGATTGTGCATCTAGCATCGCCGGAGGGCGTGTGGAGGTTTGTCTCCATCGGATCTTGCGGGATTCGGTCGGTGCTGGTCTTCGGTGGATCTATTTGGATCCGGTCTTCATTCGTCTTCGTTTACGTGTTTATAGGTTTGATCCTTCTGATCTACGACTTTCTTCATCGGCGATGGTTGCTACTCTGGTGCGCTGGTCGTATAGGGCCTTAGCACGACGGCTTCCCGACTGTCTACTACAACAAGGTTTGCCCGGCTCCGATGAGAGAGGGGCGATGATGGCGGCGTGCCTTCGGCTCGCTTCAGTGCTCGTAGTCGTCGCTAGGTGGTCCATGGACATGGTTGTAATTTTTATTTTTATTTTTGTGGGTGGTTGTAATTTTTTATTACCTCTATTGTTCTTTGTATTAGCATAATTGAAGATGAATAGATCGAAAGTCTCTCGGAAAAAAAATGCTCCATTTTAAGCTAACAAAACCACCCTTTATCAGAAAAAATATCACGGCTTGTTCTTGTAAGTCCCACCTCTCCTGGTCTCTCATACGTGCAATACAAACACATATGAGACCACACTTCGTCTCCAGAGCTTTACACCAGTATAACTTTCTCATTTCGTACTTGCAACTTCTCTCAAGGTCCTGCGAAACATAGCACCACAAAGAGAGTCCCCGTCCCCCGTGCCGCTCCCGCGAGCGGCCCGGGCGGAACCCTAATCACCGCCGCCTCCACCCCCCACCCCCTCCCCTCCCTCCCTCGCCGTCGCCAGCGGACGCCGCCGGGCAAAGCCCGTGCGCGCGTCGGCGGCGGCGGGGTCCCCCCTTCCCTCGAGGCACGCAGGCGGCGCGGGACGCCCGTCCTCTTGGTGTCAGGTGACTCGGCGGCGGCGCGCGTCAGGCTAGTGTCGGCGTGGCCCGGCGGTGCTGGATGGAGCGGGCGCTGCTTTGGGATGGCGCGGCCTGGCGTGGTCCGGCCGGATCTGGCGCCCACGGCCGGCGGCGCTCGGAGGTGTTGGTGCTGGGCGCTGCTCGGGGGATGCGTGGCCTGGCGCGGGCTGGCGGGCTGCGGTCGGATCTGGCGCCCCACGGCTGGCGGCTCTCGCTGGTCGGTGGGCGGCTCGGGGCGGCGCTCTCCAGGCTGGACGGCGGCGAGGCGCTTTCCTCCGGGAGCTGGCGGAGTTGAGGCTGGTCGCGCCGCGGCGACTCGCTCCCGGCGGTGGATGGCTAGCGGCGGGTCGATGGTGCTGGCTGGCGGCGCCCGGAGCGCGGATCCGGGGATTCGGCCCGGATCTGGTGCGTCTTCGGCGCTGGCCGGCGTTCTTGGGGTGCTCACGGCAGGGAGTGCGGCGGTTGTCTCTAGATCCTTACGTGGAGCGTAGCAGGATGGAGGGTGTAGGTGGTGCACCGGCACTGGCGGTGGCGGCGGTGCGAGCGCAGCCATGGCGGCGGCGGCGCTGCGAGGCCTTGCCAGGAAGGGTCTTGGCAGGCAGCGGGCATTCGGTTGCTGCCGTGTGAGGCGTGCAGCGATGCCTCGGCGGTGTGGGTGCCAGAGTGTGGTCGGAGGTGCGGGTCGGATCCATTCTGGTGGCAGTCCCCTGGCGCGGGTGAAGGCCACCGTGGCGGAACTGGCTTTGCACCGCTCGGTGGTTGCTGCGGTTCCTAGGCGATGTTGAAGGTGGTGGCTTTAGGCGTGTTCCCTCGGCAGTGAGGGGGGCTTCGATGGCAAGTTGTTGCGGTGACGGCGGTGCGAGGCATCTGATCGGGACTGGCCGGGATCTTGGAGACGTGGAGATGTGCAGCGCTACGGATGAAAATCCTGTTCGGTTGTGGCCGGACCGGCGTTGATGGCACCGGCGGGTGTCATTCACCTTCCTGGAGGCTTCGCCGAGTGCAACGCCATCTTCCTCGCGACCTCGTATCGGCAGCTGTCTCCGGGGCGAAAGCCTTGATTCGTAGGATCGGCATGATGGCAACGTCTTGAGGCTGTTACTCTGTTGGGAGCATTGTGCTGGGAGACTCGAGGTCCCATGATGCGCTCCTCCGGTATTCACCGCTGCCCGGATCTTTCTCCTCCGGCGCCATGTACGGTCGTCGCTGGCTTCCTTGCGCTGGCTAATCCAAGGAAGCTGGAGTTGCTGTTCTTCGGAGGCCTTCAGTGTCGGCCGAGACGCGGCGAGGGGCTCGGTGTTGGGTAGGCTTTTTGTGTCGTAGCTGTGTTGTTGTGTTTGGTTGTCCTTGTACGAACCGGGTGTGGAGTTGGTCGCCTTCGTTGTTCGCAGCGAGTGGTACACGTTGTTGTATGTCTTATTTCTCTCCTTCTATAAAGCTTCTATAAAGCTAAGGTACGCAATTTGCATACCCTCGGAAAAAAAAAAACTTTCTCATTTCGTTTCTCCACATGCACCCCCAAGTCGAATAATAGGCTTCTGAAATCCTACCTCTTGTGATCAAGGGCGATCAGGTTTTTGGGACAATTACCCATGACCGTTGACATCTTTCTTTACATGGCTGCACACGACGACTTCCCAAAGGACGGCTACTTCTCTATGCCGATAATATATGGCTTCTGATAGGATATCCTTTGGCTCTCGGGTATATATGCACCTGATTTGAGAAAAAAATAGTAATTACAAAAAGTAAAAAAAATTGAGGTTTTTTTAAATAAACTTAATCTTCTGTTTTACTAATATAAAGTTTCACAAAGGAAAAATTGTAGTCAGCTTCAGTGCAAAAAACAAAAATTTAAGATCAAAAGGTGTGAATAGTTGCTTGTACATAGTGTAAGATTATTTTTTCCCACCCAAGAGCCAAACATGCTCGCGTTATTCCTGGATTTATTTCAGGATTTCCGGCGATGCGCTTTCAGTGGCAGGAGGCGTTCCCGTCGAAGAAGAGGCGTCTACAATGACTTCGTAAATCTCAAGATGATATGCCGGCTCGGTCTCTCGAAGGTGCTCATAGGGGTAAGGTGTGCGTGTGTGCGTTCATAAAAGTGAGTGTATGCACGTATGTATGAGTGTTTGCGTATGTACTGTGTTCAAAAAAATAAAAGAATCCAGCCCCAAAAAAAAAAGCCAAACATATTTGTCTACGAACCCGTCTACTTCACTCCATTGTATGTGCTCTTATCGTTTTTATCTTATCTACCAAATCACATGTCTAAATTCATTTGTCTCTGATCAAATTATCATATCTATGATGTTTATCATATTTTATTGAATGATCTACATAATCAGATGGTTCTTGGAGGTGACATAAAAATAATTATTTCTCCAACGTGTCGCGCCTAAGAAATAGCAAAACCATTTTTCAGATATATTGTGTCATAGTTATCCCTTTTCTGTAAAAGGATCCCACTTGGATAATTATACTTACACAAGAAAGAAGGACTACGACCTGATGGGAAATTTTGATCTTTCGCTTCGAAAGCAAGCTGCATGATTTTGTGGCAGATCATGTAAAAAGTTGATTATCAGCGAAGAGAAGTAGAGCACTCTTGTTCCTAGTCGCCGTGAGAGATTGGAACAGCTGCTCACGTGCTACTTTGAATTCAGCCAGCATCATCTTTAAATTGATCGCTAGTAGCTGCCTATGACTGCGTTCGTTACTGAATCCTGATTCGTCGATCTCTTCTTCTTTCTTCTCTGTTCCTTGGTCGCAACTGATTATGTAGAATCATTCAGTCCCAGTCAATGGACTACAAGACCGATGACAGTGATGCAGGAAGACCGAGTTTGATGCTGCTAGCAGAATCTTATCTTTTTGTATTTAAATAAAAATGAAAATACGCTTCATTATTAAATGGGGTACGCCCAGCACGTGTAGTTTGGCATAAGAGATACCCAGTCTGCTAAGCAATTTCGGTCTCTAAGTCGTCTGGCTGTCTTCTAGAAGCAAAATTCCATACGGGCTTAACGGGAACAAGGAGATGAGAGCATCTACAACCAAACCATACCAGCCCCAAACGTCCAGGGGGGCTGCCCGGTCACTGTCTGGATGAAAAAACATCACTAAACTGAACGCCCATATCTGACCTAAACGATCGAACTGACCAACACTCCTCATACTCTATTTGGGGCTGATATGAGGACGCCCAGACAGGCCTGGACACGGGCGCCACGTCGGATCGGTCAGCTAGTGCCCACGCCGCCCCATCAATGCCCTCACAGATACCCCAGCCCGTCGGACGAACCCTAGTCAAAATCCTCACTTCTCTCATATCCGCTTCCCTCGCCTCCTCCGCTTCCTCTCAAATCCGCCCTCGGCCATGGCCAAGTCCGGCCAGGACTCCGACAGCAAGCCCGATCCCATGGACTGGGACGGTCTCATGAAGGAGGACGACGGATCTAGTAGCTACGCGTCAGACGAGGAGGAGCTTGCGCCTGGACACCTGCGGGAGCTCGAGCTCGGTCGCGTCCACCGCCAGTTCCTCCACACCCACCCGTTCCATTCCGCGTCGCTCCAGATCCGGAGCAGGGCGGGCGTCTCTCCTTCCCCTCCGGGGCCAGCAACGCCCTAGCAGCGGTGGGCGCTCGTGCCCGCGGCTCCCGTGTGAACGTGCATGCGTGAGTCCGAGGTGAAGGCGGTTCGGTGCGAGCAGGAGCGGGGCGGCGGGCGCGGCGGAGCCCGGCTCTTCCCGCCGGCGGGCACGCTCAGTCCCCGTCGACCCGGAGCAGGCGCTCCTCCTCGAGGTCATGCAACGCTTGTTGACCACGACGGATTCCGATGTGAGGCGACTCCGGCGCAAGAACACGAAGGTGCTCCGCCTCAAGCTCGAGGCGTCCGAGCGCCTTGCGAGGGAGAAGGAGTCGACCGCCACCACGGCCGCCTGCCGCGCGAAGGAGCAGCAACGCCTCCTCCTCCGATTATCCGGCTACATTTCGTCAGCATTGGAGAGCGGCACCACGAACACGGACGGCGACGACCTTCCCGCCGCGGATGTGTACAAATGTGCGTTGCTGCATTACAGAAGAGTTCTTCACTTTATGGCCACTACTTCTTCTGATGCTGAAACCGATAGTTTCAGCATACTTGTTATAAAATAAATAAGCTTCCTCTTCAGACAAAAATGCCATGCCAAGCTTTGGTACCCTTTCATCACTGTGACCTGCCGTGGTTTGTTGCGAATCCTGTATCAATTAGGATTCAATTTAGTTAATCCACAGACATGGCAAATGGCAATCATATTTTCCTACCACAAGTTTTGATCAACCGATTCATGAATCATATTTATCTGTCTTGCAATCATATTTGTCTTGGGAAACATGCAGTGCATTGAGGGATCAATATTGTAGTAGTCTTAAGGTTTAGAGGAGAAATCAAGATGGACTCTGCAATCCTTGTTCTATTTTTATTTCATATCATTATACGGTTTGTGCAAGAACGTCTTCTCATCCAATTAAATGTGAAATCGGGGTACTGTACATGCTCCTACTTTGTTTTTCCAAATGCAACAGAACTAACTTCTTGTCGTTGTTTCGCATCTGCAGATTGTGGTCACTAGTCATGGTTTCCTGTACAAGTTCTAAAACGGTACAGCAGGAGAATTTGCCGGTGATTCATTGTGAAGAACAGAGTGCGATTTCTTACTTTTGGTGACTGAGAATCATCGGGAGCATCCTGGTTCCCCGGACCACTTCTTGGAGAAGCCACCGGGGACGTGAGACTCGAAGAAGCCATCAGGGACGGGATTCCTTGGCTGCCCAATTCAAGAGGAGAATTTACCTGTGCTTGCCCTGGTCAAGCCGCCATTGAATGTTCTGCCGAGGTTGTAGGTCTCTCTCGCCTTCAGGAGTATATTTTGGCGCGCTTTTCTGCATATGCGGATCTGTTTCGCGGGCATTTTGTGGATATGTTTCACAGGCGATGAGTTTTTTTTTCACTTGATTTTTGTTTAGTCTTAATGGTGAGAGAGTATTACGGAACGAAATAGGTATCACGGGACGTCCGGTATCACGATCTGTATTCTGTTTTTTCTTTTTCGAGAGAAAATCCGCAGCGGGAGGGGGCTCACGCACAGCGGTGCGATGGCTGTGTCGCACAGATGGTCGCACGCAAGGCAATGATCATCACCAACTTTGGAGTTAATAATTTTCAGCGGTTTTTATGGAAGCGTACTTGTCACCAAGTTTCGCAAGCACCCCTACTGTTCTTAGAGGTTTGCAGCAGCCAAGCTCAAGCTTCATTTTAAGTTCGAACTCTCTTTATATGCAGATTGGCCAAGCGTTGTACAACACGTTCTCTTATAAAACTATGACTTCTTCACTCCCCACAGGCCTATAGCCAGACTAAACAAGAGAACAAATATACTCCCTCCGTTTCTAAATATTTGTCTTTCTAGAGATTTCAACAAGTGACTATATACGGAGCAAAATGAGTAAATCTACACTCTAAAATATACCTATATACATCCGTATGTGGTAATCCATTTGAAATCTCTAAAAAGACAAATATTTAGGAACGGAGGGAGTAGGTGAGAGTATAATAATTCTTGCTTTTTAGGCATGTTTTTATACTCTCACCTATATTAATTCTTGTTTGAAGGCATGTTTAATTTTTCCGGGTGGAAGGCACCTGACTGCCCGATTCTTTTGGATCTGAACGAACAACCAAGGAGTTGATTATTTTTTTGTCAAAAAAAAAGTAGTTGATTATTTTACAGGTGTACATGTCGCTGCAAAACAATAATCCAATCACGGCCTGAGGCATGTTCCTAATCCAGGCTTTTTCCAGTATTGTTACGTGTAAATATTATTTTCTATAAAAATAACTAATTTCTACTGAAAGAAACAATGCTATCACATCCAGAACCTATCCATGAGGGTGCAACGCAAATTTATTTGTAAGCGTTCTCAAAACAGCAAAAAAATAAGCCCAGATTATTTAAGAGCATGTACAACCTACTACCAGTCCGGTTGAAGATGCATTCACAAAGAGTCTGACATGAAAAACCTCTCGTAAAAAATAACACAGCCTAAATACGCCCTATTACCCCGGAAATCCCTTTTGGAGCTCGGCCTTCAGATTCAAATTTGAAATTTCATCGAAATTCATATTTTTACATTTTAAAAAATTCTGAAAAAATACAGATGTACATGAAGGCATAACACACATGTGTGTAAATTTTTAGTTCAAAATACATTGAAATGAGGGCTGTGCAAAAAAGACAAATCTGAGGCTGTTTAACACATGATACTACTCATCCTCCCAAGCCATGACTTTGTCTTTTTTGTACAGGTTGCAACTCAAGGTATTTCATCATGAATTTTTACACACATGCGGGTTACATCCTTACATAACGCATATTTTTTTCAGAATTTTTTGAACCATAAAAGTTTGAATTTGAAATTTTCAAAAATAAAGGCCTCCAAAACGCCTCTCTCAGCATGCAAAACTGTTGCATGCCATTTTCCAAGCAAACAATCCAGAGAGCTCACACCAACTAGCCAGTCTACTCTTGCAAACTGGAGGTGCTAATGATTGAAGTGCTAAAAATAGAAGCGCACAGCATATTTCCCATTGTTGTAGTTACAGTGGCTGTTGGATCCTCTCGTGTTTTAATGTGTGTAAAAAAAATTTACTAGTAAATCATCCTAAATTAGTTTCATAATATAGTAACAACCTTCATCAATATAACAACAACAATAATCATAAGCGAAGGAAGTTAAAAATCGTTCTAGCAAATATTTGCCTTCCCTCTAGAGCACATCAAAACATAACTTTTTGAAAACAGTACGTACGAGAGTAGCCTACGATGGAGGCAAAGCCGCCAGACTATGAAGTTCTTCCACTAGCTACCGAATCTCCTACTTCCCTCCCTATATTATAAATCTAAACCTACTATGGATCTCAGCCAACTGGTTTCCAAACCTTCAAATAAGCTCACAACATAAAAATCATGTCAGTATGCATCTTGAGCATATCCTCCATAATGACTTTGATCTGCTTGCCAGCATGTCCTATAATTCAGTTGCAAAGAAATACTTGTTAACATGTTAGAATGAGCGTTAGCAAACAGAAAACATATCCCTGTATCGATGAGTTTCCAGCATGGATGGTATTCTCCGATACCTTAATGAATACATAGACTACCAGAAGGGAGAAAGTTGTCACTGTTTGTAAGTAGAAAAAATGGAAATGGGAAACCATATCGAAAATTAGTAGATCCCACAGTGAACAAGTGACAGCAGCTCAACAATACCTGTTAATCAAGGTACTAACTCTGCCTGCCTGTGCCAAGCTATCAGGAGCAAACTGCCAAACAACTTAGGCAAAGACGTAAGGAGGGAAAGCTTGAGAGATTCATCAGCAGGCAAACATACACTTCATACATTATTATTATACCAACCACCAAGGGGGGCAGTAAATCGAGGGAACCGGTATCCAATCGAAGAAGACCACCAGTGCTTACCAAATCGAGGGGGGAGGGGGGAGAAACATCAATAATACAGGTGAGAGTATAATAATAATAAAATTAATATCACAGCCAACAGAGCATTAAAGTGACAACAAATATCGAATGTCAAGTAATGACAAGAGTAACACAAAACGGAAGTATTAGTAAAGGGTTCCTTCAAATAGTTCTGGAGACGGAGATAAAGCAAATGCATGTTGCCCAATGAGCCGGTAATGTTTAACCTCCTCGACCATCCAACGTCTGCAATGGTCATAACAGCACAGCAAGGTTAAAGATATGAGTCCCAAACTTCCAACAACAAATAAATCAGGTTCGCATTAGCTCCATGAAACCTTAAGCCTGCCAAAAGAGTTGAAACAAAATCAAACATGTTAGTCAAACCACTTAGTAAATTTGGATAAGTGTCCATCAAGAATAAACGAAGACATGAAAACAACATTTCCTATCATAATGGAATATCTGGTAAAGTTATTCTTTAACTATCTTGCCATCCTTAAACAAGAAGTGCACTTGTGTTCGCACTAAGAACAGATACTATGTAAGCAGTGTTCTGTATACACAAAAAAATTCAAGCCAAACATGAATCCGTATGTAGTTCATATTGAAATCTCTAAAATGACTTGTATTTAGGAAGCGGAGGAAGTACTTCCCAAAAAGGGAACACGCGGGTGGAAGTTTATTCTAACTTCACTAAAAGAACTCATGAAACTGGTCAGCCTCAGATTTGTTTTTTTTAAACGTATAGGTCTCATTCAGGTCCAATGACGCAAGAATTTTGATGACAAAAAATGACAAATAATCAATTAGCAAAACCAGGGTCTTGGGATGGAACAGATTTCTGAAGTACAGGCAACAATTGGACATAACCAAGTCTGTAGCACAAACACGAAACGGAAGACATGCAAGCAGCTGATACTTTCTGAAGGCATGAGCAAGCACTCACCTTTCTTGAGAGCATCTGGGATCAAGTTCACAAAACAATAGCGTAATATGAGCACAAATAACAAAAAAATGAGTTCCCTAGTTACTTAATTCATTTGTTGATATTATCCCCTTAGATCCTAATTATACAACTTGCGATTAATGAGATAAAACACAAAAAGATAATGTAAGTTACCTTTCCCAGTGTTGAAAGAATTGCCTCAGCTTCGCTCATATCACTTCATCTCCAACATAAATTTATCATACTCTGCATCAGCACCATAGGGAGGAGTGGGCTGGTCGTTGGAGGATGGCAAAGGTGGTGGCGGCGGTGCATTGTGGGTAGCCCAAGGTGCCGTTGCAATGCTCTGTGAGGAATCGACACTAGCCGGCGGTGGCGGTGGAGGCGGTGCGTTGTGAGTGGCCCAAGGTGCAGTTGCAATGCTTTGTGAAGGATCAACACTAGCTGGTGGAGGCGGCTGGACTGGTGTGACAGATGGATAATATGGGGCATAACTATAAGGTGGTGGAGGGTACATATGTGGCATGTTTTGTGCACCAGAGGTCCCATATGCTGGAGCAGGGACAGGCTGGGTAGGTGCACCAGAACTTGGTGGTGTTACACCCGGAGGGTAGTTCTGCGCACCATCATTTGACGTAGTGCCTGGTGGAGGTACTGGAGCTGGTGGTGGTGGTGGTGGGTATTGCATACCATATGAATGTGGAGCAGTCTGGCCAGGTGCAGGATTGTACATGCCTGGTGGTGGCGGCGGAGGGTATGAAGCATAAGGTGGTGGTTGCCCCCAAGGAACTGGAGCATAGCTACCTGGAGGAGCTGGTGGTGGTGGATGTCCTCCCATGTAGGGCTGCGAGTTGTAGCCACCAGCAGAAGGATCTGCAGAGTGATACATCTGTGGTGTTGGTGCTGCTGGAGGACCAGGGGGGGCAGCTGGCTGTGGTGGCTTGCCTGCAACTCGGACTGCAATAGTTCTCCCTTCAAGATGGTAACCACTCATCGCAGCAATAGCTGCATTAGCCTGTGAGACATCTGAATATTTCACAAATCCATACCCTTTACTCTGCCCTGTGTTGCGATCCTTTATGACCTTTGCCATAACAATCTCCCCAAATTGTGAAAATAGGTTGATCAGCCCTGAATCATCAAACATAGGTGGCAAGTACCCAATATAAAGATTGGTCTCGTCATAATCCTTCTTGAGCCCGTTGGCTCCTGTTGTTGCTGCACCATTACCCGCAGCCCAGGGTGAGTTACTACCACTACCGCCACCGCCGCCGCCGCCACCACCACCACCACCACCACCACCACCTGTTATAGCCAGCATCGGACCACCAGACTTGTTCATGGACTCAGGTGCACTCCCACCAAGCTCAGCAAGGAAGTTCTGGTACTCGTCATCCATTTTCTTCCCAGATGTGCCCTTCACTGGACAATCAATTGTCGGGTGGCCACCATCACCACAGATCTTACACTGCACCTCGCTCTTAAACGTTGTTGTCCTGTTCGGGCATGCATACTGCCGGTGACCCGGCTCCCCGCAAGTCCTACAAAACTCGTCGTCCCTGATTGTTCCATTCAGGGCTGCAAGCTCCCGCAGCTGCTGCCGTTTGTGCTCATTTAGCACTTCGTCCACAGGGGTAAGCAGCTTCTCCACCATGCCTGCAGCAGCCTCCAACGCTTCTTGAGTATCAGCCTCAACAAGCACATGAAGGTCCTCATTCTCACTGGGATCTGGCTTCAAGTCCCTCTTCTGCAGCAACTTCCCTTCCTTGACGCTGCCCTTCCCTCGGATTACGATCTTGGCCCCCGTCTCCTTCTCCATCCGCTTCTGTGTGTTGCCACGGGGCCCAATAATGAGCCCAATAAAGTTGTACCCAGGGTACTCCTTCATGGGGATGTAGAGCTTCTTATGGAGCTTGGGTGGGCGGTAATCCGCCGGGGGCTTGAAGGCGGGATTGCGGCGGATCAGCTGGGAGATGATCTCCTGCCGCTCGCGGTTAAGGCGCTCCCTCGCCCGGTATTCGCGGGTGTTGATGCGGATGCCCAGGTTATCGTATATTGGCTCGGGGGACGGCGAGCGGGCGCCCTCAGGGCGGTCGTCGAGGGGGAGCCCCGACTGCAGCAGGCGCGAAATCTCTAGGAGGCGCGAGTTGAGGTTGTGCACCTCGGGATCCATCTCGGCGGCGAAGTCCTTCATGAAATCCGGAAGTGCGATGGTCGGGCGGGGCTCCTCCTCGGCCCAGCGCGACTTCCGCTTCCGTCCTCCCGCGCCGCCCTCGCCGCCTGAATTGGCACCGGATTCGTCGTTGGACTGCTCCCATCGGCTGCGGCGGCGGCGGCGGGAGGACGAGTCGCCGTCGCCAGCGGCGTTGGCTGAGCCGTTGTGGTGTGGCTCGGAGGAGGCGTCGCGCGAGGCATCGCGGGGCGGGTCGGACGAGGGCTCGCGAGATGGGGAGCGGGCTAGGGTTTCGGCAGAAGCCATGGCTGCGGCGTCTGGTGGGAGGAGGAAAGCTGTGGGGAATTTGCTTCTCGCGATTTCGGTTTTATGACTCGTGGGAGATTTGTCCCGTGGAGATACGAGTTCGGGGAAAGGCGGTTTACGTTCGGTTTTATGACTCGTGGAAGTATACAAAATTACAAATCACCCCCAAATCCAATCTTTGGGATACATACCCCTGAACTGAAAACCGGGACAAATCACACCCTCAAATTACTAAAACCGGGTTAATAGCACCCTTTAGTGGTTTCAATCAAATCTTGAGCGGTTTTTGTCTCCCCTGATGCCGATTAGATGCTGACAGGGCAAAAAAACTTTGAATGGGTCCCATTAGCCAGTTGTCCCCTTGATTCTGCTCTGTCCTCTGTTCCCCTTTGTCTCTCACGCAGAGAAAATCCCCACCTCGCCTCTCGCCTCGCCTCTCACGACGAACCCTAGCCAGTCGCCGGCGCCACGCCTCGCCTCTCGCCTTTCACCGTCAACCAGTGGAAGCAATGGCGTCTTCAGGGATCTCCTCCACGAGTCGGGTGTCGACCAGCGGAAGCAAGGGCACGCAGGCACCGTCGCAGTCGCCGGTTCCGTACCGACATGGCCCAATGGAGTACGAGCCGCCGCAGTTTTGCCGCTGTGACATGAAAGCCCCTAGATGGATCTCATGGAGCCCGAAGAACCCAGGGAGGAGGTACTACAACTGCGGCAAAGCACTGGTATTTTTCTTGCACTTGTTATGCTAGTAGCCTCGAGTCTGTAGGAGCAAGTATGCACTGAAGGAATGGACCGAAAAATCTTTGTCCCAGTTTTGGGGCTGTAGTACTAAAAAATTAGTATGCAGGGGCAGGTAGCCTCGAGTCTGTAGGAGCAAGTAATTTCTTGGAAATTAGTATGCACTGAAAAATTAGTAGTATTTCCTCCCAGTTTTGGGGCTGTAGTACTAGTCCTGCAGTTACCAATTCTGAATTATGAAATGATGATGTATATCTGAATTCTCTGCGTGTGCACTTGTTAATCTGTTGCTTCTGATTATTTTTGCTTCTGATCTTGTGAACCCAGTTTCATGTGAGGAGGCTGACTGCGGAATGGGCAGAATTTTGCACACCCCATTCCCCTCACCCAAACCCACACCTCTGCGGCGCACGCGATCGTACACCGGCGGTCGCGATTCTGCCGACGAACGACACCAGAAACGGAGCAGAGGAGCAGCGGAGATGGAGGCGCATGCACCTGGACACATTGTTTCGTTCGGAGACAGGCAAGTAGCAGACGACGGCGGCGACGGCGGCGATGGCGGACGGCGACGACGGACGGCGACGGCGACGACGGACGGGGACGGCGGCCGAGCCCTGGCGCGCGAACGGAAGAGCAAATCTGGAGGCGAGGGGAAAAGGAAAGAAAGGAAAGGGACGAGGGGAAAAGGAAAGAAAGAAGAGATGGACAACTGGCTAATGGGACCCATTCAAAGTTTTTTTGCCCTGTCAGCATCTAATCGGCATCAGGGGAGACAAAAACCGCTCAAGATTTGATTGAAACCACTAAAGGGTGCTATTAACCCGGTTTTAGTAATTTGAGGGTGTGATTTGTCCCGGTTTTGAGTTCAGGGGGTATGTATCCCAAAGATTAGATTTGGGGGTGATTTGTATACTTCTTTCTTCTCTGGAGCACGTGCTGGGCCGAAACAGGAAAAAAATAGTCGGGCTCTCTTTTTTGTGGGCAAGTCATGGGCCAGATACGTAATGGGTTCACCCTTGGAGAAGGGGGCGCCCTATGGCGAAACGTAGGAAAGCCTCGCGTCAGGGAGCGATAAATGGGCCGGCCCAGGCGCCCGGGAGGCCAGGACCTCGTTTCTTTCTTTTTTATGTTTATTTTTTCATTTTTACTCTCGTTTATACTTCCAAATATTTTTAAAAATATTACAAAAAATATTACATAAAATTTTCAAAAAATATGTTAGCCAAGCATACAAAAATGTTAAATGTGTATAAAGAAAATGTTTCTCGTGGGAGATTTTTTGAATAGGAAGTATGTGAAAAAAGTTGATCATGTATTTTAAAAATGGTAATAAAGCATTTAAAAAAATCAAGTATTTAAAAAAATGTTAATCAAGCATTTGAAAATGTTAAATGTGTATAGAAAAAATGATGACCATGTATTCAAAATATTTAACAAGTATTTCAAAAATGTTAATCAAGCATTTAAAAAAAAATTAATAGTATATTTAAATAAATTAATCTTGTACTGTATTTTAAAAATGTTAAACTTGTATTTGAAAAATGTTAGTCAAGCATTTGAACTATATTAAATGTATATAGAAAAAATTGTGGATCATGTATTAAAAAATATTAATGTTTCATCTGAAAAAATGTTAATCAAGCATTTGAAAATATTTAAAATGCATATAAATTTTTTTTGACCATGTATTCAAAAAATATTTAATCTTGCATTTACAAAATATTAATCAATCATTTGAAAATATTTAAAATGCGTATAGAAAAATGTTGACCCTGTATTAAAAAAAATCTTAATCTTGTATTTGAAAAATGGTAATCATGTATTAGAAACATGTTCTTGACGTATACAAAAAATATATAATGAAAACCTAAAGAAACAAAGAAAGACGGAAAAATAATGAAATCCAAAAAGGAAATCAAAGAAAAAAGAATATAAAAAAGAAAACCAAAGAAACAAGTGCAGAGAAAATGTAAACAGTGAAAACAAAGAAAACCGATGAAAACGAGAAAGAAATAAACAAAACCTAAGAAAAACAAAGGGAAAAAGAAAAGAAAAAAGAGAAACAAAAGAAACAATCGCAAGCGAAAAAACAGTGAGCCAACGAAGCAAAAAACACAGGAAATGGGGCGGCCCAGTTGCTTCGCGAGGAGGTTTTCCCTTCAGCCGAGAGCAGCTTCCATCTCGCGTGAAGCGAGATATAGCTCTCGCGTTGGAGAAGTGTTGGCCCTTCTATTTGACGGAATTTCCTATAGGCGCGGTATGGGCCGGCCCATTTCAATAGACTAGTAAGCTTGCCCATGCAACAAACATCTAGAATATTGACCAAGTGAGATTCACAGGAAAAAAAAAATTCCAAAATATATACATAATTTAAATTTGAGACACAATGTTGTGATGTTGCTCAAGTTGTATTTCAAATTTTAAGTAAACATAATTATAATCATCTTGCTGCATAGTGGCAATAATATGTCTTGTTTCATCGTTAGGTGTTCTGATTGTGTCTTAAAGAGGAAAATTAAATATAGTTACGATTGGTGTTTAAATTTAGAATGGAGTGTCGGGGCACCCACATGTACACACTCCACGATAGTGAGCCGAGCACTTTACAAAGGAAACTACTTGAACGGGGAGGGAAAAGGACAATTGTGCTTCCTGAAAAGAAAAAAAAAGCACAACATGTGCTTCTCAAGAAGGGAAAACACACAATATGTATTTCCACAAGAAGCACAACTGTGCTTCCCAAAAATTAAAACACACAACTGTGCTTCCAAAAACAAATTAAAAAAAATCACAATTGTGCTTCTAGGCATCATTTTTTTGGTTTCATTTGTCTATTTTTGTTTTTTGGGGGGGGGGGGGGGGGGGGGTGTCCCGTTTTAGGTTTTGACTTTTCGTTTTTTGGCTTCCAGGTTTTTTTGGTATGTGGTTTCTTAGTGAAAAAATGTTCATTGAAACCTAGTATCAATGGATCTAGTTTCGAAGATTCTGATGCGAGATATCCAATGGTGGAAATCGTTCATGATTTGAATGCATGGTTCAATAGATAAATCATTTTGAAAAAATTGAATCTACGAAAAAAGGAAAACACACAGGTTGCGACAAGTAGCGCACTTTAGCACAAAAAAAAGACAAGAGTGACTTTTGCAAGGGGTACCACTTAATTAGTAATTTCGGTGTTAAAGCTTAACTGCATAGAGCGCACACCCACCTCACGCAATATATATATGGGCCGGACCAAATAAGGAGTTAAATGAACAGGAAGTTTAAGCGGGGATGTTCGCTCCTAGTTTTTTGGTTTTTTTGTTTTGTGAAGCTTCTAGTAGTTTTCGGTTGTTTTTTGTGCTGGGTTTAATGTTTTATATTGCCTTTTTTGGTTTTCTCTTTTTTTTGTATTTTTAGGTTTTCTTTCAAATCCTATACTTTTTTCAAATTAATGACCATTTTTAAAATCCATGAACTTTTTTCAAATTCGTTAACTTTTTTTATGCACTGACTTTTTCATAATTCCTAAACTTTTTTCAAATTTAGAATCGTGTAGATTTTTCACATGCACGAACTTTTTCCGAATTCACAAACTTTTTCCAAATTTAGAATCGTGAACTTTTTTCAGATGCACGAACTTTTTCGATTTTTTTTCCAAACTTAGAATCGTGAAGTTTTTCACATGCACAAACTTTTTACAAATTCACAAAAAAATTCAAATTTAGAATCATGAACTTTTTTTAGATGCACGAACTTTTTTCGAATTCATGAACTTTAGAATTTAGAATCATGATTTCATTCATAAATAGCCCATTTCCTATGGAAACTAAATGAAGATAGAATGTTTGGCATCCTTTGCATTCATTAGTCATTAGTAGCAATAGCCGAGCGAATATCTCGGTTTAAACTCACGTTTGATGAGCATAAAAATAACACTCATCGACCACGGCGACTGCGCATGGTCGTCACCTTGTTGAGCCGAGCTCCTCGCTCCGCCACATCGGGACCGGCTTGAGGGCTGGTACCTCGTCCCTCCGCGAGCCCGGACCGCGTCATTAACGCCTAGTACATAAAGCAACTATGTTTCATTCATGCTTAAACTTTTTTAAGTTTTTTAATTTCTGTTTACTTTGATCAGACATTACATATGTACTAGTAGAATGCCCGTGCGTTGCTACGGGCTACAATGCATACAAATGAATTAAACAAATAATTAAGGTTGTCTCAAATGTCGAAGCTCATTTCTCCCTCATACGTTCGGCCGTGTTCAAACGGGTGTCCAGCAGACTCCCCAAATTCAACGTCCGGGCTCCCCCAAATCCAGCTCATATGTAGGGAAGAAATGTAGTTATCCGGACTATTCTTCATGTTATCTCCAACACGTTGTTCCAACACAAGAACTCCACCCTACAACGCACCCTTGCCACTCGGTTTCCCCATAGCAGGACATTTTTTGCCGGAGCCGTGTCCATTAAAACCGGATGACGCATGTAGAAGACTGTAGGATGCAATTCAATTGTATTCATGAGAGTCTGTTACAATATATACACGGGATGTCCTGCGAGCCAGGGAGGCATCGGCGCCATGGCAGACGCGACGGCTGGTCGTGGTGAGGAACTCGGGGTGCGGGCCCGCCCATCACGCCTCCCCCCCCCCCACACAATCTCTACTCCTAATGGAGCAGTTGGTAGTCTCCGCCGGTCAATTTCGTTCCCACCTACCATGGTTTTTTTTCGTAGATTTTTTTCGTCCCCTCCCCCCACTTCATCGGTTTATTTTCGCGTCACCCTCTCACACAACGAAAGAAATCTGAACAGATCAGAACTTTCCATACTGGCGCAAGTTATTTAGTAATGTAGAATCAATCACGAACAATCTATAAAGATCAAATCTAAATTAATTAACCTTACCTTAAATCACTCAATCATCACATTAATTAGAAAACATTTTCTTCCCTAACTGCACCCCGCTTAGTGTACACATAACAATCCGAAGTAATTAGAGCCACATGATTGAATCCATTTATTTAGATCTAACCATAAAGATAACAATAATCCTCATCAAAAGTGCGTTTAGCAATTTTAGAGGGCGGACCAAAACTCTGCCATCCGCTCGCCCGCGTTTGTTTAGGTACGGGGAAAAAATGGCATAATATGTGGAAACAACACGACCGGGACGGCGGCGCAATCTTCGGGGATCGGAGGAGAAGGATTGGCCTTGCAGCATGATCGGGGTGCTTCCCCGCAGCCGCCGCCGTCCTCGCGATGCCACCTACCCGAAATCAACGCTGCTCCCTGCCGTCAGCCGAGGCGACGCCGCCTGCCCTCCTACCCACGGTCCGCTGCCGTGTGGGGCTACGACGGGAGGAGTAGCGACGGGGCCGAGGTCCTCCATGCGTTCCGGGATGGAGGCCATGATTTCGTCGAGGTCGTTGCTGCCTCCTGCACTCAGGGTGTGTCGCCGAGATCGAGGCGAGCATGAGGAGTTGTGGCCACCGCCATGGTCACCCCGTCGCAGGGGATGGAGCACGCCGTCGGCCTACAGCCTGTGGAGATCACTGTTGCTCTTCAGGTCACGGGTCACATGGTGACCGGATCTTGCCGATGTGTCCCTCCCCGACGACCTCCTCTTCGCCCGGTTGGCCGGCATGGATCTCGCCACTGCTGCCCTCAACTTCTCTGCCTCGAGCTCGACGGTCAGCCACCATGGATCCCCCAGCTGGAGGGTCACGTGAACCAGCCGTCCTCCCATGCTGCAGCGGCGAGAAGGTGACATGGCTCTCCGTACACGAAGAGTGGAGTTCAGTCAAGTACTTATATACTTGGCCTCTACTGCTGATCCATGTACATGGAGAAGAACAGACAACCGCTCATTCATGCTTCGTTCCACTCCTTTGCGCTACATTACTGGAGGTGACATTTTCCTATCTCTCTATGTTGTAACAAGCCTGCTTCCTGCATAGTTAATGGATTTTTTTTAAATTTATCGCTGCTTAGTGCTTTGTTGCAATTGTTCACCCAAGATTCTTATACATAATCTGAGCGTATGTAGGCATACTTAGCTTTGCTATTCCGTTTTTTCTGGCGCATAGAAATAAGAGTATTGTCCAGGTTAGGTATTCAATTGAGTAAAAAGTGAACAAGTAAAATTTTCTTGCAAGAAATATAATTTAAGCTATTGATGTTTCTTCCGTATCAGTTCTTGCATTAGATTCGATTGTCCATCTTCTCATTTTCATTGCCATGCTATTAAATTTGGATCTGCCTTTTTTTTCATTCCAATTAAAATCAACATCTATGATATTTATATGATAACTGCTTTGTTCTCTATGTTTGATACACTCCACCTTAATTTTCTTTTACTTAGAAAGACGGCTAGAGATTATATTCTTCCCATTATGTGCAGTATGGTACCTAACTATTTTTAGCGGAAAATACTCTAAAAATATCATACCATTTCAATTTTGATTTTTTTTCATATTTGGCATAAATTTAAGTGGTCGGACCCTTCTCTGGATACTGCGCAAGCGGGAGCTACGTGTATCGGACTTTTTATATTTGGCACAAATTTCTTTGGAGCAAAATTTTCTGGACCTCCCAGCATATGGTTGCTTCTAGGTGGAATATGTGATTGCCGGCGATACACAAAGGTGCCCCTGAACACTGATAAAATTTAACGAGCTGCACTGAGAAATTTTGATTGGTAAAGTTGTAAGTTTAGGTGGAATATGTGATTGGGGGCGCTGAACGATGTGGCGGCAGATGGGCTATGCTCTGGTAGTGATTGCAGGGATGGCGTAGGACGAAGTTTGCAACGATGGTAGGAGTTAGTACTGGGAAAGGGAAGTGGTGTTGGTTGGTTATTGTCTGTCATTTTGTGTATTGTCTGTCATTTTTGTTTGAGTAGCTGACATCCTTCTCTCTATTATCTCTATTGTTTCTGTCTATGCTCAGGAAAGAAGAAATGTCCGAAGAAGGACCAATGCGGGTTATTACATGATTTGGATGTATGGTTAATCAATACACATAAATTTGTTAGTTTGTCCCGCTCATGGACACTATTTTATTGATCATTGACTTATGGATTTTTGCTGCATGTAGGTGCAATGTTTTTGAAAATAAAGGTTTCAAGCATGGTTCACTTTTAACTGGCGATAATGCTCTCGAGTCATATCCTGATGTGAGATTGCTATCTTTTATATTTAACTTCTGTTTCTTTATGATTGCCCTCTCACCCCTTTTGCATTTGGATGTCAAAGCTTTGTGGGTTGTTCATTTCAGTTCTGCCACTACTTCTCTTATGGATCTTAAGAGAACTCGAGGGATATCGTTTCGAACAAAGTTGGTCACTTGTTTCTTCAGAAATTACGCTGTTGCATAGTATCATACCTGCTGCAAAGGAACGAAAGTAGTATGGTAGTATAAATAAATAAGGTTGTATTGTTTTCTTTTTTATCCATTTGATAATTATGATAGAATTATTGCATGAAGCTGTGTGCGCATACAATATGCAACCAAATGTGAATTATAATAGATTCAAGCCTTGCTTCTTCACTTGGAAGCAAGTCTTCATCTTCTTAAGGGATTATCCGCTACAGTGCCTAGGAAATTCAGAGGACGTTTTAATGGTCTGTTAACTAAAGCGATGGTCATCCAGAAAAAATATTTGAAGTTGATACTAGCCATAATAAGTGCATAACAAGCCTACATGTTGTCTACATTTTTGTAGATCTCGCTATCCTTGTTTAACTCAATGGAATCAGATAATTTAATTGTGTTCCCTAACAAGTCCTTGTAGATGTGCACCTTCCCCCTCTGACCATCTCCTCAGGGTCTCTCTCTAATCCTAGAGCCAGGCAACAAGAATGGTTGGTTTTAAGAACAACATGTATCTATTTATTCATTATTGATTTATTGTTTTCGGGGAATTGTTTTGCCCCTAATCATATCATTGTTACTCTGCCTGCATTAGATTATGAGTATGACAATGATGAATTTTATGTAAATGCTAATGGTTGACTACCACATTACAATGCTAGGCCTGCCTGAGTTTTGAGGACCCTTCTACTTTCCATTCCATAAGAAAAATAACACACAAATTTATCGCAGTAGCGCAACTGTTCCAACGAGTGCCTGTCCCTGGGCGTGGCGAAATCCTGCCCACAGCACTGCTTCCATGTATCACATTTTGTATTCTACTTTCTTTACCCGAATGATGCACAATCCAAGCAGATTTACCTTAATTGTGTTTAATTTGTTTACATGGTCAGTTAACATTGCAGATTTACGTATTGATTTAGTCTTGGCCATGTATAATTCTGTGCACGATGTTGGCAATGGTACTTATTGGCAACTTCCAGCAACTTTGTTTACTATGTACAG
Organism: Thinopyrum elongatum; assembly: GCA_011799875.1. Taxonomy (NCBI): domain Eukaryota; kingdom Viridiplantae; phylum Streptophyta; class Magnoliopsida; order Poales; family Poaceae; genus Thinopyrum; species Thinopyrum elongatum. The sequence continues at coordinate 406,309,218 of CM022298.1, read as the reverse complement.
TGCCGATTACATGGCACGAATGTTGATTCTCATAACACGATTTTTGGTGCACTTCTCACCTATACACCGAGAATGAAATTGGAGACAACATCCATGAGAATTGCATAATCTAATTTACGAATTACTGAGATAATTGCTTGTGTCTTCACTCTTTACACTATGCATAGAATGATAAATTATAGCATTTCTTGGACATTTGAATCATAAGTTGATTGGCCCAGGAGCTTTGCCGGCGTATCAAGGATGAAGTCGGATTGCGGAAGCTCTCCGGGGCCAAAGCCCAAAGGGTTGGCTGATATCTGGAGATAGTTTCATTTCAACTGTATGTGGGTTGTTTTCCTTTCCGCGACATTATGGTTGCCCGCTAGGTGTAGTCGCGTCGTCTTTGTAACCGCGGCATGGCCGCCCGACTCTATGTAATGTCTATTTCTTCTTCTAATACATCAGCATGCAAACCTTCTAATACATCTTCTAATAAAAAAAGTTGATTTATGGTATTTGGATTGCTATCAGAATATCTTTTCTATGCATGTGATTTCTCACATCTGGTTATAATATTTGTGAAGACGTGCATTGCACGTGCATTTGGAAGCGGGCCCGTGGCCCGCGCCGGACGGCGCCAACGCCGACCCGGGCCACCTCCTCCGCGTATTCTTGGAGCTGTGACTGGCCGATTTACATGAAATTAATTCCCTCAGTTATGGTGGCAAATATAATACACATAATCCATATTGTTATGCACTAGCGTGTGTGTGTGAAATAGATGGATTATGGTCCCGTACCCAATAAGATGAATATGTGTGTGTGTTAGAGAGAGAGAGAGAGGGAGAGGGGGAGAGAGAGTGAGGAAGAGGGAGGAAGAGGGTGTGTGTGTGAGGATTTGATGGTAAAAAACGTCATCAATGTCGTAATATTGAACTCTTAAAGTTAATGTGGCCCCATTACAACGCACCGGCGTTCTTCTAGTTCTTCTAGCGAGGCGGGCGGGATTGGAGTAGGCGCGCGGGGGCACGGAAAGGCCGCCGATGGTGCCGATGTGGAGGGCCACATGAGTCGCCTGCCTGCCCGAGTGGCGGAGGCGTTTCTCCTCCATGTGCAGGTAGGTGACCGCCTTGGCGAAGGCATAGGAGATTTTTTCTCAAGAACACGCAGCGGCGCGAGACGGCATCTCAGTTCGGCCTAGGGAGCATGCGAGGCGGTCAACCTTGGTGAGGCGCAAATGCGTGAGCATCCCATCTAGGGCGTTCTCCCTCTCTATGTCAGTCGAGGCCGGCAGGCGGCCAACGACTCCACCATTTAGTACATAGTATATATAGTGTATTTTAAAAAAATTAATCCACCATAACATATAATACTAATTATATTACTAGAAATTCAGTGAACAAATGTTAACACATCTACACATATTTATATTGAGCTTTTTGACAGAACTCAGAAACATCCAAGATGTCTCCTTACTAATCAACTCCCCTTTTTTTGCTTTGATTATTCATGCCTCTATACAAATCAATTTGCTTTACTATCCTTAACAGTATAAAGTTCAAATCACTTTCCTTCCAAATTATTTACTTTTCGCAATATTGGTATCTTCAGACCCAAATAACAAAATACTATTAGTAAGTAAATTCAAGAGAAGTAAGTCACGTAGAAATATTAAGAAATTAAGTGCACCTTCATGCGTGGACTGGTAGTAGGTTTTTACAAAATAAAAATTGCACTCCATACATAGATAAAAAAGAATTTAAGACATGCATCCTAACAAGAGAAAATATCTCCAAACTCACATGGGTAAGCAAATTAATTTTGGATACGTAGATCCTTTTACGTGTGCATAGAAATAGCAATAAAAATAAATCTACCAAGCCCCAGCATGCTGACCTTATAGATGACCGCAAGGAATTGTTTCTCTTGTTTCATTGTGAGAGTGGATAGGATCGTCTCCTTTCTAGTGCCTACAAAGCAAAGACCAATTGACATAAGATTGGAAGAAGGCTATGCCGCTGAAAAAGTGAGCTAGACGGGGTTGCTGACGGCAGAGACATCCTATATGTACCAAGTATGTAGACTGTAGTGTAGAAATGCATCATGTTTAACATCAGGACATGCTATGCTATGTATTAAGTTGACATTAATAATTTCCAGGCAGGCAAAATTTAAGAAAAATGCTTTGTGAATCTGAATTGCACAGTAAATGATTCACAATCGAATCTAAGAACAAAACTAAGAGTGGTCCTCCATCTAAACAATCCATAAGTAGTTGTTAAACTGGAATTATTTATCACCTTCACTTAGCCATAGTAATTCTGAAGACTGAATTTCAGAAACAACAATTCTAATAACCATTACAACGGAAAGTACCCATATTCTTGTTTGAGGCTATTGGTAGTAAGACTTCAGGCTTTTCCTCCGTTTTTATTTCTTGGTGAAATCCGACTATCAACACTCGATGAGGATAATTGGAAGTAGCTGACCAGCAGACTCATAGCAACAACACTATGCAGAAAACCATATGCACTGTCACATAAAAACTAATTGTATCTGAGTGCCTCATACATAAGTGTCCTACTGAACAACAGAGAAAAAAAAAAAGCAGATAAAGGTGTTATTCACAAAAAACACAAGATGGTATTCCCATACCAGCGCAGATTGGCAGTGTGCTAGCAAGATGGACGATGCTGCCGTCGGTGTTGGTAGCCATCTTCCCAATCACCACGAAGAAAAATATTAAACCATAGCCTGGATAGCAAACACATCTCCATAGGAAAACTTATAATAATTTGTAACAGATCATCACTTCTGTTGGTACTGCTGCTGCCCCCAACAGAAATTCACCAGATACACTTCATCCAAATTAATGGTAGGGCAAGGGACAAAGGACAAGGCCATACCTGCGATCAGAACAACATGGAAAATCAGAACACAAAATTTGAATTGATTTGGTAATCTTCCCCTGAGTGAATAAATGAATTTGCTCACACAATCTGAGGCAATTGATGCCGCTACGGTCCGGCTTACAGTGGTAGAAGCTGCAACCCTTGCTGAACGGTAAGGTCAACCCCTTACATTCTGCACCCATTGCACAGATGACAGATCACAATCACACCCATTGCACTAAAAAAGTACCTTGGAGCGCAAGTTGTTCGAATCAGTAGCTGGACAGCTAGAGCGTCAATATTATTCAGATCTCCAGTACTTCCTAGTTGCAAGACAACAATGCTAAAACATGACGCTGAAGTGAGCAATTGCCTAATTCTTCTGCCCCAGGTGCAAACTCTCCCAATCCTTACTCATGAATGGACATACAGACCATACATTGTCAGATTTTCAAAGATCATTTAAAAGTCTCGTACTACCAGTTCCACGTGATGATTCAACACTTGTTTAAAGAAATTCCTAAGCCAGTACAGATCTAGACGACGGGCTAGGGGCTGATATAGGAATCGTACTTGATAAAAAAATGTCGGCGATGTTCTTGTCCCCTCCGAGACGTTGCAGATGTCGTTGGTGACGAGGCTCCCGTAGAACTTCTCCCCTGCCTCCTCATGGCGAGGCAGACCCCCGGGGCGATGGGGAGGACCATGGCGATGACAACTTGGTGGGGAGGGAATTCACGCGGCAGCAAAGAGGGCGCCATCCGGATCGGCGCAAAGCGAGGTGATGGCGGGAGAAGGTGGGGGTGCTGGTGTGGCACGTCGGGGTCGGGGATCGGCAAGATGGGATCGAGATGCGGAGGCTTTCCCCAGGATTGGTACCGCCCCTCGCCAAGCAACGCCGATGCGCCGCCGCAGCTCGTCCGCCACATATGCGCCGCCGCAGATCGTCAGCAGGCGACATCAAGTCAAGGCATTGTGGTGCAGCGGGGTGGTTCGGGGGAGAGGGGATGGATCGGGACGCGGTGAGGGCTGGGGAGGCGGCGCTAGGGTTAGGTGCGAGATGGCAGCGACGGCGGCATGAGGAACCCTAGCGTGTGCGAGGGGCTCGGGGACAGGAGCCACTCGTGCGAGGAGAAGGAGAGAAAGGGAGCGGCTCCTGGTCGAAGCGTTTTTTGTTCGAAGGATGGGAGAAAACGAGTGCGAAGGACAACGGTGGTGGGAAGGGGGATGAAAAATAACCGGTTGAAAAAAAACCGGACGAAAGTGGTGGGACGAAAATAAACCTGAACACAATCCTACCAACTGCTCCGTTATCTCTCTCTATATATATATATACTAGAAGAACGCCCGTGCGTTGCAACGGGGCCACATTAACTTTAAGAGTTCAATATTAATATTCTCATATATATCAAGTGACATTGGCGACCTTTTTTACCATCAAATCCTCACACACACACTCTCTCCTTCCCTCTTCCTCACTCTCTCTCCCCCTCTCATCTCTCTTTCTAACACACACACACACATATCCATCTTATTGGGTACGGGACCATAATCCATCTATTTCACACACACACATGCTAGTGCATGACAATATGGATTATGTGTATTATATTTGCCACCATAACTGAGAGAATTAATTTCATGTAAATCGGCCAGCCACAGCTCCAAGAATACGGGGAGGAGGTGGCCCGGGTCGGCGTCGGCGCCGTCCGGCGCGGGCCACGGGCCCGCTTCCAAGTGCGCCTGCGCGCCGGCCACCCACGCCGGGTCCTTCAAGTGCCGCTTCCACCGCACCAACTCCCAGGGCCACGGCCACGGCCACGGCCAGGGAAGCCGCCCTTCTTCGCCCCCTTCACCGGCCGCGGCCAACACGGTGCCGCGGCAACCGGCCTCGCCGTCCTCGTCCTCCGGCACCGTCGCGACCCAGTGACGCAGCCCAAGCATCGGCCTCGAGAATCAAGAACGCTCGACAACGGAGAGGTAAGGGAAGATCATATACATGTCATAAGAAAGGGAGTTTATTTACTGCTCCCTCGATGTATTGTTTCCTTTGTTTGGAGATTGATTACCATCCGTGAGTTAAGATAAGGTTAATGTGATTGAGTGATTTAAGGTAAGGTTAATTAATTTAGATTTGATCTTTAGAGATTGTTCGTGATTGATTCTACATTACTAAATATAACTTGCGTCAGTATGGAAAGTTCTGATCTGTTCAGATTTCTTTCGTTGTGTGAGAGGGTGACGCGAAAATAAACCGATGAAGTGAGGGGAGGGGACGAAAAAAAATCTACGAAAAAAACCAGCGAAGGTGGGAGGAGGTAAAAAAAACCATGGGAGGTGGGATGAAAAAAAACCTGAAAGCGAGACTACCAACTGCTCCATTAGGAGTAGAGATATACTTATAAAAGAGCAAACATTATCTTTTTTAAACGCACCCACAAAACGTACACCGACTAATTACCACCGCAGGATTAGATTCACTAAACTTAATCCAACAGTTAACGTTAATTTAATCTATTCTTTATGTGCACTTAGTAATTTAGGTTGACTGACCATGCTCCACCAAGAGAGAAAATTGCCAACTCCACGTCCCCACAACGCCTACAATCACGTCACTCTAAAAAAAACGCCTACAATCACGCAATTGCGAAGAAAAAGGAAACAAATCGCCCGAGCGGCCGCCGCAGCTGCCGCACAGATGAGCCGCCGCCGATCCTCCCACTCCCCACCCGCCCCAATATTCCCGCCGCCTCCACCTCCAACCTCCTGCTGCCGGCCTACGTCCTCAGCCACCTGTTGAGCACGCCGTCTCTCGCCAGGAGGCATCGACCACGAACTCCCTGTCACCATTGACGCCATGGCTTGCGGGTTTAGGTCGCTGTCGATCTGTTTCTCTCGGTCGCCGGCCTCTTTCGCCCATGGTCAGATCTGCGAGTCGCCGGCCCTGACCGTCTGCCATCCTGAGGGCCATGCCCCCAATCCAAGTCTGGCCCGGTTGGCTGTCCGCCCGTCCGCCACTTCGTGCGCCGCTGGCATGGGGTCGATAGCCACCTTGCCGCACAGTCCATCCACCAGCGAGCCGCGATCCATCCACCCAGTTCAACATCCATCAGGCACCATTCTTCAGGTAAGTGCTACTGCTTTTAGTCGGAGATACAGCTGCTGTTTGTTTGCCTGCTGCTGTTATTTCTTTGTTTGCGGCTGCTATTTGTTATGTTTTTTTGGATTGCGGGAGAGCAGAGAGGATTGCTTGCTGATGTGTTTGATGCGTGAGAGAGCAGAGAGGTCTGACAGATCACAGGGTATGCAGTGTACAAATGAGCTTGGGGGCAGAGAGAGGTAGCAGAGATACTGGGAAAAGATGTTCTCTCGATGGAGAAGACACAGTGCAGGGAGTGTTGTTTGCCACTGCTTGTGCAGTTCTGCTGTTTTGCTACTATTATGAATATAAATATATGGTCATTTCTATTGCATTGCAAAAATAATGTCCACACTTCCATTCCATTGCAATTATTTTTACAATGACAACAAGGTTCGCTGGGCCGACCAGAAGAGCTATTTCAAGGGCGTCCTGTTCAAGGTAAATCACGCTCTACTTGATTTTCATGAATTGCAGTTTCATTGGCCCATTGCCCTTGTGTCCTCTTGTGTTTCTACGACTTGATAGTTTCTGATTGGCCAGTTGCAGAGTTTGGGCGAGGAAACTGTGGTTATGACTTTTGTGGTCCAAGTGCGGTGGCCTGATAATTCTTGCAAGTTGTGAAAACGCATCGGTGGAGTGGACGTACACTATATTTTGTAGTTACAATTATGTTCATCTTAATCCAGCGCATCAAGGATGCCGACGACCTCTGGGCTTCAACGATGCCGACGACCTTTGCGACTTCGCACCAGAAGCAGCCAACATTGCGCCTCAGTCGGCTAGGGAGATAACCTCTTCACTGGCAGGCATCAGGTGCGTGTTTGCCTTTTCTGTTAGGCTCAGGCAGTCAGTACTCACTACTCTGTACATGCATGCACTTAACTGAGACATAAATTCCAAACGGGTCTTGACTACTTTAATTGGGTCACGTGGAATTAAGGAGGGTGAGATCTGATGTGACCTTGTATGCGTATATGTTTGAAATCAAGAATTAATACTATACCAATTTGCATAAAACTATCTACATCTACCAACTCTGGTTAGATGCCAACTCTGGTTTCTAGAGCAATGTGTGATCAATATCATAATTAGTTGCTTGGTAGTGTCTTCACAATGGTGAGTTGGTGACATGACATGACGGATAAGACTAGATAGTGTCCATGCCAAGTTGTGTACATACTATCAAGCCCACTTACACATGATCGGGCAATTGCAGTGGCAAGAAAGGAAGAAAAACATGCCAACGCCAATAGACACCCACAGTCATGACTGTCTTGATCACCTCCGCGTGAATAGTTTTTGTATAGCACTACAGTTATATTGGATCCTTATGGATTTTACTAACCTTAGTACCATATGTTCTTTTTATCCCTGGTGCTTGCAGGATGATTCCACGTCGTACCTGTCAGGTTTAGCTCAACTCGCTGTTATTGAGGTAGTACAGTGAATCCTCCGAGCTTGCTAAACTTTTCATATACATAAAAATATTGCATGCCTGATTATTTTTATTATTGCTTATTACTTAAGATTGTGTCTGCTAATCGGCTCAGCAAAAATTATAGTAGTGTTCCCTTGATATTTCTTTTTTATAGCCTCTATTGCAGTCTGCACCCCTGCAAGAATGAAATTAATTCATGTTCTTAAATACTTATTTAAAGCATTTATATAAAAGGAATGTAGTGCCCTGTTTAGATGAGGAGATTATTATTCCTCCAACTTGTGCTTACCATGTGTGAGTCAGGATTCAGGAGGCCTTCACATACATCAGACATACACACCACTGCGGCTTAATCTACTTATTCTTTCTCTAGGATCCATTTTAGAGCATACACCTTTTTCTTTTAATACACAACATTTGTGAGGTGCAGGATTTCTTACGCAGCACTATAAGGACTTGAGGTGACTCGTGGGTTGTAGGGCATGGGGAGCTTCACAATTATTAGCTCCATATTGAATGTATCAACAGATTGTTGTGGTTACTTTTCATTGTTTGGTTACACAAAGTCATGGTAGCAAAAGTTGTATGTATAGCTTGTGATACATGGTGATGCATCTTTGCGATGTTAATTGTGCGCCCCATTTATTGATGCTTTGACATTTTCTGATTTACTAGATTACATTGAAGGTGCATAGCATCAATGAAGATATGATTAGGCTTAAAATATAACGAGAAATAATGGTTATATACGAAAGTTAATTACACATGGTTTGTTGCTTCCGTAATAGAGTTATGAAAATGGATGAAATATGCTCAATGTCTAACTTGCTTTCACGTTTTGTTGTATATGGATCCAGAGCCGATGGCCAAGTTGTTGTACTCTACGTGTGTGTTACTTGACTGTCAATTCTGGGATGAAATTGACTACGGTGCTGTTGTATGTAATGTGTTTTTGTTAAGTCTGTATGGTTGAAAAATCCATTGTGTGTTTATGTTTGATACGAGATATGGTGCTCATATGGAAAGAACTATATATGCAAAGCTATATTCAGGTCAAATTAAGATTTGTGCTACATTATTGCACGTTCATTGTATTAAAATAATTGTGTATTAAATAATTGTGCCCTAACTAGCATGACGGAGAAAATTTGTTTCTATGATTATTATACGTGCGTTGCACGTGCATTCTAACTAGTTAGGAGTAAAAGATTGAATAAAGATGTTTACCTTTGTTCTTTTTGGTCGTTCTAAATAATTGACCCAGTTTAGTTTTTCCTGGAAGTTTGTTTTCGTTTGTCCAGGCCGGATTAGGGGTTGTTAAAGCCATTACTTTAATCTAAACCAAGTGGGCCTATGTGTTTTCTTCCTTAGTCGTTTTGCTACATTTTCCTTTGCTCTAGTTTTCGGCTTGTGTCTTTGGCCAATAGTCGGGTTGTCTGGCTTCTCTGTTTGCCTCTTAGTTTCCGCTAGTTCAGCTAAGATTTCCCTTTGAACCACTCCATGTTTGCCTTTTGGCCGTGGAGGTTTAAGCCAAAAGCTGCATAGCTCAAGTTTTTTAAAGCGGATGCAGGCAAAGTTAAAGCACTACAGAAGTAGAATTTTTTGAAGACCAATTGAGTTGGCACCAAAAGACTTGATTTAATTCAAGCATAATTTTTGTTCATAATCTTTTCGGAATCTTCTAAGGCCGGACTTCCTCTTGGTCGAGCTTGAGCATGGAGTAATGCACCCGTACGTACCAGAGATGAATGCTCTTGAGGAAATTCGATCCTAATGTCGCCTCTTCAAGCTGACCTCAGTCTGGCAGGCTACTGCATGCGCGTTCCAAATGAATCCTAAGTGATATATGGTTTCCGAGGAGATTTTGATCCTCAGGTCGGTCGCCCCCGCCCCCCTCCCCCGACCCGAGTCTAGGGGGCTACTGCACACCGTGCGTTTCCTAAGTATGATGCGTAAGCATGGATTCAATCCGCAAGCCCATTTTTGCAAATCAACCTGAGTCTCACGGGCTTCTAGGATTGGCGTTTTTTTTCTCGAATTACTTAGTTACGAATTTTTTTCCCAAAACGATTTTGATCCTCAGGTCGGGTGTCTCGGGAGTTACTACACATTGTGTTATTCTGTTGAAGGCTAAGATTTTTTCAATCCACGGCCTGCCATTTTTTCCTGCCGACCTATACCTCGATAACCCTAGAATGCAATATTTCTAAGTGCTTTGGCTAAGCTATAGGCGCATATTGGATTTTTGGCCAATATTCACATTCAGGGATACGCGCTATATATCCCAGGTAAGAATAAATTACACCAATAAAAAATCCACGAAAAATCGGCTCACGGAAGTTGGCTTGGCGAGGAAACTTCTTTTCCATGGAGGCCAACCATCTTCATCTACAATTCCAATCCGAGGTGGTATTTGAAGTGGTGCGCACCACTTCAAAAGCAATCTGGCTGCCGGCAGCTAGTTGCACGGGAAATGTTGCCTATGTGCAAGTCGGCTATCTCCTTCGACATTTCCAAAGCAGAGCTGCGCTACAAAAAAAAGACGCGTCCGTGACATTATGGCCCGAATGAAAAAAAATCTGTCATGGATATGACACTTCTATGATGATAATTGTGACAAAAACACATATCGTCATAGATGTGATGGGCTCCTACTTCTATGACAGAAAATGAGCTTTTCGTCCTGGGCGGGCTGGAGACGGACCTGCATGACATTTTTTGGGCCGTCCATGGAGTAAAAAATCATGGTAGAATTGAGGGGAGGAAATTTTCGAGGAGTTCCCGGTATACGGTGGGTGGTCGGGCCCGAGCGATACAGTGGTTTGCGCGTTTCTCTCATACGCATGTGTGTGTGCGAGCCGTGTTCGCTAATTGAACCCGAGTAAGGCGTTCGCTTACTAAACTCGAGTGATCGATCGATCCCTCGCACTACGTACTCAACACGAGCGATTGATCCCAATAGCTACGTACTGAAGCCGAGCGGTCCCTTCGCTACTAACTAAACCCGAGCGATTTCTTTGCTGCTAACTGAAGCCGATCGATCCTTAAGCTGCTAACTGAACCCGAGCGATCAATCCCTTCGCTGCTACTTACACTGAAGTCGATCGATTGATGTGTTGCATCAAGCCCCCGTGCAAGACGTGAGTTGAGCTAGCCGGTTGGTTGCCTCTCGATGAACAGTGACAGTTGCTGCTGCGTGCGATACACGTAGAATGAGTCGAGACTTACATCGATCGAGCCCTTGTGCGAGACGTGGTGAGTTGACCTAGCCGGTTGGTTGGCTGTGGATGAACACTTCCTGTTGCTGCCGCCCGCTCATACGCCACACCCCAGTCGGTGGGGGTTGGATGAACAGGAGCCCGTGGTAGTAGGCGGTTGGCGCTGGATGAACAGGGCCCCGAGGAGGCCATGTCGCAGTGCGCCACACCCCAGCCGGGTGGGGGTGGATGAATAGGACCCCGTGGAGGTTGGAGAAAGTCGACGGTGGATGAACAGTAGCCGGTGAAGGCTGGAGGAAGTCGATGGTGGATGGTCAGTAGCCCGTGGAGTCCCATTTTCCAGTACGCCACACCTCTCCCGATGAACAAGACCCCGTTTCAACCGTAGGCGGTTGGAGAGAAGTCTATTCCATCTGTTTTATGGTACGCCAGACCCCTCCCAATCAAAAGGACCCCGTTTTGATCGTAGGCGGTTGAACAGAAGTCTATTTTCTCCGTTTTGCGATACGCCAGACCCCTCCCGATGAACAGGACCTCGTTTCGACTGTGGGCGGTTGAGCAGAAGTCCATTTTCTCCATTTTATGGTACGCCAGGCCCCCAGTCGATGGGGGTCGATGACCAGGACTCCGTTTCACCTGTTTCGTCCAAGCCGGTTGGCTCCCGATGAACAAGACGCACTCTGACCCAGCCGGTTGGCTCCCGGTGAACATGATGTTGTTTCCTCCGTTCTGACCCAGCCGGTTGGTTGCCGATGAGCAGGACGCCGTTGCTGTACGTGTTCGAGACCCCGCCTGTATGTACGTACGTGATACGTCTCCAACGTATCTATAATTTTTTATTGTTCCATGCTATTATAGTATCAATGTTGGATGTTTTATATGCTATTTTATATAATTTTTTGGGACTAACCTATTAACCTAGTGCCCAGTGCCAGTTGCTATTTTTTGCTTGTTTTTGGCTTTTCAGAAAATCAATATCAAACGAAGTGCAAACACGATGAAACTTTACGGTGAATTTTTATGGACCAGAAGGGACCCATGAAGGTTCGGGAGAAGACCAGAAGAGTCACAAGGGAGTCACAAGCTCACCAGGCGTGCCCCCGGGGGGGGGGGGGGGGGGGGTCCTCTGGGCTTGTGGCCCCTCATGGAACCTCTTGACCTAATTCCGCCTCTATAAATTCCCAAATATTCCCAATATACCAAAGCGCCACCCGAAACACTTTTCCCGCCACCGCAAGCTTTTGTTCTTCCACGATCCCATCTGTAGGCCTTTTCTGATACTCTGTCGGAGGGGGAATCGATCACGGAGGGCTTCTACATCATCCTTACTACCCTTCCGATGATGCGTGAGTAGTTCACCACAGACCTACGGGTCCATAGCTAGTAGCTAGATGGCTTCTTCTCTCTCTTTGATCTTCAATATAATGTTCTCCTCGATGTTCTTGGAGTTCTATTCGATGTAATCTTCTTTTGTGGTGTGTTTGTTGGGATCCGATGAACTGTGGGTTTATGATCTGAATATTTATGAATATTAATGGAGTCTTTTCTGAACTTTATTATGCATGATTGTTATAGCTTTGTATTTTTCTCCGACCTATCCGTTTGGTTTGGCCAACTAGATTGATTTATCTTCAGTGGGAGAGGTGCTTTGTGATGGATTCAATCTTGCGGTGCTCTATCCCAGTGACAAAGTAGGGGACAAGACACGTATCTGTATTGTTGCCATTAAGGATAAAATGATGAGGTTTATTCATATTGATTGGGTTACTTTGTCTACATCATGTCATCTTGCTTAAGGCATTACTCTGTTTATACTTAATACCCTAGATGCATGCTGGATAGCGGTCGATGGGTGAAGTAATAGTAGTAGATGCAGGGAGGAGTCGGTCTACTTGTCTCGGACATGATTCCTATATACATGATCATTGCCTTGAATATCATCATAACTATGTGCTTTTCTAGCAATTGCCCAACAGTAATTTGTTCACCCACCGTATGCTATGTGTTCGAGAGAGAAGCCTCTAGTGAAAACTATGGCCCAAGGTCTACTTTTATCAGAAATGCCTTGTTGCAACTTATTTTCTTTTATTTTATCTTTGCAATTTATCTATCTACCACTACAAGATTTAATCCTTGCAAGTAAACGCTGATGGGATTGGCAAGCTCCTTGTTCGCATTGGGTGCAAGTATTTGCTTTCGTGTGTGCAGGTGCTGTTCACGAGGCTTTGTGTGATTCTCCTACTAGATTGATATTCTTAACTAAGGAAAATACTTATCTTTACTTTACTACATCATCCTCTCCTCTTTGAGGAAATCCCAATGCAACTCACAAGTAGCAGGAAGAATTTCTGGTGCCGTTGCCGGGGAGACATCATCAAAACCTATCAAGTACTTTCGCACAAACTATCATCTACTTGCTCTTATTTCTGTTTGCGTTTGCCTCTCGTTTTCATCTCCCCCACATCTATTTTTTTTTACAAAAACACACAAAAAAATTGTTTGCTCGCTTGCTTGCTCTGTCGCTATGTCTCAGGATAAAATCTTCGATCCTTATCATAAAAGGTTGGCGGAAATTGAGAACACTACTAAAAACTTCATGTTTTCACAATTTGAGCACAATAGATTGTTTACTGAGGAACTTAAAGAACATTCTACCTTGCTGGATGCTATTAGCAACTTGATAATGTTAATCAAGAGGTAGCCAACCTTCAATCTCAACTCGCTCGTACTGAAAATTTGCTAGGAAAACTTTCAGATAAACAAACTACACTAGTAAATAAAATGGCCGCTAAACCCGAGTCTTTTACTAGTGAGGATGAAGATATTAAAATGATTGCACCCATTGAATCTTTGCTTAGTAATATAAAACTTGATGAAAAGGGGACTAGAGATGAGTCAACTTTAGCTAGAAGGTGTCCCACTTGTTCGGAGGGTGATGATCCTAATGATAAAAATAATAAAAGTGGGTTTCGAGAGGTCAAGACTTTAACTAGTGATGTGCCTAGTACTTTGGATTACAAGGACTTTAATTATGATAGTTGTTCTTTAATTGAGTGTATTTCCTTGTTGCAATCCATGATAAATTCACCAAATGCTTATGAACAAAATAAAGCTTTTACTAAACATATCGTAGAAGCTATGATGAAAGCTCATGAAGAAAAGCTAGAGTTGGAAATTTCAATACCTAGGAAGTTGCATGATGATTGGGAACCTATTATTAAAGTAAAGATTAAAGATTATGAATGTAATGCTCTATGTGATTTATGTGCTAACGTTTCTACTATACCAAAATCTTTGTGTGATGTGCTAGGCCTTGTTGATATGGATGAATGTTTCCTTAATTTGCACTTAGCGGATTCAACTATTAAGAAACCATTCGTAGAATAAATGATGTGCTTATTCTTGCTAATAGAAATTATGTGCACGTGGATTTCATTGTGCTTGATATTGAATGTAATCCGTCTTGTCCTATAATACTTGGTGGGCCTTTCCTACGAACCATAGGTGCTATTATTGATACGAAAGAATGAAACATAAGGTTCCAATTTCTATTAAAGAAAGGAATGGAACACTTCCCTAGAAAGAGAATTAAGCCACCATATGAATCAATTACGAGGGCCACCTATGGGATGAACAACTTTTTTTTTCGTGAATACGCAAGTTGCGTATCTTTTCATTGATAGAAGAAGAGTTACAACAAGGGATTACAACCACGCGCAAGCCATGTGCACTAAAGGCATGTTTGCGGGTGTTGGAGCAGACATATCAAGGGGCTGCTCATCCCCAAAAACACAAAAGTCTAACTCTCAGGTATGATGTTGCTTATCCCTGCGGCGCCGGCCTTGGCCCAGAGGCGCGCCTTGTCTTTGATGGCGGTGGTGAGCTGGGAGACTGATGGCCGATCGTGGTCGAAGACACATCCGTTGCGATGTTTCCAAATCCACCATGCAGTGAGGATGATGATGGATGCGAGGCCTTTGCGAGCGGAGGTTGACGCATGGTCGGTTGAATCTGTCCACCAAGTTTGGAAGGGGGTGTCGCCGTCGGGAAGGCTAGTAGGTGCTCTCACCCAACCGAGAATATCATGCCAGATTTGCCTGGAGAAGGAACAGCCCTCTAGGAGATGATGCATGGTCTCTGGCTCTTGGTCACATAGGGCACACACGTCATCGTCGGAGAGGCCGTGCCGGGCTAGACGCTCCGCCGTCCAGCAGCGCTCCTGCATCGCAAGCCACATGAAGAACTTGATGCGAAGTGGTGCCCATGGCTTCCACGTGAGCTTCCAGTGGGGATCTCCGCAGGACCCGATGAATAGGGCCTGGTAGCATGAGCTGGCAGAATAGAGGCCGGAGGCCGTCCATCTCCAACTGAGTGTGTCGGGAGCGGCCGAAAGCTCAATATGTCGGACTTGTCGCCATAGCTCAACGTACTGGAGCAAGGTCGTGGGGCCCAGTGTAGGGCGTCCCTCACGGTGCGTGATTTTCGTTGGCGGCGAGGAACGAGCGAGTGCACAAGGGGGGCAATCTCTGCCACGGATCTACCATCTATCCAGTGGTCGCTCCGGAATTTGCAGCTGGCCCCATTGCCAACCTGTCAGGTAGTGGACGCCCTGAAGATGGAGGTGACGTCGGGATCATGCGAGATATGAAGGTGGCTCCAAGACCTCGAGGGGTCCGTGCGTTGTAGCCATAGCCAGCGCGTTCGCAAAGCGATCCCAGAGCGGTATAGGTCACGGACGCCCAGCCCACCGAGGGAGATGGGTCTGCAGACTTTCTGCTAGTTGACGAGGCATTTCCCGCTGCACACGTCTTTGCTTTCGGCCCAAAGGAAGCCTCGGATGATCCGATTGACCCGCTTGAGGATCGATTTATTGAATGCAATGGCGATGAGGAAGTGTGTCGGGATCGCACAAAGGACGTGGCGGACCAAGGCAAGCCGATCACCTTTCGATAGAAGTGAAGCGCGCCAGGTGGATAGTTTCCTCTTGAGCTTGTGGACGATCAGAAGAAGGCTTGAGGTGGGTGGCTTGTGGATGGAGAGCGGCAACCCAAGGTACTGGATAGGGAAATGCTTAACCGGGCATTGCATCTCGGACTTGATCGTGTCAATGTGGTCATCGCTGCACTGAAAATGCGTCACAGAGCATTTCTCAAAGTTGGTGCGGAGTCCCGAGGCCACCCCAAACACGCGTAGAAAGCTCGCGCACGGTGGCAATGTTGTGGCTGTCGGGATGACAGAAAATAGCAACGTCGTCCGCGTAGAGGGAGATGCTTGAGGCCGCGTGGCGCGTCGTTAGCCGCTGGAGGAGGCCATTGTCAACCGAACGGAGGAGAAGCGAGTTTAGGACGTCGATGACGATGGTGAACAACATTGGGGATATCGGGTCTCCCTACCGGAGGCCACAAGCGTGGTCGATGGGGGGGCCTGGGTGGCCATTGATCATGACCCGCGTTGATGCGATATAGAGGAGGATCGAGATCCAGTCTCACCAGCGAGAGCCGAAGCCGAGGTGTTGGAGGATCTGAAGTAGGAAAGACCACGAAATGCAGTCGAAGGCCCGGGCGATGTCGAGCTTGAGGAGCATGCGAGGGGCCTTGAGGTTGTGGAGGAGGCGCACTGTCTGCTGAACAAGAAGAAAGTTGTCGTGGATGCACCATCCGGCGATGAATGAGCTTTGGTTCATGGAGACCATCGAGCTCAGCCTTGGAGCGAGGCGCAAGGCAAGTACTTTGGTGAAAAGCTTGGAGATCAGATGGATGAGACTGATGGGCCGGTAGTCCGAAAGCGATGCGACGTCGGGCCTCTTAGGTAGCAGGGTGAGGAGGGCCTCGTTGAGCTTTTGGGAACCCCTCCCGTTCATGTTGTAAAATTTGTCGAATGCGTCGCAAATGTCCTGCTTGATGATGTCCCAACAGGCACGCAAAAATTCTGAGGTGAAGCCGTCGGGACCTGGCGCCTTCCCAGCTGGTAAGCATTTCACGGCTTGCCATATTTCGTCCTCGGTGAAGGGGGCTTCAAGGTCAATGAGGTCAAAGGAGCCGACTTGCAGGTTGGTCAGATCCAGCGTGAAGTCACGCACACTAGCGGTGCCAAGGATTTCAGTGATGTGTCTGTAGGCTACTTCAGCCATGGCATCATGGTCCGTAATCAGCTGGTCGCCCACACGCACAAAAGCGATGAAGTTGCGCTGTTTACGGTGTGAGGCATGCACCTTGAGTGTTGGCACGGTTGCGTCGTCGCTGCGGAGCCAAGCTAAGCGCACACGTTAACGCACAATCATTCTTTCGAGGGAGGCGAGTCCGAGGTAGGATGCTTTCAGCCTTCGTCGTAGCCAAGTCTCGCCGGCGGTGAGTGGGTGTAGGTCCTGGGCCGCATCGAGTCGCGCAATGATCTCCCGTGCCACCATGAGCTGTAGGGACACGTTGCCGATGGTACGGGCGCTCCACTATTGCAGTTGCCGAGCGGTGCTCTTGAGGCAGGCAACGAGGCGCCGGAAAGGGTCGGGGTCGGGGGGCACAACATTCCAGCCCTCGTGGACGGCACTCTGGAATCCCTCCATTTTTGGCCAGAAGCGCTCGAAGTGAAACCGCCTAGCACCGGGTGGGCGTGCAGCGCAGTCGACGACCAAGGGACAGTGGTCGGATGCGGCCGATGCGAGGCAGTGCAGCAAACAGTTAGGGTGCTCAATTTCCCAGCCGGAGGTGCAGAGGACACGGTCATTGCGCACTAGGGTAGGGGAGTCACGTTCGCTCGACCATGTGTAGCGGCGGCCGTGGAGGTACATGTCACGAAAGCTCCTCGTCGGTGATGAACCGCCTAAACCTGCTCATGACACGGTGGTTTAGGTTGGAGGTATTTTTGTCCGCCACGGAGGTGATCATATTGAAGTCTCCTCCGATGAGCCATGGACCTATGCGGGAAGCGCGCACGTCCTGAAGAGCGGCTAGAAGGTCTAGCTTCGCCTGGTCGTCCTGCGGACCGTACACACCAGTTAACCACCAGTGGTTAGTGCTGTTCGGGGGGGGGGGTGACTAGCGTCGTTATGTGGTGATCGCCCACCAACGGGTTGGAAAGAGAAGTCTCGGAGCGCTGCTAAGCAATAATTATGCCGCCACGTGTGCCCATTGCCGGCAGAAAGTAGTAGTCCTCGAATAGCGGGCCAAGGGTTCCAGCACGATGGAGTCCGAGACATGAGCAAGTTTCGTCTCCTGGAGACAGACGATGGATGGGGATGCAGTGGAGATCACACTACGCACAGCCGTGTGCTTAGCACCGGAGTTTAAACCTCGCACATTCCAAAATACGATTTTGAGGTTACAATCCATGGAGAGGGGGGGGGGCATTGCATATAGGATAGTGAAGTGTCTATGCCTTGATCAGGTGCGGCTGTGCTTGATGAGAGCAAGCACCGGGGGTAGAGAAGCTAGGGACTTGCCACCCATAGAAATCTGCAAAGGCCTCGATCATGTCCTCTGCGAGCGGTCGCTCGAATATGCGGGCGTATCTATCCAGCATTTCGCTGGAGATGGGAGCATCGTCACTCTCGATGAGCCCGAGGCGTTGAAGGAGCACACGCTTGGCCTTCATTTCCGAATCGAGCCCGTGGTCGGCCTTGGCTATTCTGAAGCTATGTCTGGGTGTGAAGTTCAGCAGAATCGCGTTCCTGCGGCGGCGTGGAGGCGGAGTGGGGAGCACTTGTTGGGGTCGGACGGAGATCACGTCCAGAAACGTGGCCAGAGGAGCTGCATGGTCCGCCGCATGATACGTCCATTTTGTACCATGCTTTTATATTGATATTTATTGCACTATGGGCTGTTATTACCTATTTTGGTACTATACTTATGCCTTTTCTCTCTTATTTTACAAGGTTTACATGAAGAGGGAGAATGCCGGCAGCTGGAATTCTGGACTGGAAAAGGAGCAAATCTGAGAGACCTATTCTGCACAACTCCAAAAGTCCTGAAAATTTACGGAGAATTATTTTGGAATATATAAAAAATATTGGGTGAAGAAAATACCAGAGGGGACCCACCAGGAGGTCACAAGCCTGGGGGCGCGCCCTACCCCCCTAGGCGCGCCCCTGTGGCTTGTGGGCCCCCTGGCAAGCCTCCGGTGCTCATCTTCTGCTATATGATGTGTTTTGACCTGGAAAAAATTATAAGAGAGCTTTCGGGACGAAGCGCCGCCGTCTCGAGGCGGAACTTGGGCAGAACCAATCTAGGGCTCCGGCGGAGCTGTTCTGCCGGGGAAACTTCCCTCCCGGAGGGGGAAATCATCGTCATCGTCATCACCAACGATCCTCTCATCGAGAGGGGGTCAATCTCCATCAACATCTTCACCAGCACCATCTCCTCTCAAACCCTAGTTCATCTCTTGTATCCGATCTTTGTCTCAAAACCTCAGATTGGTACCTGTAGGTTGCTAGTAGTGTTGATTACTCCTTGTAGTTGATGCTAGTTGGTTTATTCGGTGGAAGATCATATGTTCAGATCCTTAATGATATTTATTACTCCTCTAATTATGAACATGAATATGCTTTGTGAGTAGTTACGTTTGTTCCTGAGGACATGGGAGAAGTCTTGTTATAAGTAATCATGTGAATTTGGTATTCGTTCGATATTTTGATGAGATGTATGTTGGCTTTCCTCTAGTGGTGTTATGTGAACGTCGACTACATGACACTTCACCATTGTTTGGGCCTAGGGGAAGGCATTGGGAAGTAATAAGTAGATGATGGGTTGCTAGAGTGACAGAAGCTTAAACCCTAGTTTATGCGTTGCTTCGTAAGGGGCTGATTTGGATCCACATGTTTCATGCTATGGTTAGATTTATCTTAATTCTTCTTTCGTAGTTGCGGATGCTTGCGAGAGGGGTTAATCATAAGTGGGAGGCTTGTCCAAGTAAGGACAACACCCAAGCACCGGTCCACCCACATATCAAATTATCAAAGTAACGAACGCGAATCATATGAGCATGATGAAAACTAACCTGACAATAATTCCCATGTGTCCTCGGGAGCGCTTTGCTCTATATAAGAGTTCGTCCAGGCTTGTCCTTTGCTACAAAAAGGATTGAGCCACCTTGATGCACCTTTGTTACACTTGTTACTTGTTACCCGTTATGAATTATCTTATCACAAAACTATCTGTTACCGATAATTTCAGTGCTTGCAGAGAATACCTTGCTGAAAACCGCTTGTCATTTCCTTCTGCTCCTCGTTGGGTTTGACACTCTTACTTATCGAAAGGACTATGATAGATCCCCTATACTTGTGGGTCATCACCGCACTACGGTTGGGCTTCATGGCGACATCGCTGTCAACAGCCTGGTGGGCAGACTGTGCCGCAACCAATGGAGTGGGCTGCATGGCCATGCCAGTGCTGGACCCACTGTCAGTGTCAAAACCGGCAGATCTCGGGTAGGGGGCCCCAAGCTGTGCATCTAAGGATCGATGGTAACAATGGACAATGGAGACACGATGTTTACCCAGGTTTGGGCCCTCTTAATGGAGGTAAAACCCTACGTCCTGCTTGATTGTATTTGATGAGTATAGGGGTTACAAGAGTTGATCTACCTCGAGATCGTAATGGCTAAACCCTAGCTGTCTAGCCTATGATTATTCTGATGGGCTCTACGGACTAAACCCTCCGGTTTATATACACATCGGAGGGGCCCAGGGTCGTACAAAGTCGGTTTACAGAGGAAGGAAAGAGTACATCCGTACACCAAACTTGCCATCCACGCATACAGGAGTCCCACCCGGACACGGGGGATAGTCTTCTGCTTTATCTTCACGGCCCATCAGTCTAGCCCATATTGAATAGACCGGACACCCGAGGACCCCCTAATCCAGGACTCCCTCAGTAGCCCCCGAACTTGCCTTCAATGACGATATAGTATCCGGCTTATGTCTTCGGCTTTGCAAGGCGGGTTCTTAATCATACTCCGGATTGGCGACAGTCCAGTTTTGACCTCCATGTTCTGCCTTTATGATTCCTCCCTATCGTCGCCTCGATTTCCACGCGTCGGGCGAATGTGAACAGTCCATAATTTTTTACAAATAAGCCCCTTATCATGCAAGGGCGGTATCTATATAAGGAGGTTAGATCTCCTAATGCCATCCCATATCGCGCAAAGAGCATCAAAGCAAACCACGAAAAATCAAAACATGGCGAGCGCTCCTGGCTCTTCCTCACGCCCTCAAATGGGTGATTGGCGAAGCTGCTCAGTGTCTCACCCTCAGCTGAATCAACTTCAGACACAGGGATATCTCCCTCCCGCAGATCTAGTTTCCGTGCGGGCGGGATTGGCCTCGATTGGCCATGACATGGTAGCAGAGAACTTCCCCAATCCCAACAAGGAGGAGAGGGTGTGCTTCGTCTTGTTTCTTCTGAGGGGCTTAGGATTCCCAATCCACCCCTTCCTCAGAGGTCTATTGGAATTCTATGGGATCCAGCTGCACAACCTCACACCAGGTTCTATTCTGCACATTTCTGGTTTTGGCGCTCTCTGCGAACTATTCTTAGGCTGCGAGGCTCATTTCGAACTATGGAGAAAGTTCTTTTGCCTCGTCCCCCGTCATAAAGGGGGTTCTATATTTAAAGTGGGCGGCGCCGAAGTATGGCGCATAGCCGGATCAGGTTACCTCGTCGGAACTCCCAAGAAGGCATCCGAAGAATGGGCTTCGGAATGGTTTTATATCGAGGATGTTCCCCTTCCGGACCCAGTTCTACGTGGACTCCCCGAATTCTCTAGTGCTCCTTTAAAGAAACGCCTCAACTGGCGCCCCCGGAGCCCCAAAGAAGAAGACAGTGCAGAAGTAAAGAGGTTGGTCAGCAAGGTCAGGTTACTTGCCCATTCCGGACTCTCGATAATCGAAGTCATGGCTATTGCGATAAAGCGATGCATCCAGCCCCTTCAGTCCAGAGTGACCCCTTTATGGTGTTACAACGGGGAGGACGACGCATCTCGCTATAGGCGCGAGGGCCCGGATACCCCCGCTGCTCTGGCCGCCATTCTGGAAGATCTTTATAAGGGGGAGAAAGAAGAATTCCTCCGTTTAAATTGTCGGGAAGGTTTCTCCATGTATAACCCCATTGAATGGGTGAGTTTTTTGATTATCAGCATTGTCCTACCTCATTATCGAGGCATACTAATCGAATTGTTCTGGTCGTCTTTAAAACAGACATGGAGGAAGGTCATCGAAAATGTGCACTGCCCCTCTCCATAACTAGAGGACTATGCTCGCCACGAAGATCCCGGCCTCTGCGAGGATCCGAATATATTTATAGAGTTTGATGACGGAGTCTTTTATCAAGCAAGCCATGACGGTTCGGAAGTGGCCATTATAGCCGACTACCCCAGCCTTCTCCCTTTCTCTAAGGTAAGTATTCGGAAATCATCCTTAGAAAGAGGAGTCCCCACTTGCACCTCACCCATCACACTGAATCGTGCTTTATAGGATCGGTGCTCAGCGAGCCGTACTCCATCGAGGGCGGCCCCTAGGAAGGTAGCATCGGTGCAGGGTGAACCTTTAAAATGAAAGGAAACCGGGAGCGCCGTCGAACCCCCTCCTTCATCAAAGAGGTATAACCTTTAATATATGCCTAGGCATAAAACCAGATTGCCATATTTCTCCTCCCATCTTATTCCAGGAGGATCACACGGCGAACCGTGTCCAAAATCCCTGTTAGCCGATCATCAGCTAATCCGGCGCCATGCTCATCAACCAGGACAAGAGCCAATACGGATGCAGCGCCAACTCATCCGCCTCCTGAAGATTCGGATGACGTATCCGTCACAAAATCCGAAGTAGAGAGCATGATGAATCATCGACGACTGAAAGAGACCATGCGCACTTCAGCTTTTACGGAGCAAGAATTTAATGCCCTCAGCACCGTGGATGCATATATCCGAGCCGCCCAGACGGACTTGCTGGAGTTGCCCACCTATTTTCAAAAGATATGCAGGTAATGGTTTGTGTAAATTTAGTAGATATATGCCAGTAGCCCCCGAGACTTGAAGCTGTTTAGGCCAACCGATTTAAGGATCGTTATGACCGCAAGTCCTCAAAGAGAAGAACAACGCACTGTCCCAGGATCTTGAAACGAGCCGGGCAAAGTTAAACGCCGCCAACACATAGCTAGAAGAACTGAAGAAGGTCACGATGACCGTTGATCAAAAGAACAAACTGGAGGAGGAAAATGATAAGCAAGCCGAAGAGATAAAGAGCTTAAAGGTTCAATTATCGGATGCTCAAAAAGAGAATAAAAAGTTAAAAGGCGGCATATTCAGTATGACCTTTGAACCATCCAAGTTGCTCATATTATCCCGTAATTCGGAGTGTTATAATGCTGCTCTTGCAGGTCTCTTAACTGGGCGTCATGAAGAAGAAGTATCCGGATTCCGAGGCGACATTTTAAAAGAGCTGTCCGTAGTGCATGAGCGAGCCCGGAAAGCCATGAGAAGTATGGTCAAGGCCTTATGCCCATCCAGAAAGTATGGAGGGGTTGGCAAACCTGTTCAAAGGTGCCCGGCGCCGTTTTGAGCTATGGAAGATGTCAGCATGCCAGGAAGGTGCACGAGAGGCATGGGCAATGGTGAAGACGCGCTACACCGGGCTTGATCCGAATCGTATGGCCCGAGTTGGACCGCAGGGGCCGGACGGAAAAGAGATTCCCGTGAACTTGGTATATGACCAAGTGATGATAGCTGCGAAATATTCGCAAGAAGACTGTAGCTTAAGCAGTCTTATAGATGACATAGATAAAGAGTAGGCGTTCAATTCAATGTATCAATGTACTTTATCATCGAACTTATCTCCAACCGAACTTGTCAAAATTTGTCATCGCAGGCCTTCGGCTTCAACCTCCAAACCAAGAAGTTGGAGTGTTTCCGGATACCATGTTAGAATGTAATAAACATTCATTATGTCCAGAAACCAGGCAATCCGGTCATGTTGCTCGAACAGACAAAATTTGTTCGGGGAGTTATGTTATATTACTTTTTAACGTAAGAAACATCTTCCAGGGAAAATAGTTCCATTAAGGGTTCCTTTCCTTGGGTCGGCACGCTTAAGTATGCATGCCTAGGCTTTTGATCCGAGTTACGGGTAGCCTATCCCATATTTGTTAGAAGAAATACACAAATGTAAATAATATGTCGTTGCTTACCGACCAATTATTCCCTTAAGAACGCTAGCTTTCGGCTTCACCCGTCTGAGGTACAGATCCGGAGTACCCGGTTGTAACAATCGCAGAGGTGCTCCCTTTACACCCTAGCCGAACAATCGGGAACGTAGGGTATAAACACAGGAGCGAGGCAACCCAGCTTGGCAAAAACTTAAGTAATAGTGGTGCATATAATGACAAAAGATGTATAGAACAAACGACGTAAACAATGTAAGCAACTAGCTTTCAGTAATAAGCTTCGTTAAAGAAGCCCCCGGTTATAGTGGGGTGTATACATTTAAAGATGTGTACCCCTAATAGTTCGGTAGATCCGAACATACCCTGGGAGAAAAGAAGGAAAAAATAAAAAAGAAGAGGAGAAAAAAGGAACCTAATCAAAGAAAGAAAAAAGGATACGACCGAACTATCTGTAGAATCGTCGGAGCCAAGCAGCGTTCCATGGATTTGGATCAAGGTGATTATCCGATGCGTTACGAAGGCGATAGGCTCCTCCTGTGAGAACTTCATCGATGATGAAGGGGCCCTCCCATCTTGGTTTGAGCTTATCCTTCTTCTTCTCCAGGAGACGCAAGACGAGTTCACCAACGTTATAAGTCTTGGCCCGCACTTCTCTGCTTTGGTATCGCCTGGCCTGTTGTTGATAAAGTGCGGAACGGGCTTGTGCAATATCACACTCCTCTTCGAGACCGTCTAGGTCGTCCTGCCGATCGATCTCGGCTTCTCGCTCTTCGTACATGCGCACTCGAGGTGAGTCATGAATAATGTCGCAGGGCAGAACAGCTTCCGCGCCGTACACCATGAAGAAAGGTGTGTATCCGGTTGTCCGGTTAGGTGTAGTCCGCAGCCCCCAGAGCACGGAATCGAGTTCCTCAACCTAGTGTTTATCTGACTCCTGTAGGGAGCGCACCAGTCGTGGTTTGATGCCGCTCATTATCAGGCCATTGGCCCGTTCAACCTGACCGTTTGTTTGAGGGTGGTAGACAGATGCATAGTCGAGTTTAATGCCCAATTTAGCACACCAGTTTTTCACCTCATCAGCTGTGAAATTGGAGCCATTGTCAGTGATGATACTGTGCGGGACACCATAACGGTGTACCACACCGAATATAAAGTCAATCACTGGTCCTGCTTCAGCCGTTTTTACTGGTTTGGCCTCTATCCACTTAGTGAACTTATCCACCATAACCAGTAAATATTTCTTTTTATGGCTTCCCCCTTTAAGGGGTCAGACCATATCGAGCCCCCAGACCGCAAAGGGCCAAGTAATGGGGATTGTTCTTAAGGCGGTGGGAGGCATATGACTTTGATTGGCGAAAAGCTGACATCCCACACAACGCTGGACAAGGGATTGTGCATCTGTTTGGGCCGTTGGCCAGAAAAAACCTGTCCGGAAAGCTTTGCTTATGAGGGCCCGAGCTGTGGCGTGATGGCCGCCCATACCAGCATGTATTTCAGCCAAGAGTTGCCGTCCCTCCTCTTCGGAGATACACCTTTGGAGAACTCCGGTAGTGCTTTTCTTGTACAGTTCACCTTCGTGAACTTTGTAGGCTTTAGAACGCCGAACTATGCGACGGGCCTCATTTTGATCATCAGGAAGCTCCTGCCTATTAAGGTAGGCTAGGAAGGGTTCAGTCCATGGAGCAATAACGGCCATGATCTCATGAGCAGAGGGTTTTATTTCGGTATCCGAACCTCCGATGATACCTGTATCATGTTCGGCTGATGGGGGTGTGATTAGGTCCGTACTTGCGTCTCCGCTCTCGTCCTGCCATACCACGGATGGCTTGAAGAGCCTTTCCACGAAGGTATTAGGCGGGACGGGGTCGTGCTTGGTGCCCATGCGAGCGAGTATATCCGCTGCCTGGTTACTGTCTCTAGCGACCTGATGAAATTCGAGCCCCTCAAACCGAGCTGATATTTTTAATACGGCGTTTCGATATGCCGCCATTTTTGGATCTTTTGCATCGAACTCTCCATTGACCTGAGATATTGCGAGGTTCGAATCGCCGCGCACCTCTAGGCGTTGTATGCCCATGGAGACAGCCATGCAGAGACCATGTAGAAGTTCCTCGTATTCGGCTGCGTTATTGGAGTCCGTATACATGATTTGCAACACGTAGCGGACTGTGTCCCCCGTAGGGGATGTCAAGATGACGCCAGCCCCCAGTCCGGCTAGCATTTTAGAGCCGTCAAAGTACATGATCCAGTTGGAGTAGGAACTGTACTCTTTGGGGAGCTCGGCTTCGGTCCACTCTGCGATGAAGTCGGCCAACACCTGAGATTTAATAGCTTGGCGTGGCTTGTATGTTATTTCAAACGGTAAGAGCTCAATGGCCCATTTAGCTATGCGGCCAGTGGCGTCCCTGTTATTTATAATGTCGTTAAGTGGTACTTCGGATGCCACCGTGATCGAACACTCTTGAAAATAGTGTCGGAGTTTTCGGGATGCCATAAAGACCGCGTAAGCTATCTTTTGGTAGTGAGGGTATCGGGATTTGCAGGGTGTAAGGACCTCCGATACGTAATACACCGGCTTTTGGATGGGGAATTTATGTCCCTCTTCCCCTCGCTCGACGACGAGTACGGCGCTCACTACCTGGTGAGTTGCAGAGATATAAAGCAGCATAGGCTCGTCAACACTTGGGGCGGCTAGGATTGGATTGCCTACTAATATAATTTTTATTTCTTCCAATCCGGCTGTGGCCGCTTCCGTCCATTCAAGGTTGTCGGTGCGTCTGAGCAGTCTATAAAGTGGTAATGCTTTTTCTCCTAATCTGGAGATAAAGCGGCTCAAGGCCGCTACGCACCCTACTAGCTTTTGGACCTGTTTTAGGTCTGTTGGCGTAGCCAATTGCGACAAGGCTCGGATTTTAGCTGGGTTTGCTTCAATTCCTCTATGGGAGACAATGAACCCTAATAGCTTTCCGGCTGGAACGCCGAAGACGCATTTTTCCGGATTGAGTCGTATGTCGTATGCTCAGAGGTTGTCAAATGTGAGGCGGAGATCGTCCACCAATGATTCGACGTGCTTGGTCTTGATGACCACGTCGTCCACATATGATTCTACTGTCTTGCCGATTTGTTTTTCCAAGCATGTTTGAATCATGCATTGGTAAGTGGCACCAGCGTTTTTGAGCCCAAAAGGCATAGTGTTGAAACAGAAAGGCCCATACGGGTTGATGAATGCCGTTGCGGCCTGGTCGGACTCCTTCATTTTAATCTGATGGTATCCGGAGTAAGCGTCGAGGAAACACAATGAGTCGTGTCCCACGGTCGCATCAATAATCTGGTCAATGCGGGGCAATGGGAAAGGGTCTTTAAGGCAAGCCTTACTGAGGTCTTTGAAATCGACACAAAGGCGCCAAGATTTGTCCTTCTTCGGCACCATGACCAAGTTGGCTAGCCAATTCGGGTGTTTGATTTCTCTAATGAACCCGGCCTTGAGTAGTTTGGCTAGCTCCTCCCCCATTGCTTGTCGTTTGGGTTCGGAAAATCGCCGTAGTGTTTGCTTGACTGGTTTGAACCCCTTAATTATGTTGAGGTTGTGTTCGGCCCGTCTACGTGGGATACCGGGCATGTCTGAAGGGTGCCAGGCGAAGATATCCCAATTTTCACGTAGGAACGCGTGTAAGGCGGCATCTACCGTCGAATCTAGCTGTGCTCCGATGGACGCTGTTTTGTTAGGATCTGTCGGGTGCACTTGAAATTTAACTATTTCATCTGCTGGCTTGAAAGAGGTGGATTTAGGTCTCTTATCGAGAATCACATCATCCCTGTCCACCGTGGATCGTAGGGTGGTTAATTCTTTGGCCGCAAGGGCTTCGGAGAGTGCCTCAAGGGCCAAGGATGCGGTTTTGTTTTCGGCGCGGAGTGCTGTATCCGGATCACTTGTAACTGTGATTATTCCATTGGCCCCTGGCATTTTAAGCTTCATGTACCCATAATGGGGTACGGCTTGGAAGCGTAAAAAAGCGCCCTGCCCTAGAAGGGCGTGGTAGCCACTATTGAAGGGAGCGATGTGAAAGAGCAGCTCCTCCGACCTGTAATTTTCAGGCGTGCCGAATACTACGTCGAGTTTAATTCTCCCCGAGCATTGTGCTCCTCGACTGGGGATGATACCTCGAAAGGTGGTACTGCTTTGCTCGATGCGTGTTCTCGTAGATGAGGTTAAGCCCGCTGCCGCCGTCCATGAGCACTTTGGTAAGTCGAAAGCCATCCACAATTGGGTTTAGGACTAAAGCGGCGGGTGCTCGGACTGATCGGGCCCTTGGTTCATCGTCAACGGTGAAGGTTATTGCCGCGTCATTCCATTGGCTTACTGCGGTTACTTGGTGGACTTCGGCGAGGTCGTGGAGTGCCCTCTTACGCTGATTATTTGAGGAGAAAGTCTCGAAGACCGTAAGGACGTTAAAATTGTCATCCTCCGAAGAATGCTTCTCTGGAGTGGCGGTGGTGAGGATGGCCTCGCCACTTTTAGCTACCTACCGGAGTACCCAACATGCTCGAAGGCTGCGGGTTGAGTCAGTGCTCGGCGTTGTATGTACCAAACAGGGCTTGTCGAGGAGTTCGTCAAGAACGGACCTGTATCCCGTAGAGGATTTTTTCTTGCTGACGGGCTTATGGTCGGATGCCTCGTAAGGGTGTATCCGTTTTGCCCGGGCAGTGCACTGCTTAAAGGCAGCAGGTTCCAATTGGGTTTTCTGTGCTTTCCAAGTGCTTTCCATCGCGCAATACTTCCGTACTACGTGCGATAGCTCCGTGAAACTCTGTATGTGACGGCGGTTGAGGGCATTCCGAATTCCCTCGTCGGTACAATTTCGATGAAAGACCGAGACTGCGTCGTCGTCACAACAATCTTTAATCTTGTTTTTGACAAGTAGGAATCTGGTCCAGAAGTGATGGACCGTTTCCCGAGGTTGCTGCCATACATACATTAGGTCACATATGTCTGGAGGGCCTGAATTACTTGGAGAGTATTGATTGTGGTGGGTGGGTGGGTAAAAACTCGAATCCTCACCCAAGATTGCATCCGGGGCCTGTAAAATCTCCGAAGTCACCAGTTCGGGTCCAGGGAGATCCGAGTGCTCCCAGGACCCAATGTACGACCCTGAGTTCGGGGGACGCGAAGTCTCATCCAAAGGTAGGGTGTCCGACCCAAGAGGTTCGGAGACCTGAACATAGCTGGTCTTTAGTTTAGGGGAAGAATTGTTTTCGGCTCGTTCCTCGACGACCGCTACCAAGTGGGTGATCGGCGGGGAATTAATTTCCCTCTGGTTGGGTTTGAGCCCGATCCGATCATAATCCGTTGAAAGCCCCAGGGCGGCGATGCGATCTAGCAGCTCGTTTAAGGACGAGACGTCCGCCGGATCCATCTTTTGGGAGTATTCGTGACCGATGCGGGGGTGATGTTTGGCGATCACGGGGGACGCTGTTGGCTTGATGGCCATGCCAGCACCCACGGTGAAACTGCCGAGCTAGAGGACCTGTCCTGAAGTTAGGCTCCTTCCAGAGGTGATATCGTCGTTGATGACAAGGCGAGCCATGGATCGCTTCTCGCGACTACACAGCGGAGCTCTCAATGAAAGCACCAATGTCGGTGTCAAAACCCGCAGATCTCTGTTAGGGGGGCCCAAGCTGTGCGTCTAAGGATCGATGGTAACAATGGACAATGGGGACACGATGTTTACCCAGGTTCGGGCCCTCTTAATGGAGGTAAAACCCTACGTCCTGCTTGATTGTATTTGATGAGTATAGGGGTTACAAGAGTTGATCTACCTCGAGATCATAATGGCTAAACCCTAGCTGTCTAGCCTATGGTTATTCTGATGGGCTCTACAGACTAAACCCTCCAGTTTATATACACACCGAAGGGGCCCAGGGTCGTACAAAGTCGGTTTACAGAGGAAGGAAAGAGTACATCCGGACACCAAACTTGCCATCCACGCATACAGGAGTCCCACCCAGACACGGGGGATAGTCTTCTGCTTTATCTTCACGGCCCATCAGTACGGCCCATATCGAATAGACCGGACACCCGAGGACCCCCTAATCCAGGACTCCCTCACCCACCGCAACGGGCTTCTAGCGGGGAGCTCTGCATGGCCCGGTCATGGATGTCGTCACGCCGGTCATTAGCACGCTGGTTGGTGGCGGACAGGGTGGGGGTGGCCAGCAGTGTGGGGTCATCTGCTTGGCAGCTTTCGCCAGCAACAGGCTGCAGGAGGGGAGGGGGATCTGAGGCTGCCTGCAACGGCGCTGGGGCATCCGAAGCCGCAGGGGGGAGCTGTCACCTGCCCGTTGGATGGGGGATCCCAGGCTGACCTGGGTGGTCTCTTTTGCAGGCTGGATCGGAGAAGCGTCGCGCGGTTCAGAACACGCAGCGACAGGGCGGGAGCTGGGTGGTGGACGGGGGGAGGCCACGTCGTTGCTTGAATTCGAATTGGGCTGGTCCCGAGGCTCGCAGTCTGCCCGTAGCAGCAACGTGGGCTCCGCCTAACAGCCAGGAGAAGGCGAGGTGGGCGCGGCGTCCGGGCCCTCACTGTTGAAAGAAGCAGGGGCACCCAATCGCAGCAGGGCAGAGACCCGGCCGACGTCTGCGACCACATCAGGGTGGGGGCCCAGGATACCTTTCCAGGAATGGCAGGGGGCGGCACGTGAGCACGGCGGCGATGGGGCCGGCGACTCCCATGGCTCCGAGGGGGGTGCAGCGAACTGGGGTTTGCAGGCGGGAAGTCGTGACGCTCCGGCCACCTTGGAGGCAGGGGAGGGGAGCCCTGGTCCGGGTTCGCCGCATCATCAGACGATGGCGGCTGAGACGGCGGCATCTGGGGACGGCGGTAGTCGGTGCACGCCGCAATGTGGATCCGAACAGGGAAACGCGCCAGCCCCAGCGCGAGGCGCTCCGCACGTTCAGGATCAGCGTCGAAGACCACGGCATCCTCGTCGGGGATGAGGAGCTCGGCGGATCGTGGGATGCCATCTGGGTTCGTCGTCCAGGCCGTGAGCCTGAAAGTCGACATGTCCGACATGCTCCTAGTCTCAGGCACGAGGTTCTCAACCTTGTAGTATGGGGAGAGGACGAACTCGGCGGAGGAGCGATGCCAGGCATGGTCGGGGATCCCGTAGAGCTCCAGGGAGAGGAGGAAAAGGGCGCGCACAGACTCCGAGCCCGCTGCCCTGCCCCAAGGATGGAGAAGGAGCCGGAACCGGGGGGTGCGAACAAGGGTGGCGGCAACGCGGCCGCGAATGGTGAGAGAACGGAAATGGATGAGGAAGTCCTCAGGAGCGTGGCGGTGCACTGAGAAGTTGCCATCAGAAAGGCCAAACTGGGCGCGAAGGGTGTCGGCGACCTCCTCCGGGGAGTTGCCAGAGTGGCTTCCGGCCACCGACGCAACGAGCGCGCGCCCGAGAGCTTGCTTGGCGACGATCATCTCCTTGGAGCAGGGAAGGTAGCAGATGGCCGCCGCTGGTCTACGGGCGGGATGCCCGGAGAAAGGAGTGTTCCTAGAGGAGGAAGAGCTTGCCGGAGATATGGGCCTGGAGGGCGCAGGTGACGGAAGGTCAGAGCTCGAACGCAGGGGTGCGGCCAGCCCAGAGGAAACGGGCGTAGGCAGTCCGGAGCTGGAGCGCGTGGGGGCTGTCGGCCCGGAGGACGCGGGCGTTGGCAGGCCAGACGTGGAGCGTGTGGTCGCTGGCGACCCGAAAAACGCGGGGCGGCCAGCTGGGGGCGAGGGCGGGGCGCGGCCGGAGCCGGTGGCGGGCGGCAGCAGACGGCGGCGCCGCGAAGGTGGGATGGAGTCGCCTGACGAGGACGAGGCGTAGGAGAGCTGGGCGATGCAGTCTTTGGCCTTGTGGCCAAAGAAACGACAGTGCGCGCAGCAGATGTCGCGCCAGCATTCGGAGCGAGGGTGAACGGTGCTGAAACACCGCGGGCACTCGCCAGGGCGCAGCTAGGAGGGACGCTGGTGCGGGAGCTCACCGGGGCCACGGCGCGGGCGCCGGGGTGCGCGCTGGCGCGGCCGCTTCCTACCCCGCGCCATCTGCCAGTCGTCGCGCGACGCCATCGCGCCCTCCGGAGGTCGGCAGATCTCGGACCGGCTGGCGGGGC
Organism: Thinopyrum elongatum; assembly: GCA_011799875.1. Lineage (NCBI taxonomy): Eukaryota > Viridiplantae > Streptophyta > Magnoliopsida > Poales > Poaceae > Thinopyrum > Thinopyrum elongatum. The sequence continues at coordinate 406,277,250 of CM022298.1, read as the reverse complement.
GAACGGATGAAAAACTAAGGATGACAATACTTGAAATATGCATTACGCCTAGCTAGGGGCGTAAAACAATAGCGCTTGTTGGGGGCAACCCAATAGTTATCTTATTTTTCTTGTTTTAGTTTTTGTTTTTGAGTGTTCACACAATTATGCTATTGTTATGATTGTGTTTTTATGTTTTATTAAGTGTTTGTGCCAAGTAAAGCCTTTAGGATGATTTGGTTGATAATTGACTTGATTCTGTGAAAAAACTGAAACTTTTGCGCCCAGTACTCGAATTCTTTAAATTCACTTGAACGTGATAAAATTCTGAATGTTTTACACATGATTGATATACAAATTTCCCACGTTTTACTAATTTCTCAGAATTTTTGGAGTTAGAGAAGTATTGAGTTTTTTCAAATCATTACAGAATTTTCTGTTTTTGATAGATTCTGTTTTCGTTGCATAGTTTGCTTGTTTTAATGATGCTATGGATTATATCAGGGGATATAAGTCATGGAGAAGTTAGAATACAGTAGGTATTATGCAACAATAAAATATGAATGGGTTGAAAATAGTACCTAAAGTTATGATTTGCTTGTTATACTAACGCATCTCACGAGGTTTCAGTTGAGTTTTGTGTGCTGAAGTTTTCAAGTTTTGGGTGAGATCACGATGGATGAAGGAATAAGGAGCGCCAAGACCCTAAGATTGGGGATGTCCAAGATACCCCAAGGTAATATTAAAGGACAACCAAGCATCTAAGCTCCGGGGCATCCCCTCTTTCATCTACAATCCATCGGTATATTACTTGGAGCTATATTTTTATTCATCACATGGTATGAGTTTTGCTTGGAGCGTCTTGTATGATAGTAGTCTTTCCTTTGTTTACCTTTTAGTTTGCCACAATCATTGTTTGCTGAACACACCTTTTGAGAGGGACACACATTTATTCGCGATTTGTTAGAATACTCTATGTGCTTCACTTATATCTTTTGAGCTAGGCAGTTCCTCTAGTGCTTCACTTATATCTTTTGGAGCACGATGGTGGCTATATTTTAAAGAAATTGTTGCACTCTCATGCTTCACTTATATCTTTTTGAGAGTCTAATAAATAGTAATGGCAATATGCACATGTTATGAAATTGGTCCTGATATGATAGGTATTGAAGAGGGATATAATAAAAACTTCATGTAGATCACTGAATATGATAGGTTTGATTCCTTGCAATAGTTTTGCGATATAGAGATGGTAATATGTGGGAGGTACTAGTGAATAATTGTGGCTTAGTAAGAATATTGGTGTTAAGGTTTGTGATTCTCGGAGCATGCACGTATAGTCTTTAGTTATGCTAAGAAGTTGGAGCACGACTTATTATTGAGTGTCTTCCTTTGCGTGGAGGTCGGGGGCGCGCGATGGTTAACTCCTACCAACCTCCCCCTAGAGGGCATGCGTAGTAGTACTTTGCTTCAAGGGCTAATAGACTTTCGCAATAAGTATGTGAGTTCTTTATGACTAATGTGAGTCCATGGATTATACGCACTCTCACCTTTCCGCAATTTGCTAGCCTCTTCGGTACCATGCATTGCCCTTTCTCACCTCGAGAGTCGGTGCAAACTTCGCCGGTGCATCCAAACCCCGTGATATGATACACTCTATCACACATAAGCCTCCTTATATCTTCCTCAAAACAGCCACCATACCTACATATCATGGCATTTCCATAGCCATTCCGAGCTATATTGCCATGCAACTTCCGCTGTTCCGTTATTATGACATACACCTTCATTTTCATATTGCTTTGCATGGTCATATAGCTAACATATCAAATAGAGTCCAAACACGATGAAACTTTACGGTGATTTTTATGGACCAGAAGGGACCCATGAAGGTTTGGGAGAAGACCAGAAGAGTCACGAGGGAGCGACAAGCTCACCACGCGAGCCTCGGGGGGGCCGCCCCTGAGCTTGTGGGCCCCTCGTGGCACCTCTTGACCTAATTCCACCTCTATATATTCCCAAATATTCCCAATATACCAAAGAGCCACCCGAAACACTTTTTCCACCACCGTAAGCTTCTGTTCCTCCGCGATCCCATCTGGAGGCCTTTTCCGGTACTCTGCTGGAGGGGGAATCTATCATGGAGGGCTTCTACATCATCCTTACTGCCCTTCCGATGATGCGTGAGTAGTTCACCACAGACCTACGGGTCCATAGCTAGTAGATAGATGGCTTCTTCTCTCTCTCTGTCTCTCTGTCTCTGTCTCTCTCTCTCTCTCTCTCTTTCTCTCTGATCTTCAATACAATGTTCTCCTCAATGTTCTTGGAGTTCTATTCGACGTAATCTTCTTTTGCGGTGTGTTTGTTGGGATCCGATGAATTGTCGGTTTATGATCTGAATATTTTTGAATATTAATGGAGTCTTTCTTGAACTTTATTATGCATGATTGTTATAGCTTTGTATTTCTCTCCGATCTTCCCGTTTGGTTTGGCCAACTTGATTGATTTATCTTCAGTGGGAGAAGTGCTTTGTGATGGGTTCAATCTTGCGGTGCTTTATCCCAGTGACAAAGTAGGGTACAAGACACGTATTTGTATTGTTGCCATTAAGGGTAAAATGACGAGGTTTATTCATATTGATTGGGTTTACTTTGTCTACATCATGTCATCTTGCTTAAGGCTTTACTCTATTTTATACTTAATACCCTAGATGCATGCTGGATAGCGGTTGATGGGTGGAGTAATAGTAGTAGATGCAGGTAGGAGTCGATCTACTTGTCTCGGACGTGATGCATATATACATGATCATTGCCTTGAATATCGTCATAACTATGCGCTTTTCTATCAATTACCCAGATAGATAACGCTACATACGTTTCGATCTGGTGGGTCCCAACTGTGAGGGGAGAAAAGGAGGCACTTCCTTGCGCGCGAAGATATAGCTGGTGGGTCCCAGCTGTCAGGGGGAGGAATCATTTTTCGCGCATAATAAGGAGGCACTTCCTTGTGTGCGAAGATGTCTGGTGGGTCCCAGCTGTCAGGGGGAGGAAGCATTTTTTTCCGCGTAATAAAGAGGCACTCCCTTGTGTGCGAAGATGTAGCTGGTGGGTCCCGGCTGTCAGGGGGAGGAATCATTTTTCTTGTGCGTAATTAGGAGGCACTTCCTTGTGTGCGACCATGCACCTCGCGGGTCTCAACTGTCAGCCTCTCCACGTATATATAGTCCTCTTCTGATGGTGGTCGTTCATTGACCACGTTGATGACGTCGTGCTGAGAGCACCAATGCGGTGGATGACGGCGAGGCCTAGGAAGGGAACGACCCGGAGCCGAGGAAGACTTGACAGTGGTTTCCCACGCGGAGGGAAGTACGAGGGTTTACTGGTTCGGCTGTGGTGTGAGGCTGTCGTTGTCGGAAAATAATAGGAAGTGTGGGTGAGTAGAGGGATGGCCTAGCCTGCGATGGGAGTAGGGTGAGGCAGTGAGGCCTGCGCGACAGCACAACCGGCCACGGGAGGCGAGAGTAGGCGTTCCCGCTGGCGCTAGTTTGGGCGATTGGAGCAGGAAGATCAGAGATTGAAGAAACACGATGGTCGTTGGATTGGCATCTAACGGTCTCACACTGGTAGAGTCGATTGTTGACTAAGTTGACAAAGCATTGCATACGCATCAACTTAGTAGGCCCACAAATCAGCCTCCAAATCTATGGCAGACAGTATACAACCCATTTTCTATTTTTTAATAATTTATGGACCATTTGCTAATTCTTAAGGAGTTTATTACAGCCCATTTTCTGCCCAGGACCACAGTGAAAAAGTTGAACGTAATTTTGCATATTTCAGTGGAGTCTAAACTATTCTAATCCTGAAATTTCAAGTCAGAAACAAACTAATTTGAAAATAAATTTAAATTAGGTTAAAATCTAATGATATTTAAACTCTCAAAATCCAAAGAAAAAAAAACTAAATTTGAAACTAATTGCTAGTTTGCTTTTTTTAAGGGGTAATTGCCAGTTTGCTGTGTTTTTTTAGTATTCACAACCCATTTCTTATTACTTATTACAACCCATTTTCTGGGCAATCCGAATGCATCCCTCCTTATCTTGAAAGATTTACAGCCCAGCAATTCGCCAAAAAAACAAGATTTGCAGCCCAGCACAGCTGGACCGAGCAATGTTAAAAAATAAACCTCGTGTGGGAATTTTATTATAAAGGTAGATAATTTGCACGTGAGTTGCGACGGGATATAAACATTCTAGTAGATTGAGACGTGATTACACGTCTATTATTACATTGGTCCGTAAAACCTTGACACATTTTGTAATGATTTTTGTACTCAATCACCATGATTTACCTGCCAACTTATAATGATAAACAATTATTTTGTAAGAACTTATTGATTTACCAAATAAAGTATTGTTTTATTTTCGTAAGTTAATAAGATGTGGGACAATTGAGTTGGTTTTAGGGAACACCGGTGATACGGAACTCAGGGATGGGGAGGAAAACAACAAAAAATATAAGGAAGCAAAAGGTGAAAAGGGAAAATTATGTTTTTTTAATATAATATGTAAACTAATAAAACTATAAAAATGATATATATAGGGTGGGTCTATTCTAATAACACCTTTAAGACCTTATTCTCCTAACAAAACCTCCTTATTCTGCTAACACTTAAGCACTGTCCCGCACACCTGAAGGGAACCGCAACAGAAAACCCCCACACCCACCACCACGTCCCACATTATCCCCACTTTCTTCTCTGGGTCAAGCCCAGCACCCCGCGCCGCCTGCCCACTCCCTCTCCTTCCCACCTTCTTCTTCGCCGCCGGGCTGCCGCGGCCATTCCCGCCTTCCACCACTCTGACTTCGCGCCGCCCAGTAACTCCCCGGCCTCCCACCGCCCTGACCGCCCCACCTCCCACCGCTCTCACCTCCCATCGCCAGCGCCATCCCGTGACTCCCCGAAAGCACACCCCCTGCGTCAGATCCGAGCGGCAGTGGACCGATGGTGGCGCCATCTTCCTCCCGCGCGAGCTCCCCCCGTCAATGGCCCTGCTCTTGCCCGTGGCGAACCAATACCGGCAGCTTACTGGATCCAGAGCAGGTGCTCCTCCCGTCAATGGATATGGCGGGACCAGCACCGTGGCTCTATCCCAACGCTTCTGACACCGCCCCATCCTCCAAACCAGAGCCACCAGCTGTATCCCCTGACACCCGAGCTTCCTCTGCCCCGCCCTTGTCTAACTTCTCCCTAGACGGCCACCGCCCCCTGCTTCCTTGACCAGAAGAACCCCTCCTCCTCCCCATCCATGGTGGTCGCCCCACCATCGCGACCTCTCTCGGTGCCGGATCCGGTGGGATCCGCCTCCAACGCGGTCGTCCCCGTGGGATCCGGTGGGATCCGCCTCCTGCCCCCTCCCTGTTGGCTACCTCCCTGCGCTGCCGGGCAACACCGCCGCGCTGCCAGGCCCCGCCCCCATCACACCAACGAGCGCAGCAGCCTCAACCTCCGACGATGGATCCAGGCACCCCCGGTCAGATCGCGCCCCAAGTACCCGCGCAAGTGCCGCCAAGTTCGTGGTTCGCTGCCCCTCTGTCCCCCTCTTCCACCTCCCAGCCTCCATCGCTGGAGCATCACGGCTGTGGGCGTGCAGTGCACTGCGACTCCTCGTGCAGTGCAGATCGGGCATCAGGCAGGATTGTAGTTCGTTGTGGTGGCTACATGCCACAGTGATTTTTTTAGTCATTTTGTATTTCACTCGCTTGAGCGAGCGGTTCATCGGCCGCATTCCGTGCAGTGCATTGGCATGTTTTTGCAGTGCATTGGCATGTGCTTTCCAAAGGAAGCACCATCTATTTTCCCGTGCAGTGCATTGGCATGTTCTTTCCAAGGGAGCACCTTCCTATTTGCGTGACAAGTTTCTGTTTCCTTTGTATGCGGTTCACTTCGATGCGGTTCAGTGCTCGTGTAGGTGCAGTTTGTGGGCGCACCAGCGACGAGGGCAGCAACGCAACGCCACCCCAAATGCGAGCAACAACGAGGATGGGCTTTCGTTTCATTTTTGTTTTTTTAGATGGATCTTTTCAGTGCACTACAGTTTTGGGCACCTTGTGCAGTTCAGAAACGTGGGCTTGCAGTGCACTAGCTCATCGTGTGATGAAGAAATAGGTGTTTGTATGCTGAATTCGGTGTATCTCGTGTGTACTGTTTGTGTAAAAAGAATGATGTTTCATTACCCTTCTGTATGAGGTGCAATTTGTTTCATCTGTATCAAAATTTAGTCGACTACATCAACACATGCAGTGCGTTTGGTCCTCGGATGTGGTTCATTTTTTAGAGTGATGTTGTTCACTTGTGCACAACGTGGAAAGTGCAAAAAATTTAGCAAAATAACAAGATAGTAATGCGGTTCAATTCGATAAATGGCGCGGTTCACTTGCCCTCATCTTTGCGGTCCACTTTTGTTCATAAAAAATGTTGAAAAAAGACAATAAGAACTCACACAAACTCGTCTGAGAAAACGTACGCCCGACAAAAGAAATCATGAAGTTCACTTGACTGTCCGATGCAGTGCGGTTTTTAGTCCGAAGCAGTGCGGTTTTCTGTTTGATGCAGTACACACGTCGATTTGGTGTCGCGAAAAAACCGAGTATCCGCATTTCCGTAATTTTAAAATTGCTCTTAAACCGCAAGGAGTTAGAGAGAGTGTTCTACATGAAAAAGTTGCGTCTCGTCGATATGTTTCCAACGGTGTATCATTTGAATCATTCTGAAAAGCGGTTTGTAAAAATTCGCGAAAAACCGGCCGCTGCCACTCATCGTCCGTCGCACGATTTTCAAAATTAACTTAAAACCGTATGGAATCTCAAAACTATTTCTACATATGAAAGTTGCGCCTCATCCATAGCTTTCCAACGACGTATCACACACCTCGTTTCAACAAATGGTTAAAAAACTGGAGCGAAAACAGTACCAAAAATTGTAAAAAAAATTGAAAAACAGAATTTCGCGATTTAGTAAATTTGAAACTGCTCTTAAACCGTAGCGAATTAGAGAAAGTAATATATATGAAAAAGTTGCGCCTCGACGATATTTTTCCAACGGCGTATCGTTTGCTTCATTCCGATGAGCGGTTTAGAAAAAAATATATGAAAATACGCTCGCTGGCACTCGTCGGTCGCCGCACCGTTTTCAAAACTGCTCTTAAACCGTGAGGAATCTCGAGAAGTGCTCAACATGACGAAGTTGCGCCTAATCCATAGCTTTTCAACGGTATATTACATGCCTCATTCCGACAAACGGTTAAAAACTAGAGCGAAAAAGGTACCGAAAAAATACCTCGTGCAGTTTTTTCTGACGCGAAGTTCACTAGTCTCTGTATTGCAGTACCTTTGCTACAGAAAGTGCAGTGCGCTCGCGTTGAGCATGCAGTTCGTAAGTGTTAGCAGGATAACTATTCTGCTAATATTAGCAGAATAGACCGACTGTATATATATAGTGAGAAAATGGAAGCTGGACATGGCGTTTTTAGAGAAAAATAGAACTGGGTTGTGCGTTTTCTTTAGTAAAAAAAGCTGGGTTGCGGATGTTCTAAGAAAAAATAAAACCAAGGCTGGGCGGCCTATAGGCCAATTGATACCTGCCAGATCCTTGTGCCCGTATATCGTCATGGGTTGCGCCTGTTAAAAGACAAAACCTAGCCTGGACAGTCTACATCCCAGTTGATACTTGCTCAACCTAAAAAATATATACCTGTTGTATCCCAGTTGTTAGTCTCTCCTTGTAGAATTCTCTCGTTTATTGACTACGTCGAAAATTTCATGGGTCTCAGACGTTAGCATTCTTTTCCAACATGATAATAAGTGCATGCACTTGCTTGCATAGGGCCATGTATCTGTTGGGTCCGAAATGTTAGCCTCTGTATGGACAACCCTCTTCTGGTTCCACGGACAAATTTCATGCAAATCAGATGATTTCCATTGAAACTGGACCAAATTCATTACATTTCACGTATTTCTTTTTCTTATGGAACATTTTACATATTTCAACTAAACAATAGCCGACTAGGCCTTTTTTAGTCCAAAGTTGATCGCCGGAAGCGGCGGCTCCAGTTTCCCACGCGTGTTAAAAAAATTAGTCAACTGAGAACTCGAACGCGAGAACATGTGGTATGTGGGTTTCTTTAGTGGTATGTGGTATGTGGGGTTAGAGGGATGGCATGGCAAGCGCTGCACGCGATCGAGGTCCTGACACTTAACTATTCTTGAAGGCCCAAATCCATCGCTCCTCTCTTTAACAATTTGCAACTGAGCTTGGCGTGCCACAGCCCAGTCCCGGCGTGATGCGTCCAACTATCAGCCTGTGAAACCTGATGGATCCCCTGCGTACTGGAAGATGTTAAAATTTTGGAGAACTGGGAATTCGAATGGCAGGTGCTTTCGCTACCCCAAAAAAAAATCCAGGTGCTTGAAAATTCGTTTTGCAACAATTGATTCATCGTTATATCCACGTCGACCCTCGACATGATGTGTCGGGGATATACCCCGCGGTGTAACCCGGCCTGACGTATGACCCGGCTGGAGCTTGGCGACTTACTGGTGACTCGCCCGGACTTGGCGACTCAAGGGTGACCCGCCCGAGCCTTGCGACTCATTAGTGACCCGGCGGGCGGGTCAGCCAAACGACAAGACCCAACGGCTCATAAGGCGGCTCATGGGAAGGCCGACTCACGTTATGGACGGCCGGCTTGAGAGGGAAGGCATAAGGAATATTTCCCTTGCAAGGGAAGCAAGACTAGAATTCCACTTGTAATAGAGTAGTCCTAATCCTACTAGGACTAGTCATGTAAGCCGCCCCTTTAACTTATATAAGAAGGGGCAGGGCACCCCAAGAGGGACAAGTTAAGACAGACACATCAATAGCTCTCGAGACAGAGGTAGCGAAACATCGCCCTTGTAACCGTGAGTATCATCATCATCAATATCAATGAAGCAGGATGTAGGCTTTTATCTCCACTATGAGGGGCCGAACCTGGGTAAAATCTCGCGTCTCTCGTCCCACTCAACCCCGTTCAAGCTACCACTTAGATGCGTTGGCCTCACGACTAAGTCCTCACACTAAAGACATATGCCGTGACAAAACCACGACAGTTGGCGCCAACCGTGGGGCCTCGCATGGTGGTGTTGAGTTCTTGAAGGAAGCTCTTCATTGATCGAGAAGCTCGCGTTTGATCAGACGAAGAAAATTCAACACAGAATAATCATGCACAATAACCCGCCGTGGGACAACTTGGTGATGGTAGGGCAGCATGCGCCGTGGATTTAGATTTGGATGAGTCCAAGTTTCATCGATGACAACGACGACATCATTATTGCGTCGTCAGGCGACTCGTGTGTTTGGAAATCTTCAACAACGTGTGCGCCGTTCTACTGATTGCTCAGGCGACTCGCGTTTGGATTCTCTGTCTGAGTTAGGTCCTAACTCGGCTAGTTCGAAGTCGGTTTTGCACTGCATCGAGGGATCCGTCACGTCATGAGTTCTGACGTATTTGGAGTCAACCTGGGGGTCCAACGTCCGCCTCTGCCCAAGAAAATTGTTAGATTATCTGTGAAGTTGGATTGAGCGCTCATGGATTATCTGCGAAGTTGGATTGAACGCTCGGAGCATCGAGACAAAGATGGCTAATTGCTATACTACATAATGCAAGTGCTGTTGCTAGATGACCAAGAATCAGCCCACAGGCAAACGGATGGATATGACCCGGAAACGGAAACTGTCAACGACCGCAACCCGGATCCGTTGTGACCTGCCTCGCTGCGGGCCTCCTCACCAGGAGCCACCACCACTGTAACTCGCCTGGCCGATTCTACTGCAAACCCGCCCGCGAGCATGCTGGTTCATCCTACCAAGTTACTTCCAAGCCGCCCTGAGCAGTCGCCGTGGCCAATCTCGCCGACATCGCCGTGGCTCTCCTCCACCTTTGGTCTCGAGACGGCCCTGCTGCCTCGCTATCGCCGGCTCACTTCGCCGCCGCCTTAGAGCCGGTCAGGCCTCTGTTGAGCCGCCGGGGCTCGTCGACCCGCCGTTGCCGAGGCGCGCCTCAAGCCGCCACTGCCTCCGCTGCTGTAGCCGTGGTCCTGACTCGGGGCCACTTCCAAGCCGCCCCGTGACTTCGCAGGGCCCCCTTGACAAAACTCTCCGCCGTGGCGCTCGACCCGACCACGCGACATCAACGTGACTCCTCCATCGCCGAGAGCCTCCCCAAGCCGCCATCTGCTGCGGCCGAACCGCCCTAGTTCCACCTTGAGCCGCTTCCAGCTCACCGACTCGCTTCCAAGCCGGCCCGCTCCGAGTCACCCTCGACGCCGCGGCTCACTCCGAGTCGCCCTCGACCTGCCTCGGCCTCCAATCTGCCGCCTTGCAGCTGCGGGTGCATCTCGCATCAAGTCGCTCGGTATCGAGCGACCTCTGCCATTGCGAGCCGCCCGGCCGTCGCGCCGGTGTCTCTTCGTGCAACCTCCGATGTCAGCCGTCCTCATTAGTGTGGCCTCGAGCTACCACCCCCGCTCTGAGCCGCCGCCGTCCTGCCTCACATCCGCTGCGGCCACCCCGCCAGCTCAAAGCTCGAGCCACCCGCACGTTCCCTCTGCGACCCGCGCGTCGCCTCGCCCGGGCCCGGCCTCGTCTCCTCCACCTCTGAGGCCTCGCCTCGAGCCGGTCTCCGACGAGCAGCCAACGTTTCTGCCATAAGCCATCAGGCGCACCTCCGCCTCGTTGCTCCGTCGCCTCCGCCTCACACCCCCGCCGCCATGGCTGCACTGAGCCGGCCCGACCGAGCGGCGCACCTCCGCCAGCCACTGCCGCACCACGCCGCTAGCTCGCCGCTGCTGCTGGGTGCTGATGCGTCCACGCAGGCCGGCTCCGCTTCGCCACTGCACTCGGCTGCCTCCTGCAGTACCTGCCGGCGTCCGCGCCTCGCCACACCGCGACCGGTCGTGCTGGCTCCCGCGCGTGCCGGCTGCCGCCCCTCTACTGGCCGCGTCTCGCGCGCCCTCCTGCTGGCTGCCCAATATTTGAGTATCTATTGCTATCCAACGCCAACATTCAGGACCTTGATATTTTCTCCAATACACTGAACATTCAGGACCTTGATATATTCTCTGAAGGCTTTGACCCTCGCTGATGATGTTATGTTTCCATATGACCATGGTGACCAGACTTCTATTGCAGCCCCAAGTCTCATTTCTCTGTCCATCGACGAGTGTCCTTGCGGGGACTGGTTACCTATACTAAAGAATTTGGCATCTTTAGAGACGGCATCAGTAGTACTTTTATGGGGGATAATCAGAGATTGTGATGCGGATGGTATCAAGCAGTTTCTTGGAGGCCTCTCTCACGATATACCTACAATCACTGGCGAGTTGGAGGATAAATCATTTACATGTGAGTAGCTTGAGATTGTTGAAATCATATGTTCAGAGGGAAATGACCTGCTACCTGGGGTGAATCAGTTTTTGCTTGATGGTGGCATAAGGCCTGATCAGATGTGTATCGGTTACAAGGACTAAGGCTGATGGAGACATTTGATGATTCAGGTCCCACTACAGGTGAAATTACATGGAATCACACATCGGCATATGCTGGACATTGGCATGTCATCTTAAAAAAATTCGAGAGGCTCAAAATTAACCAGTGTACATATGGCAATTATTGCGAGCCGCTGCGGTCTCCGTTTTTGCTGCGGCCCTGCGCCAAGTTGCTCCTACAGCCGCCCTGCCTCCGCCAGCGCAGCGCCTGCAAGTCGCCGCCTCAGTCTTGTTCGGAGCCGCTGGCCTCGCTCCGCCTCACCAAAATGCCCTCACCTTTGCCGCTTCGTCTGCTGCGAGCCGCCTTGTCTCTGTCGGAGAGCGCCTAAATCGCCATTAAAATTACTAGAGATTATCTACGGACATCATATATGAATCGTCTATCATCCAGATAAATCAGATGAATTCTGTCCAGTCAATTTTATTGATATGTTTTTATTCTTTAAAGAACAAGTACTTTGGCATGTGATTTTTTTATGCAGGACAATTGTTCATTGCAAGAGCGATGGTCGTGTCATGGATATATAGCTCACGCCATCATTATCATGCGCTAGCACCTGACTGTGCCATAATGCTCAACGAATGTATGTGCAAGCCACAACCTCTGCGGCCCAGTCTACATCAACACGATGCGGCTGACTCGCCCGTCCGTGCGGCTTACCGCGCCTGCGATTGACTCGCCCTTCCGCGTGGCTTACCGCGCCTGCGATTGACCCGCCCGTCTGTACTGGCTTACAACGCCACGGCCAACCCATTTGTCTGTGCCTGCGGTCGACTCGCCCGCGTCCGTGCCGCTTCTAATGCTACGGCTGTCTTTACCGTCCGCCCCTGTGGTCCGGTCTACAACAACACGCCGGAGCCGCACCCGTCTGCATGAGCTGCTTATTGAATGCAAGCAAGTCACTGCTCCGATGGCCCGGTTTTCTTCCAAATTATAATATGTTATCAGCCTTCGCCTGCACCGGATGGCCCAATGGGTAGGCACATCAGTCGCCGCCACTGCAGTTTGGTTAACTTCAACAATCAGCCGGGATGAACCATTGGTCTGGTTACTGACACAATTCATACGGGATCATTTATAACCCGCCATGGTCGACCTCAACCTTCCGTGGATTCACATCGCGTTATCAACGCCAAGGATATACAATGAGTGTTGCGAAGATCATCAACTCGCCACCTTGCCTCCAGCCTCAACATATTCCAGCGTTCCGCTGTTCAACTATATGCCGGTTTATATCATGGTCAATTATGGAGAATCTCAAGCCAACTCCTCGAGTCGTCTTAAGACTCGGGGGCTACACGGACATGACTCGGCAAATTTTGCTGGTTTCAGTGAATTCAAGAACTCCGGGTCATTGGAGGGAAAATAACCCAGTCCCGGAGGCTGCTGCCACATTGGTGAAAATATAAAGGCCGTCAGAAAATTTCCGGCTTAAAAAGTGCCTGGCAATCAAAAAGTTCCGGCTCAATAGAAGAGTTCCGGGTTATTGCAAAAGATTCCAGCTCAAAGGAAATCTGTCTCTGATACGTCTCCAACGTATCTATAATTTATGAAGTATTCATGCTATGTTTACAACAATTTTATATGGTTTTGGTATGATTTGATTAGAACTAACCCGGACTGACGCTGTTTTCAGCAGAACTACCGTGGTGTCTTTTTTGTGCAGAAATAAAACTTCTCAGAATGGGCTAAAAATTTACGGTGATTTTTTATGGACCAAAAGAGACCCCCGAAGCACAAGAGCTGGGCCAGGAAGTGGACGAGGAGTCCACAAGCCCTCTAGGCGCGCCCACCCCCTAGGGCGCGCCCTCCGAGCTTGTGGGCCCCTCAGGCACCCCCCTGACTTGTTTCCAACGCCAAAAATTCTTATAAATATAGAAACCTCCGAAAAGAACCCTAGATGGAAGTTCCACCGCCGCAAGCCTCTGTAGCCATGAAAAACCAATCGGGAGCCCGTTCCGGCACCCTGCCGGAGGGGGAAACCATCACCGGAGGCCATCTTCATCATCCTGGCGGCCACCATGACGAGGAGGGAGTAGTTCACCCTCGGGGCTAAGGGTATGTACCAGTAGCTATGTGTTTGATCTCTCTCTCTCGTGTTCTTGATTTGGCACGATCTTGATTTACCGCGAGCTTTGTTAATATATTTGGATCTGATGGTGTTCTTCCTTCTCTACCTTCTTGTGATGAATTGAGTCTTGCTCTTTGAGGTTTCGTTATGTTGGATTGAGTATTCGATTTGAGAACACTTGATGTATGTCTTGCGATGGGATATTTGTGGTGACAATGGGATGTTCTATTGATTCACTTGATGTATGTTTTGGCACTTAACTCGCGGATTCCCGAGGCGACATTGGGGTAATCTATGCATAGGTGTTGATGCACGTTTTCGTCCTACGTTCTCCGGTAGAAACTTTGGAGTGATTCTTTGTTGCACATTGAGGAATTGCCATATGATTTAATTATGTTATCATTATTGAGAGATTTTACGATAGTGAAAGTATGAACCATAGGCCTTGTTTTTGAGCATTGCAATACTATTTTCGCTCACTTTTGTTACTAGTTACCTTGCTGTTTTTATATTTTCAGAATACAAAAACCTATATCTAATATCCATATTACACTTGTATCACCATCTCTTCGTCGAACTAGTGCACCTATACAATTTACCATTGTATTGGGTTGTTGGGGACACAAGAGACTCTTTGTTATTTGGTTGCAGGGTTGTTTGAGAGAGACCATCTTCATCCTACGCCTCCCATGGATTGATAAACCTTAGGTCATCCACTTGAGGGAAAATTGCTACTGTCCTACAAAACTCTGCGCTTGGAGGCCCAACACGAGTCTACAAGAAGAAGGTTGCGTAGTAGACATCAAGCTCTTTTCTGGCGCCGTTGCCGGGGAGGCGAGTGCTTGAAGGTATATCTTTAGATCTTGCAATCGAATATTTTAGTTTCTTGTTTTATCACTGGTTTAGTCTATAAAATAAAACTACAAAAAAATGGAATTGAGGTTGCCTCATATTATTCATCTTTATCATGTCTTTCTTGAAAATTATGGATCGGAAAATTGTGCTCAATTGATAGAAGAAGAATGCAATAAAATGTTTGGCACTAAATCTTTGAATGATGAGCATGATTGCAATGTTGTTTGTATGAATTCTTTGAATATCCATGATGCTAAGTATATGCAAAGCCATTAGCTTGGGGATGCTATGTTTGATGAAGATGATATTTTTAGTCCCCTAAGTTTTGATGAGAATATTTATTATGATGATAGCATGCCTCCTGTTTATGATGATTATATTGATGAAAGTGGGTTTGGAAGAGTGTCAACTCTAGGTAGTATTGATCCCACTATTTTGGAGGGTGTTGAATCTTTTCAAAATATTGATAAAAGTGGATTTGGAGAGGTCATGACTTTATTTAGTGATGAATCCACTATTTTGGAAGAGGTTTTAATTGATTATGACAATGAAGTTGCTATCTATGATGATTATTGTGATGACATGTATGCTATAAGGAATAATGATAACCATGAAATTTGTCATCATGATTTTGATTTTCAATTGGATTATGCCTCATATGATAGTTATTTTGTTGAGTTTGCTCCCACTACTATTCATGAGAATAAATTTGCTTATGTGGAGAGTAATAAAATTTCTATGCTTATGCATCATGAAAAGAGTGTTTTATGTGAAAGCTATATTGTTAAATTCATTCATGATGCTACTGAAAATTATTATGAGAGAGGAACATGTGCTTTTACATATCTCAATAATATCAAGTTTCCTCTCTTTATGTTGAAAGTTTTGAAGTCATGCTTGTTTTGCCTTCCTATGCTAGTTGATTTTTGTTCCCATAAATTGTTTGCTCACAAAATCCCTATGCATACGAAGTGGGTTAGACTTAAATGTGCTAGTCATATGCTTCATGATGCTCCCGTTATGTTTCAATTCTTATCTTTATTGTGAGCATCATTGAAATCATCATGCCTAGCTAAAAAGGCATTAAAGAAAAGCGTTTGTTGGGAGACAACCCAACATTTACCCCTACTGCTTTTCTATGTTAACATGATTAGGCTACTGTATTAATCATGTTTTATAGGTTTTGTGTCAATAAAGTGCCAAGTAAAGCCTTTGGGATAGTGTGGATGATAGTTGACTTGATTCTGTGCAAAAACAGAAACTTTTGCGTCAAGTACAGAAATTACTATATTTTACTGGAACGTGGAAAAATTCTGAATTTTTTACAGTTTATGGGTATACAAATTTTATACGTTTTCATAATTTTTCATAATTTTAGGAGTTACAGAAGTATTACCTTAATTCAGATCTTTATGTACTGTTCTGTTTTTGACAGATTCTGTTTGCAATGCATAGTTTGCTTGTTTTATGGTTTCTATGGCTTATATTTCTTAATATAAATTGTCAAAATGATAATTTCCAGTAGGCATTGTGTGAGAACAATTATGAATCTTGTCTTTGACAGTACCCAAGTGAATGATTTGTTTTATTATACTAACGGATCTCACGAAGGTTTTGTTAAGTTTTGTGTGATTGAAGTTTTCAAGTTTTGGGTGAGATATCGATATGAGGAGAATAAGGAGTGACAAGGCCCTAAGATTGGGGATGCCCAAGGCACCCCAAGGTAATATTCAAGGAAGATCTAAGCAACTAAGCTTGGGGATGCCCCGGAAGGCATCCCCTCTTTCGTCTTCAACATTATCGGTAACCTTACTTGGAGCTATATTTTTATTCGTCACATGATATGTGTTTTTCTTGAAGCATCATTTTATTTTATTAGTATTTGCTTGCTCTTATTTAGAGTAATGTTTTGCATCTTTTAGTTCAATAAAAGGTCAAGTATAGCCTTTACCATGCTTATTTTGCAAGTCTATATGTTGCTGTTTGAAAACAGAAAGTTTTCTATCATTGTCTGAATTCTTATGGAAAGTAAGAATGCGGTAAAATCTTGAAATTTTTACACGTTGATATATAACAAATTTAATACAGGGTGGTTTTTTTTTCAGAATTTTTGAAGTTAGGTAAGTATAACTAATATTGCACTCTTTACAGACTGTCCTGTTTAGACAGATTGTTGTTATGTTTGCATTGTTTGCATATGTTTGCTTGTTTCATGATTCTATTTGAGGATAGGAGTATTAAATATGCAGAGGCATTTAGTATGCAATATTAAATTATAATTTTAGTGATTTTATACAGTAGAGAATGATAAGGTTTTACATGGATTTATACTAACTTAGCTCACGAGTTCTTGTTGAGTTTTGTGTGCATGAAGTTTTTAAGATTCCGGAAACTATGATATGAAAGGAATTAATGAGACACAAAAGCTCAAGCTTGGGGATGCCCAAGGCATCCCAAGTTAATATTTCAAAAAGTCTCAAGCATCTAAGCTTGGGGATGCCCCAGTAGGCATCCCACCTTTCTTCATCAACAATCATCGGTTAGCCTCGGTTGAGCCTAAGTTTTTGCTTCTTCACATGATATGTGCTATCCTTGGAATGCCCTTTTATTTTGTTTTTCTTGCTGTTTTAATAATATCCCAAGATCTGAAATTTTTAAATGAGAGAGGGTCTTCACATAGCTACCTAATTATTCAACTACTCATTGATCTTCACTTTTATCTTTTTGGAGTAGTTTGTCATTTACTCTCGTGCTTCACTTATATCCTATGAGTAAATGGTTGAATGAATTGAATGTCATAAATCTGAAATTATATATGTTTCATATGCTTATCCCATGTGGAGTAATGACTTCACATATAAGAAGTATAGGTGGTAAATTTATTGAAAGTTAGCAAACATAGTATTGGTCACTTGAACAATTCATGAAAGAATATTGAAGGAAGAGATATTTCACATATAAATATACTATCTTGGACATCTTCTATGGTTGTGAGCCCCATTAATTATTTTCAAACTTGAGGAAATTAGTTGAAATTGGACAAGGAAGACAACATAATGAGTTATGCTTGGGTATATTTGTATAGAAGTTATATTGTTATGGATCCTCCAACATGTGGTGCTTGCTATTTAGAATCTTTTGCTAGCCAAAATTTCTGTACTAAGCGGGAATACTGCTTATGCATCCAAAATCCTTGAACCAAGTTTCTTCCATGAGTGTCCACCATATCTACCTATATGTGGTATTTACCTGCCATTCCAAGTAAATTTGCATGTGCCACCTCTAATCATTCAAATAAGCATCTATTTTGTGTGCCCGTACCGCTCATGAAGCGGCAGGGGTGGTCAGTGTCTTCCATGCTAAGTGGGTTACTCTCACGATGGGTGTTTATTCACTTGTCATTGCACGAGAGAGGCTGGTAATAGGGATGCCCAGTCCCATGATCAAAACGAAAAATAACGAAACAAACTCCCCCGGAAAGTTGATTGTATGGAGGGCACCCGAGGATTCGGCTAGCCATGGCTTGTGTTTGAATGGTTGAGGGGGAGTAAACTTTACCTTTCCGCTTGGGAACCGCCTATAACGTGTTTAGCATGGAAGATATTGAGAACTCTCGGTCGTTACGTTGACAGGAAAGGCATGCCACTCAAAATGTATTCATCTCTGTTTTAAGCTTCGAGCTCTGGTACCTCTGCAAATCCCTACTTCCCTCTGCGAAGGGCCTATCTTTTACTTTTATGCAAGAGTCAGTAGTATTCCTTCTCATTTCAACCTACTCTTTAGTTGGCAAGCATCATGTGATGGGGAAAGATCTAAGCATATATCGCCATTCAAATATATTTGATCATGAATTATTATTGTTGACAATTATCTATATGATAAATAAGTTGGGAGGCGAAACACTAAGCCCCTATCTTTCTCTGTGTTCGATGGATGCTATTTGTTCTAAAAATATGCTTTGAGAGGTAGCAATCATGGAAGACTATATGATAGTTGAGTATGTGGAATTTGCTAAATCAAAGCTCTTACATAGACCCTTCCTGAAAATAAGATGAATTGCAATTGTTTGATGACTGAGAACATAGTTTGTTAGTTTTCAAGAAAGTTTATGGTCTATGCTTTAACATGTGAATAGCTTGCTACTTGATCATGAGAAGTTTTATGAGATGAGCTACTGTTTATGATATATAATGATGCTAGAAAAAGTGATTGAAATTATCATTGATCAAACTTGTGCACTTGCTAGCATTCACACTTCATAAATTATTTCTTTTATCATGTACCTACTCGAGGACGAGCAGGAATTAAGCTTGGGGATGCTGATATGTCTCCAATGTATCTATAATTTATGAAGTATTCATGCCATGTTTACAAAAAATTTATATGGTTTTGGTATGATTTGATTAGAACTAACCCGGACTGACGCTGTTTTCAGCAGAACTACCGTGGTGTCTTTTTTGTGCAGAAATAAAAGTTCTCGGAATGGGCTGAAAATTTACGGTGATTTTTTATGGACCAAAAGAGACCCCCAAAGCACAAGAGCTGGGCCAGGAAGTGGACGAGGAGTCCACAAGCCCTCTAGGCGTGTCCACCCCCCTAGGGCGCGCCCTCCGAGCTTGTGGGCCCCTCGGGCACCCCCTGACTTGTTTCCAACGCCAAAAATTCTTATAAATATAGAAACCTCCGAAAAGAACCCTAGATGGGAAGTTCCGCCGCCGCAAGCCTCTGTTGCCACGAAAAACCAATCGGGAGCCCGTTCCGGCACCCTGCCGGAGGGGGAAACCATCACCGGAGGCCATCTTCATCATCCCGATGGCCATCATGACGAGGAGGGAGTAGTTCACCCTCGAGGCTGAGGGTATGTACCAGTAGCTATGTGTTTGATCCCTCTCTCTCGTGTTCTTGATTTGGCACGATCATGATGTACTGCGAGCTTTGTTAATATATTTGGATATGATGGTGTTCTTCCCTCTCTACCTTCTTGTGATGAATTGAGTCTTGCTCTTTGAGGTTTCATTATGTTGGATTGAGTATTGGATTTGAGTAAACTTGATGTATGTCTTGCGATGTGATATCTATGGTGACAATGGGATGTTCTATTGATTCACTTGATGTATGTTTTGGCACTCAACTCACGGATTCCCGAGGTGACATTGGGGTAATATATGCATAGAGGTTGATGCACGTTTTCATCCTACATTCTCCGGTAGAAACTTTGGAGTGATTCTTTGTTGCACGTTGAGGGATTGCCATATGATTTAATTATGTTATCATTGTTGAGAGATTTTGCGCTAGTGAAAGTATGAACCCTAGGCCTTGTTTTCGAGCATTGCAATAATATTTTCGCTCACTTTTGTTACTAGTTACCTTGCTATTTTTATATTTTCGGATTACAAAAACCTATATCTACTATCCATATTACACTTGTATCACCATCTCTTCGCCGAACTAGTGCACCTATACAATTTACCATTGTATTGGGTTGTTGGGGACACAAGAGACTCTTTGTTATTTGGTTGCAGGGTTGTTTGAGAGAGACCATCTTCATCCTACGCCTCCCACGGATTGATAAACCTTAGGTCATCCACTTGAGGGAAAATTGCTACTGTCCTACAAAACTCTGCGCTTGGAGGCCCAACACGAGTCTACAAGAAGAAGGTTGCGTAGTAGACATCAGTCTCCCATAAAAGTTTCGAGTTCTCAATATCCGGCTCAACGTCCGGTTCAAGAGGAATCCATCTCTCACAAGTTTGAGTTTTCAGAAAAATTAAAGGTTACCAAAGAGAACTTGCTGCCATGATGCGCAGTTGAAACATGGGTATCCTGCCTTATGGGCTTATTATATTATGATCAACTTAACAAAGCCGGCATCCCTGAAATTCGGGGCCTATGTCGTTTCATCTCTGTGCATATGAGTCTTTGTTAATTGATCATAAGGTCACTTGGGGGCTTCCAACCCACCGGGTTTAGCTTTCATACCCTCTTGACCGGCCTAAGTTGCCACACTATGAGTTACACCTGCCTGTTTTGCAACTTACTACTCCGCCAGGTGACCCGCCGAACTCTTAACAGTCAATCTTTTTTAAGACCCTGAACTTGTTAAGGTTAAAACGGCGGCTTGTGTCACGTGAGAGCCGGCTTACAGTGAGCTAGGATAAACTCAACGGCTATTGCGGCCTTGAAAGCAAACATGAGGCATGTGAGCCTTGAGGCCTGTGAGCCATGAGGCCTGTGAGCCATGATGCCTGTGAGCCAACTTTTTTCAGTCATGCCTTAAAAGCCGGCTTAACAAATATTTGAGATTTGCATGTTCTCTGTTTTGGTCTTCTCAGACTTTTTATGCTTTCAATTTTTCCTTTTATGCAAATTATGAATCCCCGGGTCATACTGACTCCGGGTTATCTTGCTCATATTTGAGTCTTTGGGTTATCACCCGTCCTGGCTTTTGACTTTAAGTCGCCAGTATAATTTTGGCTATAAACCGCCATTATAATCTTTTCAGTGATTGTTTATGACCATAAGTCTCTGGGTTATAACCCACCCTGGATTCGGGCCTTAAAAGCTGGTCTTTTTGTCGAGCCTTAAAGCCGACATTTTTATACTTTGTTATCATACACATACATCATCATACATTGCATCATGATTGCATCATCATACCATGCATCATATATGCATGGATATCCTGGTTTATATTACAGGAACCGGTTTCCAAACTGGGTTACATATTCCAATCCTTAATAGCCAACATGGCTGGATTTTCATTATGGTTGTTATAACCAGTATTGAATGATTGAGGTTTTCAAACCGAGTTATATTATTCAAATCTTAAATAGCCAACATGGCTGGATTTTCATTATGGTTATCATAACCACTATTGGATGATTGAGGTTTTCAAAGCCCCTTCAGAGTAATGACTATTATTCCTTCATCCAAAAATACCAGCTCACAGTAGAGAGTATGGTTCAATATTGATATGCAAGGCTTTCAGCAACATTATCCGGACAATGGATATGGTTTTATTCTACAATGGAAGGAATAGTCCCGAGTCGCTGCAGGCATATGACCCGACACTTAGGGACTACATTATTCAAATCAAGATTATATCAAGTATGCAAGTCCCATGTCGCTGCAAGCATGCATCATGGCACCTGGGGGCTAATGCAAGTTGCTTTTCAAATCATCATATTGTCAACAGACTCGGTTATTTCAATGAGATGAGCCAGCTTTCTATCTTTTTCTAAGTCCCAGCCCAGTATTGTCTTACTGAGCCGGCCCTTGGGGGCTACACATTGCTGCTCAAGTCTACATAATCAGATTTACACAGTCCCTGCTCATTATTGCATAATGACCCGACCCTTGGGGGCTACAACGCTTAGTTGTTTCAACAGATTATAAGGTCCAAGTTGAAGACCCGGCCCATCAAATATTGATGAGCCGACACTTGGGGGCTACACATGGGAAGTACAAAATGTTCAGTTTATGATTGGCGACTTATATGAACAACCCATGTTTCTCCAAAGTTGCAGTATTTATATTGAAGCAAGTCTTAAACTATCAGTTTGTTCTACTCAAGACTTGGGGGCTACAGGTAATATGGATATAAGAGAGGTACACCTTCAAGTTCTCAGCTTTGAGCAGACCGGGTATCATATTCTTAGTGAAGAAATTTGCAAAGTTTATCTCCTCCGAGCTAGTCATAGAAGGGCATGGAGAGCCGACTCAATGATTGGAAGGTATATTTACAGAAAGCAAGCACCAAGTCATCACAAGATTGACCCGGGCTGGGAAAACCCGGACAGTGAGGATTCATCTTATAAGGATTTAGCCTGAAAAACTCAGGAAGACAAATTACATAACCCGGCGTTAGCAACAATCATGACCCGTCGTCTATAACAGTCATGACCCGGAATCATCAGTTTTTATAACCCGGTAACTTTGGCAATCATAACTCGGCAAGCTCTACATCTTCAAACCGGCTGAACATCAGTTGAATATTTCAAGACCAATATTTTTGTCAAGTCAGAGCATTGGAGGCCGACTCAAATGGATTCTTTTGTACAATATTTTTCTACAAGCAAATTGACTATGAAGTTGGCCTATTGACCCGAACTTTTCAGGAGAAGAAAATGACAAGGACTTAAGGATGAACAGAAGCCGGCTCAGAAGAATGTTTAACATGGTGCCCAACCTGTCAAATTTGTTCTTGCGTTTATTTTTGCAGGATCAGTTTAACATGGATAAATCCAAATTAAACTAGGGGCTAATGTCGGGGATATACCCTGCGGTGTAACCCGGCCTGACGTATGACCCGGCTGGAGCTTGGCGACTTACTGGTGACCCGCCCGGACTTGGCGACTCAAGGGTGACCCGCCCGAGCCTTGCGACTCATTAGTGACCCGGCGGGAGGGTCAGACGAACGACAAGACCCAATGGCTCATAAGGCGGCTCATGGGAAGGCGGCTCACGTTATGGTGAGCCGGCTTGAGAGGGAAGGCATAAGGAATATTTCCCTTGCAAGGGAAGCAAGACTAGGATTCCACTTGTAATAGAGTCCTAATCCTACTAGGACTAGTCATGTAAGCCGCCCCTTCAACTTATATAAGGAGGGGCAGGGCACCCCAAGAGGGACAAGTTAAGACAGACAAGTCAATAGCTCTCGAGACAGAGGTAGCGAAACATCGCCCTTGTAATCGTGAGTATCATCATCATCAATATCAATGAAGCAGGACGTAGGCTTTTACCTCCACCGGAGAGGCCGAACCTGGGTAAAATCTCGCGCTCTCGTCCCACTCAACCCTGTTCAAGCTATCACTTAGATGCGTTGGCCTCACGACTAAGTCCTCTCACTAAGGACATCTGCCATGACAAAACCACGACATGATGGTTGGAAGCAAATGCCAAGTTCATACCAAAAGATCCTTAACAACAAGACCAACTTGCAAATGACCAGGTAGAATTAGTACCAAACTAACTTATAATCTTTTTAGTCCTGGCCCTCGTGTTTGTCTGGTAGAAGATCTTGCAGACGACCAGCTCCCGCTCCTTCTCTTGCTCAAGGTCCTCAAGGTTGTACTGGTGCATCACCCAGTTGGTCCTCTATTAGTCGAAGTTCTTGTTGGTGTGCAGCACCAGAACCTTTTGCTGACCGTTGACCATCACCGGCATGGTATTGCCGGTCTTGTGCCACTCTGATTGTATCTTGCGACGCGTTCGCGTGCCCCTTTTAAATGCCCTGGAAGAAATGCTTCTTAGGCCACTCAGTGTGATACCTGCAGTATTGGCGAAATACAATCCCAGGCCGGGTATCATACCTCAGAAATTTGCAAAAAGAAAGGAATATATTTTGTGCAAGTAGATGGTCGATCAGTGTCTCACCTGGAAGTTTCTCAGGATGGGTGTAGCATATGTCGTGCTCGCTGTCGATGGTCGGTATGAACAAATCAATGAGAGGGTGAGATCTCGCGCTGTCAGCACTCACTTTGGCCTCAAGGTGCTCGATCAGCTCCTGATTCATGGGATCGAACTTTACGCAAGCCGGCAGCACCGACCAATCCTTCTTGGACTTGCAGCGGTTAATTCTAGTTAAATGGTACTTAATGTATGATCAATCAACTACTCCCTCCGTCCCATAATATAAGAGCGTTTTTGACATTAGTGTAGTGTAAAAAACACTCTTATATTATGGGACAGAGGGAGTATTTAAGTAAATGATGAAAGATTTCGATAGATAAGTGCTACTCCAAATCTAAAATCCATGGCACCCGAACAAACTGGGATCTCGACTTCATTACTACATGCATACTCTAAAGACTTGAAAAATCCCATAAGATTGAAATCATCATACAGGGCGACGGGACGAATACTCACAGGAGCGGCCTCGCTAGTTCCTTCCTTCATGCGGCTAGCTTGAAGAGCTTCTGTGTTGAGATCAAATTTCTTAGCGTCTTCCTTTTCACTACTTGCAATGAAGTATAACAACTCCACTAGCTCATCGCCCATCATACCAACTGGATCGGAACAAGGCAGCCGTTGGGAGGCGGGGAGATCGGGGGAGTTGGGAGAGAATGAGAGAGTGCTACTGGACTACCAGAGGGGTGAGGCTCACTTTGGTGAACCGAACACACCGTCGGGACTCTTGTGTCACCTCACGCACAGCGTGTTGCCACGTCAATTCAATGTGAGGATATGATGAATAATTTGACCGACGTGTACTAGTACTACTAGTCGTACAAGTACTACTTACTAGTACGAGTAGCGCAATACGATAGAGGACTACTAGTACAACAAATTTAGAAATGGAGTACATTCATCCAATCTCCAGGTTGCTTCCATATTGCTTTAAATAATATTAGAGGGGCGTTACTAAAGGCTTAGTTTTAAGGGAATTATGCAAGAGTGTTTAGAAGGAACTTACAAATAGGTGCTTACAAAGTTACAAGGCCATGCGACATATTTTGTAGGCTACATGAATAATACAAAATATAATTCCCATTGGACAACACTTTCACCAACAGTTACACACTCGAAGCCTAATTGCTATATATATCTTCTACACGACATCTCCATCATTATGAAAATACATGCTACACAGGTGATGTAGGATGCACTTGATCCCAAAAAGGTATTTATCCTTCAAACTAACTATAGTATAAAAAACCAACAAAACAGAATCATGCGACACCAGCAGGATACATGGCTCAGTCTAGATACCACTACGATTTAAGTTGTGCATATTTGTTGTTGGCATGAACCACATCGCCGCATGTCGGTGATGACCCACAAGTATAGGGGATCAATCATAGTCCTTCCACTAAGTAAGTGTCAAACCCAACGAGGAGTAGAAGGAAATGACAAGCGGTTTTCAGCAAGGTATTCTCTGCAAGTACTGAAAGTAGCAGTAACAAATAGTTTTGTAGCAAGGTGATTCGTAACAAGTAGTAAGTACCAATAGTGCCAAAGGTGCAGCAAGGTGGCCCAATCCTTTTTATAGCAAAGGAAAATCCAGAAATCTCTCTTATATTAAGCAACGCGTTCTCGAGGACACATGGAATTCTCATCTAGTCACGTTCATCATGTTTAGTTGA
Organism: Thinopyrum elongatum; assembly: GCA_011799875.1. Classification (NCBI taxonomy): domain Eukaryota; kingdom Viridiplantae; phylum Streptophyta; class Magnoliopsida; order Poales; family Poaceae; genus Thinopyrum; species Thinopyrum elongatum. Next base: position 406,251,675 of record CM022298.1, on the reverse strand, counting down.
TTCGCGTTCACTACTTTGATAATTTGATATGTGAGTGGACCGGTGCTAGGGTGTTGTTCTTACTTGAACAAGCAACCCTCTTATGATTAACCCCCTCGCAAGCATCCACAACTACGAAACAAGAATTAAGATAAATCTAACCATAGCATGAAACACATGGATCCAAATCAGCCCCTTACAGAATAACGCATAAACTAGGGTTTAAGCTTCTGTCACTCTCGCAACCCATCATCTACTTATTACTCCCCAATGCCTTTCCTTAGGACCAAGTATGGTGAAGTGTCATGTAGTTGACGTTCACATGACACCACTAAAGGAAGAACAACATACATATCATCAAAATATTGGACGAATACCAACTTCACATGATTACTTATAACAAGACTTCTCCCATGTCCTCAAGAACAAAAGTAACTACTCACAAATCATATTCATGTTCAAGATCAGAGGTGTATTTAATATGCTTAATAATCTAAACATATAATCTTCCACCAAATAAACCAACTAGCATCAACTACAAGATCTAATCAACACTACTAGCAATCCACAGGTACCAATCTGAGGTTTTGGGACAAAGATTGAATACAAGAGATGAACTAGGGTTTGAGATGAGATGGTGCTGGTGGAGATGTTGATGAAGCCCAGTCCTCCCATGATGAGAGGATCGTTGGTGATGTCGATGGCTTTGATTTCCCCCTTCCGGAGGGAAGTATCCCCGGTGGAATCGCTCTGTCGGAGATCAAAAGTGCTCCTGCCCAGGTTCCGCCTCGAGACGGCGGCACTTCATCTTCTTCTCATTTTTTGTAGGGCAAATGGCATCATATAGGAGAAGGAGGGCCACGGAGGCCTGCTGGTGGGCCCAACTAAGCTTGTGGCTCACTGGTGGGGCCCTCCTGGTGATTCTTCTTCGGGTATTTTTTATTAATTCCAAAATAATTCTCCATAAATTTTTAGGTTATTTGGAGCTCTAGAGAATATCTATCTCTGCTGTAGCTTTTTCAGGTCCAGAATTCCAGGTGCCGACAATTTCCCTCTTCATGTAAATCTTGCAAATTAAGAGAGAAAAGTCATTATAATAACATCATAAAGTGAAATATTGACCCAAAACTTAATAAATAACAATAGGAAAATATGATGCAAAATGGACGTATCAATTCCCCCATGCTTAGACCTCGCTTGTCCTCAAGCGAATACCGAACTCGATAATCATGACTACATGTATATATAGAGAGAGGTGTCGACAAAATAAAATACGGACATGATAGCATCATGATCATTATTATAGCATCAATATATTGTCAGAAAACTTCTCATGATCAAGTAACAATTCATCCACAATACTGAAGTATAAACCATAAACCTTCTTGAAAACTAACAAACTATGTTCCCAGTCATTGAAACAATTGCAGTTCATCATATTTTCAGAAAGAGTCTATGTAAGAGCTTTTGTTTAGCAAGTTCCACATACTCAACTATCATATAGTCTTCTATGATTGCTGACACTCATGGTCATATTTGTAGAACAAAATTTTCAATCAGGCACATAGGAAGATACGAGTTTATTGTTTTCACCTCCCAACTTATTTACCTCAAGCGTAATGTCAACAATAATAACTCATGATTACCTACATCCAACTGGATATATGTGCCTAGTTCTTTCCCCACCACATGATGCTTGCCAAGTGGAGAATAATTAAGGATGGAACAGGGATGAACATTATTAACTCTTGCACGAAAGTAAAAACTGAAAAAGTAAAATATAGGCTCTTTGCAGAGGGAAAGAGAAGTTGTCATGCTTTTTTTATTTTTGCATGTGCAAGCTCTTAATGGAAAGGAACGTCACTTTATATTGCCCCTTGTGATAGCAACCTTTATTATGTAGTTCGTTGCTTTTATTTCTTTACCATCACAAGTTCGTACAAAGATTATTTTCCCTTACAATAAAAGATCATATATATTTAGGAGCAATTTTTATTGCTGTTTGCACCAATGACAACTTACTTGAAGAATCTTACATCATAGGTAGATATGGTGGACTCTCATGACAAAAAAACTGGGTTTAAGGGTTTTGGATGCCCAAGTAGTATTTCTACTTAGTATGAAATTGTGGCCAGCAAAAGATTACGAGCAAGCACCACATGTTAGATGATCCATGACAATATAACTTCTATGTGAATATAAGCAAACATAACTCATTACCTTGTCTTCCTTGTCCAACATCAACTACTTGATCAAGCAAAGAATATTTGATGGGGGCGCACAATCATAAAAGATGTCCAAGATAGTATATTTATATGTGAGCCCTCTCTTTCTTTATTACTTTTACATGAATTGCATCAATGACCAATGCTATGTTTGGTAACTGTTTGGGATATAACCCCACGATGTAACCCGCCCAGGAAGGGCCGGGTTACACTGTTGGTGACTCAACTGTGAGGCTTAGAAAGGCCCAAGGAGCAAAGACATGAAAGCCTGGAGGCGGCTTACAACGCGGGCCAGCTGAAGGCCCAAGACCCGAAGGTGGCGCGTGACCCGGAGGAATAAGCTGCCCAACGGCAACTTGCCTGGCCAGGCAAGGCGACTTAGAACCAGGGTCGGTCACGTTGTATGACCCGACCTGGACTCTTGTAAGCCCAGGGCCTCGACCTATGGATATAAAGGCAAGTCCCTACGGCGGGTTAGGGGCAAGTAACAATCAATCGATAGCTTGGTTAAGTGATTCCGCTCCCTTGTAATCGATACTCAATCAATACAACACAAAGCATGACATAGGCTTTTACCTCATTGGTGAGGGGCCGAACCTGGGTAAACTCGTGTCTCTCGTCCCACTCAACCCCTTTAAGCTAGTCACCGTAGCCATGGCCTCGCACCTAAGTCCTTTCACAAGGGCATCTGCCGTGACAAAACCACGACAGTTGGCACCCACTGTGGGGCTAGTGCACGGTGGTTTCGAGTTCTTGAAGGGCACTTTCCCAGGGATCGAGGGATACGCCATTGTCAGGATGACTAAGAGTCGCCACGGCAAGCTCTACATCGACGATGCTGGCTGGGGCCCCGAGGCCGACTCAATCGAGTACGGGTACCGGGTCCCCTTTGGCGGGATTCACGTCTTCATCGGCAAGATCGGCGGATCAGAGCCTGAGCCGGACATCTGCACCGACATCGTCGAGCCGGCTCAGCACGCGCGACCCGCCCGGGTTCAACCCGGCCGAAAACATGTTTTCGTTGGTTTTACACAAGGCATGGATCTGGCGGAGGATTCTATATCTGGAGGAGAGACTCTCATATACTCAGGTGATGAGTCCTCGGCCGGAGAGACGGAGTCGATCTATCAGCTCCTAGACGGCGGGCTTGGGGGATATTCCGATGGTGACAGTATTCTGGACCCCTATGAGCCGCCGTGCCGAGCTGCTATCTTCATGGCTGGTACAGAGCCGGCTCTCAATTCATCAACAGCTGTGGCTATGACGTCGGGCTCGACTGCTGCTACGGCAGCTGGTGCTAGCGGCTCAGTTAGGCCGCCGACTCAAGTTTTGTCAGATCTCTTGGGCACTTCGACAACTTTGCTAGCAACAGAGGTGACTGCGGCGAATCAAGCGGAGCGCAATGCAGAGATTGTAAAGATTCAGGAAGAGATCACTAAGGCCCAGGAGGATATCAACGTAGAGAATATTAGGATGGCAGTGGAACGGGCTCAGATCGCGGCTGAGTCGGAGCGCGTGACGACAGAAGCTTGGCGTTTAAGTCTGGATCAGAATGCCTCTAATGCCGTTTTTCGTAGGAGGCACCAAACCCGCCTGCCTTTGCATTATGAGCCCATGATTTTATTTAACACATCAGGGGCAGGTCCAAGCACTCCAGATGCGAGGGTGAATCCTCAGTTGAACCCAGATGTGACAGGAAATCGGGCGGCGGCTCAACCTCGCTAGCCTGAGCCGGCACGGAGGGAGGAACGGGTGCCTAACCCGCCCCCAATCAAACACTGCCTCAACATTTTTTGATGCCACCACCAGGGCACTTTTCTAAGCCGGTGGATAACATGTTAGCAGCGGCAACCTGGCTGGCGGCTATTCCAATCGATGGCGAGTCACCAGTTGCGATGGAGACCCGGGACGCTGTTGAGCTCCTTCAAATTGCTGTCACGCAGCAGGCAGCTTACTCATACAACCGTGATCATGTTCATTCGACCCCTCGCCCAAGTCGAAGTTACAGCCGACGTGTTGAGTCGCCTGCAGTTTCCAGCAGCGAACGGCGTCGTAACCCGCCCCGTGATGATAACCTACTGGTCAATGCTCAGGTGATTGTGTATGAAGCTAGAGCTCGTCGTGAGGCGGCAGCGGCGGCCCAACAGGGGGCTTATCAGCAGCCTCCGGTGACCCCCTCAACCTCAGTAGGAGCTGGGACAATTTCCAGGATGGTTGGAGTGCCGTGTTTAGTATCGGCTCTGCGTAATGAACGTCTGTCTAAAGATTTCAAGGGTCCTCGCAAGGTGCCTAATTGTACTGCTGATCTCCCTCCCGAAGGATGGATTGAGAGTTATGAGTTAGCTATGGAGATGCTGGATGTCAATGATGTAGTATGTGCCAAATACTTTACTATGATGTTGGATGGGCCCGCTCGTACATGGTTAAAAGGGTTGGCTCCTAATTCTATCAGCTCATGGGCAGAGTTGAAGGCACGTTTCATTAAAAACTTTCAAGGGACATGCAAGCAGCCTCTGATGATTATCGATATGGATAACTGTGTGCAGCATGAGGATGAGTCGGCTCACCATTGGGTCCGGCGGGTCTCAGCAATTATTCACTCGTCAGATAGTATTGCGGCAGGTCAGGCGGTTCTGGTCCTGGAGAAGAACTGTCACTTTGTCCCCCTTAAGAAAAAACTCGGGCGGCTTAAGTGTCATTGCACTGACATGGGTGAGCTCATGGCGGCTCTCATTAAGTATGTAGACTCTGATAACACCAAGGACCCTGGATCTGATGATGAGAAATCCAACAAGGGCGAAAAGAGTGGCAATGGTAAGGGTCAGCAGCAGAACATGGCAGGGCATAATGGCAACAACCAGGGTAATGGTGGTAAGCGCAGACACCCCGACGGTGGGTCAGATCTAGTGGCTAACACCAACACTGGGTATAAGAACCAGCGCCGCAATGGTAACGGTAAGCCGCCCTTTGGCGGTGCAAAGCCTCTTAATCTTGAGGCGACGCTTAATGACCCGTGCCCGAAGCACAGTCTTCCCAACAAGCCATCCACTCATGCTTGGAAGGATTGTTGGGTTATGCGAGAGTTCAACAATTACAGCCTCAATCAGAATCATGTCAATAATAATGGGCCGCCCGGCGGGCCAGGATCCGGTTCACAGGGGTCCGGCTTTGGTGGCGGCGGCTCAAATTCTGGCTATCAAGGTCAAGGTAACCAGGGTGGTTATAACCAACAGTCTGGTCAGGGTAACCAGTAGCAACGTAATCAGTCAGGGTATCAGAGTAATCCAAAGCAGCTCAATGGTGGCCAGTACCATGTTTTCACCACAAGTCTTTGCAAACGAGATCAGAAGGTTCATAAGAGGGCGGTTCATGCGGTAGAGCTGGCTGTTCCGCAGTATTTGAGATGGTCTGAGCACACCATATCGTGGAGCAAGGCGGATCACCTGCCATGGGTTGATAACCCGGGTCATTTAGCCCTTGTGGTGGCCCCTCAAGTTGGTGGTTATAAATTTACTAAGGTGCTTATGGACGGTGGCAGCAGCATCAACATACTGTACTATGACATTTTTCGTCGGATGAATTTAACTGACAAGGATCTTAAGCCATCTTCCACAGTCTTCCATGGTGTGGTGCCTGGTAAGTCGGCGTATCCTGTCAGAAAAATTGCCCTGGAAGTAGCCTTTGGTGATGACTATGATTACAGAGCAGAGACACTGTGGTTCGAAGTGGTCAAAATCAAGAGTCTGTGTCATGCTTTATTCGGACAACCGGCTTATGCTAAGTTCATTGCTCGCCCTTGCTATGTCTATTTACAGCTCAAGATGCCAGGGTGAAAGGGCACGATTACGGTCCATGGTGATCGAAAAGTCGCCTTGGAATGTGAGGAAGTAGACGCGGCTTATGCAGAGTCAACTTGTGCTACTGAGGAGCTTAAGTTTTACAAGGATAATGTTGACCCGGCTGATATGACCCCTCTGAAGAAGCCCACTACTGAGCAAGACCCTTTGTTGAAATTTAAGTCGGCTGATGACACCAAGCAAGTTGATTTTGTCCCTGACGACTCATCTAAGCAGTTCACTGTGGGGGCTAATATGGATCCTAAATAGGAAAGCACGCTCATCGAGTTCATCCGTGAGAATCGGGACATCTTTGCATGGAAACCTTCTGACATGTCGGGTGTACCGAGAGAATTTGCTGAGCACACTCTTGATGTGGATCCTAAGTTTAAGCCGGTCAAACAGTTCCTCCGCCATTTCAATGAAGAGTGACGCAAGGCTATTGGAGAAGAGGTGGCCCGGCTCTTAGCGGCTGGGTTTATCATGGAAGTTTTTCACCCTAAGTGGTTGGCTAACCCTGTGCTTGTACTCAAGAAGAATGGCACATGGCGTATGTGTGTTGACTATACAGATCTCAACAAAGCTTGTCCAGCTGATCCGTTTGCTCTCCCCCGTATCAACCAGATCATTGATGCAACGACGGGTTGTGAGAGTTTGTGCTTCCTGGATGCTTATTCTTGTTATCATCAGATCAAGATGGCAGTTAAAGACCAAGAGAAGACTTCTTTCATCACACCTTTTGGAGCTTTCTGCTATGTTTCTATGCCTTTTGGGCTAAAGAGTGCTCAGGCGACTTATCAACGCTGTGTTCAGAATTGTTTTCACAGTCAGATTGGGTGCAACGTTCATGCTTATGTGGATGATATTGTGGTTAAGTCTAGGAAGAAGGAGACTCTCCTGGATGATCTGAAAGAAACTTTTGACAAACTCTGGGTCTACAAAATGATGCTTAACATGGCCAAGTGTGTCTTTGGTGTGCCTACAGGTAAACTGTTGGGGTTTCTGGTTTCAGAACGGGGCATTGAAGCTAACCCGGAGAAGCTAAAGGCCATCACTTCTCTTTCTAAGCTGGCGTGTATCAATGACGTCCAGCGTTTGGTGGGTCCTATTGCGGCTTTGAGCCAGTTCATAAGTCGCCCGGGAGAGAAGGCAATTCCCCTATACCAGATGATGAAGAAGACAAATCACTTTGTCTGGAGTGATGCTGGCAATGAGGCATTTGAGGCGCTCAAAAAACAGTCAGCTGAGCTGCCCATTCTTGCTGCTCCCATTGAAAAAGAGCCTTTGCTCATGTATGTGGCGGCTAATAATAAGGTACTCAGTGTAGCAGTTGTCGTGGAGTGCAAGGAGGCAGGTAAGGAGTACCCAGTTCAGCGGCCGGCTTACTATGTCAGTGAGGTCTTGACTGAGTCCAAGCAACGATATCCACATTGGCAGAAACTGGTGTTTGGGGTGTTCATGGCGAGTCGCAAGCTGAAGCATTATTTTCTCGGTCATCCTATTACGGTGGTCAGCTCTGCTCCTTTAGGTGATATTATTCAAAACATAGAAGCCACGGGCCGGGTTGCTAAGTGGGCAATTGAACTTGGACCTCATAATTTGAAGTATGTGCCAAGAACAGCCATCAAGTCTCAAGCTTGGGTGGATTTCATAAATGATTGGACAGAGTTATAGACACCTCAGGAGAAGCCTGACAACACATATTGGACAATCCACTTTGATGGGTCCAGGCAGTTGGAGGGCTCGGGGGCTAGAGTTATTTTGATTTCCCCACGAGGTGAAAAATTTTGTTATGTTTTAAGGCTAATGTTTCCTTGTACTAACAATGCAGCTGAGTATGAAGCTTTGCTCCATGGCCTTCGTATGGCTAAGGAAATGAATTTAAGCCGGGTCAGGTGCTCCCCATGGGATTAGCATATGGTCTTTTTATTCTTTTTACTGCTAGATTGAAACAAGAAAGTAAAGTACCATAACTCAAACTACTCTTTATTATATAACCCTCACACTCGATTACATAAATAGATAGATCACGAAACAACCACTCAAAACTAATTCATACTAAAAGTTTATTCTTCTAAATCACGAAATAACTAAGGATCGAACTAAGATAGGTAATGATGATAAAAGTGATGGTGATGCGATACCAGGGCACCTCCCCAAGCTTGGAACAAGCCAAGGGTGGTGCCCATACCCGTGTACTCAAGTTTCCTTCTTCGATGTTGATGGTGATGATGTAGTAGGCTCGTCCTTCGCCTTCCAAGGCATGGGTTCTCCATGAAATAAATAGGAACGAGTCCCCAGAATCCTGAAATCTACAGCTAGGCTCATCTTCTTAAATTTGGACTCATACTCACAAATTTGGTTTTGTAGGTCATAGATTTGCTCTTGGAGATGATCAACTCGATCATGCAGCTTGAAGATGGCTTCTGCAATGTCCTTGCTGTCCCACTTGTGCTCATGGATAAAATCTGTGATCATGGAGTGGTTGGCACTGAGTCCGCAATCCACCATCCCTTGACACTTGATGATCTCCTGTTCCACCGCCTCAAGCCTGACCTTCTCGCTCCCCTCCTTCTTCGCTCCTTGAACATCCCGGATGTGAAGCATCCCCTCACGAAACTCCATGGTTTGAGGGTGCTTCATCACCTTCGGAAGGTAGGGGTTGATGACGTTCGCATAGAACTTGTCCTTGGACGATATTGATGATGACATGACGATATAGATCTGTCAGAAAAATAGCCCGAAACAAGAACAGAGGAGAAACTTGCGATACAGAGGTCAAAACAACAAAACGTATATACAATGAATTTTTCCCTTGCACGACAAGTCTTCAAGAAGAAAATGGAGTCGGGAAAGTCCACGAGGGCCCCACAAGCCTGGGTGGCATGCCCCGGGGGGAGCCACATGAGCTTGTGGCCCCCTCGTGCACTTTCCTGGCTATCTCTTACTTTCCTAATTTTTTAAATATTCTGAAATGGTGAAAAAGTATTTTATGGAATTTTTGGAGTCGGTTTACTTATGGTATCACATACCTATTCCCTTTTCAGGATTCTGGAGCATTTCAGAAGGTTTCCCTTATGTGTTCCTCTGGTGTAATTGTTTGAATAATGTTGGTTTCAAGGTTAATGGGTGTACCTGAAATATAATGCTTAATTCTTTGCCCATTAACCACCTTCGGATTTGTCCCGTCGGCATTATTGATCTTGATAGCCCCGGTGTGATAAACTTCTTTGACGTTATATGGTCCTTCCAATTTGAAGACAAGTTTTCCTGCAAAGAATCTGAAACGAGAGTTGTTCAATAGAACTTGATCTCCAACATTAAATTCTTGTTTTTGAATTCTTTTATCGTGCCATCTTTTAAATTTTTATTTAAATAACTTGGCATTTTCATAAGCTTGTGCTCTCCATTCATCTAGAAAACTAACGTCAAATAACCTCTTCTCATCGGCAAGTTTGAAATCATAATTAAGTTCTTTGATTGCCCAATAAGCTTTATGTTCTAGTTCGAGAGGTAAATGATATGCTTTTCCATAGACCATTTTATATGGGGACATACCCATAGGATTTTTATAAGAAGTTCTGTATGCCCATAATGCATCATCAACTTTCTTAGACCAATTCTTTCTGGATCTATTAACGATCTTTTGCAAAATTAGCTTTATTTCTCTACTGCTCAATTCAACTTGACCACTAGACTGAGGATGATAAGGTGATGCAATTCTATGGTTGACATCATACTTAGCTAGAAGTTTACGGAATGCACCATGAATAAAATGTGAACCACCGTCGGTCATAAAATATCTAGGGACTCCAAACCTCGGAAAGATAACTTCCTTAAGCATTTTAATAGATGTGTTGTAATCAGCACAACTAGTTGGAATAGCTTCTATGCACTTAGTAACATAATCAACAACATCTAAAATATGAGTGTACCCATTAGAGAAAGGAAAAGGTCCCATTTAATCAAAACCCCATACATCAAATGGTTCAATAACAAGTGAATAATTCATAGGCATTTCTTGACGTCTACCAATATTACCAATTCTTTGAAATTCATCACAAGAAAGGACAAACTTATGTGCATCCTTGAAGAGAGTAGGCGAATAAATACCATGTTGCAATACCTTATGTGCAGTTCTATCTCCCGCATGGTGCCCACCGTAAGCCTCGAAATGACACTTCCTTAGGATCTGTTCCTGCTGATGCTCAAGTACACAACGTTTAATAACACCATCTACTCCTTTTTTGTATAAATGTGGGTCATCCCAAAAGTAATTTCTTAAATCAAAGAAGAAGTTTTCTTTTGTTGGTATGTGTAACTAGGTGGTATATATTTAGCAACAATGAAATTAGCATAGTCTGCATTCCAAGGATTGTTGCGAGAAGTAGACGCATTTACAATAACTAATTGCTCATCAGGCAAACTATCATCAATAGGCGGTGGGTCATCAAGAACACTTTCCATCCTAGACAAATTATCTACTATAGGATTCTTAGCTCCTTTTCTATCAACAATATGGAGGTCAAACTCTTGTAGTAAAAGCACCCATCTAATCAATCTAGGTTTAGCATCTTTCTTTTCTATAAGATATTTTAATAACAGCATGATCAATGTGAATAGTGCTACTTCTTGAGCTTGCGTTGATTTTTTCCCTTGAAGAGATAAGGGTGATGCAGCAAAGTAGAGATAAGTATTTCCCTCAGTTTGAGAACCAAGGTATCAATCCAGTAGGAGGTGCACGCAAGTCTCCAATCTATGCACCTGCACAAACAATCAAACACTTGCACCCAACGCGATAAAGGGGTTATCAATCCCTTCACGGTCACTTGCAAGGATGAGATCTGATAGAGATGGATATAAAAGATTACTAAAATGTAAAACAAAAGAGAAGTAAATAAATTGCAGCAAAGAAAAGTAAGCCATCCAAAAGGTCTTACTTGGCTCAAACACTAATTAAAACACCAAAACACAATTACTACAGAGGTAATAATGTGTATTTATAGAAAAACAAAACCAAAAACATAAAAATAAAATTGGGTTGCCTCCCAACAAGCGCTATTGTTTAACGCCCCTAGCTAGGCATAAAACATAGATCTAGGTATTGTCATAATAATAAGGGAGATCATCCATGCTCATCTCATACTCCCTTCTTTCAGCGGCAAGTTTCCTTTGTGGTAAGCAAAAATAATCAAAAGGGATAAATTTAATAGGATAAGGATCCCTAAGATCAAGTTTTGGGGGAATAGGTTCCTCCTTCGGCCCCTTGTATTTTATAATCAACTCATCATTATAAGCGTTCCTTTGGTGGAACGTCATAAGCCTATCTCTTGACACGAACCCTAATCCTTTGTTTTGTATAGCAAAATTATCATTGAGTTTAGAAATCTTATCAACCAAAACCTTGGTAGGGACCCTTTCTCTCAAATTTTCATTATAGGCAACATAGTTAGGAGATTGCAATCTCAATATTTCTTCTTGGTTAAAAAGGATCTCCTCTATGGGGGGACAACCACCATTTATTTTATAATGCGCAAAATTTTTACTAGCTTCTTTCATAATGAATCTAAACTCATGAGCTAGAAATATAGTGGCGACACGCTTAACAGAAGAATACTGAATATTGGAGAACTCTAGAAAAATCCTTTGTACGCATTGATGCATATGAACTAATTGTCTTTCAAGTTCAATTATGAGCAAAGTTATTGCATCCACAAGGCTATTAGTTTTATTAAGAATAGATCCTCCTAGCATAGGTAGCGTACCGGCACAAGTAAATAAATCTTGAATCACCCCTTTTCCAATAATATTACCGCTACCCACATGGAGTTTTTTAGTATGGATAATAGTGGGTTCTTCATGAGGATCATTATTGGCAAAATCATTAAAACCTTCCTCAAGATTATTGCTATCTTTTTCAACGATAAACTCCCCAGATTCAGACATGGTGGCAACAAACCGATCTAGCAAACGAGCAACCAAAAAGCAAACGAAAAGACGAACGGAAGAAGGGCAAAAAAAGGCAAATCTTTTTGTGTTTTTTTGAAATTGTTTTAGAAGTGGGGGAGAGGAAAACGAGAGGCAAAGGGCAAATAATGTAATGCAAGAGATGAGAGTTTATGGTGGGTACTTGGTAGGCTTGATGTAGAACCTCTCCGGCAACGGCGCCAGAAATTATTCCTGCTATTTCTTGAGCTTGCGTTGGTTTTTTCCCTTGAAGAGATAAGTATTTTCATTATAGGCAACATAGTTAGAAGATTGCAATCTCCTTATTTCCTCTTGGTTAAAAAGGATCTCCTCTATGGGGGGACAACCACCATTTATTTTATAGTGTGCAAAAATTTCGCTAGCTTCTTTCATAATGAATCTAAACTCATGAGCTAGAAATATAGTGGTGGCACGCTTAACAGAAGAATGCTGAATATTGGAGAACTCTAGAAAAATCCTTTGTATGCATGGATGCATATGAACAAATTGTCTTTCAAGTTCAATTATGAGCAAAGTTATTGCATCCGCAAGGCTATTAGTTTTATTAAGAATAGATCCTCCTAGCGTTGGTAGCATACCGGCACAAGTAAAGAAATCTTGAATCACCCCTTTTCCAATAATATTACCGCTACCCACACGGAGTTTTTTAGTATGGATAATAGTGGGTTCTTCATGAGGATCATTATTGGCAAAATCATTAAAACCTTCCTCAAGATTATTGCTATCTTTTTCAATGATAAACTCCCCAGATTCAGACATGGTGGCAACAAACCGATCTAGCAAACGAGCAACCAAAAAGCAAACAAAAAGACGAACGAAAGAAGGGCGAAAAAAGGCAAATCTTTTTGTGTTTTTCTGAAATCGTTTTAGAAGTGGGGGAGAGGAAAATGAGAGGCAAAGGGCAAATAATGTAATGCAAGAGATGAGAGTTTATGGTGGGTACTTGGTAGGCTTGATGTAGAACCTCCCCGGCAACGGCGCCAAAAATTCTTCCTGCTACTTCTTGAGTTTGCGTTGGTTTTTTCCCTTGAAGAGGAAAGGGTGATGCAGCAAAGTAGAGATAAGTATTTCCCTCAGTTTGAGAACCAAGGTATCAATCCAGTAGGAGGTACACGCAAGTCTCCAATCTATGCACCTGCATAAACAATCAAACACTTGCACCCAACACGATAAAGGGGTTGTCAATCCCTTCACGGTCACTTGCAAGGATGAGATCTGATAGAGATGGATATAAAAGATTACTAAAATGTAAAACAAAAGAAAAGTAAATAAATTGCAGCATGGTATATTTGGGTTTATAGATATGAAAATATATGATGGAAAATAGACCCGGGGGCTATAGGTTTCACTAGAGGCTTCTCTCTTGAATGAAAACATACGGTGGGTGAACAAATTATTGTCGAGCAATTGATAGAAAAGCGCAAAGTTATGACGATATCCAAGGCAATGATTATGAATATAGGCATCACGCCCGTGTCAAGTAGACCGACTCCTGCCTGCATCTACTACTATTACTCCACACATCGACCGCTATCCAGCATGCATCTAGAGTATTAAGTTCATAAGAACGGAGTAACGCCTTAAGTAAGATGACATGATGTAGAGGGATAAACTCAAGCAATATGATGAAAACCCCATCTTTTTACCCTTGATGGCAACAATACAATACATGCCTTGCTACCCCTACTTCGTCACTGGGTGAGGACACCGCAAGATTGAACCCAAAACTAAGCACCTCTCCCATTGCAAGAAGAACCAATCTAGTTGGCCAAACCAAACCGATAATTCGAAGAGAAATACAAAGATATCAAATCATGCATATAAGAATTCAGAGAATATTCAAATAATATTCATAGATAATCTGATCACACACCGCAAAAGAATAATACATCGGATAGATCTCCAAGAACATCGAGGAGAAAATTGTATTGAAGATCAAAGAGAGAGAGAGGAAGCTATCTAGCTACTAGCTATGGACCCGTAGGTCTGTGGTAAACTACTCACGCTTCATCGGAAGGGCAATAGAGTTGATGTAGAAGCCCTCCGTGATCGAATCCCCCTCTGGCAGGATGCCGAAAAAGGCCCCAAGATGGGATCTCACTGGTACAGAAGGTTACGGCGGCGAAAAAGTATTTTGGTGTACGCTTCTGGTCGTTTGGGAATATTTGGGAATTTATAGCGAAAGAATTAGGGTTGGAGGAGTCCCATGGGGCCCACAAGCCAGGGGCACGCCCCCTAGGGCGCGCCCTGAGGGCTTGTGGAGCCCTCGGGACTCTTCTGGCCCCCTCTACAAGTCTGCTCGGTGTCTTCTGGTCCAAGAAAAATCATCGTGAAAGTTTTATTCCGTTTGGACTCCGTTTGGTATTCCTTTTCTGTAAAACTCAAAAACAAGGAAAAAACAGAAACTGGCACTGGGCTCTAGGTTAACAAGTTAGTCCCAATAATAATATAAAATAGCATATTAATGCATATAAAACATCCAAAACAGATAATATAATAGCATGGAACAATAAAAAATTATAGATACATTGAAGACGTATCAAATAGTAACTTTAGAATCAACAATATAAGGTCTGAATTTATCACATGTAAACACAACTGCTAAAAAATTCTTTCTCGGTAGTAGCATAATTTCTTTGAGCACTATCTAAGGTCTTACTGGCATAATGAGTAACATTTAGTTTCTTATCAACTCTTTGACCTAAAACAGCACCAATAGCATAATCACTAGCATCACACATGATTTCAAAGGGTAAATTCCAATCAGGTGGTTGAACAACAGGTGCAGAAATTAATGCTTTCTTAAGTATTTCAAAGGCTACTGCACAATCATCATAAAAGATGGAACATCTTTTTATAGGAGATTAGTTAGAGGCCTAGAAATTTTATAGAAGTCTTTAATGAACCTTCTATAAAAACCAGCATGACCCAGGAAGCTCCTTATACCTTTAATATCTTTAGGACATGGTATTTTCTCGATTGCATCAAGTTTAGCTTTATGTACTTCAATACCTCTTTCAGAAATCTTATGACCAAGGACTACATGTTCATTTACCATAACTCCCAGTTCAAGAAGAGGTTGGTCTCTTCACTTCTCTGCAAAACTCGGTCAAGGTTGCTCAAGCAATCATCAAAACAAGTTTCGTAAAGGAAAAAATCATCCATGAACACCTCAACAATTTTCTCACAGAAATCAGAGAATATAGCAGTCATACATCTTTGAAAAGTAGTAGGTGCATTACATAAACAAAAGGCATACATCTATAAGCATAAGTTCCAAAAGGACAAGTAAAGGTAGTTTTCTCTTCATCTTCTTGTGATACAGGTATTTGAGAAAAACCAGAATAGCCATCGAGAAAGAAAAAGTTTGTGTGTGCTTAGACAATCTTTCTAACATTTGATCAATGAAAGGCAAAGGATAATTATCTTCTCTAGTAGCTTTATTTATTTTTCTAAAATCAATTACCATCCTATAACCGGTTACAATTCTTTGTGGGTTAAGTTCATTTTTATCATTAGGAACAACATTAATGCCTCCTTTCTTAGGAAAACAATGAACATGACTTACCCATATACTGTCAGCTATAGGTTAAATAATACCTGCTTCCAGAAGCTTTAATACTCCAGTTCTTACCACATCCTTCATTTTGGGATTCAAGCGACATTGATGGTAGACGACTGGTTTAGCGTCAGGCTCCATATTAATCTTGTGTTGACACAAAGTGGGACTAATGCCCTTAAGATCATCAAGTGTATATCCATTTGCAGCATGACACTTCCTCAAAGTTTTAAGTAATCTCTTTTCTTCATGCACTAAAAGGTTAGCATTGATGATAACAAGATATATCTTCTTTTCACCAAGATAAGCTTATTTCAATGTATCAGGAAGTTTTTTTAATTCAAACACGGGATCACTCTTAGGTGGAAGAGGATCTCCCAAAGTTTCAACAAGAAAATTATGTTTAATGATAGGTTCTTGCTTAAAGAATATGTCACCTATTTCATTTCTTTCATTCATATGCATATCATTCTCATAGTCTAGCAAATATTGCTCTACTGGATCAGTAGGAGGAACAACAATTGAAGCAAGACTAGTGATTTCATCTTTACTAGGCAATACTTTATCATGAGGTTGCTTACTAAACTTGGAGAAGTTGAATTCATGAGATAAATCACCAAAATGAACACTGACTATTTCCCTAGCACAATCCAATTTTTAGCATTAACAGCTTTCAAGAAAGGTCTACCAAATATAATGGGACAAAAATCATCTTGTGGTGATCCAAGAACTAGAAAATCGGTAGGGTATTTGATCTTACCACACAAAACTTCAACATCTCTAACAATCCCAAGTGGTGAAATAGTGACTCTGTTTGCAACTTAATAGTAACATCAATATCTTCTATCTCAATAGGTGCAATATCATGCATGACTTTTTGATATAAAGTAAATGGAATAGCACTTACGCTAGCACCCATATCACATAAACCATGATAACAATGATCTCCAATTTTAACAGAAACAACGAGCATGCCAACTACAAGTTTGCTCTTATTTAATTTATCTTGTTTAGCAATCCTCGTTGCTTCCTCATAGAAATAAATAACGTGTCCATTAATGTTGTCAACCAAAAGGTCTTTGACTATTGCAACATTAGGTTCAACTCTAATTTGTTCGGATGGTTTAGGTGTTTTTACATTACCCTTATTAACCATAGTTGTAGCTTTAGCATGTTCCTTAATCCTAACAAGGAAAGGAGGTTTCTCAATATAAGTAGTAGGCACAACTGGATCAACATTATAAATAATTGTTTCGGCTTTAGCTATAATAGGTTCTTGGCAAATTTCTTCAATAGGGGGATGAAATTTAAACCACTTCTCCTTAGGTAGATCATCATGAGCAGTAAAAGATTCACAGAAAGTAGTAACTATCTTAGAGTCAAGTCCATATTTTGTGCTAAACTTATGAAAAGCATCCGTTTCAATAAAAAAAAATTAACACAATCATATTCAAGATTTATACCTAACTCATTACCTGTGTTGATTTCCCAATCTTCAGAGTTGTGTTTAATTCTTTCAATAAGATCCCATTTGAATTCAATAGTTTTCTTCATAAAAGAACCAGAAGAAGAAGTGTCAAGCTTCGCTTTATCATCATTAGAAAGCCGAGCATAAAAGTTTTGTAATATCATTTCTCTTGAGAGCTCATGATTGGGGCATGTGTGCATCATATATGTAAGCCTCCCCAAGCTTGAGCGATACTTTCTCCTTCGTGAGACCAAAAATTATACATATAATTCCGATCACGATGAACCAGATGCATAGGATAAATTTTTTGGTGGATTTCCAGCTTCAATCGATTCCAATCTCATGTTCCAATATCATCCAATAGCCTATACCAAGATAATGATTCTCCCCCCCCAAAGATAAAGGGAATACTTTCTTCTTAAATCCATCCTCGGATAAACTGCAAGCTTAAACAATCCACAAATTTCATCTATATAGATTAATTGCATATCAGGATGTGTTGTTCCATCTCCTGCATACGGATTAGCTAGTAGTTTTTCAACATACCCAAGGGAATCTCATAATAAATATTTTTAGTAGGTTTAGGGGCAGCTTTTACCACTTCTGGTTGAGGTGAAGATACCCCGAATAAACCCCTCAACGAATTATTTTCCATAATGACAAGTGATGACCCACAAGTATAGGGGATCAATCATAGTCCTTTCGATAAGTAAGAGTGTCAAACCCAATGAGGAGCAGAAGGAAATGACAAGTGGTTTTCAGCAAGGTAATTCCTGCAAGCACTGAAATTGTCGATAACAGATAGTTTGATAGCAAGATAATTTGTAACAAGTAATAAGTAGTAATAGTAACAATAGGTGCAGCAAGGTAGCCCAATCCTTTTTGTAGCAAAGGACAGGCTGAAACGGTTTCTAATAATAAGTAAAGCATTCTCGAGGACACACGGGAATTTCATCTACTCACTTTCATCATGTTTGTTTGATTCGCGTTTGCTACTTTGATAATTTGATATGTGGGTGGATCGGTGCTTGGGTGTTGTTCTTACTTGAACAAGCCTCCCACTTATGATTAACCCCCCTCGCAAGCATCCGCAACTACGAAAGAAGAATTAAGATAAAATCTAACCATAGCATTAAACATATGGGTCCAAATCAGCCCCTTACGGAATAGCGCATAAACTAGGGTTTAAGCTTCTGTCACTCTAGCAACCCATCATCTAATAACTACTCCACAATGCATTCCCTTAGGCCCAAAGATGGTGAAGTGTCATGTAGTCGACGTTCACATAACACCACTAAGGGAATCACAACATACATATCATCAAAATATCAAAGGAATATCAAATTCACATGATTACTTATGACAAGACTTCTCCCATGTCCTCAAGAACAAAAGTAACTACTCACACAACATATTCATGCTCAAGATTAGTGGAGTAAAAAATATCATAATGGATCTGAACATATAATCTTCCACCAAATAAACTGGCTAGCATCAACTACAAGATGTAATAACACTAGTAGTCACCCAGAGGTACCAATCTGAGGTTTTGATACAAAGATTGAACACAAGAGATGAACTAGGGTTTAGAGATGAGATGGTGCTGTTGAAGATGTTGATGGAGATTGGTCCTCCCAAGGTGAGAGGGTTGTTGGTGATGACGATGGCTTCGATTTCCCCCTCCCGGAGGGAAGTGTCCCCGACAGAATCGCTCCGCCGGAGAGCAAAAGTGCTCCTACCCAAGTTCTGCCTCAAGACGACGGAGCTCCGTCCCAAAAGTCCTCTCCTTCTTTTTTTATGTCAAAAGACCTTATGTACCAGAAGATGGGCACCGGAGGTGGGCTAGGGCCCCCACTACCCACCAGGGCGTGCCAGGGGGGCAGGCATGCCCTGGTGCCTAGTGGGCACCTGGGTGGACCCCTATGGTATTTCTTTTCTCCAATATTTTTTATATATTCTAAAATAATTCTCCGTAAAATTTCAGCTCATTTGGAGATGTGCAGAATAGGTATCTCTGACATAGTTTTTCAGGTCCAGAATTCCAGCTGCCGGCATTCTCCCTCTTTGTGTAAACTTATTATGAGAGAAAAGGCATTAGAATTACTCCACAAAGTGTTATATTGTATAAAAACACTATAAATGACAGTAGGAAAACATGATGCAAAATGGACGTATCAACAAGTAACAGTAAATTTCAGCATGTAATAAAAATGTTTCCTTACCAAATTCCACTTACCAAAGGCGCTTCACTCCCTGGCAACAGCGCCAGAAAAGAATCTTGATGACCCACAAGTATAGGGGATCAATCATAGTTCTTTTGATAAGTAATAGTGTCAAACCCAACGAGGAGCAGAAGGAAATGACAAGCGGTTTTCAGCAAGGTATTCTCTACAAGTACTGAAAGTAGCGGTAACATATAGTTCTGTAGTAGGATAATTCGTAACAAGTAACAAGTGGCAATAGTAACAAAGTGCAGCAAGGTGTCCCAATGCTTTTTATAGTAAAGGACAAGCCGAAATGTTCTCTTATATTAAGCAAAGCGTTCTCGAGGACACATGGGAATTATTGTCTAGTCACGTTCATCATGTTTAGTTGGATCGTGTTCGCTACTTTGATAATTTGATATGTGGGTGGACTAGTGCTAGGGTGCTATATGAACAAGCAACCCTCTTATGATTACCCGCTCCCGCAAGCATCTGCAACTACGAAAGAAGAATTAAGATAAATTTAACCATAGCATGAAACATATGGATCCAAGTCAGCCCCTTACGGAATAATGCATAAACTAGGGTTTAAGCTTCTATCACTCTGTCAACCCATCATCTACTTATTACTCCCCAATGCCTTCCTTTAGGCCCAAGTATGGTGAAGTGCCATGTAGTCGTTGTTCACATGACACCACTAAAGGAAGAACAACATACATATCATCAAAATATTGAACGAATGCCAACTTCACATGATTACTTATAACAAGACTTCTCCCATGTCCTCAAGAACAAAAGTAACTACTCACAAATCATATTCATGTTCAAGATCACAGGTGTATTGAATATGCTTAAGGATCTGAACATATAATCTTCCACCAAATAAACTAACTAGCATCAACTACAAGATGTAACCAACACTACTAGCACCCCACGGGTACCAATTTGAGGTTTTGGACAAAGATTGAATACAAGAGATGAACTAGGGTTTGAGATGAGATGGTGCTGGTGAAGGTGTTGGTGAAGATTGGTCCTCCCACGATGAGAGGGTCGTTGGTGATGTTGATGGCTTCGATTTCCCCCTCCCAGAGGGAAGTATCCCCGGCGGAATCGCTCCGTCGGAGAGCAAAAGTGCTCCTGCCCAGGTTCCGCCTCGAGACGGTGGCGCTTCGTCCCAAAAGTCTTCTTCTCATTTTTTCTAGGTCAAATGGCATCACATAGGAGAAGGAGGGCCACAGAGGCCTGCTGGTGGGCCCATAAGCCTGGGTGGCGCGCTCTAGGGGAGCGCCGCCTGAGCTTGTGGCTTACTGGTGGGGCCCTTCCTGGTGATTCTTCTTCTAGTATTTTTTATTAATTCCAAAATAACTCTTCGTAAATTTTCAGGTCATTTGGAGCTCTGGAGAACATCTATCTCTGCTGTAGCTTTTTCAGGTCCAGAATTCCAGTTGCCGACAATTTGCCTCTTCATGTAAGTATTGCAAATTAAGAGAGAAAAGGCATTAGAATAGCATCTTAAATTTATATAATGACCAGAAATTTAATAAATAATAGTAGGAAAACATGATGCAAAATGTACGTATTAGTCGGGTTTGCAAAAGCCATCCATCACTTGGAAGCTTGATGCCTTTCACACACTAAAGGTCATTTGGCAACAAGCTGTGTCGGCGAATCTCTGGATATGGTGCTTCATGAAACCCATGGTACGATGTGTAAACACACTCCCCCCTGGCGAATGGAAATGACATAGCACGATAATCATCGCTGGTGATATGTCCGATGATTGGTTGGATGATCGGATAATTGAGCCGAGGAACAGGGAGTGGTTGCTGAGGCTGTAAACCCACTTCCAATTGAATATGCCTGGCCCAACAGGGCTGGGATCTTTCTCAAACACGAAGCAGCCATAGCCATCACAGTTGTGAATGCTCCACGCATTGTACTGCATGTGGTTTGATGAAATGGTTGGGTCACTTTGGTACATGCGAATAAGCATCAAATGCCCACCATCAGTTGAACGAGTGATAAACCACCACCCACTGGCTGCTATATTTCTAGGTGCTGGAATTGCAAAGGCCAGGGCATTTGCGTCTATTGCAACAAATCAAATTGGAGACCAAAGGGACAAAAATATACAATCATGTTGAGAGTATGTGAGGAATTAGGATTATTATAACAGTGACACAGATCATAGCAAGAGAATTGCAATGTTGTGGTCATAATCATACCCTAATTTTAAAAAAATGCCAATGGCTTTCATATTCTAGCAATATGTCATGGTTCAAATATCATGTAAAAATGAGAGGAAAACAGTTATGTCAGGGCCTACTCATATTCTATCATAACAGTTAGATGCCAATTGTTCTCATATCAACTCTAACAATAACATGCATGGTTATAAAAATCTTGGGAATGAGAGGAACATATAGCAATCACGTGGCTATACTCATAATATCTATTCTAACAATCATTAGATGCCAATTGTTCTCATATCAACTCTAACAATAACATGTGTGGTCATAAAAATCTAGGAAATGAGATGAACATATAGCAATGATGCGGTTATACTCATACTATCTATTCTAAATTTCTAACAATCAACAGGCATTCACATTCATATGGTAAAGATGAGATGAGATACAACAATTACATGACAATAGATTCCACCAGTATATGCAGCCAATCTCCGCGTCCACCGCGTAAACGATGCCATCGTGCACTATAGCATTAGACAAAAATGGAGGGTAAACATGATTGATGATGAGCCATAACCATGTATGGTGACTGGATTACAGATAGACTAATTCCCCATCGAAGAAGGTAATGAGCTTGTAATCTATGTAGTCTTCTGATGCTGTGGGCACTTCGTAGATTACAACCTTCAGCAAACGGAGGTCCAACCAAGTGCTCGACGCCTCTCGTGCGTAGTATGTAGGAGTGGGCGGTGGGCCGCGAGGCTTGATGTCGAAAGTACCCAACAATGGAAGGGTGGTCTTTCACTGGTTGTAGATATCCACAAGATGCCATAGACTACCCGATTCGTTGATGAGGACGATCCAGTTGGCCTTCACGCTTGCCAAGTAGTGGCGGCACATGAAGGACAAGTGGGCGGGGAGTTGGTAGCATGTCCAGGGGCATGAGGCAACCTCCATAGGATCGCCACATTGGTGTCTGGGCCACTTGTGAGGATCGGGCATCAGCAAGTAGGGTGTCTTGAAAAGGGTCGGCCGGCTGCCGACGAGTAGATGGTGCATAGACGCCGAGCATGCGGGCAGATGCATGGTGCTGAGAAGGTCAATACGATTACAGATCTGCTCCAAGAGAACATCAAGGAGGGAATTCCAATTGCGGCTTTGCGTGTCAGTCGATTCTGCCATTGGTTTTTTTAGGGCGGTGAGTGATTGGGATTTTCAGTGCGTGCGGGCGGGCGAGCGAAGGAGATGGCGTGTGTGAGTGAGCAGTGAGCGGGGGAAGATGGTGCGCACGAGCATTCGAGGAAGATGGCACGGGCGGGCGAGCAGTGAGCGGGGGAAAATGGTGTGTGGACGAAGATGGGGAAGAGAGGATGAAGAAGAGGGAGACATGGGGAAGAAGGTGCATTAAATCTCAATTCTACTAGTACTACTAGTATATACCGTCCTTCGGAGTGTAAATAGTTAAGCCGATGACATGTGGGTCTACCTCAAGCGGGCCCATATGTTAGTTAATGGAAGAGAGAGGTGCGTACACGTAATTGCGGAAGCGTGATCCACTGGCAAACATGATCGCACTGTAGGGTAAGGCTGATTTAGTAACACCAACACGCTGGCTCAGCTTATTAACTAAGTGTCCCATCTTCTGCAGTGTGTATTGTCACTTCACTGTGAAGACTAGTTGAATAGTTTTATCTGACCACTGGGGAATAATGGATCGCAAAGACTTCTTATCTATTTATGCCTCTACTCTCATCCTATCCAACAACAAGAACCATTGTCCAAAGCTCCCGATGCTAATTACGTAGCACCTACTCCCTCCTTTCGGTTTATATACAACTCGATTCAAAAATTTCACCAACCAAGGTAGTAGTAGATGATGAGTGCCAGAAGTTTTTTTTTTGCAAAAGTACTCAATTAATGGGCTCGTTTTTGTCAAGAAAATTGTGTTTACCAACGTATTAATTGCAATGCATGCGTGCATGCGTGAACAACAAATGACCAAAACTTTTACATGCATGGGTGAGTTTTCTCTTAATTCTCGCATGCAACATTTTAATGAAGTTTGAAATATGAACATGTGAATGGGAGGGACTAGAACCCTCATGCATGCATGCAATACTCACACGTACACATGCACACATGCAACACTCACCCATCCATGCGGCACACAACACACGACGCAACACACATGCTCACGCTCAAGTGCTCAACCTACACATGCATGCACACACATACACAACCAGGGTGGTTCACGCTCAAGGGTTGGAGTCCCGTCGCGCCTGTGACAAGTTTTGTTTAACTTATTTCTTTCCTCTGCCAACATCTCATTTCCTGATTTGTCTTAACTGATTTTGCCAATGGTACAGACAATGCCATATTATGTTAATGCTATTTTAAATTGTATCTCTGAATTTGCCAATATAAAATGGGATGGAACTGACAGCACACTGACCATCATTGCTTATATTTTTTTGAATCCTGTTATCTGTCTCCTTGTTTATCTTTCAGAGTAATATCTCTGACGCTAGGCAGAACTATAAGGAAGATAGTGAGCCAAACCCATTGCTGGCACCTATCACTTATATTGCAGTGAAGAAGGAAACCATCTTGAAGAGAGCGAGACAGCCCCAAATTCATGTCTTTATGAAGACAGTGAGTTCAAGCTACTCACCAGTAGCTGTGACTCAAGCTCGATGAAGTTGATGCATGAATAAGTTCGACTTCTTCAGTCTCAACTTCAAGCGCAAAGACTTGGTTTAGCTCAGCTCCGACTTGAAGTCCATTCTCTAAAGAAGATCACAGCGGACAACCGTGCATACTATATTGCTAAGCGGCTACAGCTGGAGGATATAAGGTCCAGACAACTGAGGTCTCATTAGCTTGCTTAGCTGGTTGCGCTGCAGCTCCCGAGCAGGGCTAACGTTTCTTGAACTATGTTGAAGTGCTGTTAGTTCTGTATATTATTTTGTCGGTGCGTTTATTTGCGCTGGTGGCGATCTTTGATGCCCAGTGTATGTAATATGTGGTATGGTTGCGCTTTATTATCACTGGTGATGAACTTTGATGCCCAGTGGATGTAATATGTTGTGATTTCTTTATTGTATAGTCTAGGTTTATTCTTAGTCAGTATGCTATAATTTAGGTTGAAATCTTGAATAGAGCTCAACGGCCCAATACGTTGTCGATCCGTTAGCTTTATATAAAAAGAAATTATGCTACGCAAATGGTCCAGCCCGTAACTCGCTATATATGGGCCGAAATGTGGGCCTATAATCATCTTGGGCCATTGGCAGGCCTAAACGCAAAGTAGTTTCGGGCCTTTAACAGGCCGAGTAAACCGTGGGCCTTAGTTGGGCCAGAAAATACTATCGGCTTTTAACAAGCTAGAAAGTAGATTGGGCCTGAATTGTGTCAGACAATTCGCGGACCGACATCAGACCGAAATGTTCCTCGGCCCATGATTGGCCCAATTACATGACGGGTCATTAACATGCCAACATTTATCTCGGGCCTTGGTTGGCCCTATCACATTATGGGTTGTAAGCAGGCCAGATGCAAAGCGGGCCATAATTAGGCCCAACTATATCACGGGCCTTTAGCACGCCGATAGTCAGGTTGGGCTAAAATTATCCACGAAGACTATGGGCCGTTAAGAGGCTGAAAGTCACATCGGACCGGGAATGGGCCCAAATGCAGCATGGACCGTTAAATGGCCGAAAGTGAAAAGGGCCAAAAATAGCCCAAATGCACCAAGGGCCACTAACATGCCGAATCAAATATTGGGCCAAACTGGGTCAACTGTTAAATAGGCCTTTAACAAGCCAAAATACAAACCGGGCCTTTAAGGGGCCCAAAAGCACAGTAGACTGTTAACAGGCTGGATCTGATATGGGCCGCAATTTGGCCAAAAACATGGCAGGCTGTTAATGGCCTAATCTTATGGGCCTTTGGTTGGGCCGGCCCGTTTAACTTGAATGGGCCACTATTGGGCCATGCCACGTGTGGACGTATCATAGGCGCCTCTTGTCCATTAAATGGATGACATCTGTTGCAATGCAGAGCTGACATGTGGTTCCGTTGGTGAATGAGAATTTTACACATGGAAAATTGCCATTGGTCCGGGCTGTTAATGGGTTATCGGGTCCAAAACCGGCACCCGATAGCTTAACGGCGACCCGTTATGGTGGATACAATGTGTCGGTTACCCTTGACGAAATATTTCCATGACGCGCCATTTATCGTCATGGAGGTGTATACATGCGTGACAGAAAACATGACCTACTTTGACAAACACGTATCATCAAGGAAGTTTTTTTCTAGTGTTGGTCTTCGTCACCTCGAAGAGGCAGGTGGGCTCATGAAGTCAACTGCGTGGAGGCACTGTTTAGAAGACATTTTGTTGAAACCGCTTCAAGATCAACGATTGAAGATGATGTGCAGCTCATATAAGCCCAAATTGCTACTAGCTTGAAGACCGATTAAGGGGATACTAATGGTGCCCCGGCTAAGGGGCCTCTCACCACATCGACTCCCGGCTTGGTAGGCCGGGCTGACGACCAATAAGTCGGTTCCGCCCTTCGAGCGGCCCATGGCGAGATACATGAAAACTCTGGAAGCCTTAACATTCAAGACAAGTACTCCATATCGGTGGAGGACTCTACCTCCACCGATGTAGCCGACTGGGACTCTTGTAATCCTAGGAGCCATTATCTTATGTAAGCCGGGGTTCGAGCTAGTCGATAGAACACATCTTGACAAAATAAGAAATCTCTTGGTAGATACTTGTACTTTGTACTTACTCCAACGAAATAAACACAAGCAAGACGTAGGGTATTATCTCTTCGGAGAGCCCGAACCTGGGTAAAATCCCCGTGTCTCTGTTACCATCGTTCCAAGACATCTAGCTTAGCATCCCATACCTCGAGATCTGCCAGTTTAGGTTCCATCAATGTCGGCCTTGGGTCGGTGGTGGTTAACGACAATGGATCTAGAGGCAGATTTAGAGGTGATTCACACCAGTGGAGGGCGATGGTGGTTCGGTTGACAAGGCAGAGGGGCTATTCAGGGCCATGGGTTCCATTTACTGGCGAGGTCGGGCCGCCGAAAACAGAGGTTGCATGGGGGCAGGTGGAGTGGCTGCAGAGCAATCGTGGTGGAGATGCTCATTTTAGGCCTGTCGGTGGTCAGAACTGAGCTCATGCTGGGAAACGTAATAGAAAACAAAAAAATCGCGCTATGATAACCCAGGAACAATATGAAGCTGCATAAACGGTTTGGATCATGATCGTTACCAACTCCGAGTTGCAGCAGAAGAAGACGAGTCGGTGTAGATCATACTTGGAGTCCCTCGAACCATAGATGAACGATCCCATGAACTGTCCATGAATGATCCCCCGAATGGAAGACCGAAAGCACATCCTCTCTACTTGGTTGCAAGCGTACGGTCTTCACTATCCGGCAGCGCTTCACCGTCCAGAGCTAATCGTCACCGTAGAATTAGAGGGAGGATATTAGAACCACACTAGGCTTCTAATTATGAGGATTATAGGATCTAGGTCAAGCTCTAATTGACTAACTAGGATCAACTAGAACTAGAACTAGAGAACTAGAGGAGGCTCCAAAACTTGTATGTCCAAATAGCACCAAAGCCTCTAGTATATATAAGTTGGAAGGAGAGGAGGGGCTGCAACACAAGGAGGGAAACCCCTCCTTGGGGCGCCGGCCAAAGGGAGGAGGAGGAGTCCTCCCCCCCACTCCAATTCGGCCTTCCCACTTGTAAAAGTGGGGCGCCTCCCCTATTGGGACATGTTGGCCCAATTCTCCTTCCACCACTCAGCCTTTTAAGGCCCGTTGATATTAAATTAAATATCAAAGCCTCCTATCAATTACTATAACCTTTTATTATTAATTTAACATCAATGGAACCATTTCCCACCTATATATTATTTATCGAGAATACCGGCATTGCCTGATAAACTCTGAAACCCTTTCGATGACCCTGAAACACTTCTGATTCCTCTCGAAACTATTTTGAATATTAATGAAAAATTCTACAAATAAATCCTTGATACTCTCATCCTACTAATAGTCAGCAAATCATGATTACCTTAAGCTTGTGACCCCGTAGGTTCGGTAAAACATAGACATGAATGAAACCCCTTTGTTCACTGACTGATAGCGGAATCATGGACGTCCATATCGATCCCTATGATTACACGAATGCCATTTGAGTGAACCTTTCATTATCATGTGATGTTCCCTTTACTTCACGATACTTTACAAAACCCGAGATGCATCGGTATCCTCCTGAGTCATACACATGCTCATTATACCGTTATTCTCATTACCAATTTTGTTCTTCTTTTTCGTTGAAGTGTTTCGGCATCCCCCGTGACATAGTCACCTTTGTCTGGCGAGGCAATGATTGATGCCTTCACACCGAGAGGGCCCTAAGAATATCTCTCCATCGTCGGAGGAGCAAATTCCACTCTCGAGTTATCTAGTCCCTTGTCAAACTTTTCGATGAACTTGTAAGTTGTCGTTATGATCACCGTGTTATAGAATATGTTTGAGAAACCCCAAAGTCCATCGTATGGTAGGAAGTGACTACGATACTCTCATGGTCTATGGAACTAAAACACATGTTAACACTCCATGTTATAACAATTAATTTCAGACGATATTATCTCAAAGTATAACAAACAAGTTTGGGTCAATTCAATATGATCGTTCTTCTAACGCCATACTCTCAATGTTGTTTTAGGACTATACACTTAACGATATCCTAAGATCTGGAAAAAAATGATCACCAACAATAATTGAGCCAGTCTTATAGGCAAGACGAGGAACCTATTCTTTACGGTTTATCATTCCACACATGCATATGAGTTTTCTAGTGAATCGCATATTCCAGGATCAAAGCAGTTATAGCATGAAATATAAACTCTTAATTATGAAAATGGAAATATAATACTACAATATTATTGCCTTTAGGGCATATTTCCAATAGTCTCCCACTTGCACTAGAGTCAGTAATCTAGTTGCATAGTTTATTTTAACACCTATGCCTTATCCGATGTTGCTCATGCCTTGTGGTGGAGTCTTCGTCATTGGTTTTGACACATTCAAAACTAATATTTGTGTTAGTCATGTATGATTTTTATGTAGGATCTTGATTCCTTTTGCTTTGAGCAATGGCACAATTATTCACTATGCAGTGTCACTGGTTTCATCGCATTTGGGACCACACCAACTATATCAAGACACTTCTTGGTTCATACTACTTTACATCTGATGCTTTCAACATATTATTCTTACATTATGGAATCCACAATATTGTTCATTCTTGAAAACTATTCCAAACAATTATTTTATGATAGCCCTATAGTAATTTATATCAGTCATGAAGCTGGTGTTCGTGTAACCATTCCCAACGGACTTCTTCATCTCCTCTATAGTGAAGGATCAAGTCCTTTGTCCTTCTGAGGTACTTAATTATATTAACAATTACCTAGTGAGCCAATCTAGGATCACTTTGGTACCTGCTACTAAAACTTAGTACATAAAAACATTTGGCCTTATACATATCATAACATTCATGATGGATTGAATTATCCACTTATCTGTACATGCTTATCAACTGTCTTAGGAGATTGATTTCTTCTAAGCATCATGTTATGTGACATTGGGAGAAAACACATTCTCCATTTTAAACCTTGTCAATGTATTTAATTCAGCTTAGCGCAATCAGACGTCTTGATCTATCTTTATTGATCTCTTATGTCCAATAATTTGCTCTACTTAATCTTTCATTGGAAATATATTCTTCACAATCTTTTATTGTGCTTATAAACTTTACATTATTTCCAATCTACAATATGTCATTTACATATAAGATCAAAAATTCTATATAGCTCCCACTGAACTTCATATATACACAAATTTCTTCATCATTTTAACAAAATCAAACCTTTTTTACTATTTCTTTAAAATGTTGATTATAGCTCCTTGATACTTACGTTAAACCATATAAAGACCTTTTGAAGTTTGCAAACCCACCCGGTATCATGTGGATCCACAAATTTTTTCGATTGTATCATCTATACATCCTTTCCATTTAGGAAACTAGTTTTGATGTCCATTATATTTACTTCATACCTTGTGGAGGATCAACCAAGTTCCAAACTTAATTGTCATATATGAACTCTATACCTTCTGGAGGATCAACCAAGTTCCAAACTTAATTGTCATATATGAAATCTATACCTTCTGGAGGATCAACCAAGTTCTAAACTTAATTTTATATGAACCCCATTTCGGTGTGCATGGCTATAAGCCATTCCTTTGAGCTGGGCGCCACCATGCTTCCTTGTAGTGCATAGGTTCATCTTCTTCTAATATGAATATCTCATTGTGAGATTATTCAGGAGGTTAACTCTTCCTGATCTATGCAGTTCAGTTACAAGCTTTAACTAGAGATTCTATAGCTGGTGTAGTAACTATGGCTCAATTGTGCGGATAACTTTCAGAACTTCTGTTTTGTTAATCCCGCTTACTTTCGCCAGAGATTCAATAATCTTATCAAGTTGCACTGTCCTCCCACTTATCTCTTTAGCAAGAAAACTCATTCTCGAAAAGTGTTCATTCTTTGTGACAAACACTTTATCCTTTGAACTTTTGGTAGAAGGAATACCCAATTATGTCTTCGAGATCACCTACAATATTAGCATTTATCTGGATCGTGTACTCCATAACTCATATGGTGTCATCTTGCCAAATAATTAGAAGGTGCTCTGTTTAGTGCATATGTTGTTGTTTCAAGTGCATATCCCCAAAATTAATAAAAGCAGATCGGTAATAAACAATTCCACAATTATTCGAGTGTTTTGCTAAACTCATGACTTAGATAATTTTCTTCATGATTTGAAGAACCTTTTATCTTTTGTCATAATGATCCATATCTTCATTTTGAATTTTTTGAACCTTTCAAATATTTCATTCTGAATTTCTTTGAACCTTTCAAATATTCCAGACTTATATCAAGTAAATCATATTTACTCAAATCATAAATGAAGTATAATTATTCACTGCGCCCTAGTTTGCTCATCGGACCCCATACATCACTATGTATTTTTTCAATTTGATTCAAAATCAAAACACTTGAATACTTCATCTACATGAAGATTATTTTCCAATATAACCAAGCAGTGCCACATTAAAGTGGTTTTTATCAGTCTTCTCAAGACATTTAGCATTAATGTTATAGAAACTTTCAATTTAAGATTCATGAATAAACCACCAATAATAGAGGTAAATCCAAAATATATTCTTATAACCACTTGAACAACCATTGTTTAAAACTTATAAGAATATCCGCCACATAACTCAAAACATAATGTTTTACACAACTCCAGAATGAAATAACCATTATTCGGTCCTAATATAAATCTGTAAGATAAACTAAAAGCATGACTTCAACAGTCTTGAGTAGCGATTCCATCACCAGTCCCGATTTGCATCACGACTTCATTCCTTCTCAACTTGTGAGCTTTCTGTAGTTCCTACATCAGTTTGCAAATGAGAGAAACCAATCAGTATCAAATACTCATGACATACAGGAAATCAACAAGTAGAATAACATTAACTTTGTATAACTTTTATACCTTTACCGAAAGAACCATTCTTCTTCTTATCTGTCAAGTACTTCTTGCAGTTTGGCTTCCAATGTCCTTTCTGCTTGTAGTAGAAACATTCAGTCTCCTTAGTGGCTCCACCCATGTTCCTCTTATGAGATACAGTCTAACCGGAGCCAGTAAACTATTTCTTGGACTTTCCCTTCTTTTTGAGACTGACAGTCTTGTTGACCATCAATACTTGTTTGTTCTTCTGCATTCCATCTTCCACAGTTTTGAGCATACTGAACAACTCGTTTGCACTTTTCTCCATCCCGTTCATGTTGTAATTCATGATAAAACCATCGTAAGATGGGGGGAGTGAAGCAAGCACAATATTTGTAAAGAGTGTTGGAGGAATTCCAAATTCCAGAGAAGCCAGTCTATCAGCATAGCCAACTGTAACACCCCTGTACTAATGAGCTACAGTAACCCCTGTGATTAAGCTGATCATTTTGCTAAATAGTGCTTGATCATCTTTGTTTCTACCTCTTTTCAATTTCCATCTGAATTTGAATTCAAATAGCAAGTGAACTTGAGAAGTTTTCAAACATGAAAACTAAAATGTTCATGTGGCAAATATTCCATAACTAATTATGGTGGTGAACGAACACTTTTATAAAGTGTTTAAATGCCTTATAATCATTAAAATAGTGGCCTAGACAATAATTTAAATGCTTTTTAAATTATAAAAGTTGCTAAACTATTTTATTTTGGTGCCAAACTAAATGCGGCAGTGGCCTAATTTATAATGATATTTTAGGTGCAAGCTTGGTATTTTATAAAACATAAATCATTTGAAAAGAATTAGAAAATATAAAAGTTTTAAAAAAGAAAAAGTAAATTCAAAAGAAAGAAAAAGGGAGCCCCTGCCCCCTGCACGGCCCAGCCAGCCCAACTCCCCCACCCGGTCGCCTTTGCCCCCCCCTGTTCCTCCGACCGAGCGTCAACGCGCGCTCCCTCACCACCAAGCCGCCTCGCCGGCGACCCCGGTGGGGATAAGGAACCCCCTAGTGGCTCGAGCCCTTTCCCCTTGAGGGAGTCCTGGACTAGGGGGTCCTCGGGTGCCGACCTATCTCTCATGGGCTGGACAGTCGGGCTGCACTATAGCTGCTAGAAGGCGGACTATTGGACAACGTCATATCTGGACAGGAGACCTTTTGTGCCTTGGTGTGTATTCCAAGGGAAGATAGGAGATTCGGCATGTTTATCCTCTTGTTGTAACCGACCATGTGTAACCCTAGTACCCCTGGTGCCTATATAAACCAGAGGGTTTAGTCCGTAGAGGCTAGCTTGAACAACCATCATCCTACTAGACTAGGGTTTAGTTCATCTGATCTCGTGGTAGATCGACTCTGTAATCCTCATATGCACAAGCAGGACGTAGGGTTTTACCTCTTAGAGAGGGCCCGAACCTGGGTAAACATCGTGTCCCTCGTCCCTTGTTCCCCATTGATCCAAGATTCACAGCTCGGGACCCCCTACCCGAGATCCGTCGGTTTTGACACCGACATTGGTGCTTTCATTGAGAGTTCCACTGTTGGATCGCCAAAGGATCGATGGCTCGCCTGATCATCAGAGACGGCATCAACACCGGGGACATCTTCGTCCCCAGGCAACCTTTCGCGTTCGGCAACATCGTTCTGCACACCGACTCGACCGGTCATCTCGACCAGGTCGACAGTTTCGCCCCTGAGCACCAGATCAGGTTTGGTAACTTAGAGTACGTTGCCGACACTCGGGGCGATCTAATCTTCACTAGCTTCTCAGCCTTACCTGGGACGTCCACGGACTCCGAAGCAACAACTTTGGGGCCTCTCCCCAATCTGATCTCTGGATCGGCCCTTACCTTGCGGCCGGCTTTGAGCTCGGATGCAACCACTACGTCCGAAGACCGGGAATCACCCTCGGCCGGACTCGCTCTTCTCACCATGGATCTGGCTTCAAGCCTCAACACCGGATCGGCGTCCGAAGACTGGGAGTCACCCTCGACCGGGCTCGCCCTCCTTACCGCAAATCTGGCTTCGAGCCTTGGCGTGAATTCAATATCTGAAGACCAGGAGACAGCCCTGGCCGGGCTCGCCCCTCGCCTCGCCATCACAACGCAGGTCAGCTCCGAAGAAACGTCATACGCCATTCCAGCCAGCCTCGCCCTGTTAAACAAGGTGCTTGACCGGATCCAGATCATGACCGTCTTGGATGGCCCATCCTCGCCCTACGCTCAGCGGGGCCTCGAGGCAAGATATGGGGAATTTTACGCCCCACCCACCACCCACTTAGTAGCCACTGTCGAGGACTTAACCAACATGCTAGACTACACCTCTGAGGAGGCCAACGACATGGATGACGACAGCGAAGCCATGGCCTATGCTGACACCACCCCTCCCGTCACCGGCCGATGGACGGCCACTTCCACCTATGACGTTTACATGGTGGACACCCCAAAGAACAACGACGATGGTGCTAATAACGGGGATGACACCCCCAGGAGAGATAGCAACAAGCCTGGCGAGGAGCCGCCCAAACGCCGGAGACAACGCCGATGATCCAGGGGGCATCGGGGTAGGGAAAGCAACACGGACACCGGCAAATATGACACCCCGAACAATATAGACGACCTCGGTGAACCCGCTCCCGCCGAACAGCTGCCAGACAATTTGGAACAACACGAGGAGCAGTTCGATCCCGAGGACCTCAATGACTCCGAAGATAGCAACTACATGCCTCTCTCCGAAGAGGAGGTCAGCCTTAGAGCCGAAGATTTCATCATTCCGGAGGATCCACTAGACCAAGAGCAGTTCAAACAACAGCTCATAGCCACTTCCCGAAGCTTGAAGAAGAAGCAGCAACAGCTGAAGGCTGAGCAAAACACCCTCAACTATAGATGGACAAAAGTCCTGGCAGCCGAAGAGGGTTACGGCTACCAACAGCAAACCAAAAGCTACCCAAAGCGGAAGCTGCTGCCACAATTCGACGACGAGGCCCTTGCACCCACACCACCAAGATATACACAGGCAGACCAGCCCGATCACCCCCCTCGAGGAAGGGACAGGCTGGCTGGAGAGGCCGAATACCCACCCGCTCCCCCTCGCCGTAAAGGCAAGGAAGCAGCACAGCCAGAATACCAATATGATATCCATCATGACCTTGCCATTAGAGCAGGACAGACACGGTCCATCTATGGATCTCGGGAGTACGCCCCGGCTGGACGGGACAGATACCAGACATGGCGTGACCGAAATGATAGAATCCGGGAGTAGCACCGGGCCGATATGGCCGCAGATCTACGGCGTGACATAGCCCGGGTTAGGGGCGCCGCTCACCCGATGTGCTTCACGGACGAGGTAATGCGGCATCAGTTCCCCGAAGGGTTTAAACCCGTAAACATCAAACAATACGACGGGACTACAGACCTGACCGTGTGGATCGAAGACTTTCTTCTCCACATTCATATGGCTCGAGGGGACGACCTCCACGCCACAAAATACTTGCCATTAAAGCTCAAGGGACCAGCCAGGCATTGGCTGAACAACCTTCCTGAAAACTCCATAGGGAGCTGGGAGGAGCTCGAGGACGCTTTCCAAGCCAACTTTCAAGGCACTCATGTCCGGCCTTCGGATGCTGATGACCTGAGCCATGTGGTCCAACAGCCCGGCGAATCAGCCCGGCAATTTTGGAACCGGGTTTTAACCAAAAAGAACCAGATCATCGACTGCCCGGACGCAGAAGCTATAGCCGCATTTAGGCACAGTATCCGGGACGAATAGCTAGCGCGCCAGCTTGGCCAGGACAAGCCGAAGACGATGTCAGCACTTACCTCTCTCATGACCCACTTTTGCGCGGGGAAGATAGTTGATTGGCTCGTAGAAGCAGCAACCCAGAAGATCCCGGCACCTCGGAAGTTTGGGACGGAAACGGGAGACCATGGCGCAATAGAAATAAGCGTCACCACAACGGCGGCAAAGACGAAGATACAAGAATGAATGCCGGCTTCTGCAACCCCAAATCAGGAGCGCGGAAAAAGCCCTCTAAAGGCAACTAGGATGGACCCACCAAGTTGGACACAATCCTCGACAGGCCCTGCCAGATCCATGGCACCTCTGACAAGCCCGCCAACCACACCAACCGTATCTGTTGGGTAATAAAACAGGTTGGCAAGATCACGGCTAAAGATTCAGACAAAAGCCCCCACAGCAAGGAAGACGAGGAACCTCGTATGCCGAACAATGGAGGCCAAAAACAATTTCCTCCCGAGGTAAAGACGGTGAATATGATCTACACCACCCATATACCCAAAAAGGAGAGGAAATGCGCACTTCGGGATGTCTACGCCATTGAGCCTATAGCACCGAAATTTAACCCATGGTCGGCATGTCCGATCACCTTCAACCGCAGGGACCATCCGACCAGTATCCGTCACGGAGGATCGACAGACCTTGTTCTTGACCCCATTATCGATGGGGACCACCTCACCAGAATCCTCATGGACGGAGGCAGTAGCCTCAATCTGATCTACGCAGATACAGTGAGGAAAATGGGCATGGACCCGTCAAGGATCAAAACCAGTAACACTATCTTCAAAGGGGTAATCCCAGGTGTAGAGGCTCGCTACTCGGGCACCCTGACTCTAGAAGTAGTATTTGGCTCTCCGGACAACTTCCGCGGCGAAGACTTGATCTTCGACATTGTCCCCTTTCGCAGCGGCTACCACACCCTCCTTGGCCGAACATTGTTTGCTCGCTTCAATGTTGTCCCCCATTACGCATACCTCAAATTAAAAATGCCCGGACCCAAGGGTGTCATCACGGTCAACGGCAATACGGAGCGCTCACTTCGGACCAAGGAACACACAGCGGCCCTAGCAGCTGAAGTACAAACCAAGATCAAGGGGACCAATTACCAGCCCGCCGTCAGGGCACGAGAAGCAAGGAAACGGGCCCGAGCTCTATCTCTGTTTGAGGAACATCCCTACGCTCCACGTAAATAGGGATACACCCCCCACAACATACCTAATGCAGTCGAACACTACCTGCCTAGTCAGCATAACTTCGCACTCAAAATACCATGGGTAGCTGTGGGGGCCCAATTAAACAAAAACCAAGTGTTTGGCTCAACCGAACTATGGTCAGACACGTCTTCGGACGTCGAATAGGTAGCATTAAGGACCGATCTGGCATTAAGCTAGAACAGCTCGGCGACCTCTCAAGGCTCCTAGTAAAGGGCTCGTCGGCCGATTATCAACCCCTCTATGGAGTTTTTCTCCCCAACAGAAGCAAAGGCGTAGACGTGCAGTAGGGCACAGTAGGGACATCAACCCATGCTTCAAGGCCTTGTGTAAACCTTTCATCTGTAATTTTTTTCTCTTTTTTCTTATGAAGTGCCTGCAACAGATGCTTTGGCAGTTCGAATTGTACGGATAGACGTCATGAGCTTCTTGGAAATAAAGACCACTTTTTACGGTCCTATTGCAGTCTTTTATATTGCACCTTTCTTCCGCTCTTTGACGTCACTATAAACTAGGTCGGCACAATATTTCCTTAAAGCAGCAATTGGGTAACAAACCGGGGGCTCGACCATAATACTCGCCCTATGCCTCAAGTCCGACACTATTTTTTCTCTATGTGTTCGGCGTCTCGGGTATTGCATTATATGCATCGGTTCCGAATTATGTCTTGGGTCAATAGTTGGGTTGCCCGGCTCCTGTGCTTACCTTCCTACGTTCCGCCTGTACGGCTAAGGAGGTAAAGGGAGAGCCACTGCGATTGTACTTCCGGCTAGCCTGGTTAAGTACCTCAGTGGAGAAAGCCGAAAACTGACTATCATAATAAGCGAGAACTGGTCGGCGATCCGATGACAAGTGTTAAACTAAAATTTGATGGCGATTACCCCATGTTACATGAAGGGTTTGTATTTGCCAAACCACGTGATAAAAGGCATATGCCTCGGCTCTACCGAGTATCACAAAACACTGGGGGCTAGTCACTAGCCCCCGCAGTCAAGCTCCTATGGCTAAGTGAAGGTAATAACATGCACAGTCTGATTGCCTTGTTCCCCTCACGCACTACCGCCTCCAGGCATCGAGACGTCGGCTAAGGGTCATAGTGTGGAGGGCGAAACACCCCTCGTAGCATCTACATGGGGGCTAAAGCCGACGACTGGCAACTTTCAGATTCAAAATGCTCACACAGGAGTCAAAATAAAACCAAAACAGATTCAAGTATGATAAACCATACAAAGGGCCGCATTATAAAGCAAAAGGTCTAATTGCCATTCAATACACGATATTTCAGTCAAGGATTACATCTTTGGGACACTGGTCCTCTATAGCCCGAGCACCATCCATAACAATGTGGAAATACTGCTCGAGACGACGGTGCTCCTTTCCAGTAGGCGGGGGACCGGTGGCCATCTCCACTGGCTTGATCTTAGGCCAGTGCACCATGGTATTCGCGAAGGCCATCCGAGCTCCTTCGATGCATGCCGAGCACTTCACAACATCAACCCGGGAGGGCACGTCGCACAACTTATGCACCAGGCCGAAGTAACTGCTCGAAATTGGCTCTGCGGGCCACAGCCGAACATATAGGTCCTTCATGGCTAGCTCAGCCATCCGATGCAACTCCATCAGCTGCTTCATCTGGTTGCTCAGGAGGGGAGGGTGTTCGGGCGCCTGGAACTGCGCCCAGAACAGCTCGTGTTTGGTGTGACCCTCCCGAGCCGCATAGTGCCTCGCCGTGTCCGCCGCACCCCTCGGGAGCTCCGCAAACGCGCCCGAGGAACGCCAGACCCATGTGAGCAACGCGAATCTGTTGCCTCCAAAGACACTCTGCAGTAAATACGGCTTACCATCAGCAATTTGCTTCACTTGGCGGAGCTCTTCTTGGGTGCCCCGCACCTTCGTCCTCGCCTCCTGGAACTCCCACTTCACCTTGGATAGCTCAGAGGACTGATCCTTGCTCTTTTGCTCAAGGTCCTCACATTTAGTGATGGCATCCTTGAGCTCTTGCTGCACTTCGGCCACTCGGGCCTCGTGCTTCCCACTCGCGGTTTTCACCGTCTTGAGTTCAGCGGCTGCTCTCTCGGCCGCTGTCTTCTGTTCTGCCGCTTCCTCCTTGCCCTTCTTCAGCTTGGCCTTGAGGCCCTCCACCTCCGCGGCAACAGCTGCAAACTTAATTAAGCATCTCCTGTTTAAAAAAAATCCCAAACACTTTGCTCGCATTGAGAGATGTAAAATCTCGAACGGGCTAACCTTACGCTTCGTCGAACCGCTTCTTGATAAGGTCGAGCTCCTCATCGGAGCTCTTGAGCTTCCGATTCATCTCATCTAGTGCCACAGCATTAGCAGCCACTGCCAAGGATGAGGCCTGCAATAACAGAAAGAATCGCATCATTTAAACTCTTGTTTTAGTGATTTTCGATTCTCCGTCAGGATTCTCAATCCTAACAGAGTCTCGGGGGCTGCTATATACAAGGATTGCTCAATCTTTGTTAGCCAAATCTGCTCTATGGAAAGAATATTACATGGCTTACCTCGAAGCCTGTCAGGAGGCCACCGAAGGCTTCCTTCAGTATGCTGTTAACGGACCGAATACTCTGTAAAACAACGCCCATCAGGGTGCGGTGTTCTGCAACGATGGAGGAGTTTTTCACCACCTCCTCCATCACATCCGGCCACCCTGCTGCACCCCGATCATCGGTGTTCGGTGCTGGCAGCGGGGCCCTAGCTCCCCCCTTGGTGGAGGGTGGAATTGACGCCTTCGAGGGCCTCGGGGGCTCCGAAATTGTCTTTTGGGAGGGCTCGGACTGGCCAAGCTCCCTCTCTTTATTCACTAGGAGGGATCTATCCTCCTGGTCTTCTGCGACCGAGGTGTTAGCCTCGGCCATGATCTCGTCACCACCGTCCCCCGTGTTAGGGCCGGGAGGGGTCCTTTGTGACAGCACCTCCCCAGTCTCCCCAATGACCGGGGGAGGCGTAGAGCGCGATGCAGACCCACTCTCTACCAGTTCGGCCGACGGAGAGTCCCCCTCTGAGGTTTGGTCAGCAGGGTGGGCGCGC
Source organism: Thinopyrum elongatum (assembly GCA_011799875.1). Lineage (NCBI taxonomy): Eukaryota > Viridiplantae > Streptophyta > Magnoliopsida > Poales > Poaceae > Thinopyrum > Thinopyrum elongatum. The sequence goes on along the minus strand of CM022298.1, from coordinate 406,212,497 downwards.
GGTGGGCTATAATATGAGATGCACATGTGATGCCAATTAGAGATTGATGAAACAAACACCCAAAGAATATCAGAGTTCATACCTCTCGGCAGGGGGCTTGACCCTGGGGTTCCTCTCCGGAACCTCTTCGGACGCTACGGATTCCTCATCCGAATCCGAGCTGTCATCGGGTAGGACCAGCTTGGGCATGCGCTGTTTCTTAGGGGCATGAGGAGGCTCCTCCGCCTCGGCGTCATCAGACGTTGCCCTCTTCTTGGAACGGGAAGAGTCACTCTCCTCCTCGTCCTCTTCCTGCTCCCCCTCTTGAGCGGAGGGAGCATGGGTGTCTCCGGACTTGTTGTCCGGATGTCCCCTTGGACGGAGGCCTTCCCTGGCCTCGGACGCTTCTTTCTTCTTCTTCTTTTCCTTCTTCTCTGGTGCCTTGTACGGCGCCATGGTCAGCATCTCCTCCAGCAGGGCCGACCGGGGGTCTTCGGGCAGCGGGGCCGGGCTACTGATCTTCTTGGCCTTCTCGAGCCAACCCTGTGGAAGTAAAAGAACGAAGGATAAATCTCCTGGACTGCGAACATCCGAACTTAGAGCGGGTAAGAGCTTTTTAACCTCCTTTGGGGGGTGCGCGGCGTCGAGGCCGATGTCTTCCTCCTTGGCCGGCCACGCCTTTTGAGGCTTAAACAACACCTTCCACAGCTTGTCGTGGGTGGTGCCGTAGAAGTATTGTACGGTGGCCAGATCCTCGAGCTTGTAAGACCACATTGGGGTGGCCCTTTGTTGGTAGGGGAGGAGGCGGCGATAGAGCATCACCTGAACCACGTTGGTCAGCTTGGCGCCCGCCTTTATCATGTTGGAGACGCGCTTCTGCAGCACCTCCACCTCCGTGGTGAGCCCCCAGTCAAGACCCTTTTTGGTCCACGAGGTTAGCCTCGCCGGGGGTCCGGATCTGAATTTAGGAGCCGCCGTCCAGGCCGCATCCCGTGGTTCTGTGATATAGAACCACTCCTTCTGCCAAACCTTGACAACATCAATGAACGTGCCCTCCGGCCACTCGACCCGGGTGAGCTTGCTGATCATTGCCCCGCCACAGTCCGCTTGTTGGCCGTCGACTATCTTCGCCTTGACATTGAAGACCTTCAACCACAAGCCGAAGTGTAGCCGGACTCGTAAGAAGGCCTCACAGATGACGATGAAGGTCGAGATGTGGAGGAAGGAGTTTGGGGCTAGATCATGGAAATCCAGCCCGTAGAAGAAGATCAGCCCCCTAACGAAGGGGTGGAGCGGGAAGCCCGGTCCCCAGATGAAGTAAGGGACAAACACCACCCTCTCGCCTGGTCGGGGCATGGGGACGGCTTGGCCCTCCCCAGGGGCACGGTGAGCGATGTTGGCCGAGAGGTAGCCAACGCTCTTCAGCTCCTCAATGTCATCATTGGTGACGATGGAGGCCTCCCACTTGCCTTTGGCACCGGATCCGGCCATCGCTGGAGAGAGGGGGTGGCTCGAAGGGATTTCTCTTTGGAAGAATGGCACGGGGCGCTGGAGGTCCGAAGATTGGGAAAGTGATGGCAAGAGGAAGGAGAAGGTGTACACCGATAGCAGTGGTCATTCCCCCTTTATAAACTACCGTGAAAGACAACAGTCCTTTAACTGCACTGCGGGCCACGCCACTTCCTGATATAATCGCGATGTTATGCGCGAGTGGGAAAATGGAAATCATTAATCATATCCCTTAAAGAACAGACACGATCCCCACCTTGATGAGACGTGCATATGAAGGGGCCACCTCAAACCGCACATCAAGTACTCACAACGGTTCGGTGTTTATGACCGGACGTGGCCCTTCGCCAAAAGTTGTCAGGTGAAGGCACTGTTCGCACTCGAGTGGTTGGCCTTCGAGGCTAAGTAAGACCGATAATCCGGATTCTGGATACAACTTAATTGAGTGCGTGGCCGAACTTGACCAAACGGGTTTTTGGAGATTCAACCGAGGAAGATTATTCTGAACACACAGGGAGAGAAGAACTCGCCCGCAAGCTGGAGACTGTGTATTCAGAAGTTACAAGATGCCGGCGTTGGAGGCTAGTTTGGGGGCTACCGAGGGACTCCTGGACTAGGGGGTCATTGGGCTGCCGGCCTATCTCTCATGGACCGGATAGTCGGGCCGCACTACAGCTGCTAGAAGGCCGGACTATTGGACAACGTCGTATCCGGACAGGAGACCTTTTGTGCCTTGGTGTGTACTCCAAGGCAAGATAGGAGATTCGGCATGTTTATCCTCTTGTTGTAACCGACCATGTGTAACCCTAGTACCCTTGGTGCCTATATAAACTAGAGGGTTTAGTCCGTAGAGGCTAGAACAACCATCATCCTACTAGTCTACGGTTTAGTTCATCTGATCACGTGGTAGATCGACTTTGTAATCCTCATATGCACAAGCAATATAATCAAGCAGGACGTAGGGTTTTACCTCTTAGAGAGGGCCCGAACCTGGGTAAACATCGTGTCCCTCGTCCCTTGTTCCCCATTGATCCAACATTCACAGCTCGGGACCCCCCTACCCGAGATCCGCCTGTTTTGACACTGACACCCCTCTCTCCCAAAATATCTCCACCTCGCTCTCCCCCACCCTCGCCAGATCCGCGACGACGCCCACCCGAGGCCGCTGCCTCGCCTCGCCGCCCGCCGCCTGAAGCCAACGCCGCCCCGCCACCTCCTAGTTGTCGTCCCCACCTCGCCGGACCTCCTCGCGCCTCGCCGCCCCTCTCCTCGCAATGACTGTGAGGCTTCCCCCCTCCTTTCTCCTCTCCCCCTCCGTCCAGAACACCGCGCCTCTCCGTGCTTGTGCTCGCGGTGAGCACGCGGTCACCCGCCGCTAGCCGCGCCTGCAGCCGCGCCTCGCCGTTCCATGCCCGCGTCCCTCGCGGCCTCGCGCCTTGCTTGCGCCCGCAGCTCCGCAGCCCCGCGCGGCCTCGCTCGCCACGCTACCGTGCCCCTCTGTCGACGGCCCCATGCTCGCCCGAGACTGCCGCCTCGGATGTCGACCTCGCCGTCGACTCCGGCCATGTCCGGCCACCCCACGACAACCATCTGGCGAGCCTCTTCGCGCTGCCCCTGTAGCACCCTCCAGCGCGTTCCCCCGCTGCCCCTAGCTCCGTCCCCGACGAGCCCCGTCTACGGCCGCCTCCCTCACTCGTCGCCTGCGCCGGTCCCGGCCGCCTCAGCCGACGCCACCGCCACAAAACGACGCGGCGTCGTCTCCTCGTTCGAACGAGCCACCCCGCATGCCAAACGGTGCACCGTAGGCAAATCCCGGTGAGCTCCCAAGCCACTCCGCCGCGGGAAAAGCCGCTGGAGCTCATTCCGGCACCGGTCCGACATGACACTGCCATTGGGCCACCCTGGGACACTGGCCGCTGGGTCCCACGAGGCCAGTTGGTCCAGTTGACCCGGTCAACACAGCTGACTGGTCTCACCCAATCATTGCAAGTGGGGCCCACCCCCTAAACTAATTAAAACTTAATTAATTTAATTAGGTTAATCTAATTATCCACTGACAGGTGGGTCCCAAACATCAGCTTGACAAATCAACTGGCTGGTTGACTGCTGACGTCATGGTGACATCATGCTGACGCATTAATTCCATTTTTGAATTAGTTTAAATAATAATTATTAAGAAAATATTTAAAGCTTTGAAAATTAATATAAAATAATCTATAAATCAGATGAAAAAAATATATATGAAAATTGCTCAGAAAAATCTAATGAATCCAATTACGCAATCTATTCACCTGTCACATGCCTCTAGCATGATGAACATGGAACCATCCCCTCTCTTTCATCTGTGCGGAAAATGCCAAACACTGGGAAAACATTCTCAGATGTTTTCCCTCTTCGTCTGCAACGTGTAGTACTACGTTAGAACACCCCTAGCTCTGCATATTGCCATGTCATGCATCGTGATGCACTTGTCTGCTTTATATTTATTGTTTCTTCCTCCTCTTCTCTCTGGTGGACACCGAGGCTGACGCTGCTCTTGACGTCGACTACGCCCTTGACGTCCAGCCACTTGCAGTAGAGCTTCTAGGCAAGCAAACCCCCTTGATCATTCTGATATCGCGCATTCCCTTATCTCTTATGCTTGCATTAGAACTGCTACTGCTTTTGTATGATCCTATTCTAATGCATAGCCTGATTTTGTAACCTGCAATTGTTACCTTACCTGCTTATCCTAAACTGCTTAGTATAGGTTGGTTAGTGATCCATCAGTGACCCCTCACCCTGTCCCTGTTGCCCCCACTTTACCTTCGATGACTCAATCAACATGATCGACGTCCAGAGCCCGACACATCACATCACCCCCCCTTAGTTGTACAACACTGCAGGGTTACTATCAAGTACCGAGGGTGATACCTTGTATAGCACTTCTGATGTTAACTCTGTAGTGTAGCTAATCGGTCGTGGTCTTCGAGGGTGATTCCTCCTTCTCCACTCCCTATAACGGCTCTGTCATGCAACCCCTCAAGTGTGGACCATCGAGGGTGATTCCTCCAAGTCCACCTTGACGGTTACATCGAGTGGGAATCCATCGTGGGTGATTCCTCGCGTTTCCTCCTTGTTGTTTTGGACACATGGTTACTTTAACTTTACCCCAGAACCATGATAAAGTCGGGTCGGCTCCAAGGGGTACCCGTGAGAGAGAAATGTGAAGTCGGGTTGACCATGAGTGTACCCGCGCGATGATGTGTAGTCGGGTTGACCTGGAGGGTACCCGCAAGATTTCTACACGCCACGGTCGGGCATTCTTAGCCCTTGCCGTAAGTCCGTGAGACGGGGCGATGGGGTCACATGATCGTGAGTCTCTGCTCGTTACCACGCGCTCCCAAGACACTAACGATTTGGATATGTGATCCGAGTAGGCCTCTGGCCTTTTTCGCACTGACCACCACGCGGGAATAAGTATGGGCACTCTACGTCGTATGTATCAGCCGAAAGCTCTTCGGACGTTAGTGATTGAGCGACACGCGCCCGGGTGGCTCGCATTAGCACCTGCCTTGTATAAGGAGGTTGCCAGGACTGATCTCGGTCGTCCATGCAATGTGCAGGAGTACAAAGGGCGATGGGCCCAAGACCCCCTGCGCGCTTAGGATGTAGACCGGCATGCTGGCCTCTCTGTTGAGCCTAGGTAGGACTGCCGTGTGTTGATTGGCCAAGGCCGGTCATGACCTAATGGTGTGTCCGGCCAGAGTTGATCGAGCGTGTTGGGTAAGTTTGTGCACCCCTGCAGGGAAGTTTAATCTATTCGAATAGCCATGTCCATGGTAATGGACACTCGGAGTTGTATCCCGATCGATACAACTAGAACTGGATGCTGAGGCATAAAAAGGATATGATGGCTCCGGGATTGCTTTCTCGCAGGGAGTCGAGGAAGGATCTCTGGGCGCTAATGCTACAACATAATTATTAAATATAATATGCCATTCTATACTCTTCTAAATGCTGCAAGATGCTTGAAGATGCTAGTCGTCGATAGGCTAGGCCTTCCCTTCTCTTCTAGCATTTCTGCAGTCTAGTCCTCAGATATAGCCCCATTTCTTTGATACCGATGCATACTTAGCATAGTTCTGATGTAAGTCTTGCGAGTACTTTGGATGATTACTCATGGTTGCTTTGCTACCTCTTTTTCCCCCATACCCGATTGCTGCGATCAGATGACGGATCCCAGGAGCCAGACGCCACCATCGACGGCTACTACTACCCAGAGGGTGCCTACTACTATGTGCAGACCGCCGGTGACCAAGAGTAGTTAGGAGGCTCCCAGGCAGGAGGCCTTGCCTTTTCGATCATCGTAGATGTTTGTGCTAGCCTTCTCAAGGCAAACTTGTTTAACTTATGTCTGTACTCAGATATTGTTGCTTCCGCTAACTCGTTTGTATTCGAGCTTATGTATTCGAGCCCTCGAGGCCCCTGGCTTGTAATATGAAGCTTGTATGACTTTAATTTGTGTCTACAGTTGTGTTGTGATATCTTCCCATGAGTCCCTGATCTTGATCGTACACATTTGTGTCTATGATTAGTGTCGATTGAATCGGGGGCGTCACACCAACGAGCTTCACTATATGCTCACTCATTGAGGAACCTTCTGCCATCTTGCATTCAATCAAGGCCTTGGTTATTTCAAAATGTTCGGTCCTTTGCCTGCTTCTTGTATAGAACTTCTAGTGACCCAATTATAAATTGAGTAGTAGAACGTTCAAAACATTTCTGTAGTTCATGATCCATGCAAGTCAGCATGAGGCACTGGACTGACTCATAGTCATCACTACGAGCAGTGAAAGCATCTACAACTTCTTGTGGTGCATCCTTTGCAGGAGGATCACCTAGGGGTTGATCCAGCACATACTCCTTTTTAGCACTCATGAGAACAAATCTCAGGTTCCGAATCCAATCCGCATAGTTTCCACCATTTGCAGCCAACTTTTCTTTTTCTAATATAGGGGCTAAGTTGAACATATTGAAGAAATTGATCTACAACGATAAACACAAATTCACTTAGACATTGATTCATAATTAATTTGCACTAGTATTTAAACAAATTTTAATATAAAGTGCACTCCCACTCAAATCAATATCTCTCATAATTGATAGTGAGTGATTCAAGACCCCTATCTTATTCTCAGCCATTCATGTGGACATCGCTGATGATGAGAACTTTGACCCGTAGGCAAACTATTGCCAATCATATCTCCATATGACTCTTGTTCATCTTTCGATGCTTCGTGCTCTGAGCTTAGATTGATTCTGCCAGAACTTCAAGACAATCGAGTGCTATCTGCATACATGGTCTAACCATCCCCATCTTACACCTCACAACCCGTTTGTACTCATGTGGACATGACGCACTCCAGAATGCTACGTGTATAAACGGTTGTAACACTGGGAAGAGCACCTTTTAACATGATATTTACTATGAGAGATTACCCTAATAATTGACCACTACACAATCAAAGGGTGCAAACAACAAAGGGATAAACGTCTCAGGATATTCATAATAACATGATATGGTATAGCCCTAGGCGCCGGGAAGTCTTCACAGTTTTGTTCAATCTTCAGTTGAAATGTCGCCATGGCGGTAGAAAAATCGTTGCCGTGGCAGCCGTTTCAAAAATGCTGCCATGGAGGCAATTTTAGAAAACGTTGTCGTGGCACCAATTTCAGAAAACGCTGCTGTGGCACGAAAATTTGAGCACCTCCTCCTGTGCCTGGTACACCTTCTCCATGTCGGGGTCCTCCGTGTACATTTGCCACCATCACTTGTAACCTGTAGGCTATCTCTACATCTATTATATTAAAATGGAAATTCCGTGGCTCATGCCATCATGCCGTGATGCGCAAGCCACTTAACATTACGACATATAACCATCTCATACATAAACTCATTATCATGACAAAGGCTATACCACATCATATGCAAACATGCAAAACCAAGTTAGACGTCCTCTAATCGGTTTGGCAAATTTTAATTACGTGGCTTCTAGGATTTCCAGATAACACTAGCTACCTACGAACACAATCAAGGCAATAATTCTTGTTGCTAGATTAACTTTCTGGGTGTGTGAGGGAAGAAACTTAATTAAAAATCTCTAACCCCACACTAAACTTCATCAAATAAGCATGACCCCCTAGAAGATCGTTCATCTTCATCGCCCTCTTGTGTTTGCGACGGTTCATTATTCTTGACTATGATGAAGCCCAAAGAACTGTTAGCAGATCATCAACAGCCAGAGCCGATCGATTGTCAGAACTTTGTACAAAGCTACATCATGTCGTCAATGAACTGAACCAAAGCAACACTTGAGGGAAGCATAGTAATAACATCAAACCCTCACATCCACATGTGATCTAGATCAAAACCTGAATCTACTCACAGAACCGCTCATGATGCCACTGTTTGGAAACGTAGTAGAAAACAAAAAAGTCGCCCTACGATCACCCAGGAACAATATGAAGATGCATAAACGTTCTGGATAATGATCGTTACCGACTCCGAGTTGCAGCGGAAGAAGATGAGTCGGTGTAGATCGTACTTAGAGTCCCTAGAACTATAGATGAACGATCACGTGAACCGCCCATGAATGATCCCTTGAACGGAAGACCGAAAGCACGACCTCTCTATTTGGTTGCAAGCGTACAGTCTTCACGATCCGGCAACGCTTCGCCCTCCAGAGCTAAACATCGCCGGAGAATTAGAGGGAGGAGATTAGAACCACATTGGGCCTCTAATTTTGAGGATTATAGGATCTAGGTCAAGCTCTAATTGATTAACTAGGATCAACTAGAACTAGAACTAGAACTAGAGGAGGCTCCAAAACTTGTGTGTCCAAATAGCACCAAAGCCTCTAGTATATATAGGTTGGAGGGAGAGGAGGAGCTGCCACACAAGGAGGGAAACCCCTCCTTGGTGCGTTGGCCAAATGGGGGAGGAGGAGTCCTCCCCCACTCTAATTCGACATCCCCACTTGGATGGCCCAATTCTCCTTCCACCAGTTGGCCTTTTAAGGCCCATTGATATTAAATTAAATATAAAAACCTCCTAACAATTACTAGAGCCTTTTATTAATAACTTAACATCACCGGAAACATTTTACACCTATATATTATTTATCGGGAATACTTGATGTTGCTCGATAAACTCCGAAACCCTTTCGATGATCCCGAAACGCTTCCGGTTCCTCTTGAAACTATTTCAAATATTAATGAAACAATTCGACAAATAAACTCTTGATACTCTCGTCCAACTAATATTCAGCAGATAGTGATTACCTTAAGCTTGTGACCCCGTAGGTTTGGTAAAACATAGACATGAACGAAACCCCTTCGTTCAATGACCGATAGCGGAACCGTGGACATCCATATCGATCCCTATGATTACACGAATGACATTCTAGTGAACTTTTGGTTATCATGTGATATTCCCTTTGCTTCGTGAAACTTTACAAAACCCGAGATGCACCGGTATCCTCCTGAGTCAAAGACATGCTCACTATATTGTTATCCTCGTTACCGGTTTTGTTCTTGCTTCTCGTTGAAGTGTTTCGGTATCCCCGTGACATAGTCACCTGTGTCTGGCCAGATGATGATCGATGCCTTCACATTGAGAGATCTCTAAGAATATATCTCCATCGTCGTACCAAATTCCACTCTCGAGCTATCTAGTCCCTTTTCAAACTTTCCGATGAACCTATAAGTTGTCGTTATGATCACCGTGTTATAGATGACGTTTGAGCAACCCCATAGTCCATCGTACGGTAGGAAATGATTACGATACTCTCATGGTCTAAGGAACTAAAACACATGTTAACACTCCGTGTTATAACAATTGATTTCAAACGATATTATCTCAAAGTATAACAAACAAGTTTGGGTTGATTCAATATGATCGTTCTTCTAACCTCATACTCTCGGTGTTGTTTTAGGACTATCGTTACACTTAACGATATCCTAAGATCCAAAAAACATGATCACCAAACACTTGAGCCAGTCTTGGAGGCAAGACTTGGAACCTATTCTTTACCGTCTAGCATTCCACACGTGCATATGAGTTTTCCAGTAAATCACATATTTTAGGATCATAGCAGTTATAGCATGAAATATAAACTCTTAATTATGAAAATGGAAATATAATAATACAATATTATTGCCTCCAGGGCATATTTCCAATAGCTCGAGCTTGAGCTCGGGCCATGGCAGCGCCCACTGGAGGGCTGCCAGGGCAACGTGGATGTGCAACACAGGGGAGGAGGAGGTACAACCGTCGGGCATGGGATAGAGGAGAGGAGAAAGGAAAGAAGCTCGTGCAGCGTGGCAATGCCCCGCTCTCCTGTGGTGGAGCTTCCTGTCCGGAGCCATGGCAAGGTTGCGCACGAGGTATGAGCGCCAGGAGCTATGTGCATGTGTTGTGTGGCGGCGCATGTGTGGGAGAGGGAGGGAGAGTGGACATAGTAGCTATATCTCCCTTATAGCGAGATGGTAGCTCCCCTCGCGCGAGGCGAGGCGCCACCGGCTAGCCATAACCGTAATAGTTTGTGTAGTTTTTCCCTATGTGTTTTCTCTTTTTGTCCGTTTTTTCACTCTTTGGGCAGGGTTTTTTCTGTGTGGTTTTTCTTCGTTCTGTTTTCAATGTTTGGGTCGGGGTTTCTTGGTTTTTTCTTCTTCTTTTTACCTTTTTTCTTCGTTTTTTTTAAATTCCTTCACCGGGTTTCTTTCGTTTTTTTCTTAGTTATACTTCGGGTTTCTGTGTTTTTTCACCGGTTAAGTTTGGTTTTTTTCTTCATGATATGTTAGTTTTCTGTGTTTCTTTCACGGTTTCTTTGATTTTTCTTTTGTTTCTTTGTCATTTTCATTGTATTTTAACACATGTCTATTTTTCAGTACACATATACATTGTTTAGTATACACGTAAAATATTTTTTTTGGATACACATTGAATATTATTCAAATACACAATGTAATACGTTTTCTTTTAATACATGTTTTGAACACTTTTTGAATACATGCTCACCATTTTTCTGAAATGCATGTTGAAAATTTCTAAAACTATGCGAACATTTTTTACAGTGTATAATTTTTTAAAATGTCACAAACCTTTTATTGAAATGCGGAATCTTTCAAATGTCACATAATTTTTTTAAATGATATACATAACATTTTTTATACTACGCAAAACATTTTCATACATGGTAAACACATTTTTCAAGAAATTGACATACATCTTTTTTTGAAACGCAGAAACATTTTTTATTGTCATGAACATTTTTTTGAAAGCTATATAAACTTTTCTTTAAAATTGCGCTAACATTTTATATACTGTGTTAAGATATAAATAAAAATATAAAAAGGGACCCTAAAAAAAAGGAAAGCGAAAATTTATTATGACGTCGACGTGAATCACGACAACTCATGTCTCCACTGCACCGGCCCACTACTTTCCTACAATGTGCACCCGAGCGAGGCAGCCATCAATCTTGTTCTGTGCGAGACATAGGATTGCCGGTGATATGTCTCGCCTACAGCAAGACGAGAGGCAATTTCACTGAAGGCGAGCTCCATATTGGGCTGGCCCATCGCGCCACTGACCATAGGCTACAGGTCCTATTCTCGTTCTTTTTTTACGTTTTTTGTTTTCGTTTTTTTTGTTTTTTACTTTATCTATATTTCCGGATATTCTATATTGCGTATTTACAAACAATGTTTATCATGCACAAAAAAATATACAATGTGAAATGTGTATAGAAAAAAATGTTGACCATGTGTTTAAAAATTGTTTATCCAAGCACTCAAAAAAAAAAAACTTGGACAAGTGTTCGAAAAATGTTAAACTTGTATTTGAAAAATGTTAAATGTGTATGTAAAAAAGGTTGACCATGTAATAAAAAAAATCTTTGAATTGTGTTCAATAAATATTAAATTTGCATAGGAAAATGTTGACAATGTATTAAAACAATGTTAAACTTGTCTTTGAAAAATGTTAAATGTGTATAGAAAAAATGTTGACCATCTATGCAAATAATGTTAAACTTGTCTTTGAAAAATGTTAATCCGGCATTTTAAACAAATGTTAAATGTGTATAATAAAAATTTGAACATGTATTAAAAATGTTAATTTGCTATTTGGAAAATGTAATCAAGCATTTGATTTTTTTAAATGTGTGTAGAAAAAATGTTGACCGTCTATTGAATAAATGTAACCTTGTATTTAAAAATGTTAAATATGTATTAGAAAAATTATTAGATATGTACAAAAATGTATACAGAAAACAATGAAATCCAGAGAGAAAACAAAAAGAACCGATGATAAACGAGAAAGGAAGCAGACAAAACAGAGGAAAAAATGAATAAAAGAGAACGAAAAGAAAAAAAACTAGTGAGAACCGAGAAAGAAACAAAGAAAAACAAAGAAAAAGAAAAGAAAAGCCAATGAAAACCGAGAAATAAACAAAGAAAAAGAGAAAGAAAAAACCGAGTATAAACAGTGAAAGGAACAAAGAAAAACCGGTGAAGAAGAGGGAAAATGAAAAAACGAAAAAACCTGGAAAACTTGTACAAAACTGCCTCATCTCCTTCAAGTAGGTTGCGCCCAGTTACAAAACACGAACCTGCTAGGTGATGCAGTGCCTAGCATCTTACATTCTATGCAGTTGATCGTGGGATCAATACTCGCTCGCTCCCTTTTTCCTACTTTTAACTATGCTATAGTTGGGCGGCCTGGTTACTGTAGACATTCAGCGAGAGATCCTTCCATCTCGCTTGATGTGAGGTATAGCTCGCTCGCCCGGGCCTAGGTGTCAGGCCGGTTTTGGGTCAGCTGGGGTCGTGCCCCTAGGCTGCTAGCCGTGGCTTAGCTGGGTGGCCCACTAGCTGTTTTATTTATTTGAAACATTTTATTTATTAAATAATGGCTGCAGCTTGTCTAAAACAAATAAATTTAATGACAACGACAACCAAAAACAAATTAACCGAGGCATCGAACGAACTTCGAATTGGATGCAAATTTACATGTGGCCTCTCTAGCTTTGATGGACACTGGAAGGTGACGCGCGCTTTGCTGCGCCAAGAATCATCACGATAATTCATCAATGACATGTTTCACTATCTAAAGTGCAATCTGTCTACCCTATATATTCTTCGAGAGTATGTAACCATAACATGAAAACTATTGTCAATAGCATAACCTATAATTTCATTATTATTTAGAAAGTAAACATAAGTTTACAACCCAAAAACCGTTTCACATGAAAGAAGATGTTAACCTTTTGAAAAAAAATAAGAACCAAGATGCTTGAACTGAGAAAATCACGGCGCACACACATTATTATTCATCACCAGGCAAAACAATATATAACCAAAACTTAATGTCACACATGGTATAATTCATAAGCCAATAGTTGAACACTCTAATAAATATGGGTCCCTTGTATTTTATCCAAAAAAAATCACCAAAAGCTTCTAGAGAACAATATCTCACTATTTCCCAGCAACCCTTTTTTCTTGAATAGAAATGGTTCAGTCATCCTTTCTTTCTCTTCTTGAATCCACGATTTGGCAAGCCAATCCTTGCTTCCAATAAATAAGATTCAATGCCCAAAAATAACTTCTACAGATCGCATGCATGTCCAGAATAGCTCCAAGAGGTCATTCTGGTAAGAATTCTCAAACTCTCATGTAGGTGCAGGCTGTAATAGTTCTGATGCAATAAAACTTCCATCTTTAAGGTTTCTACCATGGAAGAAATACTGGCGCAATAATTCAAAGACAATCGCATTAACCGAATAATAATGATATGCAGGCCCCAATTTTATCAATACAACCTAGCGATAACAAGTGTTCTCCAAATGAAAAACGAACCATCAATACTTACACTTGTAAAGCAAAAGGCTAGTGGAAGTTTATACTCATGGTACATCACAAAAAGACCACTCAAGACTTATCTTCCCTGATATACTAATCATGAATAAGCAGATGTAACCATTTCAGTTTTGTTGGACATATAAGTATTAACCCCTTTGATTTCCGAGGGTATAGAGAAACAATAACCAAACAAATATGCTTAAAACAGATACATGGACTTAAAAAAGTTCAGTGGCGATCAATATAGATAGTACACCCCCATCTTAAAGTAGATATGAAGTTAGCATGTTTTCCGCATATATCGAACCTTCATGGAAAGCTCTGGTCTATTTACACAACATAAGTCTCAAAAAGAACCATTGGACCGCTCACAACTCCCTATTTCGAGGAAGCTTGGAAGCTTTAAAGATGTAAAAGAATGTGACACCCAATTCGGGTGATAATTGCACTATTTGAGAATTGGTAACCCTATCAACCTTTCTGGGATCAAGCTATGAATTTTAAACTAAGAATTCTAAAAATAAGTTAAGGTAGTAATAGATGCATTAAAGAATGTCGAGATAACATAATTTACAGAGTGGGCCTGAAGGAGCAAAACCACCACTATCTTTAAGCTATTTTTTTGAAACGGAGGCAAAAGCTTTGCCTCATCCATTAATTAAGAAGGAAACGAACAAGAGTTTGCAGCACATTGTAAAAAAAAAATATTACATCATGGTCATTACTCTCCCGACATCAAAAGATCCACATTTTTTACCCCGGTGGTGACCCAAAGTTTAGCCTCGCTCTTTATGTTGATAAATAGGATGTTGGGTGGCTTGAACTTGTTGCGGAAAATCCTCGCGTTCCTCTCATTCCATATAGTCCAGCTAACAAGCATTGTGAGGGAGGCCATAACTTTCCTATGCACCCTCGTTGCGCTAGACATGCTTCTCCACCAATCCTTGATCGATCGTTCCCCTGGCCAAGTAGTAATATCCATGGTATCCAATCGTAGCCATACTTTCATCATTTCCTAGAGCCTCAACGTGTATTGGCACTTGTAGAAGAGGTGGGCCACGGATTCTTGCTCCCTCTTGCATAGCGAGCAAAGTCCAAAATTGTCCCAACCTCGCTTGGCCAAGCGGTCGGCGGTCCAAACATGATTTTGAATTGCTAGCCAAGCAAAGAACTTGATTTTTGGGGGTGCCCAAACCTTCCAAATGATTTTATTCATTTCTGTGCGTGTAATGTCCAAGAATTGCACCCTATACGCCGAGGCTGTAGTGTATTCACCATTCGTTGTGTGCTTCCATGCGATGGAATCCACCCTATCCTCCTCGAGATGAACATTCTGAAGCAAGGTCCAAAGATGGACAAATTGACAGATATGCTCGAGCGTAAAGGAGGTCAAAATTCTGACTTTGCCAATCCATGCGCCCTCGAGTAAGGCTTCGCGCACCTTCCAATTTTTCCTCGTAGAGCACTCAAATATGAGTGGAGCCACATCTTTTGGTTTCCTACCAAATAACCAAGGGGAGTCCCAAAAAGGCGCAATAGCCCCATTGCCAATAGTGATAGTGGTCGAAGCATAGAAGAGGTCCATGTCGTCCTCGTCACAGGGATTGCCCATTCCCACCCACATCCGATGGGAGTCATTCCACTCATACCAAGGCAATCATAATCTTAGTGCACGGGAAAATTTCCCAAGATGAAGCACACCAAGGTCCCCTAGATCCTTGGGGCGGCACACCGTCTCCCAATTGACCTTGCACTTGGCTCCGGTCATCTTGTCCGTCCCGGACCAGAGGAATGCCCTCTCGATCTTGTTGATGCTAGCAAGTGTGCCGGGCGGGATGATGAGGGAAGTGGCATGAAAGATCACCTGCGAGGTGAGCACTGATTTGACAAGAACGCACCGACCCTTTGTGGTGATATTCCCACCTTCCCAGGAGACAAGGTTGCCTGCGACCTTGTCCTTGAGGTATTGGCAGTTGACCCTCTTGAGTTGCCACACGAAGAGAGGAAGGCCCAAATACTTCACTGGGAAAGAGGCGCGGGAGGCCGGAAGCCCATGGAGGATCTTGTCCAAGTTCAAGCTCCCGCATCTTATTGGGATGACAGAGCTTTTCTGGAAGTTTGTGCATAATCCCATGGCCCCACTGAAGCAATCCAGGATGGTTGCAAGGTTCGAAACATCCTCCTTTAAAGGCTTGACAAAAACAGCCGCGTCGTCCGCATAATGGGAGGTCCGGAAGCAAGTGCCACGCCCTCTGATCTTGTGAAGAATCCCGCAGCAAGTGGCGACATTAAGAACTTGTTGGAGAGGATCAATGGCAATGACAAAGAGGAGAGGAGATAGCGGATCTCCTTGTCGAAGGCCCTTCCCGTGTTTGATGGCATTGTCGGGTATCCCATTGAGAAGGATTCTCGATGAAGATGTCTTAAGAAGAGCGGTGATCCACTCCCTGAACTTGTTTGGGAAGCCTCTCCTTTGAAGGAGGTCAAGGATGTATTCCCACCGCATGGAGTCGAACACTTTGCGGATGCCAATCTTGAAGAGGAGGGAAGGAGTCTTGCTCTTGTGAAGCCGTGGCGCGAGATTTCGCACATACATGAAGTTATCGTGGATACTTTGTCTCTTAATGAACGCGCTTTGGGCATGCGAGACAAGGTTGTTCATTAGGGGGGCAAGTCGCAGGACAAGCACTTTAGCAATAATCTTGTCAATGCCGTGGATGAGGCTAATGGGCCTATAGTCGGTGATTCCTTCTGCCCCTTCCTTTTTGGGCAGCAAGATGACATTTGCGGAGTTTAACCATTGGAGGTTTCCCACATGAAGATTTCCAAACAGATCGATGACACGCATGACGTCAACTTTGATGATATGCCAACATTTTTTGAAGAAGGCCCCTGTAAAACCATCCAGGCCGGGGGCTTTGTCACCAGGCATTTGTTTGATGGCATTCCACACCTCTTCTGTGGTGAAAGGGTCATCAAGGCTATGAAGATCTATTTCCTCAAATTTGAGGTTCTGCCAGTTGAAGTCCTTGGTTCAAGCGCCCCCACTTCCAATGACCTCGGTGAAGTGGTCATGAATGATTTTCTCTTTTTGCTAGTGGTTCGTAACCCGACCATTGTTGTGCTTGAGGCGATGAATATGGTTTTTCCTCCTTCTCGCATTCCCACTCAAGCAATCTCAAGGCGGGAGATGCTTTAAGCTATTTAAAGACTTCTAATAGCTTTGACCATAATTTATAGACTGGCCATTTATTTTGGCAAGCTTGCTTCACAAATATTAATGTTGGTTTAGAAATTCTAAGATAACATTGGTTCCCTTTGTATTATATGAATGAATTAAATACCCTTTATTATTTGATTGAAAACACTGCAGATGCAAAACCTTATAATCCAACTACATTTAAAACCATACATAAAAAATAAGAAAACTCAAACACATGGACTATTGGGAATAATGGAAGGTGTGAAAAAAGTATACGAATATTTGAAGTTGCAGCTAGTGATGCTTTGTTTATCTTGCAGTAGAAAGGAAGAAATAACTTGATGAGGGAATCATTAGGAAGCTTACCTTCCCACCATATCGGATTTTCTTATTAGTGAAAGAAAAAATATGTTTTAAGTGATTGGAAGAGCATTTAATGACATGGTCAACTTCTTGAAATTAACAATAAGAACGGTCAGACCAGAACACTTTTCTGCATGCTTCAAACCGAATCGAGTTAATAAAGTTTTTCTCAGCAGATTCATCATGCTTAGTAAGTGGACAATTACATCAAGCCGTGTTAGTCCCAAATTAAGCACTTAGCTCCATGTCAGAAACTGGGGAGGCTGCTTCTGCCTGTTAAAACAAACAATGATTTGCTTGCTAAAAGTAAACATTAGTGTAGACTGAAAGAACTAACCTTATTTTTCAAGGAAAATAGAGAGTATTATTAAACAGATTGCTAGCTATATCTCGCTTGCTATGTAGTATTCATGAGACATCATAACATCGCTCAAGCAATTGCGCATGGATACACTTGCTCAAAAAATTGAAGAAAACATGGGCATTTGTTATGAAATGCAACATTTCAGATTGTTACAGTGAAATCAAACACAAACTTGCTCAAGCAATTGCGCATGGATACACTTGCTCAAAAAATCAAAGAAAACATGGGCTTCTGTTATGAAATGCAACATTTCAGATTGTTTCAGTGAGATAAAACACAAACTTACTCAACCCGGACTATCTGCTCCAGTCGCAACAGAAAGCAAAATAAAAAATTAAACTCAACCAGGCAGTCTTAAGCAATAATCCCACACTATTCAAGTCATTCCCAAGCAACAATATTCAGTTCTCTGTTATTAAGTTGTACCTTGTCAAGGTTGAAGAGGCACTCATGGAGGGCGTTGTCTTTGGTGGCCTTGACCATGGTGTAGGCATGTTGCGACTTTAGGAGCTCATTCACCGCGCGTTCGTGGCGTGCCCAGGTGGCCTGGTGATCTCCAGAGACCTCGTAATCGACCTTGTCATTGTTCGCGCCTCCGGCAGAGGTTGAAACGGTGGATGGAGCATGAGTGTGGGGAGGGATGGAGATGTCGTTGATTAGCGATTGGACGGGGAAGTGAGCAATTGAAGGGTGTCAGTACTAAAACCGACAAATCTTGGGTAGGGCCCCCGAGCTATGGATCTCGGATTGGTGGGTAACAGGAGACGAAGGAGACAATGGTTACCCAGGTTCGGGCCCTCTCGAAGAGGTAAAACCCTACGTCCTACTTTGATTGTATTGATGATGATGTATCAAGTACAGGCTTGATCTACCTCGAGATCGTATGTCGTGATCTAACCCTAAGGCGAGTAATTGTGATTGTTGCTCTACGGACTAAACCCCTCAAGTTATATAGGTACTGGGGGTATCTAGGGTTACACATGGTCGGTTGCCAACTAGAGAAACACATGCAAATAGCCGAAGCAATCCTTGGAGTACACGTCAAGTCTTCGGCAGAGACCATCTTAACCACGCTAGGGTTTGAGGCTTCCGGAGTCCTTCCTTATGAGATCGGTGGGCCATAAGCTCGGCCCGTGGACTGTGGGCCAACTAGGTTGGTACCCCTTAGTCCAAGCCACCGTCAATAGCCCCTAATCCGGTCTTCAAAGCCGGAGTCCGCGATCTTCCTCGGTCCCCATGTCTTCGATTTGGATTCTTCGGCTTGACAGGCAAGTTCCTACCTCCTGGTTATCATTTATGCAAACCCAAGGTTCTCTTCATTTAAGGCAATTTTATGATCTCTCCCTTTAATGGGGCCGCCCACCGACTACATGCTTCAAGAGTCATGCTTCATTACCTGAAGTCTTTTAGATAACTTAGCCTCGAAGGCCTGCTGCATAGGTGTGAATAGTATGGCCTGAAAACTTTACCGAAGCGTTGCCACCTATACCAAAACGAGCTAGTTACTGTTACTCGGATCGCGGCCCGAGGCGATTCTCCTATTAGCATGTCTCATCAAGGCAAAGATCTGCTCCGTATTTCAGGGGATATCATCGAGGATTTGTTTCACCCCACGCACGCATAACTGCGCCAAGGGTTGGAACGTGGTGATTAATTTGGCATCGTAAAAGGGACCCTTGGTATTTCACAGACCTATAAAGGCAAGGGGTAGTAATACTACTTCCCCCACGCTTCCATTCCTTCGCCATCGCGCACAGCCTCCAGAGGTCTAGCGCCCCAGACCCATTCCCAAAGCTTTTGCAAGCCTTCTCTAGCGCGCGCAGCTCCTTCTCCAGCGATGGCCGATGCCAACCTGAAGGGCCAGTGGGCGGCCTCCAACTTCACGGAGGGCGTCATCCAGGAGCTTTGCACCGCGGTTTACATCCCTGCTGATGCCGTCTGCTAGGCCCCAGAGCCCAACCAGCGAATCCCTACTCCCAAGCCAGGGGAGAGCATAATCTTCCTCCCCCACCTCGTCTGAGGTCTGGGATTCGCCATGCTCCCCTTTGTGCATGGGGGGCTTTTCTAGTAAGGTCTAGATTTTCACCATCTAGCCCCAAATTCCATCCTTCACCTCATGGCGTTCATCATCGCCTGCGAGGTATTTCTACGCGTTGAGCTGCACTTCAGCCTATGGATGAAGACATTCGACATAAAGCTGAAAAGCAACGGCGCCCAACTAGCGGAATGCGGCGGGGCCATGATTAGCAAGCTCCAGAAGGTGACCTGGCTGGAAGGCACCTTCGTGGAGACGATCAAGGAGTGGCAGCGGGAGTGGTTCTACATCACCGAGCCACTCGACAAAGGCCAGGCCAGGATCCCAGCATTCTCGGCTGGTCCTCTAAGGAGGCTCATCTCATGGATGAGGAGGGGCTTGGATTGGGGGAACCCCGAGGAGGTACCAGTGCTGTAGAAGAAGATCGAGTCCATGAGGGACAAGAAGAAGGTCAAGCTGGTGGACGTGATCGACGTCATGCTCCAGCGCCACATTCTTCCTCTCCAGCTTCAGGCGAGCCCGATGTGGGCCTACATGCCCGAGGACGTGCCCGCAGTGCGGCATTTTTTCCGCACCGACCCGCCGGGATGTGGACGATGCTCTCCAAGTTGTCCAGGAACAAGTTCCCTATAGAAGGGACGGACTGCAGCCTCGACGCCGAGCACGACACCCACGAGGTAACCGCAGCCTATAATTTTGTCGTTTCTTTTCTTTCAAATTCCTCCATTGGAATGATCAAGTCAACTCTTCCTTCCCTAGAAATGGATCCCCATGGCACTGAAGATAAAGTTCCTGGTGTCTCTGCCCGAGGAGGCCCGATCTCCTCAGCTCGAGGCACTCTTGGCTGAGGAACCATACATGGTCTCGGTCAAGGAGCAGAGGCAAACGAAGACGCCGAGGAGGAGGAGCATCCTTGAGCTCGCAGGAAGCTGCGCAAGGCCTCCCCTGACTGGCTCAGCCAGCAGGTCGCCCTCGCCAAGGTCACACTCTCTGATTCTTCAGAGGATGACCTCCTGCAGCAGCGTAGGACAAAGCCGGCGCCCAGGAGGTATTCTCAACCTAACATGCTTACGCCTTTTCATGTACACATCTTCTAATATGTGACACATTACTTATTTCTACAGCCCGCAGCATGCCTTCCTTGGTGACAAAACCTCAGAAAATGGGCTCCCTCCATCCTTCATGGCGGAGAGCAGAACCATTGAGCACATCGTCCCCTCCCTTGCTCGTGATGAGCTAGGGGAGGCGAGATCACATCAGGCCCCCTCCATCGACAACATGGGGGGCGGTACTGGAACTTCCACGGCTGAGGTCCAAACCTCAGCCTCCGAGGACCAAGGGGAAGGAATCCCTTTGGTCAAAGAAGGCATGCTAGGCAGACCTGAGTCCTCGGCCAGGCTACCCTGATGCCATCACGGCAGCCGGAGACTTCCATCCCCACCTCCATGGGGGAGCGTCCGAGGTGACTCCACCCACCCCTCCTGCCCCAGGGCAGTTCTACAAGGGGTGTCCTAAGGAGATGGAGGTGGCCTTAACAAGCTCCTCCATCGTGGAAGAGCACTGTGCCCTTCTTGGCACAGTGCTGATCAACTTCTGGTTCATAGAGACCGGAATCCATGAGGCCTTTAAAGGCCTTTTCAAAGGTTTTGAGGTTTGCTCCGCATATCCTTGTTTACCGCTTTTCTTTATTGTGATCTATAGGTTTTTTAGTTTGACACTTAACCTACCCAGTAGCCCTTGACGGACATGGCTTGTAAATAGAAAGATTGTCCGAAGACTTGTGAAAAAATGAACTGTAGATGCACAAAGGAGGGTAATAAACAGTAGCCCCCAAGCCCTCAGTTAGTTTTAATAAACTGACTTAGGGGTCATTTTTGCATGATAAATTGTAAGAGCGAATATACTGTAGCCCCGAGACTCTAGTTGGATTGACAAAGACGACCAGAGGAATGAAATCGACATCGGAGACGACTAACCATTCATGCTGCAGGCCTCAGCTTTAGCTCCGACCTCTAACTCTGAGGGGTTGGTGGAGCTGAACCGCAAGTTGGTACGGTCCAAAGAGGACCTAGATCTGATGAAGAAGCAGATCGATCGGGCCCAAGGTAGACCTGAGTTGAAAGTTTTTTATAGGGATAACATGAGCTCTTATGACATTGAGGTATTTGGTGTTGACTTCAGCTGATACTACGGAGCTTGAGGCCCTCAAGGCTGAGCTAAAAAAGGCTCAGCAAGAAGCCAAGTAGCAGAGGGCTGCAGCGTGGAAGGTCAGTGAGGAGCTAGTCGAAGAGAAGGTGGCCTGCAGCAAGGATCAGGCATGGGTCTTAGAGGTCGAGGAGGACCTGAAGGGTGTGTACACGGAACGCGGCCTCCTTCGGGAAGACAAAAAGAAAAAGGCTACCGAACTCGAGAAATTGAGCTCAGTATTCACACAGGCCTAGACCCAGGCCCGACTGGATCATGAGGAGCTTTAGCAAGTGAAGCAAATCGCCGCTGGTAAGCCATATCTGCTTCAATGCATTTTTGGTCGCGAGAGGTTTGGCCAACTTACTAAAATTTGGCGTTCTTCAGATGCCTTTGCGGACCTGCCGAGGAGTGCGACGGATGCCGGCCGCCAGTACGGCGCCCTTGAGGGTCACGCAAAACAGAAGGGCTTTTGGGAGCAGTTCCAGGCGCCATCGCATCCACCGCTGCTCAACAACAAGATGAAGCAGGTGATGGAGCATTATCGCATGGCGAGGCTGGCCATGGAGGACCTTTGCATCAACCTCTGGCCCGCGAAGCCGCTGCCGAGCAACTTCTTCGGATTGGTTGTTCGGTGCTACTTGTAAGCTGCGTTGGGATTTCCTCGAAAAGGAGGGGAGATGCAGTACAATAGAGATAAGTATTTCCTGCAGTGAGAACCAAGGTTATCGAACCAATCAAACTCCCCTAAGCAGCACCTACACACGTAAAAGCAAATACTTGCACCCAACACGGGCAAGAGGGTTGTCAATCCCCTTGGACTCGCTACTTGCAAGGATTAATTCTCATAGTGATAGCTATAAAAGTAAATTGCAAAAAAAAAAGAGGTAAATAAATTCGAGCAATGTATTTTTAGTTTTTATAATATGGTAAAGGTAGACCAGGGGGCCATAGTTTTCACTAGAGGCTTCTCTCTCTCTCTCGAACACATAACATATGGTGGGTGAACAAATTACTGTTGGGCAATTGATAGAAAGTGCATAGTTATGATGTATTCACGACAATGATCATGTATATAGGCATCACGTCCGAGACAAGTAGACCGACTCCTGCCTGCATCTACTACTATTACTCCACCAATCGACCTATCCAGCATGCATCTATGGTATTGAGTTCATGACAAATGAAGTAACGCCTTAAGAAAGATTACATGATGTAGACAAAGTAAACCCAATCAATATGAATAAACCCCGTCGTTTTACCCTTAATGGCAACAATACAAATACGTGTCTTGTCTCCTTCTGTCACTGGGATAGGGAGCACCGCAAGATTGAACCCATTACAAAGCACCTCTCCCACTGAAGATAAATCAATCTAGCTGGCCAAACCAAATGGATAGATCGGAGAGAAATACAAAGCTATAACAATCATGCATAATAAAGTTCAGAAAAGAATCAATTACTTTCAATGAATAAGCTGATCATAAACCCGCAATTCATCAGATCCCAACAAACACACCGTAAAAGAAGATTAGATCAGATAGAACTCCAAGAAGATTGAGGAGCAGATGGTATTGAAGATCAAAGAGAGAGAAGAAGTCATCTAGCTACACTACAAAAAAAAGACACATCCGTGACATTTTGACCCAAATGATTTTTTTTCTGTCATGCTTATGACACTTCTATGACGATAATTGTGACAAAACCATGTATCATCATAGATGTGGTGGGCTCCTACTTCTATGACAAAAAATCATGACAGAAAATGGGCTTCTTGTCCTGGGCGGGCTGGGGACGCACCTGCATGACATTCTTTGGGCCGTCCATGACGGAAAAAATCGTGGTAGAAGCGAGGGCGAGGAAAATATCGGGGAGTTCCTGGTTACGGTGGGTGGTCGGGGCCGAATGATGCACACGGAGGTTTGCGCGTTTCTCTCATACACGTATGCGCGTGTGTGCGAGGCGTTGGACTCTAACTGAACCCGAGCCAGGCGTTCGCTTACTGAACCCGAGCGATCGATCCCTTGGCTGTTAACTGAACCCGAGCGATTCCTTCGCTACTACTGCTAACTAAAGCCGATCGAACCTGCTGCCTATTGATGAACAGTGACTGTTGTTGGGGGTTGGATGAACAGTTCCCGGTGGGGGTTGGATGAACAGGACCCCGTGGTAGTAGAGGCCGTTGTCGCTGGATGAACAGGACCCCGATCGAGGAGGTGTGGGGGTGGATGAATAGGACCCCGTGGAGGCTGGTTGAACAGTAGCCGGTGGAGGCTAGATGAACAGTAGCCCGTGGATGAACAGTCGCTGGTGGAGGCAGGAGGAAAACATGGTGGATGAACAGTAGCAGGTGGAGGCTGGAGGAAGTCGATGGTGGATGAATAGTAGCCCGTGGAGGCTGGAGCGAGGCAGTAGACGGTGGATGAACAATAGCCCGTGGAGTCCCGTTTTGTGGTACGCCACACCCCTCCCGATGAACAAGACCCCGTTTCGACCGTAGGTGCTCCAACACAAGTCTGTTTCCTCTGTTCTGCGGTACACCACACCCCTCCCGATCAACAGGACCCTGTTTCGACCGTAGGCACTTGAACAAAAGGCCGTTTCCTCCGTTCTGTGGTACGCCAGACCCTTCCCGATGAACAAGACCCCGTTTCGACCGTACGCGGTCGAACAGAAGGCCGTTTTCCTCCGTTTTACGGTACGCCAGACCCCGTTACGGCTGTTCCATCCAAGCCGGTTGGCTCCTGATGAATAGGACATGTCCCGACCCAGTGGCTTCGCTCTCGATGAACAGGACGCGTTCTGACCCAGTCACTTGACTCCCGGTGAACACGACGCTGTTTCCTCCGTTCTGACCTAGCCGGTTAGCTGCCAATGAACAGGACAATGTCGCTGCCGTCCATTGCCTCTCCATGTACACGAGCCCTGGTCGTAAGTATGCGCGCATACACGTTCAAGACCCCGCCCGTATGTACGTACGTAGCCGTATTTACTTTCTTGCGGCGTGGCTATACGTACGTCTACACGATATATATAGACGGGACTGCGTGACATGCTACGTCCACGCCTCTACTACGACACGTGCATCTCCTTACTCGGCCACGGTTCATCGCTACAGAGAGAGCGATCGACCAGTATGTACGTACATGTTCGCGACCAGATAGACAAGCCTATGTACGGTTCAACCCGGTGGGTCCCAGCTGTCAGGGAGGATAAGGAGGCACTTCCTTGCTTGTGAAGATATAGCTGGTGGGTCCCAGCTGTCAGGGGGGAGAATCATTTTTTTCCCGTAATATGGACGCACTTCCTTGCGTGCGAAGATGTAGCTAGTGGGTCCCAGCTGTCAGGGGGAAACGTTTTTTTCGCAAAATACGGCGGCCCTTTCGGTGGGTCCCTGCTGTCAGGTGGAGGAATCATTATTTTGCGCGTAATAAGGAGGCACTTCCTTGCTGCGGCCGTGGACCCAGCTGTCAGCCTCTCCACGTACAGTCCTCTTCTGATGGAAGTCGTTCCTTGACCACGTTGACCACGCCGCGTCGAGAGCACCAAGGCGGTGGACGACGGCGAGGCCTAGGAAGGGAATGACCCGGAGCCGGGGAAGACTCGGCAGTTGTTTCCCACGCGTACGGGAGTACGAGGGTTTACTGGTTCGGCTGTAGTGTGAGGCTGCCGTCGCCGGAGAATAATAGGAGGTCTGGGTGAGTACAGGGATGGCCAGCCAAGCGATGGGAGAGGGTGGGGCGGTGAGGCCTACGCGGCAGCACAGCCGGCCACGGGACGCAGGAGCAGATGGCACGGCCAGCGATGGTTTGGGTGGCTGGAGCAAGAAGACCAGAGGTTGAAGAAACACGACGGCCGTTGGATGGACATCGTACGGTCACTGCAGCTAGAATCGTTTATATTGACTAAGTTGACAAATCCTGCATTCGCGCCAACTTAGTAGGCCCACAAGTCAGCCTCCAAATATGGTGGGTCCCAGCTAGCAGGGGGAGTATTCATTTTTTTGTGCGTAATAAGGAGGCACTTCCTTGCGTGCGAAGATATAGCTGGGGGTCCGAGCTGTCAGCGGGAGGAACTTTTTTTCATGAAATACAGAGGCGCTTCCGGTGGGTCCCCACTGTCAGGTGGAGGAATCATTATTTTGCATGTAATAAGGAGGCACTTCCTTGCGTGCGGCCGTGGACCCAGCTGTCATCCTCTCCATGTACAGTCCTCTTCCGATGGATGTTGTTCATTGACCATGTTGACCACACCGCGCCGAGAGCACCAGGGCGGTGGATGACGGCGAGGCCTAGGAAGGGAACAACCTGGAGCCAAAGAAGAATCGGCAGTTGTTTCCCACACAGAGGGGAGTACGAGGGTTTAGTGGTTCGTCTGCCGTCGCCCAAAAATAACAGGAACTGTGGGTGCATAGAGGGATGGCCAGGCCAGCGATGGGAGTAGGGTGGGGCGGTTAGGCCTGCGCGGCAGCACAGCCGGCACGTGAGTCATGAGTAGGTAGTACGGCCGGCGCTGGTTTGGGCGGCTGGAGCAAGAAGACCAGAGGTTGAAGAAGCAGCACGGCCATTGGATTAACAATCCAACGGTCACTGCTGCTAGAATCATTTGTGGACTAAGTTGACAAAGCCTTTCGTACACGTCAACCTTGTAGACCCACAAGTCAGCCTCCAAATCTGTCCCAAACAGCATACAGCCTAAAATTTCTAGCCAGATTCAAATTAATTTAAAAAATAAACATACCTTAATGTAAAATCCAATGAAATTTTACCCGCACAAAAACAATGAATTTTAAAATATCAAAATTGGAAAGAAAAAAGTAATTTGGAACTAATTGCCTGTTTGCTGTATTTTTCATTTTACAACCCATTTCTTATTACTTATAGCCCATTTTCTAGGCAAGCTGAATGCATCCCTCCTCCTCGTCTTGAAAGATTTCAGGCCCAGCAGGGCGTAGAAAAGCAAGTAGGCCTCCGTTGGTTATTCTGCAAAAAACAAAATAGCTGGGCTAGCCATTTTCAGAAAGAAAAAACAAGACTGGGCAGGTCATGTGGTAAACATATGAAATAAAAGCTTGGGCTAGACGGGCCACAGCTCCCGCACAACCCAGTTGATACCCTGCTCTGTCCCGAAAAAAAATGCGCGAGCTGCTGGGTCCCGGGTGTCAGCCGCTCCTTGTGCAGTTATCTTGCTTATTGACTACGTTGACAATGGCGTGCGACCCAAATGTCAGGAAACCATCAGGAGGAACCATTTTTCTCTTGTAATAAAGGAGGCACTTGCTTGCCTACTGCCATGATCCTGGTGGGTCCCTACTGTCATCCTCACCATGTACAATTATCTCCTTATTCCTCTCGGTTGTTGACCATGTTGACAACACCGGAGGGCGGCGCCGCGGCGAGCGAACCAAGGCGGAGGACGATGGTGAGGCCTCAGACAGGAACGAACAAGAGCCAGGGAAGATGCGCAGAGTTTTAGGGTGTGATGTGGTCGTGATGCGTGCGCGGCAGCACAGCCAGCCGTGGGAGGCGGGAGCAGGCGGTCCCGCCGGCGCTGGTTTGGCTTTGGCGGCTGGAGGAAGAAGAGACTGAAGAAACACGATAGACGTTGAATGTCAATCCAATGGTTAAGGTTGGCACAATCATTTGTTGACTAAGCCGACACCACGTAGCATACTTTTTTATAGGAAGAAAAGAAAAACTGGGCTCGTTCACTAGATAACATTCCCGAAACTGCCACCATTTGATCTTGTGTCGCAACTAAAACTACCAGGAAAATGCGTTCGTTTGTCGTCCTCCTCCCAGGGAACATTTGCCACATAACATTCCCGAAAATCAAAGATTTGAGAAGGCATACAAAACAAGATAGTGTACCAGTAAAGAGACATTGCTGAGTTTTAGAAAAAAGAGAGACGTGCTCCTGTAGCTGGTTCGAATCCAAACCTAGACTATGACTATATATAGTGCTATGCTACTCTGCAAGTAATAAAACTGACATATCCAACGTTCGCTTCTCCTCTTTTCTAGTTACTCTGCCTAGCATCAGAAGCTCCGGCCGCAGCAACCATGTCCGCCGGCGGCTCGTCCACCTGCTCTTCAGCAGGCAACAACCAGATATGCACCAAGTCGCCACTCGTACCATCCACTGTGGGTCTCATCACACCCCCACCGGCACACTCACCGCAGTCGGTTGCTCATCGCAACCCACTGCCGTTGGTGTGGTGCCACTGCCGCAAATCACGCAGAGTCATTCGCCGCGTCTCAACTACAATCCTCAACCTTGGCTGAGTCTTCTAGAAATGCCCAAATCATGGGGTAATAATATGTTTAAGTGTTGTTCGCCTGCTTTCAGTTGCTGATTTTTTAATAGTTTGGTTGATGATCTTCCAATTTGATTCGTGCAGAAAAGGGAAGATTCATGTGATTTGTATTTCTGGGAAGTTCCTGATGTGGGGGAATGGAACTACGCTGATTATTTGGTTAGCCGAGGAATCCCAATACCAGCAGGTTGGGTTGTTGGACAAGTAACTGAAGGAATGACAGAAGAGGAAGATGCAGAGCAGAAGGTTAAAGATGTAGTTCATCTGATCATGGCCAAGAAGCAACTGCTGAACGGCCTTGACAGCAATGTGGAGATGAAAGAGCTTGTGAAGATAATGTGCAAGATCATTGTGCTTTGTAGGATGATTGTCTCTTTATTTGCAGTGTATGTAGCACTCGTGATGTATTCAGTGGCTATGACATGAGCACTTTGCTGAAACTAGTAATGAATGAAACCTGTTTAGCAGGCTGGGCGTAGTGTTGTGAACATCTAATGATTTCTATTAACGGAAATTGGGGGGTATCCCCTTTTGCTCATAAATAAATAAATAGCAAAGGCCCTTTTGCTAATAAATAAATAAATTAGCATAGGCCTTGTCGGGTCAGCTTTGTTCCCATTCGAAGACGTCAAGCAAATTGTAGTTCAACAACAAACTATGTCATCAAATACAAGTTTCACAGCCAAATATGGGTACAACTAAACAACAATGTCATCATGTTTTACTCGTCATACAATAACCAAACACAAATCAACATACATAATAAGTGATGTTCTCACAGCAAAATACTAAACAACAACTTCATAAGGTTTCAGTTGTCATAGCAAACACAATTTCACATAGTAGATAAAAAGTCGTCTTCTCACAGGCAAATACGACAAAAGCAATCTAATCATCATCCGCAGCAGCAGCGTCAACATCTTCGCCATGTGTATCAGTCTGAATCGTAATTTCCCCCAGTGTGATCTTCTTCATCCTCAATGTCCTCAAACGTTGGCGTCTTATTGATCAACTCTCGTATGTCCACAGCCCGATAGGTAATCTTTTCGCCAGCGTTATTGACATGATGGTTCTCAAAGATATTAGGAACATCTGTGGAATCTTCTACATCAGGAGCAGTGTAAGCATCATCTTGTTGTGCAACTTCATTAAACGAATTCCTCTGCTCAAACCTTTGCAATACTCTCCAGTCATCGCTACATGCATATGTGTCTTCCAAGAAAAATATTTGTGTTACTTGATTTGCCAAAATAAAAAGCTCGTCGATATGGTACGCCGCCTTGACATTGATGGATTTGAAATAATCATCAGCTCTGGGTTTTGCTATCCTGGAATACAGGTTATACCAACGACAACACAATAGAACCACACACCGATGAACCTCGAAACTGGAGATATACTGCAACTGAACAATGTCTGTTATGTTAGCATACATTTCAGTTGTCTCTTTGCCGTACATATCCGTGCTCATGATGGCACTGTTTTGTGTTTTCCTGCCTTCGTCCCGTGCAAGGGTGTTGTAGCGCACATCTCCAACAACGCAAGATTCATAATGTCTTACCCGAGTATCAGGACCCATTGCTAGTGTGTAAAGGGCATCATTAACTGCCTACCCATCCTCCCGCATCTTCTTAACCTATGGTTAGAAAATAGACAAGCTGATCATCTTATGTACTCAATATATTAAAAAAACTAACAGTGCAATTCAAAAGCTTACACGACTCTTGAACCATTTCGCAAATCCTGCCATAACCAGTTTGTCAATGTTTCTTGGATTTTGCGGCAGTAACTCCTTTTTGTAGATGCTGCACAACATAGTGATTGCGTCAAACATCTAAATATATAAGAATGTGCTGCAAGTTTAGTAGATTACGATGTATAAGCTGTAGTACTTAGCCCTTACTCGATATAAGGTAGAATCTCAGGACAGTTATTCAACAGATACCAAACCATTTTGTCCAAATATTTAGGTTTGTCGTCTTGTCGACTCTTCCCTGTAACTCGAACAGAACAATCGAAAACATTGAGCTCGGGATTGTCTTCACCCACCTCTTTGCTAAGCTTATCAGCTGTTTCAATGTATTTTGAGTAGAATGTCAACGCTTTTGTAGCAATGTAGGCCTCTGCAATGGAACCCTCAGGTCTAGCTCTGTTCCTAACATATCCCTTGAAAGCGCTTAGCCGCCTTTCAATAGGGTACATCCAGCCATACTGTACTGGACCTCTAAGTAGTGCCTCATCAGGTAGATGAACAGCCAAATGCACCATCACATCAAAGAAGGCTGGAGGATATATCTTCTCAAGGTCGCATAGGATAGTTGGTATCTTGTCTCTAAGACGCCCCAAAGCATCTATCCTGATATTTCTACTGCAGAGTTCCCTGAAGAATTGTCCCAACTCTGCAACTGCTCTGTATAAGTCAGGGCGGCCCAATCGTCTAAGGATAACATGTAAAACCCTTTGAAGTAGGACGTGGCAGTCATGAGTTTTCAACCCTTGTACCTTGTTTCCATCTGCACTGACTCTCCTTTCAGGGTTGGAAGCAAATCCATGTGGGAATGTCACACATGACAGGACCTTGCAGAATTCTTTTCTTTTTACCTTGTCCAAGACTTACACAGCTGGTGCCATATCCCGTGATGCACCATCATCTTCCACCTGCAAATCCTTTCTGGTTCCCAGGTGTGTCAAATCAATCCTAGATTTTAAGGTATCTTTCGTCTTGCCTTCAATATTAAGAAGTGTGCCGATAAAGCTGTCACATATATTTTTCTCGATGTGCATCACATCAAGATTATGCCGCAGATCCAAATCTTTCCAATACTCCAAGTCCCACAAAGTGGACCTGCGGGTAAACAATAATCTCTCTTCTGCCCTGCCACACTTCCTTTTCCCGCTACCATTATCAGGATGGTTTCCTGGTGTAATATGCCTGACCTTCTCTAATTCCACTTGCAACTCATCGCCGGTGAGCCTCTTTGGCGCATCACGGTTTTCATGCTTTGCATTGAACACATGTCTTCGGTATTTTCTAGGACACGGCTTGTCCTTGGCAAGGAAACGACAGTGTCCAATGTAACAGATCTTGCTAAGTATTGTGTATGATAGCGGATTCTTGTCACAGTGAACACATGCATTGTAACCATGTGTCATTCGCCCTGACATAGTGCCCAAAGCCGGATAATCATGGATGCACCAAATTATAACAGCACGCAGAAAGAAATCAGCTGGTGGGCTGCTATATAGGTCTCGAGTGAGAACACCCCTCCATAGCTGTTGAAGTTCCTCCACAAGAGGCTCCATGAATAAATCAAAATCCTTTCCAGGACTTTTTGGACCTGGGATGAGCAAGGCCATCATGTAGTTTGATTCTTTGGGGCAGACATTTGGTGGCATGTTGTAAGGGATAACAAGCACTGGCCACATGCTATATGTGGCGCTCTGGTGGCCAAATGGGTTGAATCCATCTGTAGCTAAGCCAAGTCTAATGTTTCTCGGGTGAGCAGCAAACTTTTTGTGTTTCTGATTGAAGCTTTTCCAGTCACTACCATGAGATGGATGGCTCATTACATTCTGATCTCTGTACTCCTGGTTCCTAGAATGCCACGGTACGTCCTCTCTTGTTTCAGCATCATGAAACAACCTCTACAATCTTGGTATAATTGCAAAATGTCTCAGAACATTATGAGGAATCCTCTTCACAGCATCGCCATCTTTCCATCTTGACACTACTGCAGGATGCTGCTAACGCGACACTACGATCAGAGACCCTTTGACGAAACTATGTGCGATGCATTAATCGCAAACGGTGATGTAAAAAAACCATCAAAAAAGATGCAAAACACTTGCGATGAATGATACATCAAACACGGTTCCGATTTTAGTTGCGTGTGCAATGCGGGGCATACGGTTGATCCATATGAACTGTTTGCGATGAGACAGAACAACAAAAACGGGCAGCCAGATCAAGGTGTGTGCGATATACGACATACAATTCGCTCCGATGAACCGTTTGCGATGATCGAGTTGAACACAAACGATTCGGCGTAACAAGATGTGTGTGATACCCGGCAAACAGGTCGGTAATCAGAATTGTGTGTGATCATTATAGACAGCCCATACGGTCTTTTTTGTGAATTGTGTGCTCGTCAGGGCACACAATTCAAGAAACCAACCTGTGGGCGATAATGTAGAAGATCTCCGTCGAATATGTATTACTAACCGTCTGTGATGAGATTGACAGGATAAACAGAGATAACAAATTAATATGAGCGAACGGAAACAGAGATATATACAGTCTGCTTAATTTAGTCCTTCTTATTCTTGTTGTTGTTGTTGGATGGCCCCGCGACATCGTCTTGGCGAGGATGCTTCTTGCCGCTGACCGTTGGCTTTTCATCGCCGCCGGCGTTGTCATCGTCGTCCTCCTCCTCATTCGACCATTCCTCCTCATCATCATCGTCGTCCTCTTCTTCGTCCTCCGACGGCTCCTCGTCCGTCTGGTTGTTGTCTGACGACTCCGGAGGCAGCGTCCCTTCCATGATCCGGATATAATCGAGGTCTGGGCTCGACGCCGGACTTATGGAAGACGAGCGGGATGATTCCGATCTCGACCTATCATCGGGCACCAGACTGCTGGCTGAACTGTCGTCCTCGCTGTCGCTCGACATGGATGCGGTCGTATAAAAACCGCGAGAAAGCGAGATTGTAGAGTGTGTGCAAGTGTGTAGTGCGGCCTGCCGGGGACGATGAAGATGGTGGACACTTAAGCGGGGTATGCAGAGAAGAGGAATGCCAATTGAAGCAGGGGTTGACGTATTATCTAACCGCTGATATAATCAACCACAATTATTTGTACCCAGTCGCTCCAAATTCCCGGGGTTGCGCAGTTCTCAATGTGATAATTAATTACACACACGCGTTGGAGCGTCCAAATATGAAACAAGCATTTTTCATAGTACTTCTACTCCCTCCGTACCGACAACCTAGGTGGGGAAAAAACGAGAGAACTTGATGATTACTCCCTCCATCCCAAAATAAGTGACTCAACATTGCACTAACTTTAGTACAAAGTTGAGTCACTTATTTTGGGACGGAGGGAGTATTTGGTAATCAATACCATTGCGTGCAGAGAATTGACCATTGCATGCATGTTATGCTAAGTAGTCTGAAGTCATTGAATGCATACTAGCCGCAGGACTCCTATTGGCTGATTTCTTTTTTCAGGACAAAAACAAGGAACGAGTTTTGGGATTATGCACCGATACCGGTATGAACGGAGTAGGACAGTTGGCAAGCAATACATTGAGCTCTTCTTATTGATGAAGCCAGTAATAATCAAACTACAAAGGAAAGAAAAAAAGACAAAGGAAAATATCTGCACGAATCTTCGCGTAACATCAATGGCATAGGACCTAGATGTGCATTACTTAGAGCACATCTAGATGTGCTTTAGCAATACTGTCAAACAAAACCCCTAATCATCATTGCAAATAGCACATAGAACATGGCTAATGCGACAACCATAACTACACATGCTAGTTCCTTCTTGTCTCTTGCTTTCATCTGTTGCCTGTGATAGATTCTTTCTTGCTTCATCATACTGATTGTACATTCCAGATCAGCCAGTTTCTTCTTCAGCTTTACGTTATCTTCTGCGAGCTTGGTGATAACACTCCGAGCCCTGCCATGCCATTCTTCATCCAGCCAGTTAACAAAGGCACAAGCCTCATATCCCTGCCAATGTTAAATAGTATTCAGGATGAGCGGTGGCATTAACTCAAGTAAAATGATGAACTTAGCACTAACCTCTAAGGTGCAACTGAGAAACCGCTTGCCAATGTTGAATCCCTCCGTGCATACACGTCGAGTGGGAGTGTGCCCGTGCACACAACTCAGCTTTTGGTACTTCTCGATGGCGCAAAACTCAGAGTCAAACTCGTGTTGCGGGAGTCTGGAGTCATGCTCCGGATCCGGCGGCAGATCGCTTTCCTGGGGGGGGGGGTTGGGTCATTCAAGATGGATTCAGCAGGGAGCTACTTTGGACATGCTAAAAAAGATCGGGATAGATTGGAACCTGATAGGACGATTCGGATCCGTAGTACACCGGCCTTCTGATGACCTTAGGCAAGTGCTCGGCGGCGACCGTCGTCATGGCGGCGTTGCCGAGAGCGGCGATACGAGCAGGAGCAGCCGCACCGAAACCATCAGCACCACTCGTCCGCATTCCCCCAATGTCAGCGCCACGCGAGGGGATTTGGAGGCTATCTAGGGATTTGGGGGAATGGGGAAACTGTGGGGATAAGCTAACGGTTGGGAACTACTTATGGCACTATATGTTGTATACGGCACACTGTTTATACATGTCGTTTGTGTTAGGTATTACAACTTCACACATGATTTCCGCACCAAACCGTGTGAGAAGACAATGTAGGTGAGACACGGTTGCCATGACATAACCGTATGTGATGTACTACCCTGTACATATAATTGAGTTACAGTGATACCGTGTAAACAGCCGCTCTACGGATATCTGTCAAAAAATAAAATAGCCGCTCTGCAGATAGAGATGGCGGTGGCGCCGGCGGCGGCCTAGGCAGCGGCTACCAGATAAGAGGTCAATCCTCAGTCGGTGGGCGGTGGCGGCATCATAGGAGGTCAATCCTTGGTCTGCGGCGGGAGATAGGAGGATCTCAACCATCGAGGTTGGCTGCGGTGTGATTGGAGCACATCCATCGTGGTCGATGGCGGGATAGTGGAGGTCGAACTTCAGGCGGCAGCCGCACTAAGCTTTGCTCCTCGACCCTGCTGTCTCAGTGTGCCGCCGCATCGTGCTTCTCTGTCTGCTGGGTGGAGGTCGCCGTGTGGCTAATTAATTAAGGTATTCTTTTCGTGAGTGGCTTAATTAAGGTATTCAATTCCTAAGGGTAGTGCTGTAGTACTCTGCGTGTAAATTGACTGGCCATTAATTTTTGTCATTGCACGTCTGGATAACAATATGGAGCGCCCTCAGTAATTATGAAAATAAAACCTTGTGATTTATGCACGCATCTTTGGGCATCAGTTAATCCATGTATTAATGTTGTTGTTTTGTTTTTAATTACCATTCGTATGGTGCAGATGGAACGATCTGAATGGATGAAGAATCGGAGAACCACAGATTTTATCAGTGGCGTGACAGAGTTCATGAATTTGGCTGAAAGTACAAAGAGGAGAATTGGTGATGCGGATTACATCCTATGTCCATGTACTCATTGTGCCAATACAAAGTCACGTGAAGTTGCAAATGTCCAGTGGCACTTACTCTCTCGGGGATTCATGGATGGATATACACGTTGGACCAGACACGGTGAAGAGTAGGCCATGGATGAATATACCCAGAGCTGCGAGATGCCAAACCCCGGTCAGTGTCACATGGATGTTGAATCTAACATCGGGGCAGAGGCGTCAAGCTACCAATGGAACACCAGAAAGCCGAAACACCCACTGGAAAACCAAGACGGCGACGCAGATGACAACGATCTTGATAAGCCAGATTTTGCTACTATGATTGCAGATTTCAAGGGCCCAAAAAAGGATATGATTGGGTACAAGGATCTGCCAACCATTGATGCGGACTCCAAGAAAGAATTGTATCCAGGTTGCAAAAAGAAATATTCCAAGTTGAGTGCCACCCTGACGCTTCTCAGATTTAAAGCAGCAAATGGTCTATCAAACAAGGGCTTCACAGAGATGTTAGGTCTGTTCAAAGAAATTCTTCCGGAAGATAATGTGCTCCCCAGAAGCACGAACGAAGCAAAGAAAATTGTTTGCCCATTGGAACTTGAAGTACAGAAGATACACGCTTGTGTGAATGACTATATATTGTACCGTGGTGAGTGCAAAGATTTGCGTGCATGTCCCACATGCAAGCATGCATGATACAAGCGCAGGAGAGCAAAGTACAAGTACAAATTGGACGACGAGATCGACAGGAATCCGTTCAAGGTTGTTTGGTACTTGCCTTTAATTCCAAGGTTGAGGTGTTTGTTTGCAAACCCTAGAGAGGCAAAGAGGTTGCGGTGGCATCATGATGAGCGAACTGCGGATAAATATATGAGGCACCCGAAAGATGGGGCTCAGTGGGAATTAATCGACAACAAGTTTGAAGACTTTGCCAAGGATCCTAGAAGTATAAGGCTCGGGGAGTGTACTGACGGGATGAATCCTTTTGGCGATATGAGCACAATCACAACACATGGCCGGTGCTTCTGTGCATATATAACCTAGCTCCTTGGTTGTGTATGAAGAAAAAATACATTATGATGTCAATGATTATCCAAGGACCGAAGCAACCTGGAAATGACATCGACATTTACTTTCAGCTACTGGTAGAAGAACTGCTGACAGTGTGGATAGATGCGCCTGCTGTAAAATGTTATGATGCTTACAAAAAGGAGATTTTCGATCTACATGCGATGTTGCTGCACACCATTCAAGATATGCTGGCATTAGGCAACACATCGGGGCAGAAAACAAAGGGAGATGTAGGGTGTGTCACATGCATGGATAGGACACCTAGCAGATTTCTTCCCAACTCGCGCAAAACCGTGTATTTGCATCATCGTAGGTTCTTACGGAGAAATCACCCATACCGAAAGATGAAAGCTGAATTTGATGGTACGACAGAGGTAGATGTGGGCCCAAGACCCTATGCTGGGGAGGTTGTCCACAACATGGCTAAAAAAATTAATGTTGTGCTTGGCAAGAAGCACGCTTTGACGGTGAAACAAACACCCAAGGGTCAAGTCTTTAAGAAGAAATCAGTGTTCTGGAAATTACCTTACTGGGAGATTCTACGTGTATGTCACTGCATCAATGTCATGCATGTAGAGAAGAACGTATGTCAAAGCATCCTTGGTACTCTGCTCAAGATTAAAGGTAAAACAAAGGATGGTGATGGTGCACGACTCGATATGCTTGCTGATCAATCAAAACACAAGAGTGAAGCAGAAGATGATAACAAATTCATCCATGCTCGCCAGAGTTACAATTTCAGTACAAAAGAAGCAACACAGTTCTTCACCTATTTGTTGTCAGTTAAGACACCCTCTTCCTACTCCGCAAACATCATAAGTCTTGTGGATGTGAGCTCAGGTAAAATGAAGTTGGGACACATGAAGTCACATGATTGCCACGTAATGTTGACACAAATCCTCCTGGTGTCCATCAGGAATCAGATGGACAAAGATATAAGAAACACACTCATTGAGCTCTATGATTTCTTCAACCAACTACGGAAGAAAGTTGTAGATCTTGAAGAGTTGGATCATATGCAAGAGGATATTGCAAGAATATTGTCCAACCTAGAGATGTTTTTCCCACCGTCATTCTTTGATGTCATGGTCCATCTCACTGTGCACCTTGTGGACGAGATAAAGTATTGTGGTCTTGTGTTTCTTCGCAACATGTATCCCTTTGAGCGGTTCATGGGAATACTGAAGCGCTATTGTCGGAACTGAAACCATCCAGAGGCAAGCATCCTACAAGGTTATACCGCGGAGGAGGTGGTTGAGTTTGCACCAGATACATGAAACAAAGACCTATAGGTTTGCCCCTCTCTCGCCACGAGGGAAGGCTGAAAGGTAAGCCGGTCCTTGCTGGCATGCAAAAGGCTGCACCCGGAGAATTGGCAGAGAAAGCCTATTTGACGGTACTGCTTAACGGCCCAGTTCTCAGCGCTTATGCTGAAGAACACTTGGCAGAGATACGCCAAAGCTTCTTACCAATGGTGTATCCATTAGATGCGGAGATGAAGGAGCACACTAAGAACTACGCCGAATGGCTGAAGAATCGTTTGGCACAAGGATCCATGGATGACATTGCTACGTGGTTGGCACAAAAGCCATCACCTACGGTGTTGACGTACCAAGCATATGACATAAATGGCTACACGTTCTACACTGAGGAACATGATAAGAAGACCTCATATCAGAACAGCTCTGTTCGAATAGAAAGCATGACTGTAAATGAAGCTGATAAAAGGGTATACTATGGAACGATCAAAGAGATTTGGGAGCTTAACTATGTGAAAGGTAAGGTGGCATTATTCAGGTGCACATGGATCCCTCTTGGTCATGTAAAGGTTGATGATTACAGGAAGACCTGTGTTAACAGGACAACGATGGCATATCACACGGACCCGTTCATTCTTGCCAGCGATGCTACCCAGATTTTCTATGCGGAAGACCCCTTGCATAAGAACTGCCATGTAGTGATGCATGGGAAGAGGAGGGTACTGGGTGTCGAGGATGTTGCCGATGAGGACGAGTACGATGAATTTGCTGAGTTGCCAGCCAAGGGATCACGCACCCCTGTAACAGAGAAGCGTAAAATCATCAGAAAACCCAAGTTCATTCGGGGTCAACGTAATGATCCCAGTTCCCCCATGTACATGGGAATTAAGCCGTAAGACTAGTTTTTATGCCTACCCTGCAACTTAATTCGTTCAATTTAGAACTGTCGCGTGTACTGAATTTGTGAGTTATGCCCGGTTTTCTGTTGATGTAAGAACCGTTAATATGTTGACCTTGATATGCTGTCAGCTCAGGCAATGAATATGAACTATTTATTATTATTATTATTATTATTATTATTATTATTATTATTATTATTATTATTATTATTATTATTATTATACCATAGAGGTAGCACACTCAATTGATCTCACTTCAGTATGTATGAACAGAAGATATGCAATCTGGTTTGCGAATAGCACACAGTTCGTTCATGAAAGCCGTGTGTCGACCAAAACGCGTGCGTGATCTGAGTCGTGCGTTCTGATTGGCCAGAACCCAAACCCCACGGATCGTACGTCTGCACTGTTGGATGCTCCCACATCGAACAACAATCCTCATCCCTTTCGACAACAAATGCAGTTTCGGTTGTAATTTTATTTATATGCACAAAATGCATGTTAATTTCAAAAAAAGTCTTAAATATAGCTAACGATACCTGAAATGCGCCAGAAATTCAAACCCGTGGTATAATGGTGATTGCATACCATGGAAATTTTTATGAGGCCAAATGTTGAAGTCACCGGGCACTGGAGTTTGAATTGACACGTCTCCTTTTGGAAACCATGATCCTTCTTGTGAGATGCTCCGGTTTGGAAGGAGCGATCATCATAACTTGTGCCAAACTTTACCAATTTTTTTCCACGGGGTCATGAGAGCACGCCATGGGCACACACCGATTTTGATGATGATGTCCGGACTCCATCTGAATTTCCTGTAATTAAAATACCAACTAGGCCTACGCCGGTGGCCGCACCTCGTGGCCGAAATGTTTGAAACTTCTCCCTGCTTCTTGGACAAATGGATGAAAACTCGCAAAGCGACACACAAATGATTTGTACACCTTCTTTGCTAAGACTACCCACAGTGGGAGTAACATAGGTGGTAACATCACACATCTCTAGGAAAAATAGATGATGTGGTGAGTAATTAATGAGGAAATAGGGGCATGTGGTAACATAGCTAGTTACTGTAACATCACACATGCCAAGACAAGATGAGTCTACAACCTAATAAATGAAGTGTTGCATGACACCACACATATGTTACTCCCCACTATAGAGGTAGTAACATAGACTAGTAACATATGCATGTTACTAGTCTAAGTTACTACCCATTGTGACTAGTCTAACTAACACCCACATGTAGTTGTAGCAGGGTTTTGACTTTATATGCACTAAATACAAGGTAAGTGCAAAAAAATGACTTAAATGTAGCAGACGAGACCTGAAATGGGCCAGAAAATCAAACCAAGGGTATATCCGTGATTGTTTACCATGGTTTTTTTCCTGAGGCGGAACGATGTAGTCACTGACGATTTGGAGTCCGAAGTGCCGCGTCTCCTTTTGGAAACTATGATCCTTCTTGTGAGATGCTCCGGTATGGAAGATGCGAGCACCAAAACTTGTGCCAAACTTTACCAAATGTTTTCCATGCGATCGTGAGAGCACACCACGGTGACACAATGATTTTCGTTATTTCCGGACTCTATATGCATTTCTTGTAATTAAAATACCAACAAGGCCTACGCCTCTGGCCGCACCCTGCGGCCGAACTGTTTGAAGTTTTTTCCTGTTTCTCGGACAATGAATGAAAACTCGCAAAACGACGCACAAATGATCTTGCTAACACCCACGTGTAGTTGCGACTATATATAGACTCAAATATAGCAAACGAGATCTCAAATGTACCAGAAAATTGAACCATAGGGTACAATCGTGATTTCTTACCGTGGAAAAAAAATCGAGGCGAAACGATGAACTCATGTTTTCATTCAAACGAAAATATGCTGTAAGTTCAAGTAAATGTTTTAAAATAGCACACGGTTCACTCACGAAAGCCGTGTGCCTACTAAACCATGGCCGAGCCCCCCTGCCGTGCGTGTGATCTGAGTCGTGCGTTCTGATTGGCCAGAACCCAAACCCGACGGATCGTATATCTGCACCATTGGATTCTCCTTGATCGAACGGCAATCCTCATCCCTTTTGATAGCACATGCAATTCCGGTTGTGATTTTATTTATATCCACAAATTGCATGCTAAATTCAAAAAATGTCTTAAATATAGCAAATGATACCTGCAATGCGTTAGAAAATCAAACCCGTGGTATAATGGTGATTGCGTACCGTGAATTTTTTTATGAGGCCAAACGATGAAGTCACCGGCCACTGGAGTTTGAATTGACACGTCTCCTTTTGGAAATCATAATCCTTCTTGTGAGATGCTCCATTTTGCAAGGAGCGATCATCAAAACTTGTGCCAAACTTCACCAATTTTTTCCACGGGGTCGTGAGAGCACGCCATGGGCACACGCCGATTTTGATGATGTCTGGACTCCATCTGAATTTCCTGTAATTAAAATACCAACTAGGCCTACGCCGGTGGCCGCACCTCGCGGCTGAAATGTTTGAAACTTCTCCCCGTTTCTCGGATAATGGATAAAAACTCACAAAGCGACACACAAATGATTTGTACACCTTCTTTGCTAACTAACACCCAGATGTAGTTGTAGACTTGTAGTACGGTTTTGATTTTATATGCACTAAATGCAAGGTGAATGCAAAAAATGACTTAAATATAGAAGACATGACCTGAAATGGGCCAGAAAATCAAACCTAGGGTACATACGTGATTGTTTACCGTGAAAAAAATTCGAGGCGGAACGATGTAGTCACCGACGATTAGAGTCCGAAGTGCCGCGTCTCCTTTTGGAAACTATGATCCTTCTTGTGAGATGCTCCGATTTGGAAGGTGTGAGCATCAAAACTTGTGCCAAACTTAAACAATTTTTTTCCATGGGATCCTGAGAGCACGCCACGGTGACACACCGATTTTCGTTATTTCCGGACTCTATATGCATTTCCTGTAATTAAAATAACAAACAAGGCCTACGCCGGTGGCCGCACCTTGCGGCCGAAATGTTTGAAACTTCTCCCCGTTTCTCGGACAATGGATGAAAACTCGCAAAGCGACACACAAATTATTTGTACACCTTCTTTGCTAACTAACACCCAGATGTAGTTGTAGACTTGTAGTACGGTTTTGATTTTATATGCACTAAATGCAAGGTAAATGCAAAAAATGACTTAAATATAGTAGACAGGACCTGAAATGGGCCAGAAAATCAAACCTAGGGTATATACGTGATTGTTTACCGTGAAAATTTTTGAGGCGGAACGATGTAGTCACTGACGATTGGAGTCCGAAGTGCCGCGTCTCCTTTTGGAAACTATGATCCTTCTTGTGAGATGCTCTGATTTGGAAGGTGTGAGCATCAAAACTTGTGCCAAACTTTACCAAAAAATTTCCATGGGATCCTGAGAGCACGCCACGGTGACACACCGATTTTCGTTATTTTCGGACTCTATATGCATTTCCTGTAATTAAAATACCAACAAGGCCTACGCCTCTGGCCGCACCCTGCGGCCGAACTATTTGAAGTTTTTTCCCGTTTCTCGAACAATGAATGAAAACTCCCAAAGCGACACACAAATGATCTTGCTAGCACCCTTGTGTAGTTGCGACTATAGAAAACGACTCAAATATAGCAAACAATACCTCAAATGCACCAGAAAATCGAACCATAGGGTACAATGGTGATTTCTTACCGTGGTTTTTTTTTTTTGAGGCGAAACAATGAACTCATGTTTTCATTCAAACGAAAATATGTTGTTAGTTCATGTAAATGTTTTCAAATAGCACATGGTTCACTCACGAAAGCCGTGTGCCTACCAAACCGTGGCCGATGCCCCCTTGCTGCGCGCGTGATCTGAGTTGTGCATTCTGATTGGCCAGAACCCAAACCCCACGGATCGTACGTCTGCACCGTTGGATGCTCCCAGATCGAACGACAATCCTCATCCCTTTCATCAGCACATACGGTTCCGGCTAGGATTTGATTTATATGCCAAAATGCATGGTAAATGCCAAAAAATGTCT
The DNA here is from genome assembly GCA_011799875.1 of Thinopyrum elongatum. Taxonomy (NCBI): domain Eukaryota; kingdom Viridiplantae; phylum Streptophyta; class Magnoliopsida; order Poales; family Poaceae; genus Thinopyrum; species Thinopyrum elongatum. The sequence continues at coordinate 406,170,147 of CM022298.1, read as the reverse complement.
TAAATATAGCACACGAGACCTGAAATGTGCCAGCAAATGAAATGGTATAATGGTGATTGCTTACTGTGGGAAAAAATTAGAGGCGAAATGATGAACTCACGTCTTCATTTCAAACGAAATTATGCTGTTTGTGCACACGAGCGCTTAGAGGCAACCGTTTGCATAGGCCTTTCCGCGCGACTACCGGGGATATTTTTTCACCCTTTTCACTTAGGCCGCCAACACCCCCCCACCGCCCGCCCGCGTTTCACTCAATTAGTCCACCCAATCTCCATCGCCAGCTCCCCCTCCCCCAGATCCACAGCAGAACCCTCTCCGGCACCGGCGTGCTCACCCCGGTCGTGTGCCCGCTCTTCAGCGTCAACCCTACCTCCACTGCCATTCCCAACACGCGGCTGCCCGCGCCTCGCCGTCTTCGTTTGCTCGCCAGCCACCCTCAAGCATATCGATCCTGTAACCCTCGCCTCTCCTGTGGTCCTGCCGGGTTTGCATTAAGAAACCTGTTAGTTACTGCTCTCCATCGCGGTGAGGCATATTTCCTCGCAATCCCTCTTCCTATTTCATTCCGTATGTTCCCAAATTGGCTATAAAATAACGGAGAGCGTATATATGTTCATTATCTACCTTCCTAACTAGTACATATAAGTTGTATTTGTTCCAATAAGTTACTGCCGATTTACAGATCGTGGGCGCCCGAGTCACACAAACTTAACAAATAAGCCATACATTTTCTAAATTATTGCATGACATGTTTAGACAGCTTGATACCAAGTTGTTAGCTTTATGCTTATCCTCCTTTCCTGAGTTTCGCATGTGTTCTCTGTAGATGCTGAGTAGCAGCGACAACACTCATGCTTCAGGCAATGTATCTTCATCTGATTCCGACAACCCTAGGTCTTCAGCAGATGGTGAGGGATCAAGTAATCTGGAATAGAGCTGCAGCAATTACCCTTCCAGTCAGGACACGGAGGAACGCTCCAAGGAAGCCCACACACCAGCCTAAAGGTGTATATGAAGTAACCAAGATCGATTTAAAGTCTTGGGCTCCAACTAAACCAGATAAAGCACGCACGAGGTTCAGGAGTGTGTGTGGATTTGTTGGTAGGGTAAGGCTCAACATTAATCTGCCGGGGTTTCGAAAGGCTGACACAGAAACACGACAAAGGATAGTCCGGGAGATCATGGATCACTTCAACATTCCAGAGCAGTGGAGAATGCAGGTGGAACACGCTGCACTGAAGAAGGCTAGCGATGCTTGGAGAAACTGGAAGCACGTGCTGTACAAGAAGTACTTGAGTGAAGGCAAGGACCCAATCCCCGCATACCCCCAAATTACAAAGGCAGACTGGGCAGAATTCAAAAGGGTCAGGGCAACTACAGAGTTTGCTATGAAGAGTGCCAAGTAATCAGCACTTCAGAAGAGGAACACACACCCCCACCGTATGGGTGTGGCAGGATACTATGGCATGAAACCGATATGGGACCAGGAGGACAAAGAAGCAGTAACTGCGGGTGGGAAACCAACCTTTAGTGAAATCAGGGGCGAACGCGCTAGAGACTACTTGCGGGCACGTGCAAGGAGGCGTGATGACGGAAATTATTACTTTGAAAACTCACATGACGAAAAACTGCATCGCGTGATGTTAAAGGCTTCCCAGATCCCTGGAAGGTTCTACAGGAACTCAGGGCCATGTGACATTCTGTCCGATGCTCTGGAAATAAGAGAGCCCCCTGGCCGTGCAAGGGGTATAGGTGTTAATGTCCCGCACAAGAGGGCTTTCACACTCAGCAAAGAAGAAAGGCTCAGCATGAAAAAAGCAAGGAGTGAAATGAAGCAGAATGAATTGTATGAAAGGTTGAGGAAGGACATGTATCCGGCTATTCGAAAGGATATTGAGGAGTCAATGATGATGCAGAAGACTCTAACACCGACAGATAGCCAACAGATGGGAGGGGAGGCGAGCATGGAGGATGCTTGTTATTGCGCGACAACACCGCACAAGAGTAGCTATGCATCAGCTGACCCCAGCGACACTGAGACTGCAGCTGCTCATGATGATGCTATATCTGATCTATCTGGAATGAAAGACAGACTGAAGGGCGTGCTTACACATTATGAAGGTACATTAAAATGTGCAATAGCCTGGGTTTGCCCACCCTTCTTGGAAGAGGGCCTCTTGTTGGACAATGTGCCATTGAAGCCGGGCTGTGTGAAGTGCTACGTGACTGAAGTAAAGCCTGGATTCAATGAATTTGCCCTGAAGAATGTCCTAGGAGACTTTGATGAGCAAAGGACCTTGGGAGAAACACTGTTACATCACATCCAGTGGCCACAAAAGGAAATAGAGTTCATGGATGAGATCCCTGAAGCCCCGCCAAGAGCAACCAATGTCACCCCTCAACCGGTGACACTCTCCTTACCAGAGCAGCTCTCACGTGCTTCCCCCAAAGAACCTAATACTCATAATCCGACGGCTAATGCATCAACCTGTGATCAGCCGGCCCGACTTTGTGCCATACAGGCCATGTCATCGTCCGCCCCAGAGCAGCCAGTGGCAAGGCCTACAACTGTTGAAGACGCACCACCGGTTCAGATGCTGGCCGCAGAAGCAGCGGGGGGAGACCCAGCTACAGCACATGCTCAGCAGACTAACCTGGTGGAATGGACTGCTAAGTAGTCTGATGCTTCGGAACCGCCTGTTAAGCAGTCTGTAGGTCCAGAACCGACTGCTCATCAGTCCGTCGGTCCGCAGCCGCGCGATCAGCATATCAATGCGCCAGCACTTCCAGCTCAGCAAACCAACGCGACCTCCTCAGCACACCGACAAGTTGGCACCACCTACGCAGAAACCCGACATAGCTTCAACGCATGGTCAGCAGTCTGATGCCTCTGCTCCTATAGCCCAGCAGTCCGTCACAGCAACACCGCCAGCTCAGCGGTCCGGCATAGCTAAACCATCTGCTAAGCAGTCCGTCGAAGCTTCACCGTCTGCTCGGCAGTCTGCCTTTCAGCCAACCAGACCTTGTACTAGAAGTGCTTCACGTACCAAGAAGGAAGCGGGCAAAAAGGCTGCACCCATGAGGAAGTGCGCCCTAAGATCAAAGAGCAAAGAGAACAATTGCCCCTTACTTAAAGCACTCATCGCCCAGAACCAAATTAACAGCAAGTTGTTTGAATCGGGGAGTAATATTATTTTTGACGGCATGGATGATGAAGAAATAACTTTGCTGCTTGCTAAAAATAAAGCAGACGTACTTGAAGCATGCAATTACGTCCATGGCCAGCCATTTCTTGTTGGCGAATACTTTGATGAGTGCAGCTCCAGTTGCCGCGAGTTACATAAATATTGCATGGATCAAATGTTAGCAGGTCATCATGTTCTGCTAGTCCACTACAACAGAGATCATTTCTGACACGATGCTGGTTTCATTAGTGTGAGTTTCGAGGACATACATCTCTTCTTCAACTTCAACGAGCTCGATGCCACTCTTGTTAGATGCCTGATTTTGTAAGTACTTAACAAACTCTGATCAACTTCTCCATACAAGGCTGTAAATGATAAACAGCTAACTGCATTTTATTCCTCTCAGGGGATTGAATGCGCAGAGAAGAAAAAGGGAGAGTGTGTATTTCATAGATCCTGCATTAGCAAATGGCACAACATTACATGGTAAGGATGAACGGGAGTGGGCCATTAACACAGTCGTCCGTATCTTCGAAAGCACGTCCCATGCAGAATCATTTCTCTGGCCATATCATGAACGGTAAGTCAAGTAAACAACCATACACTGATTGTCTTTCAGATTTCTACATAATTCGTAAGTTCGTGGCTTTCTTAATATGTAGCAATCACTGGATCTTGGTATTCATTGTTCCAAATAAGAACATAGTTTACTACATGGATTATCTCAGAGAGTCAATAAACGCTCAGGATCTGATGCATCTTCAGCAATTCATGGATAGGTATTGAATTCTATGATGTTGAAATTAATTTGCATTCATATCTGGTTCAATAATTGATGTTGTGAAAATTCATCTTCATTTGCAGTGTATTCGCATTGTGGAAAACTAAACCAGGGAACCTGTTCAAGAGGGAACTACCTCTGCAGCACGAGATCGTTTCTCCGGTAACAGACTGAAATCCATTATTTTCGGAAAATGTATCCAATAGTCTGCAAATACCTTTTATTACGCTAGTCAAATGTTCAAGCTTCTAAATAAACCTCTTTCTATTTCTGTCCAAAGAAAAAAATACCTCTAACACCGGTTAGGTTGTTCCTAACAGGACAAATACATGACTAATTCTGTACAAAAAATTTCAGTGTCCTCAGCAACAAGCAAGGACCAACCTTTGTGGATACTATGTTTGCAGACACATGATCTCCATCTGCAAATCTGCTGATAGTTGTGAAGATGCTCGCGAATTAGTACCAGTAAGTCTATCTTAATTAATATCTTCTACTCCACTCATATGGCACATTTAGGGATGGCAATGGGTAGGGTATGGGTGGGTACAGCCTCCTTCCGCCCAAACCAATACCCATATAAACCTTCTATACCCACCCACTTCAATACCCATGGGCATAAAATTATACCCATGCCCATACCCATCGGGTATCCTATACCCTATGGGTATCCAATGGGTACAATGTATAGCATTTAATTTTTAAGAAGTAGAGAAATAAGTCTAAAATTCAAGTGATGATGGGCAAGTAGTATGCACCGACACGTCCTCCTCCGTTGAGTCGCCTCTTGGAAGAATCAAGTGAGTATGAGCAACGGTTGGTGGAAGCCCGATGCACTGGGAGGCGGTGGTGGGAATCGGGGATCACTGGATAGAGATATGGATAGGAGTTCGGTGAAGATAAGTTAATATTTCATCATTTTGAGGAGCCACATAGGACGCGGGAGGAGTGGCGGGCAAGTGCCTATGGGCCTATGAGTTATGGCCAGTTTAGGGAATACATGATTTAGGGTTGGGCCATAGGAGTTGGATGTTGACCCCACATGTCATAGGAGTTATTTACATTTATTAAACTTTTGTGGGTATCCATTGGGTTATCCATGGGCACAATTTCATACCCATGCCCTCCCCATATATTTTGCGGGTATGGATACCCATTACCCGTGGGTACAAATTCTCTCAAAGTCTTGCCCATGCCCACTATTTTTGGGTAGGGTACCCGCGGGTACCCATACCCATGGGCAAAACTACCATCCCTAGGCACATTCTGATCTTAAGAATACTGCAACTCATCTTAGAACCGAGGACCCCTGAACTGCTCCCCGTTGGTGAATTGCTGATGGTTCGGAGATTTATCAGCGACTTCTTCCTGAATCACTACATCAATCCCACTGGTGATAATGAAGATTCCAGCATGCGTTCTCCTGAAACATTGAGTAAGAGTTAGCCGCTAAACATATACGCATGGATCCATTGTTTTCCATCTGATGAGGTCTTCGTATTTCATACACTATGATTAATTATGTAATGCATATATATGTTGACAAATCATTGGAATTTAGCTACCATTTGTTCAATTGCAATTGTTGCGAAATCTGATGAATGTTCTTCCTATGGACACTATTTGTTCAATTGAATATTGTGGTGAATTTCCTTTTTGCATGCCGATTCAAATGGGATATTTTTGTTTTAACCTGGCAATTGCTCCACACACGATTCAACTAAATGAGTGTGTGCGATCCACATTGGAAAGCATGCGTCAATCATAGCGGAACCGTCGGTGATACACAGCAGATTGCAGACGATTTGCAGCACTACTACGTGTGCGTAGGGGCTCCGGAACTGTTTGTGATATCACATTATCGCACACGAGAGCTCGGAGTAAACCGTGCCCAATGTAAAATACAATCCCAGTCGTAAATTTTCCAGGAAACATGTGGGATCCCAAACGAAAAGCACACGTCACTCTTACCGCAACCGTCGGTGATACACAACAAATCACAAACGGTCTGCAGCACTTGTATGTGTGCGAAGGGGCTCCTGAACCGTTTGTGATAGAACATTATCGCACACGGTAATTGTTCAGAAACGTGTGCGATGAAGTCTTGCATGGCAGACGAGTTCCGCAGAAAACTCGTGTGCGATGGGGCACATATCGCACACAGTTCATATGTTGGCCCGTGTGCCTTACATACTTGTTTCCGAAACGGTTCATTACGACACACCGTTTGGTTTCACTGCGTCATTAGAAACGTTTAATAACCGATTCCACACATGCATAAGAATTTAGTGTGTGCTGCATCGCATACGATTACATTTGGCAAGGCCTCTGCATCATGGCTCCCTATCCTCGACGGTTTCTGGGTCATGTGGGAAGGACCCCCCTATCGCAGTCACTCACTTGGCGACGGTTCAAAATGTCGTCGCGGAAAGGGGTTAAAAAACCGTGTGTATAGCACCTCGCGGTACCAGTGTGATGATTTGCATTTTGGGCATTCACTTAAGTTGGCATAATCCTTTCGAAACACAACACAATTATTCTTACAAACATGGATCATATCATATCCAATTCCAACTGCATGAAGGAAATTCTTCATTTTACTGTAGGTGTGTGGCAGCTTAGACGCATCTGGGAAAGATTTGCGGAAAGCAGCCAACATCGCATCAAATGATTTGTTGGTCATCCTCTCAGATGTCTTCACCTGAAGAAAGGTGACCATAGCTGAGAATACTGATAGCTTATTTCCTGGGGTGACTGCCACGTTGCATTGTTCCAACATGCGGGCCCACCGTTTTTCTTCTGCAGGTGAAAGTTCACAAAATGCATGAGCATTTCGTAGCATTGTTTCAATGTTGGTCAAACTCACTAGCTCCGCCGCCACCACCACCTCCTCCTCTTCCACCTGAGCATCAGGCAGATCAAGATGGTGATCTGATGCTTCCACATAGTCAGTAACATTGACATTCAAAGCTTCACCATGATGAACCCACCTAGTATATCTAACCGACATCCCATACAAGTGTAGATGATTTTGCATAGTTGACTGGGGTCTTGTAACTGAATTCATACAACTGCTACACGGGCAGAGCATATCTGATTTCGGACCACCGTACTCAGCTCTGATAAAGTTCATGAAGTTTTCAACCCCCTCGACATATGCAGCGAAGAATCTTCGAGCAGAAGTTATCCAAGTCATGTCCATCTGTTATACATACAAATTAGTTCTTCTACTAGATATTACAGGAAAAACATATATGCTTTCTTATAAAGTCCAAAAAAATACCTAGGTCGATGTCTAAAGCTATGGCAAGATATTTGGACAAGCATATCTAAGTAACGAAATATATGTAAAGCTAATTCAGCAAACAAATTTGAGTGCTAAATTATGGCAGGCTATTTCAGCAGCCAATGAGGCCAAGCACACAGCCATCGAAGGCCATCTCAGCAACAAAGATCGAGTATAAAACGGTGTCGAGCTATTTCACCCAACATATTGGCTACTAGACCATGGCAATCTACTTCACAATAAATATATGGCAGGATATTTTAGCAACTAATCGGGCATGGCATGCCATCTCAGCAAAGCAGATTGAGTGCAGAACATGGCAAGTAAGCTTCTTAAGCAGAGCATATTGACTGTAAACTATTTCGGCAAACAGTGAGATTAACAGCGTCTATCAGCTAACATTCAGCGCTACTCCAACATGCACGGGGCCTTAGTCTAGAATGCGTGTACCGTGAGAGAAGCTGACCGTCATGTTTCTCCACAAGAACGTCGCTAGTGATGGCGGCGCGGCTGGAGGACGGCAGTCTACAAGAGTGTATTGTGGGAGCGAGAGGATCGCCGTGCGTCCCCTCGATGAACCGCGGCACCGACGTATCGGCGCGGCGGGGAGGGTGGCTTTGGCGGAGCAAATGGAGTGGAGGGGGCCGGGAGGGAGGGGGGTTTGGGAATATTATTGGCTAGTTGGCCAAAGGGCAGTTGAATTTGGGATTTGGGGGGACTTTTTGGGGGGAATTTTTGCGCGGTGGGCGGGGTAGTTTGGCGCATGGTCAGTTTCTCCAAATGTGGTCCCACATGTCAGTGAAGAGGCAAGCCGAAGCGCGTTTCGTTTGCGTGAGCCGTGTGCAGGACCGACCGAGTGAGGGGTAAAATGCGACCGCGACAAGCGTGCTGTGAGTGTACCACCTTTTTCCTTTTAAACTTGGTGCTTCGCACGATCCATCGATACTACTACTAGTAATCCAGTAATCCCGACTAAAACGGCGCGGCCGGGTCTTTTCCCGCGCGATATGCTGGGAGGTTGGCTTAGTTGGTTTTTTAGGACTTTATTTTTTAGGACAAGGCTTAGTTGGTTTTACAGACAGAGTGAGAGAAAGATGTGAGATGCGTGAATGTGTAGTGGACGTACTATTGGAGTGCCTAAGATAAATTGTGTATGTATACCTATGTGTTTATTTACTTCGCATGTTAGCTTTGTCTCGGGTCAAACCTTCTAAACTTAGACCAAGTTTATACACACAAAAACGAATCATCATTCAATGTATTTTCATACAATATATCTTACTATTATTGTGAAAGTTCATATACACCGGACGAGATTCATGCAAGCACAACAGATTTTCATTACATTTCGAACTTTTATAGGACAGAAAAAGAAAAGAAACCCGACCCTAAACCTATTCTACGGCGGCGACCGACGTCCACTTTCCTTTGTACTTATGCATCGGTGACGACGTCCTCCATCTGCCGTCTCCATGAACGGCGACGGGGTTCAAGACCCGTGAAGTGAAGGTGCGGTCTCCGACGAGGAAGAGTAGAACACGGGAGATGGACCGGCGAGTTGGCACACCATGCCCTGCTGCCTCCCATGCCCTACTCATCCTCGGAGGAGTCCCCGACCTCGGCGGTGCCGGTGGACGTGAGGTCGATGATGATGGATGTGGACGGTCCGTCGCTTCACCTGCCACATGCTCCACCGAACGTTAGACGGCGGCAAGTAGGACGCGTGGCTGGCGGTGCTCCCGTCATCGGCCGCCAGCGCGGCCATTGCTTGTGCGGTCGCGTCCACGTCCGGCTACGCCGCTATTGCATTGCGCGCGGCGAGTTGAGCGAGGGCGGCAACCTCGAGCTTCATCCCCGAAGACAAGCTCTCCCACAGAGCATTCCCGCTCGCGGTCATGGTGGATGTGGTGCCAGGTAGGAGGATGCACTATGGTGTGGAGTTTAGCTGGGCGTTGCCGCTTTAAGTAGCGCATTCCGGTGAGGCCAAGCGTTCGGGTGTGTCAATAAGTCACCAGAGTTGGTTCCTCGGGCAGCAAGCCTGCTTAATGATGGCATACGGACGGACGACATGAATGCGGGCAGCTGGCGCTGGTTGGGAACGCACGCGCACGATGGCGCTAGGGACGAGGGTTTTTTGTGTGCCAGGGTAGTCAGCTGCGGGCGTGGCAACGTTGGACATGCCCTTTGCTCACATGCGATCCCACATGTCATTGAAAGATGACCCGGCATGGTCTCAGGTCCTGGGGATGAAGTTGGCCGCGCTAGAACACACTACAAAAAACCCACTTCCGTGATGATACGTGTTTGTCACAATAGGTCATGTTTTCTGCCATGCATGTACATCCATGACGATTTTATGACAGAATCAAGATAGTCATACCTGTGCTGTCCTAGAAGTGTTCCATGACAATACCAAAATTATCATCATGGAAGTGTCCACTTCCATGACGATAAATGGTGCGTCATGGAAGTGCTTTCATCAAGGGTAACCGACACGTGGCATCCATCGTAACGGGTTGCCGTTAAGCTATCGAGTTCCGGTTTGGATCCGATATCCCGTTAATAGCCCGGACCAATGGGGATTTTCCATGTGTAAAATCATCATTGGCCAGAGGAAACACGTGTCGGCTCCTCGGTGGGCCAGATGTCGTCCATCCAATGGAGGAGACGTGCCTATGATATGTCAACACGTGGCAGGGCCCCAGCAGAGGCCCATATAGGTTAAAAAGGCCGGCCCAGTCAAGGGCCCGTAGTATTTACTCAAGTACTAGTGGGCCAGCCCACTAACGGCCTGCTTAAACATGGCCCATTTACGGCCCAAAGCCAGATCTGGCCCATTAATTGTTCGCCGAGTATTTGGGCCCAATTACGGCCCAGTGACATTTCGGCCTGTTAGAGGCCCGATGTAGACATGGGCCCATTTCAGGCCGGTGTGTCTATCAGGCTGGGAATGGCCCATGCTGCCCATGGGCCATATATGGTCCGACGCGACATCCGGCCCACTAACGGCCCGTGATCAAGGTGGCAATAGTTCAGCCCAACGTGACTTTGAGCCTGTTAAAGGCATGTCGTATAATTCGGCCCGTTGATGCCTCTACAAAGCTTTCGGCCTCTTAAAGGCCCATGATATCAGTGGGCGAACTAAGGCCTGAGATATGTTTTGGCCTGGTAATGGCCCGTCATATAACTGGGCCAATAATGGCCCGGTCTACATTTCAACCTGCTAAAGGCCCATGGGCGACTATTAAAAATTGAGGCCCAACATGCATTTCGGCCTGCTAAAGGCCCATGGTATCTTCTGGGCCGTAACAGGCTAGAAGAATATTCAGCCTGTTAATGGCCCGAAGCTATATGGGCCCAACTAAGCACTGGGTCCACTAAAGGCCCAACTAAACTTTGGGCCGAATGTAGGCCCGTGTAAGTTGTGGGCCTAGCGCAAAGTGTGAAGGTCCCAATGGCCTTTCAGGCCCAAGAAAGTTGCAGGCTGGCCAAATTGTGGCCTGCTAAAATGCAGGCCCGTTAGAGATGAATGTTTCGGCCCGGTCGCCTACATCAGATTTTCGCCTTTTTTCCAGATAGCGAATGATGGCATATACGGTAACTAGTAGGAATTAAGAACAAACCTACTCTATACAATAAAGAAATTATGGCATAGTAACTTAGAATAAACCTACACTATACAATAAAGGATTTATGGTATATTACATCCACTGGGCATCAAAGTTCGCCACCAGTGATCGGAAAGCGCAACGAAGAAGCAGATTACAAAAACTGGGCGCCATTGCAGCATAACAAAATAATACTGAACCAAGACCACTTCCAGGACAGTTCAAGAAAGGTTAGCCTTGTGCGGGAGCTGCTGCGCAAGCTGCTGAGCAAGGCTATGAGACTGGCCTAGCATGTCGGTCATAGCTTCTAGTTGTAGCTGTTTAGCAATGAGGTTCTCATTGGTGTTCTCCGTGATCTTCCTTAGAGATAGGACTTCAAGTCGAAGTTGAGTTGCAGAATGCCTTTCTACTTGAACTTGGGACTGAAGAAGCCGAACTGATTCAGACAGCGAATTCTGTGAGCTTGTTTGACTGCTAGTCTCAAGTAACTTGAACACTACATCAAGGCATGACTTTGGGGTTGTCTCGCTATCTTCAAGATGTTTTGCCTTCTTTGCTACAATATATGTTGGGTTTGTCTCACAGCCTTCAGCAGACTTGTGCATGCCATCAGGCATATCACCCTGAAACAATCAGGGAGATGACAGGTTTTGCACTTGTATAAACAAATATGGTAACTGTGCTGTCAATTCCATCCATTTCAAATTAGAAAATAAAGAGTCAGTTCAAAATATCAATAGCATAATTTGGCATTGTTCATAATGCGGGGAGCTTCACCACACTACTGGATTACCATGTCAACAAAACAAGCATAGATAAAGGGCAAAGACAATCATTGTATCTATTTTGGTTAATGTGCATGGCATGTTGTTCATATCATCAGCCACATCAGTAAGATAAAACAGGAGATGACAAGGGGCAAACGTGGGCTGCTTCACCACACACTGGATTATAGATCCACAAAAACAAGAATACATATAGGGAGTATTGAGTAATGTGCATGGTATGAATAAGGAATTTTGTTTTACAACTAAAACTTGGAACTTACAGTTGTTGCGAACATGCATTTTGATAGAAACAACAAACTAAACAACAATTGACGATAGGGAGTATGAGCAAATTAAACAGCAGTTGAGGATAAAGGCTTTAGAAGGACTGACTTACATTAACAGTTAACACCGGCGCTATAATGCCCTTCTCCATGTCAAGGGAAGGATAACTCAAGAATTTCAGCACAGAAACTTCTTCATAAGCATTGTCTGTACTCTGCATTTTGTAGAGAATAATTATATATGATAATACTGGAAGGGATAGAGGATAATGAAGATAAGATGCAGATTGATGCTATATAATCAACTACCAATCCCTGTAAGTACAAGCATTATAGGACAAAATGTACTGACAAGAGCAATGGGCTACACTTTTGCACTGGCATTGTCTGTGTATTCAACTTTTTGGTAAGATTAAATATAGATCTGATATTTTTAGTAAATGGTGGGCGAGGGAGATAAGATGCAGAATGCTACACAATGAACCAATCCCTCCTTCCCATAATATAAGAGTGTTTTGTACACTGGTGTACTGTACAAAACGATCTTATATTATGGGACGGAGGGAGTAGCTGTTAATGTAAGTACAGTGATAGACGATGTTCAGTCCTTACAAGAGGACTGCAGAGCTAAACCTCTTCAAAAGCATTGGGTTGATTCTAAATTTATGTAAGAGTCGATACGGATCTTATAATGTCCACCAAATGGAGGATAACGAGGCTAACATGTGCAGTGATGCTACATAATCAACCAGCCATGAAAGTAAGTATGGTCATACAGGGCAAGAGGTACTCACAAGAGCAATGCAGTGTGCAATATAGTTGCGAGATTCTGTGGTCCCTTGAGAATGAATGTTCTTCTGCAAATAGTTTTTGTACAAGTGAGACGGTAAGGCACATGCAGAAATGTAGTTCAAATTGTGATGTGATATCATCGAAAGTACCTTACGCTACAGACGAGACCAATGTGTAACAAGATTATTCTAGTCACTGTCTGATAAATGTAGCACCGGAGACTTTACAGAATTTTCATTTAGAGGCTTGCCATCGAAGTGCGCTCGCCTCACACTACAAAAAAAAAGACACATCCGTGACATTTTGGCCCGAACAATTTTTTTTTCTGTCATGCTTATGACACTTCTATGACGATAATTGTGACAAAAACATGTATCATCATAGATGTGGTGGGCTCCTACTTCTATGACAAAAAATCATGACAGAAAATGGGCTTTTCGTCCTGGGCGGGCCGGAGACGCAGCTGCATGACATTCTTTGGGCCGTCCATGACAGAAAAAATCATGGTAGAAGCGAGGGCGAGGAAAATATCAGGGAGTTCCCGGTTACGGTGGGTGGTCGGGGCCGAGCGATGCACTGTGGTTTGCGTGTTTCTCTCATGTACGCGCATGTGTGCGAGGCGTTGGCTAACTGAACCCGAGCGATCGCACGTTACAGAACCCAAGCGATCGATCCCTTGGCTGTTAACTGAACTCGAGCGATTCATTCGCTGCTGACTGAACTCGAGTGATTCCTTCGTTGCTGCTGTTAACTGAACCCGAGCGATCGATCACCGCTGCTGCTTAGTGAAGCCGATCGAGCCCCGTGCGAGACATAGCTAGCCGGTGTTGGGTTGCCTCTTGATGAACAGTGACCGTTGCTACCGTGCGCGCGGTACGTAGAATGAGTCGAGACGTGGTGAGTCAAGCCGGTTGGTTGGCTGTGGATGAACAATTCCCGGTGGGGGTTGGATGAACAGGACACCGTGGTAGTAGGCCGTTGGCGCTGGATGAACATGGACCCCGAGGAGGCCGCTGTGACGCCCCTGGCTCAATCGTGCACTAATCATACACGCAAATGCACACGATCAAGCCTAAGGACTCACGGGAAGATATCACAACACAACTCTAAAACATAAATAAAGCCATACAAGCTTTATATTACAAGCCAGGGGCCTCGAGGGCTCGAATACATAAGCTTGCGTACAAGCATCAGCGGAAGCATCAGATATCTGAGTACAGATATTAAAAGAGAAACAGAAAGGCCTTTAGAAAGGCGGGGCAAAATAAAACACTACGATCGAAAGGCGTAGGCCTCCTGCCTGGGACCCTCCGAACCTACTCCTGGTCGTCATCCAACTCGTAGTAGTAGCCATCCTCTGGGTAGTAGTAGTAGTCGATTGACGGGGCATCTGTCTCAGGGGCGCCGTCCTCTTGGTCACGACAAACTAATTTGGGGGGAAAAGGAAAACAAAGCAACCGTGAGTACTCAGAAGTACTCAGCAAGCAAGGATCTACACTACAAATGCAACATTTTCAAAGGGAGGCTGTATATGTGGACTGGGCTGCAGAAATGCCAGAATAGAGAGAAGGCCTAGTCCTATCGAAGACTAGCATCTTCAGCGGTCTTGCAGCATTAGAAGAGCGTAGACAGTACCATATAATGTAGCAGTATCATTAAGTCTCAACCTCACCCAGAGATCCTTTCTCGACTCCCTGCGAGAAAGCAATCCCAGAGCCATACAGTCATCAACCTCGTACGGAGATCCCTTCTCGACTCCCTGCGAGAAGCAATCCCAGAGCCATAGTATCCAAGTATCTAGTTCTAATTGTATCAATCAGGATACAACTCCGAGTGTCCGTTACCGTAGGACCGGCTATCGATAGAAGTTTTCTTCCCTGCAGGGGTGCACCAACTTACCCAACACGCTCGATTAACTCCGGCCGGACACACTTTCCTGGGTCATGCCCGGCCTCGGCCAAACGACACATCGCAACCCTACCTACAGCTCAGCAGAGAGGTCCCCGCCGGTCTACATCCTAAGCGCAAGGGGGTCTTGGCCATCGCCCCTCGCCCTCCGGGTCGTTGCGCACAGGGTGGATACCAGCATCGCCTCGGGTGGCCGACACGATCCGACCGTGCCGCCATGCTGAACTGGACGTCTGACAGAGCTTTCGGCTGATGCATATGATGCAGAACGCCCATACTATGCCCACGTGATGGTTAGTGCTATCAGGACAGAGGCCTGCTCGGATCAAATATCCAAATCGTTTGTACCTTGGGCTTGCGGAAACGAGCAGAGACTCACGAAAGATGTGACCCTGTCGCCCCGTCTCGAGGACTTGCTGCAAGGGTTAAGAATGCCCGGTCGCGCCTCGTATTCATCACTCGGGCACCATACAGGCAACCCGTCTTCACATCGCACGCGGGTACCCCTCAGGGTCGACCCGCCTTTCCAAGTAACAATAGTACAGTCCAAGTATCTGTGTGTCCATAACATCAGGGGAATCTGAGGTATCACCCTTGTTGGGTTCCTACTCGATGTATCCGTCAAGGTGAACTCGGAGGAATCACCCTCGCTGGGTTCACACTTGAGGTGTTGTACGACGGTGTCGTTATCGGAAGCGGTGAAGGAGGAATCACCCTCGATGACCACGACCGAATAGCTACTCTACAGAGTTAACATCAGAAGTGTTACAAGAGGTTTCACCCTCGGCACTCGATAGTAACGCTGCAGTGTCGTTACAAGTAAGGGGGTGATGTGCGGTGTCGGGGCCTGGTCTTCAATCCCGTTGATCGGGTCTTCGGAAAATCCAGTTGGGCAATCGGGATAAGTGGGGCCACTGATAGGTCTCTACCCAGCCTATACTAAGCAGTTTAGGATATGCAGGTAATTATCAACAACAGGTTATAATAAACAGGCTATGCATCAGAATAGGTAAAGCAGTAGCAGCAGCAATTCTAATGCAAGCATGAGAAATTAGAATGGGCGATATCGGGATGATCAAAGGGGGGGCTTGCCTGGTTGCTCGGCGGCAAGGGCAAGGTCGTCAATGGTGTCTTCGGTCTCCGGAGCTGTGTCGGTCTCGGGGACGACGTCGGGGTCTAACGAGAGAGAAGAGGGGGAGGAAACAGTATAAATACACAGCGAACAAGTGCAGCACAAAGCATAACATGGCAATACGCGGTGACAGAGGTGATCTGACGCAGTGCCGGGTGATACTGGCGAAGGGGGGATTCATCCGGGAAAGTATTCCCGGTTCTGGACAAATGTCGGACAGATGACCGGAGGGGAACGGTTCCACGTTCGGGTAGCTAGGGACGTGTGACGGACGAACGGACCGCGTGTTCGAATTCGTCTCGTCGTTCTGAGCAACTTTCATGTACAAAGTTTTTCGATCTGAGCAACGGATTATTTTATATGATTTTCTGAAGTTTTTATTAATCTTTGGAATTTATTTAATTAATTAAATTAGAATTATCCAAAACAGTAGTTGATGACGTCAGCATGACATCATGCTGACGTCAGCAGTAAATCTGACACGTGGGTCCCACCTGTCATAGACTGGTTAGTTAATTAGTGATTAACTAATTAATTAATATTTAATTAAACTAATTAACTAATTAGATTAACCTAATCAGGATTAATTAAATTAATTAATTAATTAATTAATTATTTTAATAACTCATTTTGTTTTTATTTATTTTTTTAATTACATTTTCGTTTTTCACATTTTTAGGGACGTGGGACCTGGTTGTCTGTGGCTCAGGGCCAACCGGGGCGGGTTCACGGGCGCCCGGGTGCGGGCGAGGCAACCGGGGCAGTGGACGGGACGGCGACGGCGCTCGGCCGCGGGGCAGCAGTAGCTGCAGGCAGCGGCGGCGCAGCGAGTTGGGCCGAGGGCGAGGCCAAGGGGGAGGCAGGGCGTTGCGGTGGCGATGCGGGGCGCAGCCCCAAGCGGCATGCGCGGGCGCTGGGGAGGAGGGCGCGCATGCGGGAGGGCAACTCCGGCGGGCGCGGGCGCTAGGCAGCAGGCAAGGTGAGCAGCGGCACGGTGCTGCAACAACAGCTAGTAGGGACAGGGGCGCGTCTCGGGCGAACGTGCGCGTGCGAGGGCGCGGCCGAGCGGCCAAGGGCTCGCGGCGGGCGCAGCCAGGTCATGCGCGGAGCGGGGCACCGGGCGTGGCAACGGGAGGACGCGGACGGCGGTTACGGCAACGAGATTGAGGGGGAAGGTGGGGGGGATCATCGGAGAGGCTCACTGCGGAGCTCGTGGAGGGCTCGGTGAAGCCGGGGGGAGGTCGAGGCCGTCCGTGCTGAGGCAGGGGCGCGGCGCGAGGTTGGTCGGAGGCGTGGCAGCCATGGTGCAGGAGAGGTCCGAGGCGGCGAGGACGGCGACTGCTGCTTGCTGCTCGGTGGAGGTCCAGGGGCGACGGGGTGGAGCAGGAGCGAACGGAGGGAGGAGAGGCTGCGAGGGGGGGTCGAGCATGAGGCGCCTCGCCTCTGGTCTCGGTGTGCGGCGGCGCGAGGAGGAAGGTGAGGGATCGAGAGAGAGAGCGAGGCGTGGGGATGAGTGGGGGGGAATGGGGGTGTTGGTAGCTAGGGTTTCAGCACCAGGGGGTTAAGGGAGTGGGGATGGGCCGGCCTGGCATGTGGCTGGGCCGAGGCCCGGGAGGAGGGGGGGCCCTTTTTAATTTCTCTTTTGCTTTCTTTTTCTGTTTTATATTTCTGGCACCGTTTTCTATTTTCTTTTTGTACCAGACGATTTTTGGTGAACATGAAATTTGGCACATAAATAATACAGATTATTTTGAGCTAGCACAAAAAGTTTGGGGGCAACTGGAGTTAAATAAATAATCATTTATTTTGAAAAGGCCATTTTATTCATTGCTCGACCACTTATTAATTTCCTAGGAATTTATTTGTGATTCAAGTGAAGTTGGTTTTAACATTACAATGATCAGGGAAATTTATAGAATTATTTGAACATTTTAGTTGTACCGTTCGAAGAAATAATTATTTCACTTGCAATTTAAATTTGAATTTGACTTTGATCTTGGACAAGTGGCCATTTGCATAGTAATCATGATGACACGGCCTGATTAGCATGTGGTCACTGTAGTTAACCCCTGGGGGTGTTACAAATCTCCTCCACTAACAAGAATTCTCGTCCCGAGAATTAAGAGGTAGAAGGAAAAAATTCGGGGTATTCCGCACGAAGAGTATCCTCGCGTTCCCAAGTGGCTTCATCTTTAGTATGATTTGACCACTGCACTTTGAGGAACTTGGTAACCTTCTGACGGGTCCGATGTTCAGCTTCATCGAGAATGCGGATCGGATGTTCCTTATAAGAAAGATCATCTTGCAATTCGAGCATCTCGTGATCCACTGCGCGGTGCGGAGATTCCTTGAAACATTTACGAAGTTGCGACACATGGAAGACGTCGTGGATATGAGAGAATTGCGGCGGCAACTCCAATTTATACGCCACTTGACCACGTCTAGCAATTATGCGGAAAGGACCAATGTAGCGTGGAGCTAGCTTGCCCTTGATTCCGAAACGGTGAGTGCCCTTCATAGGAGTGACACGCAGATAAGCTTGATCACCAGGTTGATAAGTCAAACCCCATCATTTGCGATCATAGTTGCTCTTCTGGCGGTCCTGAGCCGCCTTGAGATTTTCCCGAACAATACGGACTTGTTCTTCGGCATGTTGAATAATATCCGGACCCACGAGCGGTCGTTCCCCGGTTTCTGACCAATTCAGAGGGGTTCGACACTTACGTCCATAGAGTACTTCGAAGGGGGCCATTTTCAAGTTGGCTTGATAGCTGTTGTTATACGAGAACTCAGCATATGGGAGAGATTCTTCCCACTTCTTGCCGAAAGAAATAACACAAGCCCGAAGCATATCTTCAAGCACTTGGTTGACTCGCTCGACTTGGCCTTGGGATTGGGGGTGATAAGCTGAACTCGAGGTAATATGAGTTCCCATAGATGTTTGGAAACTTTCCCAGAACTTTGAAGTGAAAAGGCCGCCACGGTCCGAACTAATCTCCTTCGGAATACCGTGGAGTGAAACAATTCTGGAGATATATAACTCTGCTAACTGACTAGCAGTGATCGTCTCTTTGACAGGTAGAAAGTGTGCAACCTTAGAGAGTTGGTCGACGACTACAAGAATAGCATCGTGACCCTTCTGTGACCTGGGAAGGCCAGTAATGAAATCCATCTGAACCTTATCCCATTTCCATAGAGGAATAGGAAGTGGTTGCAGAATTCCAGCAGGCCTCTGATGTTCTGCTTTAACGCGACGACACACATCACATTCAACAACATAGCGAGCAATGTCCTGCTTCATTCTAGACCACCAGTACGTTTGACGAAGATCACGATACATCTTGGTGCTACCCGGATGAATAGACAGTGGTGTGTCATGTGCCTCCTTCATGACCTTGTCGGTCATAAGCTCGAAGCGAGGTACGACAATGCGGTTTCTGAAATACAAGGTTCCATCTTCAGACAGCGAGAAATCCCTGTACTTTACAAGGTGAAGGTCTTTCTTCATCAGATCAATTTCAGCATCTTTAGCTTGCGCATTCTTAACAGCTTTCTCAAGATCTGGTTGTATCACAAGGTTATTAAGAGAACCCTGTGGAACAATACGCAGATTCAGCTTGCACAATTCTTCAAAAAGACGAGGTTGAGCTCGCCTAACCATGAGGTTGTCGCAATAGGACTTGCGGCTTAAGGCATCAGCCATCACGTTAGCCTTGCCAGGGGTATAGGATATACCCAAATCATAGTCCGCAATGGCCTCCATCCATCTTTGCTGACGGAGGTTTAGAGATGGTTGAGTAAACAAGTACTTCAGACTTTCATGATCCGTGTATATCTCGCAACGATTACCGAGGAGGTAATGTCGCCACAACTGCAGTGCATAGATGACAGCAGCTAGTTCTAAATCATGTACCAGATAATTCTCTTCATGTGGGCGCAACTGACGAGAGCCATAAGCAATCACTTTACGCTCTTGCATTAGGACACAGCCTAATCCTTCACGGGATGCGTCACAATAGATCACAAAGTCTTTGCGAGAATCTGGAGGAGCAAGTACTGGGGCAGATGTCAGCTTGTCTTTGAGTGTTTGAAAGCTTTCCTGACATTTTTCTGTCCATTCAAATTTAACGCCCTTGTGAAGCAGATCAGTCAGAGGCTTAGCAATCTTTGAGAAATTCTTGACAAAACGACGGCAATAACTTGCAAGGCCGAGAAAACTTCTCACTTGCTTGACGTTCTTCGGAGGAGTCTAGTCAAGAATAGCCTGAACTCGTTTTGGGTTAACAGCAATTCCCTCCTTGGAAATCACATGACCAAGGTAAGTTACTTCAGAAAGCCAGAATTCACACTTGGAGTATTTGGCATACAACTGGTGTTCTCGGAGCCTTTCCAGTACAAGACGGAGGTGTTCGGCATGTTCTTCCTTATTCTTTGAATAGACTAGAATATCATCTAGATACACTACGACGAACTTGTCGAGGTAATCCATGAAGATATAATTCATCAGACAGGAGAATGTGGCTGGAGCATTTGTTAAGCCAAATGACATGACAGTGTACTCGTAAGAGCCATAGCGAGTAACAAATGCAATCTTCGGAATATCCTCTTCGCGAACACGGATCTGATGGTATCCCAATCTCAAATCAAGCTTAGAGAATACTGAGGAACCGGCAAGTTGATCATACAAATCATTGATTCGAGGAAGCGGATATTTGTTCTGGATTGTGGCTTGGTTAATGGGCCGATAATCCTGAACCAATCGGTTAGTTCCATCCTTCTTCTTAACGAAGAGTGAAGGTGCTCCCCAAGCAGAGGAACTGGGACGGATGAAACCTTTCTTAAGTGACGTGTCGATTTCTTCCTTAAGCTCGAGAAGATGATGAGGAGGCATCTTATAAGGACGCTTCACAATAGGGGTAGTGCCAGGCTTCAAGTCGATGACAAACTCGACAGCTCTAGCAGGGGGTATTCCTGGAAGTTCTTCTGGAAAGACATCTTGAAATTCACGAACAACTGGAACGTTCTCGATGCCTTCAAGAGGTGAAGCGTTCAATGCATTCAGAACATATATTTGAGTCTCAGCATCCTGAGCTATTCGAGCTGAGTATTGTACTTTCTGGCCAGAAGGGTGAGTGAGCCGGACTGATTCAGTGGCACAATCAATCAAAGCTTTATAAGGCTTCAACCAGTCCATACCCAGAATAATGTCTATGTTGGAGGTCTTGAGAGCAATGAGAGCAACGGGGAACATCAATCATCCAATCACAATGTGGTTACCGTGGCTTACCATTGTAGTTTGCCAATTAGCCCCAGGTGACTGGATTACTAATGGGGTGGACATCTCCTCGAAAGGTATATCATGGCTTCGCGACAAACTTTCGGACATGAAGGAGTGCGATGCTCCAGAATCAAAGAGGACTGAAGCTGGGATTGAATTCACTAGAAGGGTGCCCATCACAATTTTGGGGTCCTGTCGAGCTTCTTCCATGTTGACTTGGTTGACATGAACAAGTTGACTAGCAGGTAGTCTGGTTTCAACGTTCCTAGCAGGATGTTTTCGACGGCTCTTCCTGCAACCAGCAGAAGGACGTGATGCGTGTTGAGGCTGACTCTGACGGCAGTTGATAGTACGGTGCCCGGGTTGTCCACACTGGTGGCACAGACCATCATTATGGGGAGAAACACCAACATGGGGCTGTCTACTTGAAATGTTCAGTTGCCTTGGTGGTGGAGGCAGACGAGGTGCAGCATATGACAGCCTTGGTGTTGGAGCGGGTCGATGATGAATATTGTGTGGGACCCAGACTCGACGTTTCTGAACGGGCTGACCCGAAGACGAGCCGACATCTCGAGTACGCTTGAGCGACTCCTGGTACTCAGTCAGAGCTGTTTCAACTTGGAAAGATTTGCTGACAAGCGTGGCGAAGTCTGTGAAATCATGGACAGCAAGTGCAAGGTTTATATCAGTACGTAGTCCTTCACAGAATTTCTCCTACTTGCGAGTGTCAGTGTCGACGTCATCCTCAGCATAGCGGGACAGTTCAAGAAATTTCCTCTAATATTCATCCACAGTCATTGTGCCCTGTGTGAGTTTGCGGAATTCCTTCTTCTTCTGGTCGATCAGACCTTGAGGAATGTACCGTGCACGAAAAGCTGACTGGAATTCTTGCCAAGTGGTTATAGTTTCAGCAGGCAACATACCCTTGTGGCTTTCCCACCATTGAGAAGCTGATCCCCTCAGGTGATACGTCGCATAGGTGACGTAACTGTCAGGGATAACATTGGCCGACTTCATCTGGAAGGCAATGTCACGGAGCCAATCGTCAGCATCCATTGGATCAGTCGAGCTGCAAAAAGTGGACGGATTGAGGCGCACGAATTCTGACAGTGTTATTGGTGTAGGCTGCTGATGAGCATTCTGGTTTGGGAATTGAGCCAATATCCCGGTCATAACCTGACGGTTCAATTCAAATTGCTGCATCATTGCGGCAATATAAGGTGGAGGTGGAGGATCGTCAGCCATCCTGCCAAATCAACAGGGGCAGTTTAGCAAGAAGAACTGCAGGTGTATGGAATGATTCATGAAGTAACACGCAAAACAGAAGGAGGTGCAATAGATACTTCATCATATTCGCACCAGATATTCGAATCCGCACATAGCCTCGATTACAATCCGGCAATACGACAGCTGAAAGGGGAGGGCTAGACATCTAGGCGGCGCGCAGGCACGCGGTAGGGAAGTACACAACGAGACATAGCAAAGGCTACATCAACATCGGAGAAAACTATTGGGGCAAGGAATCTGCAAGTGAAACACAGGGTGCCCTCGATAAGAGGATCCTGCAAGCAGAACCTGGCCCTCGATCTTGAAGAAAGGGGGAAATTTCAGAACTCTGGGTGGATGTGATCACGAGAACCTAATGTTGGAGTTAGTAAAAATTCCACCCGAATAGAAGAGAGATCAGAGTCCCAGAGTATAGACGAGGAATAAAAGATACTAATACCACCCAATTGGCGACGTGGGCCCGTAAGCCACACAGCCAAGTTAGTAAATTAGTTTTTCGGTTTCTAGACTCAACTTCGACCAAGGAATTGGAAGGGGGATTCCTACAGGCAGTCGGCTCTGATACCAACTTGTGACGCCCCCGGCTCAATCGTGCACTAATCATACACGCAAATGCACACGATCAAGCCTAAGGACTCACGGGAAGATATCACAACATAACTCTAAAACATAAATAAAGCCATACAAGCTTTATATTACAAGCCAGGGGCCTCGAGGGCTCGAATACATAAGCTTGTGTACAAGCGTCAGCGGAAGCATCAGATATCTGAGTACAGATATTAAAAGAGAAACAGAAAGGCCTTTAGAAAGGCGGGGCAAAATAAAACACTACGATCGAAAGGCGTAGGCCTCCTGCCTGGGACCCTCTGAACCTACTCCTGGTCGTCATCCAACTCGTAGTAGTAGCCATCCTCTGGGTAGTAGTAGTAGTCGATCGACGGGGCATCTGTCTCAGGGGCGCCGTCCTCTTGGTCACGACAAACTGATTTGGGGGGAAAAGGAAAACAAAGCAACCGTGAGTACTCAGAAGTACTCAGCAAGCAAGGATCTACACTACAAATGCAACATTTTCAAAGGGAGGCTGTATATGTGGACTGGGCTGCAGAAATGCCAGAATAGAGAGAAGGCCTAGTCCTATCGAAGACTAGCATCTTCAGCGGTCTTGCAGCATTAGAAGAGCGTAGACAGTACCATATAATGTAGCAGTATCATTAAGTCTCAACCTCACCCAGAGATCCTTTCTCGACTCCCTGCGAGAAAGCAATCCCAGAGCCATACAGTCATCAACCTCGTCCGGAGATCCCTTCTCGACTCCCTGCGAGAAGCAATCCCAGAGCCATAGTATCCAAGTATCCAGTTCTAATTGTATCAATCAGGATACAACTTCGAGTGTCCGTTACCGTAGGACCGGCTATCGATAGAAGTTTTCTTCCCTGCAGGGGTGCACCAACTTACCCAACACGCTCGATTAACTCCGGCCGAACACACTTTCCTGGGTCATGCCCGGCCTCGGCCAAACGACACATCGCAACCCTACCTACAGCTCAGCAGAGAGGTCCCCGCCGGTCTACATCCTAAGCGCAAGGGGGTCTTGGCCATCGCCCCTCCGGGTTGTTGCGCATAGGGTGGATACCAGCATCGCCTCGGGTGGCCGACATGATCCGACCGTGCCGCCATGCTGAACTGGACGTCTGACAGAGCTTTCGGCTGATGCATACGATGCAGAACGCCCATACTATGCCCACGTGATGGTTAGTGCTATCAGGCCAGAGGCCTGCTCGGATCAAATATCCAAATTGTTAGTACCTTGGGCTTGCGGAAACGAGCAGAGACTCACGAAAGATGTGACCCCGTCGCCCCGTCTCGAGGACTTGCTGCAAGGGTTAAGAATGCCCGGCCGCGCCTCGTATTCATCACTCGGGCACCATACAGGCAACCCGTCTTCACATCACACGCGGGTACCCCTCAGGGTCGACCCGCCTTTCCAAGTAACAATAGTACAGTCCAAGTATCCGTGTGTCCACAACATCAGGGGAATCCGAGGTATCACCCTCGTTGGGTTCCTACTCGATGTATCCGTCAAGGTGAACTCGGAGGAATCACCCTCGCTGGGTTCACACTTGAGGTGTTGTACGACGGCGTCGTTATCGGAAGCGGTGAAGGAGGAATCACCCTCGATGACGACGACCGAATAGCTACTCTATAGAGTTAACATCAGAAGTGCTACAATAGGTTTCACCCTCGGCACTCGATAGTAACGCTGCAGTGTCGTTGCAACTAAGGGGGTGATATGCGGTGTCGGGGCCTGGTCTTCAATCCCGTTGATCGGGTCTTCGGATAATCCAGTGGGGCAATCGGGATAAGTGGGGCCACTGATAGGTCTCTACCCAGCCTATACTAAGCAGTTTAGGATATGTAGGTAATTATCAACAACAGGTTACAATAAACAGGCTATGCATCAGAATAGGTAAAGCAGTAGCAGCAGCAATTCTAATGCAAGCATGAGAAATTAGAATGGGCGATATCGGGATGATCAAAGGGGGGGCTTGCCTGGTTGCTCGGCGATAAGGGCAAGGTCGTCAATGGTGTCTTCGGTCTACGGAGCTGCGTCGGTCTCGGGGACGACATCGGGGTCTAACAAGAGAGAAGAGGGGGAGGAAACAGTATAAATACACAGCGAACAAGTGCAGCACAAAGCATAACATGGCAATACGCGGTGACAGAGATGATCTGACGCAGTGCCGGGTGATACTGGCGAAGGGGGGATTCATCCGGGAAAGTATTCCTGGTTCCGGACAAATGTCGGACAGATGACCGGAGGGGAACAGTTCCACGTTCGGGTAGCTAGGGACGTGTGACGGACGAACGGACCGCGTCTTCGAATTCGTCTCGTCGTTCTGAGCAACTTTCATGTACAAAGTTTTTCGATCTGAGCTACGGATTATTTTATATGATTTTCTGAAGTTTTTATTAATCTCTGGAATTTATTTAATTAATTAAATTAGAATTATCCGAAACAGTAGTTGATGACGTCAGCATGACATCATGCTGACGTCAGCAGTAAATCTGACACGTGGGTCCCACCTGTCATAGACTGGTTAGTTAATTAGTGATTAACTAATTAATTAATATTTAATTAAACTAATTAACTAATCAGATTAACCTAATCAGGATTAATTAAATTAATTAATTAACTAATTAATTAATTATTTTAATAACTCATTTTATTTTTATTTATTTTTTTAATTACATTTTCATTTTTCACATTTTTAGGGACGTGGGCCCTGGTTGTCTGTGGCTCAGGGCCAACCGGGGCGGGTTCACGGGCGCCCGGGTGCGGGCGAGGCAACTGGGGCAGTGGCGGGGCGCCGGCGCGGTGCGGTCGGAGGAGAGGGCGACGGGACGTCGACGGCGCGTGGTCGCGGGGCAGCAGTAGCTGCAGGCAGCGGCGGCGAAGCGAGTTGGGCCGAGGGCGAGGCCAAGGGGGAGGCAGGGCGTTGCGGTGGCGATGCGGGGCGCCGCCCCAAGCGGCATGCGCGGGTGCTGGGGAGGAGGGCGCGCACGCGGGAGGGCAACTCCGGCGGGCGCGGGCGCTAGGCAGCAGGCAGGGTGAGCAGCGGCACGGTGCTGCAACAACAGCTAGTAGGGACAGGGGCGCGTCTCGGGCGAACGTGCGCGTGCGAGGGCGCGGCCGAGCGGCCAAGGGCTCGCGGCGGGCGCAGCCAGGTCGTGCGCGGAGCGGGGCACCGGGCGCGGCAACGGGAGGACGCGGACGGCGGTTACGGTAACGAGATTGAGGGGGAAGCTGGGGGGGATCGTCCGAGAGGCTCACTGCGGAGCTCGTGGAGGGCTCGGTGAAGCCGGGGGGAGGTCGAGGCCGTCCGTGCTGAGGCAGGGGCGCGGCGCGAGGTTGGTCGGAGGCGCAGCAGCCGTGGTGCAGGAGAGGTCCGAGGCGGCGAGGACGGTGACTGCTGCTTGCTGCTCGGTGGAGGTCCAGGGGCGACGGGGTGGAGCAGGAGCGAACGGAGGGAGCAGAGGCTGCGAGGGGGGGTCGAGCATGAGGCGTCTCGCCTCTGGTCTCGGTGTGCGGCGGCGCGAGGAGGAAGGTGAGGGATCGAGAGAGAGAGAGCGAGGCGTGGGGATGAGTGTGGGGGGAATGGGGGTGTCGGTAGCTAGGGTTTCGACACCAGGGGGTTAAGGGAGTGGGGATGGGCCGGCCTGGCATGTGGCTGGGCCGAGGCCCGGGAGGAGGGGGCCCCTTTTTAATTTCTCTTTTGCTTTCTTTTTCTGTTTTATATTTCTGGCACCGTTTTCTATTTTCTTTTTGTACCAGACGATTTTTGGTGAACATGAAATTTGGCACATAAATAATACAGATTATTTTGAGCTAGCACAAAAAGTTTGGGGGCAACTGGAGTTAAATAAATAATCGTTTATTTTGAAAAGGCCATTTTATTCATTGCTCGACCACTTATTAATTTCCTAGGAATTTTTTTGCGATTCAAGTGAAGTTGGTTTTAACATTACAATGATCAGGGAAATTTATAGAATTATTCGAACATTTTAGTTGTACCGTTCGAAGAAATAATTATTTCACTTGCAATTTAAATTTGAATTTGACTTTGATCTTGGACAAGTGGCCATTTGCATAGTAATCATGATGACATGGCCTGATTAGCATGTGGTCACTGTAGTTAACCCCTGGGGGTGTTACAGCCGCCGCACCCCAGCTGGTTGGGGGTGGATGAACATGACCCCGTGGAGGCTCTATGAACAGTAGCCGGTGGAGGCTGGATGAACAGTAGCCGTGGATGAACAGTAGCTGGTGGAGGCTGGAAGAGGTCGACGGTGGATGAACAGTAGCCCGTGGAGGCTGGAGCGAGGCAGTAGATGGTGGACGAACAGGACCCCGTTTCGACCGTAGGCGCTCCAACAGAAGTCCGTTTCCTCCATTTTGCTGGACGCCACACTCCTCCCGATCAACAGGACCCTGTTTCGACCGTAGGCACTCGAACAGAAGTCTGTTTCCTCCGTTTTGTGGTACGCTAGACCCTTCTCGATGAATAGGACCCTGTTTCGACCATACGCGGTCGAACAGAAGGCCCGTTTCCTCCATTCTGTGGTACGCCAGACCTCATTTCAGTTGTTCCGTCCAAGTCGGTTGGCTCCCGATGAACACGACGTATTTCGTTGCCTCCGGATGAACACGACACATTCCGTTGCCTCCCGATGAACATGACGCAGTTTCTTTGTTCCGACCCAGCCGGTTGGCTTCCGATGAATAGGACGCCGTTGCTGCCGTATGTTGCCTCTCCATGTACACGAGCCTCGGCCGTACGTATGCGCGAGTACGCGTTCGAGACCCCGCCCGTGTGTACGTACGTGGTCGTATTTTTTGGCATATGGCTATATGTACGTGAACATGGTTTTGACTGGATTGCCTAAACTGCTACCACTCCTTACTCGGCCATGGTTCATCGTGGCAGACAGACCGATCGACCGGTATGTACATAGACAACGCTGCGTACGCTTCGACCGGGTGGGTCCCAGCTGTCACGGAGGACAAGGAGGCACTTTCTTGCGTGCGAATATATAGCTGACGGGTCCCAGCGGTTAGGGGCGGAATCATATATTTTTTGCCCGTAATAAGGAGGCACTTCGTTGCGTGCAAAGATGTTGTTGGTGGGTCCCAACTGTCAGGGGCAGGCATAAGGAGGCACTTCCTTCCTTGCGAAGATATACGTGGTAGGTCCCAGCTTTCAGGGGGAGGAATAATTTTATTTTCGCATAATAAGGAGGCGGTTGCATGCGTGCATCCATGGACCTGGTGCGTCCCCACTGTCAGCCTCTCCACGTACAGTCCTCTTCCGACGACTCTCGTTTGTTGACCACGTTGACCATAGGCGATGGACGACGGTGAGGCCCCGGACGGCAACAAGCCGGTGATGGGAAGACACGGCAGTGGAGTCACAGACGGAGAGGTGTATGAGAGTTAACTGGTTCTGGTGCGGCGTGGTTCTGCAGTCGGCGGAGAATAACATGAGGTGTGGAGGGGTGGAGGGATGGCTTGGCCGGCGGTCGGGTAGCGCTTCGCAGTGAAGCATGCTAAGCAGAGCTACTATCAGCTGGAGGCGGGAGCAGGTGGTCCCAGCGGCGCTGGAGGAAGAAGACGAGAGATTGAAAATGAATGCCGACAGTTGGATGTAAATCCAACGGCTATCGATGTCAGAATCATTTGTTGACTAAGTTGACAACGCCTTGCATTGGCTTCGACCTATTGGCCCACATTTCAGCCTCAAAAAATGTCGCACATATTCAACCCATTTTTTCGAATTTACAGTCCATTCGCTGCACTGGGTGAACAAATAATGTAGCGTCCATGCGGCCCATTTATTTTTTTCTAAAAAAACTACAGCCCATTTGCACTTTCTAGAAATACACGAATTTGCTGGCCTGGGTGAACAAATAATGTAGCGTCCATGCGGCCCATTTATTTTTTTCTAAAAAAACTACAACCCATTTGCACTTTCTAGAAATACATGAATTTGCTGGCCTGAGTGAACAAATAATGTAGCGTCCATGCAGCCCATTTATTTTTTCCTAAAAATTACAGCCCATTTGCACTTTCTCGAAATACACGATTTTGCTGGGCTGGTTCTAATTATAATGTTGGGTTGGGCGCAACAATGTTATCAAAAAATAAACAGGGGCTGAGCATTTTGTTATAAATATATTTAAACAATAAGTGCTTTATTTACGTTGGTCCTTAAATCTTACCAAGCTTTTGTACACAATCACCTGTATTTTCGTTGACCTTAAGTAAAAAAAACCCAGGATTTTATTGTTAAACATTTATTTTTATAAGTTCATAATACATGGGATTTTTTTTTCTTATATATGTAAGTATCTATTAAATATATGATGATAATAACAATAATATATAATACCATATAAAATAATATAAATATAGTTAGAAGGGAAACATAAGTTGGACCTGGCGTTCCTATTCTTATATAGAAAAATAGAACAGACATCTGCGTTTTCTTCAAAAAAATACATAAGTTGGGCCGCGGATGTTTAAGAAAAAATAAAACCTAGGATGGGAGGGCCATAAGCCGGTCGATACATGACGACCCTCAAAAAAATACAAACCGGCATGTCGTGGGTTGCACATGTTAAAAAAGAAAGCCTAGACTGGGCAGCCCACAACCCAGCTGATACTTGTTGGACCACTGATAATAAATGATACATGCCAGCTCCCCGATGACTAGCTTCGTTGTAAATTTATCTCCTTTAGTAACTACGTTGACAAACCCGTGGCCCCCAACGTCAGTATAACATTAGGAGGAAGTATTTTTTCAATGAGGCACTTGCTTGCGTACGGCCACGGACCTGGTGGGTCCCGACTGTCCGCCTCTTCACGTACAGTCCTCTCCAGATTCCTCCTGGTTGTTTAGCATGTCCACAACGGCAGACAGCGGTGCCGCAGTGAGCGCACAAAGGCGGAGGATGACGTCCAGGCCCTGGACGAGAACGCACCGGAGCCGGGGAAGACGTGCTACAGTAGTGGCAGATGTTGTGCCTAATTTCGAGCGAAAATACTGGAGTAGCCCAGTGGCCAAGTTCCACTCCCCAACCGCTGCTCCGCCTGGGTTCGATTCCACCTGAACATGTGGGTGCCCATTGTCATCTACGCACACCACCTCCAACACACTCAGCAATGTGTGGGCATTTTGAAAATAGCATATGTTTTTGACTGTGCATCATATGAAGATGTGCTATGCATGAATGTTGATCAGCATGATGTTAACTGGCTGGTAGTTCCATTTTCGACCATGAATAAAACTTCCAACATGATGTTATCCCTGTTTGAAAAGGGCATGTTAACATAAATGCTCTGCCTCGGAAACTTGCAGTTTCTTCTCTGAGAATCACATTGTCTACACTTTTATATGAAACTACATTTTTTAAAGTGCTAAAAATAGATCTCTAGAATTCATAAAATACTTCATATGCTCAATACTGCAAATCTGAAATTCAAAAGACATTCATATCTGAAAGTACTCTCAAATCTGAAACACAAAACACAATTCACAACCTGCAAATACTGACAACCCTAAGCTCCTCCTCGGACTATTTGGGGGGGGGGAGTCCCCTCCTATTCCTCAGTGGCAGATAGCCGCCCCGTGGGACGAGGTGAACGGCGAGGGATAGGATGGCGGGGAAGCGTCGTCGCACCAACTGTTTTTCTCCTCTTGAAGTTGGGTTCGGTCGACGAAGACTCCACCGGCTCGCTCTGCCACGACACCCTCACAAACGGCACCGTGTAGATGCTCGATCCTTCAATCTCGGGTGGATGCTCCATCTTGGATTGATACTCCCACCACCGCAGCCTCACGATCGGATCCGGTGAATCTGTTTGCTCCATGGCCCAGAGGAGCAGCTCTATGTACTCCCGCGTGACTCCCTCCTGGTGTATCGCCTCCTTTTCACTCTTTTCTAGATATTTGGCCATCGCTTTCGCCGTCGCCGCTAATTGCTCCGGGTTGTCAAACCAAGACTGTATCTCCAACATCCTAGCTAGCTTCACAGGGTCGCCGCTTGCGAGCCACACGTATCGGTTGTACTCCTCCATCAATCTACTTCTCCACAGCACCTTCACTCGTCGGCGGTGGTTTTTGAATGGAAGAGGAGAGGAGCGGCGCTGGTTTTGGATTAGAACGGGAGAG
The DNA here is from genome assembly GCA_011799875.1 of Thinopyrum elongatum. Lineage (NCBI taxonomy): Eukaryota > Viridiplantae > Streptophyta > Magnoliopsida > Poales > Poaceae > Thinopyrum > Thinopyrum elongatum. The sequence continues at coordinate 406,139,110 of CM022298.1, read as the reverse complement.
GAGCGGCGGTGGTTTTGAAATGGAAGAGGAGAGGAGCGGCGCTGGTTTTGGATTGGAACAGGAGAGGAGCAGCGGTGGTTTTGAAATGGAAGAGGAGAGGAGCGGCGCTAGTTTTGGATTGGAATAGGAGAGGAGCGGTGGTGGTTTAAGAGGAGAGGAGCGGCGCTGGTCTTGGAAGTATTTTTTTTTGCGTATTTTGGGTCAAAGTTTGACCACGTACTGTATTTGACAATCAAAATGTGAATGCATGTCATCAAAAATTGTATCGTTTGGTTCGTATCTGAATGTACTTTCAAATTATATTATTTTTGCAATGTATAACATATATTTTATTTGTGAAAATCATGGTCAAATATGACCCAGAATACAAGGGAGACTAGTTAATGTGGGGTCGCTTTCTTAATTGAAGGGTAAATTGATTTTGATTTTGATCCAGTCACAGCGCGCCAGCCCTCTCGTCCAATCCTAAATCGCTGCCGCACGCTCCTCTCCCTCTTCTCCATTGCAAAACCACCCCCTCTCCTCTCCATCATCTCCATTCCAAAACCACTGTCTCGCCTCTCCCTCTTCTCCATTGCAAAACCACCCCCTCTCATCTCCATCTTCTCCATTGCAAAACAACCGTCTCGCCTCTCCCTCTTCTCCATTGCAAGACCACCGTCTCTCCTCCCATCTTCCAAAGCTAGCACCGGACCTCTCAGAAGGACATCTATGGAGAGGATGCAGCAGCGAATCGGGCAGATCGCCAGCCACGACCAGGCGAAGTTAGCTAGGTTGAAGGAGATCCTTACTTGGTTTGACAACGAATGGGAGATTTCAAGGACGGTGAGGGCCATGTGGCAATGTATGTGAAAGAGCGAGACGGCGGTGATGAGGGCGGCGATGTACTCCCCGGCGGCAGTCACGCCGCAGTCCTTTGAGTTCATCGAGTATCTCCTCTAGGTGATGGAGTAGACAAATTCGCCCGAGGCGAAAGTCAGGCGGAGGTGGTGGGCGTATAGGTCGAAGGTCGAGCATCCAGAGGATAACAAATCGATCGAGTACGATGTGCCGTTCGTGAGGGTGCAGTGCCAACCGAAGCCACAGGAGTATTCGTTCTCCCACCGCAAGAGGAGGCCGGATGGCGCGACGTCGCTTCCCCGCGGTTCTCCATGGTTCCCTCGCCGCTCGCCTCATTTCAACGGTGGCGGTAGGGTTTAACGTAAGCTTCGCACTAACCTAATCTTCCGTCTGCTCATGCTTACAATCAGTGTGACGGCTAATGAAAATCATGCTTACAATCAGTCTCCGAGTACTACGCCAATCACCCTAAAATAGCTCTGGACCAAAAACAAAGTTGTGACACTGTGAACAAATAAAAAAAATCGATTGGTGCTTCTTTCAGAAAAGGGTACTCCCTAGAAAAGTGCCAATATAAGCTACTAGTATATTTGATTAGAGGATTTGCTGCCGAGAAAGATCCGTCCACAGAGAGCGCCACCCATCCCACTGGTGGTGGATGCCAATGCTTAGATGGAGCATGGTTAGTGTCGGTAATTTTTACTTGGCACCTCGCACTCTGCATATATGCCGGTTCCATCTGTACATTTGTGCTGTTCCACCAAAATGCAGCTGAATAACCCTGTTTGCACAGATAATGAAAAAGCGTGATTAAATTATAGTGGCACTAGTTGATGAAACATACACTAATACATAGAAGAAACTTCATTTTCTTAATGGGAAAATATTGTGATAGTATCACAGTATGCCATGCTGCGAGGGCGAGATGGGCCCTACGACGCCTCATATGGTAGGCCTCATACTGGAAATCGACCCAATTCTCCCCGGTACACCTTCTGCCAGTGATGAACATCAGTGTACAGCGGTAGTACAAGGAGGGGCCTTGAGACATTCCAATCTCTATTTTTGTGCAGATCAACTAAAATTAAGCACCCCAGTTTGCAGAAACACTTAAACATTAACAATGGGACTAGTTGATGAAACATATACTAACAAAGAGAAGCACTTTCTTTATCTACATTGGAAATGAAATAATAGAGAGGACACTCGCTCTATTTTAACTATATTATTACTTCATTTTATTAGTGGCACTAGGGTCGAGCAGGTGGCAAGCGAGGTGTACCATGCGTCGCAAGGATGGAGGCAGGGGTGCTTAGACTGGGATGCTGAAGCTGGCTCTTTCAGTCCCTATCTTCCCCCCTGATATTTCTGTGGTAGCATTTGGGTTGTAATCCAAACTTGGTCGAGCTGGTGCTGCGTCCCCCTACCTGCCTAGCTTATGTGGCGAACTTGTCTCCTGCTAGTACTCAGTCCGTTCTAGTAGTAGTTGCATAACTGCTCGTTTACACTGAGATGTTGTCGGATAATGATTCTCTATGGTTGGGTTTCTTTAATGAAATCGGAGGAAACCCCTCTTTTGATATAAAAAAATCAGTGGCACTAGCGGTGCCAAAACATTGCCTCAAATTAAAAGTGCCACTAGATTAATGCTTTATCATGGCAGTGCCAAAACAGTAGCACAAGAGCAGAGTCAACATGCAGGATCTTTGGCAAATGGTCGGACAAAAAAGGAATATACCTCGTGATGGGAACCATATCTGTAGTCAATGCCATCGTAGAAGGGATGACACCAGTCACCAACATGGATGATTCAATTCATGGGACCTTTTTATGCAGTTCACCTAAAATGAAGCAATGTTTGCATCATGTAGTTAGCAAGTACTTGGTCCCATGAGCTAGCAGCTTCTTCTTCATTAGTTGCAATAAAATTGAGCAACATCAAGGTTGGTCGTGAATCTCGTGGAATGTTCAACTATAATTTGGATATCATTTTGTGCAGTTCAACTAAGATCAAGCGTGAAATGTATATCTCTGTTTTATTGCAAATAATCCAAACTTGGTCGAGCTGGGGCTGCGTCCCCCTACATGCCTAGCTTATGTGGCGAACTTGTCTCCTGCTAGTACTCAGTCTGTTCTAGTAGTAGTTGCAGAACTGCCCGTTTACACTGAGATGTCGGATAATGGTTCTCTATGGTTGGGTTTCTTTAATGAAATCGGAGGAAACCCCCTCTTTTGATATATAAAAAAAATCAGTGGCACTAGCGGTGCCAAAACATTGCCTCAAATTAATAGTGCCACTAGATTAAGGTGCAAAATAATAACATTAATGCTTTATCATGGCAGTGCCAAAACAGTAGCACAAGAGCAGAGTCAACATGCAAGATCTTTGGCAAACGGTCGGACCAAAAAGGAACATACCTCGTGATGGGAACCATATCTACAGTCAACGCCATCGTAGAAGGGATGACACCAGTCACCAACATGGATGATTCAATTCATGGGACCTTTTTGTGCAGTTCACCTAAAATGAAGCAATGTTTGCATCATGCAGTTAGCAAGTACTTGGTCCCATGAGCTAGAAGCTTCTTCTTCATTAGTTGCAATAAAATTGAGCAACATCAAGGTTGGTCGTGAAGCTCGTGGAATGTTCAACTATAATTTGGATATCATTTTATGCAGTTCAACTAAGATCAAGCATGAAATGTATATCTCTGTTTGCACAAAAAGGTGGAAAGGAGGATGACTAACAAGTGATGAAACATACATCAAATGAAAAGAAGCATGTTCCTTATCTGAATGGCGATCCTACAAGGACAGTAGCAATTTCTAAAGCAGCAGCATTGCTAGATATTAGTTTGGGCATTAGGATTAACTATGACAATCGTTAAATACGACATTACTTTAATGGTGCCATTGCTTCATTTTACTAGCAACATTACATTAACAGCCACTAAAGAGTTGGTATTTGGGCACGGGAGAGTAGGCAGACCAGGATAGTTGCATTTCTAACGAAAAGAAGCAACTTATCTTAATGGGAAATTTAGCAGGACATGAAAAACAGTGCCATTGATTCATATTACTGGGGGCATTACATTGAAAACAACATTGGTTTAACGTGTCCTTACTTTAACAGTGGGACTGCTACATTTTACCAGTGGCATTACATAAGAGGGGCTCAGGGCAAGAAACATCCAAACAGGATATCTGGGTTGGTCCCATTTTTGTTCGGTATAGCCACCTTATACTGTGCGAGGCTAGCAAATCTAGTGCTGGACATACTCTGTTGACTTGTCCCCCAGTCCCCACTTCCTTTCCTTTTTCAACCAATAGATCGGTTTATATTGAGTTTGTACTGTGTTTCCCTTTATTTCCCTATTAGACCAAGAGACCAGTTGGATAGCCAGTCTCTGCTACTTTTCACCCCCATTATTTCCTCTTTCGACCAAGTCCAAGATTCAGGTAACAAATCTTCCCCCACGCCCCACCCCCTTTCTTCCCTGTTTGAACCAAGTAGTACTAGATTCGACTGCATGAAGTAGTTTTACCTCTTAACAGTAAAAATTTAGGTGGCTTTCGAATAGCCGATCGATCCTATCTATGAGGGCCCCTGAGAAATAGTAAAAGATACAAATGCAGCGACGTGAGGAGCTGGGGCAGTAGAGCAAGGCCGGTTTCGAAGGAAGTTATACCTAAGGGTCGCCAGGATGTCGCTAGGTGGGCGGCGGGAGGCCGGATCTGCCCACAGTACGGTAGTGAGGAAGAAGGGGTCGGAGGCCCTCCCTAGCCGGTGCTGCATGGGAGGGAACGACAAGGCACACTGATTGGGACGCACCGGCAGTGGGTAAGAGCCGTCGCCGAGGACGACCGCGTGAACATTGCACCTTCTCACCTTCCCCGACGAAGGGGATCCGGCCGAATCTGTGACTAGCGATGAGCAGAGAGAGAGTGTGGCCACCGCTATCGTGTTTAGATCTGGAGAGGACAAGAGAGTTTGAAGAGAGCAACACTAGCAAGCAAGCGCGGAGGCTCCTGCCTATATAGTGGAGTAGTTTTCTTTTATCTACTGGAGCCGGCTTGACCTCGTCAATGACTGTCGAGAAGTCTTCATGCACGTGCCCCGGAGGCGCAGTTGTTGTCATTTTGATCTGAAGCACCGGATTAACATATAACATGAAAAATGCCACATGACAAGAAACCATAACCTCACTGCCCCAAGGAGACAACATGAATCCCGACGGACAAACTAGACAAGGATCAAAGCTCAAATTAAAGACAAACTCGTAGAAAAGGGGTCAATCGATAGATGTCCTAATTAACATAGCTGGCTTGACCCAGATGGCACCCGAGTAGTCTTCGTGCATGTGCCCCCAATGACCAGCGCCTTGGAGGAATGCAGTTGTCGCTGTTTAACCCACGCAGTGATCCGAAGAACATGACACCTAATATTGCGAGATGACAAGAAACCTTTTTTTAGATTTCTCATCAAAACTACAACCCTGTACAACACAGCCTGCACGATATGTAGACGATAACCAATCTAGTCGTCTGCTGGAGTCTGGTCACATGCATGGACGAACTGATCTCCCGTGTCGTGCAGGGATCGTCCAGTCACCGACGTGTTTACAGCACTGCTCCACTACTATCGCTCGTCTCTCTCTTCTATTAACTCAGCCGACTTGCGGGGACGGGGGAGTGTGCCTATGGTCGGTTCTCAATTGCGGTCCCACATGTGTGTGCAAACGCAATATGACGCGCGTTCCATTCGGAGAGCGGCGTGCCAGACCGACCGACCGTCTGCGGTGCGACGCAAACGCGACGGGCGTGCTGTATACATGTGTACCACCGTTTTCTTCAGGCTTTGCTCCATGGCGCAATCCATGGATACAAAATTATATTTAAAAGTCGAGGGTGGGGCTTTTCCCGCACGGTAGGCGGGGCAGTTCCGCCTATTCGGTTCGACAGAGTGGTGAGAAGATGAGGGAGTAGGCTGCTGCAAATATAGGGCTGTGTGATTTCACGGCTCGTTATTGCTGGACAGGTGGGGCCCTATGATTTGACTTGCCATTATAATTATTACTGCAGTGCTACGACCGGCGCGAGTCTCCCGATTCCTGACCACCTCCATGGTATACAGGTGCCAAGTACTGTATTACCTAGCTACTTACTCCTTGGCAAATGCAATAAATACTACGAAGAAAGAGATAGAGAGAAGTAAAAAAAAATACTCTTATAGCCAACCTTATAGCTAACCTTGTTGTATGAGTCACTATAAGTGATGACTATATATGACATACCAACATCAGATAGCCTAACGCACCTGGACGGAGGAGGTAGTTTCATGCATGCGAAGTAGGCAAAAAAATGCTCATTTATAGCCATCTGAAATCTCCAAGGGCGCGACCGCGCGAGCGAGGCGATGGTCGTGGTAGGTGCGGCCATGATATGGGCTGCTAACAGCCCTTGGATCTGAGATCAAACGGTCGCATGCTAAGTTGCTGAAAATTTGCAGAATAACCCTCCAGGATATGATATTCACCCATAGGTCTAGAATCACGCCAAGCAACCGTTCGATCTCAGATCCAAGGGCTCTCGGAAGCCCGTATCATGGGTGCATGGAAAGCTTCATATCACCTGTAATTTTCCCGATGCTTGACGTGCGAACACACAGATGCATGAAGTCATTTAACTAGGCGTCTAGTAGACATGACATCTAATTGGGCCCCCATAGTACTGTGCATGAATCCATTTATCTGCCGGGCAAGCCACTACCCTACCGTTCGCACGCCCCACTCGGCATTTTTACAATCGGAAAACCGCTAGCTGTTCGCTCCTACTCGTCCCCGGTCGTCCTTTAACATTACGGCAGTTCGCTCCTAGTCGTCCTGTCCTTTCACATTACAACAGTTCCACTAATCCTAAACCTCCTCCCAAATCCATGGCGTCCCAAATCTCCATGATCGGCGGTGAGTACAAGGTTAGAACCATCACCGGCGATGAGTTCGACGTCATCTACACCCGTTCTTCCGCGATGGTGAAAGGATGCCTTGCTCGCTTCAGACGCATGTTCGAAAAGTCAAATGGTGATGAGTGGGTCGTTGGGCTAGATGTTGAGTACACCACAGTCCTGGGAAAAGAGAAGAATCTAAAGGAGGAAGAGAGGAAGAAGCCCGTCGTGATCCAAGTTTGCATGCATAACTTGTGCTTGGTCTACCACATATGCCATGCCGACGTTGAGTGCAAGGATTTTAAGAATTTCCTCGCGGGCGGCAAAGTCAAATTCGTTACTGTAGACTTTATGAACGACAGAAAAGTCCTGGATCGGATAGGCCTCGTTGTAGGCCAGCCCTTCGACCTCCAGAAGAATGAGCTGGTGTCCTCCCGCCAGCCTTCAATGTTGACCCTAGTAGGAGCCATGGTTGATCCTTCGTACGGTAAACTGACGAAACCTCCGCCCAAGTTTCATCTTGCATGGCAGTGGAATGTACTAGATAGAGACCACATCCAGTACGCTGCAATGGATGCCTACCTTTGTTTCAATATCTACAAGGGTTGGATGAAGAGCGAGAGCCAAGTGTGTGGTTCAAGCAAAGAAGTATCGACCAAGAGGAAGAGGGACAAGGACAAAGTCGAGCACGTGGACGAGGAGTCCGAGTAAGGTGGCAGTGTCGTTGCTCATGGTGGTTCTAATGCAATGTCTGCCAGATTAGTTGCTTAGTTTAATTTCAGGGTGCTTAGTTTTATTTGAGGGGTGTGTTGTGCTGAGCCCCCAGCAGAACTATGTTATGCTCCTTCTCGTTACTTTAACTCTTCAGTACGTACATACTAGTATTTCGTATAGTTCATCTTGTAGTTGGTAGTACTACCACTCATTTCTTCACATTATATACGTACTATATATGATATGGCCAACATCATATTGGCTATACTATAACCACGCTCTAAGCATGGCACATATGCAAAACACTTAAATGAGAAGTAATTTAAAAAAAAATGAGAGAAGTTTACACAAAGCATGAAGGAGTTTAGTTGTCAAAGAATTAAATATGTATGCTAATTTCTTTAATAGACTTTAGCACCCCATCTAAGCACGCACTAGCTTTTTTAATAGTACTATATGCATAATTTGGCGATGAGCGCTCTCTATATGTACCACCTTTTTCTTTAATTTCATCTTGTTAGTTTTGCTCCATGGCGCAATCCATCGATACTAGTACTACTGTACAAAAGTACATTTAAAAGGCTAGAGGGCGGGGCAGTCTCGCTTGGTCGGTTTCACGAGAGGCGAGGGCCTTTGTGATTTGACGGCTCATTACTGCTGGAAGGTGGGGCCTTGTGATTTGACTGCTCTTATAAATGTTGCTGACGACCTGAGGAGGAGCAAAGAACCGTGCGGTATATACCCAAGTTTTCCACTGGAGTACTAGTACGACGAAGGAGCATGAAACACGACAGCCCAGTGCGATATGGCGATAAAAATGATCTAATTTGCTAGTCATCGATCCCATGGCGCCGCTCATCGTTAGCATTGTTCTATTCGTGCCTCACAGAGAATGTGACACATGCGGTGACACACCCGAAGCACCAGAAGAAACACAGATGCAAAAGAAGAAGGAAGATTACCCCCCCCCCCCCAAAAAGAAGGAAGACGCAGACACAAGTCTGGGGCGCTGCTCTCTACTTCATGAAGGGTTGCTGGCCGCAGAGTCGTAACTGCTTCTTCATCACCTGCACGACACCCATCTCCTCGTGCATCTCCTCCGCCATCTTCTTCATTCTGTCCATGACGCGGGATTTCTCGAGGCGAGCGTTCATCATCTGTTCCACGGACGCATTACATACCTTGACAGCAGCCGGGTGCTCGATGCGGAGCTTCACCAACTCCTCCTTCTGTTCCATGATGAGGGCGTGCAACATCTTCACCGAGGAACCACTCTTCTCATGCAGCTTCTTCTAGCCGGCATTCTCCTCCTTCAGCAGGTCGAGCTCGTGGTGGAGTTTCGCCTTATCCTCCTAAAGTTGTAGGATTTCGCCGGTCGCCTTCTTACCCGAGGCAATGCTCTCCTTCAGTAGCATCATCAAGCCGGTGGTCAACTCCTCCTGCTTATTGAGCTCAGTGGGCATGTCGTCGAGGCTCTCCTTCAGCAGCTCCACCAAGCTGTCGATGAACTCTTTCTGCTTATTGAGCTGATCGGGCATGTCGTCGAGGGATAACGACTCCAGCACCTCCAACTCGGCATGTTCGCCTCTGCGGCTAGGGTGCTCCTGGGAGCCCTCGCCTGCCCGTGAGAGATCTTTCGAGGTCTCTGCGAGGCGGCGAGCCCTCTCTTTTTTTTCTACGGCCTTGGTCACCGATCCCTTGGTACGAGTAGTTCTCGACCTAGAGCTCTGCACACCGGCCATGGCAAGGATGGATGAAGAAGAAAGACTTATGAGGAGGAAGGTAGAGTGATTTTCGGCTAGGTAGTTCCCCTTTTTATAACCTAGTACTAGCACTAGTACTAAAACCTGCATAGTGGGAACACATTCAGGTTTGATACATACTAGGTGTGAGCAGGTTTGCACTTAATTATAGCATGGTAGTACTACTTTGGAATGTGATGGGAACAAGCTAAAGATTAATTGATGGTTTTGGTTTCGAGGCCCGAAACGGCTCCCGATGGGTTTCCTGGAACACAAATTTCAAGTACTAATGCTCAAATGCGGTCGCACAAGTCAGTGATGTAACTGGTCGTACATGTCAGACCAAGCCGGTGCGTGTCGCGGGTTAGATCGACCATCTGTTGGTGTGACCGACCATAAGTATTATGCGATGGAGACTTCTGGTTGTGGCTTCGGGTGATTGTCATGACCAAGCATTCAAAAACTAGTGATAAATCAATTACCATCTTTTTCCAAACGACCAAGTATTTTCACAGGAATACAATACATATAGATGGAGTGATTGTCACGGTTGCAAACCGCCATGGCGCCGCAAGTTCACTGCAGTAGCAACCGAGTTGGTCACTGCATCACTGGCGGGGAAGGAGGGCAGCTCACCTCGCCTACGATGCATGCCCAGCGGCGCCGCCGTAGCTGGTCCCACGATTTGGCTTCTCCTACCACCCATTTGAACAGTTGCACCGGCTGCTCATGCCATTCCACAGGCATGCGCGTTCTTTCCTCCGCAGTCGACTCTGTGAATATGATCTCTGCCATTAGCCCTAGCTCAAAATCAATTCAACGCTGCCAGATGCTGACATCCCTCAGCATCTCTCCCCTAAGATCGACTTGCGCCTCCGCCTTGTGCTTCGCCAGGCGCAGCTCCTTCGAACTTGTCTCCAATCGATGCGACGCTTCCTCGATCCGATTTGCCCTTGCTGCCCACCACCTGAAACACAGCCCTGGCATGTCCTCCGGCGCCACCGATCTGTGATTCCAGAGCAATGGATCCCCTCTGAAACACATGTGGGTTTTGCTCAAAGGTGGCAGTGCTGCGGGCCGCAGCGAGAGGGCAGCCCGCGGGATCCTGGGATCTAAGGGATTATCCATGGCGGGATCCGGTGGGCGAGGCGGGGAGGCGAGCGTAGGCGCTGGGAGAGCCATACGAGGCTAAGATAATGATAGTACTACTCCACTCCGTCCATATTTAAATACAAAGGCCACCAACAGTAACCCAGGCAAAAATTGATCATGCTGCCTGCGTCCTGGTTTATTGCCCCCCTTTTTATTTTGTGCCAATTTTTGACCAAAAATTTAACTAAGAAAACATTAATGCATGTCACCAGAAATTATATCATTGGAATCACATTTGAACATAGTTTTCGATGGCATTAATTTTTATGACATGCATAAATATCATGTTACTTAAAATTATGGTCAAAAATTGGCACAAAATACGAAGGAGACCAATGGAAGTAGCAACCCATGATTTAACTACTCGCATGCACGCAGTGGAGTAGTAATGTCATTCTCAACTACTTCCTCCCTCACGTCCACTCAATTTGCATGCACTGTATTAATTGACCATCAATGAAGTGAACGACTTTACACTCGTCAAATTATCACATGGGGTGGATCTTCATACAAAAATGCATCCCACCGTGTACCCGCGTGTGCGTGCAAGGGAATGAGTGCGTGCGTGCACATCTTCGCTTCATGCATGTACTGCCAGTGTGCGTGAGAGAGGATGAGTACATTCTTCTGGAACCAGCAACACGCCACTGTGATCAATCCACACAAGGAGGTCGTGACAGCGCCTCCACATGTGCCACGTGGCTTCATGGATGCCCCCACATCATTTTAATCATAATATATTAACTGAAAAGGGGAGAGACACTGCGTAGCGTGCCATTGGAATTCTAATTTACGTGTTTTGCACATACTGGAAGTACTAGTAAGGTACACGTGCATTGCACGCATGAGATTTGGCAACCAAATTATGAATAAATACCACACTATAGCATGTAAGCTTTGAGTCATATATGCATGATGTAGACGTTCATTTAATTCTTATAGTTCATCTATTCAAAATCAATTAGTTTTTATAAAAAAGTTAATCTATTTTATGATTCATGGAATTGTGCGTTGTAAAGCATAAAGTAAAAACAAATAATGGCAATTCAACTAGAAAAAAAGTTTGGGCAATTATGATATGGAAGATTCTAGAACAAAGGAGAAGTACTTGTGTTTTGAGGTTTGTGCATTATGCTTAAGTTCAACCATGGAGTCTTCTAGATTGTACATGTGGTAGAATCTGGTGGAATGTAGATGATATCCAACGGCCAGTAGTGCTCGGATTTGCCATCTCTGCACCATCGGATTGGCTTCATCCAACGACCATCTTTCAAATTTATTCACACACTATATAGGGGTATAGATATAGATATAGATATAGAGGTATAGATATAGACTAGTGGCACATCATCTAAAGCCTTTCTACACGCTCATTTTTTGTACAAATGTGCTCCACCGTGCACCCGCGCGTTTGTATGTGGGAACGAGTGCGTGTGTGCACCTCTTCTCTTTCACACACGTAGTCCGTGTGTGTGAGAGATACTAAGATATGGTGAGGGAATACGTGTCAATGCAATTTGTGTGAAGGAGAGGCCTATATACATACATGTATGTGCATGGGGCCGGGGTGATATACGAGAAGGGAGGGGAGGGGTCGACCGCGCGAGATATCGATAGAGACATATAGAGGGAAGAGCTCTACGAGTGTACAAGCACTGGGATATGGGGGTGCTGGAAGATGGTGCGAGGGGCCAAGTGGAGGGAGACTATTGAGGAGTGCACAAGTGCGAGATCGATATTTAAAGAGAGGGGGAGAGAACGTGCGCGGTTGCGCGCAGTGGCAGAGCCATGAAAAATAAATGAGCTAGGGGGCCAAGCATTGCTAATCCTTTACGGGGAGGGCCAATTCATCAACTTAAACCATTTTACCAGCAATTGGTCTACTGATCACATTCATATTAGCCTCGATATATAGTGATATTAGGGGGGCAGGGCCCTTGCTGCCCCTTGTCTTCGCCACAGTGCGCGCGTCTGAGAGATGAAGCGGAAGGCATGGATGATGAGAGGGAGACGATGGATAGATAATGTGGGTGTATTAGCTATGTAGTCCTATATAGAGAGGTATAGATTGATCGATGTGTACGTGGGAAAGAGGGTGAGACCTGACTAGATATATAGATCGATCGGTTTGTGTGGAAAACTGGAAAAGACCTAGCTATATATATACACACATAGAGGAACATTGATCGTTGCGCATGCATGTGAGAGATAAAGAATGCCCGAAGTGATGAAGAGGGGGAGGTGTGTGTGTGCATGCATGGGAGACCGACCTGAAGAAAAATATTGCATGTGTGCGATGGATAATGCCGAGTGGTAGTGTGTGTGCATGCATGCACGAGAGAAAGTTAGTGGTACAATTATAAAGAGAAGATGACTGTGTGGGTGTAAAAGACTAGGTGAGGTCATAATCAATGTAAAGTTGAATTCAAATATTTGAATAAGAGATCATGATGTTTGAAAACCATGCATGCATGAATATAACTGAGATATGCATGATGTGGTTTGGAAACGAGCATGCTATACTGTATACACATTGAACAAGGTCAGACTGATTTGAATTTGAGATACCGATGGCAGGCATCATTTGACCACATTGCATTCATGCATGGACACACTATTCAAATTGGAGATGATGGGTGGCTTTCGCATCACATATCTATACCCCTATATAGTGTGCGAATAACTTTGAAAGATGGTCGTTGGATGAAGCCAATCCGACTGTGCAGAGATGGCAAATCTGAGTACTACTGGCCGTTGGATATCATCTACATTCCACCAGATTCTGCCACATGTACAATCTAGAAGACTCCATGGTTGAGCTTAAGCATAATGCACAAACCTGAAAACACAAGCACTTCTCCTTTGTTCTAGAATCTTCCGTATCATAATTGCCCAATTTTTTTTCTAGATGAATTGCCATTATTTGTTTATACTTTATGCTTTACAATGCACAATTCCATGAATCATAAAATAGATTAGCTTTTTTATAAAAACTAATTGATTTTGAATGAGATGAACTATAAGAATTAAACGAACATCTACATCATGCATATATGACTCAAAGCTTACATGCTATAATGTGGTATTTATTCATAATTTGGTTGCCAGATCTCATGCGTGCAATGCACATGTACCTTACTAGTCTAAATGGTGTGTGTGTGTGTGTGTGTGTTGTGCATGTTAAACACATTGTACGTAGTATCATACATAGTTTAGGTTCCGAACATCTAGCTAGAGCATACATGTACTATGATTTGAATTCAACATAAAATGGATACATATATTTGAATTCGAGATCGTATGTACATGTAGTTCATATTTATATGGGAATTTACTACTCCTATATTCATGTCATGTGTTGTGAAGATAATATTTAGATGGTTGTATAACTAACCCGAGTACAATCCCATTCAAACAGGGAAAATGTACTCAAATTTAGTCCATATGCTAGACAACACGAATTGTTTTTTTATTGTTGAGGAAAGTGCAAATTGATTTGGTATTGTACATGTTAAGCTTGTTGTCCCAATTTTTTTATTTTTTGTTGTTGTATTTGAATGCATTTCTAGTAATATAGTAAAACGGGACATGGCTCTCTCTAGTGGGGTGTGAATTGTCTTTTTTTTGTACACGTTAAGCTTGTTCTCCCGAAATTTTAAGTTGCGCCTTGTTATGCCGAAATTTCAAGCTAGCATCTCTGTCTATCATGCTGCGAAACTCCCGCCTCTTCAACCCGCGCCTTGTTACCCTGAAATTTTAAGATATCTCTTTGTCTCGTTGTGCTCCAAAAACTCCCTCCATCTCAACCCGTGCCTTGCTATCCCAAAATTACAACACACGCGAAAACTCCCACCTCCTGCGAAATCCCGACACGCGAAATTCCCGTGATACCCCTGAGCCGAAAGAACTGCCTAGCTCAAATCGGTGGGGGTACTTTCGTAACTTACCCCACATTTCGGACAAGCGCATCCCTAAGCCATGGTTCCCCCTCCAATCCCCTCCGCCCCCCATTCGTACACCAAGGCCATGAAAACCCGCGAAGCCCCACACCCTCCTCTGTCCACCACCCAGCCGGAGCCTCTTCCCCAATGATGTCGTCCACAGCAACACCTCGACGTCCCTCATCCACCACACCAGATGAGGATCCGTCGTCGATCTCGTTGTCCCGCCGGTTCAGCCACCCCGTCCTCCACCTCCAAGGAGCTGCCCCGACGTTCCCCTCGTCTTTCACGCCACTTCCATTCCCACACCGCCGTCTTCACCCGCACCACCGGATGAGCAGCATCAGCACCGATTCCTCGGATGAAGCTGAGGCCTAATTGGTGCCACCAAAGAGGTTCTACACTAATCGCTGCATTTTCTTCTTGATTCAATCTCACGGTGCTGCCGGCGCTCGGTCCCGAGCTGACATGGCGCGGTTCCATCTACGGTGGCGTCGCCGGTCACTTCCTCCACGGCGTCACTCCCTCGGCGGCGACGTCCACATCAGTAGGAGCTGCTGCTGCTGCTTTGGCTCTCACTCATGCTGCTGCTCTGCTCTTGCTCTTGGTCCCTTGCCTGGTCTGCTCTTGCTCTTGCTCTTGCTTGCGCTGCTGCTCTACTCTTGCTCGCGCTGCTGCTGCACGAGTAGCAGATCCTGCTCTCGCTCAAGCCCCTGCAGCTGCTACCTGAGATGCTACTACACGACCAGCTGCCCTGGCTCTCGCACGCGCTGCTGCTCTGGACGCTGCTGCTGCTGCTTTTCTGCTACTAGTGCGTTCAGTTTCGATAGTTAAATTCAGTTTCGACAGCAAAATTCAGTTTCGACAGTAAAATTCAGTTTCGACAGTTAAATTCAGTTTCGACAGTTAAGTTCAGAGATGAGCGGCCGATGTATTTTACATCTAGCACTTTGTGGTTATGTATTTTACATCATCTATTGGAGATGCTATTAGAATTCCACTCAGGTTAACGTTGTCTCTCTTGTCCTGCTTCTGCCTCGCCGTCGTACAACTCACCGGAGCTGCTCCAACGACGAAACCCTCCATCACAGCGGAGCAATACCCTCGGCTCCATCTCCAGACGCCTAAGATCTTCTTCCCCTGCTCCGACAGCCACATCAGCCGGAGCATCCTCACCGACCAACCCAATCATGCTGGGATCGACATGGCTTCGCCAAAGAGGTTGTACACTTGTTGCATCGCTTTTTTACTCTACATGTTATATATATTGTCCACTGAGCACACGTAGTAACGTGAAATATGATTAGTTTCTCCTACTATATGACAAGCAGTGAGGTACCAGGCAACTTAGCTATCCGTGATGGACTCTCTTGAATGCCATCATTATTTATTTCTGCGCGTTTGAGCTGTGCATTTGTAGATGGGCCTGGGAGTTGAGCTAGTAGGGCAGTGGCCTGGGTCCAAAGTAGTAGAAGTAGCACAAAAACATTTTTTTAGTGTAGGCTTTTCCCTATTCAAGCCTGCCTACTAGAATCGCCAGTGCTTGAAAGGAAAAGTGAAGAAAAAACATAGGAATTGGAAAGTTTCCTATGGTACTACTATTCATGCATTTGGTTCAAAGGAATGGAGCAAAGGAAAACTGTAGGATTTGTTCCTTTAGTGTCTCCTTGAAAGAAAAACCGTAGGAATTTTAATATCCACTTGTCCTCCTTTTCAAATTCCTATTCATGAAGCACAAGACTAAGAGATAGTACCATAATAGCATTATTACCGTACATTTTCTTGTGGTTTGACTTAATCTCACCATGCTTCTTTGCATCCTGTGATCTTCCAATTCTTGTGAACCAAACACCCAGATTGGCAGAAATCCTGTGTTTTTAAATTCTCTATTTTGCACGTGCATTCCTATCCTATTCCTGTGTATTTCCTATCCCTGCATTGTTAGAATCCTCCAATTCAAACAAGCCCTTACAGAATTACTTCTGTTACAAATATGTGTTAAAGAAAACCTTGTGTGGTTTGTCCCGCTCCTGCTGCGCTGTGGTCCACCCCAGCTCAGCTGCTCCAACGACGGAAGGGTTCACCACAGCAGGGATCCACCCTTTAGACTGTCTTTCGCCGCCTCAAATCTTCTTCCCCGTCGCCGGCAGCCACGACAAGTGCATTACCATCATCAACTGAGCAGATGACCTTGAGGACTACACGGGTCCGCAAGAGAGGTCGCACTCTTTCATGTCTGCTTATGTTATGCATCGCTTAATATGATGACATGCTACTTTATCATCCTATTCATCGATTAGACTCCAAGTCAGGTCCAAACTAATGCTCAAACTTGAGTTTTTAAATGGTTGTGGGGTACATATTGGGGCAGCAATCAATACTATCTGTCTACTATCTGGTTAATCTCGGGTGTCTACTATGAGTTTCATGTTGGGTGGAAACAAACATTAAAGGAGCCATTATCTGTATTTTTTAACTGAAGCTATTATCTGCCTGCTATCATTGGTTTTGGGTCTATCCACAGTTTGCTACCATCACTCTTGATTTGTGCATGCACTCCTTACATAATCTCACTATGTTTTATTCTTATGCATGTCAGGTATTGTACACAATGGTACTGAACATGTAGAGCAAAAGAGACGAGCCTTGTGTGGCAATAAAATTTCATGCAGACGTCGCTCCATGGTGGGCGCAAAAGCAACCCCCCTCCCCCCATTCCAGACTGTAATCAAGAGGAAGATAACTATTCAGAGGGGGATTCAGAGGGAGCAGACCACTCCTATTTACCCCCTGAGGTCTTTTGCTCTAACTTGGCATGCTGATGTTGGTCATATCATGCATATGGTGCCTTGCATTGCTTACATTATACATAAAATATGTCATCTGCTTAGTTTAGACATGCATTGTGTGAATGCCATCTGTTTAGTTTCTATATCATATATGTGAATCATGCAATGCCATCTTGTTTAGCCAGGCATCATATATGTGAATTTTGCAATGCCATCCTGGTTAGCCAGTCATCTTATATCTGAATTATATCATGCCATCCTTTTTTTTATTACGTATTAAATTTGTCAACAATTTTAGTACATTAAATTACTCTTCCTGTGCATCAGCCATTCGACACGGTCATGGAAAAATCTGGAGTGAAAACAAGGTCTTCAGAGCAGACAATGCTATCTGACGAAGCACATGTCTTGCTGGTTACGGATAGTTCCTCAGAGGAGGATTCAGAGACAGATGACCAGTCCTATTTCCCCCCCCCCCCCCGAGGTGCATGCTCTAACTTGGCAGGGTTATATTGCTCATATCGTGCATATGGTGTCTTGCATTGGCATGTCATTTGCTTAGTTTAGACATGCTTTGTGTGAATGCTACCTGTTTAGTGTCTAATTACCATATATGTGAATTTTGCAATGCCATCTTGTTGCAAGACATTATATATGTGAATTATGCAATGATATCTTGTTGCAAGGCATTATGTATGTGAATTATGTAATGCCATGATGTTTAGCCAAGCATCATATATGTGAATTATATCATGCCATCCTTTTTTTGTATTACTCATTCCATTTGTCGACAATGTTTGTATATTCAACGGCTCTTCCTGTGCATCAGCCATTTGAATTGGTGATGGAAAAATCTGGAGTGAAAACAAGGTCTTCAGAGCAGACAATGCTACCTGCTGAAGCAGATATCTTGCGGGTTACAGGTAGCTCCTTAGAGGAGGATTTAGAGGCAGATGACCAGTCCTATTTTCCCCCTGAGGTGTATGCTCCAACTTGGCAGGGTTATATTACTCATATCATGCATATGTTGTCTTGCAATGCTTAGTTTTTACATCATATACACAATATTGAATGCCATCTGCTTAGTTGACACATCATATATGCGATTGCCCTCTGCCCACTTGCTTAGTATATAAATCATATATTTGAATTATATCATGCCATGATGTTTACATATATAGCATATATCTGAATTATGGCATGCCAACCCATTTTCTAAAGACATAATATAGTTATATCATCTCATCCTGTTTACATAGTCATCATATTTTGAATTATGTCATTCTATCCGTGAATTATATCATGCCATCATGTTTCCAGCGACGACATGTTTGTGAATTATGGCATGCCAACCACTTTAATAGACACATCGTATAGTTATATCATGTCATCCTGTTTACATAGTCATCATATTTTGAAGTATGTCATTCTATCATGTTTAGTTAGCCATCATATATGTGAACTTGTGTCATGTTATCCTGTTTAATTAGCCATCATATATGTGAAATTATGTCATGCTATCCTGTTTGGTTAGATAACATAAATGTGAATTATTTCATTCCCTATTTTCTTCCCTACTATCCATTGCACATGTCTATCTTGCAATGTCTGTACATTCAATTACTTTTCTTGTTTATCAGCTATTTGAATTGGAGGGGTGATGGCAGTATCTATGGGAGTAAAAACATGGTCTTCAGAAAAGATCGTGCTACCCGTCGATGCAGATAGAACCACGGTTGTACTTGCCCAAGAACCAGCCCCACCACACATAACCCAGACTCACGCAGATTGTACCCCTACCCAGTTGGACAGAGAACCAGCTACACTCCTTCTAACCCCAACCCTAGCAGATAGTAACCCAGTTCCAGTTGACATAGCACCGTCTCCACCACAGAGCACCCAAACACGAGCAGTTAGTAAGGCAACTGCAGTGCCCAAAGCACGAGGACCACCACTCTGAACCCCAAGTCAACGCTTAAAGCAGAAGAAGAATTGTTCTCATGTCAGGTTCCGTAGCTATGGTTCATACTCCTTTGCTCTTGCATCACTGTATTTACTCATACCAACTAGTTTCAAATTTTAAGGATGCAATTGAAACTCCAATGGCGCAACAGGTATGTTTTAAACCTATTTCTTTAACGTGTTTGCTGTTGTAACTTGCTCTATGTTGATTTCAGTTTTAATTGAATAAACAGTTATGTTCTCATGCCATGCACATTATAAGTGTTGTTAGTGTTGTGTAGTTTCCCACACTTATATTCTGTTTATGCTGCTTTTATCTTAAACAGATATGATTTTAACTGTCTCTATCTTGATTTGGCAACATATACTAGAATGATATAGACCATATAGTGACCATACTACATAGATATATGTTTGTTTCATGTTGATATCCTGTCCACCTTACTACTGAACTGGTTTACCAAAATGAGTTTCATATACAACATGATAAACCTGTGATGTGTCTGCTTGTTTCTCTTTTAGAATGCGGACAAAATATTGGAGAAGAGTACCCCGTTATGCAATGGTAAAGGAAGTAATGCAGATAAGGTTCAAGATAGTGAGACATCCCTGTTGGTCTCCAAGAAAGCTGATAAAAACTATCTTGAAGACACTGAGACAACCCCAAAAGTCCTGTCTTGATGTAGTGTTCGAGTTACTGGCCACTACTGCTGGCACCAGCTCTTCGAACTCGCTGCCTGAATCAGTTCGGCTTCTTGAGTCTCAACTTCAAGTTGAAAGACATCGATCAGATGTGCTGCGACAGGAAGCTGAAGGACTGAGGAAGTCCCTGCAGAATTCAGATGCATACTTTCTGGTGCAACAGCAAGCGCTGGAGGATTTAAGTGCCAAATAAGAGAAAGCTAATAAGCTTGCTAAGCGTCTTGCCAGCATGGTGGATACCCAGGATATTGTTTCTTGAGCTCTTGTGAAGTGGTTTCAGTGCTGGACTTGTTTTGCTGCGGCGTTTATTTGCACTGGTCGCCAACTTTGACAACCAGTTTATGTAATATGCTGCTTTGTTCCCAATATTTGCACTGGTGGGAAACTTTGATGCCCAGTGGATGTAATATGTGTAATAGCCATGATAGCCTAGCGTAAGTTGCTTGCTTATTTATTTCCTTGCTGTCTTGTTTTATTTGTTTGCTTGTAGTTAGTGCAGTTCTTTTTCCGCGGTTTGCTAGTGGCCGCAATAACCTATTTTTTAAAACTAGGCCACAATAACCATGGGCTACATATCTACTGTAGTGACCATGGGCCTCCTACGGGCCATAGAAACAATGGGCCTCCTACGGGCCGTAGAAACAATGGGCTTTCGACGGGCCGTAGAAACAATGGGACTTCTACGGGCCATACAAACAACGGGCCTTCTACGAGCCGTAGAATCAATGGGCCTTCTACGGGCCGTATGATCGATTGGCCAAACATGGGCCAATAACGGACCGCATTATGGGCCGTAAACGGTCTAGAGTGGGAATCGTTCGTTCATGGGCCGACCATAACGGGTCGTTAATAGGCCGATGAGTATAACGGGCTTCTTTCTATCGACAGGCATAACGGGTAGTTAATGGGCCGTATTTGATGACGCTATGAAAATGGCCCAACGGATTAACGGGCCACAAATGGACTGACTTTAACCACGGGCTGAATTTGGCCCACAACTGGATCATGCCAGTAACGGACCGTAAGTAATCGAATGCTGCAAATCAGCCCAAGAATAAATGGGCCCTGAGAAGGCCGAAAGATAACACAAGCTTGAAACGGCCCAATGGAATAATGGGCCGTTAATGGGTATAAAGCGATACACTGTTCATTACGGGCCAGTTTCACCACGGGCCGTTAATGGGCCAAGATTTACAAAGGGCCTCATATGGGCCGAAAGACATCATGGGCCATACATGGGCCGGAAGTTACAATAGGCTGGAATCATATTGGACGGCCCAGATGACGCTACTGGGCATAATTCGGATAGGCCATAATGGGCCGTGAGTTAGCGGGCTGTAAATGGGCTATATGCGAACAGGCCGCTAACAGGCTTTAAGTGGGCCGGCCGTTACCTTTTGACGATGTCAAACGGGCCGGCCTTTTGACCTGAATGGGCCACTGTTGTGCTAAGCCACGTGTCGACGTATCATAGGCGCGTCCCGTCCATTCGCTGGATGACAACTGTCCCAATGCTGGGCCGACACGTGGATCCGCCGGGGAATGAGAATTTTACACGTGGAAAATCCCCATTGGTCCGGGCTGTTAACGGGTTATCGGATCCAAACTGGAACCCGATAGCCTAATGGCGACCCGTTATGGTGGATGCCATGTGTCGGTTACCCTTGACGAAAGGGCTTCCATGACGCGCCATTTATCGTCATGGAAGTGGACACTTCCGTGATGATAATTTTGGTATTGTCATGGAACACTTCTACGACAGCACAGGTATGACTATCTTGATTCTATCATAAAATCGTCATGGATGTACATGCATGACAGAAAAACGTGACCTACTATGACAAACACGTATCATCACGGAAGTGTGTTTTTTTTGTAGTGTCAGGTAGGAACGATACTTCATCAGCGAGTGCTTGAAAAGTGCAACCAACCCTTGCTCGTCTTGACTATCTAGTTTGGTCCTCGCCATTTAAAAGAATGAAATCTTGTGTCTTCTGTCAACAGAAACATATGCACTAATTACCATGAATAACATTAGTACATTACTTACACGTAAGTTGCGGAGGAAGATTGGAAATTGTTCTGTGTCTGTGGTATAATCTTTCCATGAAGGAAAGATGCACACAGAGTTCCTGACAACAATATAAGCTTCATCTTCTAAACTGGGAAGAAGTGGAACAGGGGTCCTATTTGCTGCAATTGGGGCTCTCTCTTGTTCGAAAAGGGATTTGGCAACTGGATTTGGTGTACTCTTTGCTGGAATGGGGGTTTTGCGCCGTAGAGCTGGTGCTATGTCAACTGGCATCATCATACTGTTTGCTGCAGTTGGGGTCTGCTGAGTTGGGGCATCAGAGATGACCACTGTAGTAGGGCTAGAGTCTGCTAGAGTTGGGGCCATGTTTTGTGGGTCTGGTGATATTGCAACTATACCTAATGGGCTATTTGATTTATCAGGTGTCACTACCTTTTCCAAATACTTTGTTCGTGCTCCTCCGCGATCAGCACCCGCCCTCTTCCTTTTGAACATCTGATACACAAGAACAACATTTGAATGGATAAATATGGTATGATAACAGATGGAATATGTACTGAAAATGGATAGGCAGGGCGTATTCACATACACGATGTGTCAACTAAGCTAATGGCAGTGCAACAAAGTAGAAGCAATGCAAAGCATCAGTTGCAAGATATGTGCGACCAATATAACCTTGGAAAGTTAGAGCAAGCACCTTGATGGGTGAATAAGATAGGGCATCTGCCTCTGATTCCTCCACTAGGGAGCTACATTGACTTAGGTCTCCCTCTAGCTCAGATTCATTGTTAGTATCATATTCTGAGCACGAATCTGTAGGTGGAGAGCGTTTGCATTGCAGTGCATCTAGACTTGATTTCAGTCCCTTAATGCCAAGTTTGACAGCCATGGCATTGTTCTGCTTTATTCTTTTCATGCGCGCAAGCTCATAATCATTATGATGCTGTACAGTATCTGAGATTCATGAAAACATAAAAAGTAGTCAGATTATCTATGGAATGCATTGCAGATTCAACTCGAAGAGTGTCTCCCTACAAACCCCTGCGTATACAAAGTTCATCCCCCAACCATGCTGACCAGACCACACACAGAAATACAAACCTCTTATGTCTCTATAATAGGCGGACAGACATTTCAAAACTGAAGTAGGAACGTTAGAATCATATCAAATTCATATTTGAACAAATAAACTAAGGAATTATGAGTGGCATAATGTTTAGCTTCAAGGGTGGAGTGCTGGTAGTGCGACACAAAGCAAGTAGGCAGATTGTATTCCATGTAAAAGATCGTAGTCTATGTAAAAGGTGGATATGACACTTTCTTTCTATACAATGCAGTGTTCGTTGCCCACACATGATGGAAGAGATCACACAGAGAAATACAATTCACTCATGTCTGCGGTTCCAATATTTTGAAACAGGGTGGTCCACCCTAAAATAATATTTTTATGCCCATTATATATGGTAAAACAAAGAAAACAACGGTTAAGCAACTTAAGGGAGTCGTTGGAAATATTTGTGAAGTAGTAGATATTTGTTTCGCATACTGGAAGAATGATTTTGGAGATGTTTGCGAAGTGATGGAAAAAATATGACAAGGCAAGCATAGAGGTAGTGAATCAATCATTACTTGTGAGCTTACTAGGACAAGTATGCAGAATTGTAACTGCAGTATAATGGGCATAGTGACACTAGTCATGTTGAACCATGTCATGTTGAACCACATTGACATGGTTCAACATGACTAGTGTAACTATGACCAATAATCCAACATGACTAGTGTCTGTTCCTAGGGACAGAATTTTGAAACCCTGTGAACTTTACAGGTACTAAAGATTACTGAAATATCTGAACCATTAAGTGTAGGTAGCACTCAGTACACAACAAACCCTAATGACAGTCCTGCCTAATGAGTAATGAATCAATTAGAAAATAGGTGATCAGGAGTGGCTACTGAGTGTTGAGGACATATCTCAGGATAAATCGGGTTGGCTTAGTGGGTGTTGCATGCCTGAGCCCTGAACGGACTGGGAAGGTAGGCACGGCGGCGCGCCCGGGCAGCGGTGACGCTGTTGGGCGAGCGGCTCCTGACCTCCTGTTAGTCCGGCGTCTTCTCTTAGAGTCATGCCGTCCGGGGATGGCAAGTCGCCGGCGAGGCAGGCGGCTGGGGGCGAGTAGAGATCGGAAGCACAGCAGAACAGAGGGGAATCGGGGTCTGGGCCGACCCAAAATCCCAGGGTGGGCCGCGGCCCACCGTGGGCACCCTGTAGATCCACACCCTAGCGGCGTAAATGCATTTTTGAAACTAAATTAGGAACATTTAGCTGACCAATTAAATGTCATTATTTTAATATATCAGATTCGTATTTGAACAACTAAGCTTGTTTAGCTTGATGGGTGGAGCAGTGCTATTATGACACGAAGCACGTAGGCTGATCGTATAGTGATCATAAAAGGGGGGAACCCTAAGCATGATCAATTAAACCCTATTATGACTGTGCCATGGCAGATTTGAAGCTGCAAACTGCAGAAATGTTATTTAGCAACCATTGTTTGCTTCGAACTAAGAACTAAATTCTAAGAGCTGAAAAGAAAGTACAGTAACCAAGTTACGATCTATTTTCTGGTTGAGATCAAAAAGTTGAGCAAATATGAAGTAGTACCACCTCTCTTGCAGCGCCGTGTAGGCATCGGGGGTGCGATGGCTATCGGTGGCGTTGAAGCAGATCTGCGACGGTAGACGGGTGCATCGGGGGATAAGTCCCGTTGTGGTGGACGAGAAGGTCGTGGGAGCGGCCCCGGCAAGGAGGACGACGGTGCCGATGAAGCGAGGGGACGCTATGCAAGGCTCCTGGCCGTCGCCGTGGATGAGAAATGTCCATCTCTAGCAGTGGACGACGCGGTCTTGGTAGGCACTCCGACATGGTGGAGGACAGCGACGATGGATGGGCTGGAGGACGGCGGCGATGGATGGGGATAGGACGGTAATATTGCATCTCCCCAATATTTGCCCAGAGTGATTTCGGGCGAGCAGAGGGTGTTTTGGCACCCATGATTGGTGCCCACGCTGTATGAACGGGGCTAACAGGTAGGGCGGTTGTGTCACGTCTGAGTGAAGTTACAAACCTGCCCCTATTGAAAATATTTGCCTACATCGATTTTGGCCGAGTCGAATTTGTGTTGCCGCCCACCGTGTATGAATGGGGAAATGGAGGGGGAGACAGAGGTCTTTCGGACGAGCTTGAATCAAATGTGTTTTGCTGCCCACGTTTGGCGCCCACCGTGTCTGAAAGGGCTCAGAGGTGGTCGTGTCACGTCTAATTGAAGTTACTAACCTACCCCTATTAAGAGAAGTGGAAATCGGGCCGATGGATTGTCCGTGTAAGGTGTAGACAGTAATTTCCATCTCGCAAACACTGGCTTCAGGCAGCCGACGTGGGAGTGGATATTTTGCCGCTTCTTTCAAATTTTGGTACAATAAGCATTCACGTTTACCCTGGCAACTAAATTCGAATCCATTTTGTATTCTTATACAAATCTTTATAAATCATTCTATGTTTTTTTATATATCTTCAAAAGCACAACAAAGATGTATTCCACTATCATATATGAATAAGATTTACAAATGCCGATACTCGAATTCAGAAGGTAGAATCCAGTTTAAGGTGAATTCGAATATTTGAAACCACTTTATGTCCAACTCAAGTGTAACATGTATGACACACGCAGCATATAGTGTACTCCCATTTAGATATGTACACAAGCGATGTCTCAAGATTCAAAATACTGAGTCAATCAACCAATAATGTACAAAACTAACAGACATATAAACACTTATAGAGTATATGTATCAATAATATCAACTAACATACATAAGCCAGGCCGCTGTACTTTTTTTGCTAGAAGAGCATCATTTTTTTAGCAAAGCTAGTACAACATCTTGGCCCTTTCAGATGCGTGCCACTTAAGGACCATCTATACTACTATTATTGCTGAATGCACATTCAGCCCGATTGGCATATTTGTAGGTCTGGCATAGCAATCAAAATGAAATGTCGTAGAGTCTTATCAATTAATACATGCTCATGCTAAAAAAATTACAAACAAAAAAACAAAAAACAATTATTACATGATCTCTAGAACAAATGGTTTGATCGATTACATGAACATACAACACAAAGGTTATTTAACGATGGAAAAAACATTTCACCTATGATTTACCAAGTGGGAATTTAATTTCTTTTTTTCCTTCAGGACCTTAACAACGTGGTCAGTCTCAGCTTGCTTCATTTTGAAATCCAACAAATATTTAATGGTTGTCTTGAGTACTGCTTGTGATTGTGCTGTTTGCTTCCTCTGTCGGATTCAGGGCTCTGCAGACCCAAGAAGGTTCGAACTCTGGGGCATGTGCGAAGATCTCAACCTCTCAAACCTAGCACCCGTCGCCTCACAGCCTAGCCTAGCCGAATTCGCATGAGCAAGGAAGAAGATGGACACGACAGTTACCCAGGTTCGGGCCACCTTGCGGTGTAAAACCCTACTCCTGCTTTGTGGTGGATTAGCCTCACGAGGGGCTGAGGATGAACTAGTACAGAGGATGAACAACCTCGCGAGGGCTCGGGTGTGAGAATGAGTCGACCCCCTCTATGGTGGTGGCTAACCTATATTTATAGTGGCCTTGGTCCTCTTCCCTCGAAACTTAGGCGGGAAGGGCTCCCACAATGGCCAATTAGAAAGGGGACAAGTAGTACATCTAATCCTGACGAAAGGTGGTCTTCGCATGCAAAGCTTCTGGTCGTGACGCAGTGGTGGGCTCAGCGATGACCTCCTCCTTGCCGGGCCTGTGGTCTTGGTCTTGTAACACCGGAATGGAAACCTTTGGGAGATTCCTCGGGAACCCACGCCTGTCCTTGCCTCCTTAGCACCAAAGAGGAAACTGCCTCCTCTGTGCCCGCTGGCGCCCGCCTGGCCTTGGCCGTCATGGCTCACGTCATCGCAGCCTCGTGAGGCTGGGTACCTGCATAGAAATCTTCGCTCTTCGGTAGGATGCCTGGGGAGGCCGCTCCCTCGGGAGGTCTTAGTGTCGTCCTCCTCGTGAGGCCTGGCCCCTCGCGAGGGTCTTGTCTTGGTTGTCTTGGAGGTGGGCCGTACCAGGCCGTCGATGGAGCCACGCCGTGGGCCATAGGCAAGCAAGTCTGGGTACACTGGTTCCCAGAACGTTGATAGTAGCCCCCGGGCCCAAGGCGCGCTCGGGCTGGCTTCGAGGCAAAGCCAAGGGGCAAGGGTGAAGCGCCGCGGGCCCTAATCGCCTGCGGGCCAGGTTCACGCGTGGCGCTTGACGGGACGCAGATGCCTTCTGCCTCCCCATGTCGCCTCGGCAACTGTCCAGACTGACAAAAGGCTGGCTCGCACCGCCAGGCCATCATTACTCCTCCTCACCTTGCCTCAGATCTCCTTTCCTCCTCCAAGGACCTCTCCAGATCCGATTGAGCTCGGCCTCCCCCTTTCCTTCTCCAACTCCGGCGCCGGTGACCTTGCAGATGGCCCCCAAGAAGTCGAAGCCCGCGGCGCAAGCCGCAAGCTCTTCTCCCTCTCCTGCACCGGCACTCAACGCGTCCTCCATCACTGGGGCCCTCGTGCTCCCGTACACGGCGAGCAACAAGAACGAGTGGAAGGAGACCATGATCCTGGCCGGCTCAGCCGAGCAGCAGACTCTGGCTCGGACGGTTTACCCCTTCTTCCTCCACAGCATCTTCGCGGGGCTCGTCCCCCCTCTCTCCGAGTTCTTCACTGCCATCCTCAATCACTACCAGATCTAGGCCCTGCATTTTTAGCCCAACTCCATCCTCCTCCTATCCATCTCTGCCTTCTACTGCGAGGCATTCGTGGGCGTGAGGCCCTCCGTGCCACTCCTCTTGCACTTATTCTCCCTGCGGCTGCATGATCCGTCCTAGCACTCCGGCTGCGTGTCCTTTGTCGCGGTCCACAAGAACAACATGCTCATGAGGGCCGGGAAGAAGGTGGAAAGCTTCCAGTGCCGCTGGGTCTTCATGGACACCAAGGGCCTCAATGAGCGGCTGGAGCTGCCGACTGCCCTGCCCGAACGGCTCGAGAGGTGGAGCCACGAGAAGTTCTCCGACCCCCGGGCAGCGCCTGTCCTGAGGAAG
This sequence comes from Thinopyrum elongatum, assembly GCA_011799875.1. Lineage (NCBI taxonomy): Eukaryota > Viridiplantae > Streptophyta > Magnoliopsida > Poales > Poaceae > Thinopyrum > Thinopyrum elongatum. The sequence goes on along the minus strand of CM022298.1, from coordinate 406,111,126 downwards.
ATGACCTCAGACATGGATGCCCGGGCGCTGACAGGGGGCATGCTCGTGAAGGAGTTCCTGGCGCAGCGTCTTGCTCCGCTCCAATCGCACATGTGCCCCATGTGGGAATTCCAGGGCGCGGCAGATGACATCAAGCTGCGCTCGGGGAGCTTGACAGGCAAGGAGCTAGACAAGGCCATAAACACCCTGCTCGAGGGTGAGCCGGGTGACCTTCCGGAGGCCTACGCCCTGCTGTACCGTCATGCCGACAGGGAGGCGTTGGTCGCCGCCATGCGCGTCTTCAACGAGCTGGGGCTCGCGTCGCCTGAGCGCCCCAACTCCCCCGTGCCGGTGTCCTCTGGCGACAGTGCCGGTGAAGAGGGCGAGGAGGACTCGGAGGCGACCGAGGACGATGTGGCAGAGATCTCCCCCATCACAGAGCGAGCTCCTCCACGGCTTGGCAGACGACGATGACACGGACGAGCCCCCGGCCACGGAATCCCCACGCTCCACTGGGGTCCTCACGAGGTCCGGAGCCACTCCACGGGCCCTGCGAAGGTCAGGCCAGGTGACCCCAAAGAAGGGCGGGGCGGCACCCCTTCCGAGGGGCACCCCTCCAGCCGCCGGAGTGGGCGCGGTCCTGCATGTCGTGTCCCCTCAGGGCGACGCCTCCGCCTTGCCTGGTGGCAGCGCCGTGCCGGGGCCGGCCGAAGAGCACCCCGCCAACTCCCCAAGCCCGACCAAGGCCGCGCCAAGGAAAAGCGGGGGTGTCCCAGCCCTGGCCAAGAAGGAGAAGAAGAGGACATGGATTGCTCCTGACGAGTAAGTACCTTACCTTGCTTCTATTTATCATAGATTGGCACCATGCCCACAGTGCTCCCCTCCTGATGACCAGGATGGGCATCGTGATGAAGAAGAGGAAGGAGGGAGCTGGGGCTCAGGAGGCGCCACCTCTCGCCGCAGCCATAACGACTCCGACACGGGTGGAAGAGGCCATCTCGCATCCCCTCGCGATGGAGCAGGCCCCCCAGAACGTGGTGCTGCGGCCTCAGGAGGAGCCGGCTCCCATGTATTAGCAAGCCGCGGAGCCGTCTGCCCTTGCCATGCCCGAGGGGGGCTCAGAGCCTTCGGTGCCCCAAGCCGTCCTTGCCACCACTTCCCTGGTGATGGCGCCAGCCAACGCGCCGGTGCCACCTCCTCCCCAAGCCCTTGCGCTGGCGAACTGCAGCCCTCTCATCAGGCCAGGCACCCTGGACGAAGCCTATGCCACGCTGGGTCAGCTCCGAGCCGACCTCCAGGATGCGGACAGGTGCCTCGTGAGGGAGCGCCTGGGGCTTATCTCAGGGTGGCTCCAGGCCGACATGTCTGCCAAGACGGCCTGGGGCCGGGCCGAGGCCACCACCGCGGAAGGCATGAAGGAGGCCACCGAAGCCAAGGAGGCTCGCAACGCAGCATTGGCCAATGCTGTGTCCGCCGAGGAGCGCCGCGCTGAGGCTGAGGCCAAGCTGAAGGCCCTCCAGGAAGAGCAAGCCACGCACGCCGACGGCTTCAACAATGGGAAGAGGACCTGAAAGCTCGTGAAGCGAAGTCTGCCGATTGCGGCGCCAAGCTGAAACAGGTGGCCGCCGACCAGGCCGCGGAGCGTGGCCGCCTAGCCATGCTGAAGAAGGAGGTGGCTGATGCTCAGGCGTCCCACATCCAACACGTCTCTGAGTTGGCAGCCCAACTGGAGGCCAGGGAGAAGTCCCTTGCTGCTGCTGAGAAGAAGGCAGCCGCGGAACACGGCGCCTTCCTCTCCCTTGAGCTCAAGGCTCGTGATGCGCTGCGCTCCATCTGCAGGGGAGGGTATGAGGAGCCACTGGCGACCCCCGAGGATGGCCTCGCGGGGCTCTTCCCCAAGCCCGCGGAGGCGCTCAAGGGTGTTGCCGTCAAGGTGGACTCCATCCTGGAGGAGGAGTGCCGCTCGCTCTTCTCCACAGCCGCGACGCGCGTCTTTGGCCAGTTCTTCCTTCAGGACCCTGGCTTCGACTTCAGCACGATGATCTGTTCGATTGCTCCTGAGTTCCGTGCTGCTGCCGAGGAGGCCGTGAAGGGTCACGTGGACGCGCTGCTAGAGAAGTGCCTCTGCGTCCCCGATCTCAAGGCTCCCGCAGCGGAGGTTGGCGACGGCGGCGATGATGGTGGCAGCGACGTCGACGACGGGCTTCCGGCGACCAGGGCGAGCGGCGGCGATGGCCAAGGCGGTGGTGGTGCTTCTTCCTAGTTTTATTCCTGCAACATTTACCGTGCCTCGTGGAGGCGTAAAACTTCTGTTTGAATTTGCGGAACACTTGTGCTTGTAATAACTGTTAGGGCTCTGCGATTTCCTTTTCGTGCTTGGTTTCCTTCTTGTTTGCTTTTGTGCTCTGCGTCGGCAGGGCCCAGCCCCGCGCATACCTCGACCGCCGTTGGGGCATCTGGATTGCCAGGACGACACTAAGGGGTGAGGGGCTACGTGACTAGTGAGGCCCCTGAGTCACGGTGCTCAGGAGGTCCCCCTTGACGTGGGAGCAGCCCTCATGAAGGAAGCGTAGGCAACGACGAGGTTAATCTGGAGCCCCCGTACCTTTCCTTGCCAGCTTTTGCCTGGGAGGGGCACGAGAAGACCAGGTACCCAGACCTGGTAGGGTGGCGTGTGCCAGGCCTGGCCTAGGCACAGCCCCCGTGTCCAGCCCCCTCGCACATACCTCCCGAGGGGAAAGCTGTGGGGTGTTACCGGGCTAAGAGCCGAGAGGCTGTCCTGAGGTTGGTGCGGCCACGAGGGCGCCCTTAGTTGTCTATCCACCAGCGCGGAGCATGGTGCTTCCACTTTAGCGTGGGCATAGCCGCTCCTCGGCCATGTCGTCCACCAGCGCGGAGCATGGGGCTTCCACTGGTGCGTGGTCATAGTCGCTCCTCGACCGTGTCGTCCGCCAGCGCAGAGCATGGGGCTTCCACTGGTGCGTGGGTGGGAGTTCCCTCGGGGGGAGACTCCGGGGCGTGTACAACCCCGTTCGTACACGTGGCTAGCACAGCAGAACTGGAGGAGGTGTATCTGGGCACTCGTGAGCCAGCGCGGGACTCATGAGGCCCTACCTCAAGGCGGGTTGCGCTTGATTTTTGCGACGTGGGGCGCGCTTATGACACCTGTGGGGCGAGGGGGGGGGGTCCTACAATGAATGCCCCTCTGGAGGTTATCGCATGAGAAGGCCGGACACCAATGACCCCAGGAGGTGATGTGAACGGGGTCGGCCCGCCAGACAGAGCTCAGCCATTGGTTTTTATCGATGTTGCAGGGACGGACCCGAGCACAGACGCCGTGCCAAGTCTTCTCATGCAACGATCCCACAGAAAAACACCTGGCGCATGGCTCCCGCTACGGCGACGTGCTGAACTGCGGTCGTACGAACCAGGTCGCACGCCCTTACTCGCCTACACGCGATTAGCTCATGCGAGAACAAGGCACCAAGGACCCCGGAGGTGAAGCGCACGGGAGCTGGCCCGCGGGACAGAGCTCGGTCGCTTGGATTTAACAACACTGCAGGGACGAACCCGAGCACAGACGCCATGCCAGTCCTTAATCATGAGGCGGTCGCGGGCAGGTTTGCAAGGGCGCAGCGACATCATGGTGATGAAGCACCGGACATGCAGTTGAAATACTTGGGAAATTCATAAAGGCAAGGCCAGTTTTGATACATGCGCAAAAACGATACAGCTGCGGGGCCGGGCCCTAGCAGCCTGAGGATGATGCAGCCCGGGGGGGCGCCCTCAATCTGAACAAACCAAAAAGTCACCTGGCACCATTGTCACGGGAGCGTCGGGGTAGCTGAAGAAACGTGCCGCAGAAGCTGCTCCTCGTGAGCTGGGCGGCTCCTGAGGCCCGCCGGGCTCGCGAGGGTCCGATACTTCGTCCGACAGGACCACCTGGCGACTGTCCTCGTGAGCCGCCATGGCACCTTGCATGAAGCATTGGTACGAGGTGGCCATGTTCAGTAGGCCAAACGGCATGCGGACGTAGCTGCAGGGGTAGCCCCCACTCCGGCCGACGCGAGATGGCGAGAAGTGGTCCTGCGAAGCAGCCCTGTTGAGGCCTGGTATGTTGACATAGACGCGCAGCTCGCTGCCCACGTCAGGCGCCGTAGCTACACTAGGAGGCCCTGCGGGGCGACGCTCGCCGCGCATGGCACTTGCCTCCTGAAGCTCCTCAATTGCCTTGACGATGAACTCTCGCGCACCTGGCGCCTCACGCCGTGCGCTTTGCTCGCGGGGCGCGCATCGAAGCACGCCTCCAAGTGGTGCCCGAGCACCTCCCTCAATCGCCCTGGTCAGGTCAGAGGCTCTCCAGACAGGAGCCCCCAAGCCCGTCCTGAGGGAGGCACCGGGCACGCCTTCCTATGCAGGAGGAAGGGGCACCTCAGCAACGGATGCGGGGCCTGAAGTACCGTCGGCAGGTGCGCCAGCCCCCTGATGACTCTTGAGGAGGAGTTGCTTCTTCTTCTTGGGTGTGATCTCAGAAAACAGGACGGCGCCCTCGTTGTCTGGGTTGTCAGCCGTCGCGGCTTGGTAGGTGCGCTCGAGGGAGCACACCGCATCCTTCTCATCGCAAGCGACCGTGATGATGCCGCCACTTCCTGGCATCTTGAGGACATTGTAGCCGTGGTGGGTTGCCGCCATGAACTTGGCGAGGGCCGGATACCCGAGGATGGTATTGTACGGGAGGCTGATATGGGTGACGTCGAAGTCGATGAGCTCAGTATGGTAGTTGTTGAGGTTGCCGAAGGTGAAAGGGAGGCGTATCTGCCCCAGGGGGATGGTGGATCCGTCAGTCACTCCTGAGAAAGGCTTGGTCGAAAGAAGCTGATCATGGGGCACTTGGAGCATCTCAAACGTCTTGAAGGAGAGGACATTGAGCCCTGCGCCACCGTCAATGAGGGTCTTGGTGACGAGGACGTTGCTGATGGGGGGCGTGCAGAGCATGGGAAGCGCGCCTTTGGCGGCCGAGCACTTGAGCTGATCCTTGGAGTCGAAAGTGATGGCGCACTGTGACCACTTGAGGGGACGCGTGGCCTCGAGCCTCGGGAAGGCCGCGTTCACTTCACGAGCGAACTGCTTGAAGATGCGCTGTGAGGCTGGGGCCTGCGCACCACCTAGGATGCATGCATTAGCACGAGGTTCCTGGAAGCCCCCAGCCCCGTCGTCCTACCGGTTGTCGCCGTTCCTCCTTGGTGGCGACGGAATTGGAGGGAGGCCAGCATTGCCCTGAGGACGGGCCTCACAAGGCTGATCACGCCAGAACCCGTCGCGAGGCTCGTCGCACCAGCGGTCCTCACAAGGCTGGTCGCGCCAGTCCTGACGGGGGTCGCGGTTGTCCCAGCGGCCTCCGCCGTGGCCTCCTCCACGGCCATAGCCCTGGTCGCCTCGCTCGGGGCGGCGACCAAGGCGCCCATCGTGGAGGGCCCTGAGCTCTTGGCAGTCATTGGTGTTATGGCTGTGTACGTTGTAGAAGATGCAGAACGGGCGGTTGCCCCTGGAGGGTTCGCCGTGGTCACGACCACGCTTCATCTCAGGTTCAGCCACAAGTAGGGCGGGACCCTTGCGATTCGCCTCCTTAGCCTTGGCCTTCTTGTCCTTGGGGTCTGCCTCAGGAAGCTCCAGGAGGGAGAGGCGGCCCTCCTTGGCCCTTGCACATCTGTTCACCAGGTTGAACATCTCCAGGGCCGAGCACAGGTCTTCATTGATGGTGAGCTCCTCTTTCATCTTGACGTCCTGGACGCCTTCAGAGAACACCGAGATGATGGCTTCGTCAGACACCTTCGGGATCCTGAGACTGACGTTCGTGAAGCGCTGTATGTACTTGTGCAAGGTCTCGCCCGGCTGCTGCTTCACGCACCGCAAGTCGCCCACTGCAGGAGCACGGGCGCGAGTACCCTGAAAGTTGGCGATGAAACGCTCGCGAAGCTCATCCCAGGAGGAGATCAACCCCACCAGGAGGTTTAGGAGCCAAGAGCAAGCGCCTTCCTTGAGGGCCATGGGGAACCAGTTTGCCATGACCTTGTCGTCGCCGTTTGCCGCTTCGATGCTCAGCGAGTAGAGCTGGAGAAATTCCGCGGGGTCAGGAGTGCCATCGTAACGTGGAGGCAGATCCGGCTTGAACTTGCCGGGCCAGACGACGCGGCGCAGCTCTGGGGTGAAAGCACGGCAGCCTGCCGCACTCACAGGTGTGGGCAACATGGGTGGAGCTCGGTCTTGACTCCCACGCGCCGTGTCCTCCAGCGCCGCGCGGTCCTGGTACTGGCGCCGGGAGCGCATGCGCATCGGCTTGTGGGCGCTGGATCACCTGGCAGCTTGCTTCATCACGCGCCGGCGCCCCGCGCGGTGGGTCGCGCCGGGGCGCATCACATCTGGGCTCGGGGTTGGCGCCGCGCAGAGGAGGAGGAGGCGTGCCATGAGCCACGTCACCCGCCTGGGATGGCGGAGGAAGGAGTGAGCGGGACGGCGCAGGGGCCTCACCGGCGGCGTTGACGAGCTCGGCGATGCGGCCAAGCCAGTCGTCGTAGAGGTCGTTGGCCGAGCGATAACGCAGGAGCTCACGCGCCAAGAGCAGTGCAGCCTACACGTTTAGCGGCCCGCGACGAGCATGGGAAGACGATGCCGTGGCTGGAGTGGGTGATGGGATTGCGGTGCGGCCATCACGCCGCACGGAAGGTGGCAGCGACGAATCTTTCTGCTCACGAGCAGCAGGGTCAGCAGTAGCGTTAGCCACCGGGGAGGCAGAGCGGCGAGGAATGCCGTTGCCCACGGGTGCCGTCCGGTGCGACACGAGCGGCCCGACGCTCGGCACGGACACGACGAGCGTCGGCCATGGGAGCGACGGAACGGACGAGAAGCGAACGGTGGGAGAAGGACTTCGACACGCCCCTACCTAGCGTGCCAAATGTCGGATTCAGGGCTCTGCAGACCCAAGAAGGTTCGAACTCTGGGGCATGTGCAAAGATCGCAACCTCTCAAGCCTAGCGCCCGTTGCCCCACAGCCTAGCCTAGCCAAATTCATGTGAGCAAGGAAGAAGATGGACACGGCAGTTTACCCAGGTTCGGGCCACCTTGCGGTGTAAAACCCTACTCCTTCTTTATGGTGGATTGGCCTCACGAGGGACTGAGGATGAACTAGTACAGAGGATGAACAACCTCACGAGGGCTCGGGGGTGAGAATGAGTCGACCCCCTCTATGGTGGTGGGTAACCTATATTTATAGTGGCCTTGGTCCTCTTCCCTCGAAACTTAGGCGGGAAGGGATCCCACAACGGCCAATTTGAAAGGGGACAAGTAGTACATCTAATCCTGACGAAAGGTGGTCTTCGCCTGCAAAGCTTCTGGTCATGACGCAGTGGTGGGCTCGGTGATGACCTCCTCCTTGCCGGGCCTGTGGTTTTGGTCTTGTAGCACCGGAATGGAAACCTTTGGGAGATTCCTCGGGAACCCACGCATGTCCTTGCCTCCTTAGCACCAAAGAGGACATTGCCTCCTCTGCGCCCGCTGGCGCCCGCCTGGCCTTGGTCGTCATGGCTCACGTCATCGCAGCCTCATGAGGCTGGGTACCTGCATAGAAATCTCTGCTCCTCGGGAGGCCGCCGGGGGAGGCCGCTCCCTCGGGAGGTCTTGGTGTCGTCCTCCTCTCGAGGCCTAGCCCCTCGCGAGGGTCTTGTCTTGGTGGTCTTGGAGGTGGGCCGTACCAGGCCATCGATGGAGCCACGCCGTGGGCCGCAGGCAGGCAAGTCTGGGTACCCTGGTTCCCAGAACACCGACATCCTCAACATGTCAACTTCATCTCTAAGTGCAGAAGCAGAATCTCTTTCTACCAATAGTTTAGCCTCTAGAGCATCAGCTGTTGGCAATTCATGATGCACGATTGGGCTAGTGCCAGTGTTGTGGGATGATACAACGTCCATGGGACTAACCTATTTTGCCATTAAGTTCCGATTGGATTCCGAAAAGTTGAAGTTAGCAAAACATCTCAACTGGGAGTTAGAACAGCAAACCAGTTAAACAAACAAGGAATTAAAGAGTTTCGATTGGATGCTAAAAGTAGTTATTAACATCATTGTAACCTGTTGCAGCAGCAAAGCAGCTAAACAAACAAGTTTTGCAAAAGGTACCTGTTGTGGCATTGGAGTTTCTATTGGATCCTGAAAAGTTGAGTAGCCAGTAACATGATTAGAGCAACCGGTTGCAGCAGCAAAGTAGTTAAACAAACAAGTTTTGCGAAAGGAACCTGTTGTGGCATTGGGGTTTCTCTTGGATCCTGAAAAGTTGAGTAGTCAGTAACTTGATTAGAGCAACAAGTTACAGCAGCAAACCTGTTACACAAATATTTTTTTTGAAAATGTACCTGTTGTGCAATTGGACTTCCAATTGGATCCTGAAAACTTGAAGTTGGTAAGATGATTACAGCAACAAGTTACAGCAGCAAACCAGGTAAACATGGAAGTTTGAAAACATACCTGTTGTGCCAACGGAGTTTCAGTTGGATCCTGCAAACTTGAATGTTAGCAATCATAAATAAAGTGTTGCAAGAGCCATAAGAAACTAACATCAAACTAGTAAAACTAACCAATTTTGGCAACGTATTTAATTACACATGAACTAGTAAAACTAACAAGTTCTTGGCAACATATTAAAGTAACAAGTTGGTACCGTTTACCAGCAACACAGGCATCTGTAAATATCTTTGATGTAAGCAAAATGATTCCGACACACTCACTCTCTCTCTCTCACACACACATAAGTTAAAAAGACGTTGTCCCTCATATAAACCTGGCAGTTGTCTGTCTATGAGCATGCAAACATTACTAGTGCTACAAGTGATAACATCAAACCATTTAAACAAACAAGGTATCAGAACGTAAATTACACATGAATTTTGCTGCACCCTAGAAGTACATATGACCAGCTATCTACGTGCTTAAGTAGCTATTTAAGTTCAGGCAAATAGGTAATTCTTAACAGTAAGTATCAAACACATAGATAGGTGTAGTCCATAATAGCATTAACAGGCTATGGCATTATGTAATCAGTAGCAAACTAAATTAAGCCAAGCAACATAATTGAACAATTTTGCAATTAGTGGCTAACTAAAATTCCGAGAAGCAGGTAGCTGAAATTATGCTAGCTCTTAGTACAGGCACACTGCAACTTCTTTTTCGCTTACAAGGTTCTATGAAGGAGTCCATGGCATCAATTGCTTGGATACGCAGTCCCAATACTTCTTCCTTCCCACACTGCATTGGTAAGTCGAATGGTTAATCTGATAAGATGGTGCGTCCTTGATATGTTATATGAGGACGGGTTGTCAGACTAGTTGTAGCAACACACATCACACTGTCTTTTACTGTATATTTCATGCGATTACATTTGGCATATCGAGATCTAAGCAATCTACAATAGGATGAAAAGACTGGCATCCTTCACATTAGTGGCGAACTCAGTTCATAGAAACAAGCAATTCAACCATTCTGTGGGTAAATCAAAAGCGTCACTGGAATATTTTTCACTACCCCAATCATACACGCAAAAAGGGGCGATGCCACCGTAGGGGCTGGTATGGGCGGCCGCCTCGGGTGGATGGAAAGTGTGCACCTAGTTTGAGTCATCCAGGTTGGCCCAGGCTAGTTTTGTTCGTGCCAACGCACGAGCAGGCAATGTAAAAAATGAAGAAAAACATTTCAATTTGGATGGGCCAATAATGTAAGTGCAAGGCAGGCCCTATAGTAGGCTCGTGGCCCAAACGAGCGCCTCCCATATCAATCGACAGCAGGAAAAATCCCCAATTCGTTCGCTCCAGCCTCCAGTCTGGTTCGCTCCTAACCTAGCCGCCGCTGGATATACCGACACAACACTTCCTCGCGCCCTTGTTGGATGCTGGTCACCGGGCTTCAAGCGAATGGAAGGACAAAAAGATGAAGATCCAACCCTGGGTGTAGCCTGCGTGGGAGGCAGCGGCGGCAGCACGGGCATGGCATCGAGCTTGCGCAAACGGACAGTCACAGCTTGCAAGAGCAGCATGCGCAACGAGTAGGTACATCACATCCCTGATTATATCTAATTCAACCGTTCAATTTCTGGCCAATAGTTAAACCTGACGGTGTTGTAAAACTGCTTGTATGTAGGAAATCTATAAGAAAATAAAACCAATTTCTGCTTATTTTATAACTCCCCCAATCAATACTGAACTGACTAAACCTGATATGTCTAATCAAGTTTCCGGTGCAAACATACAAGCTCATGTTGTTCTTGAGCCTGAAGTGTCTAATGAACATAATGCTAATGAAGGATTTGATGCAAAAAAATTTACATGCTCCTGGTGATGAACATATAGTGTCTAATGAGGGATCTAATGCAAGCAGTTTGCAAGCTCCCATTGAAGGATTTAGTGTCTAATGATGATCTGCTATGTTGAGAGAGAGATAGAGATTTGCAGGAATTGATGACAAGCAAATTATAGTACATTTTCATGGCTTGAGGAAACGTCGAGGCCATCTACCAGAAAGTCCCCGTATCATGACAACCTAACATAAATACTTTTCTAATCTGTTGTTTGAAACTATTGCATACTTGTGCAGGATAGATATATTGATATGCAGTTTGCGCACTGGTTATATGTGCAATTACACATGGATATTTTCGGCCAGAGAACGAATAATTCAAGCATGTACAGTCCATGTTAGTAGTCCTTGTACACCATGTTGCATTTGTGTTTTTTGGTGCTTACATCATTTAGTGTTTTATAATCTGGAACTACTTTGGATCATTAGCTGGTTTTCAAAGTGCATGTAGCTTCACATTTCTCAAGTTATGTTGATTTCCAGAGTGCAAGTGCCTTTGTATTTTTTAAGTTAAATTTTTGCCCCTGGTAACTTGAATTCGTGGATCCACCACTGCACACAAATCATACACGCAGGCTAGTACGAATTAAATGAAATGTAGGGACTTACGCTAGCTCGTTGTACAGGCTCACTGCAGCTCTGCTTGCGCTTGGGATGTTCGATGTACAAGTCCATGTTACCACTTGGTTGGATGTGCAGGCCTTGTGCTCCTTGCATCCCCCTCTACATTTTTGACACGGCGAATGATTGATCAAATGAGAGGAATCGACCTTGCTGTCGTACCGGAGGATAGGTACTTACAAGGTTATACCGGCGTGCAGGATGTGTACCAGATCCCGTAGCGCGATCATGCTTCGCTAAAAAATGGTTTTGCTTATTTCAGATGATATCTCCAGAAGAAATAAGAGTTAAAGTCAGAGTTGCATAAGCGTGTAAGCTAAGAGAGCAGTAAAAGGATATCCAAACATCGTCGGAATAGTGCACAAGGGAGTGATATGTGGATACCTAGTTTGGGCCGGCGTTTGGGCATGCTCGCCTAGCTAGAGTGCGGGTCACTTCAGAGCCGTTGAGTGTGATGCACTGGCGTTGGCTGGCCGTGTACGAATGCTGATCTCGAGTGGCAGTGGAGCGCTACGGTGTGGTGGACGAGGCCGTTGGTGAAGCACCAACGGCGTCGGGAGGGGTGTGGAGGTGCGACGATGTTCTAAGTGAAGTAGCCCTGGTGAGGTGGGAGACGGTGTCGGTGAAGCACACCTGATGTGGTGGAAGTCGGTGTCTGTGAGGCACGGCGGCTGCGATGGCCGATGTTGTGGGTGGACCACCCAATGCGGTGGACGAGGGGGTAGATGAGGTAGCTCCGGTGCAGTGGTGAAGCGCGACCGTCGTCTTCGTCGTCGTTGTCATCCGGCATAGAGGTGGGGAAAGAGACGAGACGAAGGGCAATTCAAATTTTGCTTGGGTTGGCGGCGAATTAGGGATTTGAGAGCTCTGGGCGCGGAAGGGGATGGGGGAGAAGGGAGATTTTGCAGGGTTGGAATTGGGGCCGCCACATATTTCAATCCGAAACGTGGAAGCACGAACTTTTTTGTCGTCGTTCTTTTTTTAGGGGGGGGGGAGGGAGGGGGTGGGTGGGTGCTAGCGTCTGTACGACACACGCGACCACCATGACACGACCCTGGTCTGCTTGGTGCGCCTACATTTGAGAATGCAAACGGATCTTATTTCATTGGCAAACGAATCTTGTACTATGTATTACCATGCCCGTGTTTTCCTTGCAAATAATTAGTCCTTCGAAACGAGATACTATGAATTAATTAATGAGGAGTTCTTTGAATTAGAGTGTGTTTATCACATAGCGATCTCCAATTCTAACATGGATTTCGCATTTCACGGTATCCACACTACTTTTTTAATACAAAATCATATATGTATAAGATGAACACCATGGTAGTGAGAAAACTTTGGATGGATTCAAGCATATGACCACACACATACAAAATACCACAACAATCGAGTCAATATCAACCTTTCCAAACCTAGTATGGCATGAATTCGAAATAAATACGGAAGCCATATGCATGGTCCTCAATTCAAATCTTACAATGTACACTAAATTAAAACGTCAATATTAAGTCTAGTACTATCTACATTCAAATGTTGTTTTTAGGTCCCCCCCTCGGCACACACGCTACATACTTCCTCTATTGATCAATCTTCCTCTCCTAACCACCTTACAAAGCTATTGGTTTCCGCACGTTCATTCTTTCTCTCCATGTTTCGGTCTCTAACTCTCACACACCCACCATTGCACTCCATGCCGAGCTCTCTCTCTCCCCCTCCCACCCTCTCTCGGTAGATACATGCATTGCCTATCTAGACCCCCTCCCTCTCGTGCGCATGCATGCACATTGTCTATCTAGGTCACTCTCGAGAGACCGTCTCACTCTTTCTTCCACACAGCGGCCCACACTCGCTTAATCTCTCTCTCTCTCTCTCTCTCTCTCTCTCTCTCTCTATCTAAGTCTTGATTAACCTCGCTTTCTCTCACACACAAATGATATATCTCCCTGATCGGGCCTCGATCGACACACTCTATACTCTCTCACACAGATTGTCTATCTAGATCAGTTTCTCCAAGCCATTCCACTCATTCGACCTCATGGCAGCCCACGCTCGCTCAATCTCTCTCTCTCTTTATGCATGTCTCGATTGACCTCGCTTTTTCTCACACACAAACGATATATCTCTATGTTTGGGCCTAATTCGACATATTCATAGTGTATACTCTCACACGCACATTGTCTATCTAGGTCACTCTCTCCAACCTGTCTCACTCTTTCGATCGCATGACGAACCACACTCGCTCAATCTCTCTCTCTTTATCTATGTATCGATTGACCTTGCTTCCTCCCACGCACAAACGATATGTGTACCTGTCTGTGACTGGATCATCTCTCAAGCTCTCTCTTACAACCCTCACCCTTCCCAAAATCTCAATCGGACAATATCTATCCACAACATATATATCTTTTCAATGAATGTCAGGGCACACTCACTTTGTCTCTCTATCTATGTCTCAATTGACCTCGCTTTCTCATGCCGTCTCTTCCACACATTGAAGCTACCTCTCCATCCCTCGCAGAGCCGGAGCTATTTACATTGCGAGGGGGACTCCAACCTTCGATTAATTTGTGAAGGCATTTATTCTGGTGGGTTTAGATTATATTTTTGTAGCATTCACCCCACAACTACTCCAAACACCATTGCAACCTCCGCCCCTCCCCCAATTGTTTTCCCTCTGGACCGGTCACCGCTCTCTCGCACGCCCTTTCTAACCTTCCACGTGGCACCATGGTATTTTTGCAAAAAAAAACTCTGGTGTTCTCTTTAATTATTACAAATAAGCTACAAACTACACACCCGGAGTCCACCTGTAATGGAACAAATTTCGACCCAGAAATTAAAGTGCTACAAACTACACACCGGGGGGGCCCAACTGTCATGGAGCAAATTTGGACCCATATCTACACCCCTATATAGTGTGTGAATAACTTTGAAAGATGTTCGTTGGATGAAGCCAATCCGACGGTGCAAAGATGGCAAATCCGAGCACCACTGGCCATTGGATATCTTCTACATTCTGCCACATGTACAATCTAGAAGACTGCATGGTTGAACTTAAGCATAATGCACAAACGTCAAAACACAAGCACTTCTCCTTTGTTCTAGAATCTTTTGTATCATAATTGCCCAATTTTCTTTTTTCTAAATGAATTGCCATTATTTGTTTTTACTTTATGCTCTACAATGCACAATTCCATGAATCTTAAAATAGATTAACTTTTTTATAAAGCTTATTGATTTTGAATGAGATGAACTATAAGAATTAAACGAACATATGCATCATGCATATATGAATCAAAGCTTACATGCTATGGTGTGGTATTTATCATAATTTGGTTGCCAAGTATCATGCGTGCACTGCACGTGTACCTCACTAGTATAAATTAAAAATGAAAAAGGACGAGGATCGAACATGCAACCAGGGCCTTCAAGCCGCACGTCAATAGGCAACATAGTAGCAACGTTTGTTGTACTCCCCTTTGTTGATATAATGTTTTTATATTACCACAGCCTATTTAATGGACAACATGTTTTTATATTAACTTTAGTACATTGGTGGGACCGGCTCGCGAGCACGTACTATTCCACTTCACTTACTGGTGGGTTCCATGTCTGCTCTCTCTCTCTCCTCCCCTTCTACGTTTAGACGCACGAGCAACCACGAAGAACGTGCGGGTAGTGTGGCCATTGACCGAATCTAGACGCGTTCACAAGTTACGGCACCAGTTTCACGTAATACTAGTACTAGTATTATATGTAACAAGTTTAGGAACAAGAGCGACCGTGACAAACAAGTTAGGCTAGTAGTATCTACTAACAATTAAATGCATGGATAAATAGATGTATCGCCTAGTGCTCGAACAAGGGGACTGCTCGCGCCCTACAAGTATTTGGAGCTGACTTCCCTAAAAAAATATTTGGAATTGACGTGGTATTTAATATGACATGTTTGCGATGAGAAGGAATACATGTCGCATGATGACGTTTTATATTTAATTTGATACGGCTCTAGCAGAACATTCAATTGATCAAACCATAGATTTTATTCAGTCTGACTGTGACTTTACATTCATACCTCGATCGAACTAAAATAAATGCAAATGATAAATCCCAAATGTTCAGATTTTAAGCATGGCAATCCGAACGTTTTTCATGGCATATTTAGATCACGCAACGGCGGTGGAGGCGTCTTGCGGGAGGAAGCGGCTCCTCTGCCGTGCCCTGTGTGTCGTCGGGCCACTGATCGGCGGCGACGGCAGCGTCTTGCGCCGTTGTTGCCATACTCTTGGACGTTGGCCCTAGCTTCAAGGAAGGCCAGAATGTTCTGGACTTCGGTCGCTAGGAGCCAGTCAACTGGCGGGAGGAGGCGTCTAGCGTTGGTGCAGGGAAGCGGTCGACGGCGGCGATCCATGCCGCTGAGGGGGGCATTGGCACCAGCACGGGGACATGCTCTGGCAACGGCGCGGCGGAGACAGTCAGTGTACGTGTAGGCGCATGCGCTGGCAGGTGCACGGGCGCATGAAAGTCAGCGGGGACCTCGTGGAACCCCGTGGCTTCAAGCTCGACGACAATGTGCGGCTCCCAGGCCATCAATGCCACGGGGACGGGCACTGGCGCAGTCGGGGCGACGGGAGATGGAAACGGAGCGAGGACAGGCGCGACGTCTTCCCGCAAGGCCAGTTCAAGCTCGTCCCAAAGCGCCTTATGTTCTTGAGACTCCGGCTGGGTGTCTTCCTTAGGAAACTGGAAGACTAAGGGCAGACCATCGTAATGCGGCATGGCGTATGGTGAGGTCAGGCTGGTTGGAGGTAGACGACAGGAGAATCCGAGAGGAAGAGAGAAGATTGTAGCAAGACCGGGGAGTGCGGGGGTGATTTAAACTACGGCGGCGGTGCCATTAAAAGTGGGGGCAGTTGGGAGGAACATGGGCGGCAGAGCCTGTTCAAAGGGCTCGCCTCCCGGTGAGCCCGTGCAGCGGCCTGCTCGCACGCCTCCTGGTCAGCCGGCGCAACGGTCTGCTCGCACAGTTCCCTTCAACTCACACGCTTGCTCGGACGGCACCTGCCGATGAGAAGCGGGACTCGTGGCGGCACGTAGGTCTAACGCCCACGGTTTAAATAGTGAAACCATTCGCGTTAACGTGACATGTCTTTGTTCCAAAATACCTTGGGTCTTTATTTGTGCAACTTTTCATAAGCAACTTGTCTCAAATTGAAAAAAAAAATACGACAGCCTATTTGTGCCATATCACGTGACCATGCTTAGTTTCATGAATTTCAAGTCAGTTTTGGATTTTCTGGAATTTAAAATCCAAGATTCGAAACAATATCATAACCTGCATCATGAAATAAATTGTCAAGCCATACATGTTTATTGTTGTAGATGTTAATATTTCTTAAGAAAGGATTTGGTCAAACATTTTGCTTAGTTAGACTTCAGACAAGTTATATACGCACAGTAAAAAGATAATCCCTTCGTACCAGTGCATTGCCTGATATAGTAACTCTAGTAGGCACGAACAAAATCAACAGATGGAGCTCCATTCTGTGCTCATCCTGGTGTAGTACTATTAGTACTAGGCAATGGAATTGACGGGTGACCTTGGGTAGCGGCGACCAAGGGAATTGAACCATGCTCGGCACACTAACGTGGGCTAGTTACTAAAGCATCCATCCATTGTTCATCGGCTGTCATTATGGACCAGGGACATGAGGGGAATTTCCTAGGGCTGGAATTCTGGCCGCCAGATAGTTCGACTAGAAACGCGGAGGCTCGAGTGGAGGCGCGAAGTTTAATATCGCGGTTCTTTTGGTTGGGGTTGGCTAATGTGCGTACCACGCACGCCACCACCAGGACACGATCCCAGGTCTGGCTGGTACGCCGTCGGGTGCTACCATTCGAGAATGCGAAAGGAATCTTTTTTTAAAATTGCCGAATGAATATATATGTATTACAATGCCTGTATTTTCCTTGCAAATAACTGGTCATTCCAAAAGGCACGGTAATTGATTTATGATGAGTTCTTGAATTAGAGTGAGTTTGTGATATAGTGATCTCAACGTGGATGTATGACCATGCATGTATGGCACGAATTCAAAACTAAAATGTAAGCCATGCATGGTCCTCAATTCAATATTTAAAATGCACAATATATTGAAACATGAATATTAAGTCTAGTACTATGTACATGCAAATGTTGTATTTAGGTCTCTCCATCGACACCCCCCAACCACCACACATACTTCATGTATCGATCGATCTTCATTTCTTTGTTAACAGAGCTATTGGTATCCGACACACGTGCGCTCATTATTTCTCTTCATGTTTCGATCTCCATTTATGTCACACCCGCCCACACACTCTCAACAAATGTATTTCTCACACACAACCTCATCATGCCCTCCATGACAAACCCTCCCTCTCTCTCTCAAGACACGTATGTTGCCTTCGTAAAACACCTTCATCGTGCGCGCACACACATAGTCTATCTAGGCCACTCTCGGTAACTATCTCCCTCCAGCCCTCACTACAGCTTCGCCGCACGATATCTCGGTGTATCGTATTTAACATTCGAGTGTACGCTAGGCCACACTCACTCGATCTCTCCCTCTATAAATGACTCGACTGACCTCGCTTTCTCGCGTCGTCTCTCTCACACCTAGACGCTCCCACTACACCTTTTGCATAGGTGGAGCTATGTAGATTGTCGAGGGGTAACCCCTCGACCTTAGATAAAATTGTGAAGCTATGTTTATGATTGTTTAGATTATTAGCAATGTGGCCGTGCGTTGCAACGGATCCAAAGTAGAATAGTACTTGTTCACAAACTTGAAAGAAAACACTCTTGTTTTGATATACATATAGCACTAAAAATGTCAGATTCAGGGTTCTGCAGACCCAAGAAGGTTCGAACTCTGGGGCGTGTGCAAAGATCTCAACCCCTCCAGTCTCTAGCTCGCCACCCTACAGCCTAGCCTCGCCGGATTCACGCGAGCGGGGAAGAAGATGAACACGGTGGTTTACCCAGGTTCGGGCCACCTTGCGGTGTAAAACCCTACTCCTGCTTTGTGGTGGATTGACCTCACGAGGAGGTTGAGGATGAACTAGTACAGTGGTTTGAGCGATCTCGCGAGGGCTCGAGAGGTGAGGGTGGAATCGATCGACCTGGGGCCCCTCCTATGGTGGTGGCTAACCTATATTTATAGTGGTCTCGGTCCTCTTCCCTCAAAACTTAGGCGGGAAGGTATCCCACAGTGGCCAATTCGAAAGGGGACAAGTAGTACATCTTATCCTGACGAAAGGTGGTCTTCGCCTGCTAAGCTTCTAGTCGTGATGCAGCGGTGGGCTCGGCGATGACATCCGTCCTGCCGAGCTCGTGGTCTTGGTCCTGTTGCATTGGAATGGAAACCTTTGGAGGACTCCTCGGGAACCCACGCCTGTCCTTGCTCCCTTAGCACCGAAAGGGAAATTGCCTCCTCTACGCCTGCTGGCACCCGCCTGGCCTTGGTCATCACACACTACACCACAACACTTGTCTAGGGGCAATTAACTGCCGGGAGAAATACCAGTTCAAGGGCAAATAAACTGCTGGGACATTGGTATCTGCCGGTACAAGCATGTTAGGGCGGGCAAACTGCCGGGAGAACTTAACAACGGCGATCAAACTGCCGGTACAATTTAGGACACATAATCTCCCGGCACACCTAGAATCCGGCCCATATACTGCCGGGGACCGTCTTTGGCGCGAGACGGGGCTAAAGCGCGCGCTGACGAGAAAAAAGCGCGCGAGTATGACTAACATTTTGGCCCGAAAATGAAGTTAGACGCGCGCGCCGGCCCTTCAGGGCTTCACCACACCAGACCACTCCTTTCCCTAAAAAAAAAACACCATACCACTCCTTCCCCCAAATCCACTAACCCTAAGCCATTGCAGCCGCCGCCGCCCCAAGCATCGGATCCCATAGCCGCCGCCGTCGTCCCCAACCGCCGCTGCCGTAGCCCCCAACCACCGCCACTTCCGCCGCCCCCAACCGCCGCTGCCGCCGTCCCCAACCACCGCCGCCGCCATAGCCCCCATCCCACTGCGGCGACCTCTACCCGGAGCACGCCGTCGCCCCCGACCATCGCAACTCCTCCGCCGCCCCAACCACACCCCACTGCCGAGCCCTCCACCAGGACCCCCGCGAGCACCCAACAAGGCTTCAGAGCTCGGGCCATCGCCCCCAAGCACTCCGCCGGTGACCATCGCTTCAGAGCCGCGCCGTCAACCCCAAGCACTCCGCCAGCGACCATCCTCCGCCGTCGTCCCTCACCACCATCCTCCACTGCAGACCTCCTCCCTCGAGCAGGCCCTCCGCACAAGCTCAACCGAGCACCAAGGAGGTCCTCAAGTGGCGCCGCCTCCTTATTGAGCTCCTGTGGCAGATGCACCTTCTCCATCGGTCACACCTCCACTAGAGATTGGTATACTGTTCAAGCAAGTTTGTGTTGCTAATTTTTGCTTGTATCAATCTGTTGGGAGTCCTTTTGTACTTAAAATAGATGCAATTTATCTTGCTAATTTTTGGCTTGTATTGATCTGTTGGGAGTGTTTATGTACTTTATAGTTACTCAGATATAATAAGCATTTTGCATTATTAGTGAAGAAACAACACCAAGAGACAACCCACGGACCAAGGAGCGCCCTTATATCATCAGTATCTACTGAAACATTAGTAACCACAGTAGTTAAATTATATGTGGTCGTGTCAACTGCAGTCTGTTGTAGATTTGAAGTTTGCTCATTGTTCATATTGATGTCACATCAAACTGTGTGAAAGCATTAGCATGTTGCTTGCATTATTTAGTTTATCATGGTTGCACCCTTGATTTTGTCCTTCGATTTGTATCTTATTAATGTATTTGGTCCTCCTCTCCTTCAGGCAAGGCGCCTCCAGAATGTTGTCTCCTCTAGGTAGCGCCTCATCTACCTCCTTGCCCGAAGCAGTGCTGCCTCGCCTCTACTTCCTTGCCTGAGTAGTGGCGTGTAGGTCCTCTGCTTCATCGCCAGAGCAGCACCACATCCTCAGCTTCTTAATCAATGGTGATTTTTCTTTGCTATTCCCATGATATTCCTACTACTATTTTAGTGTTTGCATTTCATGAAATGAGATGTTTCAATTCACTATTTCTACTGTGCTAGATTTATTCCTGGTCTGTATTGTATATCTCTTTGCGTGTACTAGATAAGAATGGTATGCATTTTGCTACTAGATATTCACCATTAATAGAAGTACACTTTCTTTCGTATGTTAGGCAATTATAGTGAAACTGGTCAAGAATGGACAAGAGTTGGATGGATAAAGCTATAAATACACAAGCATATATTGACGGGGATATCGACATGAAGATGGACATGAAGGGGGATATGGGGGTGGATATGAAGCATGTGAGCTTTTGTTCTTCAGATTGAATTTACCAATGACTATCATGGCTGGTTGCTTAAAAAGCTTTCTTTCTATCCTATGTATGCAATTGGAAGTGGATAAGCCCATGGCAAAAGCAGGAATGCAACCACAAGCAAGCTGAGGAGGTAATATCCATGTTTCCAAGATTTTTCATGCCCTCAACTCTATAAATATTTCCTATAGTACAGTACTGAAGTTTACAAAATAATTTTCCTGGTTTGCGTTCCTTTTACAAAATATTTCCTATAGGAAATAGTACAGTACTGATGTTTTTCAGTACTATAAATGTATTTCAGTATTGTAGTATAGGAAATATTTCAGTACTTGCGATTCTAAATGACAACCAGATTCTAAACTCCACTACTGTACAGTACTGAAGCAACCTGTACTCTGGAAAGTACCGAAGTTTACAAAATGAAAATTTTCATGCCCTCAACTCTGTACAGTACTGATTTTTGGCAGATTCTAATTTGTTAATATCTAGTTGTACTGGCAGCTCCTTGCTCTTCCTACTCTGGCAAATTTTGCCTGGTTGCGTTGTTTTTCGCCGTGACAAAACAGATTCTTTATGATGGGTATTGCTGCTACATTTCCTGAAGTATTTTGATTGACGTGTCCCCACCCCTGCCTATTTGTACTGCTCAGTGTACTATGTACGTACAGTACGCAGTCATGCCTATTTGTATGGAGTTTTGCCTATTTGTTCAATATATAGTACTGCATAGAGTTTTGCCTATTTGTACAGAGTCCAACAATCTGTTGTATATAGTACTGTACAGAGTTTTAGTCATAGCTTTCATTATTGAGTTCAAATTTGTTTTGAACTGAGCAGGTTTTGCAAGTCAATTGTACATACTGGCGGTGCCAAAACTGCTAAATATATGAATTTGATCAAATTTGCTTAACATTTCTACACATACATGCTAGTTTCACCAAAAAGTTGGGACTGCCCACCTTGTACGTGGCTTCACCACTGATTGTACAGGTTCTTGTTTTGCTTATTTGCACATGGAAGATTTCTGTATGTGCACTTCAAACAATTTCTGCTTGATCTAATGATGTAACCTTGCTTGCTGTGATGATGAAGTGCTGTACATTTACAAGAATTCTATTTATGCCGAGTAGTTAAACTGCAGCATGTTGTTACTTAAAAAATCTGAAACAAGAGCTACATTTTGAATTTCCTATCTGTTGCAGGTTTCACTACAGAAGTTGACGGAGATTAGGAAGATCTTGAAGCTGCTGATGATTTGGAAGACCTATGATTAAGTTGCTGAGTGATTATGTAATATGCTTTGTTTGTTGAACCTGGACACTTGCTCTGCTCATTTTGCTGGTTAAGCCACTATATGCTCATTTTGGGTGTGTGGCACCCCGAGAAACTTCAGTTTGGTTGTGGCACATTTAACATATATGTACTGTACCTTTTGTGGCAGAACCGGTACCTCCTATATATATGTGTGGATGTTATGTTTATCGGATGATGTACTGTACCTTTGATTGAAGTGTATGGATGAGATGCATGTGCTACTGTGATTCAAGTGTATGTATAAATTATGTAATATTTCATGATTGTTTGAACATAATGAATGGATATTACATTAGGGATGCCTAGATTAATTTGGTAGTGAAATCTAACTGCTGGCATAAATGCTGCCGGGTGAAAAGGCTTCTACAGGCATATGGACTGCCGATAATTGAAGTTTCATGTGTTTTGACAAATCTGCCGGGAAAAAACAGACTGCCGGCAAATACAAGGGCAAGGGCAGAAAAACTGCCGGGAAGAGTTTATCTGCCGGGACAAGTAATCCCCGGCAGCCGTTCTCGTGGCAGTTCTATCTGCCGGGAGAAATGTCCTCTCGGCAGTTTGCCTGCCCTTTAAAGTGATTTCTCCCGGTAGATTACATGCCATTGCATCAGTGTTGTGGTGTAGTGACAGCTCATTTCATCGCAGCCTCGTGAGGCTGGGTACCTGCATAGAAATCTCCGCTCCTCGGGAGGCAGCCTGGGGAGGCCGCTCCTCTGGAGGTCACGTTGTCCGCCTCGCGAGGCCAGGGGCCCTCGCGAGGGTCTTGTCTTCGTGGCCTTGTCACTGGGCCGTATCGGGCCATTGATGGAGCCACGCTACAGGGCCGCAGGCAGGCAGGTCTGGGTACCCCCGTTCCTAGAACGCCGATAGTAGCCCCCGGGCCTAAGGCACGCTTGGCTGGCTTCGAGGCGAAGCCAAGGGGCTAGGGCGAAGCGCCGTGGGCCCCGAGTCGCCTGCGGGCCAGGCTTGACGCGTGGCGCTCGACGGGGCATGGACGCCTCCACTTCCCCATGCCGCCTCGGCAACCGCCCTGACTTGACAACAACCTGGTGAATGCAGCAGGGCCATCATCACTCGGAACATGGAGGGGCGCCGGTTGGCCTTCGACTCCCTATAAGAGGGCGAGGGAGGCAGAGCCCCCAACCCATCTTCATCTTCTTGCTCGTCCCCCCTTCTCCTATCTCTGCCGCGCCACCACCTCGCCGAAGCGGCCATGGCGCCAGCGAGGAGGTTCTCAGCTGAAGAGAAGGGGAAGGCTCCGCAGGAGGAACCGGAGTTGCTCCCCGGGTCACAAGGCCACCGCAGTGCCCGCAGCCGTCCTACCCTGGTGCGAGCGCGCCCCGCCGGGATTCCACGCCGGCGCAAGCGTTCACGCACAGGGCCCCGCTCATGAGAGCGGGCGCGGGGGCCGCGGAGGACGAAGCCGAGGAGGGGAGCAAACGACGACCGCTCGACCACTTTGCCCGTTGGCCCATGCTGGCGGCACGACCCGTGAGTTTGTGGTGTGGGCGGCGACGCCGCCGCACACTTGGATCCAGCTCCCGCAGTCCCTGGTGGAGGAGCTACCAGCGAGGGGGCCTGTCGAGCTGTGGCTACAGCACGACGGCTGCTGCGGCCAAGCTTCGCAGGCGGAAGTTGAGGCCACCTTCTCTGGCGACGTCTTCATGACCCGGGGATGGGGAGCGATCGCCTGCGCCTGCAGCTCGGAGGGGAGGCACGCCCTCCACTTCAAGTACGACGGGGGCGTCGATGCTCTTCTTCAAGGCCTTCGGAGAAAATGGCGAACGCCTGGAATGCTGCCCCAGGGGCGGCAACCGCGGCGGTGACCATCCTTCTGGCAACGGGGGCCGGCGAGGTAGCAAGGCCCTCGGCGGTGAACTTGCCCTTGGCCTTGCCCGCGACACCTCCAGTAGTGGTGGTACCTCCCCCGGGGAAAGCTCAAGCGACGAAGACTACACCGAGCCGCCGCGCCGCCACGCCCGAGCCTAGGAGGAGGACGTGATGCCAGAGCCTGCACCTCCTGAGCAGTGGCCCTCATCGGTCTTTCCTTTTGCTTTACTCCCTGTATCAGAACAATGAAGGGCCCCGAGAGGGCGTGTAAGAACCACGGCGCTTGCGCCTTTATTTTAACATTTCCGGCTTATGCTCTTGGTTACGCCCACGTTTCTCGTTTGGGCATTGGTCCCCTTTTTGATCTCGTGACAGCGTGCTGCTCTGCGTCGACAGGACCCAGTTCCCAGGAGGGCTTCAGCCATCGCTGCTATGCCAGGTCGCGATGATGTGTGCAAGGCCAAGAGGTGAGCGACCCGAGGTCCGGTAAGAGCTCCTGAGGCGTGATGCTCAGGAGGTCCCCCTTGGCGCTCAAGCGACTATCGAAAGATTAAAAAAGGGGGGTCCCTTGCCTGAGCGAGGCCGTGAAAGAATAAAACGTCAGCGGTAAGGCTCATGCTGGTGTGCGCAGAATAACTTAGCTTGGCAAGGTTGCGGTCCGCGGTGATTCCTTCGTCGCGGGGGCGAGCTTCCCTGGAGCTCCCGACCTCGTGCATGTCCCCTGTTCTGCAATGGGTTAGAATAAGCCCCCGCTAGAGGCGCGTGAGGAGACTGATGCCCATCATATTCCAAAGAGCGGACGAGCGAACGCTAGCGCCGACGGGCCACACCCTTTTCCCTGCGTTCCCCCATGAGGCTGGCAATTCCCCTTTCTTTGCCCATCATAATGCTCTACGTCCTCAGGACTCGGCCCTCGAGCGGGGCTCAGCCGCCACTGGTATTACAGGTCATGATGCCGTGGTCAAGGCCAGGGGGTGAGGGCTTGAGAGCCAGTAGGAGCTCCTGAGGCGCGATGCTCAGGGGCCCCTGTCGGTGCCAAAACTGGCAGACCTCGGGGTAGGGGGTCCCGAGCTGTGGATCTAGGATCGATGGGGAACAAGGGACAATGAACACGGTGCTTACCCAGGTTCGGGCCCTCTCGAAGAGGTAAAACCCTACGTCCTGCTTGATTGTATTCGATGTGTAATATGGTTTACAGAGTAGATCTACCTCGAGATCCGTATGACCTAAACCCTAAGGCGATGAGGTGATGAATGTAGCTCTAGCCCTAAGACTAAAAACCCTCGGTTTATATAGACACCGGTAGGGTTAGGGTTACCGAAGATAGATTACAATAAGGGTTTAAAGGGATCCTGCGCCTTCTTGACTTGGAGGGCAGACCACGGCTTCATAGATCTCCTGTCACTATACGACTCCACCAGTTCGGCCCACGTATAATGGGCCGTCACCCCGAGGACCCCTTAGTCCATGACTCCCTCCGTAGCCCCCGAACTTGCCTCCAACGCCGGGGATCGTCTTCTGGAATCTTCACATCATCAGCTTGCGAGACCAGTTCTTTACTCCTTCATTCTGTTTGAAGCCATATCAATTTTGCCGAACACTATCCAGAACCCGCTCTAATATACTCGGCTCCGGACAGTTTCAAGATTCTGGGAACCAAAGACATCTCGAGATTGAGGTGGGACCATCAGAGTTTAATGCCGTTCCTCGGGGCAAGGGCTTCGCACACCTCAGGGCAAGGGCTTCACACACCTTTCTAGAGGGCGTGCGGCCCAATGCCGTCCTTCCACGCACCCGTCCTTTTGGCTTCACGATAAGACGCTTATTTATGGATCCAAAAGGTGCTGAGAACAATTACCTCCCCCCCTTCGCTAAGAACGACACCGAAGAAATTCTCCGACGCCATGGCCGACCTCCCAGGTTCATCCTCGCGCCCTCACGGCCCGCTCCCAGGCGATTGGTCGAGCTGTTCAGTCTCGCACCTCCAATTGAGTCGCTTGCAGACGCAGTGCTTCCTCCCTCCATCTGATTTGGTTCCAGTCCGTGCCGGTCTCATCTCCGTCGATGGCTGCGCCCTTGCCGAGAACTCCCCCGCCCCAAGCAAGGAGGAGAGGGTATGTCTCGTGCCCTTCCTTTGAAGAGGTTTGGGTTTTCCTATTCATCCCTTTCTATGGGGCCTGTTGGAGTTCTACGGGATCCAGCTCCACAACCTCACCCCGGGGTCCATATCGCACATTTCTGGCTTTGTAGCCTTGTGTGAGATATTTCTGAGCTGTGAGCCCCACTTTGACTTGTGGAGGAAGTATTTCTGTCTTGTCCCTCGCCTCCGGGAGGGATCCATATTTAAGGTAGGTGGCGCCGAAGTATGGCGAAAAGCTGGGATGGGGTACCCAGTCGGGACCCCACAGAAAGATCCTGAAGGATGGACTTCAGAGTGGTTTTACATTGAAGACGTTCCACTCACCGATCCAATTCGGCAAGGGTTGCCCGAATACTCAAACGACCCGCCTATAAAGCAGTTCAACTGGCGGCCCAGAGGCCCTTCCCAACAGGACAGTGAAGAGGTGCGTGCGCTGGCGGCCAAGATCAGGCTGCTTACCAGCAGTAAGCTGACCATGGTTGAAGTAATGGCCATCGCTATTACCCGATGTGTGCAACCCCTGCAGCAGTGGGGTCATCCTTTATGGTGCTATAACGGGACCAACGACGTAACCCGTTACCAATGACAAGGGCCAGACAACAAGGCGGCTCTGGCCAAAATATTAGCCGATCTCTTCAAGGGAGAGGAGGTAGAGTTCGCTCGCATGAGTATTCGGGAAGACTGCTCCGAATACAATCTGACTGGGTAAGCCACGATCCACTATCTTGAGCTCACGGATTACACCCGAACTCTGACTGGTTGAATTTAAATAGGGCTGGAGGCGTCAGGTTGCGTCCATTAATTGCCCTCCTCCTCAACCGGAGAATCATTCCCGCGATGACGATCCGGGGTATCATGACAACCCAGAGACGTCGATCGATTTTGAAGATGGGGTTTTCTATCAGAAGAGCCTTGATGACGTCAAAGTTGCTGTGACAGCCGATCACTCCGGGGCTCTTCCCTCTTCCACAATAAGTGAAAAGAAGACCCTTACCCGAACAGGGCGCTCATCTCGCGCTATTCCCCACGTGCTGACTTCTGCTCCCAAGGGTCACTGCACTACGCGTAAGACCGTTTTGGGAGGAGTGCGGACTGCACCAACTTCGGCCCCTAATGGGAGATCAAAGCGAAAAGCCTCCGCCGAAGCGGAAGCACCTGCCCCCTCGACCCAACGGTAACGTATTTCGGAATTGCAGCGCGGGTTGATTTTAGCACTCTTTTACTAAAACTTGCTCAACTTTTGCAAAAGGCGTATGCATCTGCACCAATCCGAAGATTTCCCGGGTGTGCCAAATCGCAGCTCCGGTCCCAAGTCTTCGGCACAAGCCAGAGCCTCCCCCGAACACACGGTGGCCGGTGCACCTCCGGCGGACTCCGATGATGTTTCAGTCACCAACTCCGAAATCGAGAGCGTAATGAATCATCACCGCCGGAGGGAGACATTACGTCATACTGCCTTTGCCGAACAGGAATTTAGTGCTTTTAATTCAGTGAATGCGTACCTTGGAGCGGCCCAGACAAGTCTTGAAGGGATCGCCGGTATTTTTGTCGCGAAGGTGCAGGTATATAGCTTGAAAGCAGATCATGTTCCCTAACCACCTAGCCCCCAAGCCTTAATTTGGCGGGACGGCCGAGTTAAGAATATCACGTGCTACCACACCTTAGATGCTGTGGTGATACAAGCTCCTCGGAGTCGTTGGATCTGAGATCCAACGACTCCTTGGTGGTTCAAATGTTTTTGCAGAAAAGCCCCCAAAGAGTTTGGGCGCAGCCCACAAGCACAAAGACTACTCAGATGCCATTGGATCTCAGATCGAACGACCTTGAAGCTCGTATCACCGTAGCATCCAAGCTGCGAGAGCACCTGATGTTTTCTCGCACGGGGGAATATGAGGTGCTCCCACTACGTAGATTCTATGGTGATACGAGTTACCGGGAGATCTAATGGCTCGCAGTAGGAGGTTTGAATGTTTTTGCAATATAGGCCTCAAAGAGTTTGGGAATCGCGCAGAAAGTACAAATACTACGCACATGGCATTGGATCTCAGATCCAACGACCTAGATGCTCGTATCACCGTAGCGGCTAATTAAGCTGCAGGGAGCACCTAATATGAGCTACTGGGAGCCGTTGGATCCAAGATCCAGCAGCTCACATGAGGCCTGAATGGTTTTTTTTTTTGCAAAAAAAAACCCTTGGAGAGTTTGGAAATTGTGCATAATTACAAAGACTACTCCCAAGCCATTGGATCTTAGATCCAACGACGTGAAATCTCGTATCACCATGGCATCTAAGCTGCGGGGAGCACGTGATATTCTATGCCACTGTCATTTTTGTTCCTGAACTTGCAAAATACGTGTAACTGGTGCCGTAACTTGTCTAACCGCACAAAGTATTTGTGCAAAAAACCATCCTACACTGAAATATCGGAACAGCACACGGGAGGCCCATTTGTCATTGATCAAATTTGGACCTAAAACTAACAAATCTGAAGGACGAGATTCGAACCGGCAACCTGGAGTACAAAGCGTACGTCGATAGCCTGAAACCGCAACGGTTGTTGGCTTGTCGCATAACTTGATTTTATACAGTATTACGTTGAGTAGAGTAGAGGGAGTGGCTCGTCAACAGGTGCATTAACGTTGACTGACTTACTGGTGGGTCCCATGTCTGCCATCTCTCTCTCCTCTCCATCTAGTAGTACAACCTTTAGACGCACGGGCACGCACGAAGAGCGGCATGAGCTTGCCGTGGTGTTGTTATAACTAAAAAATGCTTGGAAAATAGATGAATCGCCTAGAACAAGAGACGTTGTGGCTGGTCGAGACGGAGCTAACCACACCTATCCTCCGTGCCACGTTAGCATGATGAAGCTGTGTGGCTAGTGGGGTGTTTTCGACCGACTGACTGGGTCCCGAGGTCGAACCATAGGTAGTTTGATACAATTTATTTTTACGTGCACATTTTTCCTCCGTGCCGAGACGTGGCACACCCTACCGTGCGGTTTCTGGGTCCTCCCGGGTGGTGCACGCATATTTTCTTCCTTGCCGAGATGTGGGACGCCCTACTGCGTGTTTTCTGGGTCCTCCTCGGCCGTAGCACCGAAGCAAGTAAATGAGTCGTCAAATCACAGAAGCCCACCTTTCCCACCGAGTACATCAGTGAAGCACGGTGGCTAGCTAGTTGGGCTAGTGCGACCGATTAGCTAGGCCGCCGCCACATTTGTTTTTTCACCCCTTTTTTCTCTCCTTGCTGGCAAATAAATTTAAATATCCACCACGGCATTGCTCTGGTCTTTGGGCGCGGCAGGCGCGGCAGGATTTTTATTTTTTGATTGACGGGAGCAGGCGCGGCAACAATTAGTCATGATGACTCCGCCTGTAAAACCCACTGCTCCTTGATGTGAAAAGTCGTCGGCTGGTGTTTTCCCATGGTGAAAACCAAAAGATTCACCCTGCTCCTTGGTTGGCTCCCTCCGCCTTCCCGTAGATTGCATTGCCTTTCAGCCGTTTCGCCCCCTTTGCTTCCTCTCCCCATTGCTTTTACCTGGTTCCATGGCGGCGCACCAGATCACGGAGTCTGAGGTGAGGCGCCTGACACAGGAGCTCCAGGCCAAGGATGCCGGGCTCAGGGCCAAGGACGTGGAGCTCCGTGAGCTCAAGGAGGAGAGGAGTGCCATGCTCCTCCTTTATGTGCGGGAGTTCACGGAGCTTCAAAAGTGGCAGGTGTCCACCACAAAGATGCTCGAGGTGTCGGCGGTGTTGCTGCAGAAAGCGGGAGATACGATAGACGGTCAGGCGAGCCGGCTGGAGCGCGAGCGGGCCGATCGTGACGAGGTCCAGGATCGCCTCAACCACTTGGTGGACCATGTTGTCACGCACGTGTTGTGGCTGCGCGATGCCTACCGTCGTGCCAGCGCGACCATGCCGGCCGTCGGGCTAAACCCGTTCGACCACCCCGTCGACTTCAACAAGCTGCGGCTTCCTGACTTGGTCTCCTTCTTCACCTATATCTCTGAAGAGCTAAGCCATCTCCGCGTGATGGTGGGGGCGGAGCTGGACAAGGAGGGGTTGCGGGCGGCCGTCGCCATTGCTGGGCGAATCCTCTCAGGGCTTCGTCACCGGAATCCATTCGTGCCATTGGACGCCGTCTTTGACGAGCTGGCTCCCGTCGACCGGGAGCGGGCTCTACGGGCGGTGGCACGCTGCATCCCCAATGCCATGCGCCTCAAGAAGCAGAGGGACTTCGGTGGTGTTTAGGCGTCCTCTGCATGGGCATGTCTCGGCGCAACATGACCGTTGGATCAAACTCAGACGGTGCAGATCAGTCACTGTAGCACAAAGCGTGTGGGTGTGTTTGGTTGCATTCTCATCTCAATATAGTTGTTCCCTCTTCATGCATGCTCATCTCAGCACCCCTCTTAATGCATGCTCCTAGTGTATTTGTGTTAACCTACTAGTGTGGACTCATGCACCCTTCATGCACTCTGCCAAACACCCAAAAGTGGGTCGAGAAGGGAACTTTTGCTCCCATGCACCCTTCATACACCCTGCCTAACACTGATTCGTGCTTCATATGGTTCATGTTCTATGGAGTACTGTAGCACCGTACTCTTCGTGTGCTGTAGACCTAGTTCTGTTAACATTGATCTCACCGTTCATTCTTGACCGGACAGTCAAAAAAGGGGCATGTTACATTACTGTTCATAGTTGACATGCGCACAACATCATTTTTTATCGTCATATCTTACTACACTAGCGACAATATTATGGTACTGACGTATGAACCACTGCATATGCCTAATAGTAGGAGTACTGTGTGTTCAAATGGCTACCGTGTTTCGCACTCCTCTGTCGTAAGAGTGGAAACGCTCGCTGTAATCATTTTTGTTTTTCAGAAATAGTGGGCACGCTCTACCACGCGGATCCTCCTCGACGGTTGTCAGGAACCTTGCTACTCACTTTAGCCGACGTGTGGGACAGCCAGCATCGGGGTCCACTTGCCATGCACTAAATTACTCCGTACTAGAGTGCACAACTACACGGTAGACTACCCCGGTCGAAGCCCGCAGTGATGCCCAATGAGCCATCAAATCACAAAACCCCCACCTTTCCAGCAGTAAGTTGGACGGATGAAGCAACCATCATTTCACTCTTCTCCCTTAGCTTCCTCTCTTGAAGGAAACCCCAACTCGCTTCTCCCTCATCTTGTTCCTCATTTCTTCAAGAAAACCCCGACGCGCTTCTGCCATTGTTCTTTTCTCCCAAAGAAGGAAAGGTGAGCGCATCAATGGTGTTGCTTCTGGCCAAGGCCCGGTCTTGCAACCCCGCGACTGATCCTATAACTCCCCCTCTATTCTTCTTTTGGGTTTGTGATTATGGTTTCTTTTCTTTTATTTCTATTTGACAGTTTCTTGATGGACCCTGGAGCACCGGCCAAAGTGATGTCTATGGCTCTGGACAAAACCGTCGAGGCTCAGGGTACGAAGAAGCGCAAGCACCCCGCCGAGACTACCGCAGACAAGCTCAAGACCATCGCCCTATCCAAGCTCGCCTCTCCGGGATCCCTCGTTAAGCCAGTCCAGTTAATATCTCCTCTTGACGATCTTTTTGGCGATCTTGATCGTGTTTTTTCATCTAACACGCAGTACTAGTACTAATAGTACAACTTTCTGGGTGATCTTGTATGTGATTTTTGTGTGCCAAATGACGGTTCTAAATTGCTCTTTTGACCAAAACATGCGAGAGGTTGACATACATATGATTTTTGCACATAACACTGATTTCTTATAGATTAGTTTCAACTACTTTATGAACATCAATGCTAGCTGTAGGAAATGCAAGATTTTAGCTCTCATGCCTTTGAAGAGAGTATAGTAGCCTTAGTAACTTGTGTTATGGATATTGCAAGTAATCCCTCTGCTCTCATGCCTTTGAAGACATGTTTTAGTGTCTTTGTTAACTCATTTCTGTGGGTATATGTAGTCTTATATGGAGTAAAATATCGAAAATCATCTTATATTTCTAAACGGAGGTAGTAATAAAGTATATGGTTTCTGTTTGAATTAGAACCATGTCCGCGGTGGAGATGAAGTTCTCAAAGTCATGTCGTGTGAACTGGAAGACCTGAGGATGAGTTCTACTAGTAAACTATCCAGCTGCTATGTCCTTGTCGCCACGTGTCGTGAACAAGTGTTTTCCTGTAGCATTGTTGTCAGGCGTGTTCTCGAGGGTGTACTTCACCAAAACAATTTCCTAGCTGTGCCTTCGATTACGAAGGGCGTGGTTCTTGTAAAGCTTCCCGACAAATCTGATGCGGACTGTCTTGGTCGTCATGTTTATGAGTGGGAAGACCACTCTGTTAGGTTTTCCAAGGTTGACGAGATGGCGATGGTGCCAGTAGACATCTCTCACGAAGTCCATGGCCTAGTCACTTATGTGGGGTACATCCCGTAGGTCGGTGGCAAGAAATAGTCTGCAGACTTTAATTAGTGCAACTTTGCTTGTCTGTAGTAAGTACTATTGTTCAGTACTTGATTTGTGTGTGTGAACCCTATATTGTTTAGTACTGCCGCTTTTGTTATGTGGTGAGTCCTGAGAACAGTCTATGTTCATGTCTGTCCACTCAATTCAGTATGTATATTTTGAAGTATCCATATCATCTTGTTTGTGAGGACAGTTTATCAATTATGGTTACACTCCAATATCTGTATGCATTGCAGGGTTTATCGCACCCACCAGGATTTCCAGTCCCATGGATGTTCGCTCCATACGAGTTGTTACCACCTTTGGACTGTCCTGCTTGTGGGAATAAGTGCGGGCCCTGCATGCCACCCGTAATTAGATGATCAACCTTCAGTTTACAACATGAACATAGTGATATCCTGGTAAGGATTCACTCATGTCACATCAAGTAAATCTTATTTATTTACTGTCTAAATCTTATTGATTTACTGTCATGTTTTCTTACTTTTGCTGCAATTTTACGATGCAGGTTTTGCCATGTGACATTCGTTATAGAATAAACTGTTTGGTTTGCTCTATGATGGTTATTTTGCAGGTTTCACTTCTTATGTCGTGTCAGTAATGAAGGCACTGTCCATCACTTATATTACTGGACACAATTGGATGAGTCTGTTGTCTGAGTACAATCTGAAGCCCTATGATGAACTGCAGTTTGTTTTAACAAACACGCCACAATTAGTCCTTCTCGCATTTAAAAGAAGTGAACAAAAGACTGGATCAAGGTCACGAAGCCTAGTGAAGTTAGAAAGCTGAAGTATGAAATCATAGCAGACCAGAGATGATCGCTGCTGTCTCACACGTCGGTACCACCTTCAGCATCAGATCAAGCACCGGCACCTGCTCTGACAACACTGGCTCTAGCACTGACAGCGGCAACAGCTCAGTCTGATCCACCAGAGGATTGGGAACTAACTGCGTCAGTGGATCAGGCTGATCTACCGGAGGATCGGGCACCGACACGGGCACCTGCTCCGACACCAGCACCAGCTCCACAAGGAGCACAATCTCCGGCAGCAGCAGCGGCACTATTGGTCGCACTGGCACGGGCACCGCAACGGCTCCGGCACCTGCACCAACACTTGAAGTTGCACTTGCATCTGCTCTGGCCCGTGCAGCGGCAACAGAACCAGCACTTGCACCGGCAACAGACTAGGCTGCAGTTCGCACTGCATATAGCAAATTCCTTACAAAACCGACATCTCCACCTTCTTGGTAAGCATTGGCAGCCTAAGTGCTTCGTTCCTTTTTCTTTCCATGTTGTTTCACATGATTCACTGTGTTGATCTAACTATTTGTGTATGTCTTCTTGTTTGCAAACAGAGAATTCCTAGAGCAACGAGGGAGTCGTTCAATAATCCGGGCGACCGTGGCCAAGTTTCTCTTACCATGCGCAGCCTTGGTGTGAATGAACCTGCTCAATGTACTGTAAGTACAAAGGATGGTCGCATGATGATTGATGCTAAAGGATGGTCATGGTTGAAAACTCTATCAAATCTTGCGGTAGGGGATGATGTCAAAATTGAACTTTCTCGGCAAGGAGAGCTGGTCCTAATCAACTTTGAAATTCTTCAGTAGCAGCACGCAACTGCCAAACTGATCTATCCTCCGAGAGCTTTTAATGTAATAATATGGCATGGTGAAACAAGTGTCCTGTGTGTATAAGTAGTACAACAGTATTATTTATCACGTAGGATATCATGAAAGAATTGCAACTCTGATTGCTGGTTAGGAACTGTCGTTCGATTTCATTCTAATAGCTGCCGTGCTTTATTTAATTTTCTGTATTCGCCTTGCGACAGCATCTAAAACCAGCGCCGTACCGATCGCTTGCAATATGAAATGCGCTGAGTTAGAACACATGGGCCCCCAAACATTCAGGCCCACCGGCCTGTGGCCCAAAGTCCAGAACTGTCAGCCTATCTGAGTCTTATATTCTTATCTGAACCCCCATATTATGTTATATATATTCCCCTTGATTTTTCTTATGTATAAAGTTGTGATATAAAAGATTTTTATATTTCTTTACAGAGGGAGTATCTCTCTATCAAAAATATATTTATGTGTAACCAGTTACTCCTGCCTTTCTATTTCCTTTCGCTGATATGCGGGGCATCCGACAACGGGGTCCACGTGCCATGCACCAAATAAGAGTGCACAACTGCACGGTAGACTCACCCCGGTTGTAGCGCCGCAGTAATGCCCAATGAGCCGTCAAATCACAAAAAACCCCACCTTTCCAGCTTTAGTAGTAAGCTAGACGGACGAAGCAACAATATTTCACTGGGCCTGAATCCCCTTCTCCCTCGTCTACTTGTTTAGAGAAAACCTCCTCTCGGCGATTGCGTAGGGTTTTCTCATGGAGAACCAGGTACGAATTCTTCATCCATCCCCGATAAATCCTAGCCCCTTGGTCGCGGGTAATCCTAGGATGGTAGCCGCCGCCGTTGATGCATTTTTCTTCCTACTGAATCTAGTGTGTTTCATTTGCAGTGCCCAAAGTGTGAGGATCGTACAGGTTTCTGCGCCCTCGGTGAGACGCCACACTTGTTCCTTCTCATCCTAACACAGGATTTTAAAATGCGCACAGTATGTTCCTAGAATCCTCTTTTCTATCCGGGAGAGTTGGGGGTTTTTGAACATGCTGTCGACTAATTTGAAAATTTGGATTGCTATATTTGGATAAAGGGTACTAGTACCATGTTCAACACTGACGTGAAAGAGGAAATTATTTCTAGATTTGGATAGCGAATACATTGTGTTCTCATATTATTTTTCCTGTAGTGCATTCCTTGCTCTGCCAGAACACATGTACTCAAGATGGTCGGCCTTGCCATAACTGAATACACCAGTTTAATGGTCACATTGAAGACAAGCCATGGATATAAGTTCCCAGTTGGGTTCATGAACCAAGAAGATCGCTGCTTTTTTAATGGCCGAACTTGGATAAACTTTCTCAAGTGTTATGGACTGAAAGTTGGCGCTTGAATGTTGATGGAAATAGCAGAACCTGGTCTCATCTTCACTGTGATCTTCGACCCCGACGTCGTTCCAGTAGTTCATCCATGTTAGTTTTGTACCTGGTTCTTGCATGTTGCCTCGATTACTTCTTAATCCACCTATTATGTCTAACTAATCACAATTTGACTTTAGAAGTAGTAACAATTTGTGATTCCCTTCTCTCATGAAGATGCTACTTCTAACTAATATTTCTTATAATTGGTGGCACGTGTAGGTTATTTCAAAGTTCAGCACACTACTCGTTTGTTCACTGGTACAACGAGGTGCTATACAAACGATTTTTAACCCCTTTACGCGACGGCGTTTCGTACCGTCGCCAAGTGAGTGACTGCGATAGGGGGGGGGGGGTCCTTCCTACACGACCCAGAAACCGTCGGGGATCTGCCCTCCTGGCACACACCCTCGGCAAAATGAGGCCATGTGCGACCGGTGAGTGATCAAATACGGTTATACGTACAGTTGTGCTTAAAAAATACAATTATACAGGCCAAATCATTTCCAGTCGTAAGTACATCCCACACAGTCAGTCCCCGCTAAACGTTTCCGTTCATATGTACATTCCACACAGTCAATCCAAGGAATACATTTCCATTAGACTGTACATCCCACATAGTTAATCCAAGAAGTACGTTTTCGTTCGTATATACATCCCACACAGTCACTCCAAGGAAAACGTTTCCGTTCGCAGGTACATCACACATAATTTTCCCCATCAAATCATTTGTGATAGCGTTGCCATTGCAGACGATATTAACAATTTTATCGTTTGCGTTATTCAATGCATCACACACGGTGCGTAGAAAAAACTGTGTGGCAAAGGCTATCCATCACACACACTTTTTATGTGGTAAACGTTTGCGCAAGGTGGCCTAACTCAAACAGTTTTCACGAGGATGTCGTGTGTGATTGTTCATTGATCCAACACGGTTTATTCCTAGAAACTATGTGTGTTGCCTGAGGTCATCGCCCACGGTGTTTTCTCAATAACCGTTTGTAATAGAAAAACCCAATTAGCAGGCTAATTGGCCATTAGCAGGCTAATTGCCCTATTATTAATAATCCATTTATTAATCTAATTGACATTTCATATTAAGCACATAATATATTTCATTTCTATATTAAGAAAGCAGGATTTGATAATTGAAATACATCAGAGTACAACATCATATAGCTTCAGCACTAAGCTACCCCATTACACAACTGCACCAGCACCAAGTTTCACATGCAACATCTATAACCTTTCGAAATTAGTATCATAAACGGTACATAGACAGATGCATCTCATCTGGAAAACTGCTGAAGCGGAAGGCGAACATTGAGCCTTCATTGATGTTGAAGGTCTTTGCAACTTTAGGCCAGTGCCTGTGGATGATTGACCGTCCATTCTTCGTCCTCTTCAGGAACACTTCAATATTGAACCGTGGGTGTTGTATGAAAACCTTCCTCGCCTCCTGACCATACAGGTGGTTTGAGAGGTAATCATCAGTGAACTGCTTTGGAAAGGCCTGAAAACAAGGATGTGCATAAATATCTTCTCTATATTGGAAATGGGGCAAAGGAATAAAAAAGGCAAGGTATAATAGTTAGTACCATCTTGTAGTGAACTGACGTCTTCTTCATTGTGCAGACAAAGATCTTGTTGTTTTTTGTCGCTAATTTCTTTATCCTAACAATCTTTCTGAGTTTCTTGACTTGACTAATATTCATGGACAACTCATTTCCCCATATGCAAAAAGGGTCGAACAGTGGGTCAAAACCTCTAACAGCAGGACCTACATGTGCAAGACCAAATTGTTAAAAACCTAAATATTAGAACGGTTCCTGCAGTTGCACAATAATGTGCTATTAGACAAAGGACCATGCATGTGCAAACCTTGATTGTAAACCTCAGTGCTTCCCATTGTTTCCCTGCAACACATATAAGGTAGTTAGTCATCAGGTTAAGTGAGGGTTCTCATGCTATCAGTAAAATATGTTGATGAAAAATAAGCACATTGTAGATTCATCAAATTAATTCAAGCCACGTGGAAAACCCATTTATCAAAACCAAGCATGATTAAGAACTAGGAAATATAGCAGTTGTATATGTTTCTCATGTATTAAGTGCGGCCAAATTCGATTTATTCCTCACATGCACAACAATACAAAATTCGACCCACGACAATTGGACATCGCATTGCAGAATTGAACCAAGCAGTTAACTAAACACCACAACAAATGAACCAAACATTAACTGAGCACCACATTGCATAATATAACATACTCCTAATAGAAGATCAGACAGTTAACCAAACCAAGCATGCTTAACAACTTGGAAATATAGCAATTGTATTTGTTTCTCATGTATTTAGTACAGCCAAATTCGATTTATTTCTCACATGGTATACAATTACAGAATGCACCCACAACAATTGAACATCGCATTGCAGAGTTAAACCAAATAGTTAACTAAACACCACAACAAATGAACCAAACATTAACTGAGCACCACATTGCACAATGTATAACATACTAGAAGATCAGACAGTTAACCAAACCAAGCATGCTTGACAACTTGGAAATATAGCAATTGTATTTGTTTCTCATGTATTTTGTAAAGATAAATTCGATTTATTTCTCACATGGAAGACAATACAAAATTGCATATGAAAGAATTGAACATCACATTTGCAGAATTGAACCAAACAGTTAACTGAAGACGATAACTAATTAACCAAACAGTTAATAAGTGAGCACCACATTGCACGACATATAGACCATATACACTAGAGCAACATATTGCATGGTAAAAGTAGATAGCACAATTCACTAGAATTTGTTAAGGAAAGGCAGGACCAACACATGCAACGGGTAAACCGAGCATGCTTAACCGGCGTAGCTAGCAAATTGAACATGGGTCCTTATAGTGATCTAATAAGACAAGCTACTCCTCATCGTCAGAGATATCGATGATGATTGGCTCCTTGGACATGGAAGAGGGCGAGGCCTCCATGTCGTGGGTGCCCCTCGTCATACTGGTGAGTTGCCTGAGCCGCTCCGGGCACCAACCTGCTGGCTCTCAAGTTGAGGTAAGCACGTGCACGCTGAGAAAACACCTTGTAGTCTTCGTCGAAGGCACCAAGGGTGGCCTCGAGAAAACGCCACGAACTGTCGTTTAAAGCAGCCAACCGCATTGCGGCGTCGACGCGCGAGGCATCGATGGTGACCTCGGCGGCGAGGTGCTCCTCCAAGATCTGGGGGTCGGCACGAATAGTAGCCATCGTGACCTCATCCGCGCGTGCAGCCGCGATTTGCTTCTCCACTGCCAAATGCTCCTTGAGCTCCTGACTATACTGCGTGCACCATGGATTAGGGCGGCGCTTATTTGGGGGAGGGGTCAGTGATTTGGGTGGAAGGTGTCGTGCTGGCGGTCGGGGCATGTGGGATGTAGAAGAAGGAGGAGGATGGGGGTCGGTTGTGGATTACCTGCCTGGATAGACAAGGTCGAGCAGCGTGAAGGAGGGTCGCCGGCGAGGAGGCGGCGCTGCAAGCAAGGAGTGAAGGTTTCAACTTGGAAAGGAAGGCGGAAACAGGGGAAATGTGGCTTTTGGTAAGGGGGAGGGGGCGAGGAGGTAGATATTTCCGCGGAAGCTGAAAATTTTGAATCGGTGCAGCGAAAAAACTGGCGCGCAAAGTGTCATCAGACATGGTCCCTTATTTAGCACTGTGTACGATATGTGAACATCACAAACGATTTATATAGCTTATCCTGTGTGTGATGAGTTTGAACGTCAAAAATTTTGGTTCGAATTTCCCTCCTTACAGTGGTCATGCACGTCATTGCATAATTTGGGTACACAAAGGAGACTACAGCACACCCACACTTCTTAATCGAGCAAGTTCAGCAATTAAACAGAGCTAGCTGACCTAAACATTACTCTAACAAATTAAAGACTGGCGCTCTTAATTAAACAAAACAAAGAGTACTACTATGGCTGGTGCTCGTCGATCTTCGCCGCCTCCTCCATGTCCAGCTCGTGCCCGATGGTCTCCTGGGGAAGGGGCTCCATGGCATCCATCGTACCATACTCGGCAAGCATCTCGCCATCTGTGTCCGCCATCTCTTTGGAAAAGGCCGCCACGAGCTGGGCATGGGCGGCCATGATCTGGGCTTGGACGGGCTCCGTTGTGGCAAGGTATGCAGCGGAGGAACGAACGACTGCTCGAACGCTCTTGGCGATTGCCAACTCTTCGGCAGTGGGTTGTCGACCGTTATCGCAGAAGCTTCATTCGATTTGTGCGGTGACCGCCACGAGGTGGGTGTGGGCGGCCTCGACATGGTCATGGGCGGCCTCCATTAGGGCTAAGGCCGCCGCTGCGGAACGGATAGCTGCTGTGCCGCTCTCGCCAATTGCTATCCCCGAGGCAGATGTTGCTGCCACCACCTGAGAAGCAACAACGGCCGTTTGGGCTGCCTTGGCCGCCCGATCATAGATTGTGGTCGCGCTCATGCACCTTGTTAGCACGCGCATGGCAGCTGCGGCCACGCTCTCACCGGAGTGGGCCGCCAAAGTTGCCCTCACGACGCGGGTCCACGTCCCCATCTTTCACCGGCGACGATTGAACAGTGAAATGATATTTGGAGAGCGAGCTAGTGTGCTTCACACGCCGGCTGTGGACTGTAGCCGACGCACCTTCTCGCGTAAGCCATAGGTGTACTATACTCCGACGGTGCTCCAAGATATTTTGTACTGCATCTCACACGGTTGGTCATAATAAACTGTGTGTGATCTAATTGATTTTTCATCGTGATTTGAATTACATAATGGGGTCACAGCGGCAATGGAGGGTGTTTGAATTGCTAGAACTTTTATCTGCAGTGAACATGCAACTATAGGTGTGTCGTAAAAAAATTGGAATTATTCAGGGTTCGTTTGGACATTTTTATACATTAACTTGGTTTTTTAGCCATTTCAGGTGCCCAATTCAAAATTAAACTACATGCACATGCTCCGGTGCACCAACAATGGTTGTAAAATCATATATGTGTCCATGGGTTTATGCTTATGTCCCAGGCAAGAAATGGGGATGAATTTCGAACACCACAACACCGTGGCTCTCCGGCAAACGCTGAGGTACTTGCTGTTGTAATTCTAGTAAATCCAAAACCCGTATGAAATTCATGAACCTTGGCACGCTATCATGGAATTGCATCAACATGCTGGGGTAAAAAATATTGTCCCATTTAGGGCAGGTTATGGTATAAGCTTCTCACAAACCAGAGCTTCTCACAAGAAGCATCATGGTTCCGTTAGGGAAACGTGTCACCTTTGTGGACAAAACGATATCCGTTGCCTCTTCTTGCTTTCAATTTTTTCCTGGTGTCAACATAGAACAACAGGAGTGTCGTGTTAAATTTTGTAATTTTTTGGGGATCGTTTGGACATTTTTATATGTTAACTGAGTTTTCTAGGCATTTATGTGCATAATTCAAAATTGAACTACATGCACATGCTCCAGTGCATAAAAACGGGTTGAAAACTCAAATGTGTGTCCTTGGTTGCAAGCTTAGGTCACATGCAAGAAATGAGAATGAATGTCAAACACCTTGACACTGTCGCTCGGCCGCTAACATTGAGATACATGGTTTTAAAATTCTAGTAAATCGAAAACTCGTCTGAAATTCATGAAACTTGACATGATATCATGGAACGGCATCGACATGCCGTGGTAAAAATATTGTCCCATTTGGGGCAGGTTTGGGTATAAGCTTATCGCAAGCCAGAGCTTCTCTCACAACAAGCCTGATGGTTTCGGTAGGGAACATGCCACCTTGGGGGACGAAACGACATCTGTTACCTCTTCTTACTTTCAAATTTTTTCTCGTGTCAACATAGAACAACAGGAGTGTTGTGTCAATTTTTGGGATTTTTCGGGGTTCGCTTGGACATTTTTATACATTAACTGAGTTTTCTATGCATTTATGTGCATAATTCAAATTCTAACTACATGCACATGCTCCAGTGCATATAAATGGGTTCAAAATTGAAATGTGTGTCCTTGGTTGCATGCTTAAGTCCCATGCAAGAAATGAGAATGAATGTCAAACACCTTGCCACCGTCGCTCGGCCGCCAACATTGAGATACATGGTTTTTAAATTCTAGTAAATCGAAAACGCGTCTGAAATTTATGAAACTTGACATGCTAGCATGGAATGGCATCAACATGCCGTGGTAAAAATATTGTCCCATTTGGGGCAGGTTGGGGTATAAGCTTCTCATGAACCAGAGCTTCTCACGAACCAGAGCTTCTCACAACAAGCCTCATGGTTACGGTAGGGAACGTTTCACCTTTCTGGATGAAACGATATCCGTTGCCTCTTCTTGATTTCAATGTTTTTCTAGTGTCAACATAGAACAACATGAGTGTTGTGTTAATTTTAGGAATTTTTCGGGGTTCGTTTGGACATTTTTATACATTACTGAGTTTTCTATGCATTTATGTGCATAATTCAGATTTGAACTACAGGCACATGCTCCAGTGCATGTAAATTGGTTGAAAAATCAAATCTGTATCCTTGGTTGCATGCTTAGGTCCCATGCAAGAAATGGGAATGAATGTCAAACACCTTGCCACCGTCGCTCGGGTGCAAACATTGAGATACATGGTTTTTAAATTCTAGTAAATCCAAAACTCGTCTGAAGTTCATGAAACTTGACATGCTATCATGGAGCGGCATCAACATGCTGTGGTAATTTTTTTGTCCCATTCGGGGCAGGTTTGGGTATAAGCTTCTCGAAAACCAGAGCTTCTCACAACAAGCCTGATGATTTCGATAGGGAACATGCCACCTTTGGGGACGAAACGATATCCGTTGCCTCTTCTTGATTTCAATTTTTTTTCTAGTGTCAACATAGAACAACACGAGTGTTGTGTTAATTTTAGGAATTTTTTGGGGTTCGCTTGGACATTTTTATACATTAACTGAATTTTCTATGCATTTATGTGCATAATTCAAATTTGAACTACATGCACATGCTCCAGTGCATGTAAATTGGTTGAAAAATCAAATCTGTGTCCTTGGTTGCAATCTTAGGTCCCATGCAAGAAATGGGAATGAATGTCAAACACCTTGCCACCGTCACTCGGCCGCAAACATGGAGATACATGGTTTTTAAATTCTAGTAAATCCAAAACTTGTCTGAAGTTCATGAAAGTTGACATGCTATCATGGAGCGGCATCAACATGCTGTGGTAAAAAATTTGTCCCATTTGGGGCAGGTTTGGGTATAAGCTTCTCGCAAACCAGAGCTTCTCACAAAAGCCTGATGGTTTCGTTAGGGAATGTGCCACCTTTGGGGACGAAACGATATCCGTTGCCTCTTCTTGCTTTCAAATTTTTTCTAGTGTCAACATAGAACGACAGGAGTGTTGTGTCAATTTTTGGGATTTTTCGGGGTTCGCTTGGACATTTTTATACATTAACTGGGTTTTCTAGGCATTTTATGTGCATAATTCAAATTTGAACTACATGCACATGCTCCTGTTTAGAAAAATGGGTTGACATATCAAATGTGTGTCCTTGGGTGCATGCTTATGTCCCATGCAAGAAATGGGAATGAATTTCAAACACCAGGGCACTGTTGATTGCC
The DNA here is from genome assembly GCA_011799875.1 of Thinopyrum elongatum. Taxonomy (NCBI): domain Eukaryota; kingdom Viridiplantae; phylum Streptophyta; class Magnoliopsida; order Poales; family Poaceae; genus Thinopyrum; species Thinopyrum elongatum. Next base: position 406,068,229 of record CM022298.1, on the reverse strand, counting down.
GGCAAAATGTTGAGATACTTTCTTTTTAAATTCTAGTAAATCCAAAACTCATCTGAAATTCATGAAACTGGGCATGCTATTATGGAATAGCACCCGACATGCTGTGGTATTTTTTGTGTTCATTTTGAGAGAAGGCGGACTCGAATAACAGCCAACAAAGGCATTTTGAAACAAATAGCTGCCACTTTAACATCTCAAACATTTGTATAATTTAAATTGTGTGCGTTATGTTAACCATTCACGTGACGCCACGTGTCTCTCTTTTAATGGCTATAGGAGGTGCCGTGCGGACAGCTGCTTGACTGAACGGGAGGCGTGCGAGCGCAGTCTGGTGCGTAGGCTGATCGACAGGTGTGCAAGCTATCCTCCAATGTGCAGGTCACCGGGAAGCGTGCGAGCTCTATGCTACGCAGGCTCACTGGGAAGCGAGCCCTTTGACTTCCATGGCCGCTCGCCTTGCTCGCATCCTCTCCATTAATGGTGCTCGAGCCGCTGTTTAATACGGGCGGCCTTACTGTTCGCCTCCCATTCCCCTCCCTCCCGCAGACCTCCACCAATGCCATGGCGCAGAAGGATCATCTGCCACTAGTCTTCAAGTTTGGTGAAGTCGACTCCGAGCCTGAGGAGATAGAAAATAAGGAGGAATGGGCCTCATGGACATGGCCCTGAATGAGCTGGCCGCGACGGTTGCTGCCCCTGTGCCCGTCCCAGCTCCCATCCCCGCGCCTGCGCCAGCGACCATCCCCGTAGCATTGACGGGTTGGTCGCCGAGCACTATCGCAGAGCTGGAAGCCGCGGGCATCAGCGAGGTCTCCGCGGAGCCGCGCGAGCTCGTGTACATGCCAGCGCCAGCGCCCGTGCCCGTGCCCGTGCATGCCCCTGCACCCACCGTGGCACCGGTCCCCATGCGTTTGCTTGCACCCGCCGCGCCCGTGCCCGTGCGCCCCCCTCAGCGGCATGGGACGCCGCCGTCAACCGCTAGCTCGCAGCGCCGCCAGTTGCCATCCTCCCGCGCCCCACCCGTCGATCGCGCGACGACATGATGTTTGATTTCCAAGTGAAGAACATTATGTGCTGCCTTGAAGACTTCAACAACGTAGTCCCGGAGGACGACAATGACAACGCCAGCGCGGCACGCCGCCTTCGCTGCCACCGGAAATAGTTTTTTTGGGTTTAATACTGTATCTCGATCATATGAATATAAAATTGTAATGTGACTGAATGAAAGATATGGTTTGAACGAACTTGCGTTTTTCTCTCTTAATGTACAGACTTAGCAAATGATTTTCTTTTAAAAAAACGTTAATGGTTTTTAAATATAAAACACTCATCGCAAACGTTTTAGTTAGAACACCCGTATGCAAACCGACAGCTTCCCCAGGAAGCCAAGGGAAAATGTGACGAGCAGGATTTGTGCAGCTCTTGATCGCAAACGTTTTAGATAGAACACCCGTATGCAAAGTGAGAGCTATGGTCTTCCCCAGTAAGTCAAGGGAAAATTCGCAGTGCGGGATTTGTGCATCTCTTCAACGCAAACGGTTCAGATTGAATACGGTATGCAAAGCCAGACTTCGGCACTAAGCCAAGAGAAAATGTGCCGAGCAGGATTTGTACATCCCTTCAACGCAAACGGTTGTTTTGGATGACCCGTGTGCAACCACGTACAGACAATTTGGTTGCGCGGGAACGGGCTCACCACCGTTTGGCCAAAAGAACGCCCCCGCGCGCTGCTCAAGCTTGTGCTCTAAGCCGTCTGCGGCAGCGGGGTGACAAGACGTGCGAGAGGAGGATGAAAGGACACGTACACATATGGTTAATAAAATAAAAATGTTTGCGATTAAATTACCTACTACCCCCGTCCTGGTTTATAAGTCGTTTATGTATTTTTGTGCCAAGTTTTGACTAGAGATTTAACTAATAAAATATGAATGCATGTCGCCCGAGATTATATCGTTGGATTCGTATTTGAACATAGTTTCCAATTATATAATTTTTGTAACATGCATTAACATTTTGTTGGTTAAATTTAAGGTCAAAATATGGCACATAATATAAAGGGGACTAATAGACCAAGACGGCGGTAGTAGCACACAGCCGCTCTCTACGCAGCGACGCAACTGTTGGCCGGCTTGTAGACGACCATTTCCTACGTGTTCAACTGCTCTATGCGTGTGGTTGCTTGTGGTTGAGGCGGCCGCAGCGCGCTCTGCTCATGTCCCACCACGCGCGCTCTGCTCTCGCGTCCCTCCGGGCACTCTGCCCTCGTCCCTCCACGCGCGCTGCCAGTGTTTGGGGCCGGCGCACAATCACACACGCTTGTGTGGATGCGGTTGCACCAAGCACGGCACCACGATGCAGTTACCTGCTGCAAAAACTGCCATGCGGACGCGCCGAGAATCTAGGCTGCCCGGCTCCCATTTATTCCTGCGGCCATTTACCTTCATCTCTCGCGCCACACGACACAATAAGCACACCCACGACGACACATACGGTGAGGACATCCAGCGGTTCCAATGGCGCTCCACGTGGCTCCAATGGCGCTCCCAGCGGCCGACGACAACAACGGCAGGCAGTTCACCACGCATCACGTAGTGGACACCCACTTGAGGGGGAAGGCCCTCTCAGTGATGTACACGAACGAGCTGGTCTTGGTGGAGAGCTCCATCCAAACTATGGAGCAGTTGCTTGCCTAGGACAAGTACCAAGTGGTCGGCTTCGACCTCGAGTACACCATCGGTCGTGCCGGGCACAATCAGAAGGTTGCCGTCGCCCAATTATGCGTGCGACATGACGTCCTCGTCTACCACTACCATCTGGCCACAAGGCCTTGCGAGCGTTTCTCCAGGTTTATCAACAGCTCCGACTACAATTTTGCTACAGTGGACACCACCAACGATCTAAAAGCGCTCAAGGTTTCGGGCTTGGAATGCCAGAATCATGTCAACATCCAGGACCACTACAAGGTCTGGGGCAGCGACAACAACAAACAGAAATCCCTTGTTGACCTCGCCTCGGCCATCATCGACCCCTACTACATGAAGATGAAGGATGAGAGCAAGAAGGACAAGAACGCCTGGCACAGTGTTTGGTATGAGAGACTGGATGAACAACACGTCAAGTACGCGGCCAAGGACGCGTACACAAGCTACGAGATGTACATGCGGATTGTTGACATGAGGGAGTGCCTTCTTCCTTCCCCAGACGAGGGGTCGAGCCACAGAGCAGTGGCGGGAGCGTCACAAGAAGTAGATGACTAGATGATCGTTTCTCCTAGTTTAGAATGCATACAATTGTTTATTGAGGTGTGTGCGAATGATCTGTATAGTCACTTATGTAATTGGATGTTTATTTCAGTTATATATATATACATGTTATTCTTCTATAGACAGAGCAAATCACACGGCTTATTAGCAGCAATCGTCTGTGTTATTATTGGTCTTCGCACACATTTCTGATTACGGACCTGTTTGCCGCGTATCACACACATCTTGTTCAGTTGAACCGTTTGTATTGTCTTGCCTAATCACACACCCTCATCTGGCTGCCCGTTTCTGTTGTTCTGCCTCATCGCAAAAAGTTCTGCTGGATTAACCTTTTGCCACGCATCGCACATGCAACTCCAATATGAACTGTGTTTGATGTCACCACCATCGCAAATGTTTTGCATCTTTTTTGACGGTTTTATTACATCACCGTTTGTGATTGATGCATCACACACAGTTTCGTCAAAGGGTCTCTGATTGGACTGTCGCGTTTGGACCATCCTGCAGTAGTGGTTATTCTATAAGAACTCGACTGTTACTGATGGCACTGAATTTGACTGGGATGACATCCACCAGTTCCTACACTTTATTGATCGTCTTGAGCTCCTTGTGGGGCGTTTCAATGGTGGAAGGCCACGTGGGATATGTGTGCCACTGGTGCACATGTTGAACAGGTCCAACTGTGTCAAGAAACTTATGGTACGAGCTGTTTTCTGTTATATATATTGTTCATAAACTCTTGCTTCTACACAGTTTTACAGCTGTGATCTTATTGAAACAGAAACTGCCTAGTTCTATTGTTCCTATACAGATGCCTGACCATGGTCGGTTCAGACTTGCGCTTGGTCACAACATGATGTTTATGTCGACCTACTCCATTTCCCTTGGAGGTGAAAAGATACTTATTCATGGGTGGTCTCAAATAATGAAGGCCCGTCCATCTTGGAGAATAGGACAGAAGGTTATGCTCATGCTTTTCCATGGCTCTAAAGCGAATATCCTATTTATTGACCACACTGCGAGATGAAGCCGCTTTCAGAAGGTTGTGGATGCGCGGGGTGGCGCCTGGGCCTTGTCCTGGGGCTTGGTGGCCTCACCCTTGGTTAACTGTAGGCAAAGTAGCACTGTTTGAGGCGTGCTTTGTACGGTTGAACCTATATAAGTACTCATACTGCTTTCAGCTATGGTTGTTAAGTGCCCCTGCTAGTTTCAGTTAAGGTTGTTAAGTACTCCTGCTGCTTTTATAGTCTGTCATGTTTCTATAGTCTCGTCTTCCTCCACCCGCCAAAACCAAACCAGCGCTGGCGGGGCCGCCTGCTTCTGCCTCCCATGGCTGGCTGCACCTCAGCGCACGCATCACTGCCCCACCATCTCCTAAATTGTTAACGCCGATGTCCGAGGCCTCGCTGTCGTCCTCCGCGCGCTTTGGTGCGCTCGCCGCGGCGCCTCCATCTCGCGTTGTCAACATGGTCAACAAACAAGAGGAACCGTGAGAGGACTGTACGTGGAGAGGATGACAATAGGGACCCACCATGTCCATGGCCGTACGCAAGCAAGTTCCTCATTTTTTGTTATATACTCCATTGTCAGCGTATAGAAAAAGAAAATGCTTCCTCCTAGTGGTTTGCTGACATCTCGCACCCACGACATTGTCAGCGTATAGTCAATAGACAAGAGAACAGCACAAGATCGGCTGACACCTGGGACATAGCTGGTCGATCAATATTTTTTTTTGTTATTGTTGAGAGGGAGCAGGGTTTCAACTGGGTTGTGGCCCGTCTAGCCCAGGCTTCTATTATACGTTCACCACAAGACTAGCCTAGTTTATGTTTTCTGTAGAATACCCAATCCAGGCCTACTTATTTTTCTCCGCCCTGCTGGGCTGCAACTCTTCCAAGACGGCTGCAAATCTTAAAAGTAATATGAAATGGGCTGTAAATATAAAAAACACACGACAAATTGGCAATTACTTTTAAATTTCTGAATTTTTTCACATTTTTAGATTCCAATTTCACTGGGCTTTAACCTAATTTAAATATATCTTCAAAGTACTTTGAATCTGGCTCGACATTTCGGTATTAAAAATAGTTTGGACCCCACCGAAGTATGCGAAATTTCGTTTAAATTTTTAACCCTGGCCCTGGCCAACAAAAAGAAAACGGACTGCAATAAATTGCATAAGAAGTTGCAAATGAGTTGTAAATTATTAAATAAATAGGGAATGGGCTGACTTGTGGGCCTATTAAGTTGACGCGTATGCAAGATTTTTTTACTTATTATATACGTCAACAAACGATTCTAGCAGAAGTGACCGTTGGATGTCAATCCAACGGCCCTCGTGCTTCTTCAATCTCTGATCTTCTTGCTCCAGCCGCCAAATCCAGCGCTGGCGGGACCACCTGCTCCCGCCTCCCGTGGCCGGCTGTGCTGCAGCGCAGGCCTCACTGCCCCCTACTACTCCCACAGCTTGGCAGGCCATCCCTCTACTCACCCACATCCCTCCACTGCTGTGGCTTCGCCGCCCCCGGGTCATTCCCTTCCTGGGTCTCGCCGGCATCCATCGCGTTGGTGTTCTCAGCACGGCGTGGCTAACATTGTCAACAAACGACAACATAGGAAGAGGGATGTACATGGAGAGGCTAACAGTTGGGACCCACATGGTCCATGGCCGCACGCAAGCAAGTACTCCTTATTACGCCAAAAAAATGAATCCTCCCCATGACAGCTAGGACCCACCAGCTATATCATGGCACGGAAGGAAGTGCCTCCTTATTAAGCAAAAAATAACGATTGCTCCCCATGACAGCTGGGGCCCACCAGATTTGGAGGCCGACTTGTGGCCCTACTAAGTTGACGCGTACGCAGGGCTTTGTCAACTTAGTCAACAAATGATTCTATCACCAGTGACCGTTGGATTGTTAACATCCAACGGTCGTCCTGCTTCTTCAACCTCTGATTTTCTTGCTCCAGCCGTCCAAACCACCGCGTGCTCCGGCCTCCCGTGGTCAGCTGTGCTGCCGCGCAGGCCTCACCGCCCCTACTACTCCCACCACTGGCTAGGCCATCCCTCTACTCACCCACACCCCCTATTCTTCTGCGGCGATGGCAGCCTCACACCGCAGCCGGACCAGTCAACCCTTGTACTGCCCTCCGCGTGTTCCCAGGCTCCGTGTCGTTCCCTGCCTCACCATCATCCACCGCCTGGGTGCTGTCTGCGCGGCGTGGTCAACGAACGATAGCCATCGGAAGAGGACTGTACGCGGTTAGGCTGACAGATGGACCCACCAGCTACATCTTCGCACGCAAGGAACTGCCTCCTTATTACGTGCAAAAAAAAAAGAATCCTCCCCCTGTCAGCTCGGACTCACCATCAACATCTTCGCACGCAAGGAAGTGCTCCTTATCCTCCCTGACAGCCGGGACCCACCCGGTCAAAGTGTACGTAGCGTTGTCATTCTGGTCGCAAACGTGTACATACATACTGGTCCATCGGTCTTTCTGCCACGATGAATCGTGGCCCAGTAAGGAGCGGTAGCTGTTCAGGCAGTCCCGTCTATATCGTGTACATGTACATACAGCCGCGCTGCAAGAAAGTAAATACGGCTATGTACGTACATACAGGCGGGGTCTCGAACGCGTACATCGTCGACGTCCTGTTCATCGGCAACCAACCGGCTGGATCAGAACGGAGAAACAGTGTCGTGTTCATTGGGAGGCAATAGACTGGGTCGGAATGCGCCGTGTTCATCGGGAGCCAACTGGCTTGGACGAAACAGCCGAAACGGGATCTGGTGTACCGTAGTACGGAGGAAACGGCCTTCTGTTCAACTGGCTACGATAGAAATGGGATCATGTTGATCGGGAGGGGTGTGGCGTACCGCAAAACGGAGGAAACAGACTTGTGTTAGAGCACCTACGGTCGAAATGGGGTCCTGTTCATCAGGAGGGGTGTGGCATACCGCAAAACGGGACTCCACGGGCTACTGTTCATCCATCGTCTAGTGCCTCGCTCCAGGCTCCACGGGATACTGTTCATCCACCATCGACTTCCTCCAGCCTCCACCTGCTACTGTTCATTCACCGTCGACTTCCTCCTGTCTCCATAGGCTACTGTTCATCCACGGGCTACTGTTCATCAAGCCTCCACCGACTCCTGTTCAACCAGCCCTCCACGGGGTCCTATTCAACCAGCCCTCCACGGGGTCCTGTTCATCCAGCCTCCACCGGCTACTGTTCAACCAGCCCTCCATGGCCGGGGTCCTCCTGTTCATCCACCCCCAACCGGCTCGGGCATGTGTGGTGGCCTCCTCTCGATCGGGGTCCTGTTCATCCAGCGGCAATGGCCTACTACTACCATGGGGTCCTGTTCATCCAACCCACCACCGGGAACTGTTCATCCAACACCCAACAACGGTCACTGTTCATCAAGAGGCAATAGGTTCAATTGGATTCAGTGAGCAGCAGTAGGGAAGGAATCGCTCGGGTTCAGTTAATAGCTAAGGGATCGATCGCTCGGGTTCAGTAACGTAGCCAGTGCAATCGCTCGAGTTCAGAAGCGAATGCCTCGCTCGGGTTCAGTTAGAGCCCAACGCCTCGCACACATGCGCGTACGTGTACGAGAGAAATTCGCAAACCACCGTGCATCGCTCGGCCCCGACCACCCACCGTAATAGGGAACTCCCTGATATTTTCCTCGCCCTCGCTTCTACCACAATTTTTTCCATCATGGACAGCCCAAAGAATGTCATGCAGGTGCGTCCCCGGCCCGCCCAGGACAAAAGCCCATTTTCTATCATGATTTTTTGTCATAGAAGTAGGAGCCTACCACATCTATGATGATACGTGCTTTTGTCACAATTATCATCATAGAAGTGTCATAAGCATGACATATTTTTTTTTCGTTCGGGCCAAAATGTCACGGATGTGTCTTTTTTTTTGTAGTGACACACCGCGGACGCGTCGCGGCGCGCGCGCATTTTGGCGCCCCGTGCATCCTCGACGAGCCGGGTGTTGATCTGCTGGTTGTGCCACAGCGGTAGCGCCACTCTCGACACCTTGAAGCCGAGCGTGTCCAGCGGTGATGAGCGTGTCGCTCACCGCGGTCGCCGTGTCTAGAGGTGGTGCGGGAGCTGCGCCACGTTGCTGGCCCCACGGCCCACATGAATAGTTGCCGGTGGCGTGGAGGTCGTGGGCCAGCTCCTTCGTTGGACTAGTCTGCGCCATATCATCCCGACAGGTGTGCCCCACATGTCGGTTTCCCTGTTTTCCTGGCCAAATTTGAGCGTCGGTATGGCCTCATTAACACTCGGCCGACCTCTCTCTCTTCTAGTCTAGTAGTAAATGACACGGGTGGGGGAGGGGGAGGGACGTCGGTTTGTTCTCAACTGCGGTCCCACAAGCGAGCGAAAATGCAAGACGAAGTGCGTTCCATTCGGTGAGTGACGTGCAGGGTCCACCGTGCCGGGGTGCAACGCGAACGCGACAAGAGGGATGTACACCGTCCATTCCTTATGAACTTGCATACTTCGAGTACTCCTTTTTTTGAACACAATACAGACGCAAGCGCTCATACATGCGCGCATACACTCACCCTATGAACACACACCCTACCCCTATGAGCACCTTCGAGATACTAAGCCGTCATATCCATATCTCTACTCTCGATGATGATGGTGTGCCTGCCATCTTGCAATATAGACCATCTGATCTATATCTGACGGATAGAAAGCAAACTATGGCAATTTTGCAAAAGGATACCCGCACCTCTCTTGTTCATCCTTATCTCCCACAACTTCATTGTTGAGTAATTAAAAAAGGAAGCCTCTGGAACAATCTGGCATGGTGGCCGCTACCGGCGTCGTCCATCCCCATGCCTCCGCTAAGTCCGACCACCAATCACCCCCGCGCCCCACTCCTCCTCACCTTATCTCTCATCTTTCTTGAGATATCATTTTTCAATGAAATTCTCGAGATACCATTTTTTCGATGAAATTCTCGAGATATCATTAGTTTTTACACATGGGATTACTCCTGCATGGGTCAATCACAATAGGTGTTTTGTAAAAAAAATGCATCCTGATGTTCCGTGCAATGCACGGGCATCTTGCTAGTCATCTTGAGATTTACGAAGTCACCGCCTCGTCGTCGACAGGAACGGTGGGGAGGTCCGGACATCTGCCACGTGAAACTCCGAAACTTTGGTCCCATCCCACCCCACAACTCTCCAGGCTCCAACCATCCAGCTTTGCAAACTCCGCACAGTCAAAACCGATTGACCGATCGTCACTGGAACCACTATTCACACCAGAACCTTCGCTACTCGGCCTACGCCAGCTACTTGCTGGCCGGTCACCACTGCCCCAAAACCACACCTCCTCTCCAGCCCATTCCCCCAACTTTCGATCCCCTAGCCTGCATCAGCCGTCCCCTAGTTCGCCGGAAAGCCATGGTGTGCCGCAAGATCACGTACTACAAGATGTTGACGCCGGAGCGCCGCATAGAAATCGTGGTGACGGTCGGCGCCACAGACCTCTGTTCCCAAGCTTGCTTTGTGGCGGGCCAATCCCCGAGTTCTCTGGAGCCAAGCTCCGAGAGGAGGAAGCTGATCCAATGTTCATGGTGGAGGTCGAGGCGCAGAAGGCCCCCGATGCATATGAGACGATGGACGTCGACTACGTGCCGGCGTCCGGGTCCCCCATGGTGCAGGCAGACCAGCGGTTCAACCTGGCAATCCTAAAGGAGGACCGGGAGGCGGAGTCTCAACTCGACGCGAAGCGCGCGGATGCCCCTGCCATCGAGGCCCTCCTGCAGGCAGAACCGGATGTCGTGGACATGAACCGGGCGGCGGAGGCTCAACTTGACGTGGAGCGCGCGGATGCCGCTGCCACCGAGGCCCCCCTGCAGGCGGAACTGGACGTCCTGGACTTGAACCGGGCGGCGGAGGCTCAACTCGACGCGGAGCACATGGATGCCGCTGCCATTGAGGCCCTCCTGCAGGCGGAACCAAATGTCATAGACGTGAACCGGGCGATGCTCGCGTCCGTGCAGAGTGCCCGCACGCTACGCGTGAACGAGTAGTTGGAGGCCAAGGACAACCATGGTGCGTAGACACACGTCAGCATCTACGGCTGGTTCACGCCGGCAGCCAAAGATGACGAGGCCGTCTCGTTCCGCGAGTAGTGATAGTTTTTCTTTATGTTGTTGTTTTTAGGGATCTTTTGCTGTGTAAAAACATATATTTATGCAAGTCGCCTGAATTTCATCATTTGGGTCAGTCGACCATTTCAGGCGGTTGGATGAATATCCTACGTCTCCTAACCCTTCTTCTTCCTCACCTCTTCTACTTCCCCAACAGAACACCGCACGGCCCGCACGGATCTTCCCCAACATGCGGTTGGATAAACATACTGTATGAACGAAAATTATGTGTGAGCGGTAGGATGGCTGAGTTTGGTTTGATCACATGCGGTAGCACATGTCAGTGTGGGTGTGTTCCCTTGGTTGGGTTTGCGGCGTGCAGGAGTGACTGTGTGAGGGTGTGGTGCGACCGCGACAGCCGTGCACAAGTGTACCTCCTTTTCATTTTGAAAATTTTTAGGCAAGCTTGGCAAAAATGTGTGGCAAAGTATGGCAATGCAAGGCCTAGACCCAAACAGGATACAAGTATGTACTACTTGTGTTAAAAAAGAAAGGCGGGGTTTTCCTTCGCGGGATTGATCGATACAAATCCTCGTTTGACGTGTCAATCAATGCGTATTTTTTCTCCAACACCCAAAGAGCTAACCATCTCACTCCTCATTGTTTGATTAATGCAGCGCATGCATACCAACCTTCTCACTTCCGCATGCATGCAAGGGTATATTAATGTCCTTGGTTGCTTGTACGAGGCAAACCCCATCAATTTTGCCTCAATTAGTGTTAGTGGCCTTCTACAAATTGTAATTTTGATACTGGCCTTGTATACAAAAAATGGAGGTAGTAACTATTTGACCTCCTTCCCCATTGCGGTGACATCAACGATATCTCGAACGTTGTGGCTTCGGTGAAGTGCGTTCGACGGAGCACACCATTGAGGGATACCACGGTAAGCCGTTCGCAAGTGCCGCCTGCAAACCGAGACAACCACCTTCTTTGCATCCAGGAAGTCCGTTGAACTAGAGGAGGAGTAAATGTACTACTACACAATAGCGTCGTCCGTCCAGCTTAGTGCGGTAAGGTGGTTTCTCAAAGAAGACGATGGATAAGCGGAGTCAGTGAAGAGTGAAATGATGGTTTCTTCGTCCGTGCTTTGTGATTTGACGCCTCACTGCTTTGTGATTTGTGATAGAAGGGACAAGGGAGTAGACTCTGTGCTCTATACTGTACATGCGTACCAGGAGGGGAGAAAGAGGAGAGAGGTTGCATTTTTCTATTCCTTCAATCAATCAATTAGGGAGCTTCGGTTCCCTCTTTTTGGCTTTGGTAGCACCCTCCACAATGGTTCCCATCGATGCCAAAAGCTATTTTCACATTTGGCTACACATTGTGGATACCCTTAATCGTACCACTTGGTTTTGCTCCTATGTGCTATCTATACAAATCTCGATTATATTGATCTAAAATTATATCAAGATTAGTAAAAAGAAGGTGATTTTGCCGCGCGAAAGGCGGGGGAGGTTTCTTATTTTTAGAGGATGTTGGCCTGGCGGTTTGCTAACATGCGGTCCCACATGTCAATGATTTACCAAGCCGATCCGCGTCCCACATGAGGCAAAACAACGGCAGAAGCAACACGTGGTTAACTTGAAGAAGATGAGGGAGAAGCGGATTTAGCAACGAGTGGAATGATGGTTGCTTCGTCCCTCCAACTTATTTTTTTAGCATCACTTCATCCCTCCAACTTAACTGCGGGAAAGGTGCAGCTTTGTGATTTGACGCCTCATTGCTCATTACTACGCCAGTGCCATGACCGGGGTGCTTCTCCCCTGCTGCTCTGCACTGTTATTTCGGTATGGCACGTGGACTTGGTTGCTTGATGTCCCACATGTCGGCGAAAGGGACTAGAACATTTATGAAAGCGAGCGCTCCACTCTTACGATGGAGGAGTACACGACACGACGGTCCAGTGAACTGTTACTTGTACTGTAGTACTACTATAGTTTTGCTGTTTCGCATGATCCATCGATACAAACCCGATTAAACAGGCAAGGGCGGGATTTTTCCCGCGCGGTAGATGATACTAGCCATACATTTCAAAGGCAATTTGAATGTATGCAAACTGAATAATTAAGTAACAATATGAGATCTAGTAAAACTAAAAACACATATGATTTATTGTGTTAGAGTGTATTAGTAGTGTTGTATTGCATAGATGTTAGATGTAACATGCGAGAACGTGTAGAGATGTACTTTTGGAGGGCCCACAGAGAGAAATTGGGCATAAAGTGGATTCAAATATTTGTATTCGTCTTCATAGCATTTGTAACTCATATCTACAGTTTGTATGGTAGACGTGAATGCTTGTTCGCTCTTACGAAAATAGTACAACAATAATGGGGTGGCGTGCGGCAATTTAGGCACTGGCACATTGGCCTACTCGGCTCCACACAGAGAGCGAGAGAAGAGATAAATACACTGGCGGTCAGTGTATTTCAAGCGAAAAGCGTAAGACGGTCACCGGACTTCAGAATATGCTCATTACGGTCACTATATACGTTTTGCGGTGATTATACGGTCACTTGCTCATCGTTCAACATCGGATTGCACTCTGTTGACTAGCCAAATAGTCTGCGTAGCACTACGTTGACTGGTTAAATTGACCACGTTCCTTGTGGGTCCCACCTTTCAGTTCGCATAGGAAAAAAGTAAGATAAACACAAATTTACGCAGGCGCGACAAGACTCCAACCCGTGCACAGGAACCACCTGGTTGTGTATGTGTCTGTCAGGGCCTGATGTGTGCGCATGCATGTGTAGGTTGAGCACTTGAGCATGAGCGTGTGTGTTGGTCGTGTGGTGTGTGCATGCATGCGTGCGTGTGTGCGTGTGAGTGTTGCGTGCATGCAGTTCCTGTGCATGCGTGCGTGTGTGTGTGTGTGTATAATGACCACACCAGCTTCTGTGTGTTAAAACGGATGGCTGAACATACCAATACAAGGCCACCTTGTCCGCTGTGCCCGCGGTCATGACTTTGAACCACCGTCCAATATTTTTTTATCATTTGTTTTCATTCTTATACGCGCCGACAGGTGGGCCCAATGGTAGTGAGATAATGTGATGCAACACTAGAGGTGCCTCGTGGAGCATTTAACTGGTCAACTAGTCGTGTCTTAAACAAATACAGAGCTGTACGGTGAGCCCGTGATTGTATAATAACCACAAAACATAAATGGTGACCGTAATGAGTGGATTCTGAAGTCCAATGTACGTATCGTGCTTTCGCTTCAAATACAATGATCGTCATTGTATATATCACGAGAGAAAGATGAAACATGCGTGAATGTGCTGGGGGCGTACTTTTAGAGGACCTAGAGATAGTTTGTGTGCGTACGTGAAAGGGGCGTAGAGGGGGTGTGTGCGATGGAGAGAGAGATGCTCTTTGTTTCTCTTTATTATGACTAACTTTATATATAGTATAAAAATATAAAAAATCACAGTGCGGAATAAATATCATTGGGTGCACAATGCAATGCAAATTAACTTTCATACTCCATATAACTTTGTAATGTTGTATATATGTAGAAATTCTAAAATAAATTTTTGGCCACACTTTGTGTGGTTTTATTCAAAAGGAATGTTGTATGCGAAGTAAACGTGAAGAGAGGGATTTTTAGATCAATGGGGTATGTGATAAGATGTAGCATGTGTGAATGTGTAGTTGACATATTTGGCAGGGCCTAGAGAGGGTATTTGTACGTATTCGAGAGTGGCATGGATAGAGGGGCCGACCGGGGGGGGGGGCGTGGGAGGGATAGCACGAGAAATGAGAGAGGTCTAGAGAGAGAGAGAGACAAATAGGATGTCACGGCGAGAGATGCCCTTGAGTGTGTACATGCAAGGGGGGAGGGGATAGAGGCATGAGGAGAAAATATTTTGTGTGGTGTCTGTGTTGGTATGTGTGGGTGTGAGAATATAACGAGACCTAGGGGCAGAGGGTGTGTCACCGCGTGAGGTTCGGTGGGCCGAGGTGAGGCCCTTGGGTCGGTTCCATCCTGCGCCACATTGGTCGGCCCGTGATGCGTTCAGGGAGACCCATGGAGGACTAGTTGTACAAGACAAAGATACCAGAGTCGTGAAGAACTCTGTGTCCACTGACAAAGCCGACTAGGATTTGTAAGCCTAGGTCCTCAGACTAAGGTAACCCCTTGTCTCTGATAATACCATTCATCCAACCTAACTTTAAGGGGCATCCTACAGAATGCTCTGCTGGAATCCACTACAAAAAAAATACACTTTCGTGATGATACGTGTTTGTCATAGTAGGTCACGTTTTCTGTCATGCATGTACATCCATGACGATTTTATGACAGAATCAAGATAGTCATACCTGTTCTGTCGTAGAAGTGTTCCATGACAATACCAAAATTATCATCACGGAAGTGTCCACTTCCATGACGATAAATGGCGCATCATGGAAGCGCTTTCATCAAGGTAACCAACACGTGGCATCCACCGTAACGGGTCACCGTTAAGCTATCGGGTTCCGGTTTGGATCCGATAACCCGTTAACAGCCCGGACCAATGGGGATTTTCCACGTGTAAAATTCTCATTCGTCGGTGGATCCACGTGTCGGCCCATCATTAGGACAGTTGTCATCCAGCGAATGGACGGGACGCGCCTATGATATGTCGACACGCGGCTCAGCCCAACAGTGGCCCATTCAGGTCAAAAGGCCGGCCCGTTTGACCTGGTCAAAAGGTAACGGCCGGCCATCTTAAAGCCTGTTAGCGGCCTGTTCGCATGTAGCCCATTTACAGCCCGCTAATTCACGGCCCATTATGGCCTATCCGAATTAGGCCCAGTAGCGTCATCTGGGCCATCCAATATGATTCCAGCCCGTTGTAACTTCTGGCCCATGTATGGCCCATGACGTCTTTCGGCCCATATGAGGCCCTTTATAACTCTTGGCCCATTAACGGCCCGTGGTGAACCTGACCTAAGAACAATTCTTCTTCTGCTTTAAGCGTTGAGTTGGGGTTCGGAGTGATGGTCCTTGTGCTTTGGGCACTGCAGTTGCCTTACTAAATGCTCGTGTTTGGGTGCTCTGTGGTGGAGACAGTGTTGTGTCAACTGGAAATGGGTTACTATCTGCTGGGGTTGGGGTTAGAAGGGGTGTAGCTGGTTCTCTGTCCAACTGGGTAGGGGTACAATCTGCGAGAGTCTAGGTTATGTGTGGTGGGGCTTGTTCTTGGGCAAGTACAACCGTGGTTCTATCTGTATCGACTGGTAGCACTATCTTTTCTGAAGATCGTGTTATTACTCCCTTAGATACTACCATCACCCCCTCCAATTCAAATCGCTGATAAACAAGAAAAGTAATTGAATGTACAGACATTGTATGATAGACAGGTGCAATGGATAGTGGGGAATAAAAGAGGGCATGAAATAATTCACATTTATGTTGTCTAACCAAACAGGATAGCATGACACAATTTCACATATATGATGGCTAACGAAACAGGATAGCATGACACAATTTCACATATATGATGGCTAACTAAACAGGATAGAAAGACATAATTCAAAATATGATGACTATGTAAACAGGATGACATGATATAACTATATGATGTGTTTATTAAATAGGTTGGCATGCCATAATTCACATACATGCCGCCTATGGAAACATGATAGAATGACATAATTCAAAATATGATGACTGTAAACACTAAACAGGATGAGATGATATAACTATATGATGTCTTTATTAAATGGGTTGGCATGCCATAATTCAGATAGATGCTGTCTATGTAAACATGATGGCATGATATAATTCAAATATATGATTTATATACTAAGCAAGTAAGCAGATGGCAATTGCATATATGATGTAAAAACTAAGCAATGCAAGACAACATATGCATGATATGAGTAATATAACCCTGCCAAGTTTGAGCATAGACCTCAGGGGGGAAATAGGACTGGTCATCTATCTCTGAATCCTCCTCTAAGGAGCTATCTGTAACCAGCAAGATGTCTGCTTCGGCAGGTAGCATTGTCTGCTCTAAAGACCTTGTTTTCACTCCAGATACTTCCACCACCGCTTCAAATGGCTGATGCACAAGAAGAGTAGTTGAATATACAAACGTACTCGACAAATGGAATATGTAATACAAAAAAAGGATAGCATGATATAATTCACATATATGATGATTGGCTAAACAACATAGCATTGCATAATTCACATATATAATGCCTTGCAACAAGATAGCATTGCATAATTCACATATATAATGTCTTGCAACAAGATGGCATTGCATAATTCATATATATGGTAATTAGACACTAAACATATGGCATTCACACAAAGCATGTCTAAACTAAGCAAATGACATAGCAATGCAAGACACCATATGCACGATATGAGCAATATAACCCCCTGCCATGTTAGAGCATACACCTCGGGGGGGGGGGGGAGATAGGACTGGTCATCTATCTCTGAATCCTCCTTTGAGGAGCTATCCGTAACCAGCGAGATATGCGCTTCGTCAGATAGCATAGTCTGCTCTGAAGACCTTGTTTTCACTCCAGATTTTTCCATCACCGTGTCAAATGGCTGATGCACACGAAGAGTAGTTGAATGTACTAACATTGTTGACAACTGTAATACATAATTAAAAAAACGATGGCGTGATATAATTCACATATAAGATGACTGGCTAAGCAGGATGGCATTGCAAAATTCACATATGTGATGCCTGGCTAAACAAGATGGCGTTGCATAATTCACATATACGATATAGAAACTAAATAGATGGCATTCACACAAAGCATGTCTAAACTAAGCAGATGACATATTTAATGTATAAAGTAAGCAATGCAAGGCACCATATGCATGATATGACCGACATCAGCATGCCAAGTTAGAGCGAAGACCTCAGGGGGAAAATAGGAGTGGTCTGCTCCTTCTGAATCCCCCTCAGAACAGTTATCTTCCTCTTGATTACAATCTAAAATGGGTGGAGGGGGGGGGGGGGGCTACCTTTGCGCTTACCATGGAGCGACGTCTGCATGAAATGTTATTGCCACGTAAGGCTCGTCTCTTTTGCTCTACATGTTCAGTTCCATTGTGTACAATAACTAACATGCATAGGAATAAAACATAGTGAGATTATGTAAGGAGTGCATGCAGAAATCGAGAGCGATGGTAGCAACCTGTGGATAGACCCAAAACCAATGATAGGAGGCAAATAATGGCTTCAGTTAAAAAATACAGATAATGGCTTCTTTACTGTTTGTTTCCCACCCAACATGAAACTCATAGTAGACACCAGAGATTAACCAGATAGTAGGCATATACTATTGATTGCGGCCCCGATATGTTCCCCACAACCATTTAAAAACTCAAGTTTGAGCATTAGTTTGGAGCTGACTCAGAGTCTAATCGGTGAACAGGACGATAAAGTAGCATGTAATATTAAGCGATCCATAACGTAAGCAGACACAAAAGAGTGCGACCTCTCTTGCGGACCCGTTTAGTCCTTGAGGTCATCTGCTCAGTTGATGCTGGTAATGCAGTTGTCGTGGCTGCCGGCGGCGGGAAAGAAGATCTGAGGCGGCGAAAGACAGTCTGGAGGGTGGATCCCTGCTGTGGTGGACCCTTCTGTCGTTGGAGCAGCTGAGCTAGGGTGGACGATGGCGCAGCAGGAGCGGGACAAACCACACAAGGTTTTCTTTGAAAACTATCTGTAAGAGAAGTAATTCTGTAAGGGCTCGTTTGAATTGGAGGATTCTAACAACGCAGGGATAGGAAATACACATTAATAGGATAGGAATGCATGTGCAAAACAGAGAATTTAAAATCAGAGGATTTTGTCAATCTGGGTGTTTGGTTCACAGGAGTTGGAAGGTCACAGGAATGCAAAGAAGCATGGTCAAATTAAGTCAAACCACAAGAAAATGTACAGTTATAATGCTATTATGCTACTATCACTTAGTCTTGTTCTTCATGAATAGGAATTTGAAAAGGAGGGCCAAGTGGATATTAAAATTCCTATGGTTTTTCTTTGAAAGAGACACTAAAGGAACAAATCCTACAGTTTTCCTTTGCTCCATTCCTTTGAACCAAATGCATTAATAGTAGTACCATAGGAAACTTTCCAATTCCTATGTTTTTCCTTCACTTTTCCTTTCAACCACTGGCAATTCTAGTAGGCAGGCTTGAACAGGCAAAAGCCTACATTCCAAAAATGTTTTTGTGCTACTTGTACTACTTTCGACCCAGGCCATTGCCCTACTAACTCAACTCCCAGGCCCATCTACACATGCACAGCTCAAACACGCAGAAATAAATAATGATGGCTTTTGAGAGAGTCCATCACGGATAGCTAAGTTGCCTGGTACCTCACTGCTTGTTATATAGGAGAAACTAATCGTATTTCATGTTACTACGTGTGCTCAGTGGACAATATATATAATATGTCGAGTAAAAAAGGGATGCAGCAAGTGTACAACCTCTTTGGCGAAGCCATGTCGATCTCAGCATCATTGGGTTGGTCGCTGAGGATGCTGCGGCTGATGTGGCAGTCGGAGGAGGGGAAGAAGATCTTAGGTGCCTGGAGATGGAGCCAAGGGTACTACTCCGCTGTGATGGAGGGTTTCGTCGTTGGAGCAGCTCCGGTGAGGTGTACGAGGGCGAGGCTGAAGCAGGACAAGAGAGACAATGCTAACCTGAAGTGGTATTCTAATAGCATCTCCGATAGATGATGTAAAATACATAACCAAAAAGTGCTAGATGTAAAATACATCAGCCGCTCATCTCTGAACTTAACTGTCGAAACTGTATTTAACTGTCAAAACTGAATTTTACTGTCGAAACTGAATTTTGCTGTTGAAACTGAATTTTACTATCGAAACTGAATGCACTAGTAGTAGAAAAGCAGTGCACTAATAGTTTTGGCCGCTCGAGCACTAGTGGCAGAGTAGCAGTG
The DNA here is from genome assembly GCA_011799875.1 of Thinopyrum elongatum. Classification (NCBI taxonomy): domain Eukaryota; kingdom Viridiplantae; phylum Streptophyta; class Magnoliopsida; order Poales; family Poaceae; genus Thinopyrum; species Thinopyrum elongatum. The sequence continues at coordinate 406,048,839 of CM022298.1, read as the reverse complement.
ATCTAAATCGGTAGCCGCTCCAGCAGGGACCATACTACTAGAGTGCAGCCGGGGCAGAGCAGCAACAGCGCCCAGAGCAGCAGCGTGTGCGAGAGCCGGGGTAGCTGGTCATGTAGCAGCATCTCGGGTAGCAGCAACAGGAGCTGGAGCGAGAGCCGGAGCTGCTGTTCGTGCAGCAGCAGCACGAGCAAGAGTAGACTAGCAGTGCAAGCAAGAGCAAGAGCAGCAGCGGGAGCAAGAGCCAGAGCAGACCAGGCAGGGGACCGAGAGCAAGAGCAAGAGCAGCAGCGCGAGCAAGAGCCAGAGCAGACCAGGCAGGGGACCGAGAGCAAGAGTAGAGCAGCAGCACGAGCGAGAGCCGAAGCAGCAGTAGCAGGGCCAGCGAGAGCCGGAGCAGTAGTAGCAGCTCCGACTGATGTGGATGTCGCCGCCGAGGGAGCGACACCATGGAAGAAGTGGCCGGCGATGCCGCCGTAGATGGAGCCGCGCCATGGCAGCTCAGGACCGAGCGCCGGCAGAACCGTGAGATCGAATCAAGAAGAAAATGCAGCGATTAGTGTAGAACCTCTTTGGTGGTGCCGATTAGGCCTCAGCTTCATCCGAGGAATCGGTGATGGTGCTGCTCTTCCGGTGTGCGGGTGCAGACTATGTTGTGGGAATGGAGGTGGCGCGAAAGACAAGGCGAACGTTGGGGCAGCTCCTTGGAGGTGGAGGACGGGGTGGCTGAATAGGCGGGACGACGAGATCGATGACAGATCCTCATTGCGGTGGATGAGGGACGTCGAGCTGTTGCGGTGGACGATGTCGTCGGGGAAGAGGCTCCGGCTGGGTGGCGGATGGAGGAGGGTGTGGGGCTTCGCAGTTTTTCACGGCCTCGGTGTACGAATGGGGGGAGGCGGCGGAGGGGAGGGGATGGGAGGGGGGAACCATGGCTTAGGGACGCGCTTGTCCGAAATGTGGGGTAAGTTACAAAAGTAGCCCCACCGATTCGAACTAGGTAGTTCTTTCGGTTCAGGGGTATCACGGGAATTTCACGTGTCGGGATTTCGCAGGAGGTGGGAGTTTTCGCTCGCATTGTAATCTTGGGATAGCAAGGTGCGGGTTGAGATGGAGGGAAGTTTAGGAGCACAACGAGACAAAGAGATATCTTAAAATTTCAGGATAACAAGGCGCGGGTTTAAATTTCCGGACAAGCCTAACATGTATACTATATCAAATCAATTCGCACTTCCCTCGATGAAAAAACCAAAAAGAAATCAATTCGCACCACACAAGAGAGTCTAGTCCCGTGTACTGTACCAAATCAATTCGCACTAATGCCATTCAAAACTTTGAATCCATGTTATGTTCAATTAAAATATTTCGCTACGTGTATAATGCATGCAACCTGCTACTCAAATGAACATTTTAGTGCATTCCAAACGTATATACTACCGCTTCAATATGAACTAAATTTGAATTCGTTTCTCTATTTGAATAATATCTACAATCATGATTGTTGTCAAGTTAAACCATTTGAATTCGTTTCTCTATTTTAATAAGATCTACAATCATCATTATTGTCAAGTTAAACCATCGTTTGTATATTATCTTCACAGCACACCACATGATTACTGTCGAGTTAGATATGAACTATGTGTACTATATAAACTCGAACTCGATTTTTTGAATCCACTTTATGTTGATTTCAAATCACAGTACATTTCAAGCTCTAGCTAGATATTCATAATCTAAACCATGTCTCATATGTATAATGTGTTTATCACATAATGTATGGTGCCCCGCTCCCTACGCCTACAAGTATTTAGCTGTGAGTTGCAAACGCCACACATTATCACAAATTCAAATAAAATGTGAGATTGTTCTATATATAGTATGGTTTAGATTGTTCGATATTTAGTTGTGAGCTGCAAACGCCACACATTATCACAAATTCAAATAAAATGTGAGATTGTTTGATATATAGTATGGTTTAGATTGTTCGATATTTAGCTGTGAGTTGCAAATGCCATGCATTATCACATTATAGTATAACATGTCCAAAACCACACCACACGTATCACCGCTATATTCATGCATGCATAGGTTTATAACACTATGATCTGTTATTCAAATATATGAATCCACTTTCATATCGAATTATGATCTTTGTTAGTCTCTTACACCCACACAATCCTCTAACCTTTGTAGCTAGCACTAACTTTCTCTCGTGCATGCACACTACCTCCTCGCCCTCCCCCTCCCTCAGCATTCTATCCATCACACACATTCATTTTTTTTCTTTAGGTCGTTCTCCCACGGTCTCCACAACTCCTTTCCGATACACACCGATCGATAAACCTCTCCAGCGACGTCTGCCTACCACATACACACACACTTTCCATCTCCTCCTTTATCTGTCCATGCCTCGTGTCTCTCATACGGTCCCACACACGTGTAAACTCTCGCCCCTCTTTTCATCGATCTCACAATCGCACACTCCTCCCCCTATCTAGCTAGTAGGCCTCTCGCACCACCTCCTAGCTCCATCTCTCTCTCTCTATCCGTCTCTCTAGGCCTTATTTGCCTCTAACAAATGGATGTACACCGACCGATCTCCCACTATACATATAGATAGCTAGGTCGTTTATAACTCGTTTTTCCCACGCGCCGATCGATCTACCTCATTAGTTATGTCTCTCCCTTCCTCCGACACACAACAATTGATCTACCAATCTATTTAGGTCTGCTTACCAAACACATGGTCCCCCTTCATCATCCATGCATGCCTCCCGACACATCTATCACGCACACACACACACACACACACACAGAAACACATCCCCACTCTTCTTGATATTGCAGTTGTACCCTCAGTTTGCCTAGTAGGCCTCTCCCACCATCTCCGAGAAGCAACTCCACCACCCCTCCGGCACTCTACCTCTCTCTCCCTCTCTCTCTCCCTCTCTCTCCCTCTCTCTCTCTCTCTCTCTCTCTCTTTGTCCCAACCTATTTCCCGTCCTTCACTTATGTATGGATGTCGGCCGATCTCCCTTAAGACATAGCTAGGTCTCTCCTTCTCAACACATATACAAGTCGATCTACCTCTCTAATTAGGTCTCTTCCTCCCCCCTCCCCCCCCACACACACCGATACATCGAGCTCTCTAGTCATGTCTCCCTGCTACACACAAACTTTCCATATGCCCTCTGACGTTCCGGAAGGTCAGTCGCCCTATATCTTTGACGTGCACACACACAATTTCGATGGCTCTCTTCATCGATCTTGCACCCACACACTTGATCCTCTCTTCGACTCTATCGATATCTATGACCCCTCCCTCTCTTCTCGTGGATCGCCCCCTCTATATATGATATAGATAGGCCTCTATTTCACACACATTGCATTGTGTCACATTTTTGTTTGAGATATCATCGACACATATCCTCTAACCTTTGTAGCTAACACTAACTTTCTCTCGTGCATGCACACGCCCTCCTCGCCCTCCCCTCCCTCAGTATTCTATCCATCGCGCACATTCATTATTTTCTTTAGGTCGTTCTCTCACGGTCTCCACAACTCCTTCTTTTCGACACACACCGATCGATAAACCTCTCTAGCGATGTCTGCATACCGCATACACACACACTTTTCATCTCCTCCTTTCTCTGTCCATGCCTCACGTCTATCATATGGTCCCACATGCGTGTAAACTGTCGCCCCTCTTTTCATCGATCTCACAATCACACACTCCTCCCCCCTATCTAGTAGGCCTCTTGCACCATGTCCTAGCTCCATCCCTCTCTCTATATCCGTCTCTCTGGGCCTTATTTTCCTCTAGCAAATGGATGTACACCGACTGATCTCCCACTATACATATAGCTAGCTACGTCGTTTATAACTCGTCTTCCCCACGCGCCAATCGATCTACCTCATTAGTTATGTCTCTCCCTTCCTCCGACACACAACAATTGATCTACCTATCTAGTTAGGTCTGCTTACCAAACACATATGGTCCCCTTCATCATCCATGCATGCCTCCCAACACATCTATCATGCACACGCACACACAGAAAACACCCCCCTCTCTTCTTGATATTGCAGTTGTACCCTTAGTTTGTCTAGTAGGCCTCTCTCACCATCTCCGAGAAGCAACTCCACCACCCCTCCGGCACACACACACACTCTCTCTCTCTATGTGTGTGTGTGTGTGTCCCAACCTACTTCCCGTCCTTCACTTATGTATGGATGTCGACCAATCTCCCTCAAGACATAGCTAGGTCTCTCCTTCTCAACACATATACGAGTCGATCTACCTCTCTAGTTAGGTCTCTGCCTCCCCCCGCCCCCCCATACACACTGATACATCGAGTGCTCTAGTCATGTCTCCCTGCCACACACAAACTTGCCCTCTTCCCTCTGACGTTCCACTAGGTCAGTCGCCCTATATCTTTGACGTGCACACACACAATTTCAATGGCTCTCTTCATCGATCTCGCACCCACACACTTGATCCTCTCTTCGACTCTATCGATATCTATGACCCCTCCCTCTCTTCCCGTGGATCGCACCTTCTATATATGATATAGATAGGCCTCTATTTCACACACATTGCATGTGTCAAATTTTTGTTTGAGATATCGTCGACACATATTCCCACAAATACATTCACGAAATCACCCCCCATAATAAAAAACACTCACAAACGCACACGCCATCTCTCTAGGTTTGTATCTCTCTCACACACACCCACGTAGGTGGGGGACGTGCACGAAGAGAAGAGTTGCACGCACGGCGCACGTACTCCCATCTCTTTCCCAACCACACCCGCGTGGGTGCACGGTGGAGCTCATTTCTGTACAAAAAGGCAGCCCACGTGGTAATTTGACACGTGTACTGGTTGTCCACTTGATGGAGGATCGTGTACCATGGGTGAACAAAAAAATTGTGACTTGACGCATTATTTAAAAAAAGAGGCAAACCATGTGGGGACTACCTTAGAGGCAAGGCTCTATACACTAGAGATGCTCTGTATTACTTTTGATGTGTCCCGTCAACTCGCAGAACGAGGAGAAGCTTGCTTAGTACGCCCTCTCCCCCGCCCACGGGCGCGGTGGCTCGCAGAGTCGCAGGACGAGGAGAAGCTTGCTTACTACGCCTACGCCCGCTCCCTTGCCCACGCGCGCGGTGGCTCGCAGGATGAGGAGAAAATTTTACTACTCCCTCCGTTAGACGTATATACTCCTCGTCCCTACCTTGGTTAGAGAGATTATCATATTGTTTGAAATATACTCCCTCCGCCTCATAATATAAAAGCGTTTTTGACACTAGTGTAGTGTCAAAAACACACTTATGTTATGGGACAGAGGGAGTATGTCTTTTAGCAGATTTCAATATGAACTACTAGTACATACTCCAAACACTGATGTATATAGACGTATTTTAGAGTGTAGATTCACTCACTTTGCTCCGTATGTAGTCCATATTGAAATGAACGTAGTAGTACGCACTCTCCCTTGCCCCTCGCCCCTCGACCCTCGCCCACGTGGTGGACGTGCAACAATTCATTCGGTCTCAGATAGCCAGAACCATATACTGTAGTACCATCATTGCTCAACTTCCCGAAGAGGCGAAGAGCCAAGCGCAAGGTTAATATTTTTGAGATGCCAAGCGCAAGGTTTATAGGAGAACGAGTAGTAGTACGTACTGTATGAGGAAGAAGGCAACAAGAATGTATGTTTTGCGTGACAGTCTCTTCTTACAGGACGTGCTAGACCTAGTGGACCTCATTGTTGCAATGGGAGTACTATCATAGATGGCACGATTCAGAGTGGTGGGCAGCGGGAATAATTCATAGCTGCTTAGTCTTAAACCCCATGAAGAAGTCCCATCGAAATGAATAGCCATCTTCTACACGTGCTCCTATGTAAAATGAGTAAATGAGACAAAATGAGAAAGAGACAAAGTAAAAAAAATCACCAGCCTTAGAGCCAGCCCTATTGTATCAGTGAATGATATTTCTACGTCGTGATTGACATGGCTATATTATTAACCATGCTGCGGAGGTAGCAACGGATTTTTATTTATTTGCGGAGGTGGCAGGGGGATGGATATTCAACGAGTGGTGAAATGATGGCTTCTTCCTCGGTCAAACATAGAGAAAGGTGGGCCCCATGAATTGATGGCTTATTAGTCATTATTACTGCCTATACTATTTGCCCATATAATAACTGCATGGTAGAGTAGTGGGCTATACTTTTAATAACTATGCTCGAAGAGAAGAGGATCACGCACCCACGCACGTAGTACTAGTAGCACTCTTTGCGTCTTCCGCAACCACATATGTGACACGGTGGAGCTCATTTCTGTATGATGATGTAGCCCACATGATAATTTGACACGTCTAGTAGTAGTTACTCACTTAATGGAGGGTCGGGAACCACGCATGAACGGTGCCGCGTCATTTATAAATAAAGTTTTTTTTTCTTCAGTGGCCTTGTTTGGATCCATGGGTTAGAGTTACTTTGAGATAGTTTGGGCTCAAATAGCCCTAAAGTATCCAAACATGAGGGCTAGTTTGAGCTAGTTGCATCTAACCCACCAAAAAAAACTATCCCACCCAAGAGGTGCTAATTGGAGCTAGTTCTCCTAGTGCATTTATTGTCAATCTAACCCTGTCATCCAAATACCTCTTTGGCTAGAGTTAGTTCAGGGTTAGTCATGAGCTAGAAACTAACTCTAACCTCTAGCTAAGTTAGAGTATCCAAACAGGGCCAATGGCACGTATGCAATATAAATAGGTTCATATGGAGAGAAAAAGAAACCGCTTCACTATATACATAGCCAGGAGCCTACACGGTTGCTTGCTGGGGTTGCTCGCTTCACACTCTCTCGCACAAAACGACTGTGGCCACATCTCTAACATCCGGGCGGATCACATCCGCCGGGGAAGGGGTGGATGCTTTGTGTAGATGCAGTTGCCGTCGCCGACGGCAAAAACCCACTGTCGGCGCATCCCGATCAGGGGTCCCCGCCGTTCTCTCTCACAAAGCCGGTGTGGTTGCCTTCGTCCCTTGCTCACTGTCGCGACGTGGGCAGTTGCTGCCTCCCGCCACCCCCCCTCTAAGCTAGCTACATCCCGACATCCCTCGGGTACAACTTCCTTTACAGCCGGCTTGCACCACTGCCCCAGCTGCCCACATCGCTCCATGTGGATATTTCTCTACTTCTTTGCCACGCACGTACCTCTACTGGCTTCTACTGTATTTGTGATGAGTTTATGTCTCATCAACTAGTCCCACTAGTCTTATTCTAATCACGCTTCTTCAATTTCTTTGCCACAGGGATGCTCAGCTCGATTTTAGTGAAACTGCACAAAATGATCCGATGGTCAAAGGGTTGCAAACTTCATTTCTTTGGAAGGTTCAATGTCGCTAGCAAATTAAAGCCCGGTTAGGGTTTAGGGTTCAAGGCCTAGGGACTGCATGGATCATTTTTTTCTTTAGCTGTCTCTGTTCCAAAATAAGTGTCAACTTTAGTAGTACAACTTTGTACTAAAGTTGGCATAAAGTTGAGACACTTATTTTGGAACGGAGGGAGTACATATTGGCTATGATCTGTGAATCATTGAGATGCAATAGCATGCATGTTAGTCTCCTTTGTATTTGATGGAATGTTGCAATGGGGCAACCTTGGACGCAAGATACATGAAACAGAAGCTGGAAGCTTCATAGCATTGTACAAATTTATCTCGCTGAGACATTACAGTACGTACTATGTCCTAAAGAGTTAGGTGTCGCACGGTGTCCAGAAAATATGGTGATAGTGTGAGGTGGGCCATGTAATCACTGAGCTGCTGTGTTTTTGCTGCTTTCGCACTCCTCTGCTGTAAGAGTGGAGAAAATTGTAAAGAGTGGAGACGCTCTACCTCCTTTCACCGAAACATGGGACATCCAGCATCCGGAGCATGTGTCATGCACCAAAGTAAAGTGTACAGTGTAACTGAGACTCAGCACGCTCGTACCACCTCAGTAATAATTACCAATGAGCCGTCAAATCACATAGACCTGGTAGTAAGTTGGACGGACGAAGCAACCATCACTCTTCGTTTAATCCGCTTCTCCCTTCAACGCATGCGCCAGTGAGAGGTCGCGTCCGCTCTGCACTGGCATGAATGCGGCACCGATTCTCTGGAGCGGCGCTAACCGTTTCGGGCAGGAAGCGCGCGCGGCCGATGGAGGGGGTTTGGGTGGGCCAGGGTGGTCAGGAGCGGGCGTGGCTGCTGTCCCGACTGGATGCCCGGAAACGAGAGGATGCACCGACTCTCGCGGCTAAATCGTAGTACTACACACAATCTCTCTGTAGGTCATTGTGTCGCTCTCTCTAACACACACACGCTGTTAAAAATAAACACACACAGGTTCATGCGCCAGCGGTCAACCGCTATATCTGCGGCCGCGGGATTTGACGCACGCGACTGCCAGATTTGGAGCATTCTGGCTGCCTGCGACTGCGCCTTGCCATGGATTGTCCGGGTACCGGGTCGCACAACAATGGCAATGCCTCCACGTGGCATGTAGTTTTAGTTGTTGTTCACTTCGGAGGGGCGTGTACCACACGTGAACGATAGTAAGTGCAACCGGGAGGCGTGGAGTGTTAATTGCGAATTGACTCCTTCAAGCGTTAAGTTTTCTTCACGTATTATCATTGCCCTCTATCACAGTTTAAAGGGAGCGCTTCAATTCTCATGCATCTCCACCACGGGAGGGATTTTAGGCACGTTTGGTTTAATGTCCAATTAATTAGGGCATCGTAACCGCAACCAAGCCCAAAGTTTTCTCTCCATGTAGGTGTGTATGCGGGGTGGAATAAATGCATGCATGTGTGTACGTGGACTGAAAGCACTCCATGCATGTGTGTACGCATTAATTTCTCCAGTAATTGGGCGCCATGGTATAACTCCCGATGCTATTTTTCAGTCCAATCGCTAATCACCTTGGTCTGAGAGATTGTTGATGTGGGCCCTGTAAACTGTGACGGAGGGAGAAACTAAATAAAGAGTTCTATTTCGTGCACAATTTAAAATGATTTTTATGGAGAGAAAAAGATAACCACTCCAACTATATATATACTAGCAAGATGCCTGTGTGTTGCACGGAACATCAAGATGCATTTGTATGAGTAGTTCATCTTGTGGAAGAAAAGGATGAATGAGTGAAGGCCTTATTTGCAAGTGTGGAGAGGGGTGTGGGTATCTTTTTGCAAAATTGCCATAGTTTCCTTCCTATCCGTCAGATATAAATCAGATGGCCTATATTGCAGGATGGCAGGCACACCATCATCACCAACTCTGTTTTTTATAAGAGTAGAGATATAGATATAGAGGGTAGAGATACGCTGCAGCCTCAGCGCTTGTTTTCTAGGGTTTGCTCTCTTCACACTCTCTCCACTATATATATACACGCTGGAGCCTCAGCGCTTGCAGTTGCTCTCTTCACACTCTCACCCTCTCCAGATCTAAACAAGACTGCGTTGGCCTCTCTCCCCTCACTGCTGGTCAAAGAGCCGTCACCATCCCATCCGCCAGGGAAGGGAAGGAGGCTTAACGCTGTCGCCGTCGGCGAGGGAGGGAATCCACTTCCGGCGCCGCTGTTCTCTTTCACCTAGCGGTGGCGCGGGAGAGCCTCCAACCCCTTCTTCCTCGCTACCGTACATAGTGTGGGCAGATTGGCCTCTGGCCGCCCGCTGAGCCACACACCGAGAACCTTAAGGTATAATTTACTTAATCCACATGCATTGCTCTAGCTGCATGTGTATTTTTTTCGCTTCTGCACTCGAATCTAGGTGTTGGATCAAACAGGAAAGTAATGGGGAAAGTTGTATAGCATGAATCTAGGACGTGGTTCAAAGAGGAAAGGAAGGGGGGGAAAGTAGTACAGACTGGCTATCCAACACCTATGTTGGTCAAAAAGGGAAAACAATGACAAACACAATACACACATCTGTAACGAACTGATCTTTCTGTGGGTGGGGGACTAGGCTTTAGAGTTTGAGCAGGACTAGATTTGCTGCCCTCACATAGGGAAAGGTGTCTAAAGATAACAAAACTGGGACCAACACAAATATGTTTCTTGGTTGTTTCTTCTTTGTTGCAACAGACTGTGCATCACCCCTTTATACATCGGTAGATGCACATGGTGTTGGTGCGTCCACTGTCCCGTACAACTCTTTAGCTCTTGTAAATCTAATAATGCCGCTGGAAAATTGATGCAATGCCACAGTTAAAAAAAGCAAATTACATGTTTAACAAATTTTATTGTTAATATAATCTCTCTGTTAATATGAATCAATGCCACTGTTTGAGAAATGCTACTGTCTTGCTTTCTTTCCCATTTAGATAAGTTAGATGCTTCTTTTTGTGGTCTTCTGTGTCATCCATCGTTATTGACCAGTAATTGTTTCCTTTGCACCTCTGTGTAAACAGGGTTATCTACTTCACCTCATTGCTATTACGACCGTTTGTTGCACTGCACAAAACATTTTTATTTTAAGAGTGTTTTGTGTAGTTCAACCAAAATGTCACACCGACAATGTTGCTTGATTGCTTGATCTTAGTGGAACCGCACAGGAGGAGATCTAACTTCCTATCCGTGTTGGCAAATTTGTTTTAGATCTTCTGCTTGTGAGTTGTTTGAAATCCGTGTCATGAGAGGTCAGTACTGGCCTTCTTCTACATGATTGTGCAATGTGCTTTCATATGTTTGACTACTTATACGGTAATGTTGCTTGATTTTAGTGAACTGCACAAAAGGAGACCAGACCTCCAATCTGTATGTGCACCGTAATATCCCATTGAGGTAAGATAATGATATTTCACAACTGTTAGCCTTGTATATTGCTACTGTCATCAGAAAAGTAATGTTGTTGTTTAGTGCTATACTTGTGCTCCCTAATTGACATGCCAAATCTTACATTGAAGGAGAAGCTTGTCTGTTATTGAACCAAGTGATGAAGTGGAAGAACAAGCAGAAGAAGAACAAAAATCAACTCCCGGTGCTGTAATGAAGCATTGGAACTATGATGACACAAGTAATGATATAGTTTTGCATCTTAATTTATTGCTATGGCTGGAACGAGCAATTGTTTTGCCATTGTGATTTGATGCCACTCTTAATGTAATATGTAATTATCTCTACTTGTGCAAACAAGGATCATGTTTGAAGATAACATATATTTTAGTGGAACTGCACAAGAAGATGTTGGAAACATTAAACTAATAGAGGAGTTTATAGTAAGCATGGCAACCACTGTAGATAATAACGGATGGTTCCAGAGAAGTGATTCATCTGCATGCTCTACACAATAAGCCTCCTGACAAAGGTTGGTACCGGCCTACGGATTTCATCCATATGATCGAGCTTTGTCATCTCTATTGGTGTTGTGCTACTGTTTAGCTACTATCATGAGAAAGTGGTATTGTTTCGCATGTTAATCTAAGGCTGCTAATAAATTGAGGCACCGGTTTGCCATCATTATAGCCACTGATAAAATTAAGTAATAATACAGTTCAAGTTGAGCTGCTGTGTTTGGTACCATATCATTTCCTATGAGGATAATGAGGATGCATCTCTTTGTGACTATACGTTTCATCAGTTACTCCCATTGTTAATGTAATGGCTGTTTTAAATATTTCCTTTCCTTTTTTTTGAGCAAACATGGATGCTAGCATTTAGTTGTTCTCTTGTATTTGCACAACAAGATCATCCTCCTGTGAAGAAGAATATGGAGTACGTGAAGTGTCTAGTTCCGATTATGCTAGGATGAAGAAGCCAAGCCTCTCTTCTTATCAGAAGGAGCAGTTGAAGGATGGTTACATTACTGCCCACAAGAACAAACTAACTTCAGCTCAGAAGGACTCACAGATCTCCATCTTTGTTGCTGTGATGGCCAATACAATGTTGTTTTAGGATTCTTTTTGGTGAGTTCTATTTTTTTTAAATGTGTGCTCTGCATGGATCATGTAGGTTGCCTGTTTAAACTGTAAATTCATAATACAGTTTGCTTTGTACTAATCACTTTTTTTGTATTTATGTAAACAGGGATGCTCAGCTTGATTTCAATGGGAACTGCACAAAATGTTCTGATGGTTCGTGCCCTCCATTATACTTCATCATGCACAATACATCGAATGTTCTTGAATCATTCATTTCCACCTCCAACCACAAAATTAGCTACAAGAAAGGAGGTGCCGATATGTTCAAGGCCTTGCAACATATAAAGGCAAAATCATACAAGCTACGCGCGAAGTTGGTTGATTTTTGTGGAACTGCACAAAAAGAATAGCTGGTTTATTTAGCACGAGGTGACATGTCAATGTCCGAACTGATGGCCAACCCCGCCCATTCCACAATCGTAGGCATTTGATAATTTGGAATGGGAAAACCTTGTCAAAGTTTGCTCATTGATGTACGCAAAAAGACACGCATTTGATATTTTGGAATGGACAACCTTCTCAAATTTTGCTCATTGATGTTAGCAAGAAGACATGCGTTTGATATTTTGGAATGTGACGCCCTTTGCCGTCAGCAGGTTCAATCAATTTTTCTTTATTCTTTAGTTGTGAAGTAAATATTGGCTCTGACATGTGAATCATTGAGATGCATAATCATTGATTGTTTTGAATGTTCTCTATGAATTGCCAGGCCTGTGAGTTTGATTGCAATGTACATGCATGACAAAAAGCTGCTCAAACTTTTTGTACGTGTGAAACTGCTGGAAACAAGGTGATCACCGTGCGTCCTGAGAATAATGCTAGTACGTATTGTTTTGCATGTTCACCCAATTCCAGTGATACAAGAATTCAAACTAATCGAACTAAATTCGTTCATACATGGCCAGATTTCATATAAACATGCCGGATTTCATTACATTTCATACATTCTTCAAATAAAAAGGGGTGCGCTGGAGGTATAATTAATTAACCTAATCTATGATCTCCGGCGCCCATTTCCCGTGTCCGGCTGAGCTGAACAGAAGCTTCTTCTCTAGCTCAGCTCTCTGACTCCACGTCACCGCCAAGAAGCTAATCGGCCGTCAATGTTTAACCCTCCAAGCTTGGCTTTAACCAGAGGGTAGCAACGGTGGCCTTACTTGGACCCGAGCGGCGGCGACCTACCGTGTTCTACTCTTCCTTGTTTTCTATGTGGCGCGGCCTTGTTGCCAGCGGGGTGGGGCCTCAACGGAGCCGGTGATGTCCTCTGTCTCGTTGCCAGCGGGGCGGCGCCTCGGCGGAGCGGGGGAATCCTCCCCCTCATTGCCGGCAGGGCGGGGCCTTGACGGAGCCGGCAATGTCCTCTGCCTCGTTGTTGGCGGGGCGGGGCCTCGGCGGAGCAGGGCCTCGCCGAAGCCGGTGAAGTCCTTCGCCTCGGTGCCGACGGGCGGGGCCTTGGCGGAGCCGGCATTGTCCTCCGCCTCGTCGTCGGTCTCGCCAAACAAAGCCTCGCCCGCTTCATCGCCCTCTTTGTAGGCGGTCGCAACCTCCGCCACCCGCATGCGGTACCGCTAGCACGCGAGGCGGCTCTCGCGGGCGGAGCGGTACGACTCGAGCAGCACCTCCTGCTCCGCCCGCTCCGCGGAGATCTGCTCCTCCGCCTGCAGGTGCTCCTAGAGGACATGGTGGTTGTAGGCGGCATCGGCCTGCACCTCCCAGAATTGCTCCTCACACTTCTGCCTCACCATGTCCATGTATTGGGCACGGGCCTCGCCGATGGTCATGGTGCAATGCACCGGCGAGGGGGTTGGCGTCGGATCGTCGACTACCACGTTCTCCATTGGGACGTCGTCGTCCTCCGGCTGCCTGCCGGCTAGCTAGTCGGCAGCAATGGCTGCCATCTCCTTTTGGTCCATCATCCGCCCGTCCCGAAGAGCGCTGGAGCGCGAGGAAGCCATGGTGGGAGTGGTATGGACAGGAGAAAGGGAATGGAGGCGGATGACTGCGGCTATGGCCGGCGCAACAGTTTATATAGCAATGGTGGGCGACAGAGGGATGGACGGGTGGCGCCGGAGTAGCCACCTCGCCAACCGCGTATCATTAATGTGGGTGGCAGACGGACGGACGGACGGCACTTGTGTCGTTTAAACATGGAGCAATCGCCTGCACCGGGAAGCGGCGCGGGCGGCGCTGACCCTTTCGGGCGAAAAGCGAGCGCGGGCGAGGGAGGGGGTCTGGGTGGGCTATGGCGCTCAGACTCATGCTTGGCAGCGGTCCGGTCCAGCAGTCGGACATGCTGGCTCACCAGCGGGCTCGCCGAGCTTAGTGACGACAATCAAACGATGGACGTGGCTTCCGACCAGGAGCCGGCGCCAGCGCCCAAGCCGGTTCATGCCATGTTCATCATAGAGCAGGTGCAGCCACACTTCGACGCCCTAATGGTGGAAGAGCTACCAGCACAGGAGGACCTGTGCTGCAACCTCCGTCTCCTCAACGAGCACCGGCTCGCGGAAGGACGAATCGCCGACAAATAAGCGAACGACAATGCCGTCGCGGACATGTGGCCCTATGATCCTGGCTTCCTGAATGAGCAGTGGGCGCTGTATCAGACCATCCGTGGGTCCTGCGAGGCCCTCTCTGTCGTCCTTCTAGTTGTTGCGCTCGCCGTGGTGCCGCCGTCTCGCGTCATCAACATGGTCAACGAACATGAGGAATCAGGAGATGACTTAACTTGGAGAGGATGACAGTGGGGACCCACCAGGGCCATAGCTGCACGTACGCAAGTGACTCCTTATTATATACAACTATAATTTTTTTGCTTCCTCCTGGTTTCCTGACATCACGGTCCCACACCATTATCAACCTATATAGTCAATAAACGAGAGAATTACCCAAGGAGCGGCCGACAACTGGGACCCAGCAGCTTGAGCAGTATTTGTGTTTTTGAGGTGTGAGCAGAGTTTTTCTTGAGCGATGTTTTTGTTGTTGTTCAGAGGAGCAGGGTATCAACTGGGCGGGCTGTGGCCCGTCTAGCCCAGGCTATTATTTTATGTCGACCAAATATCCAGTCCAGATATTAATTTTTTTTCATGGTGAAAATGGCTAGCCCAGCAATACTTTTTTTTGAGGAATACCCAGCCCAGGTCAACTTGTTATTCTCCGACCCGCTGGGCTGGAAATCTTTCCTAGGAGGGATGCATTAGGCTTAACAAGAAAATGGGCTTTAAGAAATTATAAATGGGATGTAATTATAAAAACTGGGCTGTAACTATAAAAAAATGCACCAAACACGTAATTAGTTAAAAAAAATTATTTTTGGATTTTGAAAATTTTAATTTCATTCCTTGTTGCACGCGCAATATTTCATTGGATTTTTACGTAATACAAATTTATTTTGAAATTATATTTAATCTGACTCGAAATTTCGGGATAAAAATATTTCGGATCCCATCAAAATGTGGGAAATTTTGTTGAATTCTGTTTTGAGTGGTTGGTTGAAATTATTAATCGTTGTCCTGGCTAGAAAATGGGCTGTAATTTTAACAAATTGTAAATGGGCTATAGTAAATTCCATTAGAAATCAAAAATGGGTTGTACATTATTACAAATCGCAAATGGGCTATATGTTCTCTGCCACCCACTTGTGGGCCTAGTAAGTTGACGCGTACGCAAGGATTTGTCAACTTATAGTCAACACACGATTCTAGCAGCAGTGGCCGTTGGATGTCCATCCAACGGAGATGTCGTGCTTCTTCAATCTCGGATATTCTTGCTTCAGCCGCCCAAACCACCGCCGGTGGTACCGCCTGCTACCGCCTCCCGTGGCCGGCTGTGCTGCCACGCAGGACTCACCGGCCCACCCTAATCCCATCGCCGTCCAGGCCATGCCTCTACTCACCAACACCTCCTGTTATTCTCCGGCGACGGCAGCCTCATACCGCAGCCGAACCAGTGAACCCTCATACTCCTCTCCATGTGGGCATCCACCTGCCTCGTCTTTCCTGGCTCCACGTCGTTCCCTTCCTAGGCCTCGCCGTCGTCCACCGCCTGGGTGCTGTCCGCGCGGCGTGGTCAACTTGGTCAACGAACGACAGCCATCGGAAGAGTACTCTACGTGGTGAGGCTGACAGATGGACCCACCAGCTACATCTTCGCACGCAAGGAAGTGCGTCCATATTATGGGGAAAAAATGATTCTTCCCCGTGACAGCTGGGACCCACCAGCTATATCTTCGCATGGAAGGAAGTGCGTCCTTATCCTCCCTGACAGCAGGGACCCACCCGGTTGAAGCGTACGTAGCGTTGTCGCGAACGTGTATGTACATACTGGTCAATCAGTCTCTCGGCAATGATGAACCGTGGCTGAGCAAGCAGCGACACGTGTAGTAGTAGAGCCCCCGACGTAGTAGTTCAGACAGTCCCTTCTAAACCATGTACACGTACGTACAGCCACATGCCAAAAAATACGGCCACATACGTACATACGGGCGGGGTCTCGAATGCCCACTCACGCATATGTACGGACAGGGCTCGTGTACATGGAGAGGCTACGGACGGCAGCAACGGCGTCCTGTTCATCGGAAGCCAATCGGCTAGGTCGGAACAGAGAAACAGTGTCCTGTTCATCGGGAGGCAATAGACTGGGTCGGAATGCGTCGTGTTCATCGGGAGCCAACCAGCTTGGACGGAACAGCGAAACAGGGTCTGGCATATCAAAGTATGGAGGAAACAGACTTGTGTTCACTGGTACGCGTCTGTGCTATACAAACGGTTTTTAACCCCTTTCCGCGACGGCATTTGGAACCGTCGCCAAGTGAGTGTGGGCGATAGGGGGGTCCTTCCCATACGACCCAGAAACCATCGGGGATAGGCCCTCCTGGCACACAGGCTGGGGCAAAATGAGCTCGTGTGCGATCGGGCAAGGCATTGAAACTCAATCGTTTCCGTTCGTATGTACATCCCACACGGTGAATCCCAGAAAAACATTTCCGTTCGTATGTATATCACACACAATCAATCCAAGGAGTACATTTCCGTTCTTATGTACATCCCACACAGTCAATCCAGGGAAAACGTTTCCGTTCGTGTGTACATCCCACACAGTCAATCCAGGGAAAACATTTCCTTTCGTATGTACATCCCACACAGTCAATCCAGGGAAAATGTTTCCCTTCGTATGTACATCCCACACAGGTTTATGTATAGGCTCGTGTGTGATAGGTGTAACTATCACACAAGCTCTGCCTTGGTTAACCGTTTGCTTTTATCAACTACATCACACATGATTTGATGAAGAAAACTGTGTAGCATTGGGCTATCCATCACAAGCGCTTTTACTGCTAGAACCGTTTGCAAAGTTCCATGACACATTTAGCAGGTTTATTAGTTTACAATTAATAATTCCAGTATTACGCAAATTCACATTTCATATCGAACAGTTGTTTGCCAATTTCATATCAGGCACATAAATATATTTTAACATCACAGTACGTTAGCTACCTGAAAATAGCACAGTACAGCATATAGCTAGTTCAACTTCATAAGAACAATATATTCATTTCCCTAATCGAGATCATCCAGGCTCGTCTTATCCACCTCTGCTTTCAGTTCACTAAGAACCTATTTTGCACTGGCCAACTGGGAAAGTGCCTCCTCCTTCGCCAACACCATCTTAGCAAAGTCTGATTAAAAAAATCTGAGCTCATTCTCCACCTTCCTCTTTTTATCCCGCATCTTGAAATATTCTTCAGTGTTGACAACACTTTCTCTAAGCCTACCTCTCTTCTCTTCCTCATACATACTCCAGAGCTTTGCTAGGCACATCTTCAAAGACTGTGGCCACTCTTGATCAACCCACTCCAAGTAAGAACACTTCCGTTCATCCTATAATATTTAAAACTAGATCAGTAACAATTTTAGGGGAAATGGGTTTATAGCAACATAGAAAATCACCAATACTTATTTTGAAAAACTGAAGAAACAGGTTAATTATGACATATCTTCTCAAAAAGATCAATGTGCAAATGAATTAATTGCTACTTAGACAACAACCAAATTCTGAAACATCAGAAGCTATAATTAACTACAACAACGCTACAAGTTCTTACTCATGTACTATAAATAACAAATTGAACATTTTATGAGGAAGGTAAATATAACTGCAACAGCATAGCAACAGTGTTTGGATGACAGCAAATTGATACTAACAGGTGTGTACATGCACAAATTTAGCAACATAGAACTAATAGCACTAAGGCCGTCCACTATGTATGCCAAAACCTATGTAAAGACAACTGTTGCTACAGCTCGCACCGGTGCCCTGCACTGGTGAGCCGATGCAGCGGAAAAAAATCAGGGACCCGGACTCCGGAGCACCTAGTTGCTCCGATGCCCAGTTCCTTCATGCCATAAAGATTTAGTATTTTACTGCTTGGCTGTTCGGATGTGTGGACCAAAGTTGGCTGCACAAATTGCTGAAGCGGTGCCAAATAATTTTCTAATGGCACCGCTGATGAGATGGCAACATTTTTAGATACTAGGTACAAACTGTGACACCGTCTTAGGATGCGTTTGGTTCAAGGTGTTGTATGAATGGGTTGGGACCGTGACAGTGTCTGAATCACATCTAACAAATGATTTGTAACAATGAAAGAGGGTCTAACCTTCTCTGCACATGCCAGAAACTTCCTCCCACTGTCCACAGATTCAAACGCAACTAGCTTCACGCATGGAGATTGATGGTGACAACGAGCAGACAGATCTTCAGCCACCCCGCTCCATTCGTTGCAACTGATGGTCCTAGGGAGCTACAAGAGGAAGAAATGACTCAAATCGACCGCCGGGTAAAAATCCTTCATTCCAAGTCATAGCCCGAGAGAGAGAAGAGAGGCATACCCGGGTGGTGAAGGAGTCGTCGTCGGAGGAGGAACCGCAGGAGAGGTCATTGAAGAAGACCATGGCGACCCCGACGGTAGGATGCGAGACGGTGAGAGTGAGGAAGCAAGCGAGGAAGCGGCTATAGCTTAGGAAGGAAGGAAGGAAGGAGGAAACCGGGGAAATGTGACTTGTGGTCGGGGAGAAAAGGGGGTGGGGAAGGGGGGGTAGATATTTTGGCGGTAGGCCAAAAATTTCAAAATGTGGAGGGACACTTTGCGCGCGGTGCCGCCGGACACCATTCACTTTGAACGATTGTGTGCATCGCAAATGATTCTTCTGCTTTACGCACATGGGATGAGTTTGATAATTCAAATTTTGGTGAAAATTTCCCCGGGTACGTCATTGCATAATTTAACATCGCTTGCTAATTTGGGCAGTCAAAAGAGCGTATAGCACACAGACCACACTTATTGAATCAAGCAATTTTAGTAATTAAACAGAGCCAGTTGACCTAAACATTGCTCTAACAAAAGACCAGCATTAAAAACAAAGCCTAAGTACGCATAATTTTAAAAAATTCGCGGCATGGACACATGCATGGAGTGCCATGGCATTTTAATTCCAAAAAATTAAAAAATGATCAGAAAAACATGAAACCTTGCTTGATGTAATATCATGCCACCAAGATGATGTAGTAAAAAAATTGGCCTGTTTTACAAAAGTTTGGACACACACCCCTCACAAACCGGAGCAGCTCACTAGAAGGCTCGTGGTTCCGAGAGGGAACAATGCATGTTTGATAACGAACGGGAGATAGCTTCCGCTAACAGCCTTCAATTTTTTTTCCTACATTTAACATGCATTAATACAACTGTCATGTGAAAATTTGGAAAATTTCAGGGGTCATTTGACCTTTTAAAGACATTTAAGTGATTTTCTAGCCATTTAATGGCCGTAATTCAAATTTGAACTACATCTACAAGCAACGGCTAACCATAACGGTTTGAAAAATCATATTTGTGTACTTGTGTGGGAGTTAATTCCATGTGCAGTAAATTAGAAGGAATTTTCAAACATATTGGTCTCACGGCATGGACACATGCATGGAGTGCCATTGCATTTTAATTCCAAAAAATTAAAAAATGATCAGAAAAACAAGAAACCTTGCTTGATTTAATGTCATGCCGCCAAGATGTTGTTGTAAAAAAATTGGCCTGTTTGACGAAAGTTTCGACACACACCCCTCACAAACCGGAGCAACTCACTAGAAGACTCATGGTTCCGAGAGGGAACAATGCATTTTTGATGACGAACGGGAGATAGCTTCCTCTTACGGCCTTCAAATTTTTTCCTACGTTTAACGTGCACTAATACAACAGACATGTGAAAATTTTGAAAATCTCAGGGGTCATTTAACCTTTTAAAGACATTTAAGTGATTTTCTAGCCATTTATTGACCGTAATTAAAATTTGAACTACATCTACATGCAACGGCTAACCATAACGGTTTGAAAAATCATATTTGTGTACTTGTGTGCAAGTTAATTCCATGTGCAGTAAATTAGAAGGAATTTTTAAACATATTGGTCTCACGGCATGGACACATGCATGGAGTGCCATGGCAATTTAATTCCAAAAAATTTAAAATTGATCAGAAAAACATGAAACCTTGCTTGATGTAATGTCATGCCACCAAGATGATGTGGTAAAAAAATTGGCCTGTTTGACGAAAGTTTGGACACACACTTCTCACAAACCGGAGCAACTCACTAGAAGGCTCGTGGTTCCGAGAGGGAACAATGCATGTTTGATGACGAACGGGAGATAGCTTCCTCTTACGGCCTTCAAATTGTTTTCTACGTTTAACGTGCACTAATACAACTGTCATGTGAAAATTTGGAAAATTTCAGGGGTCATTTGACCTTTTAAAGTCATTTAAGTGATTTTCTAGCCATTTAATGACCGTAATTCAAATTTGAACTACATCTACATGCAACGGCTAACCATAACGGTTTGAAAAATCATATTTGTGTACTTGTCTGCGAGTTAATTCCATGTGCAATAAATTAGAAGGAATTTTCAAATATATTGGTCTCACGGCATGGACACATGCATGGAGTGCCATGGCATTCTAATTCTAAAAAATTAAAAAATGATCAGAAAAACATGAAACCTTGCTTGATGTAATGTCATGCCACCAAGATGATGTGGTAAAAAAATTGGCCTGTTTGACGAAAGTTTGGACACACACCCCTCACAAACTGGAGCAACTCACTAGAAGGCTCGTGGTTCCGAGAGGGAACAATGCATGTTTGATGACGAACGAGAGATAGCTTCCTCTTAAGGCCTTCAATTTTTTTTCTACGTTTAACGTGCACTAATACAACTGTCATGTGAAAATTCGGAAAATTTAAGGGGTCATTTGACCTTTTAAAGACATTTAAGTGATTTTCTAGCCATTTAATGACCGTAATTCAAATTTGAACTACATCTACATGCAACGGCTAGCAATAACGGTTTGAAAAAAATCATATTTGTGTACTTGTGTGCGAGTTAATTCCATGTGCAGTAAATTAGAAGGATTTTTCAAACATATTGGTCTCACGGCATGGACACATGCATGGAGTGCCATGGCGTTTTAATTCCAAAAAATTAAAAAATGACCAGACAAACATGAAACCTTGCTTGATGTAATGTCATTCCACCAAGATGATGTGGTAAAAAATTGGCCTGTTTGACGAAAGTTTGGACACACACTTCTCACAAACCGGAGCAACTCACTAGAAGGCTTGTGGTTCCGAGAGGGAACAATGCATGTTTGATGACGAACGGGAGATAGCTTCCTCTTACGGCCTTCAATTTTTTTTCTACGTTTAACGTGCACTAAAACAACTGTCATGTGAAAAATTGGCCTATTTGACGAAAGTTTGGACACAGATCCCTCACAAACCGGAGCAACTCACTAGAAGGCTCATGGTTCCGAGAGGGAACAATGCATGTTTGATGACGAACGGGAGATAGCTTCCTCTTACGACCTTCAATTTTTTTTTCTATATTTAACGTACACTAATAAAAATTTCATGTGAAAAATTGGAAAATTTCAGGGGTCATTTGACCTTTTAAAGACATTTAAGTGATTTTCTAGCCATTTAATGACCGTAATTCAAACTTGAACTACATGTACATGCAACAGCTAACCATAACGGTTTGAAAAATCATATTTGTGTACTTGTGTGCGAGTTAATTCCATGTGCAGTAAATTAGAAGGAATTTTCAAACATATTGGTCTCACGGCATGGACACATGCATGGAGTGCCATGGCATTTTAATTCCAAAAAATTAAAAAATGATCAGAAAAACATGAAACCTTGCTTGATGTAATGTCATGCCACCAAGATGATGTGGTAAAAAAATTGGCCTGTTTGACGAAAGTTTGGACACACACCCCTCACAAACTGGAGCAACTCACTAGAAGGCTCGTGGTTCCGAGAGGGAACAATGCATGTTTGATGACGAACGAGAGATAGCTTCCTCTTAAGGCCTTCAATTTTTTTTCTACGTTTAACGTGCACTAATACAACTGTCATGTGAAAATTCGGAAAATTTAAGGGGTCATTTGACCTTTTAAAGACATTTAAGTGATTTTCTAGCCATTTAATGACCGTAATTCAAATTTGAACTACATCTACATGCAACGGCTAGCAATAACGGTTTGAAAAAAAATCATATTTGTGTACTTGTGTGCGAGTTAATTCCATGTGCAGTAAATTAGAAGGATTTTTCAAACATATTGGTCTCACGGCATGGACACATGCATGGAGTGCCATGGCGTTTTAATTCCAAAAAATTAAAAAATGACCAGACAAACATGAAACCTTGCTTGATGTAATGTCATGCCACCAAGATGATGTGGTAAAAAATTGGCCTGTTTGACGAAAGTTTGGACACACACTTCTCACAAACCGGAGCAACTCACTAGAAGGCTCGTGGTTCCGAGAGGGAACAATGCATGTTTGATGACGAACGGGAGATAGCTTCCTCTTACGGCCTTCAATTTTTTTTCTACGTTTAACGTGCACTAAAACAACTGTCATGTGAAAAATTGGCCTATTTGACGAAAGTTTGGACACAGATCCCTCACAAACCGGAGCAACTCACTAGAAGGCTCATGGTTCCGAGAGGGAACAATGCATGTTTGATGACGAACGGGAGATAGCTTCCTCTTACGACCTTCAATTTTTTTTTCTATGTTTAACGTACACTAATAAAAATTTCATGTGAAAAATTGGAAAATTTCAGGGGTCATTTGACCTTTTAAGGACATTTAAGTGATTTTCTAGCCATTTAATGACCGTAATTCAAACTTGAACTACATGTACATGCAACAGCTAACCATAACGGTTTGAAAAATCATATTTGTGTACTTGTGTGCGAGTTAATTCCATGTGCAGTAAATTAGAAGGAATTTTCAAACATATTGGTCTCACGGCATGGACACATGCATGGAGTGCCATGGCATTTTAATTCCAAAAAATTAAAAAATGATCAGAAAAACATGAAACCTTGCTTGATGTAATGTCATGCCACCAAGATGATGTGGTAAAAAAATTGGCCTGTTTGACGAAAGTTTGGACACACACCCCTCACAAACTGGAGCAACTCACTAGAAGGCTCGTGGTTCCGAGAGGGAACAATGCATGTTTGATGACGAACGGGAGATAGCTTCCTCTTAAGGCCTTCAATTTTTTTTCTACGTTTAACGTGCACTAATACAACTGTCATGTGAAAATTCGGAAAATTTAAGGGGTCATTTGACCTTTTAAAGACATTTAAGTGATTTTCTAGCCATTTAATGGCCGTAATTCAAATTTGAACTACATCTACAAGCAACAGCTAACCATAACGGTTTGAAAAATCATATTTGTGTACTTGTGTGCGAGTTAATTCCATGTGCAGTAAATTAGAAGGAATTTTCAAACATATTGGTCTCACGGCATGGACACATGCATGGAGTGCCATTGCATTTTAATTCCAAAAAATTAAAAAATGATCAGAAAAACATGAAACCTTGCTTGATTTAATGTCATGCCACCAAGATGTTGTGGTAAAAAAATTGGCCTGTTTGACGAAAGTTTGGACACACACCCCTCACAAACCGGAGCTACTCACTAGAAGGCTCGTGGTTCCGAGAGGGAACAATGCATGTTTGATGACAAACGGGAGATAGCTTCCTCTTACGGCCTTCAAATTTTTCCCTACATTTAACGTGCACTAATACAGCAGTCATGTGAAAATTTGGAAAATCTCAGGGGTCATTTAACCTTTTAAAGACATTTAAGTGATTTTCTAGCCATTTAATGACCGTAATTCAAATTTGAACTACATCTACATGCAATGGCTAACCATAACGGTTTGAAAAATCATATTTGTGTACTTGTGTGTGAGTTAATTCCATGTGCAGTAAATTAGAAGGAATTTTCAAACATATTGGTCTCACGGCATGGACACATGCATGGAGTGCCATGGCATTTTAATTCCAAAAAATTTAAAATTGATCAGAAAAATTTGAAACCTTGCTTGATGTAATGTCATGCCACCAAGATGATGTGGTAAAAAAATTGGCCTGTTTGACGAAAGTTTGGACACACACTTCTCACAAACCGGAGCAACTCACTAGAAGGCTCGTGGTTCCGAGAGGGAACAATGCATGTTTGATGACGAACGGGAGATAGCTTCCTCTTACGGCCTTCAAATTTTTTTCTACGTTTAACGTGCACTAATACAACTATCATGTGAAAATTTGGAAAATTTCAGGGGTCATTTGTCCTTTTAAAGTCATTTAAGTGATTTTCTAGCCATTTAATGACCGTAATTCAAATTTGAACTACATCTACATGCAACGGCTAACGATAACGGTTTGAAAAATCATATTTGTGTACTTGCGTGCGAGTTAATTCCATGTGCAGTAAATTAGAAGGAATTTTCAAACATATTGTTCTCACGACATGGAAACATGCATGGAGTGCCATGGCATTTTAATTCCAAAAAATTAAAAAATGATCAAAAAAACATGAAACCTTGCTTGATGTAATGTCATGCCACCAAGATGATGTGGTAAAAAAATTGGCCTGTTCGAGGAAAGTTTGGACACACACCCCTCACAAACTGGAGCGACTCACTGGAAGGCTCATGGTTCCGAGAGGGAACAATGCATGTTTGATGACGAACGGGAGAAAGCTTCCTCTTACGGCCTTCAAATTTTTTTCTATGTTTAACGTGCACTAATACAACTGTCATGTGAAAATTTGGAAAATTTCAGGTGTCATTTGACCTTTTAAAGACATTTAATGATTTTCTAGCCATTTAATGACCGTAATTCAAATATGAACTACATCTACATGCAACGACTAACCATAACGATTTGAAAAATCATATTTGTGTACTTGTGTGTGAGTTAATTTCATGTGCAGTAAATTAGAAGGAATTTTCAAACATATTGGTCTCATGGCATGGACACATGCATGGAGGGCAATGGCATTTTAATTCCAAAAAATTAAAAAATGATCAGAAAAATATGAAACCTTGCTTGATGTAATATCATGCCACCAAGATGATGTGGTAAAAAAATTGGCCCGTTTGACGAAAGTTTGGACACACACCCCTCACAAACCGGAGCAACTCACTAGAAGGCTCGTGGTTACGAGAGGGAACAATGCATGTTTGATGACGAACGGGATATAGCTTCCTCTTACGACCTTCAAATTTTTTTCAACGTTTAACGTACACTAATAAAACTGTCATGTGAAAAATTGGAAAATTTCAGGGGTTATTTGACCTTTTAAAGACATATAAGTGATTTTCTAGACATTTAATGACCGTAATTAAAACTTGAACTACATGTACATGCAACAGCTAACCATAACGGTTTGAAAAATCATATTTGTGTACTTGTGTGCGAGTTAATTCCATGTGCAGTAAATTAGAAGGAATTTTAAAACATATTGGTCTCACGGCATGGACACATGCATGGAGTGCCATGGCATTTTAATTCCAAAAAATTAAAAAATGATCAGAAAAACATGAAACTTTGCTTGATGTAATATCATGCCACCAAGATGATGTAGTAAAAAAATTGGCCTGTTTTACAAAAGTTTGGACACACACCCCTCACAAACCGGAGCAGCTCACTAAAAGGCTCGTGGTTCCGAGAGGGAACAATGCATGTTTGATAATGAACGGGAGATAGCTTCCGCTAACGGCCTTCAAATTTTTTCCTACATTTAACATGCACTAATACAACTGTCATCTGAAAATTTGGAAAATTTCAGGGGTCATTTGACCTTTTAAAGACATTTAAGTGATTTTCTAGCCATTCAATGGCCGTAATTCAAATTTGAACTACATCTACAAGCAACGGCTAACCATAACGGTTTGAAAAATCATATTTGTGTACCTGTGTGGGAGTTAATTCCATGTGCAGTAAATTAGAAGGAATTTTCAAACATATTGGTCTCACGGCATGGACACATGCATGGAGTGCCATTGCATTTTAATTCCAAAAAATTAAAAAATGATCAGAAAAACAAGAAACCTTGCTTGATTTAATGTCATGCCGCCAAGATGTTGTTGTAAAAAAATTGGCCTGTTTGACGAAAGTTTGGACACACACCCCTCACAAACCGGAGCAACTCACTAGAAGGCTCGTGGTTCCGAGAGGGAACAATGCATTTTTGATGACGAACGGGAGATAGCTTCCTCTTACGGCCTTCAAATTTTTTCCTACGTTTAACGTGCACTAATACAATAGACATGTGAAATTTTTGAAAATCTCAGGGGTCATTTTACCTTTTAAAGACATTTAAGTGATTTTCTAGCCATTTATTGACCGTAATTAAAATTTGAACTACATCAACATGCAACGGCTAACCATAACGGTTTGAAAAATCATATTTGTGTACTTGTGTGCGAGTTAATTCCATGTGCAGTATATTAGAAGGAATTTTTAAACATATTGGTCTCACGGCATGGACACATGCATGGAGTGCCATGGCAATTTAATTCCAAAAAATTTAAAATTGATCAGAAAAACATGAAACCTTGCTTGATGTAATGTCATGCCACCAAGATGATGTGGTAAAAAAATTGGCCTGTTTGACGAAAGTTTGGACACACACTTCTCACAAACCGGAGCAACTCACTAGAAGGCTCGTGGTTCCGAGAGGGAAAATGCATGTTTGATGACGAACGGGAGATAGCTTCCTCTTACGGCCTTCAAATTGTTTTCTACGTTTAACGTGCACTAATACAACTGTCATGTGAAAATTTGGAAAATTTCAGGGGTCATTTGACCTTTTAAAGTCATTTAAGTGATTTTCTAGCCATATAATGACCGTAATTCAAATTTGAACTACATCTACATGCAACGGCTAACCATAACGGTTTGAAAAATCATATTTGTGTACTTGTGTGCGAGTTAATTCCATGTGCAGTAAATTAGAAGGAATTTTCAAATATATTGGTCTCACGGCATGGACACATGCATGGAGTGCCAAGGCATTCTAATTCTAAAAAATTAAAAAATGATCAGAAAAACATGAAACCTTGCTTGATGTAATGTCATGCCACCAAGATGATGTGGTAAAAAAATTGGCCTGTTTGACGAAAGTTTGGACACACACCCCTCACAAACTGGAGCAACTCACTAGAAGGCTCGTGGTTCCGAGAGGGAACAATGCATGTTTGATGACGAACGGGAGATAGCTTCCTCTTAAGGCCTTCAATTTTTTTTCTACGTTTAACGTGCACTAATACAACTGTCATGTGAAAATTCGGAAAATTTAAGGGGTCATTTGACCTTTTAAAGACATTTAAGTGATTTTCTAGCCATTTAATGACCATAATTCAAATTTGAACTACATCTACATGCAACGGCTAGCAATAACGGTTTGAAAAAAATCATATTTGTGTACTTGTGTGCGAGTTAATTCCATGTGCAGTAAATTAGAAGGAATTTTCAAACATATTGGTCTCACGGCATGGACACATGCATGGAGTGCCATGGCGTTTTAATTCCAAAAAATTAAAAAATGACCAGACAAACATGAAACCTTGCTTGATGTAATGTCATGCCACCAAGATGATGTGGTAAAAAATTGGCCTGTTTGACGAAAGTTTGGACACACACTTCTCACAAACCGGAGCAACTCACTAGAAGGCTCGTGGTTCCGAGAGGGAACAATGCATGTTTGATGACGAACGGGAGATAGCTTCCTCTTACGGCCTTCAAATTTTTTTTCTACGTTTAACGTGCACTAATACAACTGTCATGTGAAAATTTGGAAAATTTCAGGGGTCATTTGAACTTTTAAAGACATTTCAGTGATTTTCTAGCCATTTAATGACCGTAATTCAAATTTGAACTACATCCACATGCAACGGCTAACCATAACAGTTTGAAAAATCATATTTTTGTGTACTTGTGTGCGAGTTAAAAAATCATCAGACGATGTAAATATCTGGTGTTCAAAAAAGAAAATGTAAAGATCTGGCAAGACAACCGGTCCCCACACGATTGGCCCTCTATTTCACACCTCGAGGTTTGGAAGGTGAGTGGCGGGTGTTATTAATCAGACACGGTTCTGTATTGGAAACCGTCAGCTATTATGTTCACACACGGATTTTGCTGTGGGAATCGTGTGTAATTCAAACTAAAGTTCTCGTAAATTCCGGCGACCGGCGTGTGTACTGTTCCCGTCGATCTAGATTTCGGCCGCCAATAAATACTACCTTGCTCACGTCGTCCCGCCTGCATTCTCATCTACATCCTCCCCTCGCTCGCCCTCTCTCTTTCTCTCAAATCTCTGCCATGGCGCCGCCGGTCTGCCCACGCGCCGACGAGGAGTCGCCGCCCCCCGAGGACGCTCACTCGAAGAGCAGCGACAAGGATCCCTACGCGCCGCCGGACGAGGTTGCGCCGGATCCCCCAACTTAGGATTTGTTTTGGGGCCAGTACAATCTTTGTCTGTGGAAGTCGCTGCCGCCGGCTGAGAAAGCCAGGCAAGTGGCGTTCAAGAAGGAGATGGCGGAGGAGGAAGCCAGGTATCAGGCGGCCTGTGAAGCCCGTGATGCTGCTTGGAAAAAGGAGGCGGTGGAGCTTCGGGGGCGGGCGCGTCGTCGTGCGGAGGAGGTGTACAAAGACGGGTACTTCGCGAGGAAGGTCAAAGGCGCTAGGCGCCTCATCGCTGCGTGGAGGTGGGCCGATAAGCTCCAGCGTGCCACCGACGAGGAGCTCCGGTGGCCGCCCAACGAAATGGCAAGATCGTTCGCGCTCGTCCGCCAGCAAGAGGCAGATCGGTACTGCCTCCACGCTGGGAAGACGCCACGCACCAGGGAGCTGCTGGCGAGGGGCTGCCGGAATACTGACCCCAGGAGGGATTATTAGTTTTAGTATTGTTCGTTTTCAATTTTATGCATTGTACCTAGTAGTTAAGTATCATCACTTATATGTGATGATATTATATATATTCTGTGATGAACTAATGAACAATTAATATATATATATATATATATATATATTATGAATTCCATTTTCTATCTATTTTTGTATACTAATTTGAATCTAGCTGTTATCATCCACATATACAGAATGGAAAGCGTATACACACACATTGAAATAGAACATATAAGAACGGAAAACAGAGTACACACATTGAAATAGAGCAATAAACAGAGCAATACTATGATTGCTGTGAATATATAGCTATCCACGTCGAAACGACTCAACAAAATAAAACGCATCCATGAGACCATGACCAGCAGCCCTTGCCTACGTTAGCTCTTGGCTCTGCCTGAACTCGTGCAGGCGTTCGTCCAAGCGGTTGACACGCTCACGGTACATCTGGAGTGTGATCTCGAGCTCCAAGTTGGCTATTTCATCGAAGATCACCAGCTCGAGGATGCGACGACCATGTTCCTCTACTGCGCCCAGGTGGACACCTGGGCCAAAGAGGCAGTCGAGCCTACCGACCAGCGCGTTTGCATCGAGCGGGCCGCGGACAAGGCGAACGGCGCGGCGGGCGTCCGGTGCAAGTACGGCGCGGCCGGCCTCTGGTGCAAGTACGGCGCAGAGGGCCTCTGCCCACTCCTGGCGTGGAATGGGGGTATTGACGGGACATGTACCCAGCTGCGAAGCCCTGTCGACGGCAAGCAAGCGCCGATGGATCTGCTCTTATTGTGCGGCGTGCCGCGCCTCTCGCTCTGCGGCGCTCCAACGGTCTCGCCGTGCGGCGAGCTGCAACCTATCGGCGCAGACGCGCCTAGCTTGCTCTGCGGCGCGTCATCGATCATGTTGTGTGGCGAGCTGCAGCCTCTCGGTGCTGACATGCCTATCTTGATCCGCGGCGCTGAAGCGCCATGCGCCAAGGGTCTGCTCAACCCTGGCGATGACGTGCATCATGGCGTCGTCCATCGCGTTGCCGGGGAGCGCCTCGGCCTCGACGGGCCGTGGCGCCTTCTCGTTTTCCTCGTCGACGAGGTTGATGGCAAAGGAGGCGCTTTGGTGGGTTGGCATGCTTGGAAAAGGTGGATGTGCTACAGGCTGCGCTTGTTGCCTTCGTGCGTCGCGCGCCACCTAGGTTTATGCGCAATATCGCTGGGTGGCGGGAAACAGGTGAGGAAATGGTGGGAAACGGTGGCGTGTTCATAAAACGCCATCAATTAATGAAAACTTAGCATATAAGGAACATCGAGCTAGCACAAGAAGTAGATGATGATCAGATGAACACGGACCACACTAGGGAACCCGTCGATAATGAATTCATCAATCGCAAATGGTTGTATACTAGCAAGCGTTTTCCCACAACACACACGGCTTATTCCATCACAAACAGGTCGGATGGATCAACTGTATGCCACATATCGCACATTGTCAAAAAGTAATGCGGTAGACCTTCTTTAACATGTGTTAAAAAAAACAAGGACCTCGAGGTTAATTTAACTGATGGGATGGATCTTAGAGGTCATTTAATTTGACCCTTATGACCCATCCCATAAGTTAATTTTACATCAAGACAACTTCCCATCCATTCACCCATCTGATGGCTGCTCCAGCCTGAGCACACTTAACTTGAGAGTTCTCTTAGATGAGCTATTGCTGGAACAGCTAGTCCTTGCTGATATAGGATGCCTCTTCGCATCCTTATGGCGTACCCGGATGACCGCCCGTCGCCCAATGGCCAATAGATGTTGTGTAGACAGAGCATATCACATACGTCTTATTAGAAGCAATCGTCTGTGTTATTATCTGTCTTCGCACACATTTCTGATTACAGACCTGTTTGTCGCGTATCACACACATCTTGTTATATTGAACCGTTTCTGTTATCTTGGCTTAACGCAAACAGTTCATCCGAGTCAACTGTATGCCCTCTATTACACACACCTTCATCTAGCTGACCGTTTCTTTTGTTCCGCCTAATCACAAACAGTTCATCCGAGTGAACCGTATGCCGTATATCACACACGCCTTCATATGCCTGTCCGTTTCTTTTGTTCTACCTCATCGCAAACAGTTAACTGAACTAAACCGTATGCCCGGCATCGCACACGGAACTAAAATCTGGAACGTGTTTGATGTATCCTTCATCGCAAACGTTTTGCATCTTTTTTTGCGGTTATTTTACATCACCGTTTGCAATTAATGCATCGCACACAGTTTCGTCGAAGGGTCTCTGATCGTAGTGTCGCGTTAGCAGCATCCCGCAGTAGTGGTTCGAGCTCCTACGATCGAAACAGGGTGCTGTTGATTGGGAGGGGTGTGGCGTACCGCAAAACAGAGGAAACGGACTTGTGTTGGAGCGCCTACGGTCGAAACGGGGTCCTGTTCATCGGGAGGGGTGTGGCGTATGGCAAAACGGGACTCCACGGGCTACTGTTCATCCACCGTCTACTGTCTCGCTCCAGCCTCCACGGCTACTGTTCCTCCACCATCGACTTCCTCCAGCCTCCACCTGCTACTGTTCATCCACCGTCGACTTCCTCCTGCTTCCACCAGCTACTGTTCATCCACGGGGGTCGCCTCCACCGGCTACTGTTCAACCAGCCCTCCACGGGGTCCTGTTCATCCACCCTCCACCGGCTACTGTTCAACCAGCCCTCCACGGGGTCCTGTTCATCCACCCCAACCGGCTCGGGTGTGGTGGCCTCCTCGATCGGGGTCCTGTTCATCCAACCCCCACCAGGAACTTTTCATCCAACCCCCAACAACGGTCACTATTCATCAAGAGGCAGCAGGTTCGATCGATTTCAGTTAGCAGCAGTAGCGAAGGAATCGCTCGATCGGGTTCAGTTAACAGCCAAGGGATCGACCGATCGCTCGGGTTCAGTAACGCGCGTAGCTAGTGCAATCGCTCGGGTTCAGAAAGCGAACGCCTCGCTCGGGTTCAGTTAGAGCCCAATGCCTCACACACACGCGCGTACGTGTATGAGAGAAACGTGCAAACCTCCATGCATCGCTCGGCCCCGACCACCCACCGTAACCGGGAACTCCCCGATATTTTCGTCGCCCTCGCTTCTACCACCATTTTTTCCGTCATGGACAACCCAAAGAATGTCATGCAGGTGCGTCCCCGGCACGCCCAGGACGAAAAGCCCATTTTCTGTCATAATTTTTTTGTCTTAGAAGTAGGAGCCCACCACATCTATGATGATACGTGCTTTTGTCACAATTATCGTCATAGAAGTGTCATAAGCATGACAGAAAAAAAATCATTCAGCCCAAAATGTCACGGATGTGTCTTTTTTTGTAGTTATCATATTCGTCAATTAGGAAGAGAGGTGGAGACAATGCGTGCGAGACATGCTTAAAGATAATGTGCATGCGGGAGACACGTAGGCAGGTCTATGTATAGAGAAAGGTTTGATGGGGATTGTGTGTGCATATGTGTGTGAGAGGAAGAGTGCCTATGATAAAGGTTAGTGAAAACAGTCGTAAATGGTTGCGAGAGGGAGGGAGGGTGATATCGAGCGCATGTGTGCGAGAAAGACACCTCGGGAGAGAGTGTGTGAGCATGTGTGAGAGACCACCAAAGGATATACACCGTGTGCACGCATGTGTGAGAGAGAAAGTCAGCGCGTGTGTGAGGAGGGGCCTATGGAGAGTGAAACTACACGTAAAAGACTGATGTACACATTGATTAAAAATATAAATTGTATCCAAATATTAGGATGGGATCATGATATTTGCAATTCGCACAAGCAACAGTCATTGATCCATCAGACATCTATATTCTATCGAATTTGAGCATGACTATGTTATTATTCGACATAATTGATCCACAGAGTCAGTATTTTGAACTCCAGACAATGCATCGCTTTAGCAATTCGAATATAAACATGAGTATAGTTCATGTTGTGTGTGTAAAGCACATTATACATACAAAAGTTACACAATGAACATTATAAATAGCTACCTAGGAACTAGCATACTTTTGAATTCAACTTAAGGTGGTTTAAAAAAATTTGAATTCAACATGAAGTCCATTCAATTATTTGAATTTGAGATCATGGCATTTGTAAATCATACCTAAATTATGGGGGCACCAATCTTTGCTCTGCTTTAGTACATAATAGCATATATAGTCGTGTACAAAATAGATTCAAATTTACCTCCTCCATTCCAAAATAATCGTAGTTATAGGATTTTCAAGTGTCAAAATTTCAAAAACAAGCCCATAATTTAATGAGGTTTTCAAACATACAAGGTCAACTTCAACGTTGTCTATTTAGGTCAATCCTCAAAGTTCAAGAGTACTCTAAACGTGAATGCTTCTGTTTCAAAATTTTGAACGAAGCGCCAAAAGAGCCTCTACTCACCCGAAACCGCGTGAGACCAATGTTTGGTAGAAGGAAGTTACTTTTCTAACTCCAACCCGTGAAACCTACCGGCCCGATGTCCAAAGTTCTAAACCAGCGTAGGTTTGTAACTTCATCTAGACGCCACACAACCGCCTCCGAAAAAGATTCATACACCGTGGCCGCCTAAACATAGATGTGCTCGGCCGAAATCGCTCCCGCCCACTATTTGGGACACCTGGGATTACCGTCCTACCCTCGACCCGCAGTAGGTCTGAAATTTAAGAAGGGGGCAAAGTTTGTACTTTCCCCAAATTTCAAACAAGCGCGTCCCATCTATTCAAAAAAAAAAACAAGCGCGTCCAAGACCAAAACATGGTTCCCCCTTAGCTCCCCCCGCCCCCTCGTCCGATTCCCCATTCATACTCCGTGCGCGCCAAAACTACCTCTCCACTAGCCGTGAAACCCGGCGTCCTCCGTCCGCCACCCCATCCCACCCATCAACCGCCGCCCTCCTCCATCACGCCGGAGCCGATACCCAAACATCGTCGTCCACCGCAACCGCAACGCCCTCCACGACTAGTAGTTGAAGCCGAGGCCAAGCTGCCTCCAGGACGCCGACGTGCGCCGTACCCGAGCCAGTTCAGCCACGCCGTCCTGCGCCTCACCGCTGCCGCTCCAACGTTGCCATCGTCCACCGCACCGGTGCTATTCTCGCTACGCCGTCCTTCGCCGCCTCGGATCTGCTTCCCCTTCGCCAACAGACGGCCACCGCAACACAGTCAACAATTTGGCCATGGGTTCCTCCAAGGCTCCACCCTCCTCCAAAACATCGGTTCCCCCAGTAAAAAGAAGAACGTCGCCGCGAAATAAGGAGGACACAGCACTAGCAACCGGAACTGGTACTCCTCTTCCCTTATTTGTGCAAATCTTACGTGTCTGCTTGCACGGTATTCATCCTATAGAAGACACTAGTTGACCGCTTCTTCCTACACCTTATTCCTGATACTAGATGTTCCTAGTAACTCGCGATGCACAAGGTTTCTCCTCATATACTATTTCACCTTACCTAGAGGTTCGTCGCCCCCCTGGATTTCAATTCCTGGTTAGTTGATCCCCAATTAAAGGAAGCATTCCCCGGCATAACAGGCGCTAGTCCGCCTA
The DNA here is from genome assembly GCA_011799875.1 of Thinopyrum elongatum. Lineage (NCBI taxonomy): Eukaryota > Viridiplantae > Streptophyta > Magnoliopsida > Poales > Poaceae > Thinopyrum > Thinopyrum elongatum. The sequence continues at coordinate 406,013,982 of CM022298.1, read as the reverse complement.
TTACACTGGGGAAGCAGCGCCTCGGTGTTTATCTTAGGGGTGTGTGAGGCCTAGGAGATGCTGGCGCCCGATCTGGAGGTCGGCCAGGCTTAAAGGGATGGCCGGGGGGCGCTGCCAAGCACGGCGGTGGTGTGAGATTGAGGGAAGGGCGGGGCGGCGGAGGCAGGGGTCTGGGCCGGTGGTCGCTGGCGGTTCGAGAAAGATCGCCAACAGTGACTAGCGGGAGGTAGACAAAGGCCATCTGACCGTTCCTTGTAGATCGGACGGTTCATAAAAAAATTGACTGACCTATTTATTTCCAGCCGGCTGTTATTTTGATAGGACCACATTTGGTGGTGTGCTGGAGGAGTACCTGCATTTCCCAGCCATCCCTGTGCTCATATATTACAAAATCATACGGAGTAGAATCTAATTTTGTTTGCCATGCAATGTTGTAGAGCTATCATATGTCTCCTGTCATTTATTTTTCAGCCACCTACTATCTGCTACTTTTACAGTGCACTAGTTCTGCACACACTTCACCCATACTCTCACTATTGTTTTTTATGCATGGGTATTTCAGCCTCTGCCAAACGGTTGATAGAAGCACGAAATAAAAGAGAGAAGTCGCTCCAGCTTTCTTCGTGCATAGGCAAGACACATTTCAGCACTTTAAAGGGTGCATTGTAAGCAAATGGAGACGGTAAACGTAGCGCTGGAGTTGATGATCTCGCTCGCCATGAACCACCATCCCAGGTGCTTCCTTTAACTTCGCGGTGTCATATGTGGTTGCATGTTGCATATGGTGTCTAGCTTGTATTCGAAAGGCCGAAGTCGGTCTTTATTAAGATAAGGAAAGATATTTTTACATGAACTACCATCCCGGGAGCACCAGAAGCCAAATAGCTAGTCAGGGCACTGGCCGAGCCAGTGACAAGCCCAGCACAGACAGGCAGCACCTGCAAGCCAACTAATAAGCCATGATGGTGGTGAAGCAGCGCGCCTTCCACCAGGCTTTCAGGTCCTCGATGATCATGCACACCACTCCAGCCGGGTGTCTAGCTTGTATTGCTTCCAATTTGGTTAAATTGCATCTGCTTAGCTTACACATTATACCTTAGAATATGACATGCCTTCCTATTTTTGGTACATACTACTATATCTGTCTATTAACCATGTTCTTACATCAAACTAATGTTCTTGTGTATCCCTCATCAATCACATATGATGAGATAGTCAGGCTCGTGGACTGCTGTAAGAAAAGATCCTCTTTTAAAGAATGCAGTGTCAGCCTCCCCACATGATTCTCAAGAAACAACAATGCTAGATGAAGATAGTCAACGTAGCTCTATAGTTGATGACCGCATTTCCCCTACACCACCATCGCAGGTGCTTGCTCTAACTTCGTAGCATGATATGTGGTTGCATGTTGCATATAGTGTCTAGATTGTAATTCTTCCAATCTGGTTAAATTGCATGTGCTATTCTGCTTACTTTATACATTATACCAGTTAATGTGACATGCCTTCCTGTTTTTGGTACATAGTACATCTGTCTATTAAGCATATCCTTACATAAAACTACTGTTTTTTTGTATCCCGCATCAATCAATTATTATGAGACACCTTTAGTATATGCAGAGTGATATTGGTTGCATCTTTCATATGATTTATAGCATGCACTGCTTCTAATTTGTTGAAATGCCATTCATGATGGGACGCTTTTAACTTGGCAGAGTCATATTGGTTACATCTTTCATGTGGTGTCTAGCTTGCATTGCTTCTAATTTGTTGAAATGGCTTCTACTTAGTTTACACAAATAGTTGTGAATATGCCATGTTGTCTATTTTTCGTACATATTCCATCCTCGTATCATGTGTTTGCCTTACATCAAAGTAGTGATTGTCAGTATCATGCATGAATGAGTGCTGAAGAGTGAATTTTTATTGCTTTTTCTTGTCGGTTTTACTTGACAATGCAAAATCAATAAAGCGGAAGGAAACTAGCAAGGCACTGGATAAAGGTGCTCCTTCCAAACAACTGAAATGGAGGGCCTCTACAGATTCTACTCCGCCATCCCCCCAAGAAGATTTGCAACACAACACATGCATAGACACTCAATGTAGCTGTGTTGACGATGAGCATGTCTCCCCTAGTCCACCATCATAGGTGCTCCCTCTAACTTGGCACTCTTATATGTGGTTGCATGTTGTGTATGATGTCTAGCTTGTATTGCTTCTAATTTTGTTGAATTCCATCTGATTACTTTACACATTATACTTGTGAATAAGACACGTGTTCTTGTTTCTAGAACATACACTATCTGCCTATCACACCATGTTCTTACATCAAAGTACTACTACTGTGTAACCTGCAACAATCACTTATCATAAGACACGTTTAACTTGGGAGTGTGATATAGGTTACATCTTGCATTCTTTTCTAGCTTGTACTACTTCTAATTTGTTGAAATGGCACTTATGACGAGACAGTTTTAACTTGGTAGAGTGATATTCGTTGCATCTTTCATATGGTGTCTAGCTTTCATGGCTTCTAAATTGTTGAAATGCCTTCTGCTTAGTTTACATATCATAGCTGTGAATATGCAATGCTGTCCTTTTTTCTTACACATTCAATCGTCCTATCATGCGGTCGCCTTACATTGAAGTAGTGCTCGTCAGCATCCTGCACCAATGAGTTCTGAAAAGCGAATATTTATTCATTTTTCTTGTGGGTTTGACTTGACAAGGCAATAAAATTAAGTAAGAGGAAGGAAAAAAATTAAGGCAGGGACTGATGGCGGTCTTCTGGCGAAACAGGCATCCCAGGTGCTTTCTCTAGCTTGGCAATGTGATATTCTCTTGCATGTTGCATATAGTGTCTAACTTGTATTTCTTGTAATCTGATTAAATTACTTCTACTTAGTTTACACAAATAGTTGTGAATATGCCATGCCGTCCTGTTTTTCGTACATATTCCATCCTCGTATCATGTGTTTGCCTTACATAAGGTAGTGATTGTTAGTATCATGCATGAATGAGTTCTGAAGAGTGAATTTTATTGCTTTTTCTTGTCAGTTTTACTTGACAATGCAAAATCAATAAAGCAGAAGGAAATTAGCAAGGCAGTGGATAAAGGTGCTCCTTCCAAACAACTGAAACGGAGGGCCTCTACAGATTCTACTCCGCCATCCCCCCAAGAAGATTTGCAACACAACAGATGCATAGACACTCAACGTAGCTATTTTGATGATGAGCACGTCTCCCCTAGTCCACCATCACGGGTGCTCCCTCTAACTTGGAACTGTTATTTGTGGTTGCATGTTATGTATAATGTCTAGCTTGTATTTCTTCTAATTTTGTTGAATTCCATCTGCTTACTTTACACATTATACTTGTGAATAAGACAGGTGTTCCTGTTTCTAGAACATACAATATTTGTCTATCACACCATGTTCTTACATCAAAGTACTACTGTTGTGTAACCTGCAACAATCACTTATTATAAGACATGTTTAACTTGGGAGTGCGATATAGGTTACATCTCACATTCTTTTCTATCTTGTACTACTTCTAATTTTTTGGAAATGGCACTTATGACGAGACAGTTTTAACTTGGTAGAGTAATATTCGTTGCATCTTTCATATAATGTCTAGCTTGTATTTCTTCTAATTTTGCTGAATTCCATCTGCTTACACTACACATTATACTTGTGAATAAGACATGCGTTTCTGTTTCTAGAACATACAATATCTGTCTATCACACCATGTTCTTACATCAAAGTACTACTGTTGTGTAATCTGCAACAATCACTTTTCACAAGACACGTTTAACTTGGGAGTATGATATAGTTTACATCTCGCATTATTTTCTAGCTTGTACTACTAATTTGTTGAAATGGCACTAATGACGAGATAGTTTTAACTTGGTAGAGTGATATTCGTTGCGTCTTACATATGGTGTCTAGCTTTCATTGCTTCTAATTTGATAAAATGCCTTCTGCTTAGTTTACACATCATAGCTGTGAATACGCAATGGCACTAATGATGAGAGACCTTTAACTTGGTAGTGTGATGTTGTTTGCATCTTGCATATGATTTATTTCTTGTACTACTTCACATTTGTTTAAAAGCCAGTTAATACGAGACACTGTTAACTTGGCAGAGCGATATTTGTAGCATCTTTCATATGGTGTCTACCTTCCATTGCATTGCTTCTAATTTATTGAAATGCCTTCTGCTTAGTTTACACATCATAGTTCTAATTATCTCATGCCGTCCTGTTTTTCGTACATATTACATCCTCCTATCATGCGGTTGTCTAACATCAAAGTTCAGTTCGTCTGTATCATGCATCAATTTGTTCTGAAGAACTAAATTTTTATTCCTTTTTCTTCGTATGCTTGACTTGACATGGCATAGAGAAAGAGGAAGGAACACAGAATGGCAGGGGATGGTGTTAGTACTCAGGACGCATGAAAACAGAAGCGGAAGAATTATGCAGATTCTGTTGGTACTGATGGTGCAATAGAAGGTCAAAGTCCACCGAAAAATTGTACAAACACGGTATCCCTTGCTACACTAGCTGCAAAACAATCCAAACAGAAACTAAGAGCTGCCACCAAACAAGCAACGACAACGCTAGTTGTTGCAACACCTTCCACAGTACCAACAGCTGCACGAGTTACTCGTTTGTCAACTCGGCTAGCGGCAAGTTCCCAAGCTCCCTTGCCAACTGCCACTACTTCCGAAGCACTCTTAACACAAGACGAGTTGGCAAGATCAGATTAACCTTGTGAGCTTCAATAGCAAGAAGGTAGTTGCTGGAGTCAAGTTACAGTTGCATGCTTCTTTATATGTTGTCTCAAAGTTTGATGTACACTAACACTTCCTATGTTCATTGTTGGACTAGCACCTAGGCGCAAGAGGAAACAAACATCAGGGATAATGCTCGATAGGTTAACTAAATCTAGAGGAGGAAGAATGGAGATCCGTTTTGAGGCAGGTTTAAAAAGGCCACATGATGCTACAGAGTCAGCCAAGTTAGTATCAGAGGCAGCGGTTTCCATTAGGTGTCATGCACGTATCGTCCCAACATGGATTCATTACATGAATGACAAAGACGAAACCCAGTTCAACACCTTCCTTGACCATTTATCTGTAAGTATGGTTATGTATGGAAATTAGTAACTTCGTCTTGCTCTATCCCATACTTTCTAGGTTGCTGGTAATGAGACTCCCATAATTTTCAATAGATGAGGTTCAAGTTGGATAGCCAAGATGATGCAACCAGACAAGGATGCACCCATGTTTTCAAGTCTGCTCTATGACAGTATCGGTATAACTTGAGGAAAACTCACTTTGAAGGCAAGGCTAACAGTGAACTTGCCCAAACATCTCCAGTGGAAAATATATCGGATGAAGACTGGAGAGGCCTCGTTAAACACTAGTCTGATCCAAAGTATCAAGTACGTTATATATATGTGATCAGATCACATGTTGAACTCCTATTTACGGATGTGCCTCACAAATCTATCTTCTTGTAGGTAAAGTGTTCAAAGAACAAGGCCAACTGTACGAAAGTGAATTTCCAACAGATGACAGGATCTCGTAGCTATATTGCACACTGCGAGGCTCTTGTAATTAGCTGTTGTTTCACTCTTTTCACTGTGCCATATTATAAGATCTATATTGACTTGTTCCAAATGCAGAGGAAAGCCCGCAAGGACCAAAAAGTACGTGAACCAAATGCTGTGGAAATCTTCAAGGACTGTCACACCATCAAGACGAAGGGCATGACTACACCAGTCAAAGCCGCTGTTGTAAGTCCTTAATCCTCATGCCTTTTAACTACTACTTACTCTGATTTGTGCTTTGAATTGCACGGTTTGCAACCAATGTCTATTACTCTTTTCAATTTTATACACAATTGTCTTAGCGTATCATTGCACCTTACAAGGTTTAAAAGAGAGGAGTTATGTTCCTTTGATCCTGATCTGTAATCTAGCTCCGTGCTGGACTTGTCTACACAACGCTACAATTGCCTGTTTGTCTGTTCTCAGTTGTTTTGTGATATGAATGATGTCATACTATGCTTACCGTATTATAAACTTTGTCACTTTATCCTTAGCTGTTAATACAACGTGAAGAAATAGATAATACATTAGCCATGGTACATGGTCATATGTTTGGAGCCTTGTTTTATTATGTACTTTGCAGTAAAATACAACTAATATTTTACATGGGTTCACCAGAATAAGTTCTGTATATAGACCAAAGCTATTTTGTTTGGTTTTGCTACCTCCTTAATATCTTCTGTTCTGGTACTACTAATGTAAAAAATCAACTTTTCAGCAAGCTATGGAACAAATGGTGGAACCGCCACCTTCTAAAGGTGACGAGGCAACTATAACCGCAATGTCACCTCTTGCTGCAGTGGGTCAGTACCTGTCCACTAACAGTGCCAAAAGGACATTCCTGCGTAATACTGGGTTGGTTGTTAAGGCAATCTCATCCAAACTGCCTCATGATCAACATATGCAAGCTCAAAACAATGTTATATCTGCGCTCCAGACACAAGTCCATTCCCTAACAGAGACCATTTGTGAAACAAGGACAACCATTGTTCGATGTCGTCAAGATATGCATGGTTTTGAAACCAGACTATCAGACATTTGCTATGTTGTTCAGGAGCCTAGGAGAAATGAAGGCAAAGGTTATGGTGCACCATCAGACAGTACATCATGAAAACATAACAGTCATGTCAAATGAACCGAGCTTCTGAACTTCTGGTGGTGCATTTATCTACCGGACTGTTAACTTTTATGCCAACCTTCCTTTTGTTTTATGGTTGTAATTTTTTTTGTTGCGATACAAAATTTGCTCTTAACGTGCAGCAACCGGCTGAAGAAAACAACAAGCCATTTTTGTATAGTGTAGGGTGTTCCCTATATTTGCACTGGTGGCGAACTTTGATGCCCAGTGGATGTAATCTGTGCAATCGCCTTAATAGCCTAGTGTTAGTTTCTAGCTTATGTATTTCCCTAGTCGTCTTTTTCCTTGGTTTGCTAGTGGCCGCAACAACCATGGGCCATATACGGACCGTGGTAACCTTGAGCCTGCTACGGGCCATAGGATCCATGGGCTTCCTACGGGCCGTTGGATAAATGGGCCTCCAACGGGCTGTAGAATCAGTGGGCCTCGGGCCGTCAAATAAATGGGCCGTAAACGGGCGTAATTGGTATCGGGCCAGCATGGTAATGGGCCGTTAACAGGCTGGAAGACAGCAAAGGCTTAATTCTGTCACAGGCATAATGGGTCATTAATGGGCCAGAATACAGGACGGGCTAGAAACGGTGCAAAGGGTTAACACGCAAAAAACGAGCCGATTCTAACCACGGGCCGGATTTGGCCCATTAGGGGAATAGGCCAGTAACGGGCCGGAAGTAATCGAGGGCCGGAAAGGAGCCCAAGAATGCATGGGCCGTCAGTAGGCCGAAAGCTAACACGGGCTGGAAACGGCCCATGTGAATCATGGGTCGTTACTGGGTATAAAGAAATTTACTGTTTATTATGGGCCTAAGTCACCGCGGCCCACTAAAGGGCCCAAAGATATGAAAGGCCTTGTATGGGCCAAAAGACGTCGTGGGCCATACATGGGCCAAAAATGAAATGGGCTGGTATTATACCGGACGGCCCACATGACGTTGTTGGGCCGATTTCGGGAACGCCATAACGGGCCATGAGTTACCAGGCCGTAAAATGGGCTATATGCGAACAGACCATTAACAGGATTTTCATGCGCCGGCCCTCTAGCTTTTGACCAAGTCAAACGGGCTAGCCTTTGTAAGCTAAATGTGCCAGTGTTGGGCCATCGCATGTGTTGACATATCATAGGTGCCTATCTGACCCAATGACGAGCTGGCACATGTTTCCTCCGGCCAATGAGAATTTTACACGTGGAAAATCGCCATTGGACGTTGTTGTTAACAGGTTATCGGATCCAAAACCGGACCCAATCGCTTAACGGCGACCCGTTAAGGTGGATGCCACATGTCAGTTACCCTTGACGAAAGCACTTCCATGACTCATCATTTATCGTCATGGAAGTGAACACTTCCGTGATGATAATTTTGGTATTGTCATGGAACACTTCTACGATAGCACAGGTATGACTCTCTTGATTCTATCATAAAATCGTCATGGATGTACATGCATGACAGAAAACGTGACCTACTATGACAAACACGTATCATCACAGAAGTGTATTTTTTGTAGTGCTACTAGCTATGGACCCGTAGGTCTGTGGAGAACTACTCATGCATCATCGGAAGGCAGCAAGGATGATGTAGACGCCCTCCATGATAGATTCTCCCTCCGGCAGAGTACTGGAAAAGGCCTCCAGATGGGATCGCGGAAGAACAGAAACTTGCGGCGGCAGAAAAAGGGTTTTAGGTGGCTCTCTGGGGTTTCCCAATATTTGAGAATTTATAGAAGTGGAATTATGTCAGACGAAGCCTCATGGCTCCCACAAGGTAACAGGGCGTGGCCCCCTGGGCGCGCCCTCTTGCCTTGCAGTCTCCTCGTTCGTCGTCTGGTATTCCCCGGAAGCTTCTAGGGTCTCTCTTATCCAGAAAAAAATGGTCAAAAATTTTCGTAGCGTTTGGACTCCGTTTGGTACTAATTTTTTGGAAAACCAAAAACAAGAAGAAAACAACAAATGGCAGTAGGCACTAGGTTAATAGGTTAATTCCCAGAATGATATAGAATAACACTAAAAGGCATATAAAGTATCCAAGATTGTAATATAATAGCATGAATCAATAAAAAAAAATAGATACATCGGAGACGTATCAGCATCCCCAAGCTTAATTGTTGCTCGTCCTCAAGTAGGTAAATGATAAAAACATAATTTTTGATGTCAAATGCTACCTAACATGTGTATCATGTAATCTATTTTATGGTATGAATATTTAGGATACGAGTGATTCAAGGCAATAGTCTGTAGTTTGATATAAAGACACCAATACTCGGGCATACCAACAAACAATCATGCCTTCCAAAATAAAGAATGCTAAAGAACGCTATCCCTACAAAATCATATGGCCTTGTCATGCTTAGTCTTCCTAACATAAAGCATTAATCATGAACTACCCCGATAACAAGCCAAGCAATTGGATCATACTTGTTAACGCGCTTTAGCATTTTCAACCCCACACAATACATGAGCGCGAGCCATGGACATAGCACTATATGTGGAATAGAATGCGATGATAGAGACCAATAAGGGGAAGTCAAAAAAGGAAGAAAGTCTCGCATCGATGCGGCTAATCAATGGGCTATGGAGATGCTCATCAATTGATGTCAATATGAGGAGTAGGGATTGCCATGCAACGGATGCACTAAGATCTATAAGTGTATGAAAGCTCAATAGAAACTAAGTGGGTGTGCATCCAACTTGCTTGCTCATGAAGACCTCGGGCATTTGAGGAAGTCCATCATCAGAATATATAAGCCAAGTTCTATAATGAAAAAATTCCCACTAGTATATGGAAGTGACAACATAGGAGACTCTCTATATGAAAAACATGGTGCTACTCAGAAGCACAAGTGTGGAAAAGGATAGTAACATTGCCCCTTCTCTCTTTTTCTCTTAATTTTTTTGTTGGGCTCTCTTTGGCCTCTTCTTTTCGTTTGGATTCTCATCCCGACTTTTGGGGGAATCATAGTCTCCACCATCCTTTCCTCAATAGGACAATGCTCTAATAATGATGATCATCACACTTTTATTTACTTACAACTCGATAGCTAGAACAATATGACTCTGTATGTATGCCTCTGGTAGTATAGCAGGATGTGCAATGATGCTAGCATAACATATATAATAATGATGAAGGGTGGCTGAGCCACAAATACTATGTCATCTATATGATCAAGCAAAGCATTATGACAATGAATATGCATGTCATGAAAACAGAATGGTGGAAATTGCATGGCAATATATCTCGGAATGGCTATGGAAATGCCATAATAGGTAGGTATGGTGGTTGTTTTGAGGAAGATATAAGGAGGCTTATGTGTGATAGAGCATATCATATCACGGGGTTTGGATGCATCGGTGAAATTTGCACTGAGTCTCGAGGTGACAAAGGGCAATGCATAGTACCGAAGAGGCTAGCAAATTGCGGAAAGGTAAGAGTGCGTATAATCCATGGACTCACATTAGTCATAGAGAACTCACATACTTATTGTGAAAACCTATTAGCCCTTGAAGCAAAGTACAAATCACATGCCCCTAGGGGGATAGATTGGTAGGAAAAGACCATCGCTCGTGCCCGACCGCCACTAAGAAGGTGGACACTCATTAATAAATCATGCTCCAACTTCATCGCATAACTAGAGGCTAGACGTGCATGCTTCGGGAATCACAAACCTTAACACCAATATTCTTACTAAACCACAATCATTCACTAGTACCCCCACATATTACCATCTTAATATCACAAAACTATTGCAAGGAATCAAACTTATCATATTCAGTGATCAACATGAAAGTTTTTATTATATCCCTCTTGAATACCTATCCTTTATGGACTAGTCTTATAACCTTGTAAATTGCCATTACTATATATTAGACTCTCAAAAAGATTTAAGTGAATCATGAGAGTGTAACTATTTCTTTAAAATATAACCATCACCATGCTCTAAAATATATAAGTGAAGCACTAGAGCAACTGCCTAGCTCAAAAGAATAAGTGAAGCACATAGAGTATTCTAACAAATCATGAATAAATACATGTCCCTCTCAAAAGGTGTGTCTGCAGCAAACAATGATTGTGGCAAACTAAAAAGCAAACAAAGCAAAGACTACTATAATACAAGACACTCCAAGCAAAACTCATATCATGTGATGAATAAAAATATAGCTCCAAGTAGTATACCGATCGATTGTAGACGAAAGAGGGGATGCCATCCAGGGCATCCCCAAGCTTAGATGCTTGGGTCTTCCTTGAATATTACCTTGGGATTACTTGGGCATCCCCAATCTTAGGGTCTCGCCGCTCCTTATTTCTTCATCCATCGTGATCTCACCCAAAACTTGAAAACTTCAGCACACAAAACTCAACAGAAACCTCGTGAGATCCGTTAGTATAATAAGCAAGTCATAAACTTTAGGTACTGTTGTGAACCCATTCATATTTTATTCTTGCATAATACCTATTGTATTCTAACTTCTCCATGACTTTTACCCCCGACATAAACCATAGCATCATTAAAACAAGCAAACTATACAATAGAAAATAGAATCTGTCTAAAACAGAATAGTCTGTAATGATCTGAACAAACATTATACTTCTGTAACTCCGAAAAATCTGAAAAATTAGGACAACGTGGGAAATTTGTATATAAATAATGTGTAAAAAGTGCAGAATTTTATCACGTTGCCGTGTATTATGATAATTCCAACATCGAGCGTAAAAGTTTCTGTTTTTTCACAGAATCAAGTCAACTATCAACCAAATCATCCCAAAGGCTTTACTTGGCACAAACACTAACTAAAACATAAAAAGTCAACTATTGGGTTGTCTCCAACAAGCTCTTCCTTTATAGCCATTAAGATATGTTCTAAGATTTCAATGATGCTCACATAAAAGACAAGAATTGAAGCACAAAGAGAGCATCATAATACATGTAACAAACACATTTAGGTCTAACATACTTCCTATGCATATGCATTTTATAAGCAAACAAATTATCAAGACAAGAATATCTAGCATATGCAAGGGAGAAGAATAAAACATTGACAATCTCAACATGATGAGAGGTAATTTAGTAACATGAAAATTTCTACAACCATATTTTCCTCTCTCATAATAATTACATGTAGGATCATAATCAAATTAAACAATATAGCTATCATATATAATTTTCAATTCATGATCCGCATGCATAAAAGTTTTATAATCATCCAAGATAGTGGGATTAACATCAACTAAAGTCATGACCTCTCCAAACCTACTTTTAATAGTATTGCAAAATTTATCATCAATAATAGATTAATTACGAGGCTCAGAATTCTCAAGATCACAAGAAACATCATAATTATCACCCCAATCATGATCATTAACACAATTGACATTAATAGGATTTACAAAAACATAATTGCAATGATGCTTTTCATTCAATAGATGTATCGCAATAGCATTTTATTTTATCACTTTTTCATTTTTAGCTATTGGTTTACAACATGCAGCAAGTTTCAAAAGATTAGCAAGTGGAGAGGATCCATATGTCTTCACTTTTCCTTTTTGTTTTGGTGTGATGACCAACCTAGGCAAATAAAAAGTAGAGCAAGTAAATGATAGTTTGTATAGAGGAACCTGATAAGATTTTGATGATGTCTCCCCGGCAATGGCTCCAAAAATTATTCCTGCTAGTTTTAAGCTGCGTTGGGATTTCCCCGAAGAGGAGGGGAGATGCAATACAGTAGAGATAAGTATTTACCTCAGTGAGAACCAAGGTTATCGAACCAATAGAAGAACCAAGCAACTCCCCTAAGAAGCACGTATACACACAAAAGCAAATACTTGCACCAGACGCAAACAAGAGGGTTGTCTATCCCCTTGGATTCGTTACTTGCAAGGATTAGTTCTGATAGTGATAGATAGAAAAGAAAATCGCAAAATAAAAAAAGGTAAATAAATTGCAGCAAGGTATTTTTAGTTTTTATAACATGATAAAGGTAGACCCGGGGCCATAGTTTCACTAGAGGCTTCTCTCTTGAACACATAGCATACTGTGGGTGAACAAATTACTATTGATCAATTGATAGAAAAGTGCGTAGTTATGACGTATTCACGGCAATGATCATGTATATGGGCATCACGTCCGAGACAATTAGATGGACTCCTACATGCATCTACTACTATTACTCCACCAATCGACCTCTATCCAGCTTGCATCTATGATATTAAGTTCATGACAAACAGAGTGACACCTTAAGAAAGATGACATGATTTAGAGAAAGTAAACCCAATAAATATGAAAAAAACCATCATTTTATATAGAGCACCGCAAGATTGAATCCATTACAAAGCACCTCTCCCACTGAAGAGAAATCAATCTAGTTGGCTAAACCAAACGGATAGATCGGAAAGAAATACAAAGCTATAATAGTCATGCATAATAAAGTCCAGAAAAGACTCAATTACTTTCAATGAATAATCTGTTCATAAACCCACAATTCATCGGATCCCAACAAACACACCGCAAAAGAACATTACACCCGATAGAACTCCAAGAATATCAAGGAGCACATGATATTGAAGATCAAAGAGAGAAAAAGCCATCTAGCTACTAGCTATGGACCCGTAGGTCTATGGTGAACAACTCACGCATGATCGGAAGGCAACAAGGATGATGTAGAAGCCCTCCATGATCGATTCCCCCTCCGGCGGAGTACTGGAAAAGGCCTCTAGATGGGATCATGGATGTACAGAAACTTGCGACGGCGGAAAAAAGGTTTCAGGTGGCTCTCTAGGGGTTTCCCAATATTTGAGAATTTATATAAGTCCAATTAGGTCAGACAGAGCCTCGTGGGAGCGCCCCCTGGGAAGGCGCGCCCCCTAGGCGCGCCCTATTGCCTTGTCGTCTCCCTGTTCGTCGCCTGGTCTCCTCCCAAAACTTCTAGGGTCTCTCTTGTCCAGAAAAAAATCATCAAAAAGTTTTGTAGCGTTTGGACTCTGTTTGGTACTGATTTTCTGGAAAACCAAAAACAAGGAGAAAACAACAACTGGCACTAGGCACTGGGTTAATAGGTTAGTCCAAAAAATGATATAAAATAGCACAAAAGGCATATAAAGTATCCAAGATTGATAATATAATAGCATGAAACAATAAAAAAATATAGATACGTCGGGGACATATCACTCAGCTCCAAGGCGCTAGTCCCCAGGTTATTCACTGAAGTGTTCTGCCTGCATGGAGGGTGTCCGGCGTGCGTATGCCTGCATGAAGATACACTATCCTCGTATTGATGCGATGGAAGTGGCTTCGGGACCTCCTACTTGGAAGGACCGTGCTCCTGAGAAGTATATGTCAGGCATGATAGAGGGTGATCGGATCACCGAGACCCATTGTAGCTAGGACAGCATCTTTTACTAGGTGTCACTTCGGAATGTCGAAGTTGTAATGATGTAAGAAGATAAGCTTTTGATTTTTTCATGTTCGTCTTTACCATCCAATTTGTTTTATTTTGACTCCTATGCAACCATTCAATACTGAAAGTGGCTAGTTGTCGGCTTCCACCCTCTTGTATAGGATACAAGGGGTGCCTCTACAGCAATTGATCCATTAGCCGACATCACGGTACCCGGAGGCAGACATGTTGGTAAAAACTAGGCAATCAGACTACTTTGGCTTAACTTCACTTTGTCATAGGAGCTTAAATGTGGGGCTGGTGACTAGCCCCTAGTTTTTTGAAGTGTTTGGTCGGGCTGAGGTTGATCCAATTAATCACTTCGACTCATTTAACAAGAGCCCATCATTTAACATGGATGACCTCTATCGATCTTTAGTTTGACACGGTCGTCGGATTGCCGACCAGTTTGCGCCAACCACGACAGTCAGTTTTTAGCTTTCTCCACTAAGGCTCTTAACAATTCAAGTTGGAAGTACAATCGCAGTGGTTCTTCCTTTATACCCTTAGTCAAACAATGCAGAAACATAAGGGGTAAGCACATGAGCCGGGCAACCCAACTATTGACTAAAGACATGATTTTGAAACCGATGCATATAATGCGATGTCTGAGACGCCGTATACTTTTATATGAGTATCAGATTAAATTGACAAGGAGTAAATCCGAGCCCCTGGTCTAGGACCGACGAATTTGAAATTGAACTGTATCGGGACGGTTATCTTTGGCTTAGAGGCAAGAAAAAAAATAACACAAATATGTGCGTAGCGACCATGAAGGGTCTTTTTTCTTTGATTTATAGGGTCGAACCATACATGCCGAGCTTTATCAAAGAAACTCTAAAGGTACATAAAATAAGGGGGTTTTGTACAGGGCAGTTTAAGTTGGTGTTTAAACATCCGTGACCATCCCTGTCACACATCTGCACCTCCGTACTGTCTAGCAGCATTACCTTGTCCAATCCAAGGTTCATTGGTACAACGCGCTACGCCACCGTTGCTATGCCTGATGCATTCGACTGGCGGGTCCCTTTAAAGAGGTTGTGCCAAGTAGCCACGTTGGGACAGCTCGATGCTGTTGAAGAAGCCAGTTTTGGTGGGCCTATGATAGTGCCTTGATAATAACCAGGATGAAGATGGACTACTGTCAGATTGAGTCGAACAGTGCACCTTTTTATTGTGCTCCATAGCCCCCATGGAGTTTTAAGTGCGAACTTGTGAACCTGAGGTACATAGTCCTCGGTTATCAGGGGAGACCCGTGGAATGCGTACCCCTATTTGGGGGTACGGCCTAACTACTAGGAGGTTGAAGGAACACCTCAGATGCATTTTGACTAGCACTGCTCCTGTAATATGGCGAGGGCCATAAATGCCTCCTCGGCTGCTTGGACCTCGGCTGCGAAAGCCATGATTTGTTCCTCTGTACGGACGGATCGTTCAATGTAACCATTGATTGTAATAACACCATTTGGTCCCGACAATTTAAGCTTTAGATAGGCATAATGAGGAATACCATTGAAGCAGGCGAAGGTAGTTCATCCGAGCAGTGCGTGATAGCCACAGTGGAAGGGAACTATATCAAAGATCAAGTCTTCGCTTCGGAAGTTTTTTTGGGGGAGCCAAAGACTACTTCCAATGTTATGGTCCCTGTGCACTGTGCTTCCACGCCTGGTATCACACCCTTGAAAGTGGCGCCACTGGGCTTGATCCTTGATGGGTCGATGCCCATCTTACTGATCATGTCAGCGTAGAACAGGTTTAGGTTGCTGTCGTCGTCCATAAGGACCCGGGTTAAGTGAAACCCATCGATGATGGGGTCGAGGACCAAATCCACCAACCCTCTATGATGGATACTGGTCGGGTGGTTGCATTTATCGAAAGTGATCAGGCAAGATGACCACGGATTATACTTTGGAGCTATAGGCTCTAGGGCATAGACATCTTGGAGTGCATGTTACCTTTCTTTCTTCAGAATGTGGGTGACGTAGATGATGTTCACAACCTTGAATTTGAAAGGGAACTATGTCTGGCCTCCGTTGTTGGGCCTCCGAGGTTCATCCTCGTCTTCGCTGCGGGACTGGCTCTTGTTTTGATCTTCAACCGTGACATTTCCGGCCTGCTTGATGACCCAGCAGTTCCGGTTAGTGTGGTTGGCCGGTTTGTTCGAAGTGCCATGAATTTGGCAAGGCCTGTCTAGTATTTTTTTTCCAGAGTGCCAGGACCACCCTTGTTTCCTTTAAAAGGGCTTCTTTTTCTGCCCGGCCTTTGCATTGCTAAACCCAGCGTTGACCTCAAAGCACAAGTGCTCCCTTGGTGATTTTGGTAATTAATGTCAACATATCTTTTGTTGGACTAGTAGTTTTATCTAGTATATTTCAGATAAGTTCAACAGTGGCGTGGCAAGGACAAGAGGATGTGGAACCCCTTCAAAATGGTAAGGACAAGGATTGGCAAAAGCTCAAGACTCTACTTTTTTGTTTAAGTGATCCAAGATCACATTGAGTCCATAGGAAAGCCAATACTATTAAAAGGGGATGAGGTGTTGCTTAATGATCTATTTGCTCAAGTGCTTAGTGATATTGCTCCAAAACCCTCAACCACTATGTCCATCCAAATATGTCCAAACCCTAAACTCCAACTCGGCCTCACCGATATTCCTACCCGGAGCCATAGAGTTCATCTGGACTTAGCCACTGCCGAGACCCTAACAGTTCGGTTCCACCGATATGGATCTCGTTCCCATCGAGATGGCCTTGCCAGCTCTTTGTTGCTTGTTGCAATTATTTTGGTCCCACCGAGATGTTGCAATCGGTCTCACCGAGATGGCTTGACTGATTCTCTATTGCCTTATTGCTTCACTTCGCTCCCACCGAGATGATGCGATTGGCGCCACCGAGATGAGGCTTTCCCTAAGCCCTTGCACATCGGTCCCACCGAGATTCCTAATGTTCATATTTTTACACAGCTCGGTGCCACCGAGTTTTCTAATCAGTGCCATCGAGATGGGTCAAAAGTGTGTAACGGTTGGATTTTGTGTGGAGGCTATATATACCCCTCCACCCCTTCTTCCTCATTGAGGAGAGCCATCAAAACGTGCCTACACATCCAGCATTCATTTTCTAAGAGAGAACCACCTACTCATGTGTTGAGATCAAGAGTTTCCATTCCTACCATTTGAACCTTGATTCCTAGACTTAAATCCTTCTTCCACCATAGCCAAATCTATGAGAGAGAGTTGAGTGTTGGGGAGACTATCATTTGAAGCACAAGAGCAAGGAGTTCATCATCAACACACCGTCTATTAACTTTTGGAGAGTGGTGTCTCCTAGATTGGTTAGGTGTCGCTTGGGAGCCTCCGACATGATGTGGAGTGAACCAAGAAGTTTGTAAGGGCAAGGAGATCGCCTACTTCGTGAAGATCTACCCGAGTGAGGCAACTCCTTCGTTTGCGATGGCTATGGTGGGATAGACAAGGTTGCTTCTTCGTGGACCCTTCGTGGGTGGAGCCCTCCATGGACTCGCGCAACCATTACCCTTCGTGGCTTGAAGTTTCCATCAATCTTCCATCAACGTGGATGTACGATACCACCACCTATCGGAACCATGCCAAAAATTCTCCGCGTCTCCATTGCATTTGCACACTCTAATCCCATCCCTTTACATTCTTGCACTTGCATGCTTTACTCTTTCCGCTGCTCATACTCTTGCTATGCTAGTGTAATATGTATTGTGTGCCTATTAACATGTGCTAAACTCAACCTTAACTTGAAGAAACTAAAAACTTCCACTTTTACTTGTGAAGGGTCTAATCACCCCCCTCTAGACCCCTCTTCTTGATCCTTTCAATTGGTATCGGAGCATTGTTCTCCATTGCTTTGGTTTAACCACCATTGGAGGAAGATGGATGAGTCTACGTTTGGGAGTATTAGACATAGAGTGCCTATTCTTGATGGTGAGTTTTATTTTTCTTGGAAAAATGAGATGCTTGAGATTTTCAATGAATACAATTTGAACAAGTATATTCTTAGCCCTTTTGTGCCTCCCATTGATCCTTTGCATCCAACCCCCGATGAGTATCTTGACATGGTTCGCAATCTTAGGACTGTTAATCTTATCATTAGAGGATTACCTAGAAATGTGCTTTTTTGCTTGCAAAACTTTGAATGCGCATACACTATATGGAATTATCTTGAGGAACGCTTTCCAAATTATTCCTTGAAAACTCTGAATGAAATTCTTCAAAAGTCCATTGCTTTTCATAAGATGAAGCCTAGTGATCCCAAGTTTGATGAATGTCTATTTGAGCTCCGTGACCTTATGCGTGCCTAGGGTGATGTTGGAACCATTAGTAGCATCATCACGGAAACCATTAGAATTCACAAACTTGCACATTGTCATGGTCATAAATCTAATTAATCACTTGATCTAGGTGATGACAACACGCATGACGATGATGATGATATTGAGCATGACTATTATGATGAGGATGAAGAATTTGACATCAAATGTGAGAAGACTATGACGAATCTTAGTCTCATGGCAAATCTTCGAAATTACATATCCGGAGGAAAAGATTGGATTCTTGATAGTGGATGTACCGACCACATGACCAGAGATAAAGACATGTTCCGTGAGCTTGCCAAAAATGATGGTCCACGCAAGTATGTGACTTTTGGAGACAACTCCAAGGGTAGGTACTTGGCCTTGGTAAGGTGGCCATATCCAATGATAGCTCTATTCAAAATGTTATGCTCATTGAATCTCTTGGTTACAATCTTCTTTCCGTATCTCAACTAGCCGACTTTGATTTCAATGTTCTATTTACCGAAGTAGATTGCCAAGTGTTTCATCGAGATAATCATAATATGGTCTTTACCGGCATTCGTATAGGTGATCTATACATTGTTGATTTCACTAAGAGAGCCCAACCTCGTACTTGTTTAATTGCTAAATCCTCCAAAGGTTGGTTATGTCATAGAAGGTTAGGACATGTTGGCTTGTGAAATCTTGATAAGCTTATTAAAGGTGGTCATATCCTTGGTGTTAAATATGTTATATTTGACAAGAATAGACTTTGTAGTGCTTGCCAAGCAGGAAAACAAGTTGGAGGAAGTCATCCCGTGAAGAACATCATGATCACGAGAAGACCACTTGAGCTACTTCACATGGACCTCTTCGGTCCCAATGCTTATAAGAGCCTTGGTGGTGACTCTTTTGGTTTGGTCATTGTTAATGATTTTTCAAGATTTACGTGTGTGTTATTTCTTGATGACAAATCGCAGGTCCAAAAGATCTTCAAGAACTTTTCTAAGAAAGCCCAAAATCAATTTGAAGTGAAGATCAAGAAGGTTCAAAGTGACAATGGAACGGAGTTCAAGAACGCCAATGTGGATACCTTTCTTGACGAAGAAGGCATTTCACGTGAGTTCTTGGCTACGTACACACCTCAACAAAATGGAGTTGTTGAGAGGAAGAACCGGACTCTTATTGAGATGGCGAGAATGATGCTTGATGAATACAAGACGCCAAGAAACTTTTGGGCGGAAGTGGTTGAGACAGCTTGTCATGCTACAAATCGACTATATCTTCATAAGCTTCTTGGTAAAACGACATACGAGCTACTCACCGGTAACAAACTCCAAGTTGGATACTTTCGAGTATTTGGCTCAAAGTTCTATATTCTTGATAAGCATCATCGGTCAAAATTTGCTCCTAAACTCATGAAGGTTTTCTACTCAGTTACGGCTCAAACTCTCACACTTACCGTGTCTACAACAATTTCACTCGAAAGGTTGAAGAGACGGTAGATGTGAAGTTTGATGAATCTAACGGCTCGCAAGTAGAGCAACTGCCAATTGATGTAGGAGACAGAGACCCCTCAAAAACAATTCAGGATTTGTCCATTGGCAAGATCCGTCCAATGGAGGTGAAGGAGAGTACTTCGTCCATTCAAGTGGAAGCCTCAACTTCACATCAAGGTGAACCACAAGTTGACATGGATGCATCCACAAGTGGAACACGACAAGACGAAGGGAATAAGGAAGTACAACAAGATGACTCACCTAGACCTCCTTCTCCACCTCCACAAGCGAACGACAACGCCACCAACAATGAAGAAGAAGAAGATGATGATGAGGATGTTCCACCACAACCCAAGAAAAAGCTCTCACGAGTTAGAGCAAGAGTCTCAAAGAACCATCCCGTTGAACAAATCCTCGATGACATCAACACCGGGAGAATCACTCGCTCTAAAACTCGTTTGGCTAACTTTTGTGAACAGTACTCATTCGTTTCTAGCATTGAACCTATGAAGGTAGAAGAAGCCCTTGAGGACCCAGATTCGATAAATGCTATGCACGAAGAGCTACACAACTTTGAGCGATACCAAGTGTGGACATTGGTTGAGAAGCCCAACGATGATCAAAACATCATTGGAACAAACTGGGTGTTTCGGAATAAGCAAGATGAGGATGGACAAGTTGTATGCAAAAAGGCTCGTCTTGTTGCTTAAGGCTACACTCGAGTCGAAGGTATGGACTATGCTGAGACATATGCCCCCGTTGCTAGACTTGCGTCCATTCGCATTTTACTTGCTTATGCCAATCACCATGATATCAACTTATACCAAATGGATACTAAAAGTGCCTTTCTAAATGGTGAAATTGAGGAGGAAGTTTATGTTAAACAACTTCCCGGCTTTGTTAATCCCAAGAAACCTAATCATGTCTACAAACTTCACAAAGCTCTTTATGGTCTTAAACAAGCCCCTAGAGCTTGGTATAAATGCTTGACTAAGTTTCTTATTGAAAAAGGTTTTTAAACTGGGAAAATTGATTCTACTCTTTTTACTAAAAGGGTTAATGGAGAATTGTTTGTGTGACAAAACTATGTTGACGATATCATATTTGGTTCTACTAACCCTCATTTTAGTGAAAAATTTGGAAGGTTAATGTCGAAAAAGTTCGAGATATCTATGATGTGTGAACTCAAATTTTTCCTTGGTTTGCAAATCAAGCAAACAAAGGAAAGTACCTTTGTTTCACAAACAAAGTATACCAAGGATCTTTTCAAGAAGTTCAACATGCAAGAAAGCAAAGGTATGAAAACACCCATGCCTACTAGTGGACATCTTGACTTGACTAAGGATGGCAACCTAGTTGACCAAAAGGTTTACCGATCTATGATTGGTTCATTAGTGTATCTTTGTGCCTCCCGTCCGGATATTATGCTAAGTGTCTGCATGTGTGCATGATATCAAGCTGCTCCTAAAGAATGTCATCTTAAGGCCGTGAAAAGTATAGTGAGATATTTTATCCATACACCAAACTTTGGCATTTGGTATCCTAAGAGGTCATCTTTTGATCTTGCTGGCTATTCTGACTCGGACTATGCCGGTGACAAGGTTGATAGAAAGTCCACTTCGGGTGCATGTCAATTTCTTGGTAGATCCCTTGTCTCTGGGTCTTCCAAGAACAAAATTTGGTATCCTTATCCACCGCCGAAGCGAAATACATTGCCGCGGGATCATGTTGTGCTCAATTACTTTGGACGACCCAAACTCTCAAAGATTATGGGATACATGTGAGACTTGTTCCATTGCTTTGTGACAACGAGAGTGCTATTAAGATTGCACACAATCATGTGCAACATTCTCGAACTAAGCATATTGAAGTTCGTCACCATTTCATTCATGATCATGTTGCCAAAGGAGATATCAATATTAAGCATGTTCGTACCGACAAGCAATTGGCGGATATCTTCACTAAACCGCTTGATGCAAAGATATTTTGTCACTTGAGGAGTGAGTTGAACATCATTGATGACTCAAATTTGGAATAGAGATTTCATTTGATACATGCAAGGTGTCAGATTCAGGGCTCCGCAGACCCAAGAAGGTTCGAACTCTGGGGTGTGTGAGAAGATCTCAACCTCTCAAGCCTCGAGCTCGTCGCCCTACTGCCTAGCCTAGCCGGATTCGGATGAGTGGGGAAGAAGATGAACATGCCAGTTTACCCAGGTTCGGGCCACATTGAGGTGTAAAACCCTACTCCTGCTTTGTGGTGGATTGGCCTCACGAGGAGGTTGAGGATGAACTAGTACAGTGGATGAGCTGCCTCGCGAGGGCTCGGGGGTGAGAATGAATCGACCCCTTCTACGGTGGTGGCTAACCTATATTTATAGTGGCCTCGGTCCTCTTCCCTGGAAACTTTGGCGGGAAAAGATACCACAACAGACAATTTGAAAGGGGACAAGAGGTACACCCTATCCTTACAAAAGGTGGTCTTCTCCTGCAAAGCTTCTAGTCATGACGCAGCAGTGGGCTCGATGATGACATCCATCCTGCCGAGCTCGTGGTCTTGGTCTTGTTGCACCGAAATGGAAACCTTTGGAGGGCTCCTTGGGAACCCACGTCTGTCCTTGCTCCCTTAGGACCGAAAGGGAAACTGTCTCATCTGCGCCCGCTGGCGCCCGCTTGGCCTTGGTCATCATGCCTCACATCATCGCATCCTCGAGAGGCTGGGTACCTGCATAGAAATCTCTGCTCCTTGGGAGGTCGCCTGGGGAGGCCGCTCCTCTGGAGGTCTTGGTGTCGTCCGCCTCACGAGACCAGGGGGGCCTCGCGAGGGTCTTGTCTTGGTAGTCTTACAGATGGGCCGTACCAGGCCATCGAAGGAGCCACGCTGTGGGCCGCATGCAGCCAAGTATGCATACCCTGGTTCCCAGAATGCCGACAGTAGCCCCCGGGCCCAAGGCGGGCTCAGGCTGGCTTCAAGGCGAAGCCAAAGGGCAAGGGCGCCAAAGGGCAAGGCGAAGCGCTGTGGGCCCCAACCGCCTACGGGCCAGGCTGACACGTGGCGCTTGACGGGATGCGGACGCCTCCGCTCCCCCATGCCATCTCGACAACTGCTCCAAGTTGGCAAAAAGGTCGGCATGTGTCTTGAGAACCTTCATTGCCCTGCTGCGCGCTTGCCCTCTGCCTCTTCTCCTCTTCACAAGCTTGGGCCCTCTTTGCTGGATTTCGTGCCAGCTTGAATCCACCTCACCGCCATGGCCCCCAAGAAGAAGAGGGGAAAGGCTCCGGCAATGATGGAGCCCCCGGCAGGGCCGGAGCCTGCGCTGGGCCGGTCCACCGTGATCAACCGCGAGGGGCTGGACAAGGTCTGGCCCGCGATTGCCGCCGACTCCAACGAGTGGAAGGCGATGAAGATCTGGCCGGCCTCCCAGTCTACAGTCGACATGGATGCTACCAATATCCCTCTCCATCTTCACGCCCTTTTCTCTGGTCTTCTGCCGCCGTTCTTTGACTTCTTCAACGCCGTGCTTACGCACTACCAGATCCACGCGTTGCACCTGGATCCCAGGTCCATCGAACTTCTCTCCGCCTTCGCGTTCCTTTGTGAGGCCTTCATGGGGATTGCCCCATCCATGGCCCTGCTACACCACTTCTTCGCCCTCCAGACGGTCACCGGCGGGCAGCGCTCAGGGTGCGTGTCGCTTCAGGCGGTGGTGGCGTTTGCGGGCGCCGGCATCAACTTCACACTCCGCCCGGACGCGGCGGGATTCAGGAAGGAGTGGGTGTATGTCGACGCCACCACATACAGCCCCTTGCTCCTGATCCCGAAGGCTCCCGTGGAGCCGAGCTCCGGTTGGGAGCAAGCGGAGCTCATCGATGGGAGGCGGGCGTGACGATGGCGATGGTGGTGAGGGAGTTCGTCCGGCGGCGCATCACCCCACTCCAGCGCCATTCTCGCCCAATGTGGGCCTTCACCGGCCCCGAAAAGGCCTGAGGCTCTAGAAGCCTTCGCTTCCCTCCAACACACTGCACGGGGTGCTCCGCCTCCTGACTGGCGGGGAGCCCACTAAGCTCGCTGAAGGAGGGTCCCCTTGTATACTTACCAGAACGGGGCTACCTTCGCCGGCAAGATGCCATGCTTCGACGAGTGGGGGCTGCTTCCCAAGGACCACATGGGGCCCCATGACAACCCCCTGCTGGTGACCCCAGCGTCTGGGGGTCCGGAGGTGTGCGCCCCCGTGACAGCCGCAGGGGGGCTTCCTGAGCCGCGCGCTCCCCAAGCGCCAGTTCCCACTCCAGCGAGCGGCGGAGGAGACGCCTCGCCTGGGGACACGGCCTCCACCCCCGTAGTGGGTGGACACGTGCCAGGCTCCAACATGCTGCCCTTTGGCCCTCGCACATCCTGGAAGAGGAAGGAGTCTGATGGTCGCCGCAGCCCGGACCCGAGGGCCCTGAAGAGGAGGAGGTGGATTGCCGCGGACGAGTAAGCACCCCGCCTTCCTTGATCCTCGCTCATCATGTTTTTCTGACTCTTGTTCCTGAGGTTCCCCTCCGACGAAGGAATGGGCGTGCCTCGGGTGCCGCCACCAGAGGGCACCGGTCCTGTCGCGACCTCGTGCCTCATGAGCCGCGCGATTGTGGGTAAGGATGCACCCGCACATGAGTTGAGGCCAACCCTGGTGGGGCTCTGGGCCTGCGTTGCCGGAGTCTCTCTTCAGGGGCGGCCTCCGAATCACGGGGGCAGTGCTAAGGGGTCCCCGCTGATTCTTGTCGGTAGCTGGGCGGCTTGCGCGACGGCGCCACCTTCAAGCAGCAGGGCGAGCCCGCGTCGGGCCCCGTCTCGGGCCAGAGGAGCGGGCAAGCGAGTTCTAGCCCTCGGTCCCCTGTCGAAGACGTGCGAGTCTTTGTGCGCCTCCCCAGCCGATTGGGGCGTGGGGGAAAGCCCCAGCCAGGCGTTGGAGCTCGCAAGCGGCCGTAGCGCTGTCTGGCATGGCCTTCTTTAGGAGGCGGCGAGTGCGCTAGGCCACGTTGGGGTGGATCTTGGCGATGTCGACACGCGTCTCGAGGTGGAGCTCCTACGCCTGGCGCGCGAATGGCGCCAGCTAGAAGTCGCCATCAACTTTTGTCATCTGCAACACGAGCATGCTCGCGCGGAGGCGGAGTAGTCCCTTGCTGCGGTGAGGGAGGCTCGCGATCGCGCCCTAGAGGAGGCCCGAGCTGCAGATTGTCGGCGCGAGGCGGCCGAGGGGCGCGAGAAGGAGCTTCAAGCTTCAAACGCCGTCCTCGAGCGACAAGTCCAGGCGCGCAAGGCTACGCTCGCCGCCTCGGCGGGTGGGCCGCCCACATGCGAGATGAGGCTCTGGACGCTCGAGGACGTGCTAGCGTTGGAGGCGCTGGAGCAAAGCCTGGAGCACGAGCGGCTGGAGGTGATTTGAGCGCCAAGTGGCCGTTGTGGAGGACGCCCTCTCCTCCCGGGAGGCGAAGATCCAGAGAGAGGCTGACAGGAAGGTGGCGGGAGTCTGCCAGGCTCTCGCCGAGGAATACCGCCAGAAACTGGAGCACCAGGAGGCTCGCTTCTGCACGCGGCGGAGCAAGCTGAAGAGCGAAGCTGACGGCCTCAAGGAGAAGCTAGTCGCGGCAGAGCGGCGCGAGAAAGCCGTGGTGAACGCTTAGGCCGCAGTCGAGGCTGAGTTGTCCTTCCTCTATAAGCAGGTGGAAGGCGTTTCCTCCCTTGGGGAGAAAGCTTCTGACGAGGCGAGCCGGGCCCGGGTGCTGCAGCGCGAGCGCTCCCAGATGTTCCAGGCTCTTGGGCATAGGGCCAACCGGGCCTTGAGCGGTATTTGTGACGAGAACATCTCCAGCCCGCTTGTTGCTGACGATGCCGGTTACCTCGGCTTCTTTACCAGGGTCGTGGAGCGCCTCAAAGGTGGGGCCAAGAGGGCACACCAGCTCGTCGAGGAGAGGAGCCGTAGCCTCCTTGTGCGTGCGTTCTCGCGCGTCTTCAGCCACCTCCTCTGCTCTGATCCCGACTTCGACTTTGAGGCCGCGATAGCCCCCGTACCCGGAGCGATCCAAGGCGCCCTGGCGGACTGGGTGGCGGATCATGTGGACGAGCTGATCATGAATCTTGCCCTGCCGGTGACGTGGGTCCACTTGAGATCGAGGAACATGGGGCTGGCGATGACGACGGCAGCAGCAGCAGCGACGATGGCGATGTGTCTCCTTAGGCTACCTTTCCCCTGTTCCCTGTTAAGATTTTGCATGTGACCCCGCGGGGGTGTGAAAGTACTTTTGAAAGAAACTTCTCTATGATGTATTAAGTAACATTGCACTCCCTTATGTCGCCTTCCCTTTGCTTTTCGCGCGCCCGCAGCCCCTGAGCAGGGGCGGGTCGTTATTGTTACGCCAGATCACGGCGCCCGGCCAAGGTCAGGAGGCAGACGCCTGCCGAAGACCTCAGGCCAGGCCTACCCGCTGGCTCGCTCAAGAGCGCCACGCAAGGATCCGGATGCCAAAGGCTTGGAGAGGCATGTGCGCGGGCAGGTCCGCGGCTGCGGTGGCCTGGGCCCTCAGGGCATCTTCAGCACCGTTGGACTGACCCAAGCGTGCGCACCATGCCCAGCCCCCGCTCGCGGGGCGTGACGGAGAGAGCCATGGGTGGGCCCCACCCTTCGCAAGGACGGAAATCAAGAGAAGAAGCACCACAAGAAGAAGAAAGAGAGTCCCTCCTTTTCCAAATAAAGACGCGAGAACCTCAAATTTATTCCAAAAAATAGCAAATTTGGTTACAAGAGAAAGCAAGGAACAACCGCGTCCGGCACCTAAACTAGTCTTCCCACCAGCGCGGAGCATGGGGCCTCCACTGGGCATGGGCACAGTCGCTGATTGACTGTGTCGTCCGCTAGCGCGGAGCATGGGGCTTTCATTGGGACGTGGGTGGGAGCCCCCGTGAGGCTCAGGGGCAGTGCTCAGGAGACTCCGGGGCGTGTACAGCCCCACTCATTATTACGTGAGAGTGTCACGGGCGGAGATTTGAAGAGGCGTAAGGCGGTCGCCTGCCTCCCAGGCGGGGATGCCGCCCCTTGCCCTCGGCTGCGCGCCGGCGAGCCTGAGGCTTCGGCAGCCCTAGGCGGGGTCTCCGGCCTGGCGACCGCCGGCGGGCGGTGCGACGCGCCGCCCCATTGGCCGCAGGCCGCTCAACCGGCTCATGGTGCCAGTTTCCTGGCTCCTCTCGAGCCTTTTTGGCCCTGAGGCCCCCGGCGTCGAGCGGCCATGGCTCAGGTGGCCGCGGGCCCTCATGAGGCACCCTGGCCTCGTGGGCTCCTCAAGTCCTTGGGACCCCCAGGGACCCTATCCTGGACCATCACGCCGCCTTACGCCTGGCGTGCCCCGGCACACTCAGTCCGGCTGTCGTCTCGCGGGCGTGCTATGGAGCGTAGGTCTCCTGCTTTCCAAGGTTAGCATAATAGGTTTTGAAAATATCTGTTACAGCGGTCGAGGCCCTGGGATAGGCCCGCTTGCAGTCCCCCCGGCTTCATGAAGTCCTGATGATCTCGAGGGCTATGCCAATGGAGGCCTGCCTTCTGCCAACCCGTGGGCCCTTCAGTCTCGCTGATCGCCACCCCCGCCGTCGTGTCATGATGGCCAGGAGGTGGCCCGCCGTGGCACCTCCCACGGGGAGCCGTCTAGCCTGCCTGAGGCTTAGGGAGGCATTTCCTGAGCCTGGAGGGAGATCTCGTTCGTCTCCTTTCCACCACACGGCCCACTGGGTCCTCCCTAAAAGGACGAGCAGACGCAGGAAGGGCATGTCCGAGCCTGCGACAAGGGTCGCGGCGCAGGCGGGAGATAGAGGGGCTCCGTACCCCCGCAGGCGACGTCGATCAGCTCGGTGACCCGGTCAAGCTAGGCGGCGTGGTCACCGTCGGCGGGGCGGTAGCATAGTAATTCATGCGCCATAAGGAGCACGACTTGCACGCCTGTTAGCCCCTTTGGGTGCGGAGGGGCGGCGCTGTGGCGGTGCCAGCCGAGGGAGCGACGGATCGCTCGCTGCGCCGCGCGAGGGTTGGCGGCGATGAACCCTGCCGTTGGTGACGGTGCGCCAAGGGAGGCGGGGCGCGACGGGGAATGCCACAGCGGGAGGGCACCGCCTGATCGGAGCGCACGGCCCACCGCTCGGCGTGGGCTCGGTTATCTCTTGTCATAGCATGGCGAGGATGGAGCGTGTTTGATGAGGTGGCGGGGCTTCGACACGCCCCTACCTGGCGCGCCAAATGTCGGATTCAGGGCTCCGCGGATCCCAAGAAGGTTCGAACTCTGGGGCGTGTGCGAAGATCACAACCTCTCAAGCCTCAAGCTCGTCGCCCTAGCCGGATTCGCATGAGCGGGGAAGAAGATGAACACGGCAGTTTACCCAGGTTCGGGCCACCTTGCAGTGTAAAACCCTACTCCAGCTTTGTGGTGGATTGGCCTCACGAGGAGGTTTAGGATGAACTAGTACAGTGGATGAGCTGCCTCGCGAGGGCTCGGGGGTGAGAATGAGTCGACCCCTTCTACGGTGGTGGCTAACCTATATTTATAGTGGCCTCGGTCCTCTTCACTGGAAACTTTGGCAGGAAGGGATACCACAATGGCCAATTTGAAAGGGGACAAGAGGTACACCCTTTCCTGACAAAAAGTGGTCTTCTCCTGCAAAGCTTCTGGTCGTGACGCAGTATTGGGCTCGGCGATGACATCCGTCATGCCGAGCTCGTGGTCTTGGTCTCGTTGCACCAGAATAGAAACCTTTGGAGGGCTCCTTGGGAACCCATGTCTGTCCTTGCTCCCTTAGCACCAAAAGGGAAACTGTCTCCTCTGCGCCCGCTGGCGCCCGCCTGGCCTTGGTCGTCATGGCTCACGTCATCGCAGCTTCGGGAGGCTGGGTACCCGCATAGAAATTTCTGCTCGTCGAGAGGTCGCCTGGGGAGGCCGCTCCTCTGGAGGTCTTGGTGTCGTCCGCCTTGCGAGACCAGGGGGCCCTCGCGAGGGTCTTGTCTTGGTAGTCTTGCAGATGGGCTGTACCAGGCCGTCGAAGGAGCCACGCCGTGGGTTGTAGGCAGGCAAGTCTG
The DNA here is from genome assembly GCA_011799875.1 of Thinopyrum elongatum. NCBI lineage: Eukaryota > Viridiplantae > Streptophyta > Magnoliopsida > Poales > Poaceae > Thinopyrum > Thinopyrum elongatum. Next base: position 405,984,911 of record CM022298.1, on the reverse strand, counting down.
GGTACCCTGGTTCCGAGAACGCCGACACAAGGCATGAGCCTATGTGACTAATAATTGATATCTCTCTTATGATGATGATCATTTATCTTGGATATATTTGCACCTTTGCATGTTATCTAACCCTTGTAGATACTTGGATGAGCTTCATTCCTTGAGATTGCAAATCACTCACATCTTGAACAATTTCTACATCACCAAGTATCTATGTATTGGTTGTCGTGATCAAGAAAAAAGTCTACACTCAACATATCCTTTGACAATATCTATATGATGAATTTCATTCTTGTCAATTTGGATACACAAGAGTTACTCCTTCCAAGACTAACCTAGGTAGGAAGATGAGCTTCAAACTCATAGGGATGTCCCCAACTCTTGATGGACCACATCAACATGGACCATCCACCACAAGATCTACTACATGATCAAGTTCAACAACAAACCCAAGTATGTATTTTCCATCTTAGAGAAGCTTTACTCCAAGTCATGAGTTAAAGCAACTCAACAAGATGAGAATACATCAAGACGCTTGAATGAAAAATGGCAACCATTCACACTTGAGTATGACCTATGATCTATGAGTATGACCTATGATCAAGTGATCTCACTTGACTCCCAAGTCAATGTACTCTAACATAGGTGACAATGTCGCCGACCTCCTCTAGATCAATTCTCGAGTGTTTCCTTTTGTTAGTTGCATTTCTTGTGCCTTTCTACTTGTTATTGTGTTTCCCTATTTAATAAAAAAACTTCATCTAGATCCTTTTATTTTTCTGTGGTCTTTCCTTTTTTTCTCTAATTAAATTCATTGCAAACTCTATCAAAATTCCTTGAAAATCTTTGTGAAATTTCAATTGCAAGTGAGCTGAGTTGACAAAATCTTTCCTCTGCATTAAACTCGGTCACACCGATCCATGCCCATCGGCCAGACCGAAGCACAAGTTCTACTTGTACATAGTTCATCGGTTCCACCGAAATGGACTAACTCGGTCTCACCGATGTGCTCTGTCTATGACTGCCTCATCTCGGAGTCACCGATTGATATAATTCGGCGCCACCGATTTCACTCCTGAGAAAACTTTTTGCCATCTTAAAATGTCTATTCTTATCAGCTCCACTCAATGATTCTTTTCGTCTATCTACATCTTGAGCTGCATTCTGCTTATTTGTGTCTCTCCAGGACCACACTCACTTGACTCATATCCATGAAAATTACCCTTCTTGGAAATTGATGTCAAAGGGCGTGAGAGAGCACATCAAAGCTTATCCTTACAAAGCTCTTCTAAGAAAGGAAGAGTGATGCACCTTCGTAAGAGGAGAGAATTCGTCATGTCTTTAAGAGGGGCGAGACATGCCAGTTATTATTCAATCATTTATGTTGCTCTGAGCCTACATTGCTATGCTTTGAGCCTACATTGCTACAATCTCTTTTTGCTTTGAAAAGTTATTTCACTCTAATGAGATCTTGATAAGCCTTAGCTTGACTATAGCTTGCTCTGATTGTTTCTCACCCTACCTACTCCCATTATCGAGTGCTAGATTCAGGGGGAGAGGAAGTCCATGCTTAGGGGAGAACAATCCTTGGAATTTATTGCAAATCCTTAATTCTTGGGGACATGTCTATATTAAAATGAAGTACTCACTCTGTGGTAATCACCTATTACATGTCATCCCAGTCTTGGTATTCTTGTGGATCTTGAAATCTCTTTCTTGTTTGAAGTTCTCTTGTGTTATTTAACCTTGTTTTCCCAAGTTTGCTTCTTCAAGAGTCAGTTCAAGGACCACAAGGTGAGTATATGCATCTCACTCATGTGCATGATGATCTCTTGCTTTTGCACATATTGTTTGCAAGAGGGAATCATAAACATGTAGGTACATCTCACAATACTTTCTGCTCTGATGCATATGACCAAGATACATGTAACTCATTACTTACTCTGTCATGTTGTGCATTCACATGTCATTCAATTCTATCATTACATGAGTGCACACATGTAGGGGGGCTCATGAAAGTTACATGTTTCCTCCAAAGATTTACTTACTACTCTTCACATTATTTACTTGAAGCTTTGATGCATGTTGTCATCAATTACCAAAAAGGGGGAGATTGAAAGCACAAGTGCTCCCTTGGTGATTCTGATAATTAATGTCAACATATCTTTTGTTGGACTAATAGTTTTATCTAGAATATTTCAGATAAGTTCAACAGTGGCGTGGCAAGGACCAGAGGATGTGAAACTCCTTCAAAATGCTAAGGACAAGGATTGGCAAAAGCTCAAGACTCTACTTTTTTTGCTTAAATGATCCAACATCACATTGAGTCCATAGGAAAGCCAATACTATTAAAAGGGGATGAGGTATTGCTTAATGATCTATTTGCTCAAGTGCTTAGTGATATTGCTCCAAAATCCTCAACCACTTTCTCCATCCAAATATGTCCAAACCCTAAATTCCAACTCGGCCCGACCGATATTCCTACCCGGAGCCACCGAGTTCATCTGGACTTAGCCACTGCCAAAACCCAAACAGTTCGGTTCCACCGATACGGATCTCGGTCCTACCGAGATGGCCTTGCCAGCTCTCTGTTGCTTGTTGCAATTATTTTGGTCCCACTGAGATGTTGCAATCGGTCTCACCGAGATGGCCTGACTGATTCTCTGTTGCCTTATTGCTTCACTTTGGTCCCACCGAGATGATGTGATCAGCGCCACCAAGATGAGGTTTGCTCTAAGCCCTTGCACATCGGGCCCACCAAGTTGTTCCCGTCGGTCTCACCGAGATTCCTAATGTTCATATTTTTACACAGATCGGTGCCTGATCGGTGCCACCGAGATGGGTCAAAAGTCTGTAACGTGCCTACACTTCCACCATTCATTTTCTGAAAGAGAACCACCTACTCATGTGTTGCGATCAAGAGTTTCCATTCCTACCATTTGAACCTTGATTTCTAGCCTTCCCCAAGTTGCTTTCCACTCAAATCCTTCTTCCACCAAAGCCAAATCCGTGAAAGAGAATTGAGTGTTGGGGAGACTATCATTTCAAGCACAAGAGCAAGGAGTTCATCATCAACACACCGTCTATTACCTTTTGGAGAGTGGTGTCTCCTAGATTGGTTAGGTGTTGCTTGGGTGCCTCCGACATGATGTAGAGTTGAACCAAGAAGTTTGTCATGGCAAGGAGATCGCCTACTTCGTGAAGATCTACCCGAGTGAGGCAAGTCCTTCGTGGGTGATGGCCATGGTGGTATAGATAAGGTTGCTTCTTCGTGGACCCTTCATGGGTGGAGCCCTCCGTGGACTCGTGCAGCCGTTACCCTTTGTGGGTTGAAGTCTCGATCAACATGGATGTACAATAGCACCACCTATCGGAACCACGCCAAATATTATCCGCGTCTCCATTGCGTTTGCACACTCCAATCCCATCCCTTTAGATTCTTGCACTTGCATGCTTTACTCTTTCCGCTACTCATACGCTTGCTACGCTAGTGTAAAATGTATTGTGTGCCTATTAACATGTGCTAACCTCAACCTTAACTTGAAGAAACTAAAACTGCCACCTTTACTTGTGAAGGGTCTAATCACCCCCCTTCTAGACCCCTCTTCTCGATCCTTTCATGACCGCTGTGTCTTCGGCGTCACTGCCGCTATTTTAGTGTCGGCGCTTGTTTTTATTGTGCCTAGGCTTGCCATTGCCATCGTGTACCTCCGAGGTGCTGGCCTCACTGCCATGAAAGCTACGAGCCCACCAGCTATCCTCACCCGCGCAAAAGCGGGTCATCAAGGAGGTAAGGGCCGCCATGGTTCTTAGCTTGTCCTTTCCGAGCTGTCACGCCAACCACTCATCCCGGATACTCTACCAGAAGGCGGTGATCGCTTCTGCATCAGGACAGTCGACTATTTGGTTCTTCTTAGTTAAGAACCGGTCAGAATTTCCTTGCCGATTCGCCAGGCTGCTGAATGATATGGCTGAGGTCATCGGCATTCGGAGGTCAGACATACGTGCCCTGGAACTTTGCCTGAAAGGCATCCTCGAGGTGCTCCCAGCGATAGAGTTCTGGGGTAACCTGTTGAGCCAATGCCTTGCGAATCCCTTAATAGCATTGAGGCCATCCCCACAAGCCATGTGAATGTGGAGAAGGAAATCTTTGATCCACACCGCCGGGTCCATCGTTCCATCGTACGCCTCGATGTTTACGGGTTTAAACCCTTCGGGGAACTGATGTTCCATGACCTCGTCTGTGAAACATATCAGGTCTGTGGGCCCTCGAGGATGGGCTGCCTCATGCCGAATATCGGTTGGCATCCGAGCATATGCTTGCTCCGGGGCCATCTCCTGCCTGTCCAACCAGGCCTGGTAGCCGACTTGTCTAGCAGGCGCATGTCCTCATGATCCATAAATGGATCGAGCCGGCACAAGATATGCGTTTAAATGTGTTTGCAAATCATACAACTCGGGGTATTAGACCAGGTCCTTGCCTTCACAACGAGGTGTTGTTAGGGGATTTCCGTTTTCCCCTGCTATCCTGTCTCACCCCCTAGGAGGGTGGGCAGGTTGATCAGCTCGGCTGTGCTTGAATGGCATGTTCTCAGCTCCTTCGTCCTCGAAATCAAGAAGCAAACGTCGATGTGGGTAGGATTTGGGTTCCCTCGCATCGTGCCTCGAGATCTTGCTCGACTGCGAGGATCTCTACCCACTTGTCATTAAGCGTATTTTCATCAGCATGAATCTGTTGTTGCTTTTTCTTCATGCTTCTAGAGGTTGCAACGAGGCGCCACCTGAATCTTTCTTCCTCGTACGGGTCCTCGGGGATAATGAAGTCTTCGGGTCTGAGGCTCTCATCTTCCTTGAATTCTGGGAGGTAGTCACTTTGTTCTTCCTCGGGATCTTCAGGGTCCCCGTTATCGGACACCCCTATGGGGCAGTCAATCTGAGTGGGCGTGGCGTTATTGCCATTGCCCTGATCATCGGTGTTAGTAGGAGTGGAGCCTTCTGCTGTGGCATTGCCTCCCCCTTGTGCCCTTTGGTCGCCTAGGACGTCGGCGGCGTCTGGGGGGATCCTTGGGAGTGTCCACTATGTAGACGTCATAGGTGGAAGATGCGACACAATTGCTGGTATGGGTCGTAACCCTGGGCGAGGCTACCATTGATGCATCATTGTCATCTTCATCCATGTTAGTTGCCTTGTCGGAAGCATAGATCAGATCGTCGGTTAAATCCTCGATGTTAGGGACTAGATGGGTGGTGCGTGGGACGTAATTTTCCCTAGTATCAGTTTTACATCCGATCTGATACCAGACCGAGGACGGGATCGCCAGATTCTGAATCTCCAGCATCTCATTTATCTACGAGAGATTCTCAGTATCCATGGCTTGGCTGTAAGCCGGGTTGACGTGGAATATGCTTTGTGGGTCGCTTAATACGACACCGGGGTCTTGGCCTTTCGAGGTTGACCTTTGGTCGTTGGGCGAAGAGATCGAATCCGTATCTAATGCCAGTTCCAAGTCCGAACCTAACTTTAGGTCAAGGTCCGATGAAACAGCAGTCGAGTTCATGCTTGAAATCGCGTACGACGTGATGATGGTCAGATCCATACTTGAGGCTGGCTCTAACGAGGGATCCGTTCTGAGGATTGCATCAGAGATCGGTTCCGGGGTCAAAAGCCACGGCGTCCGAAGAGTTCCCGAGTCGATCTAGTATCCAGCCAGAGAAAGCGAGGTCGCCACGAGAGTCGGCAGTGTACTGATACGTCTCCAACATATCTATAATTTTTTATTGTTCCATGCTATTATAGTATCAATTTTGGATGTTTTATATGCAATTATATTTAATTTTTTGGGACTAACCTATTAACCTAGTACCAAGTGCCCTATTTTTTTTTGCCTATTTTTAGTTTTTCTAGGAAATTAGTACCAAACGAAGTCCAAACGCTACGAAACTTTTTTGACGATTTTTTCTGGACAAGAGAGACCCTAGAAGCTTTGGGAGGAGACCAGAAGGCAAACGAGGAGATGACAAGGCAACATGGCGCACCCAGGGGGTAGGCGTGCCCTGATGCCTTGTGGGCCACTCATGGCTCCGTCTGACCTAATTCCACCTCTATGAAATCTCTAAAATCGGGAAACCAACAGAGAGCCACCCAAAATACTTTTTGCACTGCCGCAAGTTTCTGTTCTTCCATGATCCTATCTGGAGGCCTTTTCCGGTACTCTGCCAGTGGGGGAATATATCACAGAGGGCTTCTACATCAACCTTGATGCCCTTCCGATGATGTGTGAGTAGTTTACCGTAGACCTACGGGTCCATAGCTAGTAGCTGGATGGCATCTTCTCTCTCTTTGATCTTCAATAAAATGTTCTCCTCGATGTTCTTGGAGATCTATATAATGTAATTGATACGTCTCTAACGTATCTATAATTTTTCATTATTCCATGCTATTATATTATCTATTTTGGATGTTTTATATGCATTAATATGCTATTTTATATTATTTTTGGGACTAACTAATTAACCTAGTGCCCAGTGCCAGTTTCTGTTTTTCCTTGTTTTTGACTTTTACAGAAAAGGAATACCAAATGGAATAAAACTTTGTGGTGATTTTTCTTGGACCAGAAGAAACCCACGAGACTTGGAGAGGAGGCCAGAAGCCCTACGAGGAGGCCACAAGGCGTAGGGGCGCGCCCCAAGGGGGGCGCCCCCAGGGCTTGTGGCCCCTCGAAGACCTTCCAACCCTAATTCTTCCACTATACATCCTCATATATTCCCCCTATACCAGAGGGCACACCAAAAATACTTTTCTGCCACCGCAAGCTTCTGTTCTCGTGAGATCCCATCCTGGGGCCTTTTCCGGCACTCCGTCGGAGGGGGATTCGATCACGGAGGGCCTCTAAACCAACCTTGCTGCCCTTCCGATGAAGCGTGAGTAGTTTACCATAGACCTACGGGTCCATAGCTAGTAGCTAGATGGCTTCTTCTCTCTCTTTGATCTTTAATATAATGTTCTCCTTGATGTTCTTGGAGATCTATTCAATGTAATATTCTTTTGCGGTGCGTTTTTTGAGATTCGATGAATTGTGGATTTATGATCAGATTATCCATGAATATTATTCGAGTCTTCTCTGAACTCTTTTATGCATGATTGAGATAGCTTAGTAATTCTCTTCGATCTATTGATTTGGTTTGGCCAACTAGATTGGTTTTTCTTGCAATGCGAGAAGTGCTTTGTGATGGGTTCAATCTTGCGGTGTCCTCTCCCAGTGACAGAAGGGGCAGCGAGGCACGTATTGTATTGTTGCCATTAAGGATAAAAATATGGGGTTTATATCATATTGCTTGAGTTTATCCCTCTACATCATGTCATCTTTCTTAAAGCGTTGCTCTGTTCTTAAGGAACTTAATACTCTAGATGCAGGCAGGAGTCGGTCGATGTGTGGAGTAATAGTAGTAGATGCAGAATCGTTTTGGTCTACTTGTCACGGACATGATGCCTATATTCATGATCATTACCTTATATATCATCATAACTTTGCGCTTTTCTATCAATTGCTCAACAGTAATTTGTTTACCCACCGTATGCTTTATTCAAGAGAGAAGCCTCTAGTGAAACCTATGGCCCCCGGGTCTATTTTCCATCATATATTTCAGATCTATAAACCAAAAAACCCAAAAATACCTTGCTGCAATTTATTTGTGTTTACTTTATTTTGCCTTTTATTTATCTTTTATACCTATCTCTTTTAGATCTCACTCTTGTTCGTGACCGTGAAGGGATTGACAACCCCTTTTTCGCGTTGTGTGCAAGTGTTTGTTAGTTTGTGCAGGTTCATATATTGGAGACTTGCTTCTGCCTCCTACTGGATTGATACCTTGGTTCTTAACTGAGGGAAATACTTATCTCTACTTTGCTGCATCACCCTTTCCTCTTGAAGGAAAAAATCAACGCAAGCTCAAGAAGTAGCAGGAAGAATTTCTGGCACCGTTGCCGGGGAGGTTCTACATCAAGTCTACCAAGTACCTTCATAAACTCTCATCTCTTGCATTTACATTATTTGCCATTTGCCTCTCGTTTTACTCTCCCCCACTTCTAAAACGTTTTCAGAAAAATACAAAAATATTTGCCTTTTTATTCGCCTTCTTTCCGTTCATCTTTTCATTTGCTTTTTGTTTGCTTGCGTGTTAGATCGCTTGTTTTTCTATCATGGCTAGCCCTTCTACCATTATTAGTACCCCTGAAAGTGAGGTTCTCAATTTTAAACAAAGGGAGGGAGAAAATTTAAAAGATGCTTGGTATAGAATTTGCAATGCTCAAAATAGATCTACCTGTAAGCAATCTACTACCGTTCTTCTCCGAAATTTTTATGTGGGTGTCACTATGTGGTAATTACTGGGGGTAATTTTTTGGGTAGTCATACTTTGGATGCTTACAATACTATGGTAAATTTGGTAGGATCACCACCACTTATGGTTAATGAAACAACTTTAACCTTGGAACATGTGATGCAAAGGCTTGATATTATTGAGAATAAGATTTCTACCATAGAGCTTATTGAAAATTTGGATAAAAAGATTCATAATCACATTACTCAAATTGGATCAAAGGTAGGAATCACTTTAAAGAATATAAAGGAAAAGGAACCTATATAGTTAATGAGAAAATAGATCAAGGTTCTACTAGAATTGATAAGTTAGAAGATATTATTACCAACTTGGGTTCTGCTTTTGTCGCTGTTAAAACTACTCCAAAGTTTCCTCCTACTAAAGCTACTAATTTATTTATGTTCCTAAGAATAAGGGTGAATCATCTAGTAAAGGAAACGAAGATCTTAAGATGATAAGTATTTACCCTAGCTTTGTCAATATCATTAAGGAACCAATTGCTACAAGTGAATTTCTTGATTTTTTACCTAGGAGTGTGACCATGAATAAACCTAATGAATCTCCTAGGTGATATAGATGTGCGATTGAAGAATTGCATACCAAAGATGACAATACCTAGATCTATGCAATATGCCTAGCTAGGGGCTTTAAACAATAGCGCTTGTTAGGAGGCAACCCAATTTTTATTATGTCTTTTTTTAATTCTGTTTTTCAATAAATACACATTATTACTTCTACAGTAATTGTGTTTTAGTGTTTTAATTAGTGTTTGAGTCAAGTAAGACCTTTGGGATGGTCTATGGTGATAGTTGAGTTGATCTTGCTGAAAAACAGAAACTTTTGTGCACATTGCTAGAATTTTACAAATTCACAGAAGCGTGCATTTGATCTGATTTTTTTTACAAAAGATTGATATACAAATTTCCTAGATTTTCCCAAATTTTCAGCATTTTTGGAGTTACAGAATTATATGAAATTTCCAGATTACTACAGACTGTTCTATTTTTGACAGATTCTGTTTTCTATGTGTTGTTTGCTTATTTTGATGAATCTATGGGTAGTATCGGGGGGGTATGAACCATGGAGAATTTGGAATACAGTAGATATAACACTAATATAAATTTAGAATGAGTTCACAACAGTACCTAAAGTGGTGATTTATTTTATTATACTAACGGATCTTACGAGTTTTCTGTTGAGTTTTGTGTTGTGAAGTTTTCAAGTTTTGGGTTAAGATTTGATGGACTATGGAATAAGGAGTGGCAAGAGCCTAAGTCTGGGGATGCCCAAGGCACCCCAAGGTAATATTCAAGGACAACCAAGCATCTAATCTTGGGGATGCCCCGGATGGCATCCCCTCTTTTGTCTTCAATCCATCGGTAAATTTACTTGAGGCTATATTTTTACTCACCACATGATATGTGTTTTGCTTGGAACGTCTTGTATGATATGAGTCTTTGCTTTTTAGTTTGCCACAATCATCCTTTCTGTACACACATTTTGAGAGGTTCACGCTTTAATCGTGAATTTATTAGAATACTCTATGTGCTTCACTTATATCTTTTGAGCTAGGTAGTTGCTCTAGTGCTTCACTTATATCTTTTTAGAGCACGGCGGTGGTTTTATTTTATAGAAATTAATGAACTCTCATGCTTCACTTATATTATTTTGAGAGTCTTAAAACAGCATGTTCTTAGGTTATGAATTTGGTCCTAATATGATGGGCATCCAAGAGGGATATAATAAAAAAATCATATAAAGAGCATTGAATCTATAATACCTAAATAGTTCATCCAAACTAACCCATTTAACTAAGCATGCAGCCTATCCACATCAGCATCCATTCTCCTACGGACACGTCAGCACTAACCCTCCACTCTGCCAATCCTTCCACTTTTGCATGCATGGCATTTTTTTTTCTGCCCTCATAATCCACCAACTCACCATAAAATCCTGTAGTCATTTCATTAGCCATGGGGCACTGGGGTAGCCCAAGAGCTTTGGCTCCACTTTCCTCGGCCCCTAGAGGGACAGCAATTCACGTCTCCACTGCAAGGAAGAAAAAATCAATAGATTATGTGATTCTCTCCCGCTTCCGTAACCGAGAGATGAGCCACTTTAGCAGTTTCCTTCTTCCACGGCCGCGGTTTACTCTCAAACATAAATTTTCACCACCGGCCGCATGTGTCCATCGAGTTCACCATATCCTTAATTCCTTATATACTGTCTCCGCTCCTCTCATGATCCATCCATCCCTATCTCTCCCATCTTTCTCTGCTCAAGCCCTCGATTGCAGCACAGTGAATTGCGCTACTGCCCTCACTTCCTTCTACCGCTCGCCTGCGCCTTGCCGCTAGGTTAGTGGTCACCCACGAACTACCGATGCGCCGCGCCATCGACCTGCCATTGTGGAAGAGTTGCAGATCCTGGAAGAGCGGCCACGCTCTGCCTAGAGAAAGAGAAGTCACCCGTGGTGCCATCTTCTTGCATCGCTAGTGTGGAAATTGGGAGGAGGACGTTTTGGCCTTTCTTTTTGCTCTTGTGGATTCAAAATTAAGCTCACCTTGCATCCTATTTCTATCAGTGAGCTTAGCGATTGACATCTTTATTTGCTGATTCACTTGGTAAAAATCAACCAACAACAGATTGGTCGCCAGGGGCGGAGCTACGTGAAGTTACCGGGATGCACAGGCATCAAGGTCGGGAGAAAATCTTAGTATGGATTACCATCCCTATAGAGCGTGTGAAGAAGGTAGTACCAATGACAGTGCATCAGGTCTGATCGCTGGTGGGCAAGGCAGGTCTCGGCTCTATGGGACAGAAGGCCTGCTAGGCTAATTGGAGAAGGAGGTCACAACAGCGGAACTGGATGCTTGTCAGGCTATAATTGGTGCAAGAGTAGCACGTTCGTAACCACAAAATCGATTGATTATCGATCTCACAAAGTGGCACATGTTTGCGTCCATGCTTCAGATCTCCCATAACCTAGGTGACGAGTGAGACAACACATGACCAGCACGCAGACGTTGCAGCCTGCACTCAATCCTACAGCGGCCAAGCATCCATGCAACGCCAACCAGGTCAGCTCCACCCACAATCCTTGTCAAAAGGCATCACAAACTAAACACCCTAATCATATCAATGATTAGTTAAGAAATTCTTTTCCGAAGGGTTTTATATTCATACATTTTTTTCTAATTCCCTTCACAAACTTTTCGTGAAGTGGAGAATCTGATTTATTTAATTTTTTAGTGAAAGCTTTATTTAATTAGTCTTCGCCAATTACAGGTACATCGTTGATCATAAATGGACACATATATATCTTACTAAAAGAAAAGCAACATCACAAGAAGTGCAACCTCGCACTTATGAATTTCCGTAACCATCAAGAAGAAAACAGTAGAAGGTTTAATCCCAGGTTTCATTTTATTATTTTCACTTAATAATTTGATATCACATCTGGTTATTTTACATGTTATGCAGGATTCGAGGTATGATCAATCATTGTGAGTGTATTAACTCAGTGGAACTTGATCGTCCCTTATTTGTTATCATATGGTGGGGTGTTCATTTTTCTGAATTTTATATGTTAAGCATTGTTAAATTCATTGTCGTTAGAGGGATTGAACTAGATATGTTTGCACCATTGTTAAAGTTGTATACGAGGGTTGATTTTCTCCAGCTCGGCCCCTGTTGGTCGCCACAGCTCCGTGCAACAAGCACGTCTACCATGGTGATCGCCAACACCAGTACCCAAGAAGAAACCCTCCTGGCGGCGGTGAGAAACATGACGAAGTAGTCGGTGCATGAGTGTCTCTACGAGGCGGGGCCGGTGGGCATAACTTTGTGGTGATGTTTTAGTTGTAGCTTCAAGGTTTTCTTCCCTTGCAAAAGAGGGAGCTGGTGGCCTATATATTATTTTTGTCAAATAACATACATTTGTTCACTGTTTTATTAATTCTTTTAAGAGAGCCAATTTGCTGACTAAAGCACAAAATTTAGGCAATATGTCCCGCAGCAACGTGCGGGGAATCATCTAGTACATGAGAAGTTTGATTCCTTGCATTTGTTTTGAGATATAAAGATGGTGATATTAGAGTCATGCTAGTGAGTAATTGTGGATTGGTAGAAATACTTGTGTTAAAGTTTGTGATTCCCGAAGCATGCATGTATGGTGAACCGTTATGTGATGAAGTCGAAGCATGATTTATTTTTTATTGTCTTCCTTATGAGTGGCGGTCGGGGACGAGCGATGGTCTTTTCCTACCAATCTATCCCCCTAGGAGCATGCGTATTAGTACTTTGCTTTGATGGCTAATAAATTTTTGCAATAAGTATGTGAGTTCTTTATGACTAATGTTGAATCCATGGATTATACGCACTCTCACCCTTCCATCATTTCTAGCCTCACTACTACCGCGCAACTTTCGTCGGTGCATTAAATCCACCATATACCCTTCCTCAAAACAGCCACCATACCTACCTATTATGGCATTTCCATAGCCATTCGGAGATATATTGCCATGCAACTTCCACCGTTCCGTTTATTATGACACGCACGATCATTGTCGTATTGCTTTGCATGATCGTAAGATAGCTAGCATGATGTTTTCATGGCTTGTCCGTTTTTTGATATCGCTGCTACACTAGATCATTGCACATCCCGGTACACCGCCGGAGGCATTCATATAGGGTCATATCTTTGTTCTAGTATTGAGTTGTAATTCTTGAGTTATAAGTAAATAAAAGTGTGATGATCATCATTATTAGAGCATTGTCCCATGCGAGGAAAGAATTATGGAGGCTATGATTCTTCCACAAGTCGAGATGAGGCTCCGAACTTAAAAATAAAAGAGGCCAAAGAGCCCAAAAATAAAAAAAAGAGGCCAAAGAGCCCAAAAGAAAAAAATTTAAAAAATGAGAGAAAAGAGAGATGGGACAATGTTACTATCCTTTTTCCAGACTTGTGCTTCAAAGTAGCACCATGTTCTTCATGATAGAGAGTCTCCTATTTTATCACTTTCATATACTAGTGGGAATTTTTAGTTATAGAACTTGGCTTGTATATTCCAATGATGGGCTTCCTCAAATTGCCCTAGGTCTTCGTGAGCAATCAAGTTGGATGCACGCCCACTTAGTTTTCTTTTGAGCTTTCATACACTTATAGCTCTAGTACATCCGTTGCTTGGCAATCCCTACTCACTTCCATCGATATCAATTGATGGGCATCTCCATAGCCCATTAATTTGCCTAGTTGATGTGAGACTTTCTCCTTTTTGTCTTCTCCTCACAACCTCCACCATACTCTATTCCACCTATAGTGCTATATCCATGGCTCACGCTCATGTACTGCGTGAAAGTTGAAAAAGCTTGAGAACATGAAAAGTATGAAAACAATTGCTTGGCTTGTCATCGGGGTTGTGCATAATGAAATACTTTGTGTGATGAAGATAGAGTATAGCCAGACTATATGATTTTGTACGGATAACTTTCTTTGGCCATGATATTTTGAGAACACACGATTGCTTTATTAGTATGCTTGATATTGTTTTATGTCAATATTAAACTTTTGTTTTGAATCTTATGGATCTGAATATTCATGCCACAATAAGAAGAATTGCATTGATAAATATGTTAGGTAGCATTTCACATCAAAAATTCTGTTTTTATCATTTACCTACTCGAGGACGAGCAGGAATTAAGCTTGGGGATGCTTGATACGTCTCCAACATATCTATAATTTTTTATTGTTCCATGCTATTATATTATCTGTTTTGGTTGTTTTACATGCATTATTATGCTATTTTATATTATTTTTGGGACTAACTTATTAACCTAGTGCCCAGTGCCAGTTTCTGTTTTTTTTCCTTGTTTTTGACTTTCACAGAAAAGGAATACCAAACGGAGTCCAAACGGAATAAAACTTTACGGTGATTTTTCTTGGACCAGAAGAAACCCACGAGACTTGGAGAGGAGGCCAGAAGCCCTACGGGGAGGCCACAAGCCGTAGTGGCGCGCCCCGGGGGGGGGGGGCTCCCCCAGGGCTTGTGGGCCCCTTGGAGACCTTCCAACCCTAATTCTTCCATTATAAATCCTCAAATATTCCCCCTATTCGAGAGGGCACACCAAAAATACTTTTTCGCTGCTGCAAGCTTTTGTTTCTGTGAGATCCCATCTTGGGGCCTTTTCTGGCACTCCGTCGGAGGGGGATTCGATCACGGAGGGCCTCTACACCAACATTGCCGCCCTTTCGATGAAGCATGAGTAGTTTACCACAGACCTATGGGTCCATAGCTAGTAGCTAGATGGCTTCTTCTCTCTCTTTGATCTTCAATACAATGTTCTCCTCGATGTTCTTGGAGATCTATTCGATGTAATCTTCTTTTGTGGTGCGTTTGTTGAGATCTGATGAATTGTGGATTTATGATCATATTATCTACGAATATTATTTGAGTCTTCTCTGAACTCTTTTATGCATGATTGAGATAGCTTAGTAATTCTCTTCGATCTACCGATTTGGTTTGGCCAACTAGATTGGTTTTTCTTGCAATGGGAGAAGTGCTTTGTTATGGGTTCAATCTTGCGGTGTCCTCTCCCAGTGACAGAAGGGGCAGCGAGGCACTTATTGTATTGTTGCCATTAAGGATAAAAAGATGGGGTTTATATCATATTGCTTGAGTTTATCCCTCTACATCATATCATCTTTCTTAAAGCGTTGCTCTATTCTTATGAACTTAATACTCTAGATGCAGGCAGGAGTCGGTCAATGTGTGGAGTAATAGTAGTAGATGCAGAATTGTTTTGGTCTACTTGTCACGGACGTGATGCCTATATTCATGATCATTGCCTTAGATATCATCATAACTTTCACTTTTCTATCAATTGCTGAACAGTAATTTGTTTACCCACCGTATGCTTTATTCAGAGAGAAGCCTCTAGTGAAACCTATGGCCCCCGGGTCTATTTTCCATCATATATTTTTAGATCTATAAACCAAAAAACCAAAAAATACCTTACTGCAATTTATTTGTGTTTACTTTATTTTGCCTTTTATTTATCTTTTATACCTATCTCTTTTAGATCTCACTCTAGTTCATGACCGTGAAGGAATTGACAACCCCTTTTTCGCGTTGTGTGCAAGTGTTTGTTAGTTTGTGCAGGTGCATATATTGGAGACTTGCTTGTGCCTCCTACTGGATTGATACCTTGGTTCTTAACTGAGGGAAATACTTATCTCTACTTTGCTGCATCACCCTTTCCTCCTCAAGGGAAAAATCAACGCAAGCTCAAGAAGTAGCAGTAATCTTGTTTTGTGGTGTGTTTGTTGGGATCCGATGAATTGTGGGTTTATGATCAGATTATTCATGAATATAAATTGAGTCTTCTCTGAATTCTTTTATGCATGATTATATAGCTTTGTATTTCTCTCTGATCTATCTGTTTGGTTTGGCCAACTAGATTGATTTATCTTGCAATGGGAGAGGTGCTTTGTAATGGGTTCAATCTTGCGCTGATCTATATCCCTGTGATAAAAGGGGAGAAGACACGTATTTGTATTGTTGCCATTAAGGGGAAAACGACGGGGTTTATTCGTATTGATTGGATTTACTTTGTCTACATCATGTCATCTTGCTTAAGGCGTTACTCCGTTTTTCATGAACTTAATACTCTAGATGCATGCTGGATAGCGGTCGATGGGTAGACTAATAGTAGTAGATGCAGGCAGGACTCGGTCTACTTGTCTCGAACGTGATGCCTATATACATGATCATTGCCTTGAATATCGTCATAACTATCTGCTTTTCTATCAATTGCCCAACAGTAATTTGTTTACCCGCCGTATGATTTTTGTTCGAGAGAGAAGCCTCTAGTGAAAACTTTGGCCCCGGATATACTTTTATCATATATTAAATCCAAAAATACCTTGCTGTAATTTATTTACCGTTACTTTATTTTGTGTTTTATTTATCTATCTATCACTATCAGATCTTATCCTTGCAAATAACCGCCAAGGGGATTGACAACCCCCTTGATCGTGTTGGGTGCAAGTATTTGCTCTTTTGTGTGTAGGTGCTGCTAAAGAGGTTTCACGTGGTTCTACTTCTGCATTGATAACCTTGGTTCTTAACTAAGGGAAATACTTATCTTTATTGCACTACATTGTGACGTCCCTGATTCGACCATATACTAATCATACACGCAAACATGTACGATCAAGATCAGGGACTCACGGGAAGATATCACAACACAACTCTAAACACATATAAAAGTCATACAAGCTTCATATTACAAGCTAGGGGCCTCGAGGGCTCGAATACATAAGCTCGATACACAAGCGAGTCAACGGAAGCAACAATATCTGAGTACAGACATAAGTTAAACAAGGTTTTGCCTTAAGAAGGCTAGCACAAACATCAACGATCGAAGATGCAAGGCCTCCTGCCTGGGACCTCCTAACTACTCCTAGTTGTCGGTGGTCTCCACGTAATAGTAGGAACCCTCGAGGTAGTAGTAGTAGTCGACGGGGGTGGCATCTGGCTCTTGGGATCCATCAACTGGTCGCAACAACCGGAAAGAAGGAAGTAGGGGGAAAAGGGGTAGCAAAGCAACCATGAGTACTCATCCAAAGTACTTGTAATCATCAGATCTATACTAAGTATGCATTGGTATCAAATGGAAGGGATGTATCTGTGGACAGAACTGCAGAATGCCAGAATAGAGGGAAGGCCTAGCCTATCAAAGACTAGCATCTTCAAGCATCTTCAATCATCTTGCAGCATTCAGAAGAGTACATAATAGCATATTATAATTAACAAGCATGTCGTAGTAATAACGACCAGAGATCCTTCCTCGACTCCCTGCGAGAAAGCAATCTCGGAGCCAACACAACCATCACATATCTCAAGTATCCATTTCTAGTTGTAATAGATCAGGATACAAGTCTGAACGTCCGTTACCGTGGACACGGCTATTCGAATAGATAAACTTCCCTGCAGGGGTGCACCACATTTCCCAACATGCTTGATTATTCTGGCCGAACACACTTTATTGGGTCAATGCCCGGCCTCGGAAGATCAACACGTCGCATCCCTACCTAGGCTCAGCAGAGAGGTCCCCGTCGGTCTACATCCTAAGCACTCCGGGGTCTTGGGCCCATCGCCCGTTGCACTCTGGGTCGTTGCGAGCAGGGAGGACCCAGGCTCCACCACTACATGGATGGTGCCGGCCCAGCCGTGCCGCAATGCTGAACTGGATGTCTGACAAAGCTTCGGCTGATACTACGACGCCGAGTGCCCATAATTGTTCCCGCGTGGTGGTTAGTGCGTATAGGCCAGTGGCCGACTCAGAACAAATACCCAAACCTATTACTGCATTATTAAAGGAAGTGACGGCTGTCGGGACAAGTCCAGAGCCACCACCCCCTCCTGGGTGATACCGCTAAACAGCCAGCCACCAACGTAACATCTCGCGGGTGCTCTCCGGGCCTGCTCGACTTTCACAGGTATCTGTCGCGGGTGCTCACTGGGCCCGCCCGACTTTAACAAAGGTCTCAAGTAAAGTCAAGGTAACTATGTGTCCAAAACATCAAGGGGAAAACCCGAGGAATCACCCTCGATGGATTCCACTCGATGTAATCTTCAAGGTGAACATAGGAGGAATCACCCTCGAGGTTCACACTTGAGGTGTTGCACGACAGAGTCGTATCGGGGGTGGTGAAGGAGGAATCACCCTCGATGACCATGACCGAATAGCTACCCTACAGAGTTATCATCAGGAGTGGGTTATGGGGTATCACCCTCGGCACTCGACAGTAGCTCTGCAGAGTCGAGCAACAAATGGGGGGTGATGTGATGTGTCGGGCTCTGGACATCGATCATGTTGATTGAGTCATCGGTCAACAAGCCGAGGCAACTGGGACAAGGTGAGGGGTCACTGATGGATCACTACCAACCTATACTAAGCAGTTTAGGATAAGCAGGTAAGGTACAAGAGCAGGTTACAAAAGCAGGCTATGCATCAGAATAGGAGCAATCAATAACAGTAGCAAAATTTAATGCAAGCATGAGAGAGAATGAACTAGGCGATATCAGAATGATCAAGGGGGGTTTGCTTGCCTGGAAGCTCTACTAAAACGGAAGAAGGGTCATTGGTGATGTAGTCGATCACAGGGGCATCAGCAGCGGTCTCGGGGTCTACCGGAGAGAAGAGGGGGAAGAAACAGTAAATACAAGCACACAGATGCATGATATGACTATAGGCAGAGCTAGGGGTGGTGCTACATGATACCGGCGAAGGGGAATAACATCCGGGAAAGTTTTCTCGAAGTTTGGCATTTTCGAACAGATGAAACGGAGGGGGACGGTTCCATGTTCGCTATGCTAGGGGCACGTGACAGATGAACGGAGAGCGTATTCGGATTCTTCACATTTTTCTGAGCAACTTTCATGTATAAAACTTTTTCATCCGAGTTACAAATTATTTTCTATGAATTTCTAAATTTTAGCAATATTCTGAAATTATTATTAATTCGAAAATAATGAATAAATGCTAGGTGCACCCAGCTCTATGTACACAACAATGTACACAGAGGATGACATGTGGGTCCAGGGGGTCCCAGTTGACCAATCAACGTTTGACTGGTCAACAAGGGGTGGGGCCCCCTGTCATTGACTCACTTAACTAAGTACTGATTTAACTAACTAATCTAGTTCATTAGGTTAATTAAGATTAACAAATTAAGTTAATTAATCATTTAACTACTTAATTACTTTTTTTATTATATTTTTAAAACCTCTTTTTTTTATATCTAACCAGGTGCGTCGGGCCCCCCTGGCAGTGGCCCAGGGCCATAGCGGGCGGGCACCGGGCGCGTGAAGTGGGGCGGGCACCAGCGAAGGCCGCAGCCCGGTGCGGCGGGGCGACGCAAGGGCGCGCGCGGGGAGCCGGCCTGGGTGCGGTTGGGCGCATAGGGGGCGGCGACGTTGGCCAGGGCGGAGGCAGGCATGGCGTGCGGGCGGCTGCAGCCGCGGGCGCGCTGGGACGCACGCGCGGACAGGCGCCGTGGCAGCGGGGCTAACGGCGGGCGCAAAGGGCAGCGGCAGCAGCGGGCAAAGCCGGCGAGGGGCAGAGCGGGTGGCGCGGGCTGCAGCAATCGCCGCAACGGTGGTGGAGCGAGGGACTGCGGCGAGGGGAGGCGTCGGCCGCGACGGGTGGAGCTAGCGAGCCCACGACGGGGCAGCAGCGTGGCCAGGCGGACGCGATGGAGGAGGCGTGGCCATGGGCGTGGTGGCGAGGCCGGGACGCGGTCGTGCGATGGAGTAGGGTGCGGGGGCAGGCTGCAGTAGTGGAGGGAGCAGCGGGGCGAGAAGCGGGCTGGAGGCAACAGCGGCCAGAGATGGGCGCGAGGTGGTGGAGCAGCGGAGGCTGACGGGGCGACGCAGGCGCGAGGCAACGATGGGGCTAGGCAGCAGCGACGAGTACTGCATCAGGCAATAGCGGCTGCTGGGATGGGCAGTGCGAGGGCGAGGCACGCAGACGTAGCGCACGCACAGACAACGCGGGGCACGGACGCAGCAGGTAGCGGCGAGCTCGACAACAGCGGTTACGAGGCCTATGGCACGGGAACGAAGAAGAAAGGGGTTCGTGAGGCGCGTGTGCTCACCGGGTGGCACACGGTGACCGGTGAGTGGATTAGGAGCAGCAGAGGCGATGGACAGAGTCGAAGAAGGCGGCGGTGACCCGAGGCGGATGGAGGCTGAGGACGGGGAGGCAGCGGGCGTCATTGTCGGGTGGAGGCTTCGGGCGTCCATGGAGTCGGGGTGCCGCGGCGTCCAGATTTAGCGCAGGAGCGGAGGGAGGAGGGAGTGGGTGAGGGTTAGGGTTAGTGGGGGGCGCCGGGGTCTTGTAGGGTGGGGTGTCGCCGGCGGATGGCCGCCACGGCGCCGGCCGATGCCGTGGCGGGCATCAACGATGACCACGATCCCCCCGTGAACAGGGAGGGGGAGGCAGTGCGCAGGGTGGGCCGGCCTGCTAGGTGGATGGGCCGGGGAGGGGGTTTCGGCCCAGTGGGGGCAGGGGGAATTGTCCTCCTTTTATATATTTTTTCATCTTTTGTTTATTTGGTTTTTTTCTTTTTATTACAATCTGTTCCTAATATTTTAGTAAGCAAAATAGTTTTACTAATATATATAATTGGCTCCTTAAATTGAGTTACAAAATAACCCACAGCCTCAAAAAGTTTCACACATAATTAAATTAGTTTGATATTTTAGAAATTATAAAAGGCATTTATTTAATTATTTTAGTTACTATTTTATTAATTTTAGTGCACTAAAACACTTTATAAAAATGTTGGTTCACCACCATAATTACCTAGGAGTTATTTGTCCGAGTTCGTACCTTTTGGTTTTGACATTTGAAAACTTTTATTTTTAACTTTATTTTACATTCGAGTTTGAACCGATTTTGAACCAAGTGAGATTAGCATCAGTAAAGACGATGACCTGGTACCATTAATAGGGGATTACTATAGCTTAATTATCTGAGCGTTACAACATCATCCTCTCCTCTTCGAGGAAATCCCAAGACAGCTCACAAGTAGCAGGAAGAATTTCTAGCGCCATTGCCGGGGAGACATCACTAAAACCTATCAAGTACTTTCGCATTAACTATCATCTACTTGCTCTTACTTTCATTTGCCATTTGCCTCTCTTTTTCATCTTCCCCACTTCTAAAATAATTTTACAAAAACAAAAAATATTGTCGTTTGCTTGTTTGCTTGCTTCACCGTTATGGCTAGTTCTTGCTTGTTACGTGTACCCCTAAAAATGAGGTTCTCAATTTTAAACAACAGGGAGGAGGGAATTTGAAAGATGCTTGGTATAGAATTTGTGATACTCAAAATAGATCAACTTGTAAGCAATCTACTACCGTTCTTCTTCGTAATTTTTATGTGGGTGTAACTACTTGGTATAGATTTTTGCTAGATACTATTACCGGAGGGAATTTCTTAGTCACCCTACGGATGCTTTCAATGCTATGGGAAATTTAGTGGGATCACCACCTATCATTATTAACGAAACAACATTGACTTTGGAGCATGTTATGCAAAGAATGCAAGCTTTTGAAAATAATATGCCTACCATAGAGCATATTGAAAATCTAGATAAAAATTCATAATCATATTACTCAATTTGGATCGAAGGTAGGAACTAATTTGAAAGTACTAAAAGAGAAGGAACCAATAATTAATGAGAGGATAGAGCAAAGTCCTGCTAGGATTTATAAGTTGGAAGAAGTTATTAATAATTGGGTTCCATTTTTTCTTCCGTTCAAAATATTTAAAGGACCCCTCCTAGTAAGAATTGTAAGTTTATGTATGTTCCCAAGAAGAAGGGTACCACATCTAGTAATGGGAGTGGGGATCTTAAAATGATTAGTGTTCATCCCGACTTCACTGATTTAATAAAGGAACCCATCTATGAGAATAAATTCCTTAATTTTGTTCCTAGGAGTATGATCATCAAAACTATCCATACTAAGCCTCCTAGGAAACGTGGTTGTGTCATTGAGGAATTGGAAACTAAGGATGAGAACACTTGAAACTATGCATTACGCCTAGATAGGGGCGTAAAACAATAGCGCTTGTTGGGAGGCAACCCAATAGTTATCTTTATTTTCCCTTTCTGTTTTCTGTTTTTGAGTGTGCAAACAATTATGCTACTATTATGATTGTGTTTTTGTGTTCAAATTAGTGTTTGTGCCAAGTAAAGCCTTTGGGATGATTTGGTTGATAGTTATTTTGATTCTGTGAAAAAATAAAAACTTTTGCACCCAGTAGCAGAATTGTTTAAATTCACTAGAACGTGATAAAATTATGAATTTTTTACAAATGATTGAAATACAAATTTTCCATGTTGTCCCAATTTTTCAGAATTTTTGGAGTTACAGAAGTATTGCATTGGTTCAGATCATTACAGACTGTTTTATTTTTGACAAATTTTGTTTTTGTTGCATTGTTTGCTTGTTTTAATGAATCTATGGATTGTATCGGGGGTATAAGTCATGGTGAAGTTGGAATACAGTAGGTATTATGAAATAATAAAATATGAATGGGTTTACAACAATACCTAAAGTTTATGATTTGCTTGTTATACTAACGGATCTCATGAGTTTTCTGTTGAGTTTTGTGTGCTGAAGTTTTCAAGTTTTAAGTGAGATCGCGATGGATGAAGGAATAAGGAGTGGAAAGACCCCAAGCATGGGGATGCCCAAGGCACCCCAAGGTAATATTCAAGTACACCCAATAATCTAAGCTTGGGGATGCTCCGGATGACATCCCCTCTTTCTTCTACCAACCATCAGTAAATTACTTAGAGCTATATTTTTGTTCATCACATGATATAAGTTTTGCTTGGAGCATCATGTATTATATGAGTATTTGCTTTGTTTTCTTTTTAGTTTGCCACAATCATCTTTGCTGCGCACACCTTTTGAGAGGGACACACATTTATTCATGATTTGTTAGAATACTCTTTGTGCTTCACTTATATCTTTTGAGCAAGGCAATTGCTCTAGTACTTCACTTATATCATTTAGAGTACGATGATGGTTACATTTTAAAGAAATAATTATTCTCTCATGCTTCACTTATATAATTTTGAGAGTTTGATAATAGTAACGGCAATATGCATGGGTGATGAAGTTGGTCCTAATATGATAGGTATTCAAGAGGGGTATAATAAAAACTTTCATGTATATCACTGAATATGATAAGATTGATTCCTTGCAATAGTTTTGTGATATAGAGATGGTAATTTGTGGGAGGTACTAGTGAATGATTGTGGTTTAGTAAGAATATTGGTGTTAAGGTTATGTACGTATAGTCTCTCATTATGCTAAGAAGTTGGAGCATGATTTATTATTGAGTGTCTTTGCGTGCAGGTCGAGGGGCGCGATGGTTAACTCCTACCAACCTCCCCCCTAGGGGCATGCCTAGTAGTACTTTGCTTCGAGGGCCAATAGACTTTCACAATAAGTATGTGAGTTCTTTATGAGTAATGTGAGTCCATGGATTATACACACTCTCACCTTCCCACCATTTCCTAGTCTCTTTGGTACTGTGCATTGCCCTTTCTCACCTCGAGATATGATGCAAACTTTGCCCATGCATCCAAACCCCGTGATATGATACGCTCTATCACACATAAGCCTCCTTATATCTTCCTCAAAACAGCCACCATACCTACCTATTATGGCAATTCCATAGCCATTCCGAGATATATTGCCATGAAACTTCCACCGTTCGATTATTATGACACACATAATCATTGTCATATTGCTTTGCATGATCATATAGCTGACATAGCATTTCTGGCTCAGCCACCGTTCATCATTTTTTATACATGTTACGCTAGATCATTCCACATCCTGGTACACTACCAGAGGCATTCATACAGAGTCATATTTTGTTCTAGTATCGAGTTCTAATTTTGAGTTGTAAGTAAATAGAAGTGTGATGATCATCATTATTCATTATTAGAGCATTGTCCCAGTGAGGAAAAATAAGAGGCCAAAAAGAGCCTAGAAAAAAAGAGGCCACAAAGAGCCCACAAAAAATATAAATGAGAGAAAAAGAGAGAAGGGGCAATGTTACTATCTTTTTCCACACTTGTGCTTCAAAGTAGCACCATGTTTTTCATATAGAGAGCTTCCTATGTAGTCACTTTCATATAACTAGTGGAAAATTTTCATTATAGAACTTGGCTTGTATATTCCGATGATGGGCTTCCTCAAATGTCCGAGGTCTTCTAGAGCAAGCAAGTTGGATGCACACCCACTTAGTTTTTATTTTGAGCTTTCATACACTTATAGCTCTTAGTGCATTCGTTGCATGGCAATCCCTACTCCTTGCATTGTCATCAATTGTTGGGCATCTCCATAGCCTGTTGATTAACCTCGTCAATGTGAGACTTTCTCCTTTTTTGTCTTCTCAATATTAATCTCTACCACCATATTCTATTCCACACATAGTGTTATATTCATGGCTTGCGCTCATGTATCCATGGCTTGATTTATACTTTGTGTTAAGAAGATAGAGCATGACAAGGCTATATGATTTTGTAGGGATAGCGTTCTATAGCATTTTTATTTTGGAAGACATGATTGTTTGTTGGTATGCCTAAGTATTGATGTCTTTATGTCAAATTATAGACTATTGCTCTGAATCATTCAGACCAAAATATTCATACCATAAAAGAAAGATTACATGATGAACATGTTAGGTAGCATTCTACATAAAAAATTTATGTCTTTATCATTTACCTACTCGAGGACGAGCAGGAATTAAGCTTCGGGATGCTTGATACGTCCTAAGGTATGTATAATTTTTGATTGTTCCATGTTATTATAATATCAATCTTGGGTGTTTTATATGCAATTATATATCATTTCTTGGGACTAACCTATTAACTTAGAGCCAAGTGCCAGTTTCTGTTTTTTGCCTGTTTTTGGTTTCCAGGAAATCAGTACCAAACGAAGTCGAAACACTACGAAACTTTTTTGACGATTTTTCTAGACAAGAGAGACCCTAGAAGCTTGGGGAGGAGACCAGAAGGCAAACAAGGAGAAGGCAAGGCAACAGAGCGCGCCCAGGGGGGTTGGCGTGCCCTGATGCCTTGTGGGCCCATCGTGGCTCCGTCTGACCTAATTCCACCTCTATAAATTCTCTAAAATCGGGAAACCAACATAGAGCCACCCAAAATACTTTTTCCACCGCCGCAATTTTCTGTTCTTGCGCGATCCCAGTTGGAGGCTTTTCCGGGACTCTGCCGGAGGGTGAATCGATCACGAAGGTCTTCTACATCAACCTTGCTGCCCTTCCAATGATGTGTGAGTAGTTTACCATAGACCTACGGGTCCATAGCTAGTAGCTCGATGGCTTCTTCTCTCTCTTTGATCTTC
This sequence comes from Thinopyrum elongatum, assembly GCA_011799875.1. Classification (NCBI taxonomy): domain Eukaryota; kingdom Viridiplantae; phylum Streptophyta; class Magnoliopsida; order Poales; family Poaceae; genus Thinopyrum; species Thinopyrum elongatum. The sequence continues at coordinate 405,959,579 of CM022298.1, read as the reverse complement.
AATACAATGTTATCCTCGATGTTCTTGGAGATCTATTCAATGTAATCTTCTTTTGCGGTGTGTTTGCGGATCCGATGAATTGTGGATTTATGATCAGATTATTCATGAACTTTAATTGAGTCTTCTCTGAATTCTTTTATGCATGATTATGATACGTCCATTTTGCATCATGTTTTCCTACTAATATTTATAATATTTTTGATCATTACTACATGTTGTGATGTATTTCTAATGCCTTTTCTCTCTTAATTTCCAAGATTTATATGAAGAGGGAGATTGCTGGCAGTTGGAAATCTGGACCTAAAAAAAGCTATATCAGAGATACCTATTCTGCATAACTCCAAATGAGCTGAAATTTCACGGAGAATGATTTTGGAATATATAAAAAATACTAGAGCAAAGAAGTACCAGAGGGGACCCACCAGCTGCCCACAAGGCACTAGGGCACGGCCACTCCCATGGGCGCGCCCTAGTACCTTGTGGGGCCCCTGGTCGGCCTCTGAGGCCCATCTTCTCCTATATGATGCCATTTGCCCAAGAAAAAAATCAAGGGGAGACTTTCGTGACGAAGCGCCGCCGTCTCGAGGTGGAACCTGGGCAGGAGCACTTTTGCTCTCCGGCGGAGCGATTCCGCCGGGGACACTTCCCTCTGGGAGGGGAAATTGAAGCCATCGACATCTCCAACAACCCTCTCATCATGGGAGGACCAATCTTCATCAATATCTTCACCAGCACCATCTCATCTCAAACCCTAGTTCATCTCTTGTATCCAATCTCTGTCTCAAAACCTCATATTGGTACCTGTGGGTTACTAGTAGTGTTGATTACATCTTGTAGTTGATGCTAGTTTGTTTATTTGGTGGAAGATTATATGTTCAGATCCTTGATGATATTTAATACCCCTATGTTCTTGAACATGAATATGATTCATGAGTAGTTACTTTTGTTCTTGAGGACATGTGAGAAGTCTTGTCATAAGTAATCATGTGAATTTGGTACTCGTTTGATATTTTGATGATATCTATTTTGTTGCTTCCTTTAGTGGTGTCATGTGAACATCATCTACATGAAACTTCATTATACTTGGGCCTAAGGGAAGGCATTGTGGAGTAATAAGTAGATAATGGGTTGCTAGAGTGACCGAAGCTTAAACCCTAGTTTATGCGTTATTCTGTAAGGGGATAATTTGGATCCATATGTTTCATGCTATGGTTAGATTTGTCTTAATTCTTCTTTTGTAGTTGCGGATGCTTGTGAGAGGGGGTAATCATAAGTGGGAGGCTTGTTCAATTAAGAACGGCACCCAAGCACCGGTCCACCCAAATATCAAACTATCAAAGTAGCAAACGTGAATCAAACAAACATGATGAAAGTGACTAGATGAAATTCCCATGTGTCCTTGAGAACACTTTGCTTATTATAAGAAACCATTCTGGCCTGTCCTTTTGCTATAAAAAGGATTGGGCTACCTTGTTGCACCTTTGTTAATTGCTACTTGTTGCTCGTTACAGATTACCTTGCTAACAAACTATCTGTTACCGATAATTTTAGTGCTTGTAGGGAATACCTTGCTGAAAACCGCCTGTCATTTCCTTCCGCTCCTCATTGGGTTCGACACTCTTACTTATTGAAAGGACTACAATTGATACCCCATACTTTTGGGTCATCAAGACTCTTTTCTGGCATCATTGCCGGGCAGAGAAACGCCTTTGGTGAGTGGAATTTTTTAAGGAAACATTTATATTACGTGCTCAAATTTACTGTCACTTGTTACTATGGAAAGTAATCTTTTGAGGGGTTTGTTCAGGGTATCTTCACGTCGACCGAAGGCACAAAGTGTTTCCCCTCAACCTACTTCACCTACTAAAAATATTTATTATGAGATTCCTTCGGGTATGATAGAAAAACTGCTAGATAATCCCTATGCGGGAGATGGAACGATACATCCTGATATGCACTTAATCTATTTGGATGAAATTTGTGGATTGTTTAAGCTTGCAGGTTTATCTGAGGATGAAGTTAAGAAGAAGCTTTTCCCTTTATCTTTGGAGGGAAAGGCATTGACATGGTATAGGCTATGTGATGATATTGGATCGTGGGATTGGAACTGGTTGAAATTGGAATTTCATCGGAAGTTTTATCCTATGCATCTGGTTCATCGTGATAGGAATTATATATATAATTTTTGGCCTTGTGAAGGAGAAAGTATTGCTAAAGCTTGGGGGAGGCTTAAGTACATGATGTACACATTCCCCAATCATGAGCTCTCAAGAGAAATTATCATGCAGAATTTTTATGCTCGACTTGCTCATAATGATCAATCCATGCTCGATTCTTCTTTTGCGAGTTCCTTTATGAAGAAAACTATTGAATACAAATGGGGTCTTATTGAAAGAATTAAACACAACTCTGAAGATTGGGAACTCGACAAAGTAAAAGAGTCAGGTGTAAAACTTAAGTTTGATTGTGTTAAATCTTTTATGGAAACCGATGCTTTTCATAAGTTTAGTACTAAATATGGACTTGACTCTAAGATAGTAGCCTCTTTTTGTGAATCATTTGCTACTCATGTTGATCTCCCTAAGGATAAGTGGTTTAAATATCATCGCCCTATTGAAGAAAATATTGAGGAACCTATTATAGTTAAAGAAGAAACTATCATTTACAATGTTGATCCAGTTGTGCCCACTGCTTATATTGAAAAACCTTCTTTTCCTGTTAGGATTTAGGAACATGCTAAAGTTTCAACTATGGTTAACAAAAGTAATATTAGAACACCTATACCCTCTGAAAAAATTAAAGTTGAACCTAATATTGCTATGGTTAAAGATCTGTTGGTTGATAATATTGATGGGCATGTTAGTTACTTCTGCAATGAAGGAACTAGGATTGCTAAACCTGATCCTAAAGAGAAGAATAAACCTGTTGTTGGCATGTGATACGTCTCCAATGTATCTATAATTTTTTATTGTTCCATGCTGTTATATTATCATTCTTGGATGTTTTACAATCATTTTATAGCAACTTTATATCATTTTTTGGGACTATCCTATTGACATAGTGCCCGGTGCCAGTTGCTGTTTTTTTGCTTCTTTTTTACTTCGCAGAATATCAGTACCAAATGAAGTCCAAATGCCATGAAACTTTTTGGAGATTTTTTTTGGACCAGAAGACAACTTGGGAGCCAAGTAAGCACCTCGGGGGAGGCCCATGCGACCCACACCCACCAGGGCACACTAGAGGCCCCTAGCGCGCCCTGATGGGTGGTGGGGCCCATGGAGGTCTCCTCCACCGCCTCTCAGCTCTATAAATAATTAGATATTCCAGAAACCCTAGGGGAGCAATCGAAACACAATTCCAGCCGCCGCAAGTTCTAGAACCACGAGATCTAATCTAGAGCCCAATTCCGGCACTCTGCCGGAGGGGAACACGATCACGGAGGGGTTCATCATCCTCATTGGTGCTCCTCCGATGATGCGTGAGTAGTTCACCATAGACCTACGGGTCCATAGGCAGTAGCTAGATGGCTTCTTCTCCCTTTTTGATTCTCAATACAATGTTCTCCTCGATGTTCTTGGAGATCTATTTGATGTAATGATTTTTGCGGTGTGTTTGTTGGGATCCGATGAAGTTCGAGTTTATGATCAGATCTATCAATGAATATTATTTGAGTTTCTTGAATCTCTTATATGCATGATTGTTATAGCCTCATATTTCTTCTCTGAATCTTTGGTTTAGTTAGGCCAACTAGATTGATTTTTCTTGCAATGGGAAGAGGTGCTTTGTGATGGGTTCGATCTTGCGGTGTCCTCACGCAGTGACAAAAGGGGTAGCGAGGCACGCGTGTATCGTTGCTATTAAGGATAAAAAGATGGGGGTCTATTCCTACATGAATAGATCTTGTCTACATCATGTCATCGTTCTTATTGCATGACTACATTTCTCCATGAACTTAATACACTAGATGCATGCTGGATAGCAGGCGATGTGTGGAGTAATAGTAGTAGATGCAGGCAGGAGTCAGTCTACTAATATTGGACGTGATGCCTATATACACGATCATTGCCTTGGATATTAATTATTTGTTCTTCTATCAATTGCCCAACAGTAATTTGTTTGCCCATCGTATGCTATTTTCTCGAGAGAAGCCACTAGTGAAATCTACATCCCTCGGGTCTATCTTTTATCATATTGCTTTCAGATCTATTATTCCAAAAACCCAAAAATACCTTGCTGCACTTTTTCTTTACATTATTTATTTTGTGTTTTTGCTAGATCTATTTATCCAATCTCATACAATTTAATCTATCTTTTTACCGTAGAGGGATTGACAACCCCTCTTACGCATTGGGTTGCAAGTATTTGTTCTTTGTGTGCAGATACCGTTTACATAGTGTTGCTTGGTTCTCCTACTGGATTGATAACCTTGGATTCATAACTGACGGAAATACTTGCCGTAGCTATGCTGCATCATCCTTCTTCTTTGGGGAAATACCAACGCAGATTCAAGCCACGTCAAAGGAATTTCTGGCGCCGTTGCCGGGGAAACATCATCAACATCTATCAGGTACCCAATCTCAAATCTCATCTCCTTGCAATTTACTTTATTTTCCATTTGCCTCTCATTTTCATCTCCCCCACTTCTAAAATATTTTCAGAAAAACACAAAAATATTTGCCTTTTTATTTGCCTTCTTTCCCGTTTGCCTTTTTGCTTGTTTGCTATTTTTGCTTTTGTTGCCATGTGTCTTCTATTTGCTTGCGTCTTTGCTTGCTAAAAATCTATTGATATGGATCCTCATCCACCTACTAATCTTTTCAAAAGATTCAATTATGATGAACCAATTTCTAGTGAATTGAGTTCACTAGATTATCTTTATGAAGTTTTGCTTGAGATTCGTGAATCTGAAAATTCCGATGAAGTGTTAAAAGAACAAATTTATAAAGTGATTCATGATAGCTCCTTGGATGAAAAGCATGATTGCAATGATGTTATTATAAATTCTATTAATGTCAATTGTGCTAATAATATGCAAACCCCAAGCTTGGGGATGCTAATATTTCTATGTCCACTACTTATTGCAATGATCATGATTGGGTGATAATGATTCTTATGATCTTGAAAATTTATTTAAGCCTCATGATGAATATGTTAGTGATAATAATGTTTGCAATAATATTGAAAGTGGGTTTGGAAGAGCATCAACTTTAGGTAAAAATAATCCCACATATTTGGAGAGTGTTCAATTTTATGAAATTTTTGATAAAAGTGGGCTTGGAGAGGTCATGACTTTACTTGATGATAATCCCACTATTTTGGAAGAGTGTCAACTTTGCATGCATGTGGATCATGTAGAGAATATGTTATGCGATAGCTATATTGTTGAATTTGAATATGATCCCACATGTAATTATTATGAGAGAGGGAAATATGGTTGTAGAAATTTTCGTGTTACTAAATTACCTCTCTTCATGTTGAGATTGTCTATGTTTTATTCTTCTTCCTTGCATATGCTAGAAATTGCTCATCTTGATAAATTGTTTGCTTATAAAATGCCTATGCATAGGAAGAGAGTTAGACTTAAATGTGTTTGTCAAATGTTTTATGATGCTCTCTTTGTGCTTCAATTTTTTTGCCTTTCATGCGAGCATCATTAAAATTACCAATGCCTAGCTAAAAGGCTTTAAAGAAAAGCGCTTGTTGGGAGGCAACCTAATGAATAAAATTTATTTTTGCCTTTTTCTTTCTATTCTTGAGTGTTTGGAAAATTATGCTACTGTTATGATTGTGATTTTTATGTTTTAATTAGTGTTTGTGCCAAGTATAGCCTTTGGGATCATGTTGGGTGATAGTTGATTTATCTTGTTGAAAAACAGAAACTTTTGTGTCCAGTAGCAGAATTTTGTAAAATCACAGAAGCGACAAAAAATTCTGAATTTGTGACACAAGATTGATATCAAATTTCCTACGTTGTCCTAATTTTTCAGAATTTTTGGAGTTACAGAAGTATGGTTAGAGTACATATTACTACAGACCGTTCTGTTTTTGACAGATTCTGTTTTCGTTGCATTGTGTGCTTATTTTAATGAATCTATGGATTGTATCGGGGGGTATAAGCCATGGTAAAGTTAGAATACAGTAGGTATAATGCAATAATAAAATATGAATGGGTTTGCAACCGTACTTAGAGTGGTGATTTGCTTTATTATACTATCGGATCTGACGAAGGTTTTGTTAAGTTTTGTGTGATTGAAGTTTTCAAGTTTGGGGTGAGATCACGATGGATGAAGGAATAAGGAGTGAAAAGAGCCTAAGCTTGGGGATGCCCATGGCACCCTGATGCGGCTTGAAACTGCTCGGTATTTCCCTAGAGAAAGGGATGATGCAGTACAACTACGGTAGGTATTTCCCTTAGTTATGAAACCGAGGTATCAATGCAGTAGGAGAACCAAGCAACACTATGTAAATGGTACCTGCACACAAAGAACAAATCCTCGCAACCCAACGTGTAAGAGGGGTTGTCAATCCCTCCTCGGTAAAAAGATAGATCGGTTTGTATAAGTTTGGATAAATAGATCTTGCAAAAACACAAAATAAAATAAATAAAGAAGAAGTGCAGCAAGGTATTTTTGGGTTTTTAGAATAATAGATCTGAAAACAAAAGCGAATAAAAATAGATCTGAAAGCAAATATGATAAAAGATAGACCTGGGGGCCGTAGATTTCACCAGTGGCTTCTCTAGAGAAAATAGCATACGGTGGGTGAACAAATTACCGTTGGGCAATTGATAGAAGATCGAATAATTATGACGATATCCTAGGCAATGATCAATATATAGGCATCACGTCCGAGATTAGTAGACCGACTCCTGCCTGCATCTACTACTATTACTCCACACATTGACCGCTATCCAGCATGCATCTAGTGTATTAAGTTCATGGAGAAACAGAGTAATGCAATAAGAACGATGAGATGATGTAGACAAGATCTATTCATGTAGGAATAGACCCCATCTTGTTATCCTTAATAGCAACGATACAGGCGTGCCTTGATGCCCCTTCTGTCACTATGAGAGGACACCGCAAGATCAAACCCATCACAAAGCACCTCTTCCCATGGCAAGAAAAATCGATCTAGTCAGCCTAACTAAACCAAAGATTTGAAGAAGAAATACGAGGCTATAAATAATCATGCATATAACAGATCAAAGAAACTCAAATAATATTCATGGATATAGATCTGATCATAAACGCAAAGTTCATCGGATCCCAACAAACACACCGCAAAAAGAGTTACACATCAAATAGATCTCCAAGAGACTATTGTATTGAGAAGCAAAAAGAGAGAAGAAGCCATCTAGCTACTGCCTACGGACCCTTAGGTATATGGTGGACTACTCACGCATCATCGGAGAGGCACTAATGAGGATGATGAACCCCTCCGTGATGGTGTTAGATTAGATCTCGTGGTTCTGGAACTCGCGGCAGCTGGAATTGTGTTTTGTCTGCTTCCCTAGGGTTTCTGGAATATTTGGGAATTTATAGGGCTAAGAGGTGGTGCAGGAGACCTCCATGGGCCCACAACCCACCTGGGCGCGCCTAGGCCTCCTGGCGCGCCCAGGTGTCTTGTGGTCCCCACGGGGATCCCCTCTGGTGCTTTCTTGGCCCCAATGTGTCTTCTGGTCCAAAAAAATCTCCAAAAAGTTTTGCTGTGTTTGGACTCCGTTTGGTACTGATATTCCGCAAAGTAAAAAACAAGCAAAAAACAGCAACTGGCACTGGGCACTATGTCAATAGGTTAGTCCCAAGAAATGATATAAACTTGCTATAAAATGATTGTAAAACATCCAAGAGTGATAATATAACAGCATGGAACAATAAAAAATTATAGATACATTGGACACGTATCAGCATCCCCAAGCTTAATTCCTGCTCGTCCTCGAGTAGGTAAATGATAAAACAGAATTTTTGATGTGGAATGCTGCCTGACATGTTCATCACATATTCTTTTCTTTTGTAGCATGGACATTTGGACTTTTAGATGGTTCCAAGCAATAGTCTATATTTGACATGATAACTTCAATACTCAAGCATATCAACAAGCAACCATGTCTTTCAAAATATCAACACTAAAGAAAGTTATCCCTAGCCCATCATGCTCAATCATTGATCCATTCATGAAACACAATCAAATATTAGCTACATCCAATGCTCAAGTACGATCATAGTGCTTCCTAGTTGCTGCTTTATAAGAGAAGATGAAGACTCAAATAAAAATAAAAATTGCATAAAGTAAATAGATAGGCCCTTCGCAGAGGGAACTAGGGATTTGTAGAGGTGCCAGAGCTCAAAGCTTAAATTGAGAGATAAAAATATTTTGAGAGGCATGTTTTTCCTGTCAACGAAAACGACCGAGTAGTTCCCAACACTTTCCATGCTAGGTATATCATAGGCGGATCCCAAGCATAAAATAAAGTTTATTCCTTTTTCCACCATTCTTCCACAATCCATGGCTAGCCGTATCCACAGGTGCCTTCCATACCAACACTTTCCAAGGAATTTATTATTTGACAACATAAAGTAAATTTCTTTTTCATTTCGGGACTGGGCATCCCTATTACCGCCGTACTCTCGTGCAATGACAAGTGAATAAACACTCATCTTGAGAATAACACATCTAGCATGGAAAATATTGGCCACCCCTGTCGCTTCATGAGTGGTACAGGCACACAAAAAGGAAATTCATTTTGAAAATTAGAGATGGCACATACAAATTTACTTAGAATGTCATGGAAATACCACATATAGGTAGGTATGGTGGACTCATGTGGCAAAACTGGTTTTAAGGATTTTGGATGCAGAAGTAGTATTTCCACTTAGTACAAGTGGAGGCTAGCAAAAAGATTGAGAAGCAACCAACCAAGAAACGAAAATTCACATAAGCGAGCATTAAGCATAAGTAACACCGAATAATGCACCATAAGTAGGATGCAATTTCATTGCATAACTATTGACTTTCGTGCTTGCATAGGGAATCACAAACCTTAACACCAATATTCTTACTAAAGCATAATTACTCACCAACATAACTCACAGATCACTATCATCATATTTCAAAAACTATTACAAAGAACCAAGTTTATTTTGTCCAATGATCTTCATGAAAGTTTTTTATTATATCCCTCTTGAATATCTATCACTTTGGAACTAATTTCATATGTTGCAATTGCTTTTGACAAGCTCAAACAAATTTAAGTGAAGAACATGAACATAAAAAAATTTCATCTCTCAAAATAATATAAGTGAAGCATGAGAGAATTTCTTCAAAATTTTACTAACTCTCAAATAAATCTAAGTGAAGCATGAGAGTCTTTCTTCAAAAATATTAAAGCACACCGTGCTCAAAAAGATATAAGTGAAGCACTAGAGCAATTCCATAGCTCAAAAAATTTAAGTGAAGCATGTAGGGCAATTATAACAAATCATAGCATAATTTTGGCTCTCTCAAATAGGTGTGTCCAGAAAGGATACTTGTGACAAAATTAAAAGAAAAACAAGCAAAGACTCATATAATACAAGACGCTCCAAGCAAAACTCATGATATGTGACGAATAAAAATATAGCTCCAAGTAAAATACCGATGGTCGTTAGAAGAAAGAGGGGATGCCTTCCGGGGCATCCCCAAGCTTAGTTGCTTGGTTCTCCTTGAATATTAACTTGGGGTGCCATGGGCATCCCCAATCTTAGGCTCTTTTTACTCCTTATTCCTTCATCCATCGTGATCTCACCCAAAACTTGAAAACTTCAATCACACAAAACTTAACAAAACCTTCGTGAGATCCGTTAGTATAATGAAGCAAATCACCACTCTAAGTACTGCTACAAACCCATTCGTATTTTATTATTGAATTATACCTACTGTATTCAAACTTTACTATGGCTTATAACCTCCAATACAATCCATAGATTCATCAAAATAAGCACACAATGCAACGAAAACAGAATCTGTCAAAAACAGAACAGTTTGTAGTAATCTGAACTCTAACCATACTTACGTAACTCCAAAAATTCTTGGGTATAAAATTCAGAATTGTTCTTCGCTTGTGTGATTTTACAAAATTCTGCTACTAGACGCAAAAGTTTGTGTTTTTCAACAAGATCAAATCAACTATCACCCAACATGATCCCAAAGGCTTTACTTGGCCCAAAAACTAATTAAAACATAAAAAATACAATTATAACAGTATCATAATTATTCAAACAATCAAGACCAGAAAGAAAAAGGCAAAAAGAAATTTTATTCATTGGGTTGCCTCCCAACAAGCGCTATCGTTTTATGCCGCTAGCCATGCATAATTCATAGATTCAAGTATTGTCATCTTTGGTTTTAGATCCATAGGATGCCCTCATGATTGATTCATATGGTGGCTTAATTCTTGTTCCAGGGAAGTGTTCCATACCCTTTCTTAGAGGAAATTGAAATTTAATATTGCCTTCTTTCATATCAATCACGACACCTATAGTATGTAAAAACAGTCTACCAAGTATAATTGGACAAGACGGATTGCAATCAATATCAAGAACAATAAAATCTGTGTGCACATAGTTCCTACTTGCAAGAATAAGAACATCATTAATTCTTCCCAAAGGCTTTTTAATAGTAGAATCCGCCAAGTGCAAATTAAGAGAACATTCTTCAATATCGGTAAGACCAAGCACATCACATAAAGATTTCGGAATTGTGGAAACACTAGCACCCAAATAACATAAAGCAAAGCACTCATAATTTTTAATCTTGACTTTGATGGTAGGTTCCCATTTGAAAGCACAAGTTCTTCCTGGGTGATTTTGGTAATTAATGTCAAAATATCTCTTGTTGGACTAATGCCTTTATCTAGTGTATTTCAAACAAGTTCAACAATGGCGTGGAAAGGACAAGAGGATGTGGAACCCCTTCAAAATGCTAAGCACACACATTGGCTAAAGCTCAAGACTCTTCATTTCATTTTAAGTGATCCAAGATCACATTGAGTCCATAGGAAAGCCAATACTATTAAAAGGGGATGAGGTGTTGCTTAATGGCTTGCTTGCTCAAATGCTTAGTGATACTGCTCCAAATCCCTCAACCACTTTCTCATTCAAAATATGTCAAAACCCTAAACTCCAACTCGGCCCCACCGATTCATCCTATCTGGAGCCACTGAGTTCATATGACAATGCCACAGCCAGAAACCCTAACAGTTCGGACACACCGATACGGATCTCAGTCTCACCGAGATGGCCTTGCCAATTCTCTGTTGCCTGTTGCAATTATTTTGGTCTCACCGAAATAGCGATCGGCCTCACCGAGATGGCTTGACCAATTCTCTGTTGCCCTATTGCTTCACTTCAGTTGCACCGAGTTGATGCAATCGGCACCACCGAGATGAGGTTTGCCCTAAGCCCTAGCAGATCGGTCCCACCGAGTTGTTCCAGTCGGTCCCACCGAGATTCCTAACGTTCACATTTTGAACTAAATTTGTCTCACCGAGTTCATCTATTCGGTCTGACCGAGTTGGGTCAAATGTGTGTAACGGTTGGATTTTGTGTGGAGGCTATATATACCCCTCCACCCCTTCTCCATATGTGAGAGAGCCATCAAAACGTGCCTACACTTCCAGCATACATTTTCTGAGAGAGAACCACCTACTCATGTGTTGAGATCTAGATATACCAATCCTACCACAAGAATCTTGATTTCTAGCCCTCCCCAAGTTGCTTTCCACTCAAATCATCTTTCCACCATATCCAAATCTGTGAGAGATAGAGTTGAGTGTTGGGGAGACTATCATTTGAAGCACAAGAGCAAGGAGCTCATCATCAACACAACATCTATTACCTTCTGCAGAGTGGTGTCTCCTAGATTGGTTAGGTGTCGCTTGGGAGCCTCCGTGAATTAGTTGTGGATTTGAACCAAGAAGTTTGTAAGGGCAAGGAGATCGCCTACTTCGTGAAGATCTACCCGAGTGAGGCAAGTCCTTCGTGGGAGATGGCCATGGTGGGATAGACAAGGTTGCTTCTGTTGGGGAACGTTGCATGGAAAAACAAAAAAAAATCTACGCACACGCAATGATATATCCATGGAGATGCATAGCAACGAGCGGGAGAGTGTGTCTACGTACCCTCGTAGACCGTAAGCGGAAGCGTTTCACAACTCGGTTGATGTAGTCGAACTTCTTCTCACGTCAACCGATCAAGTACCGAACGTACAACACCTCCGCATTCTGCACACGTTCAGCTCAGTGACGTCCCTTGCCCTCTTGATCCAGCAAGATGTCGAGGTAGTAGATGAGTTCCGTCAGCACGACGGCGTGGTGACAGTGATGGTGAAGTGATCCTCGCAGGGCTTCACCTAAGCACTACGAAGATATGACTGGGGTTGTAAACGGTGGAGGGGGGCACCGCACACGGCTAACAATTGATCTAGTGTGTGCTAGGACGCCCCCCACATATATATAGGTCAGAGGTAGAGGGGAGGCTGCCAGGAGGCGCCCAAGTAGGCTGAATCCTACTTGGGGTCTCCCCTTGGCCGCGCCCCCCTGCCATATTTGCCGGAGGGGGAAGGAAAGGGGGGGAGGTGGAAGGAAGGGGGAATCCTATTCCCTTTCTTTCCTTTCCTCCTTCCCCTTTCCTTCTCCATCTTGGCCGTCCCATATGGGGGGCGCACCAGCCCCTTGTGGCTGGTGTGTTTCCCCTCTTGGCCCATAAGGCCCATATCTTTTGCCGGGGTGCCCAGAAGCCCTTCCGGTGACCCGATAAGTACCCGGTGACCCCCGAAACACTTCCGGTGTCCGAATACCATCGTCCTATAAATCAATCTTTACCTCTCGACCATTTCGAGACTCCTCGTCTTGTCCATGATCTCATCCGGGACTCCGAACAACATTCGGTCACCAAATCACATAACTCATATAATACTATATCGTCAACGAACGTTAAGCGTGCGGACCCTACGGGTTCGAGAACTATGTAGACATGACCGAGACACCTCTCCGGTCAATAACCAATAGCGGAACCTGGATGCTCATATTGGCTCCTACATATTCTATGAAGATCTTTATCGGTCGAACCGTTATGACAACATACATAATTCCCTTTGTCCATCGGTATGTTACTTGCCCGAGACTCGATCGTCGGTATCTTCATAACTAGTTCAATCTCGTTACTGGCAAGTCTCTTTACTCGTTCTGTAATACATCACCTCGTGACCAACTCCTTAGTCATTTGCTTGCTAGCTTATGATGTGTATTACCGAGAGGGCCCAGAGATACCTCTCCGAAACTCGGAGTGACAAATCCTAATCTCGATCTATGCCAACTTAACAAATACCTTAGAAGATACCTGTAGAGCATCTTTATAATCAACCATTTACGTTGTGACGTTTGATAGCACACAAGGCACTCCTTCGGTATCCGGGAGTTGCATAATCTCATAGTCGAAGGAATATGTATTTGACATGAAGAAAGCAATAGCAATAAAACTGAAAGATCATTATGCTAAGCTAACGGATGGGTCTTGTCCATCACATCATTCTCCCAATGATGTGATCCCGTTATCAAATGACAACTCATGTCCATGGTCAGGAAACCTTAACCATCTTTGATCAACGAGCTAGTCTAGTAGAGCTTACTAGGGACACGGTGTTTTGTCTATGTATTCACACATGTATTATGGTTTCCGATCAATACAATTCTAGCATGAATAATAAACCTTTATCATGAATAAGGAAATATAAAATAACAACTTTATTATTGCCTCTAGGGCATATTTCTTTCAGTCTCCCACTTGCACTAGAGTCAATAATCAAGATTACATGATTCTAACACCCATGGAGTCTTAGTGCTGATCATGTTTTGCTCGTGGAAGAGGCTTAGTCAACGGGTCTGCTACATTCAGATCCGTATGTATCTTGCAAATTTCTATGTCTCCATCCTTGACTTGTTCACGAATGGAGTTGAAGCGTCTCTTGATGTGTTTGGTTCTCTTGTGAAACCTGGATTCCTTCGCCAAGGCAATTGCTCCAGTGTTGTCACAAAAGATTTCCATTGGATCCGATGCACTAGGTATTACACCTAGATCGGATATGAACTCCTTCATCCAAACTCCTTCATTTGCTGCTTCCGAAGCAGCTATGTACTCCGCTTCACACGTAGATCCCGCCACGACGCTCTGCTTGGAATTGCACCAACTGACAGCTCCACCATTCAATATAAATACGTATCGGTTTGTGACTTGGAGTCATCCGGATCAGTGTCAAAGCTAGCATCGACATAACCATTTACGACGAGCTCTTTATCACCTCCATAAATGAGAAACATATCCTTGGTCCTTTTCAGGTACTTCAGGATGTTCTTGACCGCTGTCCATTGATCCACTCCTGGATTACTTTGGTACCACCCTGCCATACTTATGGCAAGGCACACATCAGGTATGGTACACAGCATAGCATACATGATAGAACCTATGGCTGAAGCATAGGGAATGACTTTCATTTTCTCTTTATCTTCTGTAGTGGTCGGGCATTGAGTCTTACTCAACTTCACACCTTGCAACACAGGCAAGAACCCTTTCTTTGACTGATCCATTTTGAACTTCTTCAAAACTTTATCAAGGTATGTGCTTTGTGAAAGTCCTATTAAGCGTCTCGATCTATCCCTATAGATCTTGATGCCCAATATATAAGCAGCTTCACCAGGGTCTTTCGTTGAAAAATTCTTATTAAAGTATCCTTTTATGCCATCCAAAAATTCTATATCATTTCCAATCAACAATATGTCATCCACATATAATATCAGAAATGCTACAGAGCTCCAACTCACTTTTTTGTAAATACAGGCTTCACCGAAAGTCTGTATAAAACCGTAAGCTTTGATCACCTCATCAAAGTGTATATTCCAACTCTGAGATGCTTGCACCAGTCCATAGATGGATCACTGGAGCTTGCACAGTTTGTTAGCACCTTTAGGATCGACAAAACCTTCTGGTTGTATCATATACAACTCTTCTTTAAGAAATCCATTAAGGACTGCAGTTTTGACGTCCATTTGCCAAATTTCATAATCATAAAATGCGGTAATTGCTAACATGATTCAGATGGACTTAAGCATCGCTACGGGTGAGAAAGCCTCATCGTAGTCAACTCCTTGAACTTGTCAAAAACCTTTTGCAACAAGTCGAGCTTTATAGACAGTAACATTACCATCAGCGTCAGTTTTCTTCTAGAAGATCCATTTATTTTCTATGGCTTGCTAATCATCGGGCAAATCCACCAAAGTCCATACTTTGTTCTCATACATGGATCCTATCTTAGATTTCATGGCCTCAAGCCATCTGTCGGAATCTGGGCTCGTCATAGCTTGTTCATAGTTCGTAGGTTCACCTTGGTCTAGTAACATGACTTCCAGTACAGGATTCCCGTACCACTCTGGTGCGGATCGTGTTCCGGTTGACCTACGAAGTTCTGTAGTAACTTGATCCGAAGTTTCATGATCATCATCATTAGCTTCCTCTCTAGTAGGTGTAGGCATCACAGGAACGATTTTCTCTGATGTGTTACTTTCCTTTTCAAGAGAAGGTACAATTACCTCATCAAGTTCTACTTTCCTCCGACTCACTTCTTTCGAGAGAAACTCCTTCTCTAGAAAGGTTCCATTCTTGGCAACAAAGATCTTGCCTTCGGATCTGTGGTAGAAGGTGTACCCAATTGTTTCCTTAGGGTATCCTATGAAGACGCACTTCTCCGATTTGGGTTCGAGCTTATCAGGCTGAAGCCCTTTGACATAAGTGTCACAACCCCAAACTTTAAGAAACGATAGCTTAGGTTTCTTGCCAAACCATAGTTCATACGGTGTCGTCTCAACGGATTTAGACGATGCCCTATTTAACATGAATGCAGTTGTCTCTAATGCTTAACCCCAAAACGATAGTGGTAAATTGGTAAGAGACATCATATACCGCACCCTATCTAATAAAGTATGGTTACGACGCTCAGACACACCATTACGCTGTGGTGTTCCAGGTGGCATGAGTTATGAAACTATTCCACATTGTTTTAAATGAAGGCCAAACTCGTAACTCAAATATTCGCCTCTGCAATCAGATCGCAGAAACTTTATTTTCTTGTTACGATGATTCTCCACTTCACTCTGAAATTCTTTGAACTTTTCAAATGTTTCAGACTTGTGTTTCATTAAGTAGATATACCCATATCTGCTCAAATCATCTGTTAAGGTCAGAAAATAACGATACCCGCCGCGTGCCTCAATACTCATCGGACTGCATACATCGGTATGTATTATTTCCAATAAGTTATTAGCTCGCTCCATTGTTTCGGAGAATGGAGTTTTAGTCATCGGTTCGCAAGTATCAAATGATTCATAATCAAGTGATTCCAAAAGCCCATCTGCATGGAGTTTCTTCATTCGCTTTACACCAATATGACCTAAACGGCAGTGCCACAAATATGTTGCACTATCATTATCAACTTTGCATCTTTTGGCATCAATACTATGAATACGTGTATCACTACAATCGAGATTCAACAAAAATAGACCACTCTTCAAGGGTGCATGACCATAAAAGGTATTACTCATATAAATAGAACAACCATTATTCTCTGATTTAAATGAATAACCATCTCGCACTAAACAAGATCCAGATATAATGTTCATGCTCAACGCTGGCACCAAATAACAATTATTCAGGTCTAAAACTAATCCCAAAGGTAGATGTAGAGGTAGCGTGCCAACGGCGATCACATCGACCTTGGAACCATTCCCGACGCGCATCGTCACCTCGTCCTTAGCCAATCTTCGTTTAATCCATAGCTCCTATTTTGAGTTACAAATATGAGCAACCGAACCAGTATCAAATACCCAGGCACTACTACGAGCATTAGTAAGGTACACATCAATAACATGTATATCAAATATACCTTTCTTCACTTTGCCATCCTTCTTATCCGCCAAATACTTGGGGCAATTCCGCTTCCAGTGACCAGTCCCTTTGCAGTAGAAGCACTCAGTTTCAGTCTTGGGTCCAGCTTTGGGTTTCTTCCCGGGAGTGGCAACTTGCTTGCCATTCTTCTTGAAGTTCCCTTCTTTCCCTTGCCCTTTTTCTTGAAACTAGTAGTCTTGTTAACCATCAACACTTGATGCTCCTTCTTGATTTCTACCTCCGCAGCCTTAAGCATTGTGAAGAGCTCGGGAATTGTTTTGTTCATCCCTTGCATATTATAGTTCATCACGAAGCCTTTGTAGCTTGGTGGCAGTGATTGAAGAACTCTGTCAATGACACAATCAACTGGAAGATCAACTCCCAGCTGAGTCAAGTGATTATAATACCCCAGACATTTTGAGTATGTGTTCACTGACAGAACTGTTCTCCTCCATCTTGCAGCTATAGAACTTGTTGGAGATTTCATATCTCTCAACCCGGGCATTTGCTTGAAATATTAACTTCAACTCTTGGAACATCTCATATGCTCCATGATGTTCAAAACGTCTTTGAAGTCCCGGTTCTAAGCCGTAAAGCATGGCACACTGAACTATAGAGTAGTCATCAGACCACGTCTGCCAGACGTTCAAAGCGTCTACATTAGTGGGAGGGGGCTTGTTAACTAGCGGTGCATCAAGGACATAATTCTTCTGTGCAGCAATGAGAATAATCCTCAAGTTATGGACCCAGTCCGTGTAGTTGCTACCATCATCTCTCAACTTAGCTTTCTCTAGGAACGCATTAAAATTCAGGGGAACGGTAGCATGGGCCATTGATCTACAACATACATATGCAAATACTATCAGGACTAAGTTCATGATAAATTAAGTTCAATTAATCAAATTACTTAAGAACTCCCACTTAAATAGATATCCCTCAAGTCATCTAAGTGATACGTGAACCAAATCAACTAACCCATGTTCGATCATCACGTGAGATGGGGTAGTCATCAATGGTGAACATCTCTATGTTGATCATATCTACTATATGATTCACGTTCGACCTTTCAGTCTCCAGTGTTCCGAGGCCATGTCTGTACATGCTAGGCTCGTCAAGTTTAACCCAAGTATTCCGCATGTGCAAAACTATCTTGCAGTCGTTGTATGTGAACGTAGAGTCTATCACACCCGATCATCACGTGGTGTCTCAACACGACGAACTGTAGCAACGGTGCATACTCAAGGAGAACACTTTTATCTTGAAATTAAGTGAAGGGATCATCTTATAATGCTACCGCCGTTCTAAGCAAAATAAGATGCATAAAGGATAAACATCACATGCAATCAAAATATGTGACATGATATGGCCATCATCTTGTGCTTTTGATCTCCATCTCCAAAGCATCGTCATGATCTCCATTGTCACCGGCTTGACACCTTGATCTCCATCGTTGCGTCGTGGTCGTCTCGCCAACTATTGCTTCTACAACTATTGCTAACGCATAGTGATAAAGTAAAGCAATTACATGGTGTTTGTATTTCATACAAAAAAGCGACAACCATAAGGCTCCTGCCAGTTGCCGATAACTTAAAAAACATGATCATCTCATACAACAACGTATATCACGTCATGTCTTGACCATATCACATCACAACATGCCCTGCAAAAACAAGTTAGACGTCCTCTACTTTGTTGTTGCAAGTTTTACGTGGCTGCTACGGGCTTCTAGCAAGAACCTTTCTTACCTACGGCAAAAACCACAACGGGTATTCATCAAGTTTGTTGTTTTAACCTTCTTCAAGGACTTGCTGTAGTCAAATTCGATTCAACTAAAGTAGGAGAAACAGACACCCGCCAGCCACCTTTATGCAAAACTAGTTGCATGTCAGTCGGTGGAACCGGTCTCATGTGCGTGGACATGTAAGGTTGGTCCGGGCCGCTTCATCCCACAATACCGCCGAATCAAAATAAGACATTGGTGGTAAGCAGTATGACTATCACCGCCCACAACTCTTTGTGTTCTACTTGTGCATATCATCTACGCATAGACCTGGCTCATGATGCCACTGTTGGGTATCGTTGCATGGAAAAACAAAAAAAAATCTACGCACATGCAATGATCTATACATGGAGATGCATAGCACCGAGGGGGAGAGTGTGTCTATGTAACCTCGTAGACCGTAAGCGGAAGCGTTTCACAACGCGGTTGATGTAGTCGAACTTCTTCTCACGTCAACCGATCAAGTACCGAATGACGACACCTCCGCGTTCTGCACACGTTCAGCTCGGTGACGTACCTCGCCCTCTTGATCCAGAAAGATGTCGAGGTAGTAGATGAGTTCCGTCAGCACGACGACGTGGTGACGGTGATGGTGAAGTGATCCTCGCAGGGCTTCGCCTAAGCACTACGAAGATATGACCGGGGTTGTAAACGATGGAGGGGGGCGCCGCACACGGCTACCAATTGATCTAGTGTGTGCTAGGGCGCCCCCCACATATATATATAGGTGGGAGGGAGAGGGGAGGCTACCAGGAGGCGCCCAAGTAGGCCGAATCCTACTTGGGGTCTCCCCTTGGCCGCGCCCCTTTGCCATATTTGCCTAAAGGGGAAGGAAAGGGGGGGGGGGAGGTGTAAGGAAGGGGGAATCCTATTCCCTTTCTTTCCTTTCCTCCTTCCCATTTCCTTCTCCATCTTGGCCGGCCCATATGGGGGGCGCACCAGCCCCTTGTGGCTGGTGTGTTTCCCCTCTTGGCCCATTAGGCCCATATCTTTTGCGGGGGGTGCCCGGAACCCCTTCCGGTGACCCCCGAAACACTTCCGGTGTCCGAATACCATCGTCCTATATATCAATCTTTACCTCTCGACCATTTTGAGACTCCTCGTCATGTCTATGATCTCATCCGGGACTCCGAACAACATTCGGCCACCAAATCACAAAACTCATATAATACTATATCGTCAACAAACGTTAAGCGTGCGGACCCTACGGGTTCGAGAACTATGTAGACATGACCGAGACACCTCTCTGGTCAATAACCAATAGCGGAACCTAGATGCTCATATTGACTCCTACGGGTTCAAGAACTATGTAGACATGACCGAGACACCTCTCCGGCCACTTTTACTTGTTGAGGGTCCAATCACCCCCCTCTAGACCCCTCTTCTCGATCCTTTCACCATTCATCATGTAATTTTCTAGGAATTGAAATCTCTAATTCCAACTTTTCTTCTAAAGCTTTCATCATGGCATCTACGATATGTTTAGTAAAAGCTTTATTTTGTTCATCAGCATGGGGTGAATTTATCATGGATTGCAACAAAGAAGTGCATTCAATCAAAGAGCAATTATCATCATTAAAAGTCTTTGTAATGCAAAAGAGTGGGCACATCACTAGTTAAAGTTTTGACCTCTCCAAACCCACTATTATCACTTTTTTCATCAAGATTTTCACCCTCCAAATTATCAGGATGCCCTCTAGCTAAAGTTGACTCTTCTTCAATCCCTTTATCATCAATTTAATTTTACTAAACAAGGAATCAACAGAAGAAACACCAATCACTTTAAGATCTTCATCATTTTTATCTTCTAAAGAAATTGGCTTAGCGGCCATTTGATTTACTAGGGTAGCTTGTGCATAGGATATTTTACCTAGCAAATTTTTAGCATGAGCATACTTGGATTCGAGATTATAAACTTCTCTACTAATATCATCAAGTTGTTTTGTTATAGCATCTAACACAGTAGAGTGTTCTTTAAGTTCCTCGGTAAAATACTTATTGTGCTCAAATTGTGTAGTCATATATTCCTTGGTACTTTTTTCAATATCAAGCAAAATATTGGGGTAAGGAATACCATAGTACTTTCTTTGAGACATCGTCACTACGCAAACAAGATTGCAAATAGAAAAACGGATCTGACGAGAAAAAGGCGAACAAAAAAGAAGGCGAATAAAATGGCAAATTTAGTGAAGTGGGGGGATGAAAATGAGAGGCAAATGGCAAATAATGTAAATTGCAAAGAGATGAGATTTGTGATTAGGAACCTGATAGATGTTGATGATGTCTCCCCAGCAACGGCGCCAGAAATTCCTTTTGATGCGGCTTGAAATTGCGTCGGTATTTCCCCAAAGAGGAAGGAATAATGCAGTACAACTACGATAGGTATTTCCCTCAGTTATGAAATAAAGGTATCAATCCAGTAGGAGAACCAAGCAACACTATGTAAACTGTACCTACACACAAAGAACAAATCCTCGCAACCCAACGCGTAAGAGGGGTTGTCAATCCCTCCTCGGTAAAAAGATAGATCAGTTTGTATAAGTTTGGATAAATAGATCTTGCAAAAACACAAAATAAAATAAATAAGGAAATAGTGCAGCAAGGTATTGTTGGGTTTTTAGAATAATAGATCTGGAAATAAAAGCGAATAAAAATAGATCTGAAAGCAAATATGATAAAGAATAGACCCGGGGGCCGTAGATTTCACTAGTGGCTTCTTTCGAGAAAATAACATACGGTGGGTGAACAAATTACTATTGGGCAATTGATAGAAGATCGAATAATTATGACGATATCCAAGGCAATGATCAATATATAGGCATCACGTCCAAGATTAGTAGACCGACTCCTGCCTGCATCTACTACTATTACTCCACACATCGACCGCTATCGAGCATGCATCTAGTGTATTAAGTTCATGGAGAAATGGAGTCATGCAATAAGAACGATGACATGATGTAGACAAGATCTATTCATGTAGGAATAAACCCCATCTTGTTATCCTTAATAGCAATGATATATGCGTGACTCGCTGCCCCTTCTGTCACTGGGAGAGGACACCGCAAGATCAAACGCATCACAAAGCACCTCTTCCCATGGCAAGAAAAATTGATCTGGTCGGCCTAACTAAACCAAAGATCGGAAGAAGAAATACGAGGCTATAAATAATCAAGCATATAAGAGATCAAAGAAACTAAAATAATATTCATGGATATAGATCTGATCATAAACTCAAAGTTCATCGGATCCCAACAAACACACCACAAAAAGAGTTACGTCAAATAGATCTCCAAGAGACGATTGTATTGAGAAGCAAAAAGAGAGAAGAAGCCATCTAGCTACTGCCTACGGACCCTTAGGTCTATGGTGGACTACTCACGCATCATCGGAGAGGCACCAATGAGGATGATGAACCCCTCCGTGATGGTGTTAGATTGGATCTCGTGGTTCTGGAACTTGCGGCGGGTGGAATTGTGTTTCGTCTGCTCCTGTAGGGTTTCTGGAATATTTGGGAATTTATAGGGCGAAGAGGCAGTGCAGGAGACCTCCGAGGGGCCCACAACCCACCTGGGTGCGCCTGGGCGTCCTGGCGCGCCAAGGTGTCTTGTGGTCCCCACGGGGATCCCCTCTGGTGCTTTCTTGGCTCCCAAGGTGTCTTCTGGTGCAAAAAAAATCTCCAAAAAGTTTCGCTGCATTTGGACTCCATTTGGTACTGATATTCTGCAAAGTAAAAAACAAGCAAAAAACAACAACTGGCACTTGGAACTATGTCAATATGTTAGTCCCAAAAAATGATATAAAGTTGCTATAAAATGATTGTAAAACATCCAAGAATGATAATATAACAACATGGAACAATCAAAAATTATAGATACGTTGGAGACTTATCACACCTCATGTTAATATTCAAGGAGAGCCAAGCAACTAAGCTTGGGGATGCCCCGGACGGCATCCCCTCTTTACTCTAACAACCATCGGTAATTTTACTTGGAGCTATATTTTTATTCGTCACATATCATGAGTTTTGCTTGGAGCATCTTGTATTATATGAGTCTTTGCTTGTTTTTCTTTTTAGTTTGTCACAATTATCCTTGCTGGACACACCTATTTGAGAGAGCCAAAATTATGCTATGATTTGTTAGAATTCCTCTATGTGCTTCACTTAAATTTTTTGAGCTATGGAATTGCTCTAGTGCTCCACTTATATCTTTTTTAGCATGGTGGTGATTTAATTTTTGAAGAAATACTCTCATGCATCACTTAGATTTATTTGAGAGTTAGTAAAAATTTTGAAGAAATTCTCACATGCTTCACTTATATTATTTTGAGAGATGAAAATTTTTATGCTAATGTTCTTCACTTAGATTTGTTTGAGCTTGTCAAAAACAATTGCAATATATGAAATTAGTCCCAAAGTGATAGATATTCAAGAGAGATATAATTAAAAGTTTCATGAAGATCATTGGACAAAGTAAACTTGATTCTTTGTAATAATTGAGATATGATGATAGTAATATATGAGTCATGTTGGTGAGTAATTATGCTTTAGTAAGAATATTGGTGTTAAGGTTTGTGATTCCCTATGCAAGCATGAAAGTCAATAGTTATGCAATGACATTACATCCTACTTGTGGTGCATTATTCGGTGTTAGTTATGCTTAATGCCCATTTATGAGAATTTTTGTTTCTTGGTTGGTTGCTTCTCAATCTATTTGCTAGCCTTTCCTTGTACAAAGTGGGAATAGTACCTGTGCATCCAAAATCCTTAAACCCAATTTTGCCATATGAGTCCACCATACCTACCTATATGTAGTATTTCCGTGTCGTTCTAAGTAAATTTGTATGTGCCAACTCTAATTTTCAAAATGAATATTCTTTTTGTGTGCCCGTACCACTCATGAAGCGGCAGGGGGTGGCCAATATTTTTCCATGCTAGATGTGTTATTCTCAAGATGAGTCTTTATTAACTTGTCATTGCATGAGAGTGTGGCGGTAATAGGGATGCCCAGTCCCGAAATGAAAAAGAAATTTACTTTATGTTGTCAAATAATAAATTCCATCGAAAGTGTTGGTATGGAAGGCACCCGTGGATACGGCTAGCCATGGATTGTGAAAGAATGGTGGAAAAAGGAATAAACTTTATTTTATGTTTGGGAACCGCCTATGATGTATCTAGCATGGAAAGTATTGGGAACTACTCGGTCGTTTTCGTTGACGGGAAAAGCATGCCTCTCAAATTTTTTTATCTCTCAATTTAAGCACCTCTACAAATCTCTGCTTCCCTCTGTGAATGTCCTATCTATTTACTTTATGCAATTTTTATTTTTATTTGAGTCTCCATCTTCTCTTATAAAGCACCAACTAGATTGATTTTTCTTGCAATGGGAAGAGGTGCTTTGTGATGGGTTTGATCTTGCGGTGTCCTCACCCAGTGACAGAAGGGGTAGCGAGGCACGCATGTATTGTTCCTATTAAGGATAAAAAGATGGGGTCTATTCCTACATGAATAGATCTTGTCTACATCATGTCATCGTTCTTATTGCATTACTCTGTTTCTCCATGTACTTAATACACTAGATGCATGCTGGATAGTGGTCGATGTGTGGAGTAATAGTAGTAGATGCAGGCAGGAGTCGGTCTACTAATCTTGGACGTGATGCCTATATACACGATCATTGCCTTGGATATCGTAAAAATTATTTGTTCTTCTATCAATTGCCCAACAATAATTTATTTACCCATCATATGCTATTTTCTCGAGAGAAGCCACTAGTGAAATCTACGGCCCCCGGGTCTATATTTTATCATATTGCTTTCAGATCTATTATTCCAAAACCCCAAAAATACCTTGCTGCACTTTTTCTTTACTTGTTTTATTTTGTGTTTTTGCTAGATCTATTTATCCAATCTCATAGAATTTAATCTATCTTTTTACCGTAGAGGGATTGACAACCCCTCTTACGCGTTGGGTTGCAAGTATTTGTTCTTTGTGTGCAGGTACCGTTTACATAGTGTTTCTTGGTTATCCTACTAGACTGATAACCTTGGTTTCATAACTAAGGAAAATACTTGTCGTAGCTGTGCTGCATCATCCCTTCCTCTTTGGGGAAATACCAACACAGATTCAAGCCACGTCAGCATGTCTGTTGTCTCTGTTAAAATAGGAGATAATTTTTATCATGGTTTATGTGATTTGGGTGCTAGTGTGAGTGCTATTCCATTTACTTTATAACAAGAGATTATGAATGAAATTGCACCTACCGAGATAGAGGACATTGATGTTACTATTAAGCTTGCGAATAGAGATACTATTTCACTGCTTGGGATTGTTAGAGATGTTGAAGTCTTATGTGGTAAGGTCAAGTACCCTAATGATTTTCTAGTTATTGGTTCTCCAGAAGATGATTTTTGTCCCATTATATTTGGTAGACCTTTCCTTAATACCATTAATGCTAAAATTGGTTGCAATAAGGAAACTGTCAGTGTTAACTTTGGTGATGTATCTCATAAGTTTAGTTTCTCTAAATTCCATAGATAACCTCATGATAAAGAATTTCCTAGTAAGGATGAAATAATTGGTATTGCTTCTATTACCATACCTCCTACTGATCCGTTAGAACAATATTTGCTAGACCATGAAAATGATATGCATATGAATGAAAGAAATGAAATAGATGAGATATTCTTTGATCAAGCACCTATCCTTAAATATAATTTGCATGTTGAAACTCTTGGAGGTCCTCCTCCACCTAAGGATGATCCTGTGTTTGAACTTAAGAAATTACCTGATACATTGAAATATGCTTATCTTGATGAAAAGAAGATATATCCTGTTATTATCAATGCTAACCTTTCAGAGCATGAAGAAAAGAGGTTACCTGTTACGAATTATCTTATCACAAAACTATCTAAGCACCGGTCCACCCACATTTCAAATTATGAGTGGGAGGCTTGTTCAAGTAAGAACAACACCCAAGCACCAGCCCACCCACATTTCAAATTATGAAAGTAGCGAACGCAAATCAAACAAACATGTTGAAAGTGACTAGATTAAATTCCCATGTGTCCTCGAGAACGCTTTGCTTATTATAAGAAACCGTTCCGGCCTGTCCTTTGCTATAAAAAGGATTGGGCTACCTTGCTGCACCTTTGTTACGATTGCTACTTGTTGCTCGTTACAAATTACCTTGCTATCAAACTATATGTTACTATAATTTCAGTGCTTCCAGAGAATACCTTGCTAGAAACTGCTTGCCATTTCCTTCTGCTCCCCGTTGGGTTCGACACTCTTACTAATCGAAAGGACTACGATTGATCCCCTATTCTTGTGTGTCATCAGATTATTATAGTTATGTATTTCTCTCCGATCTATCCGTTTGGTTTGGCCAACTAGCTAGATTGATTTATCTTGCAATGGGAGAGGTGCTTTGTAATTGGTTCAATATTGTGGTGGTCTATATCCCAGTGATAGAAGGGGACAGGACACGTATTTGTATTGTTGCCATTAAGGGGAAAATAACGGGGTTTATTCATATTGGTTGGATTTACTTGGTCTACATCATGTCATCTTGCTTAAGGTGTTACTCCGTTTTTCATGAACTTAATACTCTAGATGCATGGTGGATAGCGGTTGATGGGTGGACTAATACTAGTAGATGCAGGCAGGAGTCGGTCTACTTGTCTCGGACGTGATGCCTATATACATGATCATTGCCTTGAATATTGTCATAACTATGCGCTTTCTATCAATTGCCCAATAGGAATTTGTTTACCCACCGTATGCTTTTTGTTCGAGAGAGAAGCCTCTAGTGAAAACTATGGCCCCGAGTCTACTTTTATCATATTTTATATCCAAAAATACCTTGCTGCAATTTATTTACCATTATTTTATTTTGTGTTTTATTTATCTATCTATCACTATCAGATTTGATCCTTGCAAATAACTGCCAAGGGGATTGAAAACCACCTTGATCACGTTGGGTGCAAGTATTTGCTCTTTTGTGTGTAGGTGATGCTAACGAGGTTTCGCATTGTTCTCCTACCAGATTGATAAACTTGGTTCTTAACTGAGGGAAATACTTATCTCTACTATACTGCATCAGCCTCTCCTCTTCAAAGAAATCCCAACGCAGCTTACAAGTAGCATGTACTTTAAACTTCCGAAAGCGATGACTTGGTTCAAGGCAAAGCTTTCGACGCGGTCGAGGTGGCCGGTCCAATTGGCGTGCAGGACAATGCTGCCAAAAGCGAAGAGCTGGCCGGGGACGAAGATGTCACCATAGCTGATGTCGCAGTTGATCTGTAGGCGAGCCATCAATCCTTTTTGATTGCACAACGGGGCTCTTAATGAAAGCACCAATGTCGGTACTAAAACCAACAGACCTTGAGTTGGAGGCCGTGAGCTATGGATCTTGGATTGATGGGTAACATGAGATGAAGGAAACAATGTTTACCCAGGTTCAGGACCTCTCGAAGAGGTAAAACCCTACATCCTGCTTTGATTATATTGATGATGATGTATCAAGTACATGCTTGATCTACCACGAGATCGTATGTCATGTTCTAACCCTAAGGTGAGTAATTGTGATTGTCGCTGCACGGACTAAACCCCTCAGCTTATATAGGTACTGGGGGTATCGAGGGTTACACATGGTCGGTTGCCAACTAGAGAAACACATGCCGATAGCCGAAGCAATCCTCGAGGTACACGTCAAGTCTTCGGTAGAGTCCATCTTAACCACGCCAGGGTTTGAGGCTTCTGAAGTCCTTCCTTATGAGATCGGTGGGCCATAAGTTCGACCCGTCGACTGTGGGCCAACTAGGTTGGCACCCGTTGATACGTCTCCAATGTATCTATAATTTTTTATTGTTCCATGTTGTTATATTATCATTCTTGGATGTTTTATATTCATTTTATAGCAACATTATATCATTTTTTGGGATTAACCTATTGACATAGTGCCTAGTGCCAGTTGTTGTTTTTTGCTTGTTTTTTACTTCGCAGAATATCCATATAAAACAGAGTCCAAACGCAGCGAAATTTTTTGGAGATTTTTTTCTGCCAGAAGACAACTTGGGAGCCAAGGAAGTGCAAGAGGGGAGGCCCGTGGGGCCCACATGACACCAGGGCGCTAGAGGCCCCAGGCGCGCCCTGGTGGGTAGTGGAGCCCACGGGAGTCCTTTCCACCGCCTCTCAGCTCTATAAATACCATAATATTCTAGAAACCCTAGGAGAGTTGACGAAAAATAATTCCAGCCGCTGCAAGTTCCAGAACCACGAGATCCAATCTAGAGCCCTATTCCGGCACCTTGCCGGAGGGGAACACGATCACGGAGGGGTTCATCATCCTCATTGGTGCTCCTCTAATGATGCATGAGTACTTTACCACAGACCTACGGGTCTATAGGCAGTAGCTAGATGGCTTCTTCTCTCTTGTTGATTCTCAATACAATGTTCTCCTCGATGTTCTTGGAGATCTATTTGATGTAATGACTTTTTGCGGTGTGTTTGTTGGCATCCGATGAATTGCGAGTTTATGATCAGTTCTATCTATGAATATTATTTGAGTCTTCTTTGATCTCTTATATGCATGATTATTATAGCCTCATATTTCTTCTCTGAAACTTTGGTTTGGTTTGGAAAACTAGATTGACTTTTCTTGCAATGGGAAGAGGTGATTTGTGATGGGTTCGATCTTGTGGTGTCCTCACCCAGTGACAGAAGGGGTAGCGAGGCACACTTGTATCATTGCTATTAAGAATAAAAAGATGGGGTCTATTCCTACATGAATAGATCTTGTCTACATCATGTCATCGTTCTTATTGCATTACCCCGTTTATCCATGAACTGTGACATTAGCTATGGTGACATCTTCATCACCATAGCGGTCGATGTGTGGAGTTACAGTAGTAGATGACACCAATATTATGGCTCTCCCACCCCCCTCCCGGCGACCATGGCTCCGGCCATGATCCGGTCCGATCCCTCCACACAAAAGCCTTTCTAATCCGATGGATCCCTTCACAGACCCCAATTCCATTGCACATCAACTGGATTTCTCATTTGGTCATCATTTTACAGGTGAAATACGTAAGTTCTTTCAATCTTCGGTGAACCCGGTCACTTCCTCTCATGGTTTCACTATGGTTGTATCCTTCGCAAGATTTGCATTCCGTTTAAACCCTCTCAACGTTAGTTTGGTTCTATCTTCTTGCACTGGTGGTGACTACCAATCTTTTGAGGTTTCTCACATCTCGGGCAATGTCTATCGGTTCAAAGTTTGCTCAAAGACAATGGGTTTTTTCTTGGTGCGGAAGATCTATTTCTCTTGTGATCTATTCAAGTGTTATTTCCACCTCTGGAGTGGTGGTGGCCCTAATTTGTTATATGATGAAAATAAATGGTATTCTGAACAAGATGCGGAATGGACTATGGTTCCTACTCGACGTAAAGGTATGTCATCTCGCAACGTTCCTGTTAAACAAGTATACCGCAGAATCCTTGATCGTATCACACCTCAGAACCTGGGGAATGCTACACCACAGTGCATGAATCATGCTTTAATTGGCGCTAATGCCATCTCGATCAGTTCTGTTGATTCATTTCGAGATCGAGCACTTCATCGTGAATTCTATATGTCTGGTCCATCTCCAACAACCACCATGCATAACGGATTGGCCATTCCCAGGCCCAACCACTTTTCAAACGGCAACTTGATCTCAACTAATGACTCTGGGCCTCATGAGCCCATGAACCTACTCCATCCCAACCCAATGGAATACGGATCGTCTCGACCCAATTATGATGGGATTTCCAATAGAAACATTTTCTGCCTAAAATGCCTTGGATATGGACACACGCGCAATCAA
Organism: Thinopyrum elongatum; assembly: GCA_011799875.1. Lineage (NCBI taxonomy): Eukaryota > Viridiplantae > Streptophyta > Magnoliopsida > Poales > Poaceae > Thinopyrum > Thinopyrum elongatum. Next base: position 405,929,957 of record CM022298.1, on the reverse strand, counting down.
TGCAACAATAAAATCAAATGTCGTTCCTGTTATGGATATAACCACATTGCTAGATTCTGTTTTAACAAGAAAATTTCTGGTTGTGCTTATCGGATCAAACAAACTCATCCCCCGCAACCTGTTATATCCTCAACCCGCGTCGTCTCCTCAACTTCCCACCTTCGTCCTCCCTCCCCTGCTCCGCCAGCATACACAACACCATCCGAGATGGCCTGCTACCCCTGCAACCCTCTGCCCCACCTACCACCCGGCACCACCATCATCCCTCCCGGCCCCTTCATGCTCGTTGTGGCTATGTAGTCCTTGGAGGAGAGCTACCTATGGTCTGTGATGAGTGGGCTGTCACCACCCTCGTCCCCGAAGTATCTGCTAAGGAGTTCCATGGAGCCATTGCTCTGATCACCACCATCCTCGAAGGTCATGGATGGTGCATCAACTACACTTCTCGCTGTGGTATGGGTATGGCTCTGATCCAGTTCACTACTGCTTGCTCTAGAGATATGGCTGTCAGTAGCAGTCCTTTTCAGATCGGCGACTCTGTTCTAAGGATCAGTAGGCAGGATAGAAGTCTGAACTATCGCAGCATCACTTTTACTCATGATGTTTGGATTTTAATGATGAACTTTTCGTTAGAATGCTGGGATGTAGGAGTGATTAGCCACGCGGTTTCCCCCTATGGCAGATTTCTGATCTGGAACAAAGATCCTAGAGATAAATCGAGAATCATTGTGATACTAAGAGTTATGAATGTAGACACTATTCCTATCAGTATTGTTGTGCTCCGAAACCTTGATGATATTGGCTATGGGGACTCTTGGACCTGTCCCACATATATTCTGTCAAGTGAACTGATCGGGCAACAGGGTGGTGATGAGGACCCGCTCCCTCCGGATGGTGGCAATCCCCATCCACCGCCGCATGTACATGGGGAGTTTTGGCATGATGAGGTTCTAGGTAATATTCCTATGGATCAGGTGGTCATCAATCCACATAATGAGAACCTGGGGGCTCCCTATAAGGATGTGCATGCTGTTAATAATGACAATGCCCTTCATAATGCTGAGAATGTTGCTAATGAAGATGCTGTGAATATGACTTCTGGTGTTGCTGTGGTCGATGCCCCCATTATAGATATGAATGCTGCTGCTGGGACAGGGCAGACTAATATCATGCAAATATCTCACAATGATACAATGGAGCATGTCCAAACTGCTGTCACTACAAAAAAAAGACACATCCATGACATTTTGGGCCGAACGAAATTTTTTTCTGTCATGCTTATGACACTTCTATGACGATAATTATGACAAAACCCGGTATCATCATAGATGTGGTGGGCTCCAACTTCTATGAGAAAAAATCATGACAGAAAATGGGCTTTTCATCCTGGGTGGGCCGGAGACGCACCAGCATGACATTCTTTGGGCCGTCCATGACGGAGAAAATCGTGGTAGAAGCGAGGGCGAGGAAAATATCGGGGAGTTCCCGGTTACGGTGGGTGGTCAAGGCCGAGCGATGCAGTGTGGTTTGCGCGTTTCTCTCATATGCGCGCGTGGTGTGAGCCGTGTCGCTATAACTGAACCCAAGCGATCTCCTGCTGCTACGTACTGAAGCCAATCGATCGATCCCTTCGCTCCAAACTGAACCCAAGCGATCTCCTCCTGCTGCTACGTACTGAAGACTCCTACGCTGCTAACTGAACCCGATCGATCGCTGCTGCTGCATGCTTACTGAAGCCGATCGACCCCCCATGCGAGATGTAGCTAGCCGGCTGGGTTGCCTCTGGATGAACAGTGCCCGTTGCTGCCGTGCACGTGATACATAGAATGAGTCGAGACGTGGTGTGAGTCGAGCCGGTTGGGTTGGCTGTGGATGAACAGTTCCCGGTGGGGGGTTGGATGAATAGGACCCCGGCCGTGTGTATAGGTGGTTGCCGCTGGATGAACAGGACCCCGTGGTATATAGTACGCGGTTGCCGCTGGATGAACAGGAGCCCAAGGAGGCCGCCACACACCCCAGACGGTTGGGGTGGATGAACAGGACCCCATGGAGGCTGGTTGAACTGAAGCCGGTGGAGGCTGGATGAACAGTAGCCCTTGGATGAACAGTGTCTGGTGGAGGCTGGAGACGGTGTATGAACAGTAGCAGGTGGAGGCTGGAGGAAGTCGACGGTGGATGAACAGTAGCCCGTGGAGTCCCGTTTTGCGGTACGCCACAGCCCTCCCGATGAACAGGACCCCCGTTTCGACCGTAGGAGGTCGAAGAGAAGTCTGTTTCTTCCGTTTTGCGGTACGCCACACCCCTCCTGATCAATAGGACCCCGTTTCGACCATAGGAGCTCGAACAGAAGTCGGTTTCCACTGTTTTGCGGTACGCCAGACCCTTCCCGATGAACAGGACCCCCGTTTCGACCATACGCGGTCGAACAGAAGGCCCGTTTCCTCCGTTCTGTGGTACGCTAGACCTCGTTTCGGCTGTTCCGTCCAAGCCGGTTAGCTCCCGATGAACAGGACACATTCTGACCTAGTGGCTTCGATCCCGATGAACAGGACGCATTTCGACCCAGTCACTAGGCTCTCGGTGAAGACGACGTTGTTTCCTCCATTCTGACCCAGCCGGTTAGCTGCCGATGAACAGGACGACGTCGCTGCCGTCTGTTGCCTCTCCTTGTACATGAGCCCTGGCCGTACGTATGCGGGAGTACACATTCGAGACCCCGCCCTTATGTATGTACATAGCCATATTTCTTTTCTTGTAGCGTGGCTGTATGTATGTGTACACGATATATATAGATGGGACTGCGTGACATGCTACGTCCGCGCCTCTACTACGACACATGCATCTCCTTACTCGGACACGGTTCATCGCTGCAGAGAGACTGATCGACCAGTATGTATGTACACGATCGCGACCAGACAGACAACCCGATGTACGGTTTGACCCGGTGGGTCCCAGCTGTCAGGGAGGATAAGGAGCCACTTCCTTCCGTGCGAAGATATAGCTGGTGGGTCCCAGCTATCAGGGGGAAGAATCATTTTTTTGCCCGTAATACGGATGCACTTCCTTGCGTACGAAGATGTAGCTGGTGGGTCCCAGCTGTCAGGGGGGAAATGTTTTTTTCAAGACCCTTCCGGTAGGTCCCGCTGTCAGGTGGAGGAATCATTATTTTGCACGTAATAAGGAGGCACTTCCTTACTGCGGCCGTGGACCTAGCTGTCAGCCTCTTGATGTACAGTCCTCTTCCGATGGAAAGCATTCCTTGACCACGCCGCGCCGAGAGCACCAAGGCGGTGGACGACGGCGAGGCCTAAGATGGGAACAATCTGGAGTCATGGAACAAGGGGCACTGGAGTCCCTGGCGGAGGGGAGTACGAGGGACTGGTTCAGCTGCCGGGTGAGGCTGCCTTCACCAGAGAATAACAGATGGTGTGGGTGAGTACAGGTATGACCTGGCCACCGTTGGGAGTAGCGTGGGGCGGCGAGGCCTGCGCAGCAGCACAGCCGGCCACGGGAGGCAGATGCAGGCGCTCCAGCCGGCGATGGTTTTGGCGGCTGGAGCAAGAGTAGCTAGATCAGAGATTAAAGAAGCAGGATCACCGTTGGATGTCAATCCAACGACTACAGATGTTAGAATAATTTGTTGACTCTTTGTTTTAGACCATTAAATCGTTTTGTTCACTAAATGGACAACACCTTGCGCAGGCTTCGTCTAGTGGGCCAACAAAGTCAGCTTCGAAAGCTGTGGCGGAATGCAGCCCATTTATTTAGGTAATACAGCCCATTTCATTTTGTTTGCCAATACATCTATTTCCTGGACTTTGACTCAAAAAATAATCTATTTCCTAGGCTGGTTAAAAATAATAATAATAGCCGATTAACTATTTACGATAATTGTTTCTAAAAAAACTATTTATGATAATTTACAGCGCATTTGATTATTTATTCGAATACACCTATTTACTGAGCTGGGTCAAAAATAATATTGCGTACATGCAGCTCATTTATCATTTCTGATAATTTACAAGCCATTTGATTTTTGTAGAAATGGACCCATTTTCCGGGATGGGTGAAAAAACAATGATGGTCTGGACTGAGCATTTCGTATAAAAATAATATTGAGATACAAATATTATTAAAAAATTAAGTTGGGCTTGGTAATCTTATTATATAAAAAATGAATTGGGCTGTGCATTTTATTAAAGAAAGATAGGCTAGGCTGCGCTTATTTTAGGATATTGTGTACAACTGTCGGCCCAGTTGCATTGCTGATGTTAAAAAAAAGGCCTGTGTAGTACAATACAACTTTACATGGCTACTGAGCCCACATTCAACGACGCCGGAAAGGCCCAAACAAGGCTTCTGTACAACTTTTTGAAGTCACTGAGCTCAATTAATAACTTAAGAAAAAAGTTAGAGTACAGTGGAACCTAATTAAAAGCTGTCACAAGTGAAGAAATAATTCAATGGGTCCCACTTGTGTGTGTGTGTGAGAGAGAGAGAGAAAGAGAGAGAGACCCATTGGTCGATGCTCGTAAATACATCTTTCAGCCATATGCATTGCTGATGCTCACTAAAAACTTATATAGTTGACATAATCATATAGAACATCATAGCACACTGAACTTGCATACAAAAATTTCACGCAGGCGGCACAATCAGGGTGGAAGCAATGGATCGCTACGGGTAGGGCTATGTTGAAACCAACGAACTCATACATAACGGTTCATCGTCTTTATCAATGACGGGGAAATATCTTGAATGCTGTGCAAAGAAAACAGACAGACAACACAATAAGTTCTGCTAGCACATTAAGTTGACGTATAACCCTTTCTAAAAAAAAGTTCAGGTACAAAAATAGAACAGGTCACAATCAAATGTACTGGCACATCAGTGCTTCACACCGATAGCTCAGATTTAACTAGTATCTGACAAGATTCAGTTGTTACCTCAAATTAGAGCACATCCAGGTAGCCACTGCCTCTTCTCCCAAAGAAGCAGTGGCCTCCACGGTGTGATGGAGTAGGCCCTGTGCCATCCATCGTTTCGAGCAACATGGGGAAAGTCTGATATTGACTCCTGTAATGGACGTCGTCGTCGGACCCTGGCACCAACGGCGGTGGCAGGACTTCGATTGATGGATTGACCACTTCTTCGACATGCACGAACACTCGATACAGGTACGTCCCTAACATGGTCCACGGTGGCCTTGGTGGTGATGAATAGTACAACCCCGGTTCCTGCACCGGTATCTCAACACCAATCACCTTCGGTATGGTGGACGGCTTCTTCATCGATGCCATAACCGTCAGAGCCCAGCTGTCTCGAGGAACAAACATACTTATGAGCTCACCTCCAAGGTCGTTGATAAGCTCATTCATGGACTCGCTGTTCCAAGCACGTCGAGGCATGCCGTGGAAGGTAAGCTTTGTTAAAAACTCAAGCTCAGAGGGCACCGAGCCCCATCCAGGGTGCCACCGATCAAAGCTCACCAGCACGCCATCGCAGAACAAACGCCGGGAAGATTCGAACACACGACTGCAGTCGAAAGTTGTCCGGAACCTGACGAAGAAATTAGCCGGTGGCGGACAGACTTCGACGAGCAAGTCACTTATTTGGATGTCATGCGCAATGCCAAGAGCTTTGACAAGGTCGTCCGGCGAGACGGGAGGCCGGTCGCCGTTGATGGTTACCATAAGCACTTTGCCGGCAAAGTGGTCATCAAGCGCCGCCATGCCACTGTTGAGCGACAGCACGCAGCGCCCGAAGGCAAGACGGACCTCAGGATCTCCGGCTCGGAGATCCGCGTTAACCGGCGACATGATAGTGTGCTTGAGTACAGGGAGTATAGGAGGGGGATTTGGGGGAACTGGAGTAGGAATCGAGATTCCAGAGGTGGGGGAGGGGCAGGAGATTGGGGATGAAAAGGTAGCATGAATTTCGAACACGCGCCAATATGCTCTCGGCGCGCAAGCGCACGAAAACACCGGTGGCGCCCACTTGTCGGCCTAAGAGTCCTTATTCTTTCTTTTTTTGAGAGCCCGGCCTTTATTTTGAGGATCTTTTGAGAGCCCGGCCTGAGAGTCATAATTGACCTGTTTGGCATTGCGTTACTACTCGGCCCATATTCAACGACACCTCACTGGCCCAAACAAGTGTACATCATCAAAAAGACACTGGGCTCAAATTATAACTTGAAAAAAGGAGATATACTCTGAACACTAGAGAATGGTGATGCCCTCATTTAGCCCACCAGCAATTCGAGACAATAAACAGTTTGAAACAACGATATATACAACATTCAAACACTGACTAGTGACTACTACTGACATAAACAACAAGACATGATAGTTCATAAGAAGTCTTGCTACACCACCAAAACGCACCCATCTGTAGCGCTCAGACTCTCATGATCCAAACGAGAATGACATTCTAAATAGAGGCAACTATTACATAGTAAGAGTGACATAGACGAGGATGACCAAATGACAAGGAATATGAATAACAAAAGAGAGAACTACCCATCTAGAACAAGCAGCAAAGACAACAAGTCATTTGAAGAGGGATGATCCAACACCATCATAATTTTCAGCCCCGCTTCAGCCACCAGTGATCCGGAGACACCAGTACTCCACCCTTTCGACGCAACAACCCAATTACCTATCATCCTGAAGGCTTGAACCACATCACTGCCTGTCGGACTTGAGACATCCAAGGATCAAAGTTAATCCAGATGCCTTTGTCATTCTCACCTTCTTTTGGCTGCAGGCTGTATCGTTGACAATCAGGGGAGTTTGCTCCCGAAGTCCTAGGGCTCGCCGTGTAGACACAGTTTTCCATAGCAAACAGAGCCTCTCTGCCATCAAGGTCCTTGCCAACGGTGATCTCCTGGTTAATCGGATAATTGAGTCCGAGAAACAAAGAGTGTGAACCAAGGCTGTTTACCCGCCTCCAACTCAAAAATCCTGAAGGCCCCAACAAGCTGGTATCCTGCTCATAGGCGTAACAGCCACTGTCCGGATACTCACGTATTTCACGGTGCTTGTACACAGTGGGGTTTTTGCAATATAACTTTTCCGGCTCATGTGTGCGAATGATCATCAGTCTTTTGTCGTCGTCTGATCGAGCGAGGAACCAGTTGTGCTTCCCTGTTTTTGGCAAAGGTGGTGTGATTACAAAGGGCAGTAACTGTAGGGACACTGCATCATATCAAAAAGGACAGGCATTGTTAATGTAAGATCAGCATTGTTCAGAGTATGAGTAGGATAATGCAAGAAACAGCATTGATATGTCCCTATTGGAACTGAGAGGAAAATACAGGGAAATGTATACTGGGTTCGAAAATATAGAAGTGCCATGCATGGTTATACTCATGTTATCTCGCAATCGATTCTTCACAGGAAACTACCATGTCATGCATGTTACGTAATCATGTTCTGTCCTCACAAACAAATTCTTCAAGGAAACTAACAGACCATGCATTGTTATATACTCATGTTCTATGGGCAAAATTTTTGTGAGGATATTATTCTATCCATTGATTGCTGAAGGGCGAATATAGGTATGTACACATGGTAAGCATTACAGGATTTCACTACTTCCAAATATAGAGTTCTCCATATGCACATTTACTTCCCTAATGTATGGTTAGATGAAACCAACAGTGTGATGCATGTTTCTACATCATGAAAATGAGGAAACTAACATGGCTATTGATACACACTCATATTTAGTAGTATATAGATTACTATAAAATAAGGAGAATATCCATATCTTCCTAACCTTTTGATTATTCAAGGGTACAAATTGGCTATAATGACATGGTCACAATCGCATGAATTAACTCATTCCAAATATAGCTGATTTACGGCGTCTCTAATACATTGCCATAATTCTACTCAAATTTTGCTCAAACAGGGATATGCCAATCATCACAAAAAGTTCAAACAGTGTCATGGCGTTATCATTAACATCAGACAAAAACAACTTACACGCGCCGTCCCAGCAATACGTGGTGCCATCTGCTTTGTCGATCAGGTAGATGATGCCATTGTGTTCAATAGCATCACAGAAGTGTGTATCAGCTTTGACGATCCACTATGAGCTGAGTTGTCTCCAGCTAAAGAAGGCACCGGCGTAAAGATAGGTGAGTCCGCGGTCGAACAAGGCAATTAGCTTCAAGTCTGCGTAATCCGCATGTCATGTGGGCACTTAGCAGATTACAATCTTCTGCAAAACAAGGTCCGTCCAACTGATGTGGTAATCTAGATGACTTGGACCACGACGGTAAAACCCTATATAATCCAACGGAGGAAGGATAATCTCATGGGAGGTCTGGAAGTTGACGAGCACCAACTTTCTCCCGTCTTCTCTGAGGGCAGCCATCCAGTGGGAGTTCATGCCGACCCAGTACATACCTGACAAGAAGTTTCGGGCGATGGTGATCGGATCGAAGTCGAGGGAAATGATGTACGGCGACCCACTACATACCTGCAAAGAAGTTTCGGCTAATGGAGGTCGGATTGAAGTCGAGGGCCATCATGTACGCCTCCGTATCATGGTGAGCAAATCTCGCAAGACCAGATAGCAGCAAGCAGGGTGTCTTGAAAAGCTTAGGCCTTGCTTCGATGATGGCCGTGTGCATGTCCCTCGAGCATGCAGCCAGCCGCACGGCGCTCAACATATCCATACACGAACAACGAAGGGACTATCTATTTAATTTTATGTTGAGTCATCGCCTTCTCAAATAAGCGCCAGATCTGAGAGAACTCTTGTCATCCTCATGCATTGTGCGTAGTTAATGTTGAGTGCATCATGACTGGATCTTTTCTACCATGAATTACAATGTTTAGTCACTGCTTGAACTTTGGAGGTGCTCTGCATTTATGTTTTGCGGTATCAGAAAGGGCTAGCGAGATACCACTGTTGTCATATTATATCACGATTGTTTTGACTAAGTGTTGGCATTTCATATATCTTATTATTGCTCTCTAGTTGATTATGTTATTGGTATGACTTAATATAATTTCTCAGAGTTATTGTCGACATGGTTAGTCATGATCTTTGCTGAAAACCTAGGTGCTAATTAAGCTTATTTATGTAAACAAGAACAAAAGAGTTTGTAAAAGTTTTTCTTTATCACTTTTAGTTTATCAACTTAATTGCTTGAGGACAAGCAAAGGTTTAAGCTTGGGGGATTTGATATGTCTCCATCTACTTTTCCTAATGCTTTTGCTCGTGTTTTGGACTCTAATTTGCATGATTTGAATGAAACTAACCCGGACTGACATTGTTTTCAGCAGAACTACTATGGTGTTGTTTTTGTGCAGAAATAAAAGTTCTTGGAATGGAACGAAACTTTTTGGAGAATTTTTTACAATAAAAGAAAAATACTGGAGCCAAAAACCACCGAAGGGGGGCCCCTGGCTAGGCACAAGACACCAGGGCGCCCCCCCTCTGGCACACCCTGGTGGGTTGTGCCCACCTCGTGGCCCCGTAGACCCTAATTCCGACGCTATAAAATCCTATTTTCGGAGAAAAAATCAGGGAGGAAGTTTCATCGTGTTTCACGATACGGAGCCGCCGCCACCTCCTGTTCTTCATCGGGAGGCCAAATCTGGAGCCCGTTCGGGGCTTCGGAGAGGGGAATCTTCGGTCATCGTCATCACCAACCCTCCTTCATCACCAATTCCATGATGCTCCCCACCGTGAGTGAGTAATTCCTTCGTAGGCTCGCTGGTCGGTGAGGAGTTGGATGAGATTCATCATGTAATCAAGTTAGTTTTGTTTGGGCTTGATCCCTAGTATCCACTATGTTCTGAGATTGATGTTGTTATGACTTTGCCATGCTTAATGCTTGTCACTTAGGGTCCGGGTGCCATGATTTCAGATCTGAACCATTTATGTTTTCAGCATTATATCTATGTTCTAGATCCGATCTCGCAAGTTATATTCACCTATTACGTGTTATGATCCGTAAACCCCAGTGTGACAGTAATTGGGATACTTTTCGGTGATGACCGTAATTTGAGGAGTTCATGTATTCACTATGTGTTAATGCTTTGTTCCGGTTCTCTATTAAAAGGAGGCCTTAATATCCCTTAGTTTCCTTATGGACCCCGCTACCACGGGAGGGTAGGACAAAAGATGTCATGCAAGTTCTTTTCCATAAGCACGTATGACTATTTACGGAATACATGCCTACATTATATTTATGAACTGGAGCTAGTGCCGTATCGCCCTAGGTTATGACTGTTATATGATGAATATCATCCAACAAATTCACCGATCCGATGCCTACAAATTTTCCACGTATTGCTCTTGCTAAGTTATTACTGCTGCTGTTACTGTTACACTTGCTACAAAATCATCACTGTTGTTACTGTTACTATTGCTACTGTTACCACTGCTATCAAAACTATCATATTACTGTGCTACTGATCACTTTGCTGCAGATATTTAATCTCCAAGTGTGGTTGTATTGTTAACTCAACTGCTAATACTTACAAATATTCTTTGGATCCCCTTGTGTCGAATCTATAAATTTGGGTTGAATACTCTACCCTCGAAAACTGTTGCGATCCCCTATACTTGTGGGTTATCACAACCCATGGACACATATATGATTTTACAACCCATTTTGGTGCACCGGAGCATGTGCATGTAGTTTAATTTTGAATTGTGCACCTGAAATTCCTAGAAAACCAAGTTAATGACGTGGACGGCCACTGTAACCAGGGATATTCGGACCAAAATTTGCACGTTCAAACTCATCACACACGGGTAAGCTATATGAATCGTTTGTGATGTTCACATATCGTACACAGTGCTGAATAAGGGACCGTGTCTGATGACACTTTGCACGCCAGTTTTTTTGCTGCACCGATCCAAAATTTTCGGCTTCCTTGGAAATATCTACCTCCCCGCCCCCTCGCCCTTACCAAAAGCCACATTTCCCCTGTTTCCGCCTTCCTTTCTAAGTTCATACCTTCACTCCTTGCTTGCAGCACCGCCTCCTCGCTGGCGACCCTCCTTCACGCTACTCGCCCTCATCGATTTAGGCAGGTAATCCACACCTGACCCCCATCTCCTCCTCCTTCTACATCCCACATGCCCCGACTGCTGGCACAACACCTTCCACCCAAATCACCTCCCCCTCCCCCAAATAAGCACCGCCCTAAGCCATGGTGCACGCAGTATAGCTAGGAGCTCAAGGAGCATTTGGCAGCGGAGAAGCAAATCGCGGCCGCACACGCGGATGAGGTCGCGATGGCTGCCATTCGTGCCGACCCCTAGATCTTGGAGGAGCACCTCGCCGTCGAGGCCACCATCGACACCTCGCGCGCCGACGCTGCGACACGGTTGGCTGCTTTAAACGACAGTTCGTGGAGTTTTCTCGAGGCCATCGTCGGTGCCTTCGACAAGGACTACGAGGTATTTTCTCAGCGTGCCCGTGCTTACCTCAACTCAAGAGCCAGCAGGTTGGTGCCCGGAGCGGCTCAGGCAACTCACCACTACGAGGAGGGCAACCATGATGTGGAGGCCTCGCCCTCTTCCATGTCCAAGGAGCCAATCAACATCGATATTTCCGATGATGAGGAGTAGCTTGTCTTATTATCTCACTATAAGGACCTATGTTTAATTAGCTAGCTACAATGGTTAAGCATGCTCAGTTTACCCATTGCATGTGCTGCTCCTGCCTTTCCTTAACAAATTCTAGTGAATTGTCCTATCTACTTTTACCATGCAATCTGTTGCTCTAGTGTATATGTTCTATATGTCGTGCAATGTGGTGCTGACTTATTAACTGTTTGGTTAATTTGTTGTCGTGTTCAGTTAACTATTTGGTTCAATTCTGCAATGTGATGTTCAATTCTTCAGGGTGCAATTTTGTATTGTCTTCCAAGTGAGAAATAAATTGAATTTATCTGTACAAAATACATGAGAAATAAATACAATTGCTATATTTCTAAGTTGTCAAGCATGCTTGGTTTGGTTAACCGTCTGACCTTCTAGTATGTCATATATTGTGCAATGTGGTGCTCAGTTATTGTTTGGTTCATTTGTTGTGGTGTTTAGTTAACTGTTTGGTTCAATTCTGCAATGCGATGTCCAATTGTTGTGGGTGCATTTTGTTATTGTCTACCATGTGAGAAATAAATCGAATTTGGCTGTACTGAATACATGAGAAACAAATACAATTGCTATATTTCCAAGTTGTTAAGCAAGCTTGGTTTGGTTAACTGTCTGATCTTCTACTAGGAGTATGTTATATTATGCAATGTGGTGCTCAGTTATTGTTTGGTTCATTTGTTGTGGTGTTTAGTTAACTGCTTGGTTCAATTCTGCAATGCGATGTCCAATTGTTGTGGATAGAATTTTGTATTGTTATGCATGTGAGGAATAAATCGAATTTGGCTGCACTTAATGCATGAGAAACATATACAATTGCTATATTTGCTAGTTCTTAATCATGCTTGGTTTGGATAAATGGGTTTTCCATGTGGCTCGAATTAATCTGATGAATCTGCAATGTGTTTATTTTTCAATAACATATTTTACTGATAGCATGCCAACCCTCACTTAACTTGATCACTAAATACCTTATATGTGTTGCAGGGAAACAATGGCAAGCACTGAGGTTTACAATCGAGGTTTGCACATGCATGGTCCTTTGTCTAATAGCACATTATTGTGCAATTAATGGAACCATTCTAATATTTAGGTTTTTAACAATTTGGTCTTGCATATGTAGGTCCTGCTGTCACAGGTTTTGACCCACTGTTCGACCCTTTTTGCATATGGGGAAATGAGTTTTCATGAATATCAGTCAAGTCAAGAAACTCAGAAAGATAAAAAAACAACAAGATCTTTGTCTGCACAATGAAGAAGACATCAGTTCACTACAGGATGGTACTAACTATTATACCTTGTCTTTTTTATTCCTTTGCACCATTTCAAATCTAGAGAAGATATTTATGCATATCCTTGTTTTCAGGCCTTTCCAAAGCAGTTCACTGATGATTACCTCTCAAAACTCCTGTATGGTCAGGAGGCGAGGAAGGTATTCATACAAAACCCACGGTTCAATATTGAAGTCTTCCTGAACAGGACGAAGCATGGATGGTCAATCATCCACAGGCACTGGCCTAAAGTTGCAAAGACCTCCAACATCAATGAAGGCTCAATATTCGCCTTCAGCTTCAGCAGTTTTCCAGATGATATTCATCTGTCTATGTACTGTCTATGATGCTAATTTCGAAAGGTTATAGATGTTGCATATGAAACTTGGTGTGATATGACCAACACTAAATTTATTTGTATCGACGATCACCATGATGTAGAAGATGCTAGTCTAGGTCAAGTTTGGCAGCTTCACTTGATAACATGATGCATCCTAATCAGGAGAATATTAAGGTTCAACCAGAGTCAACTATTGGTGTTGTGCCACAATATGGGACGCACGCTATGGAAGGGAAGAACTCCATCACATGCATGTTTGAAGGTTTGCAGCAACTTGATTGTTTGTTTATGTTGTCACGTCCAGAACAGGACCCAGTTGTGCGTGTACAAGAGATATATTTTATTGAGACTAAGCAAAGAATCCTAATCAGCTACTACTTCTTCCGATCAAGACCGCCAGAGCAAGCGTACGTCAGCACGTTCGATCGGTGTAAATTGCTTTCCTTGAGAGACATTGGATGGGGGCCACCGAATAAATTGTATTTAATAATTTTGGTATTTAATCTGTAATGAATACCTGCTAAAATAAAGCACGTAATCAGATTTGCTTTTTAGTTGTTGGGTCGATAGTTAGAGACATAGAGAATATTTTATACGGTCAACTTATTAGGCAAGTTAGAGTTGGATAGCTATTCTACTATATATAGTCCTGATACGGTCATTATAAGATTAGGTTATTTTATAAAATAGACATGATGTGTTTTCAAGGGCAGACACCCGTATCAAGTTTTAGAGGGATCTTTCGAAAACCTCTGTGTTGCGATTTCTTTGTAGAAATTGTTTTTGCGCGTGAGTACCATCGTCGAGATTGGTTTTCTCGTGCTGAGCCGCAAGGTTCAAACCCTCTATTTCATGTACATCACGTGCGCAGGCGAGAGGCTACTGCTGCTGAAGGTAGAGTGTCGTGAAAGATCAGGCCGCAACAACAGATCGGATCTTGCCACAAGGTCTGGTTTTTATCAGGTGGTATTCAGAGCAAGGTTGTTCATTGCACTGTGCAGGAGATGACGGGATTATCATGGAAGCTAAGCTATGGATTTCAATTGGAGGAAGAAGGTCGATGGGATGGGCTTTTTCATACCCGTGTTGTAGTACAAGAGAGATCATGTGCCATGACAATCGACCACATGAGTTTGATCAACGCCGCAAACATCGAGATGGTGAAGAAGCTGGAGCTACCAATCACACCATGTCCGCAACCATACTCGTTTCGTTGGGGTCAAGAAGAGCTCACTGTCACACAGCAAACCAGGGTACCTTTTTGTTGGAAAATTATTTTTGCGAGGTTTTGTGAGACGTGATTCCGGCACCGATGATTTCATGTCACTTGTTATTGGCCAAGCCATGGTACAAAGAGCATGGTGTTGCTTATGATTACAAAACACACCGATATACCGTCAAGAGGGGTAAGAAGTGCAGCCTTGTGCCAATGGATGAGGATCGTTTTATTTCTTGTAGGATAGAACATCTTCAAAAGATAAAAGAGCAGAATGAAGAAGAAAAGAATAAGGTCAAAGTTGCTGAAATTTCTGCGGTTGTCATTCAATCGAGTGAGGAAAATATTGCTGAAGATGTCAACTCAAATCTGAGGACGGTTTTGATGCAAGGGGGAGAGGATGATATGACCAACACTAAATTTATTTGTATCGACGACCACCACGATGTAGAAGATGCTAGTCTAGGTCAAGTTATGGCAGCTTCACTTGATAACATGATGCATCCTAATTAGGAGAATATTAAGGTTCAACCAGAGTCAACAGTTGGTGTTGTGCCAAAATATGGGACGCACGCTATGGAAGGGAAGAACTCCATCACATGCACGTTTGAAGGTTTGCAGCAACTTGATTGTTTGTTTATGTTGTCACATCCAGAACAAGACCCAACTGTGCGTGTACAAGAGATATATTTTATTGAGACTAAGCAAAGAACCCTAATCAGCTACTACTTCTTCCGATCAAGACCGCCAGAGCAAGCGTACACCAGCACGTTCAATCAGTGGAAATTGCTTTCCTTGAGAGACATTGGATGGGGGCCACCGAATAAATTGTATTTAATAATTTTGGTATTTAATCTGTAATGAATACCTGCTAAAATAAAGCAAGTAATCAGATTTGGCTTTTAGTTGTTGGGTCGATAGTTAGAGACATAGAGAATATTTTGTATGGTCAACTTATTAGGCAAGTTAGAGCTGGATAGCTATTCAACTATATATAGTCCTGATACGGTCATTTTAAGATTAGGTTATTTTATAAAATAGACACGATTTGTTTTCAAGGGTAGACACCCGTATCAAGTTTTAGAGGGATCTTTAGAAAACCCCTGTGTTGCGATTTCTTTGTAGAAATTGTTTTTGCGCGTGAGTACCATTGTCGAGATTGGTTTCCTCGTGCTGAGCCGCAAGGTTCAAACCCTCTATTTCGTGTACATCGCGTGCGCGGGTGAGAGGCTACTATTGCTGAAGGTTGAGTGTCGTGAAAGATCGGGCCGCAACAACAGATCGGATCTCGCTACAAGGTCCGGTTTCTATCATGGTGCTGGTGCAGTTGTGTAATGGGGTAGCTGAGTGCTGAAGCTATATGATGTTGTACTATGATGTATTTCAATTATGAAATCCTGCTTTCTTAATGCGAAAATGAAATATATTGTGTGCTTAATATGAAATATCAATTAGATTAATAAATAGATTATTAATAATAGGCCAATTAGCCTGCTAATCGGGTTTTCTATTGCAAATGGTTATTGTGAAAACACCGTGGGCGATGACCTCAGACAACGCACACAGTTTCTAGAATTAAAATGTGTTGGATCAATGAACAATCACACACGACTTCCTCTTGAAAACTGTTTGCGTTAGGCCACCTTGGGCAAACGTTTACCACATAAAAAGTGTGTGTGATGGACAACCTATGCCACACAGTTTCTTCTACACACCATGTGTGATGCATTCAATAATGCAAACGATAAAATTGTTAATATCGTCTGCAATGGCAACGCTATCACAAATGATTTAATGGAGAAAATTATGTGTGATGTATGTGCGAACAAAAACGTTTTCCCTGGATTGACTGTGTGGGATGTGCATACGAACGAAAACGTACTTCTTGGATTGACTGTGTGGGATGTACATACGAACGGAAACATACTCCTTGGATTGACTATGTGGAATGTACAAACGAACGGAAATGTTTGTCTGGCACTGACTGTGTGGGATGTACTTACGACGAGAACCTATTGAGCCTGTATAGTTGGATTTGATCGCTCTCCCGTCACACACGATCTCCTTTTGCCAAGCGTGTGTGACCGGAGGGCCTATCCCCGATAGTTTCTGG
This sequence comes from Thinopyrum elongatum, assembly GCA_011799875.1. Classification (NCBI taxonomy): domain Eukaryota; kingdom Viridiplantae; phylum Streptophyta; class Magnoliopsida; order Poales; family Poaceae; genus Thinopyrum; species Thinopyrum elongatum. The sequence continues at coordinate 405,913,389 of CM022298.1, read as the reverse complement.
GTCGTGTGGGAAGGACCCCCTATCGCCCACACTCACTAGGCGACGGTTCAAAATGCCGTCGCGAAAAGGGGTTAAAAACCATTTGTATAGCACCTCGTTGTACCAGTGAGGACTAGGAGTGCTTGATCTCAGAATGAAAAACAAAGCACTTCTCACAAAATATCTGTTCAAATTCTTCAACAAACAGGATATCCCCTGGGTGAACCTGATTTGGAATAATTACTATGCCAATGGGGAATTGCCAAGTTTCCCCACAACTGTGGGATCTTTCTGGTGGAGAGGTTGTTGCTCTATCCTACAAGATTTTAAAAACATGACAGTTTGAACTGCAGGTATTGGGAATACCATTAGCTTATGGTTTTACAAGTGGTGTTCCCAACCTTTGATCAACATGATGGCCCAACTTTTCTCCTATGCTAAAAATGCACACATCACACTTGAAGTTGCCAGCAACCTAAACCATAACAATTTCTATGACTTGTTTCATCTGCCGATGTCCAGTATTGTTGTCCAATAAAGCATCCAGTTAAGAGCTTTAATAAATGACAGAGGAAATCAGGTATATATGGACTCAAGGCAATTCTACTAGGGTGGCTCTAAATATTCAAATAAAAGAATATACCCAGAATACATTGTAAACCCTATGGATGCTCCCAAACCTTTCCACTGGATATGGAAATCCTGCACTCTAGCTAAGCAAAAATTCTTCTTTTGGTTGCTACTCCAGGATAGGCTGAATACTAGAGATTTTCTTACTAGAAAAAGCTTCCATATTGAATCTACCAAATGTGTGTTGTGTGAGGATGAGCCTAATGAACACTTAACTCATCTGTTCTTCAGCTGTGACTTCAGTCAGAATTTTTGGATGGCCATTGGTTTCCAATGGAATACTGACTATGAGCTTATGGAGATGCTCATGGAAGGAAAGAGGCACAACAATGATGTTTGTTTCAAAGAATGCTTGATTGCAAGATGTTGGAGCTTATGGAAGCATAGAAACAGCATCATCTTTGACCACGAAACAAAGAGCATACAATTTTGTATCAGTACCTTCAAGGAACATTTTGATATGATTATCAAAAAACCAAAACCAAGTTTGAAGGAAGGCATGCAGAGCTGGCTAGACTATTTGTAGATTCATTTTCCTGTCCATAACTCTTGTACAGCCTATGTAATTTGTGATACCCTATTAATGAAAATCAGAGTTACAGTGGGGGTCTTCCCCATTGTGTTTGCACAATGAAATAGAAGTAGATGCAGGCAGGAGTCAGTCTACTAATCTTGGACGTGATGCCTATATACATGATAATTGCCTTGGATGTCATCATAATTATTTGCTCTTCTATCAATTGCCCAACAGTAATTTGTTTACCCACCGTATGCTATTTTCTTGAGAGAAGCCACTACTGAAATCTACGGCCCCCGGGTCTATTTTCTATCTTATTGTTTTCAGATCTATTATTCCAAAAAAAAACCAAAAATACCATGCTGCACTTTTTCTTTATTTATTTTATTTGTGTTTTCGCTAGACCTATTTATCCAAGCTCATACAATTTAATTTATCTCAATACTGAGCAGGGATTGACAACCCCTCTTACGCGTTGGGTTGCAAGTATTTGTTATTTGTGTGCAGGTACCATTTACATAGTGTTGCTTGGTTCTCCTACTGGATTTATAACCTTGGTTTCATAACTGAGGGAAATACTTATTGTTGTTGTGCTGCATCATCCTCTCCTCTTCGGGGAAATACCAACGCAGATACAAGAAATCAGGAAGAATTTCTGGCGCCGTTGCCGGGGAGACATCATCAACATCTATCAGGTTCCTAATCACAAATCTCATCTCCTTGCAATTTACATTATTTGCCTTTTGCCTCTTGTTTTCATCTCCCCCACTTCTAAAACATTTTTGCAAAAATACAAAAATATTTTTCATTTGCCTTTTTGCTTGTTTTCTATGTTTGCTTGTGTTGCCATGTGCCTTCTATTTGCTTGCATCTTCGCTTGCTAAAATTCTATTGATATGGATCCTCATCCACTTGCTAATCTTTTCAAAAGACCAAATTATGATGAACCAATTGCTAGTGAGTTGAGTGCACTTGATTATCTCTATGAAGTTTTGCTTGAAATTCATGAATCTGAAAATTGGGATGAAGTGTTAAAAGAAGAAATTTATAAAGTGGTTCACGATAGCTCCTTGAATGAAAAGCATGATTGCAATGACGTTATTATAAATTCTATTAATGTCAATTGTATTAATAATATGCAAAACCCCAAGCCTGGGGATGCTAATTTTGTTATGTCCGCTCCTTATTGTAATGATCATGATTGGGGTGATTCTTCTTATGATCTTGAAAATTTATTTAAGCCTCATGATGAATATGATATTGATAATAATGTTTGCAATAATATTGAAAGTGGGTTTGTAAGAGAGTAAACTTTAAGTAAAAAGTAATCCCACACATTTGGAGAGTGTTCAATCTTATGAAAATTTTGATACAAGTGGGTTTGGGGAGGTCATCACTTTAGTTGATGTTAATCCCACTATCTTGGAAGATTATAAAACTTTTAAGCATGTGGATCATGAAGCAAATTTTTTATATGATAGCTATATTGTTGAATTTGATTATGATCCTACATGTAATTATTATGAGAAAGGAAAATATGGTTGTAGAAATTTTCATGCTACTAAATTACCTCTCATTATGTTGAGATTGCTATTGTTCCTTTCTTCTTCCTTGCATATGCTAGATATTTCTTGTCTTGATAATTTTGCCTAAAAAATGCCTATGCATAGGAAGTATGTTAAATGTGTTTGTCGCAATTTTACGATGCTCTCTTTGTGCTTCAATCTTTTCTATCATGTGAGCATCGTTAAAATTCCAAGCCTATCTTCATGGCTAAAACGATAGCGCTTGTTGGGAGGCAACCCAATGAATAAATTTATTTTTCTATTTTTCCTTCTCTTCTTGAGTGTTTGGACAATTATGCTAATTTTATGATTGTGTTTTTGTGTTTTAATTAGTGCTTATGCCAAGTAAATCCTTTGGGATCATGTTGGGTGATAGTTGATTTGATCTTGTTGAAAAACAGAAACTTTTGCGCCCAGTAGTAGAATTGTTAAAAATCATAGAAGCGTGATAAAATTCTGATTTTTTTACACAAGATTTATATATAAATTTCCTATGTTGTCCAAAATTTTCAGAACTTTTGGATTTACAAAATTATGGTTAGAGTCCAGATTACTACAGACTGTTCTGTTTTTTGACAGATTCTGTTTTTGTTGCATTGTGTGCTTATTTTGATGAATCTATGGATTGTATCGGGAGGTATAAGCCATGGTAAAGTTAGCATAAAGTAGGTATAATGCAATAATAAAATATGAATGGGTTTGCAAAAGTACTTAAAGTGGTGATTTGCTTTATTATACTAACGGATCTCACGAAGGTTTTGTTAAGTTTTGTGTGATTGAAGTTTTCAAGTTTTGGGTGAGATCACGATGGATGAAGGAATAAGGAGTGAAAAGAGCCTAAGCATGGGGATGCCCATGGCACCCCAAGGTAATATTCAAGGAGAACCAAGCAACTAAGCTTGGGGATGCCCCGGAAAGCATCCCCTCTTTCTTCTAACAACCATTGGTAATTTTACTTGGAGCTATATTTTTATTCGTCACATGTCATGAGTTTTGCTTGGAGCGTCTTTTATTATATGAGTCTTTGCTTGTTTGCTTTTTAGTTTGTCACAATCATCCCTGCTGGACACACCTATTTGAGAGAGTCATAATGATGCTATGATTTGTTAGAATTGCTCTCTGTGCTTCACTTAAATTTTTTGAGCTATGGAATTGCTCTAGTGCTTTACTTATATCTTTTTTAGCACGGTGGTGCTTTAATTTTTGAAGAAATACTCTCATGCTTCACTTAGATTAATTTGAGAGTTAGTAAAGTTTTGAAGAAATTCTCTCATGCTTCACTTATATTATTTTGAGAGATGAAAAAAATTATGCTCATGTTCTTCACTTAAATTTGTTTGAGAGCTTGTTATAAGCAATGGTAATATATTGAATTAGTTCCAAAGTGATAGATATCCAAGAGGGATATAATAAAAACTTCCATGAAGATCATTGGATATTATAAACTTGATTCTTTGTAATAGTTTTGCGACATGATGATAGTAATATGTGAGTCATGTTGGTGAGTAATTATGCTTTAGTAAGAATATTGGTGTTAAGGTTTGTGATTCCCTATGCAAGCATGAAAGTCAATAGTTATGCAATGAAATTACATCCTACTTGTGGTGCATTATTCGGTGTTAGTTATGCTTAATGCTCATTTATGAGAATTTTCATTTCTTGGTTGGTTGCTTCTCAATCTTTTTGCTAGCCTTCCCTTGTACTAAGTAGGAATACTACTTGTGCATCCAAATCCTTAAACCCAGTTGTGCCATATGAGTCCACCATACCTACCTATACGCGGTATTTCCATGTCGTTCCAAGTAAATTAGTATGTGCCAACTCTAATTTTCAAAATGAATTTCCTTTTTGGGTGCCCGTACCACTCATGAAGAGGCAGGGGGTGGTCAATATTTTTCCATGCTAGATGTGTTATTCTCAAGATGAGTGTTTATTCACTTGTCATAGCACGAGAGTGTGGCAGTAATAGGGATGCCCAGTCCCGAAGTGAAAAAGAAATTTACTTTATGTTGTCAAATAATAAATTCCTTGGAAAGTGTTGGTATGGAGGGCACCCGTGGATATGGCTAGCCATGGATTGTGAAAGAATGGTGGAAAAAGGAATAAACTTTATTTTATATTTGGGAACCGCTGTCGGTATCAAAACCGGCAGATCTCGGGTAGGGGGGCCCAAGCTGTGCGTCTAAGGATCGATGGTAACAATGGACAATGGGGACACGATGTTTACCCAGGTTCGGGCCCTCTTAATAGAGGTAAAACCCTACGTCCTGCTTGATTGTATTCAATGAGTATAGGGTTACAAGAGTTGATCTACCTCGAGATCGTAATGGCTAAACCCTAGCTGTCTAGCCTATGATTATTCTGATGGCCTCTACGGACTAAACCCTCCGGTTTATATACACACCGGAGGGGCCTAGGGTTGTACAGAGTCGGTTTACAGAAGAAGGAAAAAGTACATCCGGACACCAAACTTGCCGTCCACGCATATAGGAGTCCTACCCGGACACGGGGGATGGTCTTCTGCTTTATCTTCACGGCCCATCAGTCCTGCCCATATCGAATAGACCGGACACCCGAGGACCCCCTAATCCAGGACTACCTCAGTAGCCCCTAAACCAGTCTTCGATGACGATGAGTTCGGCACGCGGATTATCTTCGGCATTGCAAGGCGGGTTCCTTCCCCCGAAAATTTTAAGTTAGCTCCATGCATAAAGAAACTGTATCTGGCTCTTCATAATCAATACAACCCTTAGCCATGAAGGCAAGATGTCAAAATAGGAACAGTGTCTTTTACAGACAACTTTTTCAGCGAAGCGTCACACTTGACTCTTTAACATTTCGAACCGTTTTCACGCCTCAAGTTTCGCATTTCGAGGTCTAGCCTTCATTGGCACCTCTCGTCAAAACAGAGATCATGCCCACCCATTACGGGAATCTCATCAATATGGTTTGGGTAATCCAACCGCACCTTACGCACGATTTCGTTGGGAACAGGCAAGGTTTATGGCTTAGGAGGGGGACGTTTGGTATTTTCATCGTCTATAAAAGGGTAAAAACCTCTCCTTTTTCTTTACGCCTTCCTCTAGCTTCTGTCTCCCAATCTCCAAGCTCCAGCGCCCATAGCTCCAATCTCTTCCACCGCAGCCACCCACCCCTGCAATGGCCGGGTCCGGCTCCAAGGGCAAGTGGGATGCCTCCACCGTCACTGAAAAGGACGTCAAGGATCGCCGGAGCGTGGGCTAATTGTCCGCAGATATCGCGCATAGGATCCCTAACAAAGATCAGGTTATTCCTACTCTGGAGCCCGGTGAGAGAGTCGTCTTCATCCCCCATTTCCTCCGGGGTCTTATGTTCTACTACGGGCTAGATTTCCATGATCTTGCCCCAAATTCCTTCCTTCAAATATCGGCGTTTATCATCGTGTGTGAGGCTCTTCTCCGCATCCCCCCACACTTCGGTCTATGGCTCAAGGTCTTCAATCTGAAGCCGAAGGTGGTCGACGGACAGCATGCGGACTGCGGCGGAGCTATGGTGAGCAAGCTCCCCAATGTCGTCTAGCCCAAAGGGGCATTCGTAGAGACGGTCATGGTGTGGCAGCAGGAGTGGTTCTACATCACCAAACCCCGCGACGCCAACTGGGCAGCCACGCTTGACTTCAGATCCGGACCCCCCATGAGACTCACCTCGTGGTCCGCCAAGGGTCTTGATTGGGGGTCCAAACCAGAGGTGAAGGTGCTCCAAAAACGCATCTCCGACATGTTGGGTGAGAACACTGGTCTCACAAACGTGATTCAAGTGATGCTTTTCCGCCGCATCCTTCCTTGCCAGCTCTGGGCCTCCCCATGTGAGAGTTCGATCCGGAGAAGCCATGGACCCTGAAGCGCTTCTTCGGCACCACGCACGAAGATATATGGAAGCAGCTCTTCAAGGCTCAGAAAAAGTGGCCGAAGAAGAATGAAGACATTGGGCTCGACATCGAGAACCCAGCCACGGCGGTAAGCATAGTCTTTCCGAAGACCTATCCGATCAATATTTCAGATATGATAGAAATTATATTGCCTGCTTTCTTCACAGGCCTGGACGGCAAAGGCGGAGTGGATCAACTGTCCGGCACCGCTGCCTGGGGATCCAGCCATACCCCAGCAACAGAGATGCTGGTCCCGGCGCCCTATCAGGCGCCGGAGAAGAAGACCAAGAAGAAGAAAGGCAAGGAGGCCAAGGGCGGCCCCCACCATAAAGGTCCTTCGGAAACAGTGTCCGGAGAGACCGAAGCCCTCTCTTCCCATGAAGGAGATGAGGAAGAAGAGGAGGAGGAGGTGGACAGCGACTCCCCCCGTAAGGGGAGGAAGAAGAAGAGGGCGGCCTCCGAAGACCCGGAGGAGGAGGCGCCCAAGAGAGGGAAGCTGGCCCTTCCGGACAGTTCGGTCTCAGAGACCGAACTAGTCCCCAAGAAGCCACCCAGGGTGAAGCCCCTTGCCGAATCGTAAGTATTCGGAAACTTAATGTTTATCTTCGGTCTACCTGCTTCCATTATATAAGTTATTTTGTTATTTTCCTTTCAGCCCTCCCCGCGAGCTCCCGCAAACCCCAATATCGGAGGGGAACTCTCTGCCACCCGAAATGGCAGAGAGTGACACGCCGACGCGTGCCACCTCGCCTATCATCATGGAGGACACCGATGTGTCGTCCCAAAGGACCTCTCTTGGCAGAGAGGGGGGCGAACGAAGCCGCCGAGAAAGCACCCGAGGTTAATACCTCGGTCGCCGAAAACCTAGGGGAGGCGACCCCTATGACAACCGACGGTGGGGACCCCCAACAATCCGGGCCCCAGCCGGACACCATCCCGGAGAACAACACGGCTCCGGGATGGGATAAGCAGCCCTCTTCGAAGGAGGGGGAAGAGCATCAGCTCCATCGGTGACCTCCACTAATCCGGAGGTGCCTAACACTCTGGAGGAAGCACTGCAGCGTGCTTCCATCGTGGCAGAGCACCGCACCCTAATGGGTGCGGTGGTGGAGAAGGTTCAGTCTGCTAAGAGCGGACTGAACGAAGCGTTCACCAGCCTACTGAGAGGCTTTGAGGTATGCGACGTAATGTTCTAAAAACTTTTCATATAGAGGAATATACCTGTGTACAGACAGTAGCCCCTGAGGCTCTGTTCGGTTAAAAGAAACCGGACAGAGGATCCATATAGTATTCGGGAGAGTTAACCTGTTGTGCTGTTATTGTAACAGGCTTCCCTATTGGCGGCAACCGCCCAGGCCGCAGAAGTTTCCGAACTCAATCGGAAGCTTCAGGTGGCCAATGAGGAAATCGACCGCATTAATAAGCGGTTCGATGAGACACAAGGTATGCGTATAATGTTAAAAGTTTATTTTGATATCAGAAGTGATATGTATATTTAGAGATTAACTCATGGAATGCCTTGATTATAATCACAGCTGGCGCAGCCGAGGTCGAGACCCTCAAAGGCGCCCTTGCCCAGGCCAAAAAAGAGGCAGAGGCAAATAAGGCGGCCACTGACAAGGCGGCTGCCGAACTGAAGACCGAGCAAGATGCCCGCCGCCAACACGAAGCTCAGGTGGCCGAAGTAGAGCAGGAGCTGAAGGATGCCATCAGCAAATGCGAAGCTTTGGAGCAGAAGACTTTGGACCAGTCGACCGAGCTCACCAAGGCTCTCCATGATGCCAAGAGGCGCGGATCGAGTCCCGTAGTGCTCGTGAAGAGATCCATCAGGCCAGGCAGATAGCGGCTGTTAAGGCCTTTCTTTTGCAGAGTATCTTTGGAGTTCAGAGGTTTGCTTTGCTCACCCGAGTATGGAGTTCTCCAAGCACGTTTGCGGATCTTCCGAGGAGTGCCGCCGATGCCGCACAGTTCTTTCGAGCCCAGGAGGGGAACTCAACCGAGAAGCTGTTCTGGTCGCAATTTCTCGTGCCGGAACACCCGACGCCTCTGAACGACCAGCTGAAGCAGCTGTCGGAGCTGCATAGGGTGGCAGGTTTGGCCATGAAGGACTTGATAGTTTAGCTCTGGCCGGCCGAGCCAATCCCTAGTAGCTACTTTGGTTTGGTGAAGCGGCTTGTCGACGCGCGGCCTCGGATTGATGCATTGAAGCGCTCGGCCTGCATAGAGGGTGCCCGGATGGCCTTCGCCCATGTCAAGATGCAATGGGCAAAGATGAAGGCCACCGAAGTGGCAACCACAGGCCCGCTCGAAGGCAAAGATCACCGAAAGCCGGAGAGGTACTTCGATGACGTCCTAGAAGGAGACCGAGTGATCGAGGGTCAATGCTCTAAGGACTTAATATTTGATTGAGTGTGTTCGGGTTGTACAAACAATGCGATGAACCCATGCTGTTTATATATCTATGGTTGCGACCTTTTGTTTCAAGTGATTTTTCCTCCTGTGCGGCCATTTATTGTTTTTTTCTGAAAGTTGCCAGTCGTCGGCTTCAGCCCCCATGTAGATACTACAGGGGTGTTCGGCGTAACGTGTGACCACACTTTATCCAACGTCTTGGTCCGTAAAGGAGGTGTCAGCGTGGGGAACCAGGCAATCAGACTATGCGGCTTTATTACTTTAACTTAGCCATAGGAGTTTGACTGTGGAGCTAAGTACAAGCCCCTGGTGCGTGTGCGGCTATCCGGACTACGGTGCCTTTTCCACGTGGCTGGACGAAGACCAGCCCCTCGTATAACATGGAGTAAATCGCTAACGATTTGTAGTATAATACTAAGTCGCCGAATCACCGACCAGCTAGCGCTTATCATGACAGTCAGTTTTCGGCTTTCTCTACTTAGGTACTTGACCGGACGAACCAGAAATACAATCGCAGTAGTTCTCCCTTTACTACCTTAGCCGAACGAGCGGAACTTAAGGTGGTAAGCACAGGAGCCGGGCAACCCAACTATAGACCAAAGACATGATTCGGAGCCGATGCATATAATGCAATATCCGGGACGCCGAAGAGTACCCTATAGGTGTTCGGACTTTGAAATGTGCAGGGCCGAATACAGCCCCCGGTGTTAAGGCCGGACTAAAGCACGTGTGGCAGGCTGAAGTAGGGAGGGCATACAGATGACAAAAATAAATGAGTGCCAAAACGTGGTGGTCAACTGCTTCCTTTATACCCTAATGAGTACGTCGAGCCGTATTATTACAGATAATGCCATGAATATCGAGGCTATTTTACATGCCAAAAGTTTTACACAAGGAAAAGGTTTACACAGGGCCTAAAAGTAGTGGCTTGAAGATCCCAATGGTGCCCTGCCGCACGTCTACGCCGTTTCTCCTTGGTGGGAAATCCTCTAAGAGGAGGAGGTGATGGTCATCTGTAAGAAAGAGGGACCTGGAAAAAAGCCTCCGTAGATCAGGTAGGTTTTTTAACGAACCTATAGTGGAAAAAAAAGTTGAGGTCCGAATAGGGTCAAACCGTACTATGGACCTTTTCTGCAGTGTGCCTCCGGCACTGCCCAAGGTATTTTAAGTGCGTAGTTATGTACGCGCGGTACGTATGCCGCAACCTTATGGGGCGGTCGGCAGAGGCTAAACTGCTATTCAAGCTCCGGCTCCACCGGGCTATCGCATTGTAGTGCGGATCGGACTCGCTTAGCAAAGTCGTGGGTCTTGATGACCGATGGGTTGTCCGGCTTGATGAGGCCGCCCTGTACTTCGGCTGCTAGGGCCGTAGTATGCTCCTCAGTACGGAGGGAGCGCTCCATATTCCCATTTACTGCGATGACGCCACGAGGTCCAGGCATTTTGAGCTTCAGATAAGCATAGTGCGGGACCGCATTAAAGCGGGCGAAGGCCGTTCATCCGAGCAGTGCATGATAACCACTGTGAAAAGGGACAATGTCGAAGATCAAGTCGTCACTTTGGAACTTATCTGGAGAGCCGAATACGACTTCCAGTGTTAAGGAGCCCGTGCAGCGGGCCTCCACGCCAGGTATCACTCCTTTAAAGGTAGTGTTGCTAGGTTTGATTCTTGATGGGTCGATACCCATCTTACGGACAGTATCCTGGTAGAGCAAGTTGAGGCTACTGCCGCCGTCCATAAGGACTCTAGTAAGATGGTATCCGTCAATGATAGGAGCGAGTACCAGGGCCGTCGAACCTCCGTGACGGATACTGGTTGGGTGGTCCCTGCGATCAAAGGTGATCGGACAAGCCGACCATGGGTTGAATTTTGGGGCGACAGGCTTTATGGCGTAGACATCCCTTAACACACGTTTGCGCTCCCTCTTGGGGATGTGGGTGACGTAGATCATGTTCACCATTTTTACCTCAGGGGGAAACTATTTCTGTCCCCCGGTGCACGGTGGGCGAGGCTCATCATCGTCCTTGCTTGGAGGTTCTTTCCACTTATGTTCGGAATTTAATTTACCGGCCTATTTGAAAACCCAGCAGTTTCTGTTGGTGTGGTTGGCAGGCTTGTCAGGGGTGCCATGAATCTGGCAGGGTCGATCCAATATCTTGTCCAAGTTGGATGGACCGTCCCTAGTACCCTTGAATGGCTTCTTCCGCTGACCGGGTTTAGAGCCACTGAATCCGGCGTTTACTGTCGTATCCTCTGTTTCTTCGTTGTTGTTCCGGCGCTTGTTTTTGCTGCGTTGTGGCCTTCCATTGCCATCCCTGGCCTCAGAGGTGCCGGGGTCACTGGTACTGTTGCTTCTATGAGCCAGCCAGCTATCTTCGCCCGCGCAGAAGCGGGTCATGAGTGCAGTAAGAGCTGCCATAGTCTTTGGCTTTTCCTGACCGAGGTGTCGGGCAAGCCATTCGTCACGGACGCTGTGCTTAAATGCCGCTAGGGCTTCGGCGTCCGGGCAGTCCACGATTTGGTTATTTTTAATTAAGAACCGATTCCAAAGTTTGCGAGCTGACTCTCCAGGTTGCTGGACTATGTGACTCAAGTCATCAGCATCCGGTGGCCGGACATAAGTGCCCTGAAAGTTGTCCCGAATAGCATCCTCTAAATCTTCCCAACTTCCAATGGAGTTCTCTGGGAGGCTATTCAACCAGTGTCGTGCTGGTCCTTTCAGCTTTAGAGGGAGGTATTTAATGGCGTGGAGATCATCTCCGCGAGCCATGTGAATGTGGAGCAGAAAATCTTCAATCCATACGGCGGGATCCATCGTTCCGTCATATTGCTCGATGTTCACGGGTTTAAACCCTTCCGGAAATTGGCACTGCATTACCTCATCGGTAAAGCACATGTGGTGTGCGGCACCTCTGTACCAGGCGACATCGCGACGGAGTTCGGATGACATCTGTGTTCGATGCTGACCCCAGACTTGGTTAAGTTTGTCATGCCAGGCTTGATGGCCGTCATCTCATGTGGGGGCTCGTCCTCTTGATCAATAGATGGATCTGGTCTGGCCGGCTCTATTGGTCAGGTCCTGACGTAGGTCGTACATGTAGCGCGGAGCCACTGCTTCCTTGCCTCTATTACGAGGGGGCGCAGGCTGGTGTTCGGCATAATTAGCCGTTTTGTCCCGTCCACGTGGTGGTCGGTCCGGCTGATCGGCATGATTGTATTTTCACGGTATTGGCTCAAAGGCCTCCTCGTCAAATTGTGGCAGGAGCCTGCGCTTAGGATAGCTCTTTGTTTGGCACTCAAAGCCATATCCTTCTTCGGCGGCCAGGACCTTAGTCCATCTGTCGTTGAGCGTATCCTGTTCGGCTTGAATCTACTATTGTTTCCTTTTCAGGCTCCGTGCAGTGGCGATCAGCCGTCGCTTGAAGTGTTCTTGTTCGAGGGGTTCCTCTGGGACGATAAAATCTTCATCACTGAGGCTAATATCCTCTTTGGAGACAGGTACATAGTTACTATCTTCCGAATCCCCGTGATCGGCAAGTTCGTCAGGGTTGGCTTGACCCTCTTCCCTCTCATCCTGCTCGAACGCAGGCTCAGCGGGGTGGTCCGAGTCTTCGGTGTTGTCCGGAGTGCCATTATCTCCGGTGCCGGTATTGCTTTCCCTTGCCCAACGCGATCGTGGGCGGCGCCGCTGACGCCGGCGCTTTGGTGGTTCGTCGACGGGCTTCTCCTCATCTGGATCTTGAGTGCCATCATCGTCCTTCTTTTCAGGCGTGTCCGCCATGTATACATCATAAGTAGACGTGGCCGTCCAACGCCCACTGATGGGCGGGTTTTGGCCTGGTTCAACTCCGACATCGTCGTCCATGCCATCGATGTCTTCGGAGGCGTAATCTAGCATGTCGGTTAAATCCTCGACAGTGGCTATTAAGTGGGTGATGGGTGGGACGCAAAATTCCCTACTCTCAGCCCCTAGTTCAAGCTAGGCGTAGTTCGGAGGTGATACTCCCGTGATGGCGAGAGATCGCATTAGGTCCAGTGTTTCGTTTAAGAGTGAAAGCTGGACAGGCGTCTGAGGATCTGCGAAGCTAGGTTCGGTAATAACCACTTGGCCGAGCCCGATAGACGCAGACCTCGAGAGTTCGGAGTTGACGTCCAGAGGCGAATCGGGCTTCCCGATGATGGGGAGAGTCCTGTTTGACTCCGGGTCCGCCGACGGCATGGTTGCATCTGGGTCTCCGACTAGAAGCTCCGTAATAGGAGAAAGTCCGGCGGGGTTCACCCCCCGGTCTTCGGACGAAGTGTCTCACTCCTGATCTAAGGCCAGGGCGGGCATGATAGTCGATCCCTGGACGGGATCTGATGGTGGATCCGAAGGGCCTTCTTCGTGCGGGTGGGGAGGGGCGATCGAGGCCATGAACCCCTCAAAGATTAGATCTCCTCGGATATCGGCGATGTAGTTCAAACTTCCAAATCTGATCTGGTGACCAGGGGCGTAGCTGTCGACCTGCTCAAGGTGACCGGTGGAGTTGGCACGTAGTGTGAAGCCGCCAAACACAAAGAGTTGACCAGGGAGAAAAGTCTCCCCGAAAACAGCATCGTTATCGACAATGAGGCGAGCCATCGATTCTTCTGTCGACAACACAACGGAACTCTCAATGAAAGCACCAATGTCGGTGTCAAAACCGGCAGATCTCGAGTAGGGGGACCCAAGCTGTGCGTCTAAGGATCGATGGTAACAATGGACAATGGGGACACGATGTTTACCCAGGTTCGGGCCCTCTTAATGGAGGTAAAACCCTACGTCCTGCTTGATTGTATTCGATGAGTATAGGGGTTACAAGAGTTGATCTACCTCGAGATCGTAATGGCTAAACCCTAGCTGTCTAGCCTATGATTATTCTGATGGCCTCTACGGACTAAACCCTCCGGTTTATATACACACCGGAGGGGCCTAGGGTTGTACAGAGTCGGTTTACAGAAGAAGGAAATAGTACATCCGGACACCAAACATGCCGTCCATGCATATAGGAGTCCTACCCGGACACGGAGGATGGTCTTCTGCTTTATCTTCATGGCCCATCAGTCTGGCCCATATCGAATAAACTGGACACCCGAGGACCCCCTAATCTAGGACTCCCTCAACCACCTATGATGTATCTAGCATGGAAAGTATTGGGAATTACTCAGTCGTTTTCGTTGACGGGAAAAGTATGCCTCTCAAAATATTTTTTATCTCTCAATTTAAGCTTTGAGCTCTGGCACCTCTACAAATCCCTACTTCCCTCTGTGAAGGACCTATATATTTACTTTATGCAATTTTTATTTTTATTTGAGTCTCCATCTTCTCTTATAAAGCACCAACTAGGGAGCACTATGATCATACTTGTGCATTGGATGTAGCTAATATTCGAGTGTGTTTCATGAATGGATCAATGATTCAGGATGATGGGCTAGGGATAACTTTCTTTAGTGTTGATATTTTGAAAGACATGGTTGCTTGTTGATATGCTTGAGTATTGAAGTCTTCATGTCAAATATAGACTATTACTTTGAATCATCTAAAAGTCCAAATGTCCATGCTACAAAAGAAAAGAATATGTGATGAACATATTAGGCAGCATTCCACATCAAAAATTCTGTTTTATCATTTACCTACTCGAGGACGAGCAGGAATTAAGCTTGGGGATGCTGATACGTCTCCAACATATCTATAATTTTTTATTGTTCCATGTTGTTATATTATCATTCTTGGTTGTTTTATATTCATTTTATCGCAACTTTATATCATTTTTTGGGACTAACCTATTGACATAGTGCCCAGTGCCAGTTGCTGTTTTTTGCTTGTTTTTTACTTCGCAGAATATCCATATCAAACGGAGTCCAAACGCAACGAAACTTTTTGGAGATTTTTTCTGCCCAGAAGACAAATTGGGAGCCAAGGAAGTGCAAGAGGGGAGGCCCGTGAGGCCTGATACGTCCATTTTGCATCATGCTTTTATATAGATATTTATTGCATTATGGGCTATTATAACACATTATGGTACAATACTTATGCCTTTTCCCTCTTATTTTCCAAGGTTTACACAAAGAGGGAGAATGCCGGCAGTTGGAATTCTGGACGGGAAAGGAGCAAATTTGAGAGACCTATTCTGCACAACTCCAAAAGTCCTGAAAATTTACGGAGAATTATTTTGCAGTATATAAAAATTATTGGGCAAAGAAATACCAGAGGGGGACCCACCAGGTGGCAACAAGCCTGGGGGTGCGCCCTACCCCCCTGGGAGCGCCCCTAGGGCTTGTGGGCCCCCTGGCAGGTCTCCGGTGCCCATCTTCTGCTATATGGAGGGTTTTGACCTGGAAAAAATCATAAGGAAGCTTTTGGGATGAAGCGCCACGTGTCGAGGCGGAACCTGGGCAGAAGCAAGCTAGGGCTCCGGCAGAGCTGTTCTGCCGGGAAAACTTCCCTCCGGGAGGGGAAATCGAAGCCATCGTCATCACCAATGATCCTCTCATTGAGAGGGGGTCAATATCCATCAACATTTTCACCAGCACCATCCTGTCTCAAACCCTCATTCATCTCCTGTATTCGATCTTTGTCTCAAAACCTCAGATTGGTACCTGTAGGTTGCTAGTAGTGTTGATTACTCCTTGTAGTTGATGCTAGTTGGTTTATTCGGTGGAAGATCCTATGTTCAGATCCTTAATGATATTCAATACCCCTCTGATTATGAACATGAATATGCTTTGTGAGTAGTTATGTTTGTTCCTGAGGACATGGGAGAAGTCTTGTTATAAGTAATCATGTGAATTTGGTATTCGTTCGATATTTTGATGAGATGTATGTTATCTTTCCTCTAGTGGTGTTATGTGAACGTCGACTACATGACACTTCACCATGATTTGGGCCTAGGGGAAGGCATTGGGAAGTAATAAGTAGATGATGGGTAGCTAGAGTGACAGAAGCTTAAACCCTAGTTTATGCGTTGCTTCATAAGGGGCTGATTTGGATCCACATGTTTCATGCTATGGTTAGATTTATCTTAATTCTTCTTTCATAGTTGCAGATAATTGCGAGAGAGGTTAATCATAGGTGGGAGGCTTGTCCAAGTAAGGACAGCACCCAAGCACCGGTCCACCCACATATCAAATTACCAGAGTAACGAACGTGAATCATATGAGCATGATGAAAACTAACTTGAGAATAATTCCCATGTGTCCTCGGGGGCGCTTTGCTTTATATAAGAGTTTGTCCAGGCTTGTCCTTTGCTACAAAAAGGATTGGGCCACCTTGCTGCACCTTTGTCACACTTGTTACTTGTTACCCGTTACGAATTATCTTATCACAAAACTATCTGTTACCGATAATTTTAGTGCTTGTAGACACTAGTAGAAAACATGGCTTTGGTTGAGGCCTGGGTAAGGGCATTAATCCCGGTTCAGTCACAAACCGGGACCAAAGGGGGCATCAGTCCCGGTTCGTGAGGCCAGGGCACCGGCCGGGCCTCGGGGGCCATTGGTCTCGGTTCGTCTGACCCCTTTGGTCCCGGTTCCAGACACGAACCGGGACCAATGGGCCTCGCTCCTGGCCCACAACCTTTAGTCCCGGTTGGTGGCTAGAAACGGGACCAAAGGTTGTCCTTTAGTCCCGGTTTTAGCCACAAACCGGGACTAAAGAGAGGCCTATATATACCCCCGCCCCTGCCCGCGAGCAGAGCCACTGCTCTATTTTTTTGGCCGGTCGTGGGAGAGCTTTGTGGTGCTCTAGCTCACCTCCTATGCACATGAGGTGTTCGATGAAATGCCCAAGCCACACTTAAGCTTTCTCCTCTCGAAGCTCCTTGTCCAACCTCCATTTTCCTCAAGATTTGTCTAGGTTTGGCGGTCCGTCCTGTCCGTCCCCGTCCTCACCGCCGTCGATCGCCCGCGCTGATCTCGTCGCCGGCACCATCGTGGTGAGCCTCTTGTTCTTATGTTCTTTCTAAAAGAAAAAATTCTTACTTGTATGATTTAGATAGATACTTGTATAATTTTCTTACTTTTATTATTGTTTGTTGTTATATAGTGCGATGGTTTTGGTATCCGCCTCCGTCGGCCCTCGTCCTGTCTATGATTCGGATGTGGTATATATTATCTTTTATAACTATTTGTTTCATTTAGTGTTTTTGACAATTATGCCGACCAACGTGACATAGATGTTTTTATCTAGGAGGTATGTGAACCAGAAATTCCAACCGACCCTATTGTCAAGAGGTTAAATTTAGTTGAAAAAGAAAACAATTACTTGAAAAAAAAATTGAAAAGAATTGAGGAGGAGAAGATGAGATTGGAGTTGCATGTTGCGGATGTCGTTGATGATCCCAAGATCAAGATGGATGTAATGCGCTTGAAGATTAGAAAGATTAGAAAATATGCCATTCATACTGAGGCTTGGTACCATTATGCCGTTGGATCAATTGTTAGCTTAGTTGCGATTATGATCGCATTTGTTGTTGCATTGAAATGTTTTACATAGTTTCAATGTATGGTTTAATTAGATGCTCTAGAGAGTTATATGTTGTTCAATGAGAACTATGTATGAACTTTATGTATTTATTTTTTCAGTAATAACATTTGATCACTACTGTACTTTAGTTTTAATGTGATGATGAACTTCTATTAATTTGGTCACTTCTCTATTCATGATGTTCTGTAATGGTTTTTGACACACTTAATTATATATAATGCACGCAGATGAACCGGCAATGGATGTATGGTGACAGACGCACCTCCGAGTACATTAAGGGCGTGCATAATTTTGTCGAAGTGGCTGAGGCAAACAAGCAGAATGGTTTTATGTGTTGTCCATGCCCTAGATGTGAGAATACGAAGTCTTACTCTGACTCGAAAACCCTTCACATCCACCTACTTGAGAAGGGTTTCATGCCACACTATAATGTTTGGACTAAGCACGAAGAAAGAGGGGTTATGATGGAAGACAACAAAGAAGAAGAGGATGATGACAACTATGTGCCCCCTGAATACGGTGATGCTGCAACAGGGGAAGCTGAAGATCAAGAGGAACCAGACGATGTGCCCGATGATGATCTTCGCCGGGTCATTGTTGATGCAAAGAGGCAATGCCAAAGTGAAAAGGAGAAGTTGAAGTTCGATCGCATGTTAGAGGATCACAACAAAGGGTTGTACCCCAATTGCGAAGATGGCAACACAAAGCTCAGTACCACACTGGAATTGCTGCAATGGAAGGCAGACAATGGTGTATCTGACAACGGATTTGAGAAGCTACTAAAAATATTGAAGAAGAAGCTTCCAAAGGATAACTAATTGCCCGATAGTACGTACGGAGCAAAGAAGGTTCTATGCACTCTAGGATTGCAGGTGCAGAAGATACATGCATGCCCTAATGACTGCATCCTCTACCGCGTTGCGTACGAGGATTTGAATGCATGCCCGGTATGCGATGCATTGCGGTATAAGATCAGACGAGATGACCCTGGCGATGTTGACGGCGAGCGCCCCAGGAAGAGGGTTCCTGCCAAGGTGATGTGGTATGCTCCTATAACACCACGGTTGAAACGTCTGTTCAGAAACAAAGAGCATGCCAAGTTGATGCGATCGCACAAAGAGGACCGTAAGAAAGACGGGAAGTTGAGAGCACCCGTTGACGGGTCGCAGTGGAGAAAAATCGAGAGCACGTGGGGGGGTTTGCAGGTGACGCAAGGAACGTATGATTTGGTTTAAGCGCGGATGGCATTAATCCTTTTGGGGAGCAGAGCAGTAATCATAGCACCTGGCCCGTGACTCTATGTATCTATAACCTTCCTCCTTGGCTGCGCATGAAGCGGAAGTTCATTATGATGCCAGTGCTCATCCAAGGCCCTAAGCAACCTGGCAACGACATTGATGTGTACCTAAGGCCATTAGTTGAAGAACTTTTACAGCTGTGGAATGGAAAAGGTGTACGTGTGTGGGATGAGCATGACCAGGAGGAATTTGTCCTACATGCGTTGCTGTTTGTAACCATCAGTGATTGGCCTGCTCTCGGTAACCTTTCAGGATAGACAAACAAGGGATACCACGCATGCACGCACTGTTTAGATGACACCAAAAGTATATATTTGGACAAATGCAGGAAGAATGTGTACCTGGGACATCGTCGATTTCTTCCGACCAACCATCAATGTCGAAAGAAAGGCAAGCATTTCAAAGGCGAGGCAGATCACCGGAAGAAGCCCGTCGTCCGTACTGGTGATCACATACTTGCTATGATCAATGATTTACAAGTAATCTTTGGAAAGGGTCCCGGTGGACTATCTGTTCCGAATGACGCTAAGGGACGCGCAGCCATGTGGAAGAAGAAATCTATATTTTGGGACCTACCCTATTAGAAAGACCTAGAGGTCCGCTCTGCAATCGATGTGATGCACGTGACGAAGAATCTTTGCGTGAACCTGCTAGGCTTCTTGGGCATGTATGGGAAGACAAAAGATACACCGGAGGCACGGGAGGACCAGCAACGTGTGCACGAAAAAGACGGCATGCCTCCAAAGCAGTATGAAGGTCCTACCAACTACGCTCTTACCAAGGAAGAGAAGGAAATCTTCTTTGAATGCCTGCTCAGTATGAAGGTCCCGTCTGGCTTCTCGTCGAATATAAAGGGAATAATAAATATGGCAGAGAAAAAGTTCCAGAACCTAAAGTCTCATGACTGCCACATGATTATGACGCAACTGCTTCTGGTTGCATTGAGGGGGCTTCTACCGGAAAACGGTTGATTAGCCATTGTGAAGCTATGGGCATTCCTCAATGCAATCTCTCAGAAGGTGATCGATCCAGAAATCCTACCAAGGTTAAGGAGTGATTTGGCGCAATGTCTTGTCAGTTTCAAGCTGGTGTTCCCACCATCCTTCTTCAATATCATGACGCACGTCCTAGTTCATCTAGTCGACGAGATTGCCATTCTGGGCCCTGTATTTCTACACAATATGTTCCCCTTTGAGAGGTTCATGGGAGTCTTAAAGAAATATGTTCGTAACCGTGCTAGGCCAGAAGGAAGCATCTCCACGGGCCATCAAACAGAGGAGGTCATTGGGTTTTGTGTTGACTTCATTCCTGACCTTAAGAAGATTGGTCTCCCACAATCGCGGTATGAGGGGAGACTGACTGGAAAAGGCACGCTAGGAGCGGACTCGATAATATGTAGGGACGGGCATTCTTGGTCTCAAGCACACTACACAGTTCTACAGAATTCTACCTTGGTGACCCCGTATGTCAATGAACACAAGAATATTCTGCGCTCCAAACACCCGGAGCAGTGTGACGACTAGATTACATGTGAACACATAAGGACTTTCGGCAGTTGGTTGCAAACATGTCTCATGGGTGACAACACTGTTTCTGATGAGCTGTACTCGTTGCCAGGCGACCATCTTCAATTGTATTGACTTACAAAGGCTACGAGATAAATGGGAATACATTTTACACGATCGCCCAAGATCAAAAGAGCACCAACCAAAACAGTGGTGTCCGCTTTGATGCAGCAACCAAGAGGGGAAAGGACACATATTATGGTTACATAGTGGACATATGGGAACTTGACTATGGACATGATTTTAAGGTCCCTTTGTTTCAGTGCAAATGGGTCAATCTGTCAGGAGGCGGGGTACAGGTAGACCCACAGTACGGAATGACAACAGTGGATCTGAACAATCTTGGGTACACAGACGAACCATTCGTCCTAACCAATGATTCGGCGCAGGTTTTCTATGTGAAGGACATGTCTACCAAACCGAGAAAAAGAAAAGATAAGGAAGCGAATACATCATACGATGAGCCAAAGCGCCACATAGTTCTTTCAAGGAAAAGAGACATCGTGGGAGTGGAGGGCAAGACAGACATGTCTGAAGATTATGAAAAGTTTCATGAAATTCCTCCCTTCAAAGTCAAGGCTGACCCAAGCACCCTGTTAAACGATGAAGATTATCCATGGTTACGACACAATAAGCAAAGGACACAAGCGAAGAAAAAGCGAAGACTTTCTCTCCACAACTATTATGATGATGCCTTTGATCTAGAATATCACTGCAGTTACATGTCAAGAAATGAAATGCCTTTTGTAACAGATGAGTTTTCGTTCGAAACCCTGATACTTTGAAAGAGATTGTCCATTTTTTACACGAAGTGCATCCAGCTTTTGCCGTAACCCTCTCAACTTTTTAGCACATGCTATGTGGGTGAAATGATGATACCATGCCAACTTTCAACCTGTTCAGAGTTCATTTGTAGTGCTTTTCAATTTCAGGGTCATTTAGCTCAAATAAACAGTAAATGCATGAAAAATACCAAATGAAGTCAGAAAGGGTTGAAAATTGATGATGTGGCTTTGAATGGTGCATTTTGAACACACAAAAAGTATGGAGTTCAAATAAGTTAAAAAAATGAAATCCCTTTGTAACAGATGAGTTTTCGTCCGAAACCCCGATACTTCGAAAGAGATTGTCCATTTTATACACGAAGTGCATCCAGTTTTTGTCGTAACCCTCTTAACTTTTTAGCACATGCTATGTGGGTGAAATGATGATACCATGCCAACTTTCAACCTGTTCAGAGTTCATTTGTAGTGCTTTTCAATTTCAGGGTCATTTAGCTTAAAAAATTTAGTAAATACATGAAAAATACCAAATGAAGTCAGAAAGGGTTGAAAATTGATGATGTGGCTTTGAATGGTGCATTTTGAAGACACAAAAAGTCTGGAGTTCAAATAAGTTCAAAAAATGAAATCCCTTTGTAACAGATGAGTTTTCGTCTGAAACCCTGATACTTCGAAAGAGATTGTCCATTTTGTACACGAAGTGCATCCAGTTTTTGCCGTAACCCTCTCAACTTTTTAGCACATGCTATATGGGTGAAATGATGATACCATGCGAACTTTCAACCTGTTCAGATTTCATTTGCAGTGCTTTTCAATTCCAGGGTCATTTAGCTCAAATAATGAACTAATAGCAAAAAGAACGAACTAGGAAACTTTTATAAAACTCTAATAACAAAAAAGAATGAACTAAAAAGAATCAATTAAAATATTCTTTTGTTCAAAACATTAATATCAAAAAGAATTTACATAAAGTATTTCTTGTTAGAAACTTTAATAGCAAACTAAAATAACAAAATCTTTTTTTGATTAAAACACCCATTTAAAATAACCTAAAAATTACCAAATTGAATATAATGATAAAACACACTAATATTAAATAGCAGGAAAAAGAATCACTCAAAAATCTATTTTTAAAGTAACACTACTGCAGGATGCTGCTAATGCGACACTACGATCAGAGACCCTTCGACGAAACTGTGTGTGATGCAATAATCACAAACGGTGGTGTAAAAAAACCGTCAAAAAAGATGCAAAATGTTTGCGATGATGGATGCATCAAACACGGTTCAGAATTTAGTTGTGTGTGGGATGAGGGGCATATGGTTCAGCTCAAGGAACTGTTTGCGATGAGGCAGAACAAAAGAAATGGGCAGCCAGATGAAGGCGTGTGCGATATACAGCATACGGTTCACTCGGATGAACTGTTTGTGATTAGGCAACACAAAAGAAACGGTCAGCCAGATCAAGGTGTGTGTGCAATATACGGCGTACAGTTCACTCGGATGAACTGTTTGCGTTGAGCGAAGAGAGCAGAAACGTTTCAACTTAACAAGATGTGTGTGATACGCAGCAAACAGGCTGTAATCGGAAACATGTGGGAAGACCGATAACAACACAGACGATTCCTGTTAACAAGCCGTGTGTGTTGTGAGCAAACGATTGCTGGTATACAATTGTGAGTGATTGATGAAAACATCACCGACGGGTTCCATTGTTTAGTCCGTGTGCGATATGATTTTCTTTGTTCGCGCAACATCTACGCTCTGTTTATAGAGCATCAACATATATACTTAAAAAGACAGCATTGCATAACCAAATTAAGCATACAATTACACAAGTGACTACACACATAACATTTCCGCACTCCAAAGTAAGCAATTACATGCATACTAAACTAGGAGAAACGAGGATCTAATCATCTACTTATTGTAGCGACAACGCTTGCCATTGCTCTGCTTCCGGCTGGATCCCTGGCCGTTTTGGGGAAGGAGGCACTTCCTCATGTCAACGATCCGCCTGTACATGTCATAGCTCATGTACGCCTCCTTGGCCGCGTACACGACGTGAGCTTTGACGAGTTTCTCCATCCAGGCTGAGTGCCAGGCACGCTTGTCCTTGTTGCAGGAATCCTTCATGTCTCTGTAGTAGGGGTCGATGATGGCCTCGGTGAGGTGAACCAGTGAGTCCTTCTCATGCTCCTTGCTGCCCCAGATCTTGTATTGGCCCTGGATGTCGACAAGATTCTAGCAGACGATGCCCGAATTCTCGAGCGCCTTTACATCGTTGGTGATGTCCACCATAGCGAACATGTAGTGGGGCCTATTGACAAACATGGCGAAACCCTCGCAAGGCCTTGTGGCCAGGCAGTAGTGGTAGACGAGGACGTGGTGGCGCACGCACATCTAGGCGACTGCGACCTTGGGACGAGACCCGGCATGAGCGCGGGTGTACTCAAGGTCGAACCCGACCACCTTGTACTTCTCCTCGGCAAGCAACAGCTCCATGATGTGGATGGAGTGCTCCACCCAGACCGGGTCGTTGGTGTACACCACCGAGAGGTCCATGAACCTGTTGTGGGTGTCCACCATGGCATGCATGGTGAACTGCTGCTCATCGTCGGCAGCCGCTCGGAGCGCCATTGGAGCCACGCAGGATACCCTCTAAGAATTTGTCGTGGTGGGTGTGCTTATTACAATGGTGGGGCGCGATCGAAAGGTTGAAGAGACACAAGGGTTAAATGGCCGCTGAAATAAATGGGGGACGACCGGCCTGTAATCGTCATGTCTTTTCACGGCGTTCATAGCGGTGGATTCCAGTGCACGCTTGACAACACCGCACCGCACGCGTTTCGTTTGACCACGCGTGGGCACGAAGAGGCGCCAAATGTATTGTCGGTGAGACTGTTCCTGCGCTACCGTGCAGTTTACTGCGCAAGCCTCCCGCCCGGCTAGTTTGGCCACGCGTCGGCTAGAAGAGGGACAAATCATGGGCGTTTATTGGCAAAAAGCTTTGTACAAACGAAGTGTGTGGAATGACTTCGGTCATAAGTTTACCCGTGGGTGATGAGGTCAAAGTTACACAGAAGGGTGATGATGGACACTCGAGTGTGATAATTAATTCTGCACTCTACAGGGCACACAGTTGAAGAAACCAACTGTGTGCAATAATGTCGAAGATCACAGTCGAGTTAGCTATACAGATCGTGTGCTTTGAGACCGACAAGGTAAATAGATTCGAGAATGGTTAATAAAATCTAAGACCATTGCATATTAAGGTCAAAATAGTGCTACCAATATACGAGTCTCATACGATGCCATTTCAATGATTGTACCACAAAAGCTCAAAATATTACAAGGTTCAAATTCCAGAGTTATATGGCTCAAATTCGAAGATTACAAGGTTCAAACTGATATTAGAAATGAAATTCAGCTCATCAGCTGCAAATGCTTGCGCTGATCCGCTGAACATGGATATCAGAGAGGTTCAAACTAATGTTACCACTTCTAAGTCTGGTTTCGAAACCTCATAATTTTTGCAAAGGGGTCAGCCACTGAGAAGTCATGTATGAGGTCGACACAATGACTTCCGATTACTCTGTCATCTGAAATTCCAAAATGAAATTTAGCTTTTTCGGAGCCTATTCCATTCTGCCGCAGGCGCCGGCGCTGATCAACAAACCATTCATTTTTGGGAAATAAATGTAGGGCAAACCTCATTACCTTCAGCACCCTTGCTCTAATAACAAAGAACCTGGCGAATATAATCTCCGGTAAGGTCCCTCAGTAGGAGTTCAAAGTAATTTCTGAGAGATGCAGATCTAGGCATTCGACATGATTGTTATATTGTATCACATTATCCACCACTGGGTGTCGGTGTACTAAGTATTGGGCCACTAGTACCCCTTACTTGTGCACGGGCAGTTGTAGCCGTCCTCGCGGCAAGGCTTGCCGGGATCAGCTCGAGGTCGATTCAAGTCATCAAGGAAATCATCAAGTTAGAGATCTGAGAATCAGCAGATAAGCAAAGCTGGAAATCGAAGGCCAGCTTCCCCGGCAAGATCCTTGCCGGGATGGCTGTGGAGCCCGGCAAGGCTCGGCGCCCGGCAAGATTTGGTTCTCGGCAAGGTTTGGTGCCCGGCAAGGATCGGCGCCTGGCGAGATTCCGCCACTGTGCCACCGCTTCGGCACAGTAACAAGTCTGACATTCTGGCTCCTTCCCTGGGTGCGTGGCGGCATGCCAGTGGAGGAGAGCTTGAGCGGTGCTGATGGGATGGCCCCTTTTTCCATCCCCAAGAAAGTGAGGACACCTAAACGGACACCTCATGGTGCATTAAATGCGCTTGTCCTAATCCGTCAGGGGTTAGGTATGATACCCTGTAGCTACTTTACACCTCAATGTATGTACATTTTGCCACTATGGAGACCCCTTTGAGCATATAAAAGGAGGCCCAAGGCAACTGCTACAGAGGAGGAGAACTTCTGGCCCATTCTGCATGCGTAGCTACTCTGTGAACGTACTGTTCATTGCGAGCGCTCCTGAAGGCTGGGCTCAAGAACATCAATAAGAACACAAAGCAGGAGTAGGGTTTTACGCTGATCAGCGGCCCGAACCTGGGTAAAAACTTCCCGCGTCGATCATTGGTTCTGCTCTTTGCGTATACCTCTCCCCCCGCCGAATCGTAAAGGGGTCTCTCGGGATCCCATAGGTGTCGTACCCCGACATCTTTGGCGCGCCAGGTAGGGGGATTGAAGTTTGCGTGAACCTGATCTGGTGGTCGACGCCCTAGTTCCTTCATCATCTTCATCATCATGCCGCCCAAGAAGAAGAACGCTGCGACAGCACAACCGTCCGGGTCCGTTTTGCCCGCGCCTTCGCAGACAGGCGATGGTGTGGGTGCAGAAGGAAGAGGACTAGAACCCCCGCGGCGTTCTGGTGACCCAAGCCAAGCGAGCAGTATCGTTCGCAGTGGCAGTGGTAACTTGCGCGCTGCTGGATCTAGAGATGGTGTTGTGTTGCCTACAGGTGGCACAACAAACTCTAGGGATTGAAGAGCGCCTGCTGGAGCTCCCGCGCCGGCGCGAGCCTCGCAACCTGCCCAGGTCGTGCGAGATGAGCGACATCATGGCGCTGGTGGTTCGGGGCGTCCCCACGAAAAGGTTTCTGCGCATAGATCCCAAGATGCGTGGGACCAGCATGCACACCGAGCTGCCGGCGAAGGTGGTGCGCGGTCGCGTGACCGTGGCGGTGCTCCTTCTAACTTGGTTAGGAGTCAGAGCACCTCACGCACCTCGCACCTGTCGCCACCACCTACGCCAGCGGAAGCCTTGGCACGTGCACAGCTGCTCCTCGATTTTCCTCCCGCCCCGGAGAAGATGGAGGAGTGGCGAGCTACTATCCAGAGCCTTATCGGCTTCGCTAACAAGGATGGACCACAAGAGGCAGGGCCCTCTCAGCGGAGGCCCGTTGATCCGATGCGAGCCGGTGCAGAGAAAACCGGAGGTGGTGCAACTACAGTGCACTCTCCTCCGCGACATCAGCGGCGGCCGACGACTTAGCAAGTCGATCGCCATGAGGAAGTTTCCACGGCGTCGTCCGATCCACGGATGCACCGTGATCAGCGTCTGGTTCTCCAGGAAAGAGGCAAGGAAGACGCTCGAACAACCATCGAGCGGCGGCGGGAAGCGCGCTATCAGTCTGATAAGCGCGCGGGGCCGGTTGTCGACGAGCCTGCGCCAGGGAACGTAGGAGACTTGCCTTACGAGGTAGGACCTCCGGCGTTTACCCGTGAGCTGCGGCAAGTCCAATGGCCCAATCTCCGAACCTTCAAGCCAGAGGTCCCGGAGAAATACGACGGCAAGACTCATCCCTCGTAGTTCCTGAGCATCTACACCATTGCGGTGCAGGCTGTCGGGGGCCGAGATGACAAGATACTTGCCAACTACTTCCCGTTGGTGCTCAAACCCAACGTCAGGTCGTGGTTGATGCATCTGCCGGAGGATTCTATTTCTTGCTGGTCAGACCTGTGCCATCAGTTTGTTGGCGCCTTTGTTGGAGGCCACCAAGCTCCTGGCCAAGAAAGTGATTTGCACATCATCCCTCAGAGGGAGGGCGAGTCCCTGTGCAAGTTTATGCAGAGATTCAGCCAGGTGCAATACAATATTCCTGACGTTCATCCTGCTGCTGTCATTAGCGCGTTCCATCAGAACGTGCGTAACCGCAGGATGCGGGAAGAGCTGGCAATGAACAAAGTCAGGAGTATTGCTGAGCTTTACACTTTGGCCGACAAGTGTGCTCGAGCTGAAGAGGGGAGGAAACTCCCCGGTGAAGCTGTTGGTGCGACAGGCGACCAGAAGAAGAAGATGCCGTGGCTCCGTCAAGGAAAGGCCGGCGGCGGAACAGGAAGCGCGGAGGCAAGGCCGTGCTTGCCGTCGAGGAATCCGGCAACCCTGGCGCCGCCAAGAAGGCCAAGGTTGGCGACCCCGGCAAGGATCTTGCCGAGTGCCCTTCCTGTCAGGCCTTGGCGGCTGCCGACAAGTCAGAGAACTCCGGCAAGCAGTACTGCAAGATCCATCGCACTAAGGGCCACGATCTCCAGAATTGCCGGCAAGTTGAGCAGCTTGCCGAGAAGCAGAAGGCCGAATATGAGAGGCGAGATAAGGAGAAGGCCCAAGATGGTGCTGAGGGGTCCGGCAAGAAACGCGGTGGCCGAGGAGGTCGCCGCGGCAAGGCCAAGCAGCAGAAGGATCGTCCCGCTCGGGGCCGAGATAAAGAAGGAGATGATGATGAAGAAGATGACGAATCCAGTGAGCAGGAATTCCAGAAGGCTACGGAGGCTATGTGCGTTGATGGGGGTGCCTCGCTGCATTCCTCCCACCGCCAACTTAAACAGTGGGTGCGGGAGGTTAATGCGGCAGAGCCATCCCCCGATGCATGTAGGCCTCTGAAGTGGTCCAGCACGCCTATCATCTTTGACGCCGAGGATCACCCTGATCACACAACTGCGGTCGGGTGTTTGCCATTGTTGGTTTCCCCGACAATTCGCAACCTCAAGGTGACGAAGATGTTAGTTGACGACGGGGCCGGCCTAAACTTAATCTCACCAGACGTGCTCACAAAGCTTCAGATTCCCGACGAAGACCTTGAGGAAACGGGTACGTTTCAAGGGGTCAACCCGGGAAGAACCCAGCCTAAGGGCAAGATCACGCTGCCGGTAACATTTGGCAGCAAGCTTAACTTCAGGACCGAAAAGGTGGTGTTTGATGTCGCCAAGATCCCCATGTCATATAATGGGATCCTTGGTCGGCCAGCGCTGGCTAAGTTTATGGCGGCATCACACTACGCGTACAACGTCTTGAAGATGCCTGGGCCGTTGAGCGTCATGACTATCCATTCCGATAAGAAGGATGCGCTCATCTGTGCCGACCAACTTTACCGGGAAGCAGTTGCAGCACCTGCCATCAAGGCATCTGCTCCTGCCGCTGGAACTCCCGGGGGGAAGAAGAAGACCGGCAGGAACCTTGGCGCCAACTCCGGCAAGCGCGCCTCTTCGGAGTGCTGCGCTTCCGTCGAGGACGTGCCAGAGAGTTCCACCGGCAAGAACAAGAAGTCCAAGGCTGCCCCGCCAGAAACCAAGAAGGTGCCTGCCAGGGAGGACGGGACGGGGGGAACTTTCACCATAAGTTCCACCCTAGATGACAAATAGGAAAGCGCGCTCGTTGCTTTCCTGCGGGCGAATGTCGACGTGTTCGCATGGCAACCGTCTGACATCCCCGGCGTTCCCAGGAAAGTAATTGAGCACCACCTTGCTGTCTGTCCTCATGCGCGGCCCGTCAAGCAAAGGGTGAGGAAACAGGCTTTGGAGCGGCAAGAATTCATTGCCGAAGAAATTAAGAAGCTGGAGGCGGCAGGACTGGTCAAAGGAGTGCTTCATCCAACCTGGTTGGCCTATCCGATTGTAGTGCGGAAAGCGAACAGGAAATGGAGGCTTTGTATTGATTATACAGATATCAATAAAGCTTGTCCAAAAGATCCTTTTCCCTTGCCGCGCATCGACCAGATTGTGGATGCCACCGCTGGTTGTGATCTCCTGTCCTTCCTTGATGCCTATTCAGGGTATCATCAGATTTTTATGGCAAAGGAAGATGAAGAGAAGACCGCCTTTATCACCCCATGTGGTACGTATTGTTTTATACGGATGCCTTTCGGGTTGAAAAGTGCTGGTTCAACATTCGCCAGAGCAATCCAGATTGGTTTTGAGCCACAACTCCATAGAAATATGGAGGCATATATGGATGACATAGTGGTCAAAACTAAGGATAAAACAACGCTCATTCAAGACTTAGAAGAAACATTTGCGAACTTGCGCAAGATCAACTTGAAGCTCAATCCTGAGAAGTGCGTGTTCGGTGTTCCTTTCGGCAAGCTCCTCGGATTCTTTGTATCTTGCCGGGGAATCGAAGCTAACCCCGACAAGATCAAAGCCATTGAGCAAATTGAAGCGCTGAGACGCGTCAAGGATGTGCGTCGTCTTGCCGGCTGTGTTGCTGCTCTAAGCAAGTTTATTTCCAAATCTGCTGAGCGCGCCCTGCCCTTCTTCAAAATTTTGACGAAGGCAGGTCCAATGAAATGGACTCCGGAAGCGGAGGCGGCGCTGCAAGATTTCAAGAAATACCTTTCTTCTCCGCCGACGCTAGTCGCACCTAAACCACAAGAACCGTTGCTGCTGTATCTGGCGGCGACAAATCAAGTGGTTAGTGCTGCGCTGGTGGCGCAGAGGGAAGCTGATGAGGAGGCAACATCAGCGGCAGGACCGCCAGATGACACGACAAGATCTTCCCTGGCAAGGGTTGATCCCGGCAAGACAGGATCTGCGCAAACAAAAGAACTTGTGCAGAAGAAAAAGATGGTGCAGCGCCCAGTTTATTTTGTTAGCTCCCTCTTGCAGGAAGCTAGATCAAGGTATTCTGGTGTGCAGAAGTTGCTTTTCGGTCTCCTTATGGCCTCAAGAAAGTTGCGCCATTATTTTCAAGCACATGAGATCACCGTCGTCACTCGCTTTCTGTTGCAACGGATTTTGCAAAATCCGGAGGCAACCGGCAGGATCGTGGAGTGGGCATTGGAGTTGTCCAGCTTTGGCCTTAAGTTTGAAAGCACTTCGACGATCCAGAGCAGGGCCTTGGCGGAGTTCATTGCAGAATGGGCCCCGACGCCAGACGAAGAAGTTCAAGAAACAAGTCTCCCCGGCAAGGAAATCGATCAGCAATGGGTTATGTACTTTGACGGGGCTTTTTCGCTGCAAGGCACCGGTGCTGGTGTGCTGCTTGTCGCACCCACCGGAGAGCACCTCAAGTATGTAGTCCAAATGCATTTTCCCCGGGAGAGTTCAACCAACAACACTGCAGAGTACGAAGGTTTGCTTGCCGGTCTTAGGATCGCGGCAGACCTTGGTATCAAAAAGCTCATTATCAAAGGTGATTCACAGCTTGTCGTCAGGCAGGTCAACAAGAACTATCAAAGTCCGTTGATGCAAGCCTACGTAGATGAAGTGAGGAAATTGGAAGAGCGCTTTGACGGTCTCCAAATGGAGCATGTCCCTCGTGCCAAGAACAGCGTTGCTGACGACCTGTCAAAGCGTGCTGCCCTCAAGTTGCCTGTGGAACCAGGAACTTTTGTGCTCCAATTGACTCAACCATCCGTGGCACCATCAATGCGGCAAGAAAAGAGAAGAAAGTTGAACTCTGGCCAGTACTTCCCGGCAGAGCTCCCCGGAGCCGCCGGCAAGGAAGTTGCCGGGATCGACATGCTTGCCGGGGAACAACAGGCTCCGGCAGGGCCTCAGGCCCTTGCTGTCAAGACAAATGTTTCCCCGGCGGATGAGATGCCTTTAGTCCTAGTTGTCGAGCCTCAGGCTCCAGCATGGGCACAACACATTGTCCACTTCCTTCAGAGAGGTGAACTCCCTGAGGAACAAGATGAAGCGGAGAGAGTAGCCCATCGGTCAGTTATGTACAAGTTCGTCGATGACGTCCTATACAGAAAGAGACCAAACGGTGTGAAATTGAAGTGCATTCCTCGGGAGGATGGACTAGAGCTGTTGGCAGAGATACATGGGGGCACGTGTGGCTCTCACATAGGGTCAAGAGCGCTTGCCGGGAAAGCATTCCTGCAAGGTTCCTTTTGGCCTACCGCCCTCCAGGATGCGACTGCACTAGTAACCAGGTGTGAAGCGTGCCAGTTTCATTCGAAGAAATTACATCAGCCAGCTCAAGTTCTTCAAAGAATCCCTCTCTCCTGGCCATTTTCGGTCTAGGGGCTCGACATACTGGGCCCCTTTCCCCGTGCTACCGGGGGCTTTGAGTACTTGGACGTTGCTATTGACAAGTTCACAAAGTGGCCGGAGGTGGAAGCAGTGAGGAAGGTGACAGCGCAGTCGGTTGTCAAGTTCTTCAAAGGAATTGTTTGCCGTTTCGGTGTGCCTAACAGGATCATCACCGACAACGGCACGCAGTTCACAAGTCGCACCTTCATGCAGTACGTCCAAGACCTTGGCGGCAAGATTTGTTTTGCCTCTGTTGCTCACCCGAGAAGCAACGGCCAAGCGGAGAGGGCCAATGCTGAAGTGCTGCGCGGTCTCAGGACCAGAACTTTTGACAGGCTGAAAAAGTGCGGAAGACGCTGGATTGATGAGTTGCCGGCGGTTCTTTGGTCAATCAGAACGGCACCAAATCGAGCCACCGGCCAGACGCCCTTCGCTCTGGTGTATGGAGCAGAAGCAGTTCTCCCCACGGAACTCATATACGGATCTCCTCGAGTGCTCGCTTATGATGAGCTCGAGCAAGAGCAACTGCGGCAAGATGAAGCTGTGCTCCTTGAGGAGAATCGTCTTCAGGCTGCTGCGCGAGCTGCACGCTACCAGCAAGCTTTGCGCCGCTATCATAGCCGCAAAGTTCATGCTCAAAGCCTTGAGGAAGGCGACCTTGTTCTTCGATGGATTCAGTCCGCCAAGAATTCAAACAAGTTGACGCCAAAGTGGGAAGGCCCTTATCGGGTAGTACGAGTCACCAGGCCTGGCGCTGTCCGCCTGGAGACCGAAGATGGCGTTCCAGTGAGTAATTCCTGGAATATCGAACATCTTCGCAAGTTCTATCCATAAGGCGCAGTTGCCGGGGGCTCCCGGCAACCACCTTTTTGTACAAGTCTTGCCGGCAAGGCATGTGATCCTTTGTACAAAGCCAGGCGCAGACCCTGAGCACAGATGAATAAATTTAAGTGTTGTACATTTCCTTATTGATTCTCATGTTCACATTCATATATGCATGTTTGTCTAAGATGTTGTATGACACCTGATCCCGGGAGACATGAATACCAGTTGGTGACGTTCGGAATCGTATGCTTGCCGGAGGAAGAACAAAGCCAGAAAGCTAAGTCCTAAAAGCTTAGAGCAAGTTTTTTTCTTTTAGTACCAAGTTCCTTGGACGATTCCGACCCTTGTATGGAAAATCTGCACGCGAAGGAACCCTTGTTGTAATCAGTTGCGCCCTTATTTTGTTTCGAGTCCGCTCAACGATTTAAGTGGCTGCACTGAGAACGCCAAGGAGTCTTGCCGGCCGCTGCGCCTCTGGCAGGTTGCTGAAGTCCCGCACCCAGCGCTCGCGGCAGGTTGCGCACCGGCAAGTTTTTCAGTAAGCGTAGGATGAACTCCATACATAAAGGAATCAGACAAGGAAAGTAGCTAGCATGAGCCTAAACATAGTTAAATTATATTACATCCATGAGTTGCCGCAGTCCTAACTTGAGACTTAACTGTCTTTTACATGAGATGATGGCGGCAAGAATAAAAGAGGAGCACTCAATCCCTGCGCTGGCCTTCGATCCTTTTGATGGAGTCCACCTTCTCAAGGATTGGCGCGATGCACTTCTCAAGCGCCTCAACATTTGCATCCTTTGGCAGGTGGCCGAGTGCACTGGAGAGGTCGATGCCGGGATTGCTATGCACCACCTTGAGGAGCACCTTGCGAAGGACCGCCCGGCAAAGCCGGCGAGTCTCGTTCGCCAGTTGGGTCGCCCGGCTAGACTGGAGCGCCCTCAACGCGTTGATGATGCTTTCAAAGAACATCGTCAATCTGGCGCTTGGGGATATTCTTTCCTCGGAAGAATATCTGAAGTTCAACAAGCCCATGGTTGACAGTTCTGCGGTAAGCTTCTCCGCGGCAGCAATGAGACGACCAGTCTAGATCTCCACTCCCTTCTCGTACTCGTTTTGGGCAGCGGCGGTGCTCTTGAGCAGGTTCCTCTCTCCTTGGAGATCCTTGAGTAGAGCCTTCTCATGGGACCTGCCGGCCTCGAGAGATTTCTGCAGCGTGGTCAGCTTCAGCTCCAGAACCGCAATATCATCAGCCGCAGAGGAGAGCTGCTTGGTCTTGTCGGACAGGGCGACTTGCATCTCCGCCAAGGAGTGGAGGGTTTTTTCCCTGTCCCCCTTGAGCGTCGAGAGCTCCTTGCCATGCTCGTCGAGATCTGTCTCCAACCTCTTCACTTTGTCGCTCAGCTCATTCTTGGCGGCCTCTGCAACTTCGGCAGCATCGACGGCCTCCTTGAGCTTGCCGGCGTGACTTGCAGTTAGAGCTTCGAGCGCCTCCTTGTGCTTCTGCTCCAGCTCCTGGGTCCACCGCGCGACAAGATTTTCAATGTCTTCATCCTTGCTACGAAGCTTGGCGGCGAGCGCCTGCTCACGTGCGGTGAGATCTTCTTCGAAAGCGTCAAGAGCAACGCGGCGCCCCGTCAGGAGAGCATCTTCGGCAGCGATCCTTTGAACGGCTTCATCATGTGCCTTCTCCATGTCTGATTGCTTCAGGAGGACCTCATTCCATTGCTGGCTCACTTGTTCTCGACCGGCAACCAGCTCTTGAAGGGCCTCGGCGTGCCTGATTTGCATTTGTGCGACGCGCCTTTGAAAATCCGCTTCGGCTGCCTCGACAACTGCCATTCTGGAGTCCGCCTTCTCTTTTCGGGCACGATGGAGAGCCTGGAGTTTGCGGAAGTTCTCGCCCATGGCCTGAAGGAGCTGATCCTCTTCAGACTTGCCACTGCTAGCGCTGGGATCGTCAACAACTTCGAGCCCGGCAGCGGCAATAATTTCCTCGAAAATTTCTCCTTCGGCTGGTGCCTCGGTGCTTGCTGTCCCTGGCAAGTTGATGAATAGGTTTTCGCCAACCTTGAGATACTTGCTGGATGAGGGCTCGTCAGATGTTGATGGCTGGTCTTCAGTGGCCGCCTCACCAGTGACAGGGGGATCCGCGGCCGATGCAGCGCCTGGCACTCCTGCGGCAGGAATGCCGTCAGTATGGTCCCCAGCCTCCCTGTCGCCCTCTTCAGCAGGTTCTTCCGCGATTTCCTTTTGTGCTGTCTTGGCGGCCTCCCCATCAAGAGCATCACCAGCCCCGGCAACATCATCCTTGGTGGCCTCGCTGGCAGTGATCCTGTCCGCTTCGGCAGCAGCATCCCTGGCGGTCTCCTCGATGACGGCGTCGACGTCCATATGTTCCATTGCAGAGAACTCTGAAGGGTGAAGGAGGAGGTCAGAATAAGATTGAGTTTTTAGATTTTGAAGTGACCAAAGATAAAGAAGTAGGGGGAAAAGAATAACTAGCACTCTGAGGCGATCGAGTACCTGCGTCGGGCTGTCGAGAGGTGGCTTCGCCTCTCCCGGCAACTCCGGTTGCCGGGGGTGGGTTGCCGGAGTCCGTGCTTATCGGCTCCTCCTCAATCCGGACGGGCTCGTCGGCAGGATCTCTTGCCGGGGATGTGCTTGTGGGCGGAGCGGTCGATGAAGGAGGCACAATGGGGCAATCTTCTCCTTGTTGTCGTTCTTCTCCTGCAAACCCAAAGATATCGGCGACAAGAATGAAAGCCTCGGCACCAGCCAACAGAAAAAGGGACAATGAACTTACGCTGGGGGCTGCGTTGAGGACTAGGCTCCGGGCTCACAATGACGGTCTCTGGCACGCTAGTGGAGCCTGTCGGGGGCTCGTCGCCCATAGAAGTCCTTGACCTCTTCGCCATCCTCTCCAGCAAGGTTTCTGTGTCACTGCAGAAACAATACAAGTAAGTCAGTAAGACTGACGCAGATTGGAAGGTGGAAGTTGTGACAGGCACTCACTCTTCTTCCTCTCGCTCCGGACTGAAGCCGGAGATGTCGAAGTCGACCTCCATTGCGATGTCTGAGTGGGGAGGCGGAGGAGGGGTCCTGGGCCGCTTGGCTGTGGCAGACGCCGGGGCAGCCTCTGGCACGGTTGTACGAGACCCTCCTGCCGCTCCGGCGGTGGTCGCTGGTGTGGGTCTCGCGCGCCGCGCGGGCTGTTGACGGGCCCCCTGCCGCGGTCCGGTCTTGCCGGCCACTTTCTTGCCGGGGGATTCGCCGCTCGATGTAGGCTGGCTTGCCGGGACGCTTGATGCGGCTTTCCGAAGGACACGCTTTGTCTTCTTCGGGGGCGAGGGCTCTTCTCGCGTCTCCTCTTCGGCCGTGTCTTCGCCGGATGAGTTTTCAGCGACTGCGCCGCCTTCTTCCCCGGCAACCTTGCTCTCCTCGGCAGGTTTTGCCTCCACTACCACCTCTGCATCGCTGGCTTCCCACTCTGTGAAGCCAACGCTGCCGGCCTCCGTGGCAAGATTCGCTTCCTCCACTCTGGTAGCGATGTATGCTACCTCCTGATCTGTGGTGGCGCGAATAAGATCTGACTCTTGCCGGACAGGCTTCTCCGTCAGATTGTCGAAGAATTTCTGCGCTTCTTCCTCGCTTGGCTCGACCCAGGTCGGGTCAAGGCCGTGGGCGTTGAACATCGGCAAGAAGGCAATGATCGACCCCAATGCAGAGTTGTTGCACAAGGGGACGATCCTTGCCGGCAGCCGGTGCTTGTCTTTGCGCTGGAATAACTTTTGGTGGAGAGCGCCAAGCTTCATAGCAGTCAGGTTATTGTTCAGCCCGGGGCGCAGCCTCATGACATCCGCTGCGTTCTTATACTCCCAGGCTGGCCTCCCCCTATTCTGCAGAGGGGCGATGCGGCGGCGGAGGAAGTCGAAGCCGATCATCTCCATTGTCAGCCCGGCAGCCTTCAAGCAGAGGATCCTGGTAGTGGCGATTGTGAGCTTCTCGTCTTCTGCGGCGAGATCACCCCAATCCTTTCCGCGGGCCACCTTCTGTCGCCGGGGATGACAAAAAGGATGAGGATCTGCTTCCTGGATCCAGCACCATTCGGCCCGCCACTCGTCCCACTTTTCGCGGTAAACTCCATCTGGGTATATCTCTTTGTTCCAGGCCCTTGGAATCCAAGCAATAGATCCAGAGAGAGCCTCTCCTTTTTGGATTCGAGGATAGAAATTGTGGAGGAAAAGAGCAGAATTGGGGATCACGCCAGCGAAATTTTCACAAAGGTGGGCAAAGATCGACATGCAAAATACGGCATTCGGCGTGAAATCAAGAAGGCGGAAGCCGTATGTATACATGATGTCGTTGAAGAAATCGGAAAAAGGTGGACAGAGCCCGCAATAAAAGTACGCAGTGAAGAAGGGGTATCTGTCCGATCCGCCTTTGGAACTAGCACCTGGGATTACGCGTGTGGCGGGGTGAGCTTGCGTTCCCTTCGCCCACATGCATTGGTGTCGTCCCTTCAAAGTTTCGGCGTCGAGCGTCGGAGGGAAGACGACGAGCCTCTTCCGCATCTTCACCTGTTCGCTCTCCGGAACTTCAGCCTTCGCCTCCTTGTCCATGCCCTTGCCTTTGCTGGCCTTGGGCGGCATGGCGACTGTGGAAATGGAAGCCCGAGGACGGAACGAGCGCGGGAGCAGCGAGCAGAAGAGAAGAAAGGTTTCGCTCTGAGCTCGAGCAGAGGAAGGCGATGGCGATGGCCAGATTGGGAAGAAGAGGGGGGTGAATAGGTTTTCGCCTCCACGACTTCTCCTTTTTGTGGGGAAGGAGCGGGGCCACCTTGTTTATCCCCCAATATGAATGCGCCTCTATGGGCGCGAAACAATTTGCAGCCTTTTTGGAACACTTCCCACATCGCGCGCTCCGTGCACGTAGTGGGGGCACAGTAAAACAAGATCTTTACGAGCAGTTAATTCCCTGCCACGCGTGCCCGAGCACTGTTTGGGCCTAGCCCAACAACGCCTCGCACTCGTGTATGGCCCAGGCCCGGGGGCTCCTGTCGGTGTACTAAGTATTGGGCCACTAGTACCCCTTACTTGTGCACGGGAAGTTGTAGCCGTCCTCGCGGCAAGGCTTGCCGGGATCAGCTCGAGGTCGATTCAAGTCATCAAGGAAATCATCAAGTCAGAGATCTGAGAATCAGCAGATAAGCAAAGCTGGAAATCGAAGGCCAGCTTCCCCGGCAAGATCCTTGCCGGGATGGCCGTGGAGCCCGGCAAGGCTCGGCGCCCGGCAAGATTTGGTTCTCGGCAAGGTTTGGTGCCCGGCAAGGATCGGCGCCTGGCGAGATTCCGCCACTGTGCCACCGCTTCGTCACAGTAACAAGTCTGACATTCTGGCTCCTTCCCTGGGTGCGTGGCAGCATGCCAGTGGAGGAGAGCTTGAGCGGTGCTGATGGGATGGCCCCTTTTTCCATCCCCAAGAAAGTGAGGACACCTAAACGGACACCTCACGGTGCATTAAATGCACTTGTCCTAATCCGTCAGGGGTTAGGTATGATACCCTGTAGCTACTTTACACCTCAATGTATGTACATTTTGCCACTGTGGAGACCCCTTTGAGCATATAAAAGGAGGCCCAAGGCAACTGCTACAGAGGAGGAGAACTTCTGGCCCATTCTGCATGCGTAGCTGCTCTTTGAACGTACTGTTCATTGCGAGCGCTCCTGAAGGCTGGGCTCAAGAACATCAATAAGAACACAAAGCAGGAGTAGGGTTTTACGTTGATCAGCGGCCCGAACCTGGGTAAAAACTTCCCGCGTCGATCACTGGTTCTGCTCTTTGCGTATACCTCTCCCCCCGCCGAATCGTAAAGGGGTCTCTCGGGATCCCATAGGTGTCGTACCCCGACACTGGGCCTAATCTTATCTGCAAAAGAAGAAAACATATTAGTGCCTACATGCAGTTTTGAACACTACTACATGCCTATTTGGTTTGCAGGATTTGTAAAATGCACAAACATGCCATCTTCAATTTGACATGAGTAACATGGGCATTTGATTACATTCTAGAAAAATTTAGCCTTTTTCACAAGAGGTTGGTGTGGATGAAAAGTTCCCTAAGAAAACTAGTACAGATGAATCCAAAGGAGAAATGCTTATGGATTGTAACCATATGGATCAAGCAACCAATATGGGGGGGAACATGTATGTACTGAAATCCTCCAAAAGAATCCTTCAGAAATCGTAGTACATTGTCATTGTAAACTTGGAAAAAGGTGTCACAAATTGAACTCCCTTATGATTAACATTTAACAGGAACGGAACATCGCCTCAATATATAGCTTCTCCAGGCACGGAAAGCATCTCAGGAAACTGACAACTTGCTCCAGGTTGGCGCCAATAGATTCTAGTGCCAAGACCTTCACTGTGCATAGTTTTGGGGTCAAGCTTGTCAGAATCATTTTCTGGATGACAGACGAACAAACATCTTCAAAATTAGAAATCATGTTAATTTGTAGAAGGAGATGTAGAAGGCGGTTGTTGCACCTGAACGGTTGTGGATCCAATAACAAGTTCGGAGTATTTGTCAGACGAGTAGCCCACCACTGTCAATTTCGGCGCAGAAATGACATTGATTCTTGTTGGACCTTCTTGATCAACTACAAGTAATCTCTCAAGTGCAGGTGTGTCCTCAATGACCATACCGTGGTACACATCTTGTGATGTCTTCCTGCCGCACCAGCAACACACATAAATAGTCCGGAGAGTCATGGAGGTGATGTGGAAGCTACTCAACCCATTGATCGCCTGAAGACGAAGGTACTCGAGTGCAGTACAGCCACGAAGCAGGCGCTCCATGTCACCGTTTGGGAGGCAGACGACGATGAGCTCGAGGTGCTTCAGTCATGGTAGAATAAGAGCGGGCGCGTCATTAAGGGGGGGGGGGGAAATGGCAGTTCCTGAACTTGGCGACGCGCAGCGTGGGCGCGAGGTGGAGCGCGGACGTTGGCAGCGAGCGCATATGCCCATCGTCAAAAGTGAGCTCCTCGAGCTGATCTAGGGCGGGGCATCGGAACCAGTCGTCAAGCTTGGCTCGGTCCTTGCCGTTGGAACGGAACTTGCCCATTCTAAGGCCTCTGGTTGGGCCAAGGTGACTACCGAGGATCTTGGAGAACGCATCCAAGCTTTTGCGATAGCCATGGCAGAGCTCGTGGGTGTCGATGAGGTTGAGAGGGGTGGAGGGAGATGATGAATATCAACATATCATCGGGGAGGTTGCTGATGAAGTCTAGGCCTGCTGGAGTCACTTGTGGTTCTGGCTCGCCCCGCCTCCGCTTGTTGGCAGCCCATTCTCCACCTTCGAATTCTCCTTGTCAGCGGCGCTTTCTGATAGAAGTGGGAGTACGGGGAATATTTAGTTAAAACAGGGCAATAGAAAAGTGTATTGGTAACTAGAAGTTATTAGGTAGGAATATAGTAAGAAAATGGAATAACAATTGGTTGCTTAAATACTACACAATTCATTTGATATTGCTGGGTAAGTCAACATGCAGATACTTGAAAAGAAAACTTACTTCGAACAAAGTTTGGACGGATGATATCGTCGGGTAAGTTAGCATATATCTCATGACCAGGCCCTTTTATGTGCAGTGCAATTATAGTGTCAGCTTTCAGTACATAAAGCTTAGAAATTTCTTTCCAAAGGCCAGTGCCAAAATAGGAGTCACCACGTTCATCAAGTCTTACAGTAGCAATGATTGTAAATCCATGGTTTGTGTTCAATATGACATCCCTGCAGTTTTGATTTATGTAAAGGGAATGATTGTGCACTACAGATTCTGTTGCATAGCAAGGGACGCGCTGCAAAAAATGGTAGGATTGATAAAGAAAATATGGTAACATGCAAATATGGGCCCAAATTGAAAGAACTGTACACTAGTTGAAATCAAAGGACAAAAATCTAAAATTAAACAGATAGGGTAAACATGATGTCATGGAAATATGAGAGTAATCGAAACAAAAATACATCATTAATTTGCCTAATATAGAAAGAAGAGGGGAAAATCCCCTTTGACGTATATGGTGCATGTGGCACCTTTTATCCAAATGTTGCAATATTTAGAATATGTTCAGGAAAGTAGGCCATGCCAACCGATTTAGGGTGAGATTGAACATACCGCGCGTATCCTCAAGTCATCTGGTACGGTGAGATGGAATGTCTGGCAGAGGCCGCAAAGTCCTGATGTGTCCGCGCACTGTACACTCTATGAATGAAAGAAAACCCTCAAATCAGCTCGAATAAAAATGAATTCACGGCGATTTCGGCCGGGTGATTAAAGAAGGAAGATGAACTGGGATAAGAGATGAGATAATATCTCATTAAATTAGTTACCTTGTTGTCCATGAGAAAGAACCCTCAGTATGACAGATTCCCCAACCGAGCGAAGCTGGGTCGACCGCGAGTAGCGTCGAGAAAGTCGATGGCGATAGGCGGCGGCAAGCGGAAGTGGCGAAATGCGGTGGGGTTTGCCGGCAGCCTGGTGGCGGCAGCAGGCAGCGAGCTAAGTGGTTACCGCCGCGATAGGCGGTGCCATGCAAAGACGTGGAGGAGCTTGTTCAGGTGTGAATGGGGACCGGAGGGGGTGGCGGGCAGGGTGAGGGTTTTTGTGACGTGGGGATGGTGAGGGTTTTCTTTTTTCTTTTTTGAATTGGGTGGTGAGGGTTTTCTCTCCCACAAAGAATTTCGAAGGCAACGGTTTGCTAGAGCCAACCGTGTGTGATTGACGCAATAGGCAAAAGGAAAGTCATTGCACACGGTTCCAATTTTGGGAACCTTGTGTGATTGACGTACTACCTCCGTCCTGGTTTATTGGTCCCCTTTGTAATTTGTACCAAATTTTGACCAAATATTTAACTAAGAAATGTTTATGCATGTAACCAAAAATTATATCATTGAACACTATGCTCAAATACCCATCCAACGATATAAGTTTTGCTGACCTACTCTAACATTTTGTCAGTTAAATCTTTGGTCAAAATTTAACACAAATTACAAAGGGGACCAATAAACCAGGACGGAGGTAGAATCCATCAACCGAACTGATTGCATCCATATCCCACGGTTAGACATAAGTAAACATAGATTAAACATACTCAGACATAGATAATAAGTGTACACGTACACAAGCATAGTTCAACCATAAGTACATAGTTCAACCGTCATTAAGCATACTCAAGCGTACATAGTTCGATCCCACATCTCATCTCACATGTCGGCACGATCCTGAAGCTTCTCCAGGTACTCGGCGTACGCGCCGTGCGCCACCCTGCGAGAATACTTCTGCTTGAAGGAGCCAACGGCCCGTCCTCTTGCATGCGCCAGAACACTTTGATATGCATCATGAAGCTTGTGGTTGCAAAATGGGCATCAATAGCCGCCGTTCCAAGTCCTAATACGCCTATTATGCATTCCCGTATAAAGCTCCCTCAGGATTTGCCTCTTGTACATCCTCTGGCCATCTTCATCCTCGTTGTCCACATCGTCAGACAGCACCTATACAAATAGTAAAACAAATTTGGCATCAAATCAATGTTTACATGCCGTGAAGTAGGATTAGGAATTTATGGCTATTTTTTTATACATATCCAGAGATTATGGTTCGATTTTTAAGCACAGTCGTCTGTGTATAGACCAATCTTGAAGAAAATAATGGCACAAACATATATGTAGGTCATTCAAAATCAATTGTCAAGTCCTGGCTAGGAATTATTAGCACGAACACTAACCCTAGTCGGATTACTAGCAGAAATCATTTGCACAGATGAAACAACTAATCACTTATCACTTGTACCATTCAAACAATCAATACACTACACGGATCTAAGGAAACTTACTCAGATTTCATGGATTGGGAGAACATAACCATAGGATTTCTATTCCAAAAAGGGGGAGGCAGGAGTAACCAGAGAAACCCTAGGATCTATTTGACACATAAATGGGTATAGATGACTAACCAGTTGTCCGTCATCGTCGGAGTCGTCGCCGGAGTGGTCGTCGGAGTCCTCGTCGGGGTCGTCGCCCGAGTCATCACCAGAGTCGGTGTGGAACTCCGCCTTCGTCTGTGGAAGCTCGACAGCGTCGACGACGTTAGGGTGCAGCGATAACTCGCCGGCGGTGACGGCAACCTCTATCTCCGTCTCCACGCCGTGCTCCGGTGCTTCAGCAGCCCCGGCGTCGCCACTCCCTCCGATGGGGCGCTTCGGCAGCATCCTCATATACTGACGGCTTTGAGGACTGAGAGTGGCGTCAAGGATGCAAGCGGAGAGAGAGGATTGTGTATGTGGCGAGGATGGGGGGTGCGGCCGCTCGGGCGCACCATCAATATGGAGTAGTGGGAGAGAGGCGAGCGGCAGTCAAACCGTTGGCTCGCCTCCCGGTGAGCCTGCGCACCGGACTGCTGGCATGCCTACCGTCGTTTCACACAGCTACTCGCACGCCTCCTGATGACACTGCGCAGCGAGCACGCCTCCGTCAATTCACACACCTGCACGCACGCCTCCCGGTCTGCCTACGTGGCGGACTGCTCGCATGCGTCCCATCAACTCACGCCTACTCGCACGGCACACGGGTCGTGTGGCGGCACGTATATTGTTTTTCTATTTGGATGATTAATGCTGCCGCTTTATTGCTTAACCGAAGCATGGCACGTATCCATTGTTGGTCTAACGCTCACGGTTCGAATAAATAATCCATTTGGGATATTGGTTCCCAATTATTAATAATCTCCCGTTTGTAATTAGATAAAGATTACATCAAAACTGGTCTCAAATTTGACAAAAAAAAGTACAATGCCACTTTGTATTGGTGTCCATATGACAACACGATAAGTTTCATGAACTTCAAATAAGTTTTGGATGTACTAGAATTTGAAAATTGAG
The DNA here is from genome assembly GCA_011799875.1 of Thinopyrum elongatum. Lineage (NCBI taxonomy): Eukaryota > Viridiplantae > Streptophyta > Magnoliopsida > Poales > Poaceae > Thinopyrum > Thinopyrum elongatum. The sequence goes on along the minus strand of CM022298.1, from coordinate 405,870,148 downwards.
ATTCTCAATGTTTGAAATTTCTTGCACGGGGAGTAAACATGCACCCACTGAGACACATGTGTTTTTGCAATCCATTTAGGTGCACTGTCACGTGTGCATGTAGCTCAAATTTGATTTTTGCACATTATACCCGCAGAAAATCAATCAATTAATGTACTAAAATGTCTTAATGATCTCTGTTTTTTTAAAATTAAAACGTCCCTCCTTTGGTAACATATGTTCACAGCGGGATAATTTAACATGCATCGTAGTTGTGGTGGATTCGCGGTGTGTGTGTGGGTGTGTGCGTCTGGGGGGTGGCGGGTGGCTCGCAGTACACTACGAGTTGTGAGCCACCGTGTGGGTTGGCCGTTTTGTTAGGCAGGTGCCACATCAGAGTCGTGAATTGGTTATTTAAAACATTACACAACCCTTTCATGCATACATGTTTTGGCCACATGCAGTCGATGGTTGTCCTACATGACACTCGATACTCGCATGTGACGCTTTCTGTGGGCCCGCGAGGTCATCGTCCATCACTTTGACGAACAGCCGGCAGTGAGGTTAATTTGACCAGCAAGGTAGAATCTTTTTTGTTTGTGTTATGGTGGTATATAGTATGCGTCGAAGAGGTGGGAGGGGACTAGCATATATACTATACGTACGCGTCCATGAACAAGTACACCTCACTTAGTGTCGGGACTTTTCGGTTTCCGAGGCACGTGCCACATCAAAGTTGTGAAATTGGCTATTCAAACATCACACAACACCTCTTTGGGCCACATGCATGCAGGCGGTGGTTATCCTAGCTAGGACACTCACGTGTGATGCTTCCATCTATGGCCCCACGAGGCCATCGTCGATGCATGCATCACTTTGACCTACATCGGGAGAGGTTAATTAATTTCACCATCGAGGAGGATTCTTTTTGGGTTGTATTACGGTAGGAGCATATAGTATGCGTCGAAGAGGGGGAAGGGGACCATCATATGTAGTACGCTTCATGAATTCCTCGCTCTGTGTGGGGGGTTTACGGTTTTCGAGGCATGTGGCACATCAAAGTTGTGCATTTTGGGTATTCAACATATGTTTGGCGCCCCACATGCAAAGCGATGGTGGTTGTCCTCTCGCACCCACTTAAGTGGTTATCAGCGATATCGATGCTTTCCATCTGTGGGCCCGCTTGGTCCATCACTACTTTTTGCCTGACAACGAGAGAGGTTAATTTGACTTAGGAGGGGATTATTTTTTTGCTTGTAATACGGTATATATATAGGTCATGCTCTGGGATGACATGATACAGTTTGAGCACGCACATATGCATGTGTACGCATGAATCCCTCCCATCGAGTCGAAGTGGCTACATGTCATGAACTGATCTCGCTCTGTGTGGGGACTGTACGATTTTCGACGCACGCGCCACATCAATGTTGTGAAATGGTATTCAAACATGCATACACACATCACCTCCATACATATGCATGTAGTGGTTGTCTTCGAATGGTACACTCCCTCGCGTGGTTATCAGCAAGAAGCCTATATATTCGTGGGCCCGCGTGGACATCCATGATCACCTTGACCGACAACAAGATAGGTTACCATGGCGGATTCTTCCTTTGGTTCGTGTTATCGTAGTATAGGTCATGGTGAGATTCAGTCCTAATTAAGTTTGAGCGCATATACTATGCACGCATGCATGCATGAATCCCCGTCGTCGGCTTGAAGTGTGGTGTAACATACATATGTATCGTCAACCTAACCCTCACTCAGTGTGCGGATTTCTAGTTTGAAATCACGGTGCCACATCAAAGTTGTTCCATTGTGTATTCAAAAACACGCCTCTCCATACATATGTTTGGGCCACACGCATGCAGTGGTTGTCTTCGGGGACTAGCTACTTGCGTGATTATTGGCGAGCTAGCCCACCTCCGGGGTCACATGGACGGCCATCACTTTGACCAACAACAAGAGAGCGGTTGTACGACCAAGGTGGATTATTCTTGGTCCGTTTTATGATCCATCTTGGTGAGATGCCTCTCTGGCCCACCGACTGAAAGTGTGGGCGGGAGCTGCTACTTCGCACTTTGCTAGGTGAATCTCGGTTGGGGGGCATGCATTCATAGCTTAGGATTCCCTTCGTGCCGATACGAGGGGGGGCATGCATTCATAGCTTAGGTTTCCCTTCGTGCCGACACGAGGGGGGCAAGCAATACCGTGCGCTTTGCGATATAGGTGCCACATCGAAGTTGCATTTGGTATTTGAACATCAAACCACCCTTTTCATACATAAATTTGGTCCACATGCAAGCGTGTTCGTGTTCTGACCCTCTCCCGCGTCATTTTTCACCAAATTTATGAACATTAGACAAGTCGGATGACGCAACAGACACGGTTCACTCAAACTAACCATGTGCCATGCCGGTGCCCCTATCACGCACACATCCGCATAGTACATTGGGCTCCACGAGGATTCCCCTCTCAAAAATATCTACCTGCCTGCAGCTTTTTTCCGTTTGATAACACACAGTTATTGTGTTTCGACCATGTGTGATGTTTCTTGTTCCCAATCCCGCCTGCATCCCTCGAAAATATCTGCCCGCCTCGAGGGTTTTTCTGTTTCATAACACACGGTTGCTATCTCAGGACCATGTGCAATGCACCATCATCAAAATTTTCAATAGCCCCTGCATTTCACTCCCGCGTTTGACTCCCGCGTAGTAAAATTTTCAGTACCCGCGTCATTTCCTCAAACACACCCCCCGCCCCCCCCTCCACACACACACACCAAAACCTCCTGGGGCGCGCGCACACACACACACACCCCCCTCCCTCGCTCGAAACCCTAGCAAGGTCCCCGCCGCCGCCGCCGCAAGGCCTTCATTGTCAACATCTGTCGGTTTGCCCGTGCAGCTTACCCACCGATCTCCATACCCAGGTCGCCCTGAGTTTCTTAGATGACGCCTGCCAAACGCCCCCTTTCCCATAGATCCCCATCCCCACCCCCCACTCCAGAGCGTCGTAGCCTAAGCCCGGCTACACTTCCCGTGGAGCTCGAGGAGCGACTGGCCCAAAAGAGGTGTTTCGCGGTCTCTTCGCCCAACGTCGCCGAAGAAGTTGACGACCATTACTGGCCGCAGGCACTCAATCAGCGGGCTAGAGTATGCGAGTATGTCGCGGACGCCGGCTACGACATCGAGGTCGTCGACAGCGACGGCCTGAGGCGGGCTATGTCACAGGTTAAGTGGCCCACCCCCAACCCCTCGGGTTCAACCACCATCGATCTCATCCATGGCCCCGCCGCTGATCTCCTCTGGCTCGCTGTCAAGAATTTGCCATCCTATTGCCATCGAGCCCCTTTTGTCATTTCTGAAGGACATGTTCTGCGACGCTGGCTTGGGATCCACAGCTTCCAAGTCAGACCTCATCGACGGCGACCACGAGGAGGGCACCCTCTCCGGCTCTTCCAAGGGGATAGAGCCCGTCTGCGACATCAGGGAGGGCACCCTATAGATGTGCTCTTCCAAGGGGAAGGACCCCATCTGCGACAACATGGAGCACATCCAGGGTCCGTGCTCTTCCCACGGGAACAAGCCCATCTGTGACAAGTGAGGAAACCCATCGAGTCCCTTTTGTAGTGTAGTGAGAATATGTCCAGTTTTAATTGCTATATTTGGTTGTTTGCAGTATGCCTTGTTTATTTCAGTTGTTAACAATGTGATGCTCTATATGTGCAATTATTTACTGTGCAGTACATTTCATCAATCCAGTTTTAAACATACCGATAGGAATGCATATATTTGCTTGTTGTTAAGCCTGTTATAGCTAGCATATGCCTCTTTTAAAGTTTTCTGATTGTTCGGTTGTTTGTAGTTAGCATATGTCCAGTTTCAAATGATATCTTTGGTTGTTTGTAGTATGCCTTGTTTATTCAGTTATTCACAACGTGATGTTCTATATGTGCAAGTATGAACTATGCAGTTCAATTTCATCAGTACCAGTTTCAACAATACCACTATGAATGACTACATTTGCTTGCTACATCTTGTAGTTAACACGCCTTTCCATTTTTATTTAACAATAACCAGTGTACTTAGACCGGCACAATACCAGTTTGAATGACTATGTTTGCTTGTTGCTAAATGTTAGGCCTGTTGCAGTTAACACACCTTTCCACTTGTTTTGCTTTACTAGCGTGCTTAAACCTGCACGCTGAAGCTATCTTTTGGAGATTATTTTGTCTGCCATGGATAATTTTGGTTGATGTTTAGCCTGTTGTGCTTAACATGCCTCTTGATGTACCTACGCAGGACAATTTTGGGAACGACTGCTGTTTTTCATCGAGGTTAGTTTCATCCCATGGCTTATATATACTCACTGTTCAGGATATCGGTAGCTGGTACCATGTAGGCCGGGGGCTGATAAGGGACTAATCGGTGAATCGGACTTTTAACAGAATATATTTGTAACCCATTTATCGTTATGTTAACTAGGGCCATATGTAATATATCTGAGGCTACATAGCAACATGCACTGTACTTAATGTCTAAATATGCAATCCTAGGCTACATAGCAACAAGGAAGAGTGTTAACTTAATGTTCTGATGATGTCTAGATATACGTAGAAGAGCAGCAGCAGCAACAACAACAACAACAACATAGCCCTGTTTGGATACTCAACTTAGCTAGAGGTTAGAGTTAGTTTCTAGCTCATGACTAACCCTGAAGGCCTGAACTAACTCCATCCAAAGAGGTGTTTGGATGACAGGGTTAGATTGACAATAAATGCACTAGGAGAACTAGCTCCAATTAGCACCTCTTGGGTTGGATAGTTTTTTTGGGTGGGTTAGATGCAACTAGCTCAAACTAGCCCTCATGTTTGGATATACTTTAGGGCTATTTGAGCCCGAACTAGTTCAAAGTAACTCTAACCCATGGATACAGCAGAAGTTAATCAGCCGATAATTTGTAAGAATGCAATAAACTCCTTCCGGCACATAATATAAGATGTTAATTCATCTAATATGTGAGTATATTGGATGTTATAAGATATTATAAAAGAGTGTTGTACTACATCATTGTGCAATTGCTGTTTAGCTTCTAATATTAACTTGGTGCTTTTAGGTACATATGTCATTGGTAAAGATCCGCGCTTCGACCCTTTCTGCGTATGGGGCAATGAGATATCGATGAACCAGCATCAAGTGAGGAAGCTGATAAAGATTGTTAGTAAAATGGGTTAAAAGATGGCAATTAAACTATTTGTTTACACTTTATCCAAGACAACAGCGAACTGCAGGATGGTAAGTAAGAACTCTGCAGCCTTCTTTTTACTGCCCATAATGAGTTGTGTTAGATGACAATGTCTGAATCTTTTTCCTTTGCAGTGGTTGCCAAAGCAGTTTACTCAAGATTACCTCTCAAACTACATGATTGGTGGGCAAGCAAAGGTTAAAGTATTTCTACCAGAACACGATGATTATCTAGATGTTTTCATGAAGACCATGAAGGATGGGCGGTCGGCCATCACAAGGGGTTGGACTAGAGTCGTGCGTGCCTTCTGCATGGAGGAGGGCACAATATGGGCATTCCGCTTCACCTTGTTCAGCAACCAGAATGTATTTCGCCTCTTTCTTTACCGTCTTTAATAGTACAAGTATACAACTGTGGTTCATCATTCTTTATTTGGTTCTTATGTAATTCTTGAACATATGTACCTATGAATCGAATAATGCATTGGTTGTTTGAACCTGATGGATATGAATAAAGCTATAGCATACATTCAAATTCAAATTCAAATCCGGTACAATTTGAAATAGCGGCAATTAAATTATGGTGAAATTATGCTCTCCAGGTAGTTACGGCACACACGGTTGGTAAAACACAAACGTTTGTGATATACACCATAATCCGACACAGTTCACAGAGAGGAAACGTGTGCAAGCATGCACACAGTTGCCGTTTGCAAAGCATGTGCGATGTCAGACAATATCACAAATGGTGCGGGCAAACTAAACGTTTGTGATAGTTGCCTTATCGATCACGATTCGCAACCATGAACTATTTCTGATGAAGTATGCATCGTAAACGTTGCACCACAGAATAGCGTATGCGATAGTTGTCGTGTACGACGATGTTACGACGGTCCGACGTTTCGTAATCCTGTCCGACACTCGTATGACGATTAGCTAATAGTCTTAATTAGTTATCGCATAAGGTTTGGGAAAAGCGAATGTGTGTGATTGTATGCTTATCATACACGTTCTATAATAGTGAACCATTTGTGATGGGCCGCGCGTCATAAACGTAGCACCACAGAATACCGACTGCGATGGCAATGCGAGCACAAACGAGTAGGAGTACTGTATATGCATCTTGGCTCCCTATCCGTGACGGTTTCTGGGTCGTGTGGGAAGGACCCCCCTATCGCCCACACTCACTTGGCGATGGTTCCAAATGTCGTCGCGGAAAGGGGTTAAAAACCATTTGTATAGCACCGACGCGTACCAGTGTAAAGTTATTCACAAACTAGTGATTCACACAAATTTCAAAGAATTCAAATTTAAACTATTCAAATTTGAAAACTAATGGCACTAACAGAAAATTTATAATTTTTGTGACCTAAAGCAAAAAGAATCACTCAAAAACCCTAAGTATTTATCTGTAAGTAGAAACAAAAGAAAATAAATAAAGCAAAAAACAAAACAAAAATAATGGACAAAAATTTAAAAAAAATGCCGCCTACTGGGCCACCATGGCCTGCATACGACTAGAAACCCAACCCGCTAGTTGGGCCAGGATGCAGGCCCGCAGTAGGCCCAGTAGGCCCACAGGCACAGAGAGTGCATTTAGGCCCGTAGGCCTGCAGTAGAGAGGAGCTCGAAGTGGTTGGCGCAGCGGCGCTTATAAACCACTCCGAGCCCCTCTCAGCTAGCGAGGTGGGACTAAACATCCCACCGCACCGCGCCAGTTACAGCACAAGGCCTTTGGTCCCAGTTGGTGGCACCAACCGGGACTAAAGGGTGCCTTTGGTCCCGGTTCGTGGCACCAACCGGGACCAATGCCACCCTTTAGTCCCAGTTGGTGCCACCAACCGGGACCAAAGGTCTCTGCTTCCCGCCCTTTGGGCTGACGAAAACTGACCTTTGGTCCCAGTTGGTGGCACGAACCGGGACTAAAGGGGGGCATTGGTCCCGGTTGGTGCCACGAACCGGGACCAATGCTTCATGTATATAAGCAAACACTTAGAAATTTTCAGTTTTCATCTACCAGTTGCCCCGACGACGCCGAGCTCATCGACGCCGCCAGGCTGCCCCGACGTCGTCCGCCGCCCCCGCCGTCGCCGTCGCTGTCGTCGCCGTCGCCCGCGCCCCTGCCCCAGCTCGCCCCCATCGTCGCCGTCGCCCCTGCCCCGATCCCGCGCCCCTGCCCCGATCCCGCGCCCCCGTCGTCGCCGTCGCCCCCTGCCCCCCCGAGCCCGCGCCCCTGCCCCATCGTCGCCGTCGCCGTCCTCGCCGCCGACCCCGCGCCCCTGCCCCGACGACGCCGCCCCTCCTCACCGTTCGGTCCGGCCGGCGCCCTCCCTGTCCTCCTCCCTCCCGCACCCCTGTTTTTTTTCATATATATGCATGATGATTTTTTTTGTTCATAGATGATATGTATGTTTATATGATGATATGTTTTGTATATGATCATATGATGTTTTTTTTCATAATTTTTTTGTTCAGATATATGATGATTTTTTTGGTTCATAGATGTCATATGATGTTTTTTTTTGTTCATAGATGATCATATGATGTTTTTTTTGTTCATAGATGATCATATGATGTTTTTTTGTTCATATGTATGCATGGGATGTGGATGGATGGATGGATGTATATATATAGAAAATGATCATATGATGTTTTTTTTATTCATAGAATAATTTTTTTTGTTCATAGAAATTAGTTAAAATTTACTAAGTTACTAAGTTAAAATGTTCATATATTGAAAATGAGTTAAAATGTTACTTACTCCCGGTACGCTCGCCCGACCAACTCTCGAGGCCACCCAAACCCTAGAAGAAAGAGCGACGTCGTTGTCGATCTACCCCCTCCCCGATAACTTCGATATGAGGGGGGACGTCGGACATGCATGAGAGAGAGGCGGTCCGCTCGTCGGACATGCCATGTGGATTTTTTTTGTTCATATACAAAACTCCGGTAACTTCGACATGAGGGGGGACGTCGATCAACCCCCTCTCGCCCAGCCAACTCTCGAGTCCACCCAAACCGAGACTGAAAAAGCATTGTCGAGGCCACCCCGAACCCTAGAAGAGTTGTCGAGGCCACCGAAATTTACCAAGTTAAAAGAGCGTTGTCGAGGCCACCCCAAACCCTAGAAGCGTTGTCGAGGCCACCCCAAACCCTATAAGAAAGAGCGTCGTTGTCGATCTATCATTGCCGGCATAGGTCAATGGGGGAGAATGCATGGATAGTTTGATCTCCGGCATAGCGATTATTTTTTGCAAAGTGTCCTCTCCTAGAAGAAAGAGCGTTGTCGATCTCCTACCCCCTCTCACCCCTACCCGATAACTTCGACATGAGGGGGGACGTCGGACATGCATGAGAGAGGCGGTCCGCAACTAATCCATTGCTCATATATGCATATGATTCCTTGTTGTGATTAGCTAGGTCTATGTTTGCCACTAATATATTCATCTCTCATGTTTGTATATTGCCATGTTGTAATATTTGCAGAAACTATGGACAGAGACTTAGAACAAGAAGAGTTGTTGGGGGATATAATCCGCGACGGAGGTGATCCCTTGTCATTTCTCAACGACACCGATGGTCAGGAAGGAGAGGATGACGGCTCCGGTAATCCAACAATGGAGGAGGAAGGAGATCATGACGGCTCTGGTGACCGAATGGCGGAGGAAGAAGACCATGATGACGGCTCCGGTGACCGAACGGAGGAGGGAGCTGTTGCAAAGTCCGGCGAGGTATAAATATTAATTAAGCCTGTGCTGACTTGATGCATTAATTGTTTTGGTATGTACATATATTAACACTTCTTTCTTCTTTTATAGCCCTCCGGATCGAGCCAAACTTCCGTAAGGAGACGAGGCCCGAAGAAAAGGTTGCGCCAGGATGAAAGGTTCATGATCACAGAAATCGCAGACGATGGCCAACCGATTGCTCCCAAGCGGACCAAGGACGCATTTGTACATTAATGCGGAGCTATTGTTAGGGACAGCGTCCCGATCAGCGTCCGGCAATGGAATAAGAGTAAGGACGACCTTGAAGTTTCTTATGTCCAGGATAGACTGAAAGGTGATCTTTGGACCTCGCTGATGGCAAATTTCAGCCTACTGCCAGAGGAGGATCCGAATAAGCCAGTTATAGAGCCAAAGGTCAAGGCGTTTGCTCTTAAGAAGAAGGCAGATCTATTCAGGAACTGGAAGAAAGAGTTGAACACAAAGTTTGTCGACAAAGGGAAGACTCCAGAATTCACCGGCCGATATGAGAAGATAAGAGATCACTGGCCCGCATTTGTGGCCTATAAGAAATCGGATAAGGGTAAGAAAAGGTCAGAGACAAACAAGAAAAATGATGCAAAGAAGAAGTATCTCCATCACACGGGGTCAGGTGGCTACTACAAAGCCCGGCCGTTGTGGGACAAAGCTGAGCAAGACCTGCTTGCTAAAGGGGTCCAACCAGCGACATTGAACTGGCCAGTTCGTTCAAGGACTTGGTTCTTTGGGGTTGGGGGAACTTTGGACCCAGAAACAGGGGAGTGTCGTTGGACGGACGAGCAACTTGCAATGCCCATGAAGAAGCTTCAGGAATATATCAGGGCAGCGCAGGAAGGGATGTTCATTCCCGACAGAAAGAAGGACGAGCTGACAGAGGCCCTCGGGAATCCTGAGCACCCTGGACGAACACGAGGCACACCAGGCTCCGTTCCTGGTTGCATGGGTTTCCCGAGAGCGGTGGTTACAGAAGCCGAGAGAGAAAGAGGAAAGTGCAAGCGAGCGAAATGCAGAAGCTCAATGCAAGAATAGCAAAGCTAAAGGAACTTGAGAGCCAGCGAGCTACCGGCCAACCATCTCAGCGGCATGAAGATCCTTGCTTCGATGCTACCCCAGAAGCTACCCCACCATCTTAGCGGAGAAGCAGCGTGGCTTCCACGGAGCTCGTTCAGCCTGATTTCACGGCTCCTCGCTACCCCGTGGATAGTATCACGGAGGCTGAACATTGCGAGCTAATGACGAAATGCCAGAACCTGACCTTGAAGGCGGCGGTCGGCTCTGTTGCACCTCCTCAAGCTGAGGGAACTTTTCATTGCCGTCCGATTCCACATGGCTATCTTGTTGTGACGGTGGATGAAATAATGCAGGGATTTGAGGAGCTGGAGCTTGACTACCCTACAGGTGAAGGGGAGATTCATCTGGAAAATGCTTTAAGGAGTACCTGTCTATGGAGAAAGGAGTACATCAAGCTTCCAAACTGGATGCCTCCTCCTCCTCCGGCGAGTCAGGGCACTCCGCCTCTGAGGGAGTCCTGGATTAGGGGGTCCTCGGGTGTCCGGTCTATTCGATATGGGCCGGACTGATGGGCCGTGAAGATAAAGCAGAAGACCATCCCCCGTGTCTGGGTAGGACTCCTATATGCGTGGACAGCAAGTTTGGTGTCCGGATGTATTATTTCCTTCTTCTGTAAACTGACTCTGTACAACCCTAGGCCCCTCCGGTGTGTATATAAACCGGAGGGTTTAGTCAGTAGAGGCAATTAGAATAACCATAGGCTAGACAGCTAGGGTTTAGCCATTACGATCTCGAGGTAGATCAACTCTTGTAACCCCTATACTCATCGAATACAATCAAGCAGGACGTAGGGTTTTACCTCCTTTAAGAGGGCCCGAACCTGGGTAAACATTGTGTCCCCATTGTCCATTGTTACCATCGATCCTTAGACACACAGCTTGGGACCCCCTACCCGAGATCTGCCGGTTTTGACACCGACATTGGTGCTTTCATTGAGAGTTCCGTTGTGTTGTCGACAGAAGAATCGATGGCTCGCCTCGTTGTCGATAACGATGTTGTTTCCGGGGAGACTTTTCTCCCTGGTCAACTCTTTGTGTTTGGCGGTTTCACACTACGTGCCAACTCAACCGGCCAACTTGAGCAGGTCGACAGCTACGCCCCTGGTCACCAGATCAGGTTTGGAAGTTCGAACTACATCGCCGATGTTCGAGGAGATCTAATCTTTGAGGGGTTCACGGCCTCGGCCGCCGCTCCCCAACCATACAAAGAAGGCCCTCCAGATCCGCTATCAGATCCCGTCCAGGGATCGACTAGCATGCCCGCCCTGGCCTTAGATCCGGAGCGAAACACTTCGTCCGAAGACGGGAGGGTGAACCCCGCCGGACTCTCTCCCATTACGGAGCTTCTAGCCGGAGACCCAGATGCAACCCAGCCATCGGCGGACCCGGAGTCAAACGGGACTCTACCCATCATCGGGAAGCCGGATTTGCCTCTGCATGTCAACTCCGAACTCTCGAGGTCTGCGTATATCGGGCTCGGCCAAGTGGTTATTACCGAACCCAGCTCCGCAGATCCTCAGACGCCTGTCCAGCTTTCACTTCTAGACAAAGCACTGGACCTAATGTGATCTCTCACCATCACGGAAGTATCGCCTCCGAACTACGCCCAGCATGAAATGGGGGCTGAGAGTAGGGAATTTTGCGTCCCACCCACCACCCACTTAATAGCCACTGTCGAGGATTTAACCGACATGCTAGATTACGCCTCCGAAGACATCGACGGCATGGATGACGATGTCGGAGTTGAACCAGGCCAAAACCCGCCCATCACTGGGTGTTGGACGGCCACTTCTACTTATGATGAATACATGGTGGACACGCCTGAAAAGAAGGACGATGATGGCACTCAAGATCCAGATGAGGAGAAGCCCGTCGACGAACCACCAAAACGCCGGCGTCAGCGGCGCCGCTCACGATCGCGTCGGGAAAGGGAAAGCAATACCGACACCGGAGATAATGACACTCCGGACAACGCCAAAGACTCCGACCGCCCTGCTGAGCCTGCGTTCGAGCAGGACGAGAGGGAAGAGGGTCAAGTCAACCCCGACAAACTTGCCGATCACGGGGATTCGGAAGATAGTAATTACTTACCTATCTCCGAAGAGGATATTAGCCTCGGTGACGAAGGTTTCATCATCCCAGAGGAACCCCTCGAACAAGAACACTTCAAGCGACGGCTGATCGCCACTGCACGGAGCCTGAAAAGGAAACAGCAGCAGCTTCAAGCCAAACAGGATACGCTCAACAATAGATGGACTAAGGTCCTGGCCACCGAAGAAGGATACGGCTATAAGCGCCAAACAAAGAGCTATCCTAAGCGCAGGCTCCTGCCACAATTCGACGAGGAGGCCTTTGAGCCAATACCGTCAAAATACAATCATGCTGATCAGCCGGGCTGACCACCACGTGGACGGGACAAAACGGCTAATTATGCCGAACACCAGCCCGCGCCCCCTCATAACAGAGGCAAGGAAGCAGCGGCTCCGCGCTACACGTACGACCTACGTCAAGACCTGACCAATAGAGCCAGCCAGACCAAATCCATCTATGGATCAAGAGGACGTGCCCCCACACGAGATGACGGCCATCAAGCCTGGCATGACAAACCTAACCAAGTCCGGGGTCAGCACCGAACACAGATGTCATCCGAACTCCGTCGCGATGTCGCCCGTTACAGAGGTGCCGTACACCCCATGTGATTTATCGATGAGGTAATGCAGCACCAATTTCCGGAAGGGTTTAAACCTGTGAACATCGAGCAATATGATGGAACGACGGATCCCGCCATATGGATTGAAGATTTTCTTCTCCACATTCACATGGCTCAAGGAGATGATCTCCACACCATTAAATACCTCCCTCTAAAGCTGAAAGGACCAGCACGGCACTGGTTGAATAGCCTTCCAGAGAACTCCATTGGAAGTTGGGAAGATTTAGAGCATGCTTTTCGGGACAACTTTCAGGGCACTTATGTCCGGCCACCGGATGCTGATGACTTGAGTCACATAGTACAGCAACCTGGAGAGTCAGCTCGCAAACTTTGGAATCGGTTCTTAATTAAAAAGAACCAAATCGTGGACTGTCCGGACGCCGAAGCCCTAGCGGCATTTAAGCACAGTGTCCGTGACGAATGGCCTGCCCGACACCTCGGTCAGGAAAAGCCAAAGACTATGGCAGCTCTTACTGCACTCATGACCCGCTTCTACGCGGGCGAAGATAGCTGGATGGCTCGTAGAAGCAACAGTACCAGTGACCCCGGCACCTCTGAGGCCAGGGATGGCAATGGAAGGCCACGACGCAGCAAAAACAAGCATCGGAACAACAACGAAGAAACAGAGGATACGGCGGTAAACGCCGGATTCAGTGGCTCTAAACCCGGTCAGCGGAAGAAGCCATTCAAAGGTACTAGGGACGGTCCATCCAACTTGGACAAGATACTGGATCGACCTTGCCAGATTCATGGCACCCCTGACAAGCCTGCCAACCACACCAATAGAAACTGTTGGGTTTTCAAACAGGCCGGTAAATTAAACACCGAATATAAGGGAAAGAACCTCCAAGCGAGGACGATGATGAGCCTCACCCACCGCGCACCGGGGGACAGAAACAGTTTCCCCCGGAGGTAAAAATGGTGAACATGATCTACGTCACCCACATCCCCAACAGGGAGCGCAAACGCGCGTTAAGGGACGTCTACGCCATAGAGCCTGTCGCCCCAAAATTCAACCCATGGTCGGCTTGTCCGATCACCTTTGATCGCAGGGACCACCCAACCAGTATCCGTCATAAAGGTTCGGCGGCCCTGGTACTTGATCCTATCATTGACGGATACCATCTTACTAGAGTCCTTATGGACGGCGGCAGCAGCCTCAACTTGCTCTACCAGGATACTGTCCGTAAGATGGGTATCGACCCGTCAAGAATCAAACCTAGCAACACTACCTTTAAAGGAGTGATACCTAGCGTGGAGGCCCGCTGCATGGGCTCCCTAACACTGATGTCATATTCGGCTCTCCAGATAACTTCCGAAGCAAAGACTTGATCTTCGACATCGTCCCTTTTCGCAGTGGTTATCATGCACTGCTCGGACGAACGGCCTTCGTCCGCTTTAATGCGGTCCCGCACTATGCTTATCTGAAGCTCAAAATGCCTGGACCTCATGGCATCAACACAGTAAATGGGAATATGGAGCGCTCCCTCCATACTGAGGAGCAGACTGCGGCTCTAGCAGCCAAAGTACAGGGCGGCCTCATCAAGCCGGATAACCCATCGGTCATCAAGACCCACGACTCTGCTAAGCGAGTCCGATCCGCATTACAACGCGATAGCCTGGTGGAGTCGGAGCTTAAATAGCAGTTTAGCCTCTGCCGACTGCCCCATAAGGTTGCGGCATACGTACCGCGCGTACATAACTACGCACTTAAAATACCTTGGGCAGCGCCGGAGGCACACTGCGGAAAAGGTCCGTAGTACGGTTTGACCCTATTCGGACCTCAACTTTTTTTCCACTATAGGTTCGTTAAAAACCCTACCTCATCTACGGAGGCTCTTTTCCAGGTCCCTCTTTCTTACAGACGACCATCACCTCCTCCTCTTAAATGATTTCCCACCAAGGAGAAACGGCGCAGAAGTGCGGCAGGGTACCATCGGGATCTTCAAACCACTACTTTTAGGCCCTGTGTAAACCTTTTTCCTTGTGTAAAACTTTTGGCATGTAAAATAGCCTCGATATTTATGGCATTATCTGTAATAATATGGCTCGACGTACTCATCAGGGTATAAAGGAAGCAGTTGATCACCACTTTTGTTTGGCGCTCATTTATTTTTGTCATCTGTATGCCCTCCCTACTTCAGACTGCCACACGTGCTTTAGTCCGGCCTTAACACCGGGGGCTGTATTCGGTCCTGCACATTTCAAAGTCCGAACACCTATAGGGTACTCTTCGGCGTCCCGGATATTGCATTATATGCATCGGCTCCGAATCATGTCTTTGGTCTATAGTTGGGTTGCCCGGCTCCTGTGCTTACCACCTTACGTTCCGCTCGTTCGGCTAAGGTAGTAAAGGGAGAACTACTGCGATTGTATTTCTGGTTCGTCCGGTCAAGTACCTCAGTAGAGAAAGCCAAAAACTGACTGTCATGGTAAGCGCGAGCTGGTCGGCGATTCGGCGACTTAGTATTATACTACAAATCGTTAGCGATTTACTCTGTGTTATACGAGGGGCTGGTCTTCGTCCAGCCGCGTCAAAAAGGCACCGTAGTCCGGATAGCCGCACACGCACTAGGGGCTAGTACTTAGCCCCACAGTCAAACTCCTATGGCTAAGTGAAAGTAATAAAGCCGCATAGTCTGATTGCCTGGTTCAACACGCTGACACCTCCTTTACGGACCAAGACGTTGGATAAAGTGTGGTCACGCGTTACGCTGAACACCCCTGTAGCATCTACATGGGGGCTGAAGCCGACGACTAGCAACTATCAGAAATAAAACAATAAACGGCCACACAGGAGGAAAAATCGCTTGAAAGAAAAGGCGCAAACATAGCTATATAAAGAGCATGGGTTCATCGCATTGTTTGTACAACCCGAACACACTCAATCAAATATTATGTCCTTAGAGCATTAACCCTCGATCACTCGGGCTCCTTCTAGGACGTCATCGAAGTACCTTTCTGGCTTCCGGTGATCTTTGCCTTCGGGCGGGCCTGCGGTTGCCATTTCGGTGGCCTTCATCTTTGCCCATTGCATCTTGACGTGGGCGAAGGCCATCTGGGCACCCTCTATGCAGGCCGAGCGCTTCAATGCATCAATCCGAGGCAGCGTGTCAATAAGCCGCTTCACCAAACCGAAGTAGCTATTAGGGATTGGCTTGGCCGGCCAGAGCTGGACTATCAGGTCCTTCATGGCCAAACCTGCCACCCTATGCAGCTCAGACAACTGCTTCATTTGGTCACCTAGGAGAGGCGTCGAGTGTTCCGGCGCGACAACTTGCGACCAGAATAGTTTCTCGGTCGAGTTCGCCTCCTGGGCTCGGAAGTACTATGCGGCATCAGCAGCACTCTTCGGAAGATCCGCAAACGCGCCTGGAGAACTCCACACTCGGGTCAGCAATGCATACCTCTGACCTCCAAAGACACTCTGCAAAAGAAAGGCCTTACCAGCCGCTATCTGCCTCGCCTGATGGATCTCTTCATGAGCACTCCGGGACTCGATCCGCGCCTCTTTGGCATCATGGAGAGCCTTGGCGAGCTCAGTCGACTGGTCCGAAGTCTTCTGCTCTAAAGCTTCGCATTTGCTGATAGCATCCTTCAGCTCCTGCTCTACTTCGGCCACCCGAGCTTCGTGTTGGCGGCGGGCATCTTGCTCGGTCTTCAGTACGGCAGCCGCCTTGTCAACGGCTACCTTATTCGCCTCCGCCTCCTTTTTGGCCTGGGCAAGGGCGCTTTTAAGGGTCTCGACCTCGGCTGCGCCGGCTGTGATTATAATCAAAGCATTCCATGAGTTAATCTCTAAATATACATATCACTTCTGATATCAAAATAAACTTTTAACATTATACACATACCTTGCGTCTCATCGAACCACTTATTAATGCGGTCGATTTCCTCATTGGCCACCTGAAGCTTCCGATTGAGTTCAGAAACTTCTGCGGCCTGGGCGGTCGCCGCCAATAGGGAAGCCTGTTATAATAACAGCACAGCAGGTTAACTCTCCCGAATACTCTATGGATCCTATGTCCGGTTTCTTTTAACCGAACAGAGCCTCAGGGGCTACTGTCTGTACACAGGTATATTCCTTTATATGAAAAGTTTTTAGAACATTACGTCGCATACCTCAAAGCCTCTCAGTAGGCTGGTGAAGGCTTCGTTCAGTCTGCTCTTAGCAGACTGAACCTTCTCCACCACCGCACCCATCAGGGTGTGGTGCTCCGCCATGATGGAAGCACGCTGCAGTGCTTCCTCCAGAGCGTTGGGCGCCTCTGGATTAGTGGAGGTCGCCGATGGAGCTGATGCTCCTCCCCCCTCCTTTGAAGAGGGCTGCTTATCCCATCCCGGAGCCGTGTTGGTCTCCAGAATGGTGTCCGGCTGGGGCCCGGATTGTTGGGGGTCCCCACCGTCGGTTTTCATAGGGGTCGCCTCCCCTAGGTTTTCGGCGACCGAGGTATTAACCTCGGGCGCTTTCTCGGCGGCTTCGTTTGCCCCCCTCTGCCAAGAGAGGTCCTTTGGGATGACACCTTGGTGTCCTCCATGATGATAGGCGAGGTGGCACGCGTCGGCGTGTCACTCTCTGCCTTTTCGGGTGGCAGAGAGTTCCCCTCCGATGATGGGGTTTGCGGGAGCTCGCGGGGAGGGCTGAAAGGCAAATAACAAGATAACTTATATAATGGAAGCAGGTAGACCAAAGATAAACAGTAAGTTTCCGAATACTTACGATTCGGCCAGGGGCTTCACCCTGGGTGGCTTCTTGGGGACTAGTTCGGTCTCTGAGTCCGAACTGTCTGGAAGGTCCAACTTCCCTCTCTTGGGCGCCTCCTCCTCCGGGTCTTCGGAGGCCGCCCTCTTCTTCTTTTTCCCCTTACGGGGGAGTCGCTCTCCACCTCCTCCTCCTCCTCTTCCTCATCTCCTTCATGGGAGGAGAGGGCTTTGGTCTCTCCGGACACTATTTCCGAAGGACCTTTATGGCGGGGGCCGCCCTTGGCCTCCTTGCCTTTCTTCTTCTTGGTCTTCCTCTTCGGCGCCTGATAAGGCACCGGGACCAGCATCTCCGTTAGCTGGGGTATGGCCGGATCCTCAGGCAGTGGTGCCAGATAGTTGATTCGCTCCGCCTTTGTCATCCAGACCTATAAAGAAAGCAGGCGATATAATTTCTATCATATCTGAAATATTGATCGGATAGGTCTTCGGAAAGATTATGCTTACCGCCGTGGCTGGGTTCTCGATGTTGAGCTTGATGTCTTCATTCTTCTTCAGCCACTTTTTTTGAGCCTTGAAAAGCTGCTTCCATATATCTTCATGTGTGGTGCCGAAGAAGTGCTTCAGGGTCCGTGGCTTCTCCGGATCGAAATCCCACATGGGGGAGGCCCGGAGCTGGCAAGGAAGGATGCGGCGGAAAAGCATCACTTGAATCACGTTTGTGAGACCTGTGTTCTCACCCAACATGTCGGAGATGCGTTTTTGGAGCACCTTCACCTCTGGTTTGGACCCCCAATAAAGACCCTTGGCGGTCCATGAGGTGAGTCTCGTTGGGGGTCCGGATCTGAAGTCAGGTGTGGCCGCCCAGTTGGCGTCGCGGGGTTCGGTGATGTAAAGCCACTCCTGCTGCCACACCTTGACCGTCTCTACGAATGCCCCTTTGGGCCAAACGGCATTAGGGAGCTTGCTCACCATAGCCCCGCCGCAGTCCGCATGTTGTCCATCGACCACCTTCGGCTTCAGATTGAAGATCTTGAGCCATAGGCCGAAGTGTGGGGGGATGCGGAGAAGAGCCTCACACATGACGATAAATGCCGATATGTGAAGGAAGGAATTTGGGGCTAGATCATGGAAATCTAGCCCATAGTAGAACATAAGACCCCGGACGAAGGGGTGGAGGGGAAACCCTAGCCCCCGGAGGAAATGGGGGATGAAGACGACCCTCTCACCGGGCTCCGGAGTAGGAATAACCTGATCTTTGTCACGGATCCTATGCGCGATATCCGCGGACAAATAGCCCGCGCTCCGGAGCTCCTTGACATCCTTTTCAGTGACGGTGGAGGCCTCCCACTTGACCTTGGAGCCGGATCCGGCCATTGCTGGGGTGGGTGGCAGCGGTGGAGGAGATTGGAGCTATGGGCGCTGGAGCTTGGAGATTGGGAGACAGAAGCTAGAGGAAGGCGTAAAGAAAAAGGAGATGTTTTTACCCTTTTAGAGACGGTGAAAATACCGAACGTCACCCTCCTAAGCCATAAACCTCGCCTGTTCCCAACAAAATCGTGCGTAAGGTGCGGTTGCATTACCCAAACTATATTGATGAGATTCCCGTAATGGGCGGGCATGATCTCTGTTTTGACAAGACGTCCTAATGAAGGCTAGACCTCGAAACGCGAAACGAGAGGCGTGAAAATGGTTCGAAATGTTAAAGATTCAAGTGTGATGCTTCGCCGAAAAAGTTGTCAGTAAACGACACTGTTCCTATTTTGACATCTTGCCTTCGTGGCTAAGGGTTGTATTGATTATGCAGAGCCAGATACAGTTTCTTTATGCATGGAGCTAACTTAAAATTTTTGGGGGAAGGAACCCGCCTTGCAATGCCGAAGATAATCCGCGTGCCGAACTCATTGTCATCGAAGACTGGTTCAGGGGCTACTGAGGGAGTCCTGGATTAGGGGGTCCTCGGGTGTCCGGTCTATTCGATATGGGCCAGACTGATGGGCTGTGAAGATAAAGCAGAAGACCATCCCCCGTGTCCGGGTAGGACTCCTATATGCGTGGACGGCAAGTTTGGTGTCCGGATGTATTATTTCCTTCTTCTGTAAACCGACTATGTACAACCCTAGGCCCCTCCGGTGTGTATATAAACCGGAGGGATTAGTCCATAGAGGCAATCTGAATAACCGTAAGCTAGACAGCTAGGGTTTAGCCATTACGATCTCGAGGTAGATCAACTCTTGTAACCCCTATACTCATCGAATACAATCAAGCAGGACGTAGGGTTTTACCTACTTTAAGAGGGCCCGAACCTGGGTAAACATCGTGTCCCCATTGTCCATTGTTACCATCGATCCTTAGACACACAGCTTGGGACCCCCTACCCGAGATCTGCCGGTTTTGACATCGACAGCCTCCTCCTCCTCCTCCGATGAGTGATCAGGGCACTTCGCCTCCTCCTCCGCCTCCTCTAGCGTGTGAGGGAACTCCGCCTCCTCCGACACGTCAGAGCACTCCACCTCCTCCGGCGTGTCAGCGGACTCCGTCACATCAGCAACGGCAGAAGAGAGACGCCGCCGCTCCGGCGGCTAGCAGTACAAGAGGCGGGAAGAAATTCAAAGCTGGTCCAAACCTGAAGCCTCTTCCAAAGTTACCATATGAGAGGACTGACAAGGAAACCGATGAAATCGTGGCAGTCGAAGTGTAGGCCCATTTTGAACGGAAACCTCCACCTCCGAAGGAAAAGGCTGATCCGATGAAAGTGAAGCGCACTCTGGATGCCTTGAAGCGACCACCACCTCCTCTGCCGCAATCCAACTATGAGCGCATTATTGAAAGGACATATAAGGAAGCGCAGCGGTCGGGAAGTACTTGCAGTGATGCAAGGCTAGCAAAACAAAAAATTGGGAAAAAAATTCCCCAGCTCGGCGAACAGGCGAAGCAATCGTGCCCCCCGCTCAAGGTGTCTAGCGATATCGTCGCTAATCATCCGGGGCTAGTGCCCGGTACCAATCCAGCTGATTACCTGGGTGATGATGTACAGTTTGAAATTTTAGAGGTAGTAGATATCTTCAGATACGAGTACGGGAAGCCTCTCGTCAAACCTGATCATCCTCCTCTAACAACGATGATGCGAAGATTGCATGAATGGTACATGGATACCTGCAGGAAGTCTGGGAAGGATAGTTTGATGCTGGGAATTAAAGAAGAGCACGACCTCGTTGGAACTGAGGTGATGCATGTTGAATTTGTGGAGTTATTCCAGTTATTCAATCAAGACGCCCTCGACAAACAACTCATGACTTGCTACTGCCTGTAAGTATTACCTCTGTAATTAAGTCTCAATAGCTCAGCACTTTCATTGCATGTATATATAATTATCCTCACTATATTATGCAGACTGAAGATCGTCGAATGCAAAAAAGCACAAATCTATGACATTGGGTTCATTAACCCAAATACCACAAATGAATGGTCGGTTCAAAACAGAGACAAAGATACTGAGGACAACTTGCTAAAATCGTTACTTCGAAATCAAAACAAAGAGAAAATACTCTTTCCTTACAACTTCAAGTGAGTGTTACTGTCTTGTGCATATTCGGTTTCACTTACTCGAGGTTATAATAATGTAATTGATGAGTTATGCATGCGTGCGCAGCTTCCACTTTATTCTGCTAGAGATTAAGCTTGACCGGGGAGTAGTAACTGTCTTAGAATCGAGACGAAAAGATCCCAATAAGTATGCGGACATGACTGCAATGCTCCAGAAGTAAGTTCAATCGATCATTATCGCACGATATCATATTGGCAACTTTGTTTATTTCCGGATATCAAGTAATTATTTTCTTTGTCTGGCAGGGTTTGGAAAGAGTTCACCGGAATGGTTCCGGGACTGCCGAGGGAGCTGCGATTTACACACCCGAAAGTAAGTAGTACTAGCTAGTTCCGCGCATCTCCCATTGATTCTAGTTTCATCAATGCCATTTATCATGCTTGATTATCAGTTTGATTGAACTCTATTCTCGTAAAGTGCTTGTGGCAGGAAGGCGGGAATAATTTATGTGGATACTACGTTTGCGAGTTTATCCGCCAATCGACCTCTGAGCGGGGCTACTCTGACCGACAATATGAAGTACGTAAACAATAATATTCACAATTTTATTTTATTACCATCATTTGTGTTGAGTTTCATTCATATATATGTATTGACCCCTTCTTTAAATTAGATGTGGCAGATGCGGGATGAACTCCTACCACATGATCGCATACGAGCAATTCAAGAGGAATTGGCGGGATTCTTTCTTGACCAAGTCATAAATGAGAAGGGAGAATACCATCTGGAAATTGAAATGGATTTTACATGTTAGGGATTGTAAGAGATGTTATATTGTATATATGTAGTAGCGTCGGATAGATATACGAAAACTTGTTATTCGACCAATCTCTCGGAGAAAGAGAGGCCATTTCTCTCTGTATATGTTCATGACGATCTTGTGTAATTAATGGTTCCTTCATTTACTTACTAGCTAGTGTGTCGAGTTCTCTCTATATGTATAGTAGCTAGCGTCAACCAAGCATGGAGAAAGAGAGGTCACTTCTCTCTATTAGCTAGCTAACACAATATGAAACCCCTAAATTAACCCTCCAAACCCCCTAAAGCCCCCCCCCCCCCCCCCCCTTCAAAACAAAAAACAAAAACCCCTACACCTGCGAGATGCTGACGCATGGCTTCCTTTTGGTCCCGATTGGTATTACCAACCGGGACTAAAGGTCCTCCTGCCTGGGCACCCCGCAGCGCCCACGTGGAGCCCCTTCAGTCCCGGTTCGTAAGCAAACCGGGACTAAAGGTTTTGGGTTTTAGTCCCGACCCTTTTGTCCCGGTTCCAGAACCGGGTCTAAAGGCCCTCTGGAACCGGGACTAGTTCCCTGTTTTCTACTAGTGAGAGAATACCTTGCCGAAAACCGCTTGTCATTTCCTTCTGCTCCTCGTTGGGTTCTACACTCTTACTTATCGGAAGGACTACGATAGATCCCCTATACTTGTGGGTCATCAAGACTCCTTTCTGGCGCCGTTGCCAGGAGTGAAGCGCCTTTGGTAAGTGGAATTTGGTAAGGAAACATTTATATTACGTGCTGAAATTTACTGTCACTTGTCACTATGGAAAATCATCCTTTGAGGGGTTAGTTCGGGGTATCTTCACCCCGAACGGAAGAGCAAAGAGTTGCCCCTCAACCTACTGAACCTACTGAAAATATTTAAAATGAAATTCCTTCGGGTATGATAGAGAAACTGCTAGCTAATCGTTATGCAGGAGATGGAACATTACATCCTGATATGCATCTAATCTATGTGGATGAAGTTTGTGGATTATTTAAGCTTGCAGGTTTGCCCGAGGATGAAGTCAAGAAGAAGGTCTTCCCTTTATCTTTGAAGGAGAAGGCATTGACATGGTATAGGCTATGCGATGATATTGGGACTTGGAATTACAACTAATTGAAATTGGAATTTCATCTGAAGTTTTATCCTATGCATCTGGTTCACCGTGATCGGAATTATATATATAATTTTTGGCCTCGTGAAGGAGAAAGTATCGCTCAAGCTTGGGGGAGGCTTAAATCAATGTTATATTCATGCCCCAATTATGAGCTCTCAAGAGAAATTATTATTCAGAACTTTTATGCTCGGCTTTCTCGTAATGATCAATCCATGCTCGATACTTCTTGTACTGGTTCTTTTATGAAGAAGACTACTGAATTCAAATGGGATTTATTGGAAAGAATTAAATGCAACTCTGAAGATTGGGAACTCGACAAAGGTAAGGAGTCAGGTATAAACCTTAAGTTTGATTGTGTTAAATCTTTTATGGATACCGATGCTTTTCGTGAATTTAGCACTAAATATGGACTTGACTCTGAGATAGTAGCTTCTTTCTGTGAATCATTTGCTACTCATGTTGATCTCCCTAAGGAGAAGTGGTTTAAATATCATCCTCCCATTGAAGTAAAAATACTAGAACCTATTAGAGCTGAAGAGGAAACTATTACTTATAATGTTGATCCTATTGTTCCTACTGCTTATATTTAGAAACCACCCTTCCCTGTTAGGATAAAGGAACATGCTAAAGCTTCAGTTGTGGTTCGTAAGAGTTATACTAGAACACCTACACCCCCTGAGCAAATTAAAGTTGAATCTAGCATTGCTATGGTTAAAGATCTCTTGGTCGATAATATTGATGGGCATGTTATTTATTTCTATAATGAAGCTGCTAGAATTGCTAGACCTGATGATAAAGATAAACATAGACCTGTTGTTGCCATGCTTGTTGTTTCTGTTAAAATAGGAGATCATTGTTATCATGGCTTTATGTGATTTGGGTACCAGTGTCAGTGCAATTCCCTTTACTTTATATCAAGAAATCATGAATGATATTGCACCTGCTGAAATAGAAGATATTGATGTCACTATTAAGCTTGCCAATAGAGATACTATATCACCAATTGGGATTGTTAGAGATGTTGAAGTCTTGTGTGGGAAAATAAAATACCCTACTGATTTTCTAGTTCTTGGTTCCCCATAAGATGTTTTTTGTCCCATCATATTTGGTAGACCTTTCTTGAACACTGTTAATGCCAAAATAAATTGTGAGAAAGAAACTGTTAGTGTAAGTTTAGGGGATGTGTCTCATGAGTTTAATTTCTCCAAATTTCGTAGACAACCCCATGATAAGGAATTGCCTAATAAAGATGAAATTATTGGTCTTGTTTCTATTGACGTGCCTCCTACTGATCCTTTAGAACAATATTTGCTAGACCATGAAAATGATATGTTCATGAATGAAAGAAAGGAATTAGATGCGATTTTCTTTAAACAGATGCTTGTTTTGAAACACAATTTGCCTGTTGAAACTCTTGGAGATCCTCTACCACCCAAGAGTGATCCTGTGTTCGATCTTAAACAATTACCTGATACTCTGAAATATGCCTATCTTGATGAGAAAAAGATATATCCTGTTATTATTAGTGCTAACCTTTTAGAGCATGAAGAAAAGAAATTATTGAAAACTCTGAAGAAGCACCGTGCAGCTATTGGATATACTCTGGATGATCTTAAGGGCATTAGTCCCACTCTATGTCAGCACAAAATTAATATGGAACATGATGCTAAACCTGTTGTTGATCACCAGCGATGGTTGAATCCAAAAATGAAAGAAGTGGTAAGTAATGAAATACTAAAGCTTCTGGAAGCAGGTATAATTTATCCTGTTGCTAATAGTAGATGGGTAAGTCATGTTCATTGTGTCCCTAAGAAGGGAGGTGTTACTGTTGTTCCTAATGATAAAAATGAATTGATTCCGCAAAGAATTGTCATAGGTTATAGAATGGTTATTGATTTTAGAAAGTTGAACAAAGCTACTAGGAAAGATCATTATCATCTACCTTTTATTGATCAAATGCTAGAAAGACTATCAAAACATACACACTATTGCTTTCTAGATGGTTATTCTAGTTTTTCCCAAATACCTGTGTCACAAGAGGATCCAGAAAAGACTACTTTTACTTGCCCTTTCGGTACCTTTGCTTATAGATGTATGCCTTTTGGTTTATGTAATGCACCTGCTACTTTTCAAAGATGTATGACTACTATATTCTCTGACTTTTGTGAAAAGATTGCTGAGGTTTTCATGGATGATTTCTCTGTTTACAGAACTTCTTTTGATGATTGCTTAAGCAACCTTGATCGAGTTTTGCAGAGATGTGAAGAAACTAATCTTGTCTTGAATTGGGAGAAGTGTCACTTTATGGTTTATGAAGGCATTGTCTTGGGGCATAAAATCTCCGAAACAGGTATTGGAGTTGATAAAGCTAAAGCTGATGCTATTGAAAAAATGGCGTGTCCTAAAGATATCAAAGGTATAAGAAGTTTCCTTGCTCAAGCTGGTTTCTATAGGAGGTTTATTAAAGACTTCTCTAAAATTTCTAGGCCTCTCACAAATCTTTTGCAAAAAGATGTTCCATTTGTTTTTTATGATGATTGTGTAGAAGCATTTGAAATTCTTAAGAAAGCCTTGATTTCTGCACCTATTGTTCAACCACCTGATTGGAACCTACCCTTTGAAATTATGTGTGATGCTAGTGATTATGTTGTTGGTGCTGTTCTAGGACAAAGAGTTGATAAGAAATTAAATGTTATCCATTATGCTAGTAAAACTCTAGACAGTGCTCAAACAAATTATGCTACTACTGAAAAAGAATTTTTAGCAGTTGTATTTGCTTGTGATAAGTTCAGATCTTATATTTTTGATTCCAAAGTAACTGTTCACACCGATCATGCTGCTATTAAATACCTTATGGAAAAGAAGGATGCTAAACCTAGACTTATTACATGGGTTCTCTTGCTGCAAGAATTTGATTTGCATATTATTGATAGAAGGGGAGCTGAGAACCCCGTAGCAGACAACTTGTCTAGGTTAGAAAATGTTCTTGATGACCCACTACCTATTGATGATAGCTTTCCTGATGAACAATTAGCTGTCATAAATGCTTCTCATAGTGCTCCTTGGTATGCTGATTATGCCAATTATATTGTTGCTAAATTTTTACCACCTAGCTTCACATACCAACAAAAGAAAAAGTTTTTCTATGATTTAAGACATTACTTCTGGGATGACCCACACCTTTATAAAGAAGGAGTAGATGGTGTTACTAGACGTTGTGTACCTGAGCATGAACAGGAACAGATCCTACGCAAGTGTCATTCCGAGGCCTACGGAGGACACCATGCTGGAGATAGAACTGCACACAAGGTATTACATTCTGGTTTTTATTTGCCTACTCTTTTTAAGGATGCTCGTAAGTTTGTCTTGTCTTGTGATGAATGTCAAAGAATTGGCAATATTAGTAGACATCAGGAAATGCCTATGAATTATTCACTTGTTATTGAACCATTTGATGTTTGGGTATTTGATTATATGGGACCTTTTCCTTCCTCTAATGGGTATACACATATTTTGGTTGCTGTTGATTATGTTACTAAGTGGGTAGAAGCTTTTCCAACTAGTAGTGCTGATCATAACACTTCCATTAAAATGCTTAAAAAAGTTATTTTCCCGAGGTTTGGAGTCCCTAGATATTTAATGACTGATGGTGGTTCACACTTTATTCATGGTGCTTTCCATAAATTGCTTGCTAAATATGATGTTAACAATAGAATTGCATCTCCATATCATCCTCAGTCTAGTGGTCAAGTAGAATTGAGCAATCGAGAAATAAAGTTGATTTTGCAAAAGACTGTTAATAGATCCAGAAAAAATGGTCTAAGAAACTTGATGATGCATTATGGGCTTATAGAACTGCTTATAAGAACCCTATGGGTATGTCTCCATATAAAATGGTTTATGGAAAAGCATGTCACTTACCTCTTGAACTAGAACATAAAGCTTATTGGGCAATTAAAGAGCTCAACTATGATTTCAAACTTACCGGTGAGAAGAGGTTATTTGACATTAGCTCACTTGATGAATGGAGAACCCAAGCCTATGAGAATACCAGATTGTTTAAAGAGAAAGTTAAAAGATGGCATGATAAAAGGATACAAAAGCGTGAATTTAATGTAGGTGACCATGTCTTGCTATACAATTCTCGTTTAAGATTTTTTGCAGGAAAGCTTCTCTCCAAATGGGAAGGGCCTTACATTATCGAGGAAGTTTATCGTTCTGGTGCCATCAAGATCAACAACGCCGACGGCACTAACCCGAAGGTGGTAAATGGGTAAAGAGTCAAACATTATATCTCAGGTACTCCCATAAATGTTGAAACCAATATCATTAATACCATAACACCGGAGGAGTACATAAGGGATATCTACCAGAATGTTTCACAGTCCGAAAAGGAATAGGTATGTGGCACAGTAAGTAAACCGACTCCAAAACTTTTCCAATGGCAATTTTACTCCGTTTTGGAATATTTAAAAAATTAGGAAAATAAAAAGTAGTCCGAAAAGCGCACGAGGAGGCAACAAGCCCTGGGGGCGCGCCCTACCCCCTGGGCGCGCCTACCTGGCTTGTGGCCACCTCGTGTGCCCTCCGAACTCCTTTTTCTTGTAGTACACTCCTTTTGGTCGGTAAAAATTCATTATTTAATCTCCCGAAGGTTTTGACCACCGTACCATGGCACAATCTCTTGTTTTCGTTTTGAGCTGTTTTCTGCCAGACTTTTCAAGGCCAGGCATCATGTCTTCCTCCTCCTCCAACAATGTGGACGACGATGCTTGGTTGATGCAGATGGAACTCAGGAGGGCTGATGTCTACTACGCAACCTTCTTCTTGTAGACGTTGTTGGGCCTCCAAGTGCAGAGTTTTGTAGGACAGTATCAAATTTCCCTCAAGTGGATGACCTAAGATTTATCAATCCATGGGAGGCGTAGGATGAAGATGGTCTCTCTCAAACAACCCTGCAACCAAATAACAAAGAGTCTCTTGTGTCCCCAACACACCCAATAAAATGGTAAATTGTATAGGTGCACTAGTTCGGCGAAGAGATGGTGATACAAGTGTAATATGGATGGTAGATATAGGTTTTTGTAATCTGAAAATATAAAAACAGCAAGGTAACTAGTAACAAAAGCGAGCAAAAACGGTATTGCAATGCTTAGAAACAAGGCCTAGGGTTCATACTTTCACTAGTACAAATTCTCTCAACAATGATAACATAATTGGATCACATAACAATCCCTCAACGTGCAACAAAGAATCACTCCAAAGTTTCTATCGGAGAACGTAGGACGAAAACGTGCATCAACCCCTATGCATAGATTACCCCAATGTCACCTCGGGAATCCGCGAGTTGAGTGCCAAAACATACATCAAGTGAATCAATAGAACATCCCATTGTCACCACAGATATCCCATCGCAAGACATATATCAAGTGTTCTCAAATCCAATACTCAATCCAACATAACGAAATCTCAAAGAGCAAGACTCAATTCATCACAACAAGAGATAGAGAGGGAAGAAACAGCATATGATCCAACTATAATAACAAAGCTCGCGGTACATCAAGATCGTGCCAAATCAAGAACGCGCGAGAGAGATCAATCACATAGCTACTGGTACATACCCTTAGCCCCGAGGGTGAACTACTCCCTCCTCATCATGGAGATCGCCGGGATGATGAAGCTGGCCACGGGTGATGATTTCCCCCTCCGGCAGGGTGCCGGAACAGGGTCCCGATTGGTTTTTGGTGGCTACAGAGGCTTGCGGCGGCGGAACTCCCGATCTAGGTTTCTTTCTGGGGGTTTCTGGATTTATAGGAATTTTTGGCGTCGGTTTCACGTCAGGGGGGTCCACGAGTCAGCGACAAGGCAGGGGCGCACCCTCCACCCTTGTCGTTGACTCGGGACTCTTCTGACCCAACTCTTGTGCTTCGGGGGCTTCTTCTGGTCCATAAATAATCACCATAAATTTTCAGCTCGTTTGGACTCCGTTTGATATTCCTTTTCTACAAAACTCAAAAACAAGGAAAAAACAGAAACTGGCACTGGGCTCTAGGTTAATAGGTTAGTCCCAAAAATAATATAAAATAGCATATAAATGCATATAAAACATCCAAGATGGATAATATAATAGCATGGAACAATCAAAAAATATAGATACGTTGGAGACGTATCAAGCATCCCCAAGCTTAATTCCTGCTCGTCCTCGAGTAGGTAAATGATAAAAAAGGATTTTTGTTGTGGAATGCTACCTAGCATATTCATCAATGTAATCTTCTCTATTGTGGCAAGAATATTCAGATACATAAGATTCAAAACAAAAGTTTAATATTGACATAAAAACGATAATACTTCAAGCATACTAATAAAGCAATCATGTCTTGTCAAAATAACATGGTCAAAGAAAGCTATCCCTATAAAATCATATAGTCTGGCTATGCTCCATCTTCATCACACAAATTATTCAAATCATGCACAACCCCGATGATAAGCCAAGCAATTGTTTCATACTTTTGATGTTCTCAAACCTTTTCAACTTTCACGCAATACCTGAGCATGAGCCATGGACATAGCACTATAGGCGGAATAGAATATGGTGGTTGCGGAGAAGACAAAATGAAGGAGATAGTCTCACATCAACCAGGCGTATCAACGGGCTATGGAGATGCCCATCAATAGATATCAATGTGAGTGAGTTGGGATTGCCATGCAACGGATGCACTAGAGCTATAAGTTTATGAAAGCTCTAAAAAGAAACTAAGTGGGTGTGCATCCAACTTGCTTGCTCATGAAGACCTAGGGCAATTTGAGGAAGCCCATCATTGGAATATACAAGCCAAGTTCTATAATGAAAAATTCCCACTAGTATATGAAAGTGACAACATAGGAGACTCTCTATCATGAAGATCATGGTGCTACTTTGAAGCACGAGTGTGGAAAAAAAGATAGTAACATTGCCCGTTCTCTCTTTTCGCTCATTTTTTTATTGGCTTCTTTGGCCTCTTTTTTTTATTGGCTTCTTTGGCCTCTTTTTTTTTATTTCCTCACATGGGATAATGTTCTACTAATGATGTTCTAATAATGATGATCATCACACTTTTATTTACTCTAGGTTAATAGGTTAGTCCCAAAAATAATATAAAATAGCATATAAATGCATATAAAACATCCAAGATGGATAATATAATAGCATGGAACATTAAAAAATTATAGATACGTTGGAGACGTATCAAGGGCGGAGGCCGAGGAAGTTACGTTGGAGGAAGATCAA
Source organism: Thinopyrum elongatum (assembly GCA_011799875.1). Lineage (NCBI taxonomy): Eukaryota > Viridiplantae > Streptophyta > Magnoliopsida > Poales > Poaceae > Thinopyrum > Thinopyrum elongatum. Next base: position 405,839,919 of record CM022298.1, on the reverse strand, counting down.
GGGGATTCGCTTGAGATCCACCCTTCGGCTTCGGAGAGAGGCACCCTGGCTGGCATCTCCACTATTACCAATCCCCATCAAGCAGTAGGGACTACAAGCAACCATGAAGGCCAACAGATACAAGAAGGGCTTCCCCCTAGGAGGCCATTACACAGGTTACATCGGAACAACTTTCATAATTTGGTTCATAATTATTGAGTGGAGAATACTCCTCGCACACACATACCCTCCAATTGGGATATATCCCGTCCAAGTGAAAGTGGTGTAGGGAAAAGCTCATGGTGGCCAGAAAATAAGCATCTTTTAGAGGAGATTCAGAAGAATGCAATTATGCTTCAACGTATACTTCGAGAATTGCAGGATCTGAAGGGTAGCTTAATCAAGCTAACAGAAATTCCATCATCACCACCTCCGAAGAAAGAGACCTAAATACATGGGTATGGGCACTCCCCTTGGCAACTGCCAAGCTTGGGAGAGGTGCCCCGGTATCGTGTCACCATCACACTTTTACCTTTGTCGTTTTTCTTAGTTCGATCCTTTTGGTTATATCTCGGTTTAGTAGAATAAAGTTTTAGTATGATCTAGCTTTGAGTTTTGCTTTGTGTACCCTCTATGTAATCGAGTCCGAGAGTTATATAATAAAGATTAGTTTTGAGTTGAGGTCTTTGCTTCCTTGCTATGATCATGAGAAAAAGAAATAAAGAATAAAAGAAATAAAAAGATTATATAATGATCTTATGGGAAGTGACGACTTCACATATAAGAAGTATGTCGCATGAAATTTGTTGGGAGTTGACAAACATAGTTTTGGTCATTGTTGCAATTAATAGGAAGTAATAAAGAAAGAGAGGTCTCATATATAAATATACTATCTTGGACATCTTTTGTGATTGTGAGCACTCATTAAAATATTATATGCTAAAAGGTTGATGTTGGACAAGGAAGATAACATAATGGGTTATGTTTCTTTATATCCGAATAGAAGTTATATTATCATGGATCCTCCAACATGTTGAGCTTGCTTCTCATCCTATGCTAGGCAAATCTTTTGCACCAAGTAGCGATACTACTTGTGCCTCCAAAATCCCTCAACCCAGTTTTTTCATGAGAGTCCACCATACCTACCTATGGATTGAGTAAGACCCTTCAAGTAAGTTGTCATCGGTGCAAGCAATAAAAATTGCTCTCTAAATATGTATGATCTTTTAGTGTGAGGAAAATAAGCTTTATACGAACTTGTGATATGGAAGAAATAAAAGCGACAGACTGCATAATAAAGTTCTTTATCACAAGCGGCAATATAAAGTGACATTCTTTTGCATTAAGATTTTGTGCATCCAACCATAAAAGCGCATGACAACCTATGCTTCCCTCTGCGAAGGGCCTATCTTTTATTTACCTTCTATCTTAATGCAAGAGTCATGGTGATCACCACCTATTCTTTTTACACTTTTTCTTTTTAGCAAGCACTATATGTTGCGGAAGATCTAAATATATATATATATCCACTCGGTTGTAGATATTTATAAACTATTATTGTTGACGTTACCCTTGAGGTAAAAGGTTGGGAGGTGAAGTTATAAGCCCCTATCTTTCTCTGTGTCCGATTGAAACTTTGATCTCATAAGTATCACAGGAGTGTTAGCAATTATGAAAGACTAAATGGTAGTTGAGTATGTGAACTTGCTGAAAATCTCTTACATTGACTCTTTCCGATGTTATGATAAATTGCAATTGTTTCAATGACCTAGATCATGGTTTGTTAGTTTTCAATAAAGTTCTTGTTTTGTACTTTACCTTGTGAATGAATTGTTACTTTAGCATAAGAAATTATATGACAATATATGTTGTTGTTCTAAAGATGATCATGATGCCTTCATGTCCATATTTTATTTTATTGACACCTCTATCTCTAAACATGTGGACATGATTATCGATTTCGGCTTCCGCTTGAGGACAAGCGAGGTCTAAGCTTGGGGGAGTTGATACATCCATTTTGCATCATGCTTTTATATTGATATTTATTACATTATGGGCTATTATTACACATTATGGTATAATACTTATGCCTTTTCTCTCTTATTTTACAAGGTTTACACAAAGAGGGAGAACGCCGGCAGTTGGAATTCTGGACCGAAAAGGAGCAAATCTGAGAGACCTATTCTACACAACTCCAAAAGTCCTAAAAATTACGGAGAATTATTTTGGAATATATAAAAAATATTGGGCGAAGAAATACCAGAGGGGAACCCACCAGGTGGCCACAAGCCTTGGGGCGCGCCCCTAGGGCTTGTGGGCCCCTGGCAGGTCTCCGATGCCCATCTTCTGCTATATGGAGGGTTTAACCTGGAAAAAATCATACGGAAGCTTTCGGGACGAAGCGCCGCCGTCTCGAGGTGGAACCTGGGCAGAAGCAATCTAGGGCTCTGGCGGAGCTGTTCTGCCGGGGAAACTTTCCTCCGGGAGGGGGAAATAGAAGCCATCTTCATCACCAATGATCCTCGCATCGAGAGGGGGTCAATCTCCATCAACATCTTCACCAACACCATCCCCTCTCAAACCCTAGTTCATCTCTTGTATCCGATCTTTGTCTCAAAACCTCAGATTGGTACCTGTGGGTTGCTAGTAGTGTTGATTACTCCTCATAGTTGATGCTAGTTGGTTTATTCAGTGGAATATCATATGTTCAGATCCTTAATGATATTCAATACCCCTCTGATTATGAACATGAATATGCTTTGTGAGTAGTTATTTGTTCTTGAGGACATGGGAGAAGTCTTGTTATAAGTAATCATGTGAATTTTGTATTCGTTCGATATTTTGATGAGATGTATGTTCTCTTTCCTCTAGTGGTGTTATGTGAACATCGACTACATGACACTTCACCATGATTTGGGACTAGGGGAAGGCATTGGGAAGTAATAAGTAGATGATGGGTTGCTAGAGTGACAGAAGCTTAAACCCTAGTTTATGCGTTGCTTCGTAAGGGGCTGATTTGGATCCATATGTTTCATGCTATGGTTAGATTTATCTTAATTCTTCTTTCGTAGTTGCGGATGCTTGCGAGAGGGGTTAATCATAAGTGGGAGGCTTGTCCAAGTAAGGACAACACCCAAGCACCGGTCCACCCACATATCAAATTATCAAAGTAACGAACACGAATCATATGAGCATGATGAAAACTAACTTGACAATAATTCCCATGTGTCCTCAGGAGCTCTTTTCTTTATATAAGAGTTCGTCCAGGCTTGTCTTTTGCTACAAAAAGGATTGGGCCACCTTGCTGCACCTTTGTTACACTTGTTACTTGTTACCCGTTACGAATTATCTTATCACAAAACTATATGTTACCGATAATTTCAGTGCTTGCAGAGAATACCTTGTCATTTTCTTAGTTATCGAAAGGACTATGATAGATCCCCTATACTTGTGGTTCATCAGGGCCCACAAGACACCAGGGCGCGCTAGAGGCCCCAGGCGTGCCCTGGTGGGTAGTGGAGCCCACGGGAGTCCTTTCCACCCCCTCTCGGCTCTATAAATACCCAAATATTCCAGAAACCCTAGGAGAGTCGACGAAAAACAATTCCATCCGCCGCAAGTTCCAGAACCACGAGATCCGATCTAGAGCCCTATTTCGGCACCTTGCCAGAGGGGAACACGATCACGGAGGGGTTCATCATCCTCATTGGTGCTCCTCCGATGATGCATGAGTAGTTTACCACAGACCTATGGGTCCGTAGGCAGTAGCTAGATGGCTTCTTCTCTCTTTTTGATTCTCAATACAATGTTCTCCTCGATGTTCTTGGAGATCTATTTGATGTAATGACTTTTTGCGGTGTGTTTGTTGGGATCCGATGAATTGCGAGTTTATGATCAGTTCTATCTATGAATATTATTTGAGTCTTCTTTGATCTATTATATGCATGATTATTATAGCCTCGTATTTCTCCTCTGAAACTTTGGTTTGGTTTGGCCAACTAGATTGATTTTTCTTGCAATGGGAAGAGGTACTTTGTGATGGGTTCGATATTGCGGTGTCCTCACTCAGTGACAGAAGGGGTAGCGAGGCACGCACCTATCGTTGCTATTAAGGATAAAAAGATGGGGTCTATTCCTACATGAATAGTTCTTGTCTACATCATGTCATCATTCTTATTGCATTACCCCGTTTCTCCATGAACTTAATTCACTAGATGCATGCTGGATAGCGGTCGATGTGTGGAGTAATACTAGTAGATGCAGGCAGGAGTCGGTCTACTAATCTTGGACGTAATGCCTATATACAAGATCATTGCCTTAGATATCGTCATAATTATTTGCTCTTCTATCAATTGCCCAACAGTAATTTGTTTACCCACCGTATGCTATTTTCTCGAGAGAAGCCACTAGTGAAATCTATGGCCCCCGGGTCTATTTTCTATCTTATTGTTTTTAGAAATATTATTTCAAAACCCCAAAAATACCTTGCTATACTTTTTCTTTATTTATTTTATATTGTGTTTTCGCTAGATCTATTTATCCAATCTCATACAATTTAATTTATCTCAATACCGAGGAGGGATTGACAACCCCTCTTACGTGTTGGGTTGCAAGTATTTGGTATTTGTGTGCAGGTACCGTTTACATAGTGTTTCTTGGTTCTCCTACTGGATTCATAACCTTGGTTTCATAACTGGGGGAAATACTTACCGTTGCTGTGCTGCATCATCCTCTCCTCTTCGGGGAAATACCAACACAGATACAAGCAATCACCCCTTAGTCCAGGACACCGTCAAAGGGGATGTTGGCTTGTTGCACACCACTTGCCCTAGGGTTTTCCATGTGAGCAGAGGAGGAGGACGGCTTGCTCAGGATATACGGTGGTGGTAGCGGCCGAGATGGAGGCCTGATACGTCTTCAACGTATCTATAATTTGTGAAGTATTCACTCCATGTTTATTATAATTTTGTATGAATTTGGTGCACTTTTATATGGCTTTTATATTATTTTCATGGACTAACATATTGACCTAGTGCGCAGTGGCAGTTGTTGTTTTCTGCTTGTTTTTGGTTTTCCAGAAAATCCATATCAAATGAAGTCCAAATGCAACGAAACTTTTTGACGATTTTTTTGGAAGGAAAGAGACCCAAGAAGCTTTGGGGGAGCACCAGTAGACCCACAGGGCTCCACAAGCCACCTGGGCGTGGCCAGGGGGTGGCCATGCCCAGGTACCCCGTGGGCCCCCTGTGGCACTTCCTGACGTGAGACCAACGCCAAAAATTCTTATAAATAGGGAAACCCCCAGAAATAACCCTAGAACTTTGACTCCGCCACCTCAAGCTTCTGTACCAAAGAGATCCCATCTGGAGCCCTATTCCAGCACCCTGCCGGAGGGGGAAATCATCACTGAAGGCCATCGTCATCATCCTGGCGGTCTCCATGACGAGGAGGGAGTAGTTCACCCTCGAGGCTGAGGGTATGTACCAGTAGTTATGTGTTTGATCTCTCTCTCTCTCTCTCTCTCTCTCTCTCTCTCTCTCGTGTTGTTGATTTGGCACGATCTTGATGTACCGCGAGCTTTATTAATATAGTTGGATCATATGGTGTTTCTCCCTCTCTATCTTGTTGTGATGAATTAAGTTTTACCTTTGAGGTTTCACTATTATCGGATTGAATATTTTGGATTTGAGAACACTTGATGTATGTATTGCATGTGGATACTCCTGGTGACAATGGGGTGTTCTATTAATTCACTTGATATATGTTTTGGCAATCAACTTGCGGATTCCCGTGGTGACATTGGGGTAATTTATGCATAGGGGTTGATGTATGTTTTCGTCCTACTTTCTCCGGTAGAAATCTTGGGGCACTCTTTGAAGTTCTTTGTGTTGGATTGAATATTATGAATCTGAAGGCATTTGATGCATATCGAATAATCAACCCACGGATACTTGTGGTGACATGGGAGTATCTAGATGACACTAGAGTTGGTTGATGCGTATCATATGGTGTTATTTTAGTATGAACTCTAGGGCTGTTTGTGACACCTATAGGGATGGCTCAATAGATTGATCGGAAAAGATAACTTTGAGGTGGTTTTGTACGCTACAACAATTTCATCTTATTTTCTCCGCTAGATAAGAACTTTGGAGTGATTCTCTGTCGCACGTTAAGGGATTGTTATATGATTCAATTATATTAGCACTGTTGAGAGATTGCACTAGTGAAAGTATGAAACGTAGGCCTTGTTTTTAAGCATTGCAATACCGTTTGTGCTCCGTTTTATCACTTGCTACCTTGCTGTTTTTTTATTTTTAGATTACAAAAACCTATATCTACTATTCATACTACACTTGTATCACCATCTCTTCCCCGAACTAGTGAACCTATACAATTTGCCATTATATTGGGTGTGTTGGGGACACAAGAGATTTCTTGTATTTGGTTGCAGGGTTGTTTGAGAGAGACCATCTTCATCCTATGCCTCCCACGAATTGATAAACCTTAGGTCATCCACTTGAGGAAAAATTGCTACTGTCCTACAAAACTCTACACTTGGAGTCCCAAATCAAGGCCCTTCCCCACCCTCCCTCCCCCCACGACCCCTATCCAAGCCATACCCCCGGGTGGCACCGCAGGCATGATGTCCGGCAGGCTGGCCGGTGGAACGGCTGGTCTTGGTGGAGCAACGACAACCCCGCCAAGAGTAGGAGACATAAGCGGCAGCGACGGGCTTGTGGAGGCAGCGAATCACATCGGTGGTGATGCCTGAGGAGAGGCTAGGGTTGGGTTCGATTTGGGCCTCTGGGTATTAGCGACTCGGAGTGGTGATTGGCAAGGCGTTGCTCGAGGCAACGACATGTAGAAGGGGATCGAGATTCAGAGGAAGGAGCGTACAGATGCGCGTGGAACCGACTAATATCTCATGATTCAGCCCTTACAGGTGGGTTTACGAAACACCGCCAAAAGCCTCGATGAACCAGGCGCGAGTAATTCCTGGGAGCTTAGTAGCTATAGTGATTAGCTTGCTTAGAACCAGTTGCTTTCTTTTTGGCGAGTAGTCCGCATGCCGTTGTTTTGAGGTCTTCCTGGAATACTCCTAATCAAAGCCTTGTGTAAATAATTGTAACACTCTCTTTTCTTCTAATTGAAAGGCAGCACGACTTCCAGTTTCTTGAAGGAAAAAATCATCATACCTCGGTCAAGGGACACACTTTGTTAGGGCACCTCCAACGCCGACCCTCAAACCGACCACATACATCCAGACCATGCGGTCCGGACGTGTTGTGCCATCCAACGCGGTCCTGCATCAGTCCACAGGGCGGTCCGGACGCACTTTCTCCCGCAAACCAGAGACAAACATGGGGGGCTTTGCAGGCGTCCGGACAGCACCCATGCCTGCTTCTGACCACCCTGGCCCACCCCCTCCTCTCTCGCACGCGTTCCCACCCGTCGCCAGCTGCCCACATTCATACCGCCGTAGAGTGGCCGCTCAACATTGAAGCAGCTTAAAACGGACGCGGCCTCTCATTGTATCCACCTTTGAAACGGTGCACTGGCCGAGGGCGCCGCCCGCTGCACTTCCAGTTAAACACGCCTCTTCGCCACATTCAAATGTCTCCATTAAACCTGCGCGTGTGCCGAGAAACCTACTCCGGCCACACGTCCATCCACGAGTGGGTCGACATTAACCACAACGCCGGGCAAGCTCCTCCCATCAGCCCGCTATTTAAAGGAGGCCAGATGCCGAGCAAGAATTGCACCACTCTGCCGCTCCCCATCTCCTCCTTCCAACATTTTATCCCCCCTTTTGATGGCATCCGACGGGCAGGAAGAGCAGTTCTCCGGCATAAAAGTTGGTTGGGTGGCCCGCCGAGCCTGCCGGATATGAGCCAGGCAGCTCGCTACTCCACCTCCCTCGCCTAGCCCGACAGAGCAAGTTGCTGCTCCAAGCCGGCGCGTGGTTCAGCAACTCGCCGCTCCAAGCCAGCTCGCGGAGGAGTGGCGAGTTGCTCTAGGCTGGCACGCGGTGGAGCATGATGGAACGGGCATCGTGGCTGCCATGGGCGAGGCCATCCGCCGTGCCATGCATCGTTAGCGTTGCTGGCACCGCGCCCGATCGGTGGAGAAAGACGCGAAGATCGACGAGTCGATTGCCGGCGCGTCCGCTCCTGCCGCCACCACCAACATTGAGGAAAAGTAGAACACGCGAGGCTGCCATCGCTTGGGTCACAGGAAGGCTACCGCCGGCGTGTCACCGGCGTGGACAACCGGTGACTTGCCCGGTTCAACGCAAACCATCGTCGACCCTCGCCTCGGCTTCGCGGAAGTGTAGTTGGCACCCTTCCACTCTGGCTGAAGCACCCCCTTTGCACCCCGATGAGCGGCGCGGCCGGACATAGGGAAGATACGAGGGGAGAATATACCTCCGGGCCTCCCCGCAGTCCGATGAGCGGGCTGTCGGACATGAGGAAGACAAAAGGATCCGTCGTGGCCGGCCATAGACTAGTGTAGTGTATCCGTGTCGTGGGAATGGAGCTCCGCGCGACCGTACGTGCACATAGTTTTACCCTTTTTAGTTAAAATATGTCCAAAATGTATATGTTTTCGTCAGGTTTGTATGAAATCCAACGTGTTTGCTTGTATTTCGTCCAGTTGGTTTAAAGAACGGTTGAAATGCATGCAGGCGGCGCTGGATGGCGGCCTCCCATATCCGTGTGCGCGGACTGGTCCCCCTGTCCGCGGACAGATACGGGAGGAAATTTGCGGGTCGCCGTTGAAGATGCCCTAGGCATGTCCAACGCTGACCCACAAAAATCTCTGGTATAGGTTCGATTTTTTGTCCGGACGTGATCCGCGGACATGATACCGGAGTGAGCGATCCAATGCTAATCACAAAGTATCCGGTTGGGAGGAGAAAAAGTAGGTGGGAACCATGCATGTGATGGGCTATTTGTGTATGGTATCCTGATGGGAGGAGAGAGAGGAGAGGGGGACCATGCATGTGAAGAGAGAGAAAAGAGAGGAGGACCACGCGGAGGCTTTTGGTTGGTCAAGTGGATGTCTGGTCTTTCGGTATACCTCCCCACGTTTATCTCCAATTTACCGGAAAACGGACGTCCAAATCACTTCACGAACCAATGCAGGACAATGTTGGATTGTAAAAATGAACAAAAATGTCAAGTCGGACATATACCGGAGTTCTACGGGTCTCCTTGAGATGCCCCTAGACCACACATTCAAGTGCCACGCATGTTACATATACTTGTTCGTGTTTCCTAAAAAGAAAAAGAACTTGAGCCATGTGGGCACAATCGTGTCAGCGATTTTCTTTTTCTTTTTCTTACGCGTGTGTGGTGCGGGCATGCGGCGGCGTGCCATGCAGGCATGCTTCGCGCGCACGACTGTAACTGCAAACGAGGGGAGCCTGCGGGGTCATGTGCGGGGAGAGGGGGACGGAGACAATAGCGTCAAGCAACAAACTGCTAATCCCCTGCCTCTCTCCCCCTAATTTCGTTTGGCTCCACGCTAATCCCAAGTGGTAACTTCAGTAGTAATTTCCACTCCAGTTCCGTCGATCGGGATGGGAGAATTTAAGTAGAGAAGAGACCAGAGGAATGTGCGGCCACCAAGGAGCAGATCTACGTACGTGCGGGAGGTAGTAAATTATGAAAGGAATTTCTGTTAATTCCGTGTTAAACTATAGTGAATTGATCCCGAGGGAATTGGGGATTTGCCCCTTTGTTTAACACAAGCTTGTACGCGGCACATTCCCCAGCACTCATTTTTCGGGGGTCAACTACAACAGAATCTAGACTTGTGGTGCATAAATAGGAGAATTCTATCTGGGCCATAGGATCTGAAATGGATGGCTCGGACGGGGATGCAGGAATCCGAGGGCACTTAATGCACATTTCACGAAACACCCCCTAAAAATACTTAGATATTAAATAGGACTGTTGCAATAATCACCTCAACTTCTCATATTCAATCGGTATGTCCTTAGTAAATAAGGCTATTTCAAACCTTCAGAATATTGATGCGATGATGGGTTAATTAATGTGCCGGTGCTCATACCAAAAGGTACTCTAATTTCTTATGCATCTTTTTTTTTGGAAAATATCCGGTCTATTCTCAACTGTCAAGGTAGTACAAAGAACATTGGAAGTAAAAATTACATCTAGGTCCGTAGACTACCTAGCGACGACTACCAGCACTGGAGCGGGCCGAAGGCGCGCCGCCTCATCGCCCATCCCTTACCGGAGTCAGGGCAAATCTTGTTGTAGTAGACAGTCGAGAAGTCATCGTGCTAAGATCCCACATGACCCGCACACCAGAACAACAACCGCCGTCGATGAAGAGAAGCGTAGATCAGAAGGATCCAACCTGTAAACAACGAACACACACGAATGAAAATAGGATCCATGTGGATCAACCGAAGACAAACATCGACCGAATCCCGTGAGATCCGCCGGAGACAAACCTCCACACGCCCTCCGATGACGCTAGAAGCACCGCCGGGACGGGGGCTAGGCGAGGAGAATCTTATTTCATCTTCAGAGAGCTGCCACCGCCTCGCCTCTCTAAGCAGGACATAAACCCTAACAAAACTCGAGTAATCATCTAAAAAGGAAGCCCTCCCACCGGCAAGGGCAGGGATCCATCACATCTCCATGGCCCTAAGGCCACAAGAGACGAGGCAGACCGGTGGCGGCGCCGGCGGGAGGCACGATGAACCCTGGTGGTTGGGTGCCCTTCTCTCGAGCGAAGGGGTACGAGCGACACGGTAGCTTTCCACCAAACTTGCAATTTCTTATGCATCTAGCAAACAAACAAAACTAAGCATTCTCCATGTGTTGTTCCATTGTATGTGTAGTGGCTCAGCTGCTGAGGTTACAATATCGCAGCTCGATCGATTGAGCTAATTAATTTTTTGACTTCAAAATAATGTTCAATTTACCCACCAATCAAATAGTGGCTTTCTTAGCGAAATGTGATACATGCCCTCGTTGCTTAACCTTGGCGATAAGGGCGACGATCGCCGCCACTGCTACTAGCTCCCTTCATCCGCTCCTCAGCGCATTTGGTAATATTTGGGAAAGGGAATGGGAGTTTAGAGTAGGAAGTTGTATTGAGATTAGACCTGGGATGATTCATTTTATTCCCAATCCTTTGTTTCGCACATAATAGAAATTATATGTGAGAATTTAAGAAGAAATTGTATTCCTTTGTTTGGTTCAGACGAATTGACAATGGACTAGACAAGGAAAGTTAATGAAAGTTATGATGAAGGGTTAAGATTGACCCACTAAAACAATTCCGTTTCAGCGCCCACCCCCTCCCCTGTTAATAAAACGATGGGAGTTGGAGTCTCAAGTCCCATGCCTATTCCCTTATGAATTCCCAATCCCCTGAAACAAACAATAGATTTGAAGTCTCATACCCCTTCAATTCCCATTCCCTAGCTCTAATTAGCCCCAACCAAACACGACTGTCCCTCTTGTCACCGTCGGAAGCCACCACTAGACAAGCTTGTGCGGCGGCGGCAGAGTCTTTTCTCCCATGCGTTGGTCCGCAACCTTGCGGTGCCCGACAATTGGCAGGGAGGCATCTGGTGCGCGGTTGTCGATGGTGTTGAGAAACGTTGCATGGTAAACAAAAAAATTTCTACGTGCACGCAAGATCTATCAAGGAGATGCATAGCAACAAGAAAGAAGAGTGTGTCTACGTACCCTCGTAGACCGTAAGCGGAAGCGTTTGTTAACGCGGTTGATGTAGTCAAACTTCTTCGCGCTCCAACCGATCGAGTACCGAACGTACGGCACCTCCACGTTCAGCTCGGTGACGTCCTCACCTTCTTGATCCAACAAGACGGCTAAGTAGTGGATGAGTTCCGGCAGCACGACGGCGTGGTGACGGTGATGGTGAAGTTATGTCCCCAGGGCTTCGCCTAAGCACTACGAAAATATGACCGAGGGTGTAAACGGTGGAGGGGGGCGCCGCACACGGCTAAGCAATTGTCGTGGTTATGTGTGGCGTCCCCTTCCCACATATATATAGGTGGGGGAGAGGGGAGAGGCCAAGGGGCGCCCCAAGTAGGGCCGAATCCTACTTGGGCTCCTGCCCTTGGCCACGCCTCCCCCCCTTCCATATTTGTCAGAGGGAGGAAGGAAAGGGGGGAGAGGGAAGGAAGGGGGAGGCCGAATCCCCCCTTTCCTTTCTCCCACTTGGCCGGTTGCCAAAGGGGGTGCGCCAGCCCCATGTGGGCTTGTGTGCTCCCCTCTAATGGCCCGATAGGCCCATTACCCTCCTGGGGGTGTCCGGTACCCCCTCCGGTATTCCGATGACTACCCGGTACACTCCGAAACACTTCCGGTGTCCGAATACCATCGTCCTATATATCAATCTTTACCTCCGGAGCTCCTCATCATGTCCGTGATCTCATCCGGGACTCCGAACAACATTCGGTCACCAAATCATATACTCCCTCCGTCCCATAATATAAGAACTTTTTTTACACTAGTGTAGTGTCAAAGACGTTCTTATATTATGGGACGGACGGAGTAACTCATATAACACTATATCATCAACGAATGTTAAGCGTGCGGACCCTACGGGTTCGAGAACTATGTAGACATGACCGAGACACCTCTCTGGTGAATAACCAATAGCGGAACCTGCATGCCCATATTGGCTCCTACATATTCTACGGAGATCTTTATAGATCGAACCATTATGACAACATACGTAATTCCCTTTGTCCATTGGTATGTTACTTGCCCGAGATTCGATCGTCGGTATCTTTATACCTAGTTCAATCTCGTTATCGGCAAGTCTCTTTACTCGTTCCGTAATACATCATCTTGCAACTAACTCCTTAGTCACTTTTCTTGCAAGGCTTCTTATGATGTGTATTACCGAGAGGGCCCAGAGATACCTCTCTGATACTCGGAGTGACAAATCCTAATCTCGATCTATGCCAACTCAACAAACACCTTCGGAGATACCTGTAGAGCATCTTTATGATCACCCAGTTACGTTGTGACGTTTGATAGCACACAAGGTATTCCTCCGGTATCCCGGAGTTGCATAATCTCATAGTCGAAGGAATATGTATTTGTCATCAAGAAAGCAATAGCAATAAACTTAACGATCAATATGCTAAGCTAACGGATGGGTCTTGTCCATCACATCATTCTCCTAATTATGTGATCCCGTTATCATATGACAACACATGTCTATGGTTAGGAAACCTTAACCATCTTTGATCAACGAGCTAGTCTAGTAGAGGCTTATTAGGGACACGGTATTTGTTTATGTATTCACACATGTATTTAAGTTTCCGATCAATACAATTCTAGCATGAATAATAAACCTTTATCATGAATAAGGAAATATAAAATAACAACTTTATTATTGCCTCCAGGGCATATTTCCTTCAGTCTCCCACTTGCACTAGAGTCAATAATCTAGATTACATTGTAATGAATCTAACACGCATGGAGTCTTGGTGCTGATCATGTTTTGCTCGCGGAAGAGGCTTAGTCAACGGGTCTGCCACATTCAGATCCGTATGTACTTTGCAAATCTCTATGTCTCCATCCTTGACCTTTTCACGAATGGAGTTGAAGCGTCTCTTGATGTGTTTGGTTCTCTTGTGAAACCTGGATTCCTTCACCAAGGCAATTGCTCCAGTGTTGTCACAAAAGATTTTCATTGGACCCGATGCACTGGTTATTACACACAGATCGGATATGAACTCTTCATCCAGACTCCTTCATGTGCTGCTTCTGAAGCAGCTATGTACTCCGCTTCACACGTAGATCCCGCCACAACGCTCTGCTTGGAACTGCACCAACTGACAGCTCCACCATTCAATATGAATACGTATCCGGTTTGTGACTTAGAGTCATCCGGATCTGTGTCGAAGCTAGCATCGATGTAACCATTTACGACGAGCTCTTCGTCACCTCCATAAACGAGAAACATATCCTTTGTCCTTTTCAGGTACTTCAGGATGTTCTTGACCGTTGTCCAATGATCCACTCCTGGATTACTTTGGTACCTCCCTGCCAGACTTATGGCAAGGCACACATCAGGTCTGGTACATAGCATAGCATACATGATAGAACCTATGGCTGAGGCATAGGGAATGACTTTCATTTTCTCTCTATCTTCTGCAGTGGTCGGGCTTTGAGTCTGACTCAACTTCACACCTTGTAACACAGGCAAGAACCCTTTCTTTGACTGATCCATTTTGAACTTCTTCAAAACTTTATCAAGGTATGTGCTTTGTGAAATTCCTTTCAAGCGTCTTGATCTATCTCTATAGATCTTGATGCTCAATATATAAGCAGCTTCACCGAGGCCTTTCATTGAAAAATTCTTATTCAAGTATCCTTTTATGCTATCCAGAAATTCTATATCATTTCCAATCAACAATATGTCATCCACATATAATATCAGAAATGCTACAGAGTTCCCACTCACTTTCTTGTAAATACAGGCTTCACCGTAAGTCTGTATAAAACCATATGCTTTGATTACCTCATAGATGCTTGCACCAGTCCATAGATGGATCGCTGGAGCTTGCACACTTTGTTAGCACCTTTAGGATCGACAAAACCTTCTGGTTGCATCATATACAACTCTTCTTTAAGAAATCCATTAAGGAATGCAATTTTGACGTCCATTTGCCAGATTTCATAATCATAAAATGAGGAAATTGCTAACATGATTTGGATGGACTTAAGCATCGCTACGGGTGAGAAAGTCTCATCGTAGTCAACTCCTTGAACTTGTCAAAAACCTTTTGCAACAAGTCAAGCTTTGTAGACAGTAACATTACCACCAGCGTCAGTCTTATTCTTGAAAATCCATTTATTTTCTATGGCTTGCCGATCATCGGGCAAGTCCACCAAAGTCCAAACTTTGTTCTCATACATGGATCCTATCTCAGATTTCATAGCCTCAAGCCATCTGCCGGAATCTGGGCTCATCATAGCTTCTTCATAGTTCGTAGGTTCACCTTAGTCCAGTAACATGACTTCCAGGACAGGATTACTGTACCACTCTGGTGCGGATCATGCTCTAGTACACCTACGAGGTTCGGTAGTAACTTGATCTGAAGTTTCATGATCATTATTATTTGCTTCCTCTCTAGTTGGTGTAGGCATCACGGGAACGGTTTTATGTGATGTGCTACTCTCCAATTTGAGAGAAGGTACAATTACCTCATCAAGTTCTACTTTCCTCCCACTCACTTCTTTCGAGAGAAACTCCTTCTCTAGAAAGGATCCATTCTTAGCAACAAAGATCTTGACTTCGGATCTGTGGTAGAAGGTGTACCCAATTGTTTCCTTAGGGTATCCTATGAAGACACACTTCTCCGATTTGGGTTCAAGCTTATCAGGCTGAAGCCTTTTGATATAAGTGTCGCAACCCCAAACTTTAAGAAACGACAGCTTAGGTTTCTTGCCAAACCATAGTTCATACGGTATCGTCTCAACGGATTTAGATGGTGCCCTATTTAACGTGAATGCGGCTGTCTCCAATGCATAACCCCAAAATGATAGTGGTAAATCGGTAAGAGACATCATAGAACGCACCTTATCCAATAAAGTACGATTACGATGTTCGGACACACCATTACGCTGTGGTGTTCCAGGTAGCGTGAGTTGTGAAATAATTCCACATTGTTTTAAATGAAGGCCAAACTCAAAACTCAAATATTCGCCTCTGCGACCAGATCGTAGAAACTTTATTTTCTTGTTACGATGATTCTCTACTTCACTCTAAAATTCTTTGAACTTTTCAAATGTTTCAGACTTGTGTTTCATCAAGTAGATATACCCATACCTACTCAAATCATTTGTGAAGGTCAGAAAATAACGATACCCACCGCGTGCCTCAACACTCATCGGACCGCATACATCGGTATGTATTATTTCCAATAAGTCATTAGCTCACTCCATTGTTCTGGAGAACGGAGTTTTAGTCATCTTTCCCATGAGGCATGGTTCACAAGTATCAAATGATTCATAATCAAGTGACTCCAAAAGTCTATCTGCATGGAGTTTCTTCATGTGCTTTACACCAATATGACCTAAACGGCAGTGCCACAAATATGTTGCACTATAATTATCAACTTTGAATCTTTTGGCATCAATATTATGAATATGTGTATTACTACGATCGAGATTCAACAAGAATAGACCATTCATCAAGGGTGCAAGACCATAAAAGATATTACTCATATAAATAGAACAACCATTATTCTCTGATATAAATGAATAACTGTCTCGCAATAAACAAGATCCAGATATAATGTTCATGCTCAACGCGGGCACCAAATAACAATTATTGAGGTATAAAACTAACCCCAAAGGTAGATGTAGAGGTAGCGTGCCGACGGTGATCACATCGACCTTGGAACCATTCCTGACGCGCATCGTCACCTCGTCCTTAGCCAATCTTCGTTTATTCCGCAGCTCCTGTCTCGAGTTACAAATATGAGCAACCGAACCAGTATCAAATACCCAGGAGCTGCTACGAGCATTAGTAAGGTACACATCAATAACATGTATATCAAATATACCTTTATTCATTTGCCATCCTTCTTATCCGCCAAGTATTTGGGGCAGTTCCGCTTCCAGTGATCATTCCCTTTGAAGTAGAAGCACTCAATTTCAGGCATGGGTCTAGCTTTGGGCTTCTTCCCGGGAGTGGCAACTTGCTTGCCATTCTTCTTGAAGTTCCCTTTCTTTCCCTTGCCCTTTTTCTTGAAACTAGTGGTCTTGTTAACCATCAACACTTGATGCTCCTTCTTGATTTCTACCTCCGCGGCCTTAAGCATTGCGAAGAGCTCAGGAATCATTTTATTCATCCCTCGCATATTATAGTTCATCACGAAGCCTTTGTAGCTTGGTGGCAGTGACTGAAGAACTCTGTCAATAACACTATAAACTGGAAGATCAACTCCCAGCTGAGTCAAGTGGTTATGATACCCAGACATTTTGAGTATGTGTTCACTGACAGAACTGTTCTCCTCCATCTTGCAGCTATAGAACTTGTTGGAGACTTCATATCTCTCAACCCGGGCATTTGCTTGAAATATTAACTTCAACTCTTGGAACATCTCATATGCTCCATGACGTTCAAAACTTCTTTGAAGTCCCGGTTCTAAGCCGTAAAGCATGGCACACTGAACTATCGAGTAGTCATCAGATCGAGCTTGCCAGACGTTCATAACATCTGCTTCAGCTCCTGCAGCAGGTCTGTCACTGTTGGGGATATAACTACTGGGTATGACCCGCCCAGGAGGGGCCGGGTCATGCCATTGGCGACTTAAAGACGAAGAGGCCCGATAAGGTTCAAGAAGACATGAAGATGGCGGTTCATAGAGCAAGCCTATTGAAGGCCCAAGACCCGGAGGCGACTTGAGGCCCAAAGGGGTGAGCCGCCATATGTTGACTTGTTTTGTAAGGCAAGCTTAGTTAGAAACCGAGCCGGTCACGTTTGTGTGAGCCGGCCGGGACTTTGTAAGCCGCCGGGTGTCAACCTGTATATAAAGGGGTGACCCGGCGGTGGGCTAACTCAAGAGACAATCGATCAAGAACTAGGTCAAGCGTATTCGCTCCTTGGTAATCGAAACTCAAGCAATACAACCGAAAGCAGGAGTAGGCTTTTACCTCATTGAGAGGGGCCGAACCTGGGTAAACTCTCTGTGTCCTTTGTCCCGTTCAACCCCTTTAAGCTAACCAAGTTGCGATGGCTCCACACCTAAGTCCTTTTGCTAGGACATCTGCCGTGACAAGTCCACGACAGTTGGCGCCCGCCGTGGGGCTTGCGCACGGTGGTTTCGAGTTCTTGAAGGGCAGCTTCTCAGGGATCAAGGGATATGCCGTGGGCCGGATGACCAAGAGTCGCCGCGGCAAAATCTACATTGACGACGCAGGTTGGGGCCCCGAGGCTGATTCAATCGAATACGGGTACCGGGTCCCCTTTGGCAGAATCCACGTCTTCATCAGCAAGATTGGTGAGTCGGAGCCTGAGCCGGACACCTACACCGACATCATCGAGATGGCTCAGCGCGCGCGACCTGCCAAGGTTCAAACTGCCTTGAAGCACAATTTTATTGGTTTTACTCACGGAGCGGATCTTGAGGAAGGATCTGTATCTGGTGGAGTGACGGCCATCTACTCTGATGATGAGTCCTCAATCGGAGAGACCAGTTCAATGTATCAACTGCAAGACGGCAGGCTTGGGGGCTGTTCCGATGGCGACAGTATTCCGGGCCCCTATGAGCCGCCGAACAGAGTCGCGATCTTCATGGCCGGCACATAACCGGTGCTCAATTCATCAACTGTTGCGGCTATGACTTCCGGTTCAACGGCCGAGGCGATGGCCGGACCGAGCGGCTCTGTGCGCCCACCGGCTCAAGTTTTGTCCGAGCTCTTGGGTGCTTTGGCAACTCTGTTGGAGGCAGAGGTGACCCCGGCGACTCAAGCACGGCATAAGGTGGATGTAGCAAAACTGCGGGATAAGATAGCTCAGGCCAAAGTTGAGCTTAATGCTGAGAATGCTAGGATGGCGACAGAACGAGCCGCGCTGGACGCCGAGTCACAACGGATTCAAGCGGAGAATTTCTTGTTAAGCCTAGATCAGAATGCATCCAATGCTATTCTGCGAAGGAGGCACCAGAGTCGTCTACCTTTGGAGTATGATGCAAGGAATCTTTTCAACACGCCTGGGGCCGGACCGAGTAATCCGCCTGAGGTAACCCGGGCTGTCGAGGCGCCCGTGACCGGGGCGATGGCTCAACCACGTATTGCAGACCCGCCTCGTCTGAATGTAACCCCACCTCAGCAGGTGTTGACACTGCCGGGTCATTATTCTAACCCTCTGGATAACATGATTGCTGCGGCGTCGCGGCTGGCGGCTCTCCCGGTACAAGGCGAGTCTCCTACGGTGGTTGAGGCGTGGAAGGCCGTGGAACTTCTTCAGACTGCGGTGGCTCAACAAGCGACCTACTCATATAGCCAGGAGCGGATTCATTCAACCCCACGCCCTAGCCAAAGTTATAGCCGGCGCGTCGAGTCGCCGGCGGTTTCGAGTAGCGAGCGGCACCGTAACCAGCCCCGTGGGCATGACCCGCCACGCGCTAATAACAATGCTCAAACTTTGGTGGATCAGGCCAGGGCACGTCGGGAGGCGGAGCTAGCGGCTCAGCTGGCGGTTCACCAGCGACCTCAGCATAACCCGTCGGTGTCTGTAGAAGCTGGGATGACTTCTAGTACCGTAGGTGTGTCGTGTCTTGTGCCGGCTTTGCGTAACGAGCGTCTACCAAAGGATTTCAAGGGCCCTCGCAAGGTGCCCAATTACACAGCAGATCAACCCCCGGAGGCTTGGATTGAGAGCTATGAACTGGCCATGGAGATGTTGGACGTCAATGACGCTGTGTGCGCTAAGTATTTCACCATGATGTTGGATGGGCCGGCCCGCACCTGGCTAAAGGGATTGCCCCCTAACTCCGTTAGTTCATGGGCTGAATTGAAGACGCGCTTTATTCAGAACTTCAAGGACACATGCAAGCAGCCTACGTCGATTCTTGATTTAGACACCTGTATCCAGAGGGAGGATGAGTCAACAACCCATTGGGTACGCCGGATCTCGGCCATTATCCACTCGTCGGAAAGCATCAACGCTGGCTCAGCCATCCTAATTTTGGAGAAAAATTGCCGGTTCGTTCCCCTCAAACAGAAGCTGGGGCGACTCAAGCGCCACTGCAACGACATGGGAGAGCTCATGGCGGCTCTCATCAAATATGCCGACTCTGATAACACTAAAGACCCTGAGTCTGATGAGGAGAAGCCTGGCAAGGGGAAGAAGAACGGTAAGGGGCAGCAGCACAATACGGCGGATCAAAACCAGGGCAATAATGGTAAACGCAAGCAAGCTGACGGTGGTTCAGATTTTGTGGCTAATACCAACACATAGAATAACAATCAGCGTCGGAAGGGGAAATCATCGATGCCCCGGTTTGGCGGGCCAAAGTTCAACATTGAGGCGATAATGAATCAGCCTTGCCCAAAGCACGGTTCTCAGGATAAGCCGGCTACTCATCTGTGGAAAGATTGTTTCATCATGAAGGAGTATAGGAATTCCGGTATTTATCAGGACCATCATGGCCCGAATGGCGGGTCAGGATCCGGCTCTCACGGGCCCGGCTTTGGAGGTGGCGGCTCAAACTCTGGGTTTCAAGGCCAAGGCAATCAAGGCGGTTTTAATCAACAGCCCAGTCAGGGTAATCAACAACAGCAGTCCGACTACCAGAGCAATCCAAAGCAGCTGAATAGTGGCCAATATCATGTTTTTACCACGAGTTTATGCAAGTGAGACCAAAAGGTTCATAAACGGGCGGTGAGCGCGGTTGAGCCGGCAGTCCCTCGATACTTGCGATGGTCTGAGCAGCCCATTGTATGGTGCCGTGAAGATCACCCGCCCCGGGATGACAACCCGGGTCAGCTGGCTTTGGTGGTTGCTCCTCAGGTTGGAGGATACAAGTTCACAAAGGTGCTCATGGATGGGGGCAGCAGTATCAACATCCTTTATTATGATACTTTTCGCCGCATGAATTTGAATGACAAAGATCTTAAGCCGTCTTCTACCATTTTTCATGGGGTGGTGCCTGGTAAGTCGGCATATCCGGTGGGTAAGATAGCCTTGGAAGTGGCTTTTGGCAATGAGCATGATTATAGGGCTGAAACATTGACTTTTGAGGTGGTCAAGATTAAGAGCCCTTATCACACCCTGTTTGGACGGCCGGCTTATGCCAAATTTATGGCACGGCCTTGTTATGTTTACTTGCAGCTTAAAATGCCAGGTCGTAAGGGTACCATCACGGTGCATGGTGACAGGAAGATAGCTTTGGAATGTGAAGAAGGCGATGTTGCCTATGCTGAGGCTGTTTGTGCAACAGAGGAGTTGAAGTTTTACAAGGAAAATGTTGACCCGGCGGATATGACCCCTTTGAAGAAGCCAACCACAGAGCATGACCCCTTGTTGAAGTTTAAGTCAGCAGATGATACCAAGCAGGTCGATTTTGTCCCTGGCGATTCATCCAAACAGTTCATTATAAGTGCCAACTTGGATCCGAAATAGGAAAGCGCGCTCATCGAGTTCATCCGTGAGAATCGGGACATCTTTGCATGGAAGCCTTCAGACATGCCAGGTGTACCGAGGGAACTCGCTGAGCACACTCTCAATATTGATCCAAAGTTTAAACCGGTCAAGCAATTCCTTCGTCATTTTAATGAAGAGAGACGCAAGGCCATTGGGGAAGAGGTGGCCCGGCTCTTGGCAGCCGGGTTTATTGTTGAAGTTTTTCGTCTTGAATGGTTGGCTAACCCGGTGCTGGTACTTAAGAAGAACGGCACTTGGCGTATGTGTGTAGATTACACGGACCTTAATAAGGCCTGTCCGGCTGATCCTTTTGCTCTCCCTTGTATTGATCAGATCATTGATGCTACGGCGGGTTGTGAGCGTTTGAGTTTTTTCGATGCTTATTCTGGTTATCATCAGATCAAGATGGCAGTTAAGGACCAGGAGAAGACAACTTTCATCACTCCCTTTGGAGCCTTCTGCTACGTGTCTATGCCTTTTGGGCTCAAGAGTGCCCAGGCGACTTATCAGCGTTGTGTTCAGAATTGCCTCCATGGCCAGATTGGGCGTAATATTCATGCTTATGTGGATGATATTGTTGTGAAATCTAGGAAGAAGGAGACCTTGTTAGATGATCTGAAAGAAACCTTTGACAATCTCCGGGTCTACAAGATGATGCTTAACCCAGCCAAATGTGTCTTTGGTGTACCAGCTGGCAAGCTTTTGGGTTTTTTGGTCTCTGAGAGAGGCATTGAAGCTAACCCGGAGAAAATCAAGGCTATCGCTTCTTTGGATAAACCGGCATGTGTTAACAATGTCCAGCGTTTGGTGGGTCGTGTTGCGGCTTTAAGCCGGTTTATAAGCCGCCTGGGAGAAAAGGCTATTCCTCTATACCAGATGATGAAGAAAACAGATCATTTTGTCTGGAGTGATGCTGCCAATCAGGCGTTCAAGGCGCTTAAAAAATAGTTGGCTGAGCCACCAGTTCTTGCAGCTCCTATTGATAAGGAGCCCTTGCTTTTATATGTGGCTGCTAACAGCAGAGCCGTCAGCATGGCAGTTGTGGTGGAGAGAAAGGAATCCGGCAAGGAATATCTGGTTCAAAGGCCGGTTTACTATGTCAGTGAGGTATTAATTGAATCTAAGCAAAGGTACCCACATTGGCAGAAGCTAGTTTATGGAGTGTTCATGGCTAGTCGCAAACTGAAGCATTATTTCCATGGTCATCCTATTACTGTGGTCAGTTCTGCTCCTCTAGGGGATATTATTAAGAACAGAGAAGCTACAGGCCGGGTGGCCAAGTGGGCCATTGAGCTTGGACCCCATGGGTTAAAGTATATGCCCCGGACAGCCATCAAATCTCAGGCACTGGTAGACTTTATCAATGACTGGACAGAATTGCAGATGCCTGAGGAGAAGCCTGATAATACGTATTGGACTATTCATTTTGATGGATCCAGGTAGTTGGAAGGCTCGGGGGCTGGAGTTATTTTGACTTCCCCACAAGGTGATAAGTTTTGTTATGTCTTAAGGCTGATGTTTCCTTGTACTAACAATGCAGCTGAATATGAGGCCTTACTCCATGGTCTTCGGATGGCCAAAGAGATGAACCTTAGCCGGGTCAGGTGTTTTGGGGATTCTGATCTGGTGGCTCAGCAAGTCTCAGGAACTTGGGATTCCAAAGACCCACTCATGGCGGCTTATCGCCGGGCGGTTGACGGTGTTGCTGGTCATTTCAAGGGTTATCAAGTGGAACATGTTGATCACAGAAAAATGAGGCGGTTGATGCTTTAAGCCGGCTGGGATCTCAGCGTAAGCCGGTACCACCTAATGTTTTTCTTGATACTCTGAATAATCCTTCAGTTAAATTGCATACGGAAGAGGATCTTGCTGTCCCTGACCCGGAGGCGCAGTTGGTGGCGGCTCTTCATGTTATTCCTGATTGGACAGTTCCGTATTTGGCTTATATGACCCGGGGAGAGTTACCTGAGGATGAAACTTTGGCCAGGCAAATAACCCGGCGGTCTAAGTCAATGACCATTGTCAATGACGAGTTACACCAATGCAGTGTCACAGGGGTGTTTCAGCGTTGTATTTCTCCTGAGGAGGGCCGTGAGATTCTAAGAGAGATTCATGAAGGAGATTGTGGCCATCATGCCGGCTCTAAGTCTCTCGTGGCTAAGGCTTTTCGTCATGGGTTTTATTGGCTGACGGCTCATGCTGATGCAGAAGATCTGGCTGTCAGAAATTTTCCAGACGAGCTCATGTGCCGGCTCAAGAATTGAGGATGATTCCAATCACTTGGCCGTTTGCAGTCTGGGGGCTAGATATGGTTGGACCTTTCAAGAGATCCAAGGACAAAAAGACCCACCTTTTGGTGGCGGTTGACAAATTTACTAAGTGGGTTGAGGCAGAGCCGGTCAGCAAGTGTGATGCGGCAATGGCAGTTCAATTTCTTAAAAAGGTGATTTTTCGTTTTGGCTACCTGCATAACATCATAACTGATAATGGTACTAATCTGTCCAAGGGTGCTATGAAAGAGTTCTGTCAGCGAGAGCATATTCGTCTTGACGTTTCATCAGTGGCTCACCCCTAGTCCAATGGTCAAGCCAAAAGGGCCAATCAAGAAATCTTAAGAGGCATAAAGCCCCGGCTTATGGTCCCTTTGCACAGGACGCCGGGTTGTTGGGTGGAAGAGTTACCCTCAATGCTTTGGAGTATTAATACTACCCCCAACAGATCCACAGATTATACGTCCTTCTTCATGGTTTACGGAGCAGAGGCGGTTCTTCCCAGTGACTTCCATCACGACTCGCCCCGTGTGGCGGCTTATGTTGAAGCTGATAACGAAAAAGCACGTCAGGATGCTCTCGACCTCCTGGAGGAGGAGCATGACCTTGCGGCGGCTCGTTCGGCAATTTACCAGCAAGATTTGCATCGTTATCATAGTCGCCGGGTTAAAACCCGGACCTTTCAAGAAGGGGATTTGGTGCTCCGGCTCATCCAGGATCAAACAGATATGCACAAATTATCCACACCTTGGGAAGGGCCCTTTGTGGTCAGCAAAAATCTGAACAACGGGTCATATTACCTCATTGACATCCGAGACCACAAGGACTCATGCTCATCGGAGGAGGAGACCCGCCGGCCTTGGAACATTGCTCATCTTCGGCCTTATTACACCTGAGCCACCAGCTCTTGTGTTGTACATACTTCCATCAATGTATATATTATGATCAGTATAATAAAGCCGGCATCCCTGATAATTCAGGGCCTCTGTCGTTTCATTTCTGAATATCTGAGTCTTTATTGTCGGTTCATAAGATCACTTGGGGGCTTCCTGCTCAATGAGCATAGATGTGCTTACCCTCTTGATCCGGCTTACACGCCTTGTTACAAATTGCTTGGGGGCTTCCTGCCCAAGTTAAAGGTTACCAAAGAGAACTTACTGCAGTGCGCAGTTCAAACATAGGTATCCTGCCTTGAGACTTATTATAGGTCACTTGGGGGCTTCCTGTTCAATGAACATAGCTATACTTACCCTCTTGATCGGCTTGTATGCCGGGTGTAAACACCAAATTCTGGGTTATCCTGCCTGTATATCCTTGTCACTCCGCCCAGGTAATCCTGGAATGACCCGCTGTACTCTCAATAGTCAATCTTGTAATAAAGACCCTGAACTTGTCGAGGTTAAAACGGCGGTTGGTCATATGAGGGCCGGCTTACAGGTTTGAATGAAGGATTAACTCAGTGGCTGTGCGGCCCATGAAAGCACTTGAACTTTCGGCTTGGCGGCCTATGAAAGACTTGTTTCTTTTTTCTGATTTGTTATTTTCTCTGAACATTGTTTGGATTCATATCCTTGTACCATATTAATGTATGGTTTCAAACAATTCTGGCCATGTAGCCTTATTCTTTATGACTCATATTTGAGCATATTTGGGGTTTTGATAACCTGTCCTGGCTTTGGACGTTAAGTCGCCAGTATACTTTGATTGCGCAATTGAACTTGTGCGCTTATAAAACTTTGGGTTGTTGCCCTCATTGGATACGGTGATGTAAGCCGACGGTATGAACCAATTTTGCAGGTATGTTTTTACTTGTTATCTGAATATGCGAGGTTTGATAACCCGCCCTGGTTATAGACTTTAAAGTCGCCAGAACATATTTTATTGGGCATTATGCCCCGCCTTGGCTTAAATCGCCAGGGCGAATATTGTTTAAACATATGTGCAGGAACATTTGAACTCATATGATCATTGAAAAGGATGATGAAATTTTTTGCCTCATCAGTAGCACATCAAGTTTTTCATCAGCAGTTTTCAAAACAAAAACGATAAACATGCACGATGGCATGGCAGATCATTGTGTTCAGCTAGCCTATTACAAGGCGTCTTACGGCCCAAAAGAATAAGTGTTTTCTGCGCACAGATTCTACACAACAGGTTGTAAGCCGGCCCTTTGGTCAGTTGTTTTGGTCCTGGCGGGTTGAAGATTCCGGGTCATCCTGCGCCGGTTCTTCTTCTTCTTCTTCATCATCCATTGGCTGGAAATTAGGTGATGTCCAATTGATGCCAGTTATGGCTTTGAATACAGCCTCATCATCTATGAGGGTGGAAGGATCAATGTCAGGAGCAAAAGTGTGCTTTCGTATTGGAGGGATGAGGTCTACGATGTCATAAGCCGGTGATGTTACTTTTGAATTGTCCTTGGTGTAAGCCGCCTGGTATTTCGACAAGTCTGTTTCTTCCGCCAATTTACTTGCCAAAGGGCGCATTTCCCTTACGCATTTGGCAAAATCCTTTGCAAGAAAGGGAGACCCGTCTTCTTTCAAGCTGGGACAACAGGTGGCTAGCTCTTCCGGGTCTAATTCTGCTTGCCATGCTTTTGCCCAGCTTAGAGCGGTAATAGCACCAGCTCTCGCGGATGATCGCTTGATTTCTTCAATTCTTTGAGGCAGGACGGATAAATTGTCCAAAACTTCCCTGATAAATATAGGTGGTTGTTTTTTCACTGAGATAGCGGCAATGGTCCGTTGAGCACCAGTGTACAACTGCTCCACAAGGGTGTATGCAGCTTTAGGCTTCACGCGCATGTCTTGACCTAGGTTGGAACTTCTGGGGCCTGCACCAGCAAAGATATTGATAAATCGGTTGATGGTTGTTGTACGTTAGGCGGTGAAAGATTAAAGTACAAAATTACTTACCAAAAATGGCAGCTGTCATGCTATTAATCTGATGCTTCAAGCCGGATAACTCTTTAGTCACCGGTTTAAGTGCAGCCTCAGCATCTTCAGCTCTTTTCAACAGAGCCACCCTCTCAGTTTCCCAGTTGGTTCTCTCAGCGCTGAAATCCCTTTTCAGTTTTTCAGTCTCTTCTAAGGCAGTTTTCAGCTCTGACTTGGCCTTTGCGGTCTCTACTTGTTGGGACTTGATGTTTTACCGCAGATCGGTGACTTGGGATTCCTTCATGTTTAATTCAGCCTGCAATATACAAAGATAGGCAGCATTATAGTCATCTTATTTGAAGTCCCAAGCATAATACAAGTATTTTACTTGGCACTTGGGGGCTAATGCGTATTGCTCCTTTTTAAGGCAAATCTTTAATGACCCGGTTAATTTCTTCAATGGAAGTTGGCCCTTGGGGGCTACATATTCGGATTTATTCATAAGCACGGTGATAAGTCCCGGCTTAGCTATGCGGCTTAAGCCGGCCCTTGGGGGCTACATATTCAGATTTATTCATAAGCATGGTTATAAGTCCCGGCTTGGCTATGCAGCTTAAGCCAGCCCTTGGGGGCTACTCATTTGGATCTTGAGTACTTACGAAGGACTGCAAGATTGGTGACATTTTAGTCTACAGCATTCTCAAATTCTTTCATATCCTATAGACTTGGCGGTTGGTATTTATATGAGAAGGGTGTCGATGTTTACCTCAAAGCGTTCTTTCATCAGATTGACTAGGCCGGCTTCAAAGTCATGGCTGGTATGAAGACGCTTTAGATAACCCGCATGAATCTCATGAGCGTTAAACTGGGCATAACTCTCCAAGTCCAGTTTCCACTTGCCCTTGTCGGCAGCTGAAAATTCTTCCTTGGCGCTATGTTTTGATAAGACAGTGGGGTTGCGTTGCTCGGTATAACTAACCCCGGTAACAATAACATCTTCAGCCTCTTCTTCAGCAGGCTTGATGGGACTTGGTGGTTTAGCATTGGCCGGGTTAACATCCATGGAATTCATGGTGGCATTGTGCTCTTCTGGTGGCGGTTCATCAGCAGCAGCCTCATGAGTCCTTTGAAAAGCTTCAGATACAGTTGTTTCCGGCTCAACAATCTTGGGATCTTCGGCTGGTTTATTCACTTTCAACTTCTTGCTGGGTTTGGCTATACCGCTAAAAGTAAGACATAAGGATATCAGTATATCGTTATACAAGTGTTAAAGCAGAAAAGTTTAATATACTCACCTAGGAGCGACTTTGAAGAGGGGAATCTGAGTCCCAGTTGAATCACCAGATGAGGAGTGAGAAGTTCCCTGATAGTTTGAATCAGAAGGATTAAGGGGTTGTTGAATAAGACCCACCTTTGGAAAAGCTAAGTCGGAAATCTGAGAAACCTCTGCCCGGTGTTTGCGAGGAGCCGGTGTGTTGGGTAAACCGGAGGAGAGGTTCCCACCGCCGCTGTTCCAGGTCGTGCGGCGAACTTCATGCTGCTGCTTCTTCAAAATAAAGTGGGGGTCTAAGTAAGCTAAAGGGTGAGAAAACCTTATTTTCTGGCTCGCTTGACGAACTTTCTGTCTTGGCAGAGGTTCTGAGTCGGAGGAAAGGATAGTTACCTCTTCACCATCCGCATGGCTGGCCTCCGCGTCATCCTGATAGTAAAAGATGTCAATAAGATGAACAAATAAAGAGCCAAGGGAATCAAGTTCTACCTCCGACTCATCATCCAGAGTAAACAGATCAGTTGCGTCTGCCTTCTTCTTGGCGGGCTTCTTGGAAGCCTTGGATTTTGTCCTGACCTTCTTGGCCGGCTTGTCCTGGAGTTTCTTGCTCCAAAAGGGGGAGTCAGCCTGTGGAAATCAAGTAAGGATGAGAAAATAAAGTGAGAGATAATGAGTTAGTAAAAATTGCTCGAAAATACTTACGGCTGGAGCCGGGTTAAGAGTGTAGAAGGGATTCAGCCCCGTTTTGCTGCAAGTCTCTAAACTCTCATGGAGCAGACTCTTGGTCATATCGTTGATTTGTTTATCGTCCAGATGGATTGGAGAGTAACGCAGCGGATCATTGACATCGCCAGTATACTCACACATTAAGCCGGGCCGGCGGCTTAAGGGTAAGATTCTCCATGCGACCCAGCATCGAACTAGATCGACTCCAGTCAAACCATTGGCCATTAAGGCTCTGATCTTTCCAAAAATGGGCATATATTTGGCCCGCTCTTCTGTGCTGATCCACTCTAGGAGAGGGTGCCTGTTACTAAGCCGGTCTTCACGGTAGCCCGGCAGAGGGTTTTCGCCTTCTGGCG
The DNA here is from genome assembly GCA_011799875.1 of Thinopyrum elongatum. NCBI lineage: Eukaryota > Viridiplantae > Streptophyta > Magnoliopsida > Poales > Poaceae > Thinopyrum > Thinopyrum elongatum. The sequence continues at coordinate 405,811,259 of CM022298.1, read as the reverse complement.
ATGTGTCTTTGCAATAAAACCAAGTCTGGTTCCAGTCCTTAGGATGACTGGGAAGTGCGGCGGCAGGAAAGGTGGCTTCTTTCCACCTCTGAATTGAAATACCACCTACTTCTAGGTTGGGCCCATCTGTGAACTCAGTCTGGCGGTTCAAGTAATAAATTCCCTAAACAATTCTAGAGTGGGCTCTTGTTGAAGGTACACTTCGCAGAAAACTTGAAAGTTGCAAATATTTGAAACAGAGTTGGACCCGATGTCTTGAGGATGAAGTTGGAAGAAATGCAGCACATCATGAAAGGATTTTGAGCCGGGTGGGGTAAACTCCCGGAGCATGTGATCAGTAAAAACTATGACTTCGCCGGCTTGTGGGACAGGGGTGGTCTCTGTTCCTGGGACTCTCCAGTGGATAACATTTTTTGCAGCTAGAGCACCCACTTGGACAAATTCATTCAGCGTCTGTTCTGTGACCCGGGAGGCGACCCAGTTGCATGAAGTAACAATTTTGGTCATTTTGTTGATGAAAAGCCTAGAAAGGAAAGTATTGCCGTATTAAGGTTATGCTGTTAAAGCTGTCCAGTGATTTAAAAGTAAGCGCATTATGCAAGGCTAATTCGTATGCAGAGAATACGTGCTATGAAGGTTGGCATGATTAAACCGGAAGATAATGCCGGATTATACAGGTTTTGAACATACACTGGCAGCTTAAAGCGGGACTAATGGTGTTTGGCGGGTTGCGGCCTATCATATAAGCCGCCCGCACGGCTGTAGTTCACAAGCATCTGTAGACCTATAAGCGGAATTTTACTAAGTATTGAACAAACAGGTTCCGCGGATCAGTTCTGTGATTTTGGATCTACAGCAGTGCAAAAAAAGGGAAATAAATTTTAGGGTTTTATCATTTATGCCACTGGTTGTGTCTCACTACTCAATTTTGCCACTAGGAATTTCAACTACTCAAAAATGCCATCGTTCCGTGAGATGCTTGCTCAACAATGCCATTAGATATCTCAAAAATGCCATCATTCCATTAGATGTTTGCTCAAAAATGCCATTAGACATCGTTATTGTCAGGTCAAACTCGTTGACCATGTTATATGAAGAAAATACCCCTATACCCACATAGCAGCTCTCTCTATCTCACAATGATAAGTGTGGACCCCACTTGTCAGGATTAAGCAAACGAATAATTTTAGAGGAAAATGATAATGCTGTTGGGATCAAGTGGGACCCACACTTTATTGTAGTGAGATAGAGGGACAACTGACATGTTGGTCTATAGGTATTTTGGTCATTATAACATGGCAAAAGAGATTTGAGCTTACATTAATGGTGTCCAGTGGCATTTTCGAGCATGCGCCTAACGAAGCGATGGCATTTTTTAGCAGTTGAAATCCCTAATGGCAAAACTGAGTAGTGAGACACAACTAGTGGCATAAATGATAAAAACCCTAAATTTTAAACCTAAGGTTGCGGCAGTGGAAGAACTCAGATGCTCAGATGGGATCTTGTGCAGAAATGATACCTTTTGCGATTGGAAAGGGATGCTAAAACTACTACTGCACCACTACAGCGTTGAGTTCAGATCAAACTACGCGTTCTAAGAGGAACATGAGGAACAGTGAAGAAAACCGACGAACGGCGAAAACCCTAATGCAGATCTGCCATGAGGAAAAGTGAGTACTTACTGACGCTGATGAACAGCGGAGGTGCGCCGCAGTTCTCTGGTCTGTTCAGGTCGATGCAACGGCCAGAGTTGGTTCTGATGACGAAGGACGACGGCGGCGGAGCTCGGTTGCAGCGGAGTCGTGAGGAGGAAGAAGAAGATGTGAGGACAGGGGTAAAAAGTGAAGGACCCCCTATCCCTATTTATAAGGAAGTAACCAGATGGCATGCACGGGAATCAAGGAGGCCGAAAAATGATTATGTGGCTATATGGACGCCTCGATTTTCGGGAGGTCTATTAAGATAAAGATCTGTTGAGGATATCCTGGGCTTTGTGCGAAGTTAACATGCATGATGTCATGGCGGGTTACCGCGGTTCCGTGGTATGGCGACATGGCGGGTTACAACGAATGGATAAGGAATTGATAATGGAAGATTCTGCTAAGTCAAGTGGTGAAGATTGATGTGAACAAGTTCGAATCAACCTAGGGCCTAATGTTGGGGATATAACTACTGGGTATGACCCGCCCAGGAGGGGCTGGGTCACGCCATTGGCGACTTAAAGACGAAGAGGCCCGGTAAGGTTTAAGAAGACATGAAGATGGCGGTTCATAGAGCAAGCCTATTGAAGGCCCAAGACCCGGAGGCGACTTGAGGCCCAAAGGGGTGAGCCGCCATATGTTGACTTGTTTTGTAAGGCAAGCTTAGTTAGAAACCGAGCCGGTCACGTTTGTGTGAGCCGGCCAGGACTTTGTAAGCCGCCGGGTGTCAACCTGTATATAAAGGGGTGACCGGGCGGCGGGTTAACTCAAGAGACAATCGATCGATAACTAGGTCAAGCGTATTCGCTCCCTGGTAATCGAAACTCAAGCAATACAACCGAAAGCAGGAGTAGGCTTTTACCTCATTGAGAGGGGCCGAACCTGGGTAAACTCTCTGTGTCCTTTGTCCCGTTCAACCCCTTTAAGCTAACCAAGTTGCGATGGCTCCACACCTAAGTCCTTTTGCTAGGACATCTGCCGTGACAAGTCCACGACAGTCACCCAGCAGTGCATCAAGGACATAATTCTTCTGTGCAGCAATGAGGATAATCCTCAAGTTACGGACCCAGTCCGTGTAGTTGCTACCATCATCTTTCAACTTAGCTTTCTCTAGGAACGCATTAAAATTCAGGGGAATGGTAGCTCGGGCCATTGATCTACAACATAGATATTCAAAACTATAAGACTAAGTTCATGATAAATTAAGTTCAATTAATCAAATTACTAATGAACTCCCACTTAAATAAACATCCCTCAGGTTATCTAAGTGATACATGATCCAAATCAACAAACCCATGTCCGATCATCACGTGAGATGGGGTAGTCATCAATGGTGAACATCTCTATGTTGATCATATCTACTATATGACTCACGTTCGACCTTTCGGTCTCCAGTGTTCCGAGACCATGTCTGTACATGCTAGGCTCGTCAAGTTTAACCCAAGTATTCTGCATGTACAAAACTGTCTTACACCCGTTGTATGTGAACATAGAGTCTATCACACCCGATCATCACGAGGTGCTTCGAAATGACGAACTTTGGCAACGGTGCATACTCGGGGAGAACACTTTTATCTTGAAATTTAGTGAAGGGATCATCTTATAATGCTACCGCCATTCTAAGCAAAATAAGATGTATAAAGGATAAACATCACATGCAATCAAAATATGTGACATGATATGGCCATCATCATCTTGTGCTTTTGATCTCCATCTCCAAAGCATCGTCATGATCTCCATCGTCACCGTCTCGACATCTTGATCTCCATCGTTGCGTCGGGATCGTCTCGCCAACAATTGCTTCTACAACTATTGCTAACGCATAGCGATAAAGTAAAGCAATTACATGGCGCTTGCACTTCATACAATAAAGAGACAACCCTAAGGCTCCTTCCAGTTGTCGATATTACAAAACATGATCATCTCATACATCAACATATATCACATCATATCTTGACCATATCACATCACAACATGCCCTGCAAAAACAAGTTAGATGTCCTCTACTTTGTTGTTGCAAGTTTTACACGGCTCCTACGGGCTTCTAGCAAGAACTGTTCTTACCTACGCAAAAAACCACAACGATGATTCATCAAGTTTGCTCTTTTAACCTTCTTAAAGGACCGGCCGTAGTCAAATTCGATTCAACTAAAGTAGGAGAAACAGACACCCGCCAGCCACCTTTATGCAAAACTAGTTGCATGTGAGTCGGTGGAACCGGTCTCATGTGCGTGGACATGTAAGGTTGGTCCGGGCCGCTTCATCCCACAATACCGCCGAATCAAAATAAGACGTTGGTGGTAAGCAGTATGACTATCACCGACCAAAAATCTTTGTGTTCTACTCGTGCCTATCATCTACGCCTAGACCTGGCTCGGATGCCACTGTTGGGAAACGTTGCATGGAAAACAAAAAAAATTCTACGCACACGCAAGATCTATCAAGGAGATGCATAGCAATGAGAGGAGAGAGTGTGTATACGTACCCTCGTAGACCATAAGCGGAAGCGTTTGTTAACGCGGTTGATGTAGTCGAACTTCCTCGTGCTCCAACCGATCGAGTACCGAACGTACGGCACCTCCGCGTTCGGCACACATTCAGCTCGGTGACATCCTCGCCTTCTTGATCTAGCAAGACGGCTAAGTAGTGGATGAGTTCCGATAGCACGACGGCGTGGTGACGGTGATGGTGAAGTAATCTCCGCAGGGCTTCGCCAAAGCACTACGAAAATATGACCGAGGGTGTAAACGGTGGAGGGGGCACCGCACACGGCTAAGCAATTGTCGTGGTTATGTGTGGCGCCCCCTTCCCACATATATATAGGTGGGGGGAGAGGGGAGAGGCCAAGGGGCGCCCCAAGTAGGGACGAATCCTACTTGGGCTCCTACCCTTGGCCGCCCCCCCCCCCTTCCATATTTGTCGGAGGGGGGAAGGAAAGGGGGGAGAGGGTAGAAAGGGGGAGGCCGAATCCGCCCCCCTTTCCTTTCTCCCACTTGGCCGGCTTCCATAGGGGGTGCATCAGCCCCTTGTGGGCTGGTGTGCTCCCTTATAATGGCCCAATAGGCCCATTACCCTCCCGGGGGTGTCCGGTACCCCCTCCAGTATTCCAATGACTACCCGATACACTCCGAAACACCTCCGGTGTCCGAATACCATCGTCCTATATATCAATCTTTATCTCCGGACCATTCCGGAGCTCCTCTTCATGTCCGTGATCTCATCCGGGACCCCGAACAATATTCGGTCACCAAATCATATAACTCATATAACACTATATCGTCAACGAACGTTAAGCGTGCGGACCCTACAGGCTCGAGAACAATGTAGACATGACCGAGACACCTCTCTGGTCAATAACCAATAGCAGAACCTGGATGCCCATATTGGCTCCTACATATTCTACGAAGATCTTTATCGGTCGAACCGTTATGACAACATACGTAATTCCCTTTGTCCATCGGTATGTTACTTGCCCGAGATTCGATCGTCGGTATCTTTATACCTAGTTCAATCTCATTACCGGCAAGTCTCTTTACTCGTTCTGTAATACATCATCTTGCAACTAACTCCTTAGTCACTTTGCTTGCAAGGCTTCTTATGATGTGTATTACCGAGAGGGCCCAGAGATACCTCTCCGATACTCGGAGTGACAAATCCTAATCTCGATCTATGCCAACTCAACAAACACCTTCGGATATACCTGTAGATCATCTTTATGATCACCCAGTTATGTTGTGATGTTTGATAGCACACAAGGTATTCCTCCGGTATCCGGGAGTTGCATAATCTCATAGTCGAAGGAATATGTATTTGTCATCAAGAAAGCAATAGCAATAAACTTAACGATCAATATGCTAAGCTAACGGATGGGTCTTGTCCATCACATCATTCTCCTAATGATGTGATCCCATTATCAAATGACAACACATGTCTATGGTTAGGAAACCTTAACCATCTTTGATCAACGAGCTAGTCTAGTAGAGGCTTACTAGGGACACGGTATTTGTTTATGTATTCACACATTTATTTAAGTTTCCGATCATTACAATTCTAGCATGAATAATAAACCTTTATCATGAATAAGGAAATATAAAATAACAACTTTATTATTGCCTCTAGGGCATATTTCCTTTAGATGGGATGGCGATGGTTGGCTCTCGGGTAAGCTGTGGCCGGGGGTGAGTCCCTGGCTTGTGGCGGTACCATGGCCGGGGTGGAGCGGCTTGGCGATGTTCCTAGGAAGGTGTGGCCACGGTTTGGCCTCTTGGCTATGCGGGCTACGTGGATGTGTCTTAACCTCGGGTGAGTCGTCCATGCTGCCTGTGCTTCCCGATAGTAGCTGGCTCTAACAATTGACCGTCAGGTCCACCTATGGTGGTTGGTGGCGACTCGAAGGTGGCCGGTGGCTTGGTCGGCAATGACAACGACGGAGTGGCTACAAAATCGACAGCTCGAAGCGGCGCATCGATGGAGCAGGGATAGGGTGGCTACGACTTGCGGTATCTTGGCGTGTGAAAGTGCAACTAATCCCTGGGTGGTTTTGGTAATTCATAACAACATATAGCTCATTGAACTAATATCCATTCAAGTTAAATATTTTAGGTAGTTCAATGATTGGCATGGCACATGGACTAGAGATGTGGACCCCTCAAAATGCTAAGGACAAATATTGGCAAAAGCTCAAGACTCTTCATTTCTATTTTAGTGATCTAAGATCACATTGAGTCCATAGGAAAAGCCAATACTATTAAAAGGGGATGAGGTGTTGCTTAATGGTCTACTTGCTCAAAATGCTTAGTGATATGCTCCAAAGCCCTCAACCACTTTCTCAATTCCATATATTTCCTAAACCTAAAGTCAAACTCGGCCCCACCGATTTGATCTATCCAGCGCCACCGAGTTCTTTTGACATAGCCATAGCCAGAAACCCTAATCAGTTCGGTCTCACCGATAGGGATCTCGGTCTCACCGAGATGGGATTGCAAACTCTCTGTTTCCCTTCGTAACATTTCGGTCTCACCGAAATGAGCGATCGGTCCCACCAAGTTCACAGTGCAAACTCTCTGTTTACCTTTCGTAATGTTTCGGTATCACCGAAAGGAGCGATCGGTCCCACCGAGTTTGCCTGACCAATTCTATGTTTGCTCATTGCTGAATTCTGTCTCACCGAGTTCATGCAATCGGTCACACCAAGATGAGGTTTTGCCCTAATCCTAGCGCATCGGTCCTACCGAGTTGATCATGTCGATCCCACCGAAAATCCTAACGTTCACATTTTGAATTGAATCAGTCTCACCGAGTTCTTCCATTCGGTCTGACCGAGTTGGGTCAAATGTGTGTAATGGTTAGATTTTGTGTGGAGGCTATATATACCCCTCCACCCCCTTCTCTATTCAAGAGAGAGCCATCAGAACGTGCCTACACTTCCACTACTCATTTTCTGAGAGAGAACAACCTACTCATGTGTTGAGACCAAGACATTCCAATCCAACCACAAGAATCTTGATCTCTAGCCTTCCCCAAGTTGCTTTCCACTCAAATCATCTTTCCACCATAGCCAAATCTGTGAGAGAGAGTTGAGTGTTGGGGAGACTATCATTTGAAGCACAAGAGCAAGGAGTTCATCATCAACACACCATTTATTACCTTTTGGAGAGTGGTGTCTCCTAGATTGGTTAGGTGTCACTTGGGAGCCTCCGACAAGATTGTGGAGTTGAACCAAGGAGTTTGTAAGGGCAAGGAGATCGCCTACTTCGTGAAGATCTACCCGAGTGAGGCAAGTCCTTCGTGGGCGATGGCCATGGTGGGATAGACAAGGTTGCTTCTTCGTGGACCCTTCGTGGGTGGAGCCCTCCATGGACTCGCGCAACTGTTACCATTCGTGGGTTGAAGTCTCCATCAACGTGGACGTACGATAGCACCACCTATCGGAACCACGCCAAAAATCTTCGTGTCTACATTGTGTTTGCCTTCTCCAAACCCTTCCCTTTACCTTCATATGCAATGTTTTACTTTCTGCTGCTACACTCTTAGAATTGCATGTGTAGGTTGATTGCTTGACTTGTGCTAAGTTGCTAAAATCCGCCAAGACATAAAATTGGGGAAAGGCTAGATTTTTATTTGGTCAAGTAGTCTAATCACCCCCCCTCTAGACCTACTTTCGATCCTACAAGTGGTATCAGAGCTTTGGTCTCCATTTGCCTTGATTTCCATAGCTTTGGTGATCATAGCCTTGGTTTCACAACCTAGGAGAGTATGGCATCGAGCCAGGGAAATTACCACCGTAGAGGTCCTTACTTTGATGGTACAAATTTTGCTAGTTGGAAGCATGAGATGAAAATGCAATTCTTGGACATAATCCCGCCGTTTGGGCTATTGTATGTGTTGGTTTGCAAGGTGAATTCTTTGAAGATGGAAGAGAACCGAATCGTGAAGCAACCGCGGAAGAATTGAAGATGTTCCAATACAACGCTCAAGCTTGCGATATCCTCTTCAACGGATTGTGCCCCGAAGAATTCAACAAAATCAGCCGTCTCGAGAATGCAAAGGAAATTTGGGATACTTTGGTTGATATGCACGAAGGTACCGAGTCCATCAAGGAATCCAAATTGGATGTGCTTCAAAGTCAACTTGACAAGTTCAAAATGAAGGATGGTGAAGGAGTTGCTGAAATGTATTCTAGGCTTGCTCTCATCACAAATGAGATTGCCGGCTTAGGAAGTGAAGAGATGACCGATAGATTCATCATCAAGAAGATCCTAAGAGCCTTGGATGGAAAATTTGATACCATGTGCACCCTGATCCAAATGATGCCCAATTACAAAGATCTCAAGCCAACGGAAGTCATTGGTAGAATTGTTGCTCATGAGATGTCACTCAAGGATAAAGAAGAGCTTCACAACAAGTCTAGTGGTGCTTACAAAGCTTCATGTGATGCTCCTACAACATCAAGTGAGAAACAAGCCTTCAATGAAGAATTGAGCCTAATGGTGAAGAACTTCAACAAGTTCTACAAGAGCAGAAGCAAAGAGAGAAGTTCCAAGTCAAGGTCCTACTATGACAAGAGATCTTCTAGTCGTGAACAAAATTGCTACAATTGTGGAAGACCCGGACACTACTCCAATGAGTGTACGGCTCCCTACAAAAGAAGAGAAGACTCACCGAAAAGGAGGAGTAAAAGAGAGGAATCACCTCCAAGAGAGAGAAGGAGTAGAGATGATCGTTATGAACGAAGACCCTCTCGCAGAATCAAGGATTCAGAAAGGAAGGACAAGTCATCAAAGAGCTACACAAGATTAAGACATCAAGCTCATGTTGGTGAATGGGTATCCGGTTCCGACTCCGAACACCACTCCGAGAGAAGTTATCACTCCGACTCCGAACATACTCAAGATGAAGGTGTTGCCGGTCTTGCACTTGTGTCATCCAACTCCTACGACATATTTGATTCTCCAAATGAAGGGATTGTAAGATGCTTCATGGCTAAAGGCCCCAAGGTATCACACCCCGAGTATGTTGATTTCAATAGTGATGATGATGATTTGCTAGGTGATGATGATTTACTTGTTGACAACTCTAGTGACGAAAACTATGATGAAATTGCTGTTAATCATGCTAATCAAGATGAAATGAATGACAATGATAAGAAGAAGATTGAGCGTCTAACTAAAGAATTAAACACTCTTAAGTTAGCTCATGAAACTACCTTAGAGGATCATCGAGAGCTTTTAAAGACTCATGAGAAGCTACGCTTTGAAAAACTCAATCTAGAGCAAGAGCATGGGTTCTTAAAAGCAATCAATGATGATCTTCGTAAGAAAAGTTCTTCTTACATTGCCAAGTGTTTACTCTTGTCTACTTACATGCCACAAGTAAAATCTAGCAACAAGTACAAGAAAGATTCTTCTTCTAGTAGTAACAATAATCATGCTAAATCCAATATTGTTGCTTCTAGTAGTTCTCTTGATTCCACTAATGATTCTCTTAGCCAAGTTACACTTGAGCAAGAAAATAGCTTATTGAAGGGAATTATAGAGAAAGGTGTTTACAAGAGCCTTGCCGGAAGTAAGCAATTTGAGGAAATTGTACGCAAGCAAGGAAGGCACCGGAAGAATCAAGGTGTTGGTTTTGAACGCAAGTTCAATGCCAATGGAGTTGAGTGGGAAGAAGATCAATACCCCAAGACGAAGTTTGTTCCTCAACAAGAGAAGTATGACCCCACTTCTTTTGAGGGAACACAAGCTCAAGATGATCTTCCACCACAAGACCACAAGCTAAAAGGCAAGGACAAGCTTCAAGAGGAGATTGATTCATTTGAAGAAGCTCCAAAGGCCTTGGTCAAGTGGGTTCCCAAGACTACATCAAGTTCCACTTCATCAAGTACGACTACAACTCCAAGGATTCCCATCAAGCTGATGTGGATCCCGAAGAAGAAGAACTAGAGAGTTCTTGAGGGTGACTCCGCCAACATACTTCACTCATATTCATTTTGGCAAGGACAAGTGCAATCAACTTCCATATCTTGCACTAGTTCAAGGAGTCACAAACCCTCTTGTTGGTAAGACAAGGGACAAGGTAACCTAATGCTTTCATGGACAACAACATATGTGTATTTCACTCTATGTCTATGGATATCCTTGTGTGTTCCTTGTGGGACTAACCCATGTAGGTATTGAAAGAGCAACTCACTCCAATGGATTGCTCCAAATGATCTACATCAACATTGAGCATCCACATCTTCAACATCTACATGAAGTCATCATCGACAAAACCCAAGGTTAGTTCATCCCACTTAGGGGGGATATCACATCTAGGGGGAGCTTTACTCTAAGAATTGAGCTAAAGCAACTCTAATGGTGTGAACACAACAATGCTTTATGTAAAAGTGGTAACCCCACTTGTGCTTAAACGATGAGTATGACCTATGATCAAATGTTCTCATTTGACTCCTAAGTCAATATACTCATATATAGATGACCTAGTCATCGCCAATTGCTTGATAGATGCTAGAGTGTTTGTGCATGCTTTGACACATATTTCATTTGCTATCTTATTGTGTGAGCATGTTGGATGCATAATTTTTCTCCATTCGAGGACATCCATTTGTTGTTTTGATTGATTGGTTTTTCTTCTTTCTGCCAAATGGATGGACAAGAATGCCTAAGTACTCCCTCTAGCTATCTATGCTTTTCTCGTCTCAAACTCTAATCATGCTACATCACAAAGTTTGATCAAGTCATATTCGGACCCTCCAAGTGAGGAGCACTCGGAGCCACCGATTCGTCATAGACTTAACTTCCAAAACTTCTTAGTGCATTTCGGTCTGACCGATCCATCCCATTCGGTCACACCGAGTTCATTAAGTTGATCTAAGTTTTAATCTCGGTGCAACCGATTTGAACCTTTCGGTTACACCGAGTTGCAGCAACCGCTTGCGATTCTGCATCTCGGTGCCACCGAGTCGTTCCACTCGGTCACACCGATAGTGACTGGACATATATTCCCATGGGTTGAAAATTTGGAAATTCCTCCAAACGCTTCGCCCGCGCCTGTCCAGCTCTGCCGACTTGAGGTCTCCGGATCGTCTCCTCATCGCCAGCGTCCTCCTGCCACTGGTTTTCGCCGCCGTCAACGGGAATCTTCACCGCCGTTGTCGCCGTAGCGAGTTCATCGCCAAGTTAGGGTATGAACTCGTCCCTTTGTGCCTTCTCCACTCCGATTCTGAGCACAAAGATCAATGCCTATATTCTTTCCACGTTTGAGACTACTCTATCCACTGGAAACTCCGTTAGATTAGATTTGATGCAAAAATTTAGGTTTAGGTTTCCGCCGAACTCATCTCGGATCGACCGATATTAGGATTTCGGTCTCACCGATTTGGCTCAGGCCATAGCACAAGTATTTTTCGGTCTGACCGAAACATACCAATCGGTGTGACCGAGTTCATTTCTCTGTGAAACCCTAGCATCTCGGAGTCACCGAACTGTGTCTCGGTCTGACCGATTTCACATGTTTAGACTCTAAAGCTGCTTCCGTGCTACTGAGTTTGTAATATCGGTAGCTCCGAAATGCTTTCTGTAGAAAACTAAGATTAAGTTTTTGACTCATTTGTTTTGCAAAATGGCTGTACTTTGTGATGCTTATCCACTCTATCTCAACCTATCTATTCACAGGGTCAACTTTCAGTGTCAGAGATGTCAGACAATAGTGACAGCCAGAACAGGTCAGAGGAGCAAGCAAATCTCAGTGAGGGCACTAGTCCCTCCAATAGCAGCTATGATGAGGGTAGCAGAAGCACCCCAAGCAACTTGCCTAAGGCTACAACTAGGCAAAGGAAGAAGAGAACCTCAGATTCTGAAGATGAAGACTTTGTGGTTGATGAGGAGGTCACCTCAAAGAAGAAGGTAGTCAAGAAGGAGTATGCTGCTGCTGCCATCAAGCCTGGCATGAAGAAGAAAGTTCCTGCCAAGAGAGTGCCTATGTCAAAAGCCAGAGCCTCCACTCAGGAAACTATGGAGTTCACTGCTAAACCAAGAGAAGAAGAGGCTGCTGGAGGCAAGAAAAGGAAGGAAAGGGTCAAGAAGACCATGGCCAGAGTGATTGGCAGATCATCAATGATGAGAGATCCAGATGAAGATGATGAGGAAGAAGAAGATGCTGCACCAGCTCAGAAATCTCAGAAATTGATGGGAGATGCCATTAAGTCTGGGGCTGCTCCATCCAAGCCCAAGACAGCTCCCAAGCAACCTTCACAAGATCAAGCTCCAAAGCCAACATCACCCAAGAGAAGCACAAGAAATATCTCAGCTGCAGAGAAGAACAAGGCCCCAGTGCCTGAAGTTCAGGAAGATGAGGAGCAGCAAGTGCTCAGGAAACTCAAGCCAAAAATTCCAGACCATGATGACACTCATCCAATAGCAAAGAACATGAAAGTGAGAAAAGATGTAGGTCTCAGACTATGGAGGCAGACAGACCCCTATGCTACAAGGAGAAGGACTGCTGTGGATTACAGGTTTCACACCAAGGAGCAGCAGGACTTCTATGAGACAGTTCTTTTGGACAAGAAGCCCATAGTAAGTGACATGAGATGGGTCGACTGGGAGTTCATTGATGACAATGAAGATTACTTCCCTGGAGTTCATGAGAGCTTCAGAATGAATGGAGTTGACATTTTTGTTGGTCAGAAATTCACTAAATGGAATGATGAGATGGTGATGCAATTTTATTCCACTGCACATTTTTACCCAGATGGCAAGATAGTCTGGATGACTGAAGGTACAAGATACCAATCATCTATTGCAAAATGGGCCAAGATGATCAATGCCCCTGAAGAAAGTGAAGATGACACAGATGTCTATGCCAAGCCCAGGAAAGATCATAACTCCATGGCTCACATGTACAAGGAAATTCCAGATGGTGCATTGGGGACTCACAAGTTTGGGTCCATTTACTATCTGCTGTCAGGGCTGCCTACAATCAACACTATACTGAGGCATACTTTGTTGCCCAAATCAGGAGATGACAGGATGATCAGAGGGCACTCAATCAACTTGTTACATATGTTTGATGTGCCAGAGAAGTTCAAGGTGATGACCTTGATTGTTGAAACAATTAAGAGGACTGCAGCAGATTAGAAGAGGTCAAGTGGATATGCCCCACACATTCAGATGCTCATCAACTCCAAGATGGGCACAGGCACATATCTGCTAGACAGAGAGCACCTTCCCCTGAGGCCAGACTTTGAGGAGAATGTAGTTGTCATGGATGCATCATATCCTACATCTGTGGAGGCTCAGGAGAAGAGAGAAAAAGCAAAGGCAGCAAAGACTTCCAAGATTCCAGATGTCTCAGCTGTAAATCTCAAGACCAAGCAGGATCAGCTCAGCTATCTGCTTGAGGCCACTATGAGAATTGAGAAAGGACTAACCACCCTGACTCAAAATCAAGAGAGTCTTGAGAGGATCATTGAAACAAAATTTTATGATCTAGACTTGAAGGTCACAGAAATTCAGACCACAGTTGAGCAACTTCAAGAAGAAGCAGAGGACAGGAGAGGAAGAGCTACCACAGAGGCATTTCAGAGAGTGCCTAGAGCCAACATGTCTGTAGCTGTGCCACTCAGTGACACAAGAGCCACCACTTCAGCACCTGCAGCCACTGCCCCAGTTGCCCCTCCAGTTGCAACTCCTCTAGTTCCTCAGTCATCATCGAAAGCTTTTGCAGATGCTATCCTCTCCACGCCATCTTCGCACACCGGAGCTCCCGGAGATCGTGCTTAGAGTGCCGCATAGCACTATGCATTTTCAAGCTTTTTGGTAACTTGTTGCCAAAGGGGGAGAAAGTGTATAGATCATAGGCTTTGAGAGAGAGAGTGTTTTGCTTTTGTTTGCCTCTCTTGCTACTTGTTATTTGCTCGTTTGTTTGCTACAATATTTATGCTTGTGTGTGAGATAAGAGTATCTCAAACTCTTATGATCATGTGATTGATCATATTATGCTTTAATGTGTGCTTGAATGATGATATCTTATTACTAATGTATGACCAATCATGTTTGCCTTGGTGATGAGCGCATGCTATTTATATTCTATCATTTTGAGCGCTTCACCAAGATGTATGTGACATGGAAGAGTAACCCATGATCCTAATCGATTGTGCATTTGCATTCAAAAGCAAATTTTAAATAATGCTCAAATTTAGGGGGAGCTCTTGCTTATCACATACTTCTCAAAGCGACGATATATTTCATTCATATTATCATTTGTCGAAGCTTTGATCTACATGTTGTCATCAATTACCAAAAAGGGGGAGATTGAAAGTGCAACTAATCCCTGGGTGGTTTTGGTAATTCATAACAACATATAGCTCATTGAACTAATATCCATTCAAGTTAAATATTTCAGGTAGTTCGATGATTGGCATGGCACATGGACTAGAGATGTGGACCCCTCAAAATGCTAAGGACAAATATTGGCAAAAGCTCAAGACTCTTCATTTCTATTTTAGTGATCCAAGATCACATTGAGTCCATAGGAAAAGCTAATACTATTAAAAGGGGATGAGGTGTTGCTTAATGGTCTACTTGCTCAAAATGCTTAGTGATATGCTCCAAAGCCCTCAACCACTTTCTCAATTCCATATATGTCCTAAACCTAAAGTCAAACTCGGCCCCACCGATTTGATCTATCCGGCGCCACCGAGTTCTTTTGACATAGCCATAGCCAGAAACCCAAATCAGTTCGGTCTCACTGATAGGGATCTCGGTCTCACCGAGATGGGATTGCAAACTCTCTGTTTCCCTTCGTAACATTTCGGTCTCATCGAAATGAGCGATTGGTCCCACCGAGTTCGCAATGCAAACTCTCTGTTTACCTTTCGTAACGTTTCGGTATCACCGAAAGGAGCGATCGGTCCCACCGAGTTTGCCTGACCAACTCTTTGTTTGCTCATTGCTGAAATCGGTCTCACCGAGTTCATGCAATCGGTCACACCGAGATGAGGTTTTGCCCTAACCCTAGCGCATCGGTCCTACCGAGTTGATCATGTCGGTCCCACCGAAAATCCTAGCGTTCACATTTTGAATTGAATCGGTCTCACCGAGTTCTTCCATTCGGTCTGACCGAGTTGGGTCAAATGTGTGTAATGGTTAGATTTTGTGTGGAGGCTATATATACCCCTCCACCCCCTTCTCTATTCAAGAGAGAGCCATCAGAACGTGCCTACACTTCCACTACTTATTTTCTGAGAGAGAACCACCTACTCATGTGTTGAGACCAAGACATTCCAATCCAACCACAAGAATCTTGATCTCTAGCCTTCCCCAAGTTGCTTTCCACTCAAATCATCTTCCACCATAGCCAAATCTATGAGAGAGAGTTGAGTGTTGGGGAAACTATCATTTGAAGCACAAGAGCAAGGAGTTCATCATCAACACACCATTTATTACCTTTTGGAGAGTGATGTCTCCTAGATTGGTTAGGTGTCACTTGGGAGCCTCCGACAAGATTATGGAGTTGAACCAAGGAGTTTGTAAGGGCAAGGAGATCGCCTACTTTGTGAAGATCTACCCGAGTGAGGCAAGTCCTTCATGGGCGATGGCCATGGTGGGATAGACAAGGTTGCTTCTTCGTGGACCCTTCGTGGGTGGAGCCCTTCGTAGACTCGCGCAATCGTTACCCTTCATGGGTTGAAGTCTCCATCAACGTGGACGTACGATAGCACCACCTATCGGAACCACGCCAAAAATCTTCGTGTCTACATTGCGTTTGCCTTCTCCAAACCCTTCCCTTTACCTTCATATGCAATGTTTTACTTTCCGCTGCTACACTCTTAGAATTGCATGTGTAGGTTGATTGCTTGACTTGTGCTAAGTTGCTAAAATCTGCCAAGACATAAAATTGGGAAAATGCTAGATTTTTATTTGGTCAAGTAGTCTAATCACCCCCCTCTAGACCTACTTTTGATCCTACAACGTGGTTATCGCCGTCGACCTCCACACCGGCTTTGGAGATCATTCGTCTTAGAAATTGAAGTTGTGATGACATTTGGCTCTCCAAGTTGTGCACAGTTCATGATTCGTAAGCATGTCCTTGGTTGTGTTATGTTGTCCACGCGGATGTTTGGCATGGGCCGCTACCTAGACATGTGTACCATGGAATAATTTTGATTTGAATGTTCTATGATCATGGTATGTGCACGAGCCTCTTCATGCAATATTTTCTTCTGTGACAAGTGGTGGCGGCAATATACAGTATCTTCGGTTTGGTGGTACACTCCTATTTACCGGGTCTCAAGCTCTGAGGCGAAATCCTTAGTTTTGACCTTTGACGGTTGTACCTGGCAATGACCATGGCTATGCGCTGTTACCTTCTTGAAGGCATTGCTTTGTAGATTCCTCATACAACGTGCTCTTCAGGGTGAAAACCCAAGGTTTCATCTTCATCGGTTGGATCCGGCCACAGTGACGCTTGCATGTCGTACCCTATGTGAAGGTGTTGCTTCCGAATAAACTTTTCGTAGTTAGTTGTCATCGATGGTGGGGTAGTATTGCTGCTTGTTTGCTTTGTTGCATGTCATTTGTCGCAGCGGCTCGCTTTTTTTACTTTCTTTTTATCATTTTTGCTATGTGCATCCTCAATACCTGGACTTGATTTTGATATTGTATTGTTGTAGAGTCTGGATGCAATTGGTATCAACTTGATATTTATTTCTTTGCCAAGGGTATAATCTTAATATTAATATATGGACGTTGCTAACTTCCGATCGTTCCAAATTTGGGTACAGATCCAAACGCCTCCTACAGGAGATCACCGCATGCATGCATGCATATAAGACCAAAAAGTTGATGTCGGCAAAAAAATCTATATAATTCGAAAATTCATGTTTTGTAGCTCAAACCATTGGTCCTATTCAAAATCTGTTTTCAACAATAAATCCATCACGGCGAGATCTTCGAAACTAGATCGTATGTTGGTATGTTTCGATGACCTTTTTAAGGTTAAAAGTTACCATGCCTCAGCTACATAAGTTACCAACCTGTTGACACTGAACTTATCATGCATGAAAAACTGGAAGTTTTTTTGCACTGTTTCAATGACTTTTTTAGGTCAAATGTTATCACTCGATACTATAAGGGACCCATACTATTCATATGTTTTTACTGATAACAATATGACGTTGTTCAAACTACTCGGCAATAGTTATCGATTCCAATACTAGATATTACCATAACCACACATTTAACAACATCACTACTGTAGTATTTTGGCTATAACCTAGCAAGCTGGGTAACCAGCATCGTGCCATGGTGAAAATTATAGCATAATCAATCTGGTAACTACGTTAAATTCTTCCTAAACTTAGGGATATGATCAGAGATGCAGCCTCCTAGTTATTTGTCAGAATGGGATATGCCATAACAAAAACACAAGGGTAGAGTTAAGTGTGTTGACACGGTATAAGTTATCAGGCCAAAGCAGTGTGACTTATGAGGCTAAAGCAGTATGAGTTATCAGGTAGAACCAATTTAAGTTATCATGCTAAAAAATGAGTTAAACATGCTAACAAAGTGTGAGTTAAACATACTCGCACTTCATAAGTTATCAAGTTGCATAAAATTATAAAGTTGAAAGTAAAAGAAGTATTGAAAGCGGATCAAGTTAAACTACTACAAACGGTATAATATATTAGGCTAAAACAATATGAATTATCAGGTAGAAACTGTTTGAGTTACCATGCTGAAAAAATAGAATGAATTAACTAGACTAACAGAAGTGGTTGTTATCATGCTGACTTGCTTGAAGTTATTAGGCTGATATATTACAAGTTATCAGGCTCAAGCTACATAAATCATCAAGTAACATGAGTGTTGATAGCAGTTTGAGTTAAACATTGTAACACATCACAAGTTATTAGACTACATATTACATCTTATCAGGCTCAAGTTGCATAAGTTACCTTGTTGAAGTAAAATTGTAAGTGTTGAAAGTGGTTAGAGAGTTAAACATGCTGGCATGATGTAATTTATCAAGCTAAATCAATATGAATTACCAGGTAGAAACAATTGAAGCTACTATTACCGAAAAACAAAATAAGTTAAAGAGGGTAACAAAAAAGTGAGTGTTACCATGCTGACACCCTAGAAGTTATCAGGCTGACGTAATATAAGGTATCAGGCTCAAGCTACCTAACATATCAAGAGGAAGTAAAAAACATGAGTGTGAAAAAGCAGTTCCTGTCAACCATTATGGCACATCACAACTTATCAGTCTAACATATTATAACTTATCAGCCTCAATTTGCATAAGTTATCAGGTTTAAAGTAAAAAATAAAGTGTTAAAAGCGGGATTGAGTTAAACTGCTACACATAGTATAATTACGAGGCTAAAAATAATATGAATTATCATGTAGAAACAATTGAATTTACCATGCTACAAAAAAAGAGTTAAACATGATAACAAACTAAGTTTTTATCATGCCGACACACTAGAAGCTACCAGGCTGACAATGTATAAGTTATCAGGATCAAGCTGAGTTAAAAACAAATCGAGTTAAACATATGAGTTGTCAAGAGAAACAGTTTTGAGATACCATGCTAAAAACAGAGCTAAATAGGCTAACACATTACAAACAAAGTCATACAGATTTTGCTAAGCAAAGTGATGCAAGTTGAACACATAGCCGATCAGTAGATCATTAGGCCGGCTAGCAAAATGTCATGTTCCACTAGCAACAAATGAAAAGAGAAACAATCAGTCAACGTCAGCAAAAATCGATCTGACTGAGTGCCGCCTACCCAGTTGGAACACACCTGGAGAAAGGGCAGCAATTTCCATGTCTTCTCGTGATACCGCCGCCAAGACCACTGAAGTTCATCTTCCTCAATTCCTCGTCTTCGCCTTGTACGTTGTCGAAAGACCACTGAAGGTCATGTTGCTCAATTCCTCAATTCTGCGTGTTCGCATTGTATGTCATCGAACGACCACTGAAGGTCATCTTCGTCAATTCTTCAGTTCCTCGTCTTCGCTCTTTACATCATCGAAAGGCCCTTAAGGTCATGTTCCTCAATTCCTCGTTCGCCTTGTGCTTCATTGGTACTATTGCAATAATGAGGTGGTTCGCCAGTTACACAAATGAATTTCCCAACAATGCATATCTCAAGTTACTGGGAACACACATGTGTGGCAGAAAAACGCATACGCATAGATGGCAGAAGGAGGATAAAGAAAGAATCAAACCTTACCAGCTCCCCAACACTAAAGTTATCAGCCTCCCAATACTAAAAGTTAGCGACAAAAAAGCACAAGTGAGTTACCAAAGATTGTTTCTATAGGCTTCCAAAACTAGATATTACAAAAGTGATGTCGGTTGGGTAACTATATCACTGATATGTTGGTAATATGTGCAACTCATCCATGATGTGGTAGGATAACTAAAAAAATGAAGTTCGTAACAAAACTAATGTGACGATGGTAATGATAGCCTAAATGTGAGGATAACTACATCTACTTTGACGTGGTAATAAATTGGATAACTAGATAACTACATAACGAGGATGGTGGAAAATTGAGCCTTGATATCTAGGTAAGTACAAACACAAGCACGTGGTGACAAAAAAATGGTAACTATAACCTCTAAACAGTGGGATAACTGCACCAGTTTTACTGTTGTAACTACTACAATCATAGAGTCAATTACTACATCGCTCGACCGGTGATAACTTTAACCTGAACGGTTTGGTAACTCCATCAATTTTATGGTGGTAGCTCACTACACTACAAACTACCAAAGCACCGGAGAGGTCATCCACGCCCCAATATCGCTAAATTAGCACATCACCAAACAAACAGGGTACCTCTACTTCATGAACACTAACCAAAATATGAAGACAGCAACGACAACGAGTTTTTGCAATATGTCATCGGCATCGCTACCACTAAGTGCAATTTCCCATTTGTGCATTTTTGCCAAGGAGCTTAAAAAGGTGTGTAGGCCTCTATTTCTACTTCACAGTTGAGGCTTCGGCGGTCACAACCACATGAAGTGAATTAACAAAATAAGGTGAACACTAGGTAGTTCATACTCATAGAGTCATTTCAACAAGCATGTTCAGTGCATATATATGCACTTGCAGAAAATAATGGATCAAGTCTCACGGATGACCAGCCAGAGAGAAAGGTCGAAGAAGAAGTCGTGCAAGATGAGCATGCGGTCGATGTCGTCCTTCACGAGCAGCTTATCCCGTGTAATTTCGCCCACCACCTCTGTGCCTGACGATGGAGAGCTAGGAACACCTCGGTGCGAGTGTCGATGGGGGCGCGTCTAGCTGCGATATGGAAGGGAGCGCTGCTCTATAGGACAAAACATCCCCTCCGCTAGCCGCTGCACCGTGGCCGCTTCGTGATCCACGCTCTCTTCCCATCCATGTCCCCATGCTATACCTTAGAGCGGGAGGCTCTAGCAGTGCAGAGCCTATCGCATCGTGGGAACGAGCAGAGGTGAGGATGCCGAGAAAGACTGCGTGGGGTTGGGTCGGGGAGAGGGGCTGGATCCGTCGCCGGTGTCGGGGAGAGGTGGGGAAGAAGGGCGTTGACTAATGCGTGACTGCGAGGAAGGGAAGAGAAAGCCGAGGAGGAAGGAGAGGTGAATATGTGGCTGCGTGGGAGGAGAATTTTCGTGGGAAGAGATAGGAGTGACCGCGGCCTCACTACGAAGATCCAACGGCTCACGGATCGTTCGGATCTGTTGCGAGTTTCCGATCGGTCGGATTTTAGCTTTGTCGTTGATATATTATTCTTTTTCGAAATACTTGATTTGGCCCCTACATCTTATTGAATTTATGCTCCAACCAGTTGCTTCTAAAGTTCGAATTGATGGATAGAGGCGGACAATATATTTCAACACCTCCTCTCATGTCTAGGCTATTTTAATCCTTAGACATAAAATCAGTGTAGTCCGTGGAATCTTTTTTTAATACTGCGTTGCAAGGTCTTGAATTCAAGACCTCTTAGCTCGGGTATCATATTGAATTTACGTTCCAAATAGTTGCTCCAAAAGTCCAAATTAGTGAATATATTTGAACACATTGCCACTGTGTTTTCAACATGTCAGATGTGACTCGTGGATGGGTTGTAAGCATCATTCAACGCATGTGGTTGGCTTCGAAAACATTGGCCAGGATATATTGTGCGTTACCAATTTCCTTTCTTCTTCCTTGCCTCGCTGGATTCATTTGGCTTCGTTCTGCATGGGTCCCTACGTGCCAAGTGCCAACATATGGCTTGCAGGTTGCTTGCGGAGTTAGCGTCGAGCAGCCCTGGCCGACCGACCGTGTGTTGCCACATGTGTGCCTGCCGTTTTCATGTATTTTTGTATGCGCGCACATGCGTTCCTAGCTCGATGATTAATTATTCATCATTAGGCAAGATTCAGAGTAGTAGGCGTCTGACCTTGCCCTTTTTTATATAGTACAAAAACTGGAAACTGACAATAATGTAGCTGCTTCCTAGTTCCTGATCCATCCATATCTCCCACAAATATTCCTGGTTACAGATTCCACAGCCCCCTAGCTAGGGTCGATTGGGCGGCTCAATCACTCATATATGTAGAATATTACTGTTAATTAGGAGGTTGTCAGATGGAATGAGAATATCAAATCAAGAGAATGGCTTGTAATAACTAATCGTGGATGTCAGCCACTTCAAGTGTTGCGCAAGTGAGATCTTTCAGATATGTACAAGCTACCTTAGCTTAGTGTGCTGCATGTTACTATTCAAGGTCGGTCGGCTACACCTAAAGTTAAGCAAAGTTGGGGTATACATAAATGGAAGGAACACGATCTTGGCAAGACTGTTTTTTCTAATGGAGAACAGAATAATGGACATTTGGCACAAGATGCATGCATGCTTGCCCTTTGAGTCAACTATATTTACTAATGAAGCTAAACTAAGCTTCCATGGTCGGCTAACTAAGCTGCCGATGATGTACTCCACTGTGAACTTCATTAAAAGAAGATAACTGCTTGGGTTAAGCACTTGCTAATTAGGAGATGGATGGGATAGGTATATCTGTGCACACCCACTGCTGGTCCCCTTTTTAAGCAAAGAAGCCTATACATCTTCAACAGTGGGACATGATACAGACAACTGCTAGCCTGGGTAAGCGATGACTCAAGTCAAAACAATGTATTGTCTATCTGTAATGTACGCTTAAAAGAAGCAGTCGAACGCAAAAAAGCGACTGTTAGAGCAACTCCAAAGCGCGGACCCAAACGAACACGCTTTGTCCGTTTTTTGTCTGTATGGGTCGGCCGTCCGCTTGTCGTCCGTTCTGTTTTTGGTTTCGGTCGGCAGTACGCTCAACGCGCTGACCCATATTCGCCCGCACGGTCGGCTTGCTGTCTTTTTTAAACAAAATTACACATTTTACATAGTTTCACAAGCAAACAAATATCGCATAGTTCCACAATCCAAATAAATATATCATAGTTTACAAGTCGAATAAAAATTAAATTGTCTCAAATACATTTTTAAGAAATCCATCTATTGGTTGCCAACATGAGACCACATATACTCAACCAAATTATCTTGCAGCTGAATGTGAGTTTTTCAATCACGCATTTGATGATGAAATTGGATGAACTGTGCAAATGTTGCCGCTCCTCCATGCTCAGGCGCAGTCATCCTGGAAATGAAACCCTTGATCGTAGATACGTTCTGGGCGCTCATCCTCTACGATCATACTGTGCATAATCACATAAGCAGTCATCGCCTCCCACAACTTCTTGGTGCTCCAAATTCTAGCAAGATACCGAACGATGCTCCATCGAGATTGCAGAACACCAAAGACACGCTCGACATCCTTCCTATCACTCTCTTGCTCTTGGGCAAATCTCCTCCTCTTCTCTCCGACAGGGTTGGGGATTGTCTTCACAATAGTGGTCCACTGAGGATAAATACCGTTAGCTAGGTAGTATCTTTTGTTGTAGTTGTGGCCATTGATGTTAATATTCACCGGCGGGCAGTTGCCTTCGGCAAGCATTGCAAACACCAGCGAGCGTTGAAGCACGTTGATATCATTGTGCGATCCGGCCATGCCGAAGAAAGAGTGCCAGATCTAGAGATCTTGTGAGGCCACGGCCTCAAGTATGACAGTGCAAGCCTTGACATGGCCCCTATATTACCCTTGCCAAGCAGAAGGGTGATTCTTCCACTCCCAGTGCATACAGTCTATGCTGCCAAGCATCCCCGGGAAGCCCCTGCCGGCATTCATCGCCAACAAGCGGGCTGTATCTTCAGCGTTTGGCTCTCTCAAGTACTCATGGCCAAACACTGCAATCACTCTGTGACGCCCCCGATTCAATCATGCACTGATCATACACACAAATGTGTAAGATCAAGATCAGGGACTCGCGGGAAGATATCATAACACAACTCTAGACACAAATTAATTAAAGTCATACAAGCTTCATATTACAAGTCAGGGGCCGCGAGGGCTCGAATACAAACGAGTCAGCGGAAGCAACAATATCTGAGTACAGACATAAGTTAAACAAGTTTGCCTTAAGAAGGCTAGCACAAACAACAACGATGATCGAAAAGGCAAGGCCTCCTGCCTGGGAGCCTCCTAACTACTCCTGGTCGTGGCCGGCTTCCACGTAGTAGTAGACACCCTCGGGGTAGTAGTAGTCGTCGGTGGCGGCATCTGGCTCCTCGGATCCGTCATCTGATCGCAGCAATCAGGTATAGGGGAAAAGAAGTAGCAAAGAAACTTGAGTACTCATTCAAAATACTCGCAAGACTTACATTAGATCTATGCTAAATATGCATCGGTATCAAAGAAATGGGGTTGTATCTTTGGACTGAACTGCAGAAATGCCAGAATAGAGGGAAGGCCTAGCCTATCGAAGACTAGCATCTTCAAGCATCTTGCATCATTTAGAAGAGTACATAATAGCATATTATAATTAGCAAGTATGTTGTAGCATTAGCGCCCAGAGATCCTTCCTCGACTCCTTGCGAGAAAGCAATCCCGGAGCCATCATATCCATTTCACATCTCCATTATCCAGTTCTAGTTGTATCGATCGGGATACAACTCCGAGCGTCTGTTACCATGGACACGGCTATTCAAATAGATATACTTCCCTGCAGGGGTGCACCAACAGAAACATCTCCTATGGGCCCACATCTGTACGTGACAGTGCTAATACCCATCATGGTTCCCTGCGGTGTGCCCCAGGTCTACCGCCCGCCTGAGCAACACCCACCAGGTGCATGCCTGTGTCACTGACACGCACACGCACCGTGTAGCCGATAGGTCGCGCCCTGGTGGAACAACCACCCTACACAACAACACGGTCTCGCGGACGATGACCAGGGGCCGGGCCCACCTCTCTCCTTGGTGGTCTCCACCTGCCCCGTCGTTCCACCACAGTTAATCTCTCAGGTACCCCTCGGGGTCGACCCGACTTCAACTTGGTTCTAGGGGTAAAGTCAAGGTAACCGTGTGTCCATAACATCATGGGGGAATCCGAGGAATCACCCTCGATGGATCCCACTCGATGTAACCGTCAAGGTGAACTTAGAGGAATCACCCTTGAGGGTTCACACTTGAGGTGTTGCATGACAGAGTCGTTATCGGAAGTGGTGAAGGAGGAATCACCCTCCGTAAGCCACGTCCGATTAGCTACACTACAGAGTTGTCATCAGGAGTGCCTTACGAGGTATCACCCTCGGCACTCGATAGCAGCTGTGCAGAGTCGTTCAACTAAGGGGGGTGAAGTGATGTGTCGGGATCTGGACGTCGATCACATTGATCGAGTCATCGGAGGTAAAGCGGGGGCAAAAGGGACAAGGTGAGTGGTCACTGATGGATCACTAACTAACCTATACTAAGCAGTTTAGAATAAGTAGGTAAGGTAACAATTGCAGGTTACAAAATCCGACTATGCATCAGAATAGGATCATACAAAAGCAGTAGCAGTTCTAATGCAAGCATAAGATAGAAGGGAATGGGTGATATCAGAATGATCAAGGGGGTTTGCTTCCCTGGAAGCTCTGCTGAAAGGGGCTGATCGTCTGGAGTGTAGTCGATCTCGGGAGCAACGTCGGTCTCGGGGTCTACCGGAAGGAAGAGGGGGAAAAACAATAAATATAAGGCAAACAGATGCATTACTATGCATGACATGGCAATATGCAGTGCTAGGGGTGATCTAACGCAGTACTACACATTGTAGACGGAGAGGGAAAACATCTGGGAATGTTTTCCCAGAGTTTGGCATTTTCCCGACAGATGCAAGATAGGGAAAGGTTCCAAGTTCATCATGCTAGAGGCATGTGACAGATCAACGGATTGCATATTTGGATTCGTTCTATTTTTCTGAGCAATTTTCATATATAAATTATTTTCATCCGAGTTACGAATTATTTTATATGAATTTACAAAGTTTTTAACATTTTTTGAATTATTATTATTTAAGTTATTTCAAAAACAGAATTAATGCGTCAGCATGATGTTATACTCACGTCAGCAGTCAACCAGCCAGCTGACTGGTCAAGCTGACGGCTGGGACCCACTTGTCAATGACAGTGGGGGTTAACAGAATTTAAAACTAAACTAAATTAAGTAATTAACCTATTGGGCCCACATGTCAGTGTTTAATTAGGTTATTTAAACTAATTTAATTAATTTGATTAATTAGCAGGGGGTGGGCCCCACTGTCAGCGACTGGGGCCGCCAAGTCAGCTGTGTTGACCGGGTCAACGTGGTCAATGGGCCCCTAGGACCCACTAGTCAGTGGCCCAGGATGGGCTCCGTGGCTGCGCCACGCCGGAGAGAGCTCCAGCGGCGGCCCTTCCCGCGGCGGAGCGGCTCAGGAGCTCACCGGGATTTGCCTACGGTGCACCGTTTGGTATGCGGGGCGGCTCATTCGAACGAGGAGACGGCGCCGCGTCGTTAGGTTGCGGTGGCATGGCCGGACTTGGCCGAAAACGACGCCCGGGTTGAGCCGAGGCGGCGGCAGGGGTCGCCTTTCAATCAAAACGAGGCGGGAGCAGCCAGGGGGCGAGTGAGGGGTGGCGTTCGGCTCTAGGGGTGCTCTGGAGCGCGCCCATCACACGCGCTGGAGCTGGAGAGCTCGAGCGGCTCGCGTACTGTGGTCATTGCGGTGGCCGGAGCACGAGGGCAGGGCCGGCTAGCTAGAGAGCATGCGAGGGCATGAGAAGAGAGGCGTGCCGGTTGGGTGCTCACCGGGCCCTCGAAATGTGCGTACGCGAGCTCGGGGAGGCTTGGTGGAGCGAATCGACGGCGGTGACCGAGGTGGACGGAGGTTGAAGACGACGCGGAGCGAGCGCTGTGGTGCCTCCCTGCTGGCGTTCGTCGGTGTCGTCGACGTAGGCGAGGCCGGAGCGTCTACTGGACACGGCGTCGGGGCACGAGGGTGACGGTGGTCGTGGCTAGCACGACGGCGAGGCCATGGCGACAGAGGAGGTGGCGCGGCGGATCTGGAGGAGTGGAGTGGGGCCGAGAGGGAGAGCGAGGTGGAGGGAGTGGGCGAGTGGGAGGAGAGCCCGAGGCGTCGGGGGCCTTATCCCCCCGTCGACGCCGGTGAGGTGGTCGGGCGGGAGCCCGCCCCTGTAGTGGGCGCGCCAGAGGAACAGGAAGACGACCAGAGGGGGGGGAGTAAGCGGGCCGGCACGGGTGGGCCGAGGCCCAGGGGCAGGGGCTTAGGCCTTTTCCTTTTTTTTTTTACCTTTACTGTTTTCTTTTTAGTTGTTTTCGCCTTATTTTAATTCCACTAGCATTTGACTTTTAAATAATTTGAGACTTGGCCCAATACTTACTTTACAATATTTGGCACTGCTATAACATGGTTTGATAATTAAATAAAATAGTTGGTAGTTTTTATAAATTAAAAGGCATTTAAATTATTGCTTTAGCCATTGTTTTAATTATTTGGGGCAATTAAACACCTTATAAAATGTTGGTTTCTCCACCAATATTAGCAAATGATTATTTGCCACAAATTGAACATTTTAGTTTTCATGTTTGAGAATTTCTGTATCTCACTTATTATTTGAATTTGAATTCAAAGTGGAATTTGAAATGAGATATTGACCAAGGTGACTAAGCACTATTTTAGCAAAATGATTAGCTTAACCTCAGGGGTTATTGTAGCTCATTAGTACAGGGATGTTACAACTGCCTTACAGAACTTGTACATGGAGTCTAGGCATGGAGTCTAGGCACGTAGACTCGCTCATATGAATGTACTCATCAATGAGATCACCGGGCACTCCGTATGTGTCGTGGTATCGAATCCGATAATAGAAAGGGGTAGAAAGAGGTAGTGTAAAGTTGCATGATCTATCGAGATGCAAATGGGTGACACAGTGGTTTTAGCGAGTTCGGGCCTCTCATGGTGGAGATAACAACCCTACGTCTCGTGCTCCGGAGAGGCTTTGTTTTATCTGAGGATGTATCCGGAGATTACAATGTGTGTGAGAGAGGGAGAGGAGAACGGATCTCCGTAGTCCTGAGACTAATGGCGAGAGAGAGAGAGCCCGGGGGAGGAATGAGAGAAGAATCGGCCTGCCCCCAGTCTAGTGGTGGGGGTGGCTTATATAGAGTGCGCCACCCCCTCACCCCCTATGTTACAAAGTGGGGGCATTGATGCCCTAACGTCAGATGATGCTTCGACTGCCTTGTCGACTGTTGGTCTTCGCATATCCGAGTGAGCCGTATGACCGAGTGGTTGACTGTCTTTCGAGTGAGCCATACGACCGAGTGGTTGACTGTCTTCCGATTGGACGGTTCATCGATATCTCCGAGTGGATAGTACGTCTGTATGAGATTTATCTGGACCCACATGATGTGTGGACCCCATGCTTTACGATATTTTGACCCTTCGTGGGCCTACCTGTTATGTGTATCCCAACATTAGCCCTCGAATCGATTGAGATTTTGCAGAACGAGTTTGTGAAAGACTGTGACGTCCCCGACTCAATCGTGCACTAATCATACACGCAAACATGCACGATCAAGCACAGGGACTCACGGGAAGATATCACAACACAACTCTAACACAATAAACGGAGATCCACAATATTACAGACCAGGGATCACGAAGATCCGAATACATAAGTCAGTCATACAAATATTATCTGAGTACAGACATAGTTAGACAAGTTTTGCCTTAAGAAGGCTAGCACAAACAATGACTCTAGATCGAAAGGCGTAGGCCTCCTTCCTGGGAGCCTCCGATCCTACTCCTGGTCGGCTGGCTCGATCCAGTAGTACGTGCCGTCTGGACCCTCCTGGTAGTAAGCTCCTGAGGTGGCATCTGGCTCCGGGGCTCCATCGTCTGTTGTATCATCAAGTAGTTGAATATGGGGAAAAAGAGGAAGCAAAGCAACCATGAGTACTCATCCGAAGTACTCAGCAAGCAAGGATCTACACTACGTATGCAACATTATCAAAGGGGAAAGGTTGTATAAGTGGACTGGGCTGCAGAAATGCCAGAATAGAGAGAAGGCCTAGTCCTATCGAAGACTAGCATCTTCAAGCATCTTCACGAAGCCACCATCTTGCAGCAATAGAAGAGAGTAGAATAGCATTTTATTAAGCAAGCATGTTGGCAAGCCTAGAGATCCTTCCTCGACTCCCAGCGAGAAAGCGATCCCGAAGCTTCAATTAATTAAACAAGTATCCAGTTCAAGTAGTAGATCGGGATAAACAAACTGAGCGTCCTTTACCGTAGGACCAGCTATCGATAGATCATTCATCCCTGCAGGGGTGCACTACTGTTACCCAACACGCTCGATCAACTCTGGTCGGACACACTTGCTGGGTAATGCCCGACCTCGGAAGATCAACACGAAGCAGCGCCCTACCTACGCTCAGCAGAGAGGTCAGCACGCCGGACTAACCTATCACCCAGAGGTCTTGGGCCATCGCCCTGGGCACCCTGCG
The DNA here is from genome assembly GCA_011799875.1 of Thinopyrum elongatum. Lineage (NCBI taxonomy): Eukaryota > Viridiplantae > Streptophyta > Magnoliopsida > Poales > Poaceae > Thinopyrum > Thinopyrum elongatum. The sequence continues at coordinate 405,782,093 of CM022298.1, read as the reverse complement.
CGTTGCGAGACTGACCGGGGTGCAGGCGCGACACTGAACTCGTCAGTGAAGTATCCAGCCCAATCCCGACAATCAGCCCGCACGGTGAACCGTGACGTCTGAGGAGCTTTCGGGAGAAACGTACGATGTAGAGGGCCCCATAAACCATAATCCCGCGTGGTGGTAGTGCGTATAGGGCACGTCGACCCACTCAGATCAAACACCCAAATCCGATAGGCTGATTTAGTAACACGCGGAGACGATCAGAGTTTCTGAAGCTCCGCCACAATATCACACTCGAGTGCCCTTCCGGCACACCCGACATCATATATCCCCTGGGGGTACCCATCAGGGTCGACCCGCCTGTAACAAAGGTCAAAGTAACCATGTGGTTATAACATCAAGGGGGAAAACCCGAGGAATCACCCTCGGCGAATTCCACTCGATGAAATCATCAGGGTGAACGTATGAGGCATCACCCTCAAGGTTCACACTGAGGGGTTGCACGACAGAGTCGTATCGGAAGTGAAGAAGGAGGAATCACCCTCGATGACCACGACCAAACAGCTACACTGCAGAGTATTCATCGGGAGTGCGTTACGAGGTATCACCCTCGGCACTCGATAGTAACTATGCAGAGTCGTACAACTAAGGGGGGGGTGAGGTGATGTGAGTCATCGACGATCAAGCAGGGGCAACAAGGGTAAGGTGGTGGGGGTCACTGATGGTTCACTACCAACCTATACTAAGCAGTTTAACATAGGCAGGTAAGGTAACAATAAACAGGTTATAAAAGCAGGCTATGCATCAGAATAGGAGCAAACATTAACAGTAGCAAAATCTAATGCAAGCAGGAGAAATGGAATGGGCGATATCTGGATGCTCAAGGGGGGGGGCTTGCCTGGTTGCTCTGGCAAGAGAGAGGGATAGTCAACGGGCTGCTCGTCTGTAGCGTAGTCGTACTCAGCTGCAACGGCGTCGGTCTCGGCGTCTATCGAGAGAGAAAGAGGGGGGAAGAAACAATAAATACACGGCAAAAATGCAAACAATATGCATGACATGTCTAAATGCTATGCAGAGGTGTTCTACTGCCTAACTAAATGAGTTAGTTAATTTAGGAATTTATCCGGATTTATTTAATTAAAGTTGGGCACTATTCATTTGTTTTAATCGGTCTAAAAGTTTCATGTTCATCTAGCTAGGGGTATCTGACAAGAATACGAAGGGCGTATTCAGATTCGTATCGAAATTCTGAGCGACTTTCATATATAAATTATTTTCATCGAAGTTACGGTTTATTTTATATGATTTTCTAAAGTTTTAATCATTTTCTGAATTTATTTAATTATTTTAAATCAACATTATCTAGAATAGTGTATGATGATGTCAGCATGACATCACCACGATGTCAGCAGGTCAAACCCGACTAACCAGGGTCAAACCTGACCTGTGGGTCCAGTGGGACCCACATGTCAGTGACTCAGCTAATTAACAGAGTTAGTTTAATTTTAATTAACCTAATTAACAGGTGGGGCCCAGCAGTCAGTGTTTGTTAATATAACTAATTAACTTAATTAACTAATTATCAGTTTATCTATTTATTTAAATTAGTTTAATTGGCAGGACCCACATGTCATAGACAGGGGCCAGCCCAGTCAGCAGTTGACCTGGTCAATAGGTCAACTGGGGCCCAGGGGTCAGTGGCACGGGGCGGGGCCCACCAAGGCCAGGTCAGCGACGGCCGGAGATGCGCCGGAGTTGGCTCCGGCGAGCCAAAACGCGGCGGCGCGCGTCGGGCTGGGTTCGGATTTCATCCACAGGGCATCTCCGGGGGCGTGGCTAGGTGCGTTCGAACGGCGGGACGACGCCACGTCGAATGGCGGTGGTGCGAGGGGCCGCGCCGGCCGGAGCTGAGCGCTACGATGACGCCGGCGGCGAGGTTCTCGGGCGAGCTACGGGAACGGTGTTCCGGCGCACAAATGATCGAAAGAAGAGGCTAGGCGGGATCTACTCGGTGCGGTGAGCGCGATGGTGGTACGCACGGGGCCATTTGGTCACCGTGGCCACGCCGGCGATGAGCTACGCGGCGGCGCATTCAGGCAAGAAGGGGGGCTGCGGCTACGGCTACGGAGAGCGCGCGGGGAGAGCGGGAGGAGGACGAGGTGCTCACAGCGGTGCAGAGAAGGCCCGGGGAAGAACGGGGGACCTCGGGGCATCGCGAATCGAAGCGGCGATCACCGGAGCCCGTGCGGTGGGGGCGAGCTCGTAGCGCCCGCAGCAGGTGCTCCCGGCTTCGGTTGAGCGGTGGGGAGGAGGTAGTCGATGTCGGGGAAGCGTGTGGGCACATCGGCGAGGCGAAGAGGTGGCGGTGGCCTCGCGGTTTAGCCGAGGCCGACCATGGCGGCGTCGGGTGAAGTGGGGATCGAGGGAGAACGGGGCGGGGGCTTCCCGGGGGGCTAGGGGGGGAAGGGTTATACGTGGTCGAGGGAGGGAGCCTTGTACGGTGTATCAGGACGAGGCCGGTTGTACGGCGTGATGGAGGTAGAGCGAGAGGGAGGGGGAGGGGGGGGGGTGGGGCGGGGTGAGAGGAGTGACGCGTGGGGGGGCAGGCACAAAGACGACAGAGATTGAGAAAGCGTGGAAGCAGTTAGGAGGGAGACGAGGTGGGGAGTGGGCTGGGCTGGCACTGTGCACTTGCAGCCCGGGCACAGTGGGCTTCTTTTCCCTTTTCTATTTTTCCTTTTTCTCTTCTGTTTTGTTTTGACTTTTGTCTTTTGTTCTTATCTCAAACTACTTTTGTGAAATATGAGACTAGCCCAAATAAATATGGTGCATTATATGCCACTGCAATAAAATGGTTTTGAGTCTAAAGGTTTCCACTTGGGATTTTATTTAATTAAAACGGTATTAATTAATTCTGTTTTGCTTCTGTTAGAGTCACTTAATTTGTTTATTAAATGTTGGTTACAATTTTAGAATTGCCTCTAGAATATTTGTCACCTAATGAACATTTTAGTTTTTGTGTTTGAACAACTTTTATTTTCCACTTTAATTTAATATGAATTTTGAATTAGGAGCTGAAATGCAATATGATGCAAATGATGATTAGGCACTGCTAATCATGCTGACTTGTCATTATAAAAAGGTGATCACTGTGGCTAATGACATGGGGTGTTACAATTCTCCTCATCTAACAAGAATTCTCGTCTCGAGAATTAAGAGGAAGGCTGAAAGAAAGCGGGGTATTCGTTGCGAAGACGATCCTCGCGTTCCCAAGTGGCTTCATCTTCAGAATGATTCGACCACTGAACCTTGAGGAATTTGATTGACTTCTGACGAGTTTGACGCTCAGCTTGATCAAGAATACGGATGGGATATTCTGGATAAGACAGATCTTCCCGCAATTCAAGCATTTCATCATCCACAGCTCGAATAGGATCCTTGAAGCAGCGACGGAGTTGGGATACATGAAAGACATCATGCACTTGAGAAAGATTTGGCGGCAATTGCAATTGATATGCCACTTCTCCTCGACGAGCAAGAATACGGAACGGGCCAATGTAGCGAGGAGCTAACTTGCCTTTGATTCCAAACCGATGAGTGCCTTTCAACGGAGTGACGCCGAGGTAAGCTTGCTCGCCAGGTTGATAGACCATTTCCTGGTGCTTTCGGTCATAGTTGCTCTTCTGACGAGACTGAGCAGTTTTCAGATGTTCACGGACAATGCGGACTTGTTCTTCAGCTTGTTGGATAATGTCCGGTCCGACGAGTGAGCGTTCCCCAGTTTCTGACCAATTCAGAGGGGTTCGACACTTACGTCCGTAAAGAACTTCAAATGGTGCCATCTTCAGACTAGCTTGATAGCTATTGTTGTAAGAGAATTCAGCATACGGGAGAGATTCCTCCCATTTCTTACCGAAGGAGATGACGCAAGCTCGAAGCATATCTTCGAGCACTTGATTAACTCGTTCGACTTGACCCTGTGACTGAGGGTGAAAAGCGGTGCTGAAAGACAGATGAGTTCCCATAGCTTCTTGGAAACTATTCCAGAATCTGGAGGTGAAGAGGCTGCCACGATCCGAACTGATCTCCAACGGAACACCGTGGAGTGACACAATTCGGGAAACATACAAGTCTGCTAACTGGCTAGCAGTGATTGTCTCCTTAACTGGCAGAAAGTGAGCAACCTTGGAGAATCGGTCAATGACGACAAAAATAGCATCATGACCCTTCTGAGATCTGGGAAAACCAGTAATGAAATCCATTTGGACCTTGTCCCATTTCCATTCAGGAATATCAAGTGGTTGCAGAGTTCCAGCAGGCCTTTGATGTTTTGCTTTAATGCGGCGGCAAACGTCACACTCAGAAACATAACGAGCAATATCTCGCTTCATATTAGGCCACCAGTATCTCTGACAAATGTCACGGTACATCTTTGTGCTACCAGGATGAATTGACAGAGGAGTGTCATGAGCTTCTTTCATAACGTGTTCCCTCTCATCCTTGAACTTGGGTACAAAGAGACGGTGTTGGAAAAATAGGATCCCATCCTTATCAAGATGGAGTTCCGACGGCTTTCCTTTCTCGAGGTACCGCTTAATCCTTTCAACTTCAGAGTCATACTTTTGTATAATCTTAATGTTGTGCTCTAAATCTGGTTCGACAACCAGGGTATTGAGATAACCCTGTGGAACAATATGGAGGTTCAATTTGCGAAGCTCTTTATAAAGCATAGGTTGTGCTTCCTAAACCATAAGATTGTTGCAATAAGCCTTGCGACTCAAAGCATCGGCCATTACATTAGCCTTGCCAGGGGTGTATGAGATATTCATATCATAATCGGCAATTGTCTCGAGCCATCTTTGTTGACGAAGGTTCAGATCTGGTTGAGTATATAAATACTTCAAACTTTGATGATCCGTGTATATCTCGCAACGATTACCGAGAAGGTAATGTCGCCATAGCTTCAGAGCATAAATAACCGCAGAAAGTTCGAGATCGTGTACTGGATAATTTTCTTCGTGAGGACGCAATTGTCGAGAGGTATAAGCAATCACTTTGCGCTCTTGCATTAGGACACAGCCTAATCCTTGACGAGATGCATCACAGTATATCACGAAATCCTTTTGGGAATCCGGGGGTGCTAGCACTGGGGCAGATGTTAACTTATCTTTTAGTGTCTGAAAGCTTTCTTGACATTTTTCTGTCCACTCAAATTTAACACCTTTGTGAAGCAGATTTGTCAATGGTTTTGCAATCTTGGAAAAGTTCTCAACGAATCGACGGCAATAACTAGCGAGTCCGAGAAAACTTCTGACTTGCTTGACATTCTTAGGGGGAGTCCAATCAAGAATAGCCTGAACTCACTCGGGGTTAACAGCGATGCCATTCTTGGAAATCACATGACCAAGATAGGTCACTTCAGATAACCAGAACTCACACTTGGAGAATTTAGCATACAACTGATGTTCTCGTAGCTTCTCCAATACAAGCCGAAGATGTTCAGCATGTTCTTCTTCATTCTTGGAATATATAAGGATATCATCCAAATAAACCACGACGAATTTGTCGAGGTAATCCATGAAGATATAGTTCATTAACCGGGAGAAGGTTGTTGGAGCATTTGTTAAGCCAAATGACATGACAGTGTACTCATAAGAGCCATATCGAGTAACAAAGGCAGTCTTCGGAATATCCTCTTCGCGAACACGGACCTGATGATAACCCAACCTCAAGTCGAGTTTCGAGAAGACAGCGGATCCAGCAAGCTGGTCATAAAGATCATTGATCCGGGGCAGTGGGTATTTATTCTGGATTGTGGCTTGGTTAATGGGCCGGTAATCTTGAACCAATCAGTTAGTTCCATCCTTCTTCTTAACGCAGAGTGAAGGTGCTCCCCAAGCAGAGGAACTGGGGCGGATGAAACCTTTCTTAAGTGACTTATCGATTTCTTCCTTAAGTTCAAGGAGTTCATGCGGCGGCATCTTATAAGGACGCTTCGCAATAGGGGTAGTGCCAGGCTTCAAGTCGATGACAAACTCGACAGCCCTAACCGGGGGCATTCCTGGAAGTTCTTCTGGAAAAATGTCCGGAAATTCTCGAACGACAGGAACGTTCTCGATTCCTTCCAGAGGTGAGGCGTTCAAAGCATTCAGAGCATATATCTGAGCTTCAGCATCTCGAGTAATTTGGGCTGTATAATTCACTATCTCGTCGGAGGGGTGAAGAAGTTGGACGACTTTAGTGGCACAATTGATCGAAGCAATGTGAGCTTTCAACCAATCCATTCCGAGGATGAGGTCTATGGTAGAAGACTTCAGGATAATGGGCGAAACAAGGAACTCCAATCCTTTAATTTCGACGGTAATATCAGGTGCTATCACGTCAGCATGACAATGAGAATTATAATACAACTCGGAGAGAAAGGTTAAACAAAACAATGGAAAGGAGAATGATTATCAGACTAATCAGATCAATGATAGGGAAATCGCACAGATATCCAGCTCTCCGGGTAGACGGAATTTACGAGATCCTAATTGTCGGCATTAGTAAAATTTATTTAACCCGAATAGAAGAGAGATCAGAGTCCCAGAGTATAGACGAGGAATAAAAGATCCTAATACCACCCAATTGGCGACGTGGGCCCGTAAGCCACACAGCCAAGTTAGTAAATTAGTTTTTCGATGTCTAGACTCAACTTCGGCCAAGCAATTGGAAGGGGGCTTCCTACAGGCAGTCGGCTCTGATACCAACTTGTGACGCCCCCGACTCAATCGTGCACTAATCATACACGATCAAGCACAGGGACTCACGGGAAGATATCACAACACAACTCTAACACAATAAACGGAGATCCACAATATTACAGACCAGGGATCACGAAGATCCGAATACATAAGTCAGTCATACAAATATTATCTGAGTACAGACATAGTTAGACAAGTTTTGCCTTAAGAAGGCTAGCACAAACAACGACTCTAGATCGAAAGGCGTAGGCCTCCTGCCTGGGAGCCTCCGATCCTACTCCTGGTCGGCTGGCTCGATCCAGTAGTACGTGCCATCTGGACCCTCCTGGTAGTAAGCTCCTGAGGTGGCATCTGGCTCCGGGGCTCCATCGTCTGTTGTATCATCAAGTAGTTGAATATGGGGAAAAAGAGGAAGCAAAGCAACCATGAGTACTCATCCGAAGTACTCAGCAAGCAAGGATCTACACTACGTATGCAACATTATCAAAGGGGAAAGGCTGTATAAGTGGACTGGGCTGCAGAAATGCCAGAATAGAGAGAAGGCCTAGTCCTATCGAAGACTAGCATCTTCAAGCATCTTCACGAAGCCACCATCTTGCAGCAATAGAAGAGAGTAGAATAGCATTTTATTAAGCAAGCATGTTGAAGCAAGCCTAGAGATCCTTCCTCGACTCCCAGCGAGAAAGCGATCCCGAAGCTTCAATTAATTAAACAAGTATCCAGTTCAAGTAGTAGATCGGGATAAACAAACTGAGCGTCCTTTACCGTAGGACCAGCTATCGATAGATCATTCATCCCTGCAGGGGTGCACTACTGTTACCCAACACGCTCGATCAACTCTGGTCGGACACACTTGCTGGGTAATGCCCGACCTCGGAAGATCAACAAGAAGCAGCGCCCTACCTACGCTCAGCAGAGAGGTCAGCACGCCGGACTAACCTATCACCCAGAGGTCTTGGGCCATCGCCCTGGGCACCCTGCGCGTTGCGAGACTGGCCGGGGTGCAGGCGCGACACTGAACTCGTCAGTGAAGTATCCAGCCCAATCCCGACAATCAGCCCGCACGGTGAACCGTGACGTCTGAGGAGCTTTCGGGAGAAACGTACGACGTAGAGGGCCCCATAAACCATAATCCCGCGTGGTGGTAGTGCGTATAGGGCACGTCGACCCACTCAAATCAAACACCCAAATCCGATTGGCTGATTTAGTAACACGCGGAGACGATCAGAGTTTCTGAAGCTCCGCCACAATATCACACTCGAGTGCCCTTCCGGCACACCCGACATCATATATCCCCTGCGGGTACCCATCAGGGTCGACCCGCCTGTAACAAAGGTCAAAGTAACCGTGTGGTTATAACATCAAGGGGGAAAACCCGAGGAATCACCCTCGGCGAATTCCACTCGATGAAATCATCAGGGTGAACATATGAGGCATCACCCTCAAGGTTCACACTGAGGGGTTGCACGACAGAGTCGTATCGGAAGTGGAGAAGGAGGAATCACCCTCGATGACCACGACCGAACAGCTACACTGCAGAGTATTCATCGGGAGTGCGTTACGAGATATCACTCTCGGCACTCGATAGTAACTATGCAGAGTCGTACAACTAAGGGGGGGGGGGTGAAGTGATGTGTCGGTCTCTGGTCGACAATCACATTGATCGAGTCGTCGACGATCAAGCAGGGGCAACAAGGGTAAGGTGGTGGGGGTCACTGATGGTTCACTACCAACCTATACTAAGCAGTTTAACATAGGCAGGTAAGGTAACAATAAACAGGTTACAAAAGCAGGCTATGCATCAGAATAGGAGCAAACATTAACAGTAGCAAAATCTAATGCAAGCAGGAGAAATGGAATGGGCGATATCTGGATGCTCAAGGGGGGGGGGGCTTGCCTGGTTGCTCTGGCAAGAGAGAGGCATCATCAACGGGCTGCTCGTCTGTAGCGTAGTCGTACTCAGCTACAACGGTGTCGGTCTCGGCGTCTATCGAGAGAGAAAGAGGGGGGGGAAGAAACAATAAATACACGGCAAAAATGCAAACAATATGCATGACATGTCTAAATGCTATGCAGAGGTGTTCTACTGCCTAACTAAATGAGTTAGTTAATTTAGGAATTTATCCGGATTTATTTAATTAAAGTTAGGCACTATTCATTTATTGTAATCGGTCTAAAAGTTCCATGTTCATCTAGCTAGGCGCATCTGACAAGAATACGGAGGGCGTATTCAGATTCGTATCGAAATTCTGAGCGACTTTCATATATAAATTATTTTCATCGGAGTTACGGTTTATTTTATATGATTTTCTAAAGTTTTAATCATTTTCTGAATTTATTTAATTATTTTAAATCAACATTATCCATAACAGTGTATGATGATGTCAGCATGACGTCACCATGATGTCAGCAGGTCAAACCCGGCTGACCAGGGTCAAACCTGACCTGTGGGTCCAGTGGGACCCACATGTCAGTGACTCAGCTAATTAACAGAGTTAGTTTAATTTTAATTAACCTAATTAGCAGGTGGGGCCTAGCAGTCAGTGTCTGTTAATATAACTAATTAACTTAATTAACTAATTATCAGTTTATCTATTTATTTAAATTAGTTTAATTGGCGGGACCCACATGTCATAGACAGGGGCCAGCCCAGTCAGCAGTTGACCTGGTCAACAGGTCAACTGGGGCCCAGAGGTCAGTGGCACGGGGCGGGGCCCACCAAGGCCAGGTCAGCGACGATCGGAGATGCGCCGGAGTTGGCTCCGGTAAGCCAAAACGCGGCGGCGCGCGTCGGGCTGGGTTCGGATTTCGTCCACAGGGCGTCTCCGGGGGCGTGGCTAGGTGCGTTCGAACGGCGGGACGACGCCGCGTCGAATGGCGGTGGTGCGAGGGGCCGCGGCGGCCGGAGCTGAGCGCTACGATGACACCGGCGGCGAGGTTCTCAGGCGAGCTACGGGAACGGCGTTCCGGCGCACAAATGATCGAAAGAAGAGGCTAGGCGGGATCTACTCGGTGCGGTGAGCGCGATGGTGGTACGCACGGGGCCATTTGGTCACCGTGGCCACGCCGGCGACGAGCTATGCGGCGGCGCGTTCGGGCAAGAAGGGGGGCGGCGGCTACGGCTACGGAGAGCGCGCGGGGAGAGGGGAGGAGGACGAGGTGCTCACAGCGGTGCAGAGAAGGCCCGGGGAAGAACGGAGGAGCTCGGGGCGTCGCGAATCGAAGCGGCGATCACCGGAGCCCGTGCGGTGGGGGCGAGCTCGTAGCGCCCGCAGTAGGTGCTCCCGGCTTCGGTTGAGCGGTGGGGAGGAGGTAGTCGACGTCGGGGAAGCGTGTGGGCACGTCGGCGAGGCAAAGAGGTGGCGGTGGCCACGCGGTTTAGCCGAGGCCGACCATGGCGGCGTCGGGTGAAGTGGGGATCGAGGGAGAACGGGGGGGAGTGGTGGCTAGGGTTCGTCCGCGGGGTCGAGGGGGGCTCCTTGTATGCGTCCGCGGCGTGCGTTGTCGAGCGGAGGCGAGAGGGGCCGGGTGCGCGGCGTGCGGCAGAGGCAACAGCGAGCGCGTGCGTGAGCAGTAGGAGGGAGACGAGGTGGGGAGTGGGCTGGGCTGGCACTGTGCACTTGCGGCCCGGGCACAGTGGGCTTCTTTTCCCTTTTCTATTTTTCCTTTTTCTCTTCTGTTTTGTTTTGACTTTTCTTATCTCAAACAACTTTTGTGAAATATGAGACTAGCCCAAATAAATATGGTGCATTATATGCCACTGCAATAAAATGGTTTTGAGTCCAAAGGTTTTCACTTGGGATTTTATTTAATTAAAACGGTATTAATTAATTCTGTTTTGCTTCTGTTAGAGTCACTAAATTTTTTATTAAATGTTGGTTACAATTTTAGAATTGCCTCTAGAATATTTGTCACCTAATGAACATTTTAGTTTCTGTGTTTGAACAACTTTTATTTCCCACTTTAATTTAATTTGAATTTTGAATTAGGAGCTGAAATGCAATATGATGCAAATGATGATTAGGCACTGCTAATCATGCTGACTTGTCATTATAAAAAGGTGATCACTGTGGCTAATGACATGGGGTGTTACAAAGACACAATTTGGCCCGAGTGATTACGGAAATACTCGGTACCCGTCATCGTGCTTTCAGACAACCAAGGTTTGAACAAAATCTCAATGGATTCTGGCACTGCGCTTCCCGACTGATCTGTGGCAAGTGCCCGCGAGGAGCAACTTGGTAACATTCGTTCATCTCTCGGAAGAGGTTAACTCGTGATCAAAGGATGGGTGTGTCATTAAATCTGGGCAACAAGATTGACGCATGGACTGCTCTCTCGGAGAGATGCCATTCTTATCCCGGAGGAACGTCAATACGAGTTGGTTCTAGATCCAAACTTATGAGTTTCACGCTTTGAGTCCTAGAAGAAGGCTCAAAACAGGTCCACGGAGGAGCGTTGAACTCATCTTATAGCAAATTTTTTTCGGTAGTCGACAGGAGCCTTAGAACTTGTTTGTTTGTTGTTTGTCACTCGGACTGGTCAGGCCGTACCGAGTGGAGATTACTCCAGTGGGGGCACACTGAGTGCACCCACTGGGTGTAGTCCCCGAGACCGCCGTCGACTGCGGTCAGTCGGCGGGGGTCTGAGAGAACAAAAAATCTTCTTAGCTGATACTGATCAAACTTGTTCCTCTCTGACTCGGAGGTCGAGTAGTACTTGAGGATCTGGTATTGGTCTAGCTTGTTTCTCCTCGACTCAGAAGTCGAGTAGTACTTGAGTGATCTGGAGCTGGTCTTGCATTGAGTAACAGATTACTCGGAATTTTGTTCTATGGGTGCGCCATCAGCGCACCCATAGGGTGTAGCCCCCGAGACTCCGACTGATTGCTGGTAGTCGGTTGGACTCTTTAGGGTTTGTTGTACTTGACCGAGCAAAATGTTTCTTTCTGAGTTCTCTTCCAGTGGGGGCACGCTGAGTGCACCCACTGGGTGTAGTCCCCGAGCCTCTGTCAGACTAGATGAGTCTGGCAGAGGGTTTAAGTCTCCTGGTAAACCTCCATGCAGTCGGCACGGTAAATATCTTTTAGTCTGAAATTGAGTCAACGGATGGATCTTCAAGCGCTTGGCATGGTAAATAAGCTCAGCCTGGAGCTGAGTCAGTCGGACTGATCTTCGTGCACTTGGCACGGTAAATAAATTCAACCTGGAACTGGATCAATCAAGCGAATCTTCGTGCACTTGGCACGATGAATGAATTCGGCCTTGAAACTGCCGACTGTAGAAAAAAGATGGACACTCCAGGGAGTAATTGTTCTAGTAGTACTTCTTACATTGACCGTTAGCTTTGCATGAAAGGGGTATTTGTAAGAGTACATTGTATCCGAAGAGGAGCTTCGTTTTCACCCTTTTGCATGAAAGGGGTATTTGTCCGAGTGGACGTGCTTCACGACTGATCGGGGTATGTTGACTGCAAGGAAAAACTTGACGGCACTCGTATGTCTCCCAGAGGAGATAGACTAGTGGTCCGATGTGGACGTGCCATGAAACCCGAGTGGCGATGCTAGTGTGTGGGCTGACTCTCCGGAGAGAGGCCACTCATTATCCCGGGGGAACACCAGCACATGCCATCTCTGAGTCCAAGTTTGTGAAACTGACGCCTTGGAGCCTAGAATAAGGGCCAAGTGTATCCGTAGAGGAGCGTCATTTTCACCCTTTTGCAGTCCTAAAGATGACTCCAGGTAATGATTTGGGCGATCGTCCGAGTGGACGGTGCTACCCTTATAGATCTTCGGCAGACCGAGCATGTATGGTCAGAAAAATATTCCTGATGTGATCAACATGTTGATCAAATGGGCGTAACCCCTGAGGGCGGCATGGCCCACGGCTGTGCGCAGCCCCCGAGTGATGCTCGAAAGAGGTAAGCTTGCTATAGAGTGCGATATTAGGTTTGATCATTCGAGTAACTTAGTCGTTCCCGTGTTGGGGGTGTAGTGGTGAAGACATGCCCAACTGATGGTGACACATGGGGCGGCCGAGGGCGCGAGGATGTGTACATCCGAGTGACGACGCGCGGGGCTGCCGAGTGGTGACGACGTGCACAACCGAGTGGCGACGCGCGGGGCGGCCGAGTGGTGAAGACGTGCACAACCGAGTGGCGACGCGCGGGACGGCCGAGTGGTGAAGACGTGCACAACGGAGTGACGACGCGCGGGGCGGCCGAGTGGTGAAGATGTGCACAACCGAGTGACGACGCGCGGGGCGGCCGAGTGGTGAAGACGTGCACTACCGAGTGGCGACGCCGGGGCGGCCGAGTGTGAAGACGTGCACAACGAGTGGCGACGCGCGGGAGACGGCCGAGTGGTGAAGAAGTGCACAACCGAGTGACGACGTGCGGGGCGGCCGAGTGGTGAAGACGTGCACAACCGAGTGACGACGCGCGGGGCGGCCGAGTGGTGAAGACGTGCACAACCGAGTGACGAGGCGCGGGGCAGCCAAGTGGTGAAGACGTGCACAGCCGAGTGGCGACGCGCGGGGCGTCCTAGTGGTGAAGACGTGCACAACCGAGTGACGACGCGCGGGGCGGCCGAGTGGTGAAGACGTGCACAACCAAGTGGCGACGCGCGGGGTGGCCTAGTGGTGAAGACGTGCACAACCGAGTGGCGACGCGCGAGTGGCCGAGTGGTGAAGACGTGCACAACTGAGTGGCGACACGCGGGCCGGCCGAGTGAAGGGCTACATGTCCAGCCAAGTGGCAAAAATGGTCCTCGAAGGAGTTAGCCAGAAGCTTTCGAAGCTAATGTAGCGACGAGGTCAGTGTAGTGTGGTTGCAACACAACAAGACTGGTGTGACAACTGAGTCTGAGTAGGAACAAAGATGGCGCGCAAAGTGTCTGAGTGATTATGTAACTTGTCAAAATGGCGGATCGAATGCACTTGTTGAAGTGAAGGATCTGACTGGTGATGAAGTACTCGACCACTCAGGAGAGTCTCATTCCGAATGAGCTGCAGCCCTCGAGTGCGGCGTAGCCCCCGAGCGTACTACAGGCTTCGACAACGGACATGTCGGAATACGAGAAATATAGTTTTGAATGGATAATTTGTAATTCATCGAGTCGGACTCGGATAAAGATGAGGAGAAGCTTTCGAGTGACGCTCGAAAGAGGCAAACTCGCAAAGGAGTGAAGTGTGCAGTTTAATTATAAGAGGGGCTTATCCGTCTCATGCTCAATGAGACGATGAGGCCTATGTCGTTGACACGATGAAGAGGACTCCACGGAGGGGTTGGCCGGATGTGTTTGAAATCAACAGAGCGGCAAGGTCAGTGTTGCGGTGCGCTAGGATAGATACTGTGACCGAGACCGAGAAGCGATGAAGTTGGCGCACAAAGCCGCTGAGTGGTCGCGTAACTTGTATATGAAAAATAGCAGAAGCCAACGAAATAATTTCTCGAGGAAATTTAATGTGTGATGAAATGATTTGTGTAAGTAACACCCATAGACACCCGCTGGGTGTGCAAGGGGCTTGTTGGTTCAGAACCAACAAGAGTCTAGAAGAGCGAAGGAATTGATCGAACTTGATGAAGTGAATGATCCAAATTGATGTGTTAGAGTGCCAGACTCAAATAAAAGGTAGTGTAGTGTTTCGACTGAGTTGCAGCCCCCGAGGACCGATGCAAACTCGAAATGAAGAACACATCGTGAATGACGTATGCATTAAAATGGAAGTTGAACTCGGGAGTCAAATAACCAGTACTAAGCAAGTATGTGAACATAAGAAACCGAGCGTAGAGGCATACTCGGTGGCGGGGCCTCCGAGTGAACGTGATGTGTGAATTACAGGATACTCGGGAACGCGAAAATAACAGAATCTAGTGCATGTAGAATGACTTAGCTGTCTGAAGGCGCGCGAGTGGCCGAGTGATGAAGATGCGGCTCACCGAGTGGCGACGCGCGGGGTGGACGAGTGGTGAGGATGTGTCCAACCAATGGCGACGCGCGGGGCGACCGTGTGGTGAGTACTAAAAGGTTCTCTGAATGATCGGATGTTGTTGATCGCCGAGCAAAACTTGGTGGCATTCATATGTCTCCCGGAGGAGATAGACTTGAGGTCCGAGTGTGGACATGCCATAAAAACCCGAGTGACGATGCCGGCGCGTGGTCTGACTCTCCGGAGAGATGCCACTCCTTATCCTGGGGGAACGCCAGCGCAGGCCATCTACGAGTCCAAGTTTATGAGGCATGCGCCTTGGACCCTAGTGGAAGGGCCAAGTTAACCCGCGGAGGGCGCCAAGCTCATCTCATAGCGATCCTGAAGGTGACTTCAGTCGGGTGTTTTACGTGTCCGAGTGCACGGGTCCCCACAGAGGGTGGTCAGTCGGACTGACAGACGTCCTTCCGGAAAGGAACTGTGGGCAATCGATCGGATCGATTCGCTGTGGAAATTCCGGGTGAGGCCTAGCCCAACCGGGTGGCGACGCGCGGGGCGGCCGATTGGTGAGGACGTGTCCAACCAAGTGACGACGCGTGGGGCGTCCGAGTGATGAAGACGCATCCAGCGGAGTGGCGACGCACTGGGCGTCGAGTGATGTAGACGCATCCCGCGGGGTGACGACGCACGGGGCGGCCAAGTGATGAAGATGCGTGCCGCGGAGTGACGATGCGCGGGGCGTCCGACTGATGTAGACGCGTCTCGTGGAGTGGCGACGCGCAGGGCGGCCAAGTGATGAAGATGCGTGCCGTGAAGTGACGATGCGCGGGGCGTCCGAGTGATATAGACGCGTCCAGCTGAGCGATGGTGCGCGGGCGGCTGAGTGATGAAGACGCGCTGAGCGACGACGCGTAGGTGGTCGAGTGAGCTCAGGTCTCTGGCCTAGTGAACTTGAGTCTGTATCCGAGTGGATTCATCTGTGTGAACTCTGAACGAATCGGGTTCGCAGTTGTCTGAGTGAAAGATTCATCGGGTGACCCTGCAAGCCACTAGCAAGCACGACCAGGAAGTTCAAGGCCTGATGGTCAGTCATACATGCATGCATGTACGAATTAACTGGCGCGGAACTGGCGGAAGTAGTGGAAACAGCTGGCCTGTTCTGGCCGTAGCAATTAGATAGAAGTGACGTTAGTAATCCTCATCAATTGGCCGCTTAATGAGGCAGCCAATTAATCTGACGTTGGAGATCACCACGCCCTTCCGTTTCCTGTACTCGCGTGCATTTACCTGCATGCAGGTAATCAAGGAGGAGATGGCCCACTCACCTTGCATGGTTAAAGGAGAAAGGGCCATGGCCAGCAGCTGGCGATGGCGGGAAGAACCGCAACGCCCGGAGACGTGACCGGCTTCCTATTTCCGCGCCGCTCCGGGTCTGCGCGTACGCTGCGGTGACCATGTCCAGGTAGCTAGATCAGGGAGGTGTGCATCGCGCCTGCGACGCCGGTGGGAGGGGCGCGGTTGACTTGGTGGAGGCGTCGGTGGTCAGTGACCAAGAAGACAGGCGACAACGGACTGGCCAGTTCGGGGGCTCGGCCTCCACGACGCTCGTCCGAACGGTGCTTGGTGGAGCGCGGCGGCGCTGCCACCGTTGCTCGCACTTTTTGGTTCATATGAAGAAGATGATGCGGCCGTCCTCCTCGCCTGTTTGATGCGGAGAAGATGGTGCACCCGTCCTCCTCGCCTTGTACCTTCTTTCCTTTTCCATTGATCGAAACTCCATGGGACTCGCATGAGCGCGTGTACATACGAAAAAAAAACAACCATTGTTAGATTAAAGATCGATTGTAAAGTAAAAGACAGGATCGAATGGAACTTCCCGATTCCTCTGTACGAAGAGTATCATGTCTCTCCAGTGAATGGAGCGATGTTTGGAACATCCTGAATCAAATTCTCCATCGATGGTTGTTGATCGACGGACGAAGATCGAAGAAATAAAACCATTTGTATCATGGCTCGATAGACGCCATGCCCCACGGTGGGCGCCAACTGTCGTGGTATCGAATCCGACAATAGAAAGGGGTAGTGTAAAGGAGCATGATCTATCGAGATGCAAATGGGTGACACGGTGGTTTTAGCGAGTTCGAGCCTCTCACGGTGGAGATAACAACCCTAAGTCTCGTGCTCCGGAGAGGCTTTGTTTTATCTGAGGGTGTATCCAGAGATTACAATGTGTGTGAGAGGGGAGAGGATAACGGATCTCCGTAGTCCTGAGACTAATGACGAGAGAGAGAGCCCGGGGGAGGAATGAGAGAAGAATCGGCCTGCCCCCCAGTCTAATGGTGGGGGTGGCTTATATAGAGTGCGCCACCCCCTCACCTCCTATGTTACAAAGTGGGGCATTGATGTCGTAACGTCAAATGATGCTTCGACTGCCTTGTCGACTGTTGGTCTTCGCATATCCGAGTGAGTCGTATGACCGAGTGGTTGACTGTCTTCCGAGTGAGCCATACGACCGAGTGGTTGACTGTCTTCCGAGTGGACGGTTCATCGATATGTCCGAGTGGATTGTACGTCTGTATGAGATTTAACTGGACCCACATGATGTGTGGACCCCATGCTTTACGATATTTCGACCCTTCGTGGGCCTACCTGTTATGTGTATCCCCAATAGTATGCAAGCATCCGGATAGCTGCAGTGCATTTCTGATAATAGGAGAAGCCAATCTTTCCAAGGGCATCCTCCTTGCGCTCGAAATACTTATCGCATCCGACCACCCCCTCCCGAATATGGTTGAAAACATGCCTAGCCATACGAAAACGACATCGGAATTGGTAATGTTTGAAGGGCGGGTCGGGTGTCTCAAAGTAGTCCTTCCAAAGAAGTAAATGGCCGCTCTCTGGGTTGCGATTCAACGTCGGACTATGCCCCGGGATCGACCCCTGGACCAACGGCCGATGCCTACTAAGGTGGTCGTGGATAACCAACACAGCAACCACCATCTCCTCATCGTCGGATGAGGAATCATCGGAGTCGCAGAGGAAATTGTGGAAAAAGAACTCGTCGGCGGAGTCCATTTGTACCTTGGGGGCAAACTGTCGAACAGCTTGCGGGGATCGTTGAAGAAGCTGGCCAGCGAAGAGAGGCGCGCCTCCCCTGGACCAGGCAGCTGGCCTGGCGGCGTCCGACGAGCGTGGCGGCGATGGACGAAGGAGCTGGCCGGGGCCGCGGGGTGGCGACTTCGTGCTCGCGGCGACGTCCGAAGTGGGGGGAAGCTGCGGTGGCCCTGCGGCAAGGCGATGGTGGCGGCGACGTGGGAGGTGGCGGCGTGCGGGGGAGGCGTGTGGGCACAGACTGTTGGCAGGGGCATGGAACTGGGCGGCGACGGTGACGGGGTGGGGCAGGCGAGGGCTTGCTGTTGATGGGGGTGGAAGAGAATGGCCTATGTGCCACCGACTGGCGGGCCAGGGGGAGGAGTAGGCATGCGTTGCGAGCGTCCGCTTCATGTCCGCGTCGACGCAAATGAGGCCCAAATTTGGGTCAGGAATGGGTCGTTCGGCGGACGAAAAGCGGACGCGTGTTCGTTTGGGTCGGCGCGTTGGGCCGACTTTTCTGTCCGCGACGACCCAAACGAACACGCGCCGACCAAATGGGTCGGTGCGTTGGAGTTGCTCTTATCCTATTCACATGTTAGGGCATCTCCAAAGCGAACCCGCACAACCGTCCGGACCGCGCTATCCGAACCGTGAAAGCCACCTAACACCGACCTGTATCGATTCGTGGGGCGGTCCGGACGCGATTTCTCCCGCAAATTGAAGACAAAGTGGGGAGGTTTGCGGGAGTCCGGACAACCGAAACGTAGGACTCTGACACCCCCGGCCCACCCAATCCCCCCTCCCGGTCTCATTTCCTTCCACTCCGCCCCTTCTCCCCCTTGCTTTGCATCCGCACCCTCTACCTCTGCCGCCCCTGTTGTTCGTCTCCGGCCGCCACAGAGGCATTGCCGGACGTCCACAACCAGCACCTACGCGCCCGCTCGCCATTTCGACGGAGCTTCCCACCCTGGAGCCGTTTGTACCCAGGTACACTCCGCCCCCTGTCGACGACCTCCATGGCGGACACCACGCCTGGATGGTGTTCGGTCAAATGCCATTGAGCTTATTTTCAAATGCTATGTCATTTTTTTAGAGTACGAAGGATGGTGAGCTACTCGACCATGGAGGATGAGTTGTTGTGTGATGCGTGGCTAGCCGTATTCGCGGATTTCATAGGCAGGAGCAGAGGGGGAGCCCTTCTGGGAGCAAGTGCATGAAAAGTTTCATGCACGAAAGCACATTGTGCCATACGACATGTACATCATTCAACCACGCAACGTGTGGTCATCGTCGTATCGCTGACACGCTATTCAGGTCAGCGTCATCAAGTTTTACAACTTGGTTAGTCAGCTCGAGGCAAGGTGGCCATTGCACGCGGACATGGAGGAAATGGTAAGTTTTACTTCCTCTTGCTCAACTTGTTGATTAATTCATTCACTCAATGTTGGTCTACACATTATATGTAGCCCGCACGCGTCGCCGTAGTGTACCACAGGACAGAGGGTGAGCATTTACGTGCACACACTGTTGGATGAAGCTGAAGGGGGAGTATGTGTGGAAGGGCATGATCCGTTCATGAAAAATTTGTTGGACATCCGGGATCTAGTCGAATTAGAGACATTGTTGTACTAGACTTAATTTGCATGCTATGTATGAATGATTTGTGTTATTTTCTATCTGAATTTTGATGAATATCGGCCGCTTTCCACGAAGTTTGTCCGATTAGTTAAAATGCGGTTTGAAATATATGCGGTTAGTGTTGGATGGCGTCCTTCTGCATTCGTGTTCCCGCTCGCGAAGGGATGCATGAGGATTTTTACGGGTCGTTGATGGAGATGGCCTTATGGGTTATGGAAATGGTAGAGCAAGATCCAGTATACTTAATTTTGCTGATCCTTGCAAAGATTCCAAGTAGCCCGTATTAGAGCATCACCTGTGTTTAGAGGCAGCTGGGACCCGCCAAACCACTCCGACCTTGGTATAAAACCGTTCATAGTGCAACCTCTATCTAAACTTAAGCCTCTAAGTTGGAACCATCATAAAATAAGAATAAGATATTTCGGTGATGAATAGGGCATCAATAACAAAAATGTTAGAAAAAAAACTAACGTCAGATTTTTAGCCCTCCAATCCCGAGTGAACGTCCTTAGACACGTTTGATCATGTGCATGAATTCCAAAGCGTTCGCTCTCACATGTCTCTCCGGGCGAACTACGAGTTGACGTTATAACACCGTTCGCGCTGGATGGCGATCTGATTGAAAATATTTTGAGATGGCAAATTATGTTGTCGCAACATGGTAATTTGCAACATTTTAATCCTAAAAAAAAAATTTGCAACATTTTACGTTGATGTAGCATGACAATTTTCTTTAGCAACATGACAAATCCCGAGCATGGCAATTTTCACCGCTTTTTTTTTTTTCAGGCTGGCAATTCTTCATGTTTACATCATGGCAAACCTTGAAAACGCATGGCAATTGCTATCATGCAGCATGCCATTTCTATTTTTCTAAGAATGTTTACATACAATATGGCAATTTTTACTCTAGCACATGGCGAATTCTTATTCAACAGCATGGCAATTTATTTGTTTTCACTTGGCAATTCTGAAACGTTCGCTGGGAGTGCCTATTTTGAGCGAACGAAAACGTTTATTTTGAAAATAACAAAATGTATAGATACAGTTAGGACATATCACAGAACCATGCAAATCATTTCAAGGTTAGTCTCGGACTCATATTGTCTTGCAACTAGTTAACTCCCATTTCTAAATTTAAATCAAATAAGTCATCTTGTCACTATACCACAGCGAAATGTCAATTTTCAAACTTTTTTTTTCAGATTTAAATTCTAATTTTTCAGAGCCTATCATTTTATTTATTCCATTTTCTACACCTATTTTTCCCCGTATTTGAGAACATGTGATGACTACTCAATCATTTTTTCCTTTGTTTTCACCCATCATTTCCTTTCCATGTTACATTATCTTCGAACAATCTGCATCGCACGGGTTGCTATTCGACTTTTTTTCCAGACATGATACAGACGCAGCCGCTCACATATACACATGCACATTCTATCCTTATGAGCATCTTCGAAAGACTAATCCGGACAGATCTTGAGATTGATAAAATTGTCATAGACAACTCAAAGTTGACGAACAAGTCACACCGCCGAAAGAATAGTGTCGGAGAGCCCGAAATAAATTGAGTAAAATACGATCACATGTCACAAGTCTAGAACTTAAACTGGGGTGGGCAGGTTTTATTATCACAAGAAACCTAGCGATCTGATCAATGCTGGTTCGCTATTTGATTCTATTTTTATCAGTGTCGTCGTGGAAGCGATCAAGATGGACCTTGCAACTCGCAAGCAACGGAACGGCAATGGGGCCCAATTATGCTTTTCATTTCCTTTTGGAAAAGAAAATGCAGAGAATAACAATCCATTTGGGCATTAGAGAAAGAGAAAACAAGAGGACGAGAGGGGAAAGAGTAGAGAGCGAGACAACATAGTGATGGCCATGATTGAGTACGTACACCAGAGAGTTCTCGTTCCAGGCGGTGCCGTGCCATTGGAAGGGTCCCCGGGAAGTGCGTGGATGCATCAAGTTACAAAGAAAAGTCGAGAGACCCGTAGGGGTAGCGCTCACAAAACTGGAGTCAAAATGGAGAAAATGCAGCAGCGGTTACGCCATCTCATCAGACCACTCGACCATACCACACCATACCATACGTCTGTGTACGTCACTACGTCAGCTCATCAGAATACTCGATGGATGAGAGAGAGAGAGAGAGAGAGAGAGAGAGAGAGAGAGGACGCTGCAGTGCAGAAGAGTGGGCTGGGTGGTGCAGACATGGGATGGGAGGACTCGGGAAAGGCAGGCATGTCCAAAGCAAAGGTGGTGAGTTGGGAGACGGTGCAAGCAACGACGGGGTCGGGGGGGCATCAGGAGTTTTGGCTCCTACGTCTGCGTGCATGGGGAGTAGCGAAAGGCAACCACCATCCGACCCGGCCGGCCGGCGTACCCGTACGCTACGTACGAATCGCTTGCATCCTTCTACTTCTCACTCTACCTGCACCTGCACGTACCACCGTTGCACCTACCGCGACGACACACTTGCTTTTGTATGGGCGCCACCGTGGAGCGCCGTATCAGGAGCACGTGGCTCGCCTCTTGCGCACACGACACGTCATCAGGCGGCTGCCGATAGGGATAGAGCCGAGAGCCGTCGTACGGACCAGCGGCTGCGTGGAGTGCACAGAGGGGTTTCCGACCCACACTGCTTTACATTGTTTTCGAAATATATCTTCCAGCACAAGAGCGCACAAAGTCCGGCATAAGAGACAGAAACAAAGGAACAACACATGACAGGCGTGGTTTTTCATGACTAAAAGCATGCTGGCTATTAGAAATCACGCGATTGCTTAATCGACGATAATGCTAAAAATCTAACGTCGGATTTTTAAGCATGGCAAATTGAACGTAAGCATATAACTTGCCAGATGACGAGTAGTATGCAATGAGCGGATTACCGTGGCACTGTTTACATTATTTCGACGCAGCTTCGAGCCTGAATCAACAGTACGTAGATGACAATCGATCGATGGAATGGTATGCTCCTCGGTCCACGTATGCCAAGTTGTACGTCGAGGTACTCGCGAAAGTACGCGATATGCACTGTGCGTACGTGGGCGCCACCCGCGGCTCCAGCTAGCGTTCTTTGTTGTGAAAGGCACAGCATGGCTAGCTAGCTAGGTGCTCAAGCAAAAACTTTATTCGATGCATGCATGCATGCATGCAAGCAAGCATTGCGCCGATGCGTAGCATGCATACCCAGACCCATACCTGCTGCACTGCACACACATATCAACAGTGCCGATCCATCATACACCTGTACGTTGGGTGTACATGGACACGCAGGAGACGAGACGAGAAGCGGAGCGGAGACAGGAACCTTTTCCCGGCTTGGAAGAAAATAATGGAGAGCTGCTTAGCCCCAACGCAAAGGCGGCAGCCAGCGAGAGGTACACCTAGCTAGGCTGGCCCTGGGCCGACCGCGTTGCAAAGACTGTGTGCTCCAAGCGGCCGTGGACCCGACCGAGTAGCTTCCTCGGTGTGGTACAGAGCACCGGCGAGGGCGCGACGAGCACCGCACGTCACTGAAGCAGCAGTGCATGAACCGGTCGCACTAATTTATTGCCGCGGCGACGCTTACACGGCTCCTCCTCTTCCCACCCTCTCCATCATTCACGACACGAGCCATGCACGTCGGCTGGTGAGTCATGGCGAGGGCTTTGGATAGATTAATTGTGGCTTGGCCTGGGCCGTTCACGGCCGCATGGGTTGCTGTCGCGCCCTCCACGCCACCGTCGCATGCGGGACACGGGTGCCAAACCGTTCCGTTGGGTGTCCTGCTCGCGACCCAAACCAGGGCGTTCGCGGCAGGGGTGAGGTGGCTCACGCACACATTTGTTGTAGGATTATTGGTGCCTACCCATGGTCCAGACAGCTGCGACTGCGATCTGCCAGTGACAAACATGCAAATGTTTAGCTGCCTACGCTGCTAAATTTCTTAGTCAACAAGGAGTCCCATAGTTTTTCAATCCCGAGTCGACGTCGCGAGATCTAGGATTTTCATCTAAATCCCAGGCGCTGATAAGTAAGTATCTTGAAGTTAATTCAACGATGGCTATGCTCAGTCGACCGAGACTGCGACGATTGACTAGGCATATAACTAGAGCACTCGCAAGTATGAGCCCTTTGATAGTTTGATGATATAAAGGCCAGAAAACAACATTTATGCAGTGAGTAGCTAGCTAATAGTCGTGTGAAAAATACACCATGCATGCATCTGCAATATTCTTGGAAAATATTATTAATTCTAGTCTCCAAATTGTTGAGTATATTGATTATTAGAAAGTATATGATAGACTAGGATTTATTCTACCTTGTCTTGTACTCCAAAAAGATCATGTACTCTTATATATATGCCCACGAAAATCAATCAATATCAACCAAACCCTCTATATCCTCTAACACAAATCATGATGAGATAAAAAAAATTAAACTACTGCTGGCCAATTCAGGTTTCGGATAACTATTTTCTTGTAGTCCATGAATGAAAGCGTATGTACCCGCTAAAAGATGAAAGAGTATATTCCAAAATTTTCTAACAATTTGGTACTAATTTTTTTATGAATGACATGATTTTTTTCTCCTTAGTCATGTTTCTTTTCCACTTACTCCATTCCAATGAATAAGACATGCACATGGTATAAAACTTAACTTTGATCATTATTTTAACCAACAAAAAACTATGTGACTTACAATTTATACCACTGAAAACATTTCCCGAATATGAATTCAATGGTATAACTTTTGTGACACATAACCCACATTTGGTTGGTTAAATGATCACTGTTAAACTATAAAATGTGGGCGCAACTTGTTCATTGCAATGGGGAAGTGCAATTTTACTTGTTTTCATTATCATGATATCTTGGCCCACCTGATAGGCCATATGCCAGCTAAGTCGGGAGTCACATAAAAACTATATTATAAATAATCACATGAATTCTCCTATAACTAAAAATAAGAATATCCTAACCATTCTAAATATTGTTTGAGTTACTCCAAGTATTTGAATATTATGAATTGTAATTAACTACTAATTTAATGGTATTTAAACCTTCTTAACTAGCAATACAATATTTGAGGAAATTTTGAAAACGCTAAAATAATTTGTAAAGTACTACCATTTAAATTTGTATTGCATAATTTAGATTATTATCTGGTAAATTTCTAGAGGTAAAATGATATAAATAACTTTATTGAAAACCCTAGAAATATGTGGTGTTAAATTCAAATTTGGAAGTCAAAAGGTTAAATATCATAATTATTTGTTGCAAATAGGAATTACAACTATGTAATTATTTTTGGAATTAGTGTCCCTCGACTTTGAGTTAAAACTGGTGAATATGATATTCTTTTTGGAGATTAAACAAAATTATTCTAATATGTTGCGAAGTACCTAGATGTGGCGTCTAAGCCGAGTGCCATATGGGGGGATAAGTCAGTTTGAGGTATATGGAACAGTACATAGGGAAATTTTTGGAACAATTTTTTGAATTTTTTTTTTGAGATATTTGGCAGCCATGGCTAAATTTAGAAAGAAACAATTGGTAATCCTGACACTTCACTAATATATTGGTGTATATGAAAACACATGAAATATATATATTCAAGATGTGTTCTAGAATATACACATGAGACTTTTTTCAATTATTTGTCTATTGATGTTTTTACCACTTTTTATAATTGGGATTCCACCTAAGCCATATACGCAACAACAAGGGTGTTAAATGCATGTAAACATTAAGGGTCTCTTTGATTCGTATGATTTCTATAGGAAGTGTGAAGAATTGTAATCCTTAGGAATTTTTGCTATGCTATCTGTTTGATTCTTAGGATTAAATCCTATAGATTGTTTAAAGGATTCCTTTGTATTACATTTTGTTAAAGTGTATAACCTATGATGGCATATATGTCGAACATGAGAACAAGAAGTGGCCATATATGAGAAACGTAAAGAATGTTGCAAGTTTCCGCCAACGACAATTCCATTTTGTCCTTGAAATTAGCGAAATACTCCCTTTGTTCGAAATTACTTGTCGTGAAAATGGACGTATCTGGACGTATTTTTAGTCTTAGATACATTTATTTCTATTCATTTTTAGGACAAGTAATTCAGTACAAAGGGACTAGCTGTTAACTCGCCCACAGCCGGTGACAATTGTGGTCAAGAAGGAGAAAGAAGAAGACTGGAGGTAGCATAAGCAACTAATGAAATATCCGCTCACTTTTTGACTTCTTATAATCTGTTATATATTATCTAATATGAAGTGGCTTAAGGCATCTCTAATGGCGACCCGTAAATTTTCTATCGCATCCGTTCATGGATAGGGAGGACCAGTCTGCGGACACGGATGGGGAGGGGGCGTCATTCAACTCTGCCAGCATATATCTCAACTACTATCCGAACTACCGGACAAAATTCGTACAAACACGACCAAATTTTCATACAAATCGGAAGAGATTCATGCAAATATGGCCGATTTCATATAAACATGACATAATCTATTACATTTCGGACATACTTCTACTAAAAGCGCTGCTCGTCCGACTCTAGAGGTATAATACCTAAACTAAAAGATCTCCGGCGCCAGTTCCCCATGTCCGGCCATGAGCCCCGAGAACTGAAGCTCGCCCTCTGCAGTTCCACCTCGGCGCTCTCCAGCTCCACCTCCGGAGCCCTGGGAAGTGAAGTTGTTTGCCTCCAGGTCAACGCCAAGCGACTAATCGGCCGACGATGCTTGACCCACCAAGCTTGGCCAACGAGAGGGGAGGAGCGATTGCCTTCTTGGGATCCGAGTGGCGGTGACCTACCATGCACTACTCTTCCTCGCTGTCAGCGGCGCCCGCGGACGTGCCAGCTTCGTGGTCATCGCAGCGGTGGTGGCGATGTCCTCCTCCTCATCGGTCTTGCCCCACACCTCGTTCGCCGGCTCGTCGAACTCCTTGTAGATGGCCTGCAGTTCTGCCTGATGCTGGCAGTACCGCCAGCGAGCAAGGCGGATCTCGCGGGCAGAGTGGCAGGACTCGAGCAGCGCCTCTTGCTCCGCAGGTCTGCACCCGGTGCGGTCGCCCTGCCGGCGGCGAGCTGCTCTCCGCCTGCTGGTGCTCCTGGAGGAGCTAGTGGTTGTAGGCGGCGTAAGCCTGCGCCTCCCGGAACTACTACTCCCGCACCATGTCCATGTAATGGGCACGGGCCTCGCCGATGTTCATGGTGCAATGCACCGGCGAGGGTGGCGCGAACGAGAAGGGTGGCGCCAGCTCGTCGTCGGTCGCGTCCTACATTGGGACGTCGTCGTCATCCTCCGGCTGCCTGCCGGCCTGCCAGCCGGCAGCAATGGCAGCCAACTCCTTCTTCTGCTTCGGCGTTAGCCCGTCCCAGAGAGCTTTCGAGCACGAGGAAGCCATTGGTGGGAGTGGTGCGGAGAGGAGAATGGTATCGGAGGTGGATGACTGCGGCTATAGCCGGGGCAGTAGTTTATATAGTAAGGGTGGGCGGCAGAGGGACGGACTGATGGCGCCGGATTAGCCACCTTGCCAACCGCGTATTGATGAGGTCACCTATTACAGGTAGGGTCAAGGACCCATCACATAGGACCCACATAGGGCCCATCACCACCATGGGTAGGTCTCTGGACCATGCCAACATTTGGATGCATATATCAGGAAGTCCACTCGGACAACTCGACAGCACTCGGACGTCCACCCGTCACTCGGCTGGACAACGACCACTCAGACTAAAGAGGTGAAGGGACAGCGTGGGAACTACAACGGTGGAGGAATCCTAAGTCGCCCTTAAGACGGAGTCAAGACTACCGTTACCAATAATTGTTGTAGTAGAGACTCTTTACACCTGTAACTGACGCAATCAATGTCATTAAGTGCCCTGGCGACGTGGAGGACGTGGGGCCGCGATGCACTCTATATAAGCCGCACTCCACCTCCTGAGCCAGGGTCGAGCAACCTTGGTAACCATATCCATCAAATCAAAACCAAGCCTCAGGGCACGAGACGTAGGGCTGTTATCTCCGCCGAGAGGGGCCCGAACTCGTTAAACACCGAGTGTTACACCTGCGCCATAGCTAGGCTTTGCCCCTTATTCATACCCCTAGTACTCATTGTTAGGATCGTAACCCGA
Organism: Thinopyrum elongatum; assembly: GCA_011799875.1. Taxonomy (NCBI): domain Eukaryota; kingdom Viridiplantae; phylum Streptophyta; class Magnoliopsida; order Poales; family Poaceae; genus Thinopyrum; species Thinopyrum elongatum. The sequence goes on along the minus strand of CM022298.1, from coordinate 405,754,572 downwards.
CAGTTGGCGCTGACGGGGAACGTTGCATGGAAAACAAAAAAAATTCTACGCACACGCAAGATCTATCCATGGAGATGCATAGCTACGAGATAGGAGAATGTGTCTACGTACCCTCGTAGACTGTTAAGCGGAAGCATTTATCAATGCGGTTGATGTAGTCATACACCTTCACGATCCGCCCGGTCAAGTACCGAATGTACGACACCTTCGCGTTCAGCACACGTTCAGCTCGATGACGTCCTCGCCTTCTTGATCCAGCAAGACGGGCAAAGTAGTAGATGAGTTCCGGCAGCACGACGGCGTGGTGACGGTGGTGATGCAACTATCTCCGCAGGGCTTCGCCGAGCACTACGAAAATATGACCGATGATGAACTAGAGGGAGAGGGGCGCCGCACACGGCTTGGGGATCGTGGTGTGTGTTGCCCCTCTCCCTCCTCACATATATATAGGTGGAGGGGGGAGGGGAGGCAGCCCTAGGGGCGCCCCAAGGTGGCCGGCGGCCGCCCTGGGCTCCTGCGCTAGGCGCCTCTCCCTTTCCTTATTTCGGGGTGGAGGAGATGGCAGGGGAGGGGCCGGCGGCTGCCCTACCTTGGCACCCCCCCTTTCCTTCCTTGGCACATGGCCAGGGGAGGTGGAGTGCGCCAAGCCCCTTAGTGGGATGGTGCGCCTCTCTCCTTTGGCCCATGAGGCCCACCGAGTGCTGGTGGCCTCCCGAAACCCCTTTCGGTACTCCGATAAAACCCAGTACATTATGAAACCTTTCCGGTGACCAAATAGCATCGTCCTATATATCAATCTTTACCTCCGGACCATTCCGGAGCTCCTCGTCATCTCCGTGATCTCATCCGGGACTCCGAACATTCGGTCACCAACTCACATAACTCATATAATACTATATCGTCAAAAAACATTAAGCGTGCGGACCCTACGGGTTCGAGAATGATGTAGACATGACCGAGACACCTCTTCAGTCAATAACCAATAGCAGGACCTGGATGCCCATATTGGTTCCTACATATTCTACGAAGATCTTTATCGGTCGAACCTTTATGACAACATATGTTGTTCCCTTTGTCTGTTAGTATGTTACTTGCCTAAGATTCGATCGTCGGCATTTCCATACCTAGTTCAATCTCGTTACTGGCAAGTCTCTTTACTCGTTCTGTAATATATCATCTCGTAACTAACTCCTTAGTCACTTTGCTTGCAATCTTCTTGTGATACTGTATTACCGAGAGGGCCCAGAGATACCTCTCCGATATACGGAGTGACAAATCCCAATCTTGATTCACGCCAACTCAACAGACACCTTCGGAGATACCTGTAGAGCATCTTTATGATCACCTAGTTACATTGTGATGTTTGATAGCACACAAGGTATTCCTCCGGTATCCGGGAGTTGCATGATCTCATGGTCGAATAAACATGTATTTGATATTAAGAAAGCAGTAGCAATAAACTGAACGATCATATGCTATGCTAACGGTTGGGTCATGTCCATCACATCATTCCCCTAATGATGTGATCCCGTTATCAAATGACAACTCATGTCTATGGTTAGTTAATCTTAACCATCTTTGATCACTGAGCTAGTCTAGTAGAGGCTCACTAGGGACACGGTATTTGTTTATGTATTCACACATGTATTTAAGTTTCCGATCAATACAATTCTATCATGAATAATAAACCTTTATCATGATTAAGGAAATATAATAATAACAACTTTATTATTGCCTCTAGGGCATATTTCCATCAGTCTCCCACTTGCACTAGAGTCAATAATCTAGTTCACATCGACATGTGATTAACACCTATAATTCACATCGCCATGTGACTAACACCCAAAGAGTTTACTAGAGTCAATAATATAGTTCACATCGCCATGTGATTAATACCCAAAGAGTACTAAGGTGTGATCATGTTTTGTTTGTGAGAGAGGTTTAGTCAACGGGTCTGCCATAATTAGATTCGTATGTATTTTACAAATTTCTATGTCTACATTGCTCTGCATGGAGCTACTCTAGCTAATTGCTCCCACTTTCAATACGCATCCAGATTGAGACTCAGAGTCATTTGAATATGTGTCAAAGTTTGCATCGACGTAACCCTTTACGATGAACTCTTTATCACCTCCATAACCGAGAAACATTTCCTTAGTCCTCTTAGGTAACTAAGGATAATCTTGACTGATGTCTAGTGATCCTCTGCTGGATCACTATTATACCCCCTTTCCAAACTCATGGCAAGACACACAACAGGTCTGGTACACATCATGGCATACTTTATAGAACATATGGCTGAGGCATAGGGAATGACTTTCATTCTCTCTTTATCTTCTACCGTGGTCGGGTTTTGAGTCTTACTCAACTTCACATCTTGCAACACAGGCAAGAACCCTTTCTTTGACTGATCCACTTTGAACTTCTTCAAAACTTTGCCAAGGTATGTGCTTTGTGAAAGTCCTATTATGTGTCTCGATCTATCCCTATAGATATTTATGCTCAATATGTAAGTAGCTTCACCGAGGTCTTTCAATGAAAAATTCTTATTCAAGTATCCTTTTATGCTATCCAGAAATTCTATATCATTTCCAATCAACAATATGACATCCACATATAATACCAGAAATGCTAATGAGCTCCCACTCACTTTCTTGTAAATACAAGCTTTACCATAAGTATGTATAAAACCATATGCTTTGATCATCTCATCAAAGCATATATTCCAACTCTGAGATGCTTGCACCAGTCCATAGATGGATTGCTGGAGCTTGCACACTTTGTTAGCACCTTTAGGATCGACAAAACCTTCTGGTTGCATCATATACAACTCTTCTTTAAGAAATCCGTTAAGGAATGCAGTTTTGACGTCCATTTGCCAGATTTCATAATCATAAAATGTGGCAAATTGCTAACATAATTCGGACAGACTTAAGCATCGCCACGGGTGAGAGAGTCTCATCGTAGTCAACCCCTTGAACTTGTCAAAAACCTTTCGCAACAAGTCGAGCTTTGTAGACAGTGATATTACCATCAGTGTCTGTCTTCCTCTTGAAGATCCACTTATTTTCAATGGCCTGCCGATCATCGGGCAAGTCCACCAAAGTCCATACTTTGTTCCCATACATGGATCCTATCTCAGATTTCATGGCCTCAAGCCATTTATTGGAATCTGGGCTCATCATAGCTTCTTCATAGTTCGTAGGTTCACCGTTGTCTAACAACATGATTTCTAGGACAGGATAACCGTACCACTCTAGTGCAGAACGTGTTCTGGTCGACCTACGAAGTTCAGTGGTAACTTGATCCAAAGTTTCATGATCATTATCATTAGCTTCCTCTCTAGTCGGTGTAGGCATCACGGGAACGGTTTTCTCTGATGTGTTATTTTCCAATTTGATAGTAGGTACAATTACCTCATCAAGTTCTACTTTCCTCCCACTCACTTCTTTTGAGAGAAACTCCTTCTCTAGAAAGGACCCATTTTTGGCAACAAAGATCTTGCCTTCGGATCTGTGGTAGAAGGTGTACCCAATAGTTTCCTTAGGGTATCCTATGAAGATGCACTTCTCCGATTTGGGGTCGAGCTTATCAGGCCGAAGCCTTTTGACATAAGCGTCGCATCCCCAAACTTTAAGAAACGACAACTTAGGTTTCTTGCCAAACCATAGTTCATACGGTGTCGTCTCAACGGATTTAGACGGTGCCCTATTTTTACATGAATGCGGCTGTCTCTAATGCATAACCCCAAATGATAAAGGCAAATCGGTAAGAGACATCATAGAACATACCATATCTAATAAAGTACAGTTACGACGTTCGGACACACCATTACGCTGTGGTGTTCCAGGTGGCGTGAGTTGTGAAACAATTCCACATTGTCTTAAATGAAGGCCAAACTCGTAACTCAAATATTCGCCTCCGCGATCAGATCGTAGAAACTTTATTTTCTTGTTACTATGATTCTCCACTTCACTCTGAAATTCTTTGAACTTTTTAGACTTGTGTTTCATTAAGTAGATATACCCATATGACCTAAACGGCAGTGCCACAAGTATGTTGCACTATCATTATCAACTTTGCATCTTTTGGCATCAATATTATGAATATGTGTATCACTACGACCGAGATTCAATAGACCATTCACATTGGGTGTATGACCATAGAAGGTTTTATTCATGTAAACAGAACAACAATTATTCTCTGAATTAAATGAATAACCGTATTGCAATAAACACGATCTAATCATGTTCATGCTCAACGCAAACACCAAGTGACATTTATTTAGGCCCATCACTAATCCTGAAGGTAGAGGGAGTGTGCGATGGTGATCATATCAATCTTGGAAACACTTCCAACACACATCGTCACCTCGCCCTTTACTAGTCTCCGTTTATTCTGCAACTCATGTTTCGAGTTACTAATCTTAGCAACTGAACCGGTATCAAATACTCAGGGGCTACTACGAGCACCAGAAAGGTACGCATAAATAACATGTATATCAAATATACATTTGTTTACGTTGCCATCGTTCTTATCTCCCGAGTATTTGGGGCAGTTCGGCTTCCAGTGACCATTTCCTTTGCAATAGAAGCACTCAGTTTCAGGCTTGGGTCCAGCTTTGGGCTTCTTCATGGGAGCAGCAACTTGCTTGCCATTCTTTTTGAAGTTCCCTTTCTTTCCCTTGCCCTTTTTCTTGAAACTAGTGGTTTTGTTAAACATCAACACTTGATGCTCCTTCTTGATTTCTACCTCCGCCGATTTCAGCATCACGAAGAGCTTGGGAATCATTTTCGTCATGCCTTGCATATTATAGTTCATCACAAAGCTCTAGTAGCTGGGTGATAGTGACTGGAGAACTCTGTCAATCACTATCTTATCTGGAAGATTAACTCCCACTTGCTTCAAGCGATTTGTAGTACCCAGACATTCTCAGCACATGCTCACTGGCTGAGCTATTCTCCTCCATCTTATAGGAAAAGTACTTGTCAGAGGTCTCATACAACTCAACACGGACATGAGCCTGAAATACCAATTTCTGCTCTTGGAACATCTCATATGTTCCATGGCGTTCAAAACGTCTTTGGAGCCCCAATTCTAAACCGTAAAGCATGGCGCACTAAACTATCAAGTAGTCATCAGATTGAGCTTGCCAAACATTCATAACGTCTGCATCAGCTCCTTTAGCAGGTCTGTCACCTAGTGGTGCACCAAGGACATAATTCTTCTGTGCAACAATGAGGATAATCCTCAGATCACGGACCCAGTCCGCATTATTGCTACCATCATCTTTCAACTTAGTTTTCTCTAGGAACGTATCAAAAACAGGGGAGCTACATCGCGAGCTATTGATCTACAACATAATTTGCAAAGACATTTTGACTATGTTCATGATAAAATTTAGTTCAAATAATTAAATTACTATTGAACTCCCACATAAATCAACATCCCTCAAGTTGTCTAAGTGATACATGATCCAAATCAACTAACCCATGTCCGATCATCACGTGAGATGGGGTAGTCATCAATGGTGAACATCTCTATGTTGATCATATCTACTATATGACTCACATTCGACCTTTCGGTCTCTAGTGTTCCGAGACCATGTCTGTACAAGCTAGGCTCGTCAAGTTTAACCCAAGTATTCCGCATGTGCAAAACTGGCTTACACCCGTTGTATGTGAACGTAGAGTCTATCACACCCGATCGTCACGAGGTACTTCGAAATGACGAACTTTAGCAATGGTGCATACTCGGGGAGAACACTTTTATCTTGAAATTTAGTGAAGGGATCATCTTATAATGTTACCGTCGTTCTAAGCAAAATAAGATGCATAAAGGATAAACATCACGTGCAATCAAAATATGTGACATGATATGGCCATCATCATCTTGTGCTTTTGATCTCCATCTCCAAAGCATCGGCATGATCTCCATCGTCTCCGGGACGACACCTTGATCTCCATCGTTGTGTCGGGGTCGTCTCGCCAACTATTGCTTCTACAACTATTGCTAACGCATAGCGATAAAGTAAAGCAATTACATGGCACTTAGTGATTGACACACAGGTCATACAATAATTAAAGACAACCCTAAGGCTCCTGCCGATTGTCGTAATCATGGTCATGCAAGTCGTGAAGTTATTACAAAACATGATCATGTCATACATCAACATATATCACATCATATCTTGACCATATCACATCACAACATGCCCTGCAAAAACAAGTTAGACGTCCTCTACTTTGTTGTTGCAAGTTTTACGTGGCTGCTACGGGCAACTAGCAAGAACCTTTCTTAACTACGCAAAACCACAACGGTGATTATCAAGTTTGCTATTTTAATCTTCTTCAAGGACCGGCCGTAGTTAAATTCAATTCAACTAAAGTAGGAGAAACAGACAGCCGCTAGCCACCTTTATGCAAAACCAGTTGCATGTCTGTCGGTGGAACCGGTCTCATGTCCGTGGATATGTAAGGTTGGTCCGGGCCACTTCATCCCACAATGCCACCGAATCAAAATAAGACATTGGTGGTAAGCAGTATGAACCTCACCGCCCACAACTCCTTTGTGTTCTACTCGTGCATATCATCTACGCATTGACCTGGCTCATGATGCCACTGATGGGGAACGTTGCATGGAAAACTAAAAAAATTCTATGCACACGCAAGATCTATCCATGGAGATGCATAGCTATGAGACAGGAGAGTGTGTCTATGTACCCTCGTAGACCGTTAAGCGGAGGCGTTTATCAACGCGGTTAATGTAGTCATACACCTTCACGATCCGCCCGATCAAGTATCGAACGTACGGCACCTCCGCGTTCAGCACACGTTCAGCTCAATGACGTCCTCGCATTCTTGATCCAGCAAGACAGGTAAAGTAGTAGATGAGTTCCGGCAGCACGACGACGTGGTGACGGTGGTGATGCAACTATCTCCACAGGGCTTCGCCGAGCACTACGAAAATATGATCGAGGATGAACTAGAGGGAGAGGGGCGCCGCACACGGCTTGGGGATCATGGTGTGTGTTGTCCCTCTCCCTCACATATATATAGGTGGAGGAGGGAGGGAAGGCAGCCCTAGGGGCACCCCAAGGTGGCCGGCGGCTCCCCTGGGCTTCTGCCCTAGGCGCCTCCCCCTTTCCTTATTTAGGGGTGGAGGAGATGGCAGGGGAGGGGCCGGCGGCTGCCCTGCCTTGGCGCCCACCTTTCCTTCCTTGGCACATGGCCAGGGGAGGTGGAGTGCGCAAAGCCCCTTAGTGGGCTGGTGCGCCTCCCTCCTTTGGCCCATGAGGCCCACCGAGTGCCGGTGGCCTCCCGAAACCCCTTCCGGTACTCCGATAAAACCCGGTACATTCCGAAACCTTTTCGGTGACCAAATAACATCGTCCTATATATCAATCTTTACCTCCGGACCATTCCGGAGCTCCTCCTCATGTCCATGATCTCATCCGGGACTCCAAACATTCAGTCACCTACTCACATAACTCACATAATACTATATCGTCAAAGAACGTTAAGCGTGCGGACCCTACGGGTTCGAGAATGATGTAGACATGACCGAGACACCTCTTCGGTCAATAACCAATAGCAGGACCTGGATGCCCATATTGGTTCCTACATATTCTACGAAGATCTTTATCGGTCGAACCTTTATGACAACATACGTTGTTCCCTTTGTCTGTCGGTATGTTACTTGCGTGAGATTCTATCGTCGGTATTTCCATACCTAGTTCAATCTCGTTACTTGCAAGTCTCTTTACTTGTTCTGTAATATATCATCTCGTAACTAACTCCTTAGTCACTTTGCTTGCAAGCTTCTTGTGATACTGTATTACCGAGAGGGCCCAGAGATATCTCTCCGATATACGGAGTAACAAATCCCAATCTTGATTCATGCCAACTCAACAGACACCTTCGGAGATACCTATAGAGCATCTTTATGATCACCCAGTTACGTTGTGACATTTGATAGGACACAAGGTATTCCTCCGGTATCCGGGAGTTGCATGATCTCATGGTCGAAGAAACATGTATTTGATATTAAGAAAGCAGTAGCAATAAACTGAACAATCATATGCTATGCTAACGATTGGGTCTTGTCCATCACATCATTCCCCTAATGATGTGATCCCGTTATCAAATGACAACTCATGTCTATGGTTAGGAAACCTTAACCATCTTTGATCAACGAGCTAGCCTAGTAGAGGCTCACTTGGGACACGGTATTTGTTTATGTATTCACACATGTATTTAAGTTTCCGGTCAATACAATTCTCACTTGAATAATAAACCTTTATCATGATTAAGGAAATATAATAATAACAACTTTATTATTGCCTCTAGGGCATATTTCCATCAGGCGCCAACGGTGGGGCTAGGCGTCTAGCAAAGTTTCACGGCATAGGTGGTTTTCTTCATCATGTTAGTCGGCAGCGAAATCCATTTCGGGATGCTCTCCTTCATCGCCGATGACTCAGCGTGGCTTCGCGAGGCCCCGCTGGACATGGAGGTGCTGCCCGTCCGCGGCGTGGCGCATTTCCGTGTATCTTCTTATGGAGTCCTTCTCTGGCAGCCCTCGACTCCGTACCGAGTGGCCACTCACCCTCCCATCTTGCGCAGCCGCAAGCGTTCCAGGCGCTCACAGGTGCAGCACTGGATCAAGCACATTGTGGCCATCTAGGCCGCAGCGCAGCATGTGATGGCTCTCAGATTCGATAAGCCCGCCCTCGACCTTTCCGACGGGTCACCCGGCGATTCCTCCGAGGAGTCCGAGTGCGAAAGTGTCGAGTCGACCGCCGAATTCCTCATGGCGGACAACTCCGAGCATCGTGCGCCCCCGGGGTACACGGATGCCCGGGACGGCCGTGTGGGTGCATCACAAGGTAACAGTAGCAGCGGCGGCGCAGGCCATGAGCCGTACATACCCCGGCTCTCACCCGAGAGCAACGTGATGAGCTTCGCCACAAGAACGAGGAGCTCTTGAACACCCCCATCACCGGGACGACCCCTGAAGCGCTGGCCATGGAGTCGACTCGCCTGACAACCCTGGCCGAGCGCGACCGCCTCGAATGGCTTCAGAGGAAGCTGGATGATCGTGCGCGCCACCAACCCAGCTTCAGTCGGCACAAGCGCCGGCTCTACTTGAGTGATCAACCTCGTAAGTATCAGGTTCTCGGTACTCCGCTACAAAACCTGGCAGCCGCCACTCGGATCATGGATTCCATCCAGGCCTCCAGCTCCGTAGCCGGAGAGGGGATTCGGCAAATCCAGGCGCTCTTGGAGACGGCGCTGTCGCAGAATGCGGTGGTGTCCCAGTCCAGAGATCGCATCCATAGTGCATCGGTGCATGTAGAGACCGTTCAGTCAGCTCACAGCCCACTCGGCTCCGGCAGGCGCCGAGTCACATCCTCCTCAAGAGATCACTACGAAGATCGGAGGCGCGATCGGGTTGCGTCGCCCCGGCACTACGACAATTACGATCGTGCCCTGATGCCTCCACCGCGAGATGGTGCGTACGGGCGCCAGCCCAACGACGACAGACGGACACACGGCGATGATCGTAGGCCGAGTCCTTCTCGTCACACGAGGGACACACGAGACCCGCAGTTCAACGCGAGATCCGTTCTCGCTCAGAACCTGGTCGACAGGGGTCAGGCCTTGCGAGAAGGCCAAGATGCCGACGTTCTGAGTGGTTCCGTACCCTCGGGTCCCGAATGTTTCAGCCGGTACATAAGGGCGGCGGAGATCCCCAGCAACTTCAGGTTGGCCACAGGGATCAGCAAGTTCACTGGCGAGTCCAAGCCAGAGATCTGGTTAGAAGATTATCGAGTGGCAGTCTAGATCAGCGGCGGCAACGACAACGTGGCCATGAAACACCTGCCGCTGATGCTCGAAGGCTCCGCACGGGCATGGCTCACGCAACTCCCGCCTGGTAGCATATACTACTGGGATGATTTGGTGAGAGTGTTCGCCAAGACCTTTGAAGTCACTTACAAGTGACCGGGTGTCGTGGGAACAGATCTGACAGTAGAGTATAGGGGTATGTATTGGAGGGCAGAGCCTAGCTACGGTGTTGTTGTACACTCGGATTTACGAGTTCAGGCCCCTCTCGGAGGACGTAAAAACCCTACGTCCCGGTGCTGCTGGAGCTTTGTTATCTGGTGTAATGTGTTTTACAGGGGGTGCAAACCCTTGTGCAGGAGCGGAGGGGTGGCTTATATAGAGTCTGCTAGCCCCTCAATGAATGCCCCGTCACCCAAGGGTTCAATAGAGAAGTAAAGGGTGTGAGCGTTACTGGTAACGTCTATATTAGATGCTCTTTATGGTGGCGAACTGATCGCCTGACCTTTGATGTTCTCAGGGTGATTCTTGATCTTCTGTCGTCGAGTGACGCTTGGTACTCTGAGTGGATAGAGGCGGTCGAGTGATGGGCGGGCTTCCGAGTGAACCCCGCGTTCGAGTGACTTCCGTGTTGCAGGTATTCCAGTCGATGACTTCCTCCTAGCTTCGTGGGTCTTGGATTCTTGTATGTTGTACCTTTGTGTAGGGCATGTAGGTCAGGCCTAGGACCCTACCCTAGGTACATGTCCTCGTCATTAGCACTCGAATGGATCGGGGTTCGAGTCAAAAAGGATTGGAGCGGGTTCTGACCGGACTCAATGCCTCGGAGGTGTTCAGAGGTCTGCGGATGCCCATGCTGCTTAATCCCTTGTCAATCGCCTCGATTGATTCTGGCTCGATGTGCGACTGAGTGATCTCGAGCATCTAGTCAGACCCGAATGAACAAAGAAGTCCTTTGACGCAATCGATCATTCCGCCAGATCCCGGATTTCACGGGATTCGAAAATTTGGAGAAGCGCGCGGATCAGCAACGGCGCGGTAAGTGGGGCAATTGGGGTGGGACTCCTCGATTTTTGCTCCCCCTTTTTCGCCACATACTGCGCAGTCTCTGGTCACGGGATGTGCTAAGATCTCGCTGGCCCACGGGTCAGTGACTCGGGCGCGGAGTTATAAAGGGCGATGTGGCCGAGGGGTGAAACAGTGTTCTCTTCTTTTCCCCCTTTCTTTTCACCTCTCCACCTCTTCCTCCTTTGTGCTACGCCACCCCGCTCGGCACCGACGACCACCACGGAGATGGCGAAGGACAAGACAGCGAAACTGAAGCATGCCAAGAAGGCGGCCAAGGGGAAGAAGGCATCGAGTTCCCGGGCCGCGCTGCCACCGGGCTGGATCCAAGGCGACTGGCTTCCGTTGACGGTCACGACGGAGGACCTCGACGGGCTCGCCGCCGACTTCCTGCTGGTCCCAGGGTCTTGGAGGCTGCCGGAGGGAGGGAGATCGAGCCTGCGCCGTGCCCCGGAGAGCGGGTCCTCCTCCTCACCCACGTGGAGAGAGGTTTCTCCTTGCCTCCCCATCCATTTTTTTGAGGATTTATGAATTTCTTCGGTGCGCAACTCCACCACCTTCCCCTGAATGCCATATCATATCTTGCTGCTTTCGCCTCCATGTGTGAAAATTTCTTGGGTTGCCATCTGCACTGGGGGTTGTTCAAGCACATCTTTACGTGTCGTTCCCAGTCAGTCAAGAAAGCAAATCCGAGTGATGAAAGGACCCACGTGATTTAGCTGTGTGGTGGTTTAGGTGTCCAGATGAGAGGCAGGAGTGCGTTCCCCGCAATGTCCTTTCCTAAGTCCGTTAGAGGTTGGCAGTCGACCTGGTTTTACTGCAATGACGTTTCATCCCCTGGTATGTCGACTGGCCTTCCTCCTTATACGTCTGCAAGGATCAACGCTCCTCGCTCACTGGTCATGGACGAAGAGGAGAAAGCTGAAGTGGTGGTCTTGGTAGAATCTGTAGTCGATTTAATCCGAGGCGGAGTGACAGGCTTAGATCTGTTGGAGGTGTTCCTCAGTCGACGGATTCAGCCTCTGCAAGCACGAGACCATCCCATGTGGCTGTATATGGGCCCAGACGACTCGACTCGGATCCATCCGAAGGAGGTCAAGGATGAGACCGTGAAGCAATGGCTGAGCAGCATCACTGGGGCTCACGCCAACCCTCGTGGATCCAGGCGGATCTTGCCCTTCAATGCCGAGCACCTACCAGGGGAGGTGAGGCGTGACTTTGTCGAGTGTTTTCTCTTTTGTTTCTCACATCAGACTGGATTGATAAGCCGACTGACTTTGTTTTTTGTACTTCGCAGGAGTTCACGAAGATGTTTTCGCCCGTGCCGAACGGTGAACAGCTTGTCGAAGGTGCGGAGAGTGAGGGTGGGAGTGCTGAGGACATCTATGCCGAAGATACTGAAGGCAGCAGCGACGAATTAGAAGACAGTGAAGAAGTCGAGTCTCCTCCGCGCACCGAGCGTCAAACCAAAGCTAACCAAGATCCGACTGCTGGCCAAAGCAAGGCCTTGGCGTCGAGTGTCAGGAACCCGAAGCGCACTCAGACGGCGATGCTAGATCCAACTGAGAAGGCCGCAAAGCAGCTTAAGGTCGCCCCACCAAAGCCTCGGAAGGCTCTACCCAGAATAAAGGTCATCGTGCCTATTGCCTCGACGTCAGTGTTCTTTCCATCTTTCTTACTGTTGCAGATCTTCATTCTTTTACTGACCGAGCGAGATTTGTATGCCAGACCTGCTACTTCTGCGACGTCGCCCATGCAGATTGATAAGGAACATGCAGATATGGATACTGCGGACGGGGCCACCTCCCGGCCAGGTATGACCAGTTTTCACTCCGCTCTGTCCCACTAAACGATTCATTGATCGACTGAGTTGTTGTTATTGAGTAATTGCAGAGCCAACGGACATCATCCACCTTGCGAATGACGATGAAGATGAGCCTCAGAGGGACACAGGAGGAGAGGGTAGAACCTCGACCGTCTCCCGCAGCTTCACTCGAAGAGTGCTGTCGGGCCAAACGTCTCGTGCACCGCCTGGAGCTGTATCTCAGGAGCAAGGTGGTTCATCTCGAGCTGGTGCTACCTTTACTGCTCCTCTGTCGACTGCTTTACCTTTGGTGTCGACTCTTCCAACTTCTGGACCGACTGAACAACCTCAAGTGCTGATCCCTTCGGCTGCGTCACCGACTCCACCGCCTCATGTCATCACTCTGCATCATGTTTCGGAGGACCAAACTGGGGCTTGCAAAGAGGCCATGATTCAAGCCGATCTGATGATGAAACGTCTGAAGGAGACGTATGAAGCAAGCAAGCTGGCTTATGATGCCAGTACAGCTCTCCAGGCGAATGTTCGAGTAAGTGCAATTGTAAGTTGATTTCTGATTGGGTTACTTCCTGTCCATCTTAACTCTGTACACCCACTGGGTGTTTTTGACTTTTGATGCTAGTAGACGTTTTTGCTCGTAATTCTTCACTCGGACCGGTCGGGCCAAGCCGAGTGGATATGAATCCAGTGGGGGCACGCTGACTGCACCCACTTGGTGTAGTCCCCGAGACCGCCGTCGAATGTTTGATTCGGCGGGGGTCTTAGAATATGTTTGCTCATAGCTCTTTACTCGGACCAGTCAGGCTGGGACTGAGTGGAAATGGATCCAGTGGGGGCACGCTGAGTGCACCCACTGGGTGTAGTCCCCGAGACCGCCGTCGAATGTTTGATTCGGCGGGGGTCTTAGATTATGTTTGCTTGTAGCTCTTCACTTGGGCCAGTCAGGCTGAGGCCGAGTGGAAACGAATTGAGTGGGGGCACGCTGAGTGCACCCACTGGGCGTAGTCCCCGAGACCGCCATCAAATGTTTGATTCGGCGGGGGCTTAGCATATGTTTCTTGTAGCAACTGGATTTGCTTTTCTCCACTCGGAAGTAGAGGAATCTTTTTCGTTGTCGGCTGAATTGTTTCTTTGTTGATCCCAGAAAACTTGTGAGCTTGGGACCCAATATGCTGCCCTGGAGAAGGAGAAGATCCAACTCCAACTCGACTTGGAACTGGCGAAAAGGAACTTGGATCATGCTCAGACGGAGGCAAAGACCATGGGAGGTAAATCCTGTCGACTGAGTGCACCATTGTTCTTTCTTTCTGTCCTTTGAGCCGAGTAGTTTCACTCGAACAGATGTGCGTCGTGAGAACCGTCAGCTTTAAGCGTGACTCAGGAATGTTATTTCTTTACACACCATGAAGCAGGCTCTGAAAGATAAGGATAAAGCACTCGCGGGAGCGCAGAAGGTGGCTAGGGAGAAGACCGAGGCCGCTGAGGCGCAGTTAGCCTCAGTCGGAAAGCTGGAGGAGGAAAAAGCATCTTTGAAGACTGTTGTTGAAGAGGCGAAGAAGGAGGCCGCCGAGCTCAAGAAAGAGCGAGCCGAGTGGGCCAAGAAAATTGAGGACCAGGTGAGTGCCTTTGAGTTGGAGAAGACAACTCAGAACGATAAGGTGGACCAGCTCACCCAGAGGAGGAACGCACTGGAGAAGTATCTGGGAGGCTTTGCGAAGAAGATGTGTGGCATGCTTGAAGGTATCTCTCTTTGCTCGAGTAAATTTCTGTGAATCTCGAAAGCAATGGCATAACTAATCTTTTCCTTCCTCCTCATACAGAATTCTATCAGAACTTCAAGCTGGAGACTGATCGGATCGAGACGGATCTGGATCCCACCAAGTCACTCGTCAAGGACGCAATGGCTCTGAACATGCTGCGACTTGAAGCTCGTCTCAATGATGTCCGGGGGTACATCACTCGTCTGAGGTCTGTGTTGGCGAAGATAGACAAAGAATTGTGGTCTGAGGATACACTTCAGAATGATCTTGAATCAATGATGACTCGACTCGATGAGATCCCTGGTCGAGTGCAAGCATGGAAGAAGTCTGCTGCCCGCTGTGGGGCCGATGTCGCACTCTCACTCGTTCGTGTCCATTGCAAAGATGCCAAGGAAGACAAGCTGAAGGCTCTCCAGGTGGCGAACACGAAGAAGCTCAAGTTTGAAGACTTCATGGAGACTTTCATTGAGGCGGCCACTCGGATTGCGTATGGCATAGACTTGGACACCTTCCTCGAGCCCGCGAGTCCCACCGGTGCTTGAAAGAAAACTTTATGACCCGAGTATCTTCCAGTCGGAACTCATTTGCCTCGGTATGCCGAGTGATTTTGTAATCATTAAAACTCGTTCGGGCTTTCTGCCCGAGTACTTTTATCTGCACTTGAGAACTTTTATCTGCACTTGAGGTTCTGGGTTTATCCGGATGTTGCTTTCTAGTTTCTTGCATAGTTTGGTTTATTTTAGCTGGGTTGCAGCTAAGTCCCTGAGTGAGATGGATGCTCGCCACTCGGAGTAGTTTTTAACTTGGGCGAGGACTGGCGCGCGGCTAAGCTCCCCGAGTGAGAGGGATGCTTGTCACTCGAAGCAATTTTAACTTAGGTGACGACTGGCTCGTGGCTAAGTCCCCGAGTAGGAGGGATGCTCGCCACTCAGAGTAATTTTAACTTAGGCGAGGACTAGCTCGCAGCTAAGCCCCGAGTGAGAGGGATGCTCATCACTCGGAGTAATTTTAACTTAGGCGAGGACTGGCTCACGGTTAAGCCCCCGAGTGAGGGGGATGCTCTTCACTCAGAGTAATTTTAACTTAGGCGGGGACTGGCTTGCGGCTAAGCCCCCGAGTGAGAGGGATGCTCATTACTCGAAGTAATTTTAACTTAGGCGGGGACTGGCTCACGGCTAAGCACCCGAGTGAGAGGGATGCTCATCACTCGGAGTAATTTTAACTTAGGCGAGGACTGGCTCACGGCTAAGCCCCCGAGTGAGAGGGATGCTCGTCACTCGGAGTAATTTTAACTTAGGCGAGGACTGGCTCGCGGCTAAGTCCCCGAGTGGGAGGGATGCTCGCCACTCGGAGTAATTTTAACTTAGGCGAGGACTGGCTCGCAACTAAGCCCCCGAGTGAGAGGGATGCTCGTCACTCGGAGTAATTTTAACTTAGGCGAGGGCTGGCTCGCGGCTAAGCCCTCGAGTGAGAGGGATGCTCGTCACTCAGAGTAATTTTAACTTAGGCGAGGACTGGCTCGCAGCTAAGCCCCCGAGTGAGAGGGATGCTTGTCACTCGGAGTAATTTTAACTTAGGCGAGGACTGGCTCGCGGCTAAGCCCCCGAGTGAGAGGGATGCTCGTCACTCGGAATAATTTTAACTTAGGCGAGGACTGGCTCGCGGCTAAGCCCCTGAGTGAGAGGGATGCTCATCACTCGGAGTAATTTTAACTTAGGCGAGGACTGGCTCACCACTAAGCCCCCGAGTGAGAGCGATGCTCGTCACTCAGAGTAATTTTAACTTAGGCGAGGACTGGCTCGCGGCTAAGCTCCTGAGTGAGAGGGATGCTCGTGACTCGGAGTAATTTTAACTTAGGCGAGGACTGGCTCACAGCTAAGCTACCCGCTGGGGGTTTGTAACATGCACTTGTGCGAGTGAAATCATCGAAGGACTGCAAGAGTCATGTCTTTGATAAGCAAACATTTCTTAAAGTACTCTTATTACATCTTGACAATTCAATCGTCAAGTATAGAATCGACGAAGAAGATCTGCGTTCCAGGCGCGCGGCTCGTCTTTCTTCTTTGCGAGGTTGTAGAGGTGGTAGGCCCCATTATGTAACACCTTGGTGACGATGAAGGGGCCTTCCCACACGGGGGTGAGCTTGTGCGGCCGCTGTTGATCCACTCGGAGCACGAGATCTCCTTCTTGGAATGCCCGACCCTTGACGTGCCTTGCATGGAAACGTCGAAGGTCTTGCTGATAAATAGTCAACTGTATCAGGGCCATCTCTCGCTCTTCCTCCAAGAGATCCACAGCATCTTGCCACGCCTGCTCCGCTTTGGCTTCTGAATAGAGTTCCACTCGGGGCGAATTGTGGAGGAGATCACTCGGCATCACAGCTTCGGCTCCATACACCATGAAGAAAGGGGTGTGGTCAGTGGACTGGTTAGGAGTCGTCCTTAAACCCCACAGGACAGACGGCAGTTCGGTCACCCAAGCTCCAGCTGCATGCTTGAGGTCATGCATGAGTTGTGGCTTCAACCCTTGGAGGATAAGGCCATTCACCCTTTCAGCCTGACCATTCGACTGCGGGTGCACAACAGATGCATAGTCCACCCGAGTGCCTTGGGTGGCGCAGAACCTTCTGAACTCTTCCGAATCAAAGTTTGAGCCGTTGTCTATGATAATGCTATGTGGGACTCCATATCTGAATATCAATTCTCTCATGAACTTGATGGTTGTGCGTGAATCTAGCTTCTTAATAGGCTTAGCTTCAATCTACTTGGTAAACTTGTTGACTGCCACAAGCAGATGAGTGAAGCCACTCTTGCCTGTCCCGAGTGGTCCAACCATGTCCAATCCCCACACGGCAAACGGCCAGACGAGTGGTATGGTCTTCAAAGCAAATGCAGGTTTATGGGACAAGTTTGCATAGAACTGGCATCCGTGGCAGTGCTGAACGATCTCTTTGGCGGCTTCATTGGCACATGGCCAGTAAAAACCGGCTCGGTAAGCCTTGGCTACGATTGTCCGAGAAGACACGTGATGGCCACAGGTTCCCGAGTGGATCTCTTCTAGGATCAATCGACCTTACTCTGGAGAAATACATCGTTGGGCTACACCAGTGACACTTTCTCTGTAAAGCTGTCCATTCATCACAGTGAAAGCTTTGGATCTACACTACAAAAAAAAGACACATCCGTGACATTTTGGGCCAAACGAATTTTTTTCCTGTCATGCTTATGACACTTCTATGACGATAATTGTGACAAAAGCACGTATCATCATAGAAATGGTGGGCTCCTACTTCTATGACAAAAAATCATGACAGAAAATGGGCTTTTCGTCCAGGGCAGGCCGGGGACGCACCTGCATGACATTCTTTGGGCCGTCCATGACGGAAAAAATCATGGTAGAAGCGAGGGCGAGGAAAATTTCGGGGAGTTCCCGGTTACGGTGGGTGGTCGGGGCCGAGTGATGCACGGAGGGATTGCGCGTTTCTCTCATACACGTACGCGCGTGTGTGTGAGGCATTGGGCTCTAACTAAACCTGAGCGAGGCGTTCGCTTACTGAACCCGAGCGATTGCACTAGCTACGTTACTGAACCGAGCTATCGATCCCTGGCTATTAACTAAACCCGAGCGATTCCTTCGCTACTGCTGCTAACTGAAGCCGATCGAAGCTGCCTCTTGATGAACAGTCCCCGGTGGGGGTTGGATGAACAGGATCCCGTGGTAGTAGAGGCCGTTGCCGCTGGATGAACAGGACCCCGATCGAGGAGGTGGGGTGGATGAACAGTAGCCGGTGGAGGGCCCCCGTGGAGGGCTGGTTGAACAGGACCCCATGAAGGGCTGGTTGAACAGGAGCCGGTGGAGGCTGGTTGAACAGGACCCCATGGAGGGCTGGTTGAACAGTAGCCGGTAGAGGCTGGATGAACAGGACCCCGTGGATGAACAGTAGCTGGTGGAGGCAAGAGGAAGTCGACGGTGGATGAATAGTAGCATGTGGAGGCTAGAGGAAGTCGACGGTGGATGAACAATAGCCCGTGGAGTCCCGTTTTGTGGTACGCCACACCCCTCCCAATGAACAGGACCCCGTTTCGATCGTAGGCACTCCAACACAAGTCTGTTTCCTCCGTTTTGCGGTACGCCACACCCCTCCCGATCAACAGCACCCCGTTTCAACAGTAGGAGCTCAATCACAAGTCTGTTTCCTCCGTTTTGCGGTACGCCAGGCCCCATTTCGGCTGTTCCGTCCAAGCCGGTTGGCTCCCAATGAACATGATGCATTCCAACCCAGTCTGTTGCCTCCTGATGAACACGATGCTGTTTCTCCGTTCCGACCCAGTTGGTTGGCTGCCGATGAACAGGACGCCATCGCTGTACGCGTTCGAGACCCTGCCCGTATGTACGTACGTAGCCGTATTTACTTTCTTGCAGCGTGGCGGTACATACGTGTACATGATATAGACGGGACTGCCTGAACAGCTACCGCTCCTTACTGGGCCACGGTTCATTGTGGCGGAAAGACTGATGGACCAGTATGTACGTACACGTTTGCGACCAGAATGACAACACAACATACGCTTCGACCGGGTGGGTCTCGGCTGTCAGGGAGGATAAGGAGGCACTTCCTTGCGTGCGAAGATATTGATGGTGGGTCCGAGCTAACAGGGGGAGGATTCTTTTTTTTGCGCGTAATAAGGAGGCACTTCCTTGTGTGCGAAGATGTAGCTGGTGGGTCCATCTGTCAGCCTCACCGCGTACAGTTCTCTTCCGATGGCTGTCGTTAGTTGACCACATTGACCACGCCGCGCGGACAGCACCAGGCGGTGGACGACGGTGAGGCAGGGAACAAAGCGGAGCCTGGGAACACGTGGAGGGTAGTACGAGGGTTGACTGGTTAGGCTGCGGTGTGAGGCTGCCGCCATCGCAGAATAACAGGGGGTGTGGGTGAGTAGAGGGATGGCCTGGCCAGCGGTGGGAGTAGTAGGGGGCGGTGAGGCATGCGCCGCAGCACAGACAGCCACGGGAGGCAGGAGCACGCGGTGGTTTGCACGGCTGGAGCAAGAAAATCAGAGGTTGAAGAAGCAGGACGACCGTTGGATGTTAACAATCCAACGGTCACTGGTGATAGAATCATTTGTTGACTAAGTTGACAAAGCCCTGCGTACGCGTCAACTTAGTAGGGCCACAAGTCAGCCTCCAAATCTGGCGGGCCCCAGCTGTCATGGGGACCACTCGTTATTTTTCGCTTAATAAGGAGGCACTTCCTTCCGTGCCAAGATATAGCTGGTGGGTCCCAGCTATCATTGGGAGGATTCATTCGTTTTGCGTAATAAGGAGGTACTTGCTTGCGTGCGGCCATGGACCATGTGGGTCCCAACTGTCAGCCTCTCCATGTACATCCCTCTTTCGATGTTGTCGTTTGTTGATAACGTTGACCACGCCGTGCCGAGAACACCAACGCGATGGACGACGGCAAGAACCAGGAAGGGAATGACCCGGAGGCGGCGAAGCCACAACAGTGGAGGGATGTGGGTGAGTAGAGGGATGGCCTGGCCAGCGGTGGGAGTAGTAGGGGGCAGTGAGGCCTACGCGGCAGCACAGCGGGCCACGAGAGGCGGGAGCAGGCGGTCCCGCCGGTGCTGGATTTGGCGGCTGGAGCAAGAAGATCAGAGATTGAAGAAGCACGACGGCCGTTGGATTGACATCCAACGGTCATGTCTGCTAGAATCGTTTGTTAACGTATATAATAAGTAAAAAAAATCTTGCATACGCGTCAACTTAATAGGCCCACAAGTCAGACCATTCCCTATTTTTTTAATAATTTACAACTCATTGCAACTTCTAATGCAATTTATTGCAGTCCGTTTTTTTGTTGGCCAGGGCCAGGGTTAAAAATTTAAATGAAATTTTGCATATTTTGGTGGGGTCCAAACTATTTTTAATACCGAAATGTTGAGCCAGATTTAAAGTACTTTGAAGATATATTTAAATTAGATTAAAGCCCAGTGAAATTGGAATATGAGAATGTGAAAAAATTCAGAAATTTGAAAGTAATTGCCAATTTATCGTCTATTTTTTATATTTACAGCCCATTTCATATTACTTTCAACATTTGCAGCCGTCATGAAAGAGTTGCAGCCCAGCAGGGCGTAGAAAAATAAGTAGGCCTGGATTAGGTATTCTTCAGAAAAAATACACTGGGCTCATTTTCACAAAGAAAAAATAGCTGGGCTGCTCATGTGGTGAACGTAAAATAGAAACCTGGGCTAGACGGCCATAGCCCAGTTGAAACCCTGCTCCGTCTCAACAATAACAAAAAAAATACTGCTCGAGCAGCTACATCCCAGGTGTCAGCCGATCTTGTGTTGTTCTCTTGTCTATTGACTATACGCTGACAATGTCGTGGGTCCCAGATGTCAGCAAATCACTAGGAGGAAGCATTTTCTTTTTCTATACACTGATAATGGAGTATATAACAAAAAATGAGGAACTTACTTGCGTACGGCCATGGACATGGTGGGCCCCTACTATCATCCTCTCCACGTACAGTCCTCTCCCGATTCCTCTTGTTTGTTGACCATGTAGACAACACGAGAGGGCGGCACCGAGCCGAGCGCACCAAAGCGCACGGAGGACGACGGCGAGGCCTCGGACGTCAGCGTTAACGATTTTGGAGATGGTGGGGCGGCAATGCGTGCGCTAAGGTGCAGCCAGCCATGGGAGGCGGAAGCAGGCGGCCCCGCCGGCGCTGGTTTTGTTTTGGCGGCTGGAGGAAGACAGGTCTGAAGAAACACAACAGACTGTAAAAGTAGCAGGCGTACTTAACAACCATAACTGAAACCAGCAGGGGCACTTAACAACCATAGCTGAAAGCAGTATGAGTACTTATACAGGTTCAACCGTACAAAGCAACCCTCGAACAGTGCTACTTTGCCTACAGTTAACCAATGGTGAGGCCACCAAGCCCCAGGACAAGGCCCAGGCGCCACCCCGCGCATCCACAACCTTCTGAAAGCGGTTTCATCTCGCAATGTGGTCAATAAACGGGATATTCGCTTTAGAGCCATGGAAAAGCATGAGCATAACCTTCTGTCCTATTCTCCAAGATGGACAGGCCTTGATTATTTGAGACCACCCCTGAATAAGTATTTTTTCACCTCCAAGGGAAATGGAGTAGGTCGACATAAACATCATGTTGTGACCAAGCGCAAGTTTGACCCGACCATGGTCAGGCATCTGTATAGGAACAACAGAACTGGGCAGTTCCTGTTTCAAGAAGATCACAGCTGTAAAACTGTGTATAAGCAAGAGTTTATGAACAACATATATAAGAGAAAATAGCTCGTACCATAAGTTTCTCGACACAGTTGGACCTGTTCAACGTGTGCAGCAGTGGCACACATATCCCACGTGGCCTTCCACCATTGAAACGCCCCACAAGGACGTCAAGATGATCAATAAAGTGTAGGAACTGGTGGATGTCGTCCTAGTCAACTCCACTGCCATCAGTAATAGTCGAGTTCTTATAGAATAACAAACGAGTAGCGTGCTTAACTTTGAAATAACCTACACGTGCACCAATTATAAGAAATATTAGTTAGAAGTAGCATCTTCGTGAGAGAAGGGAATCACAAATCGTTGCTACTTCTAAAGTTAAATTGTGATTAGTTAGACAGAATAGGTGGATTAAGAAGTAATCGAGGCAACATGCAAGAACCAGATACAAAACTAACATGGATGAACTACTGGAATGACGTCGGGGTGGAATCACAGTGAAGATGAGACCAGGTTCTGCTATTTCCATCAACATTCGTGTGCTAACTTTTAGTCCGTAACACTTGAGAAAGTTTATCCAAGTTCGGCCATAAAAAAAGCAACGATCTTCTTGGTTCATGAACCCAACTCGAAACTTATATCCATGGCTTGTCTTCAATGTGACCATTAAACTGGTGTATTCAGTTATGGCAAGGCCGACCATCTTGAGTACATGTGTTCTGGCAGAGCAAGGAATGCACTGCAGGAAAAATAATATGAGAACACAATGTATTCGCTATCCAAATCTAGAAATAATTTCCTCCTTCACGTTAGTGTTGACCATGGTACTAGTACCTTTTATCCAAATATAGCAATCCAAATTTCCAAATTAGTCGACAGCATGTTCAAAAAACCCCACCCTCCTGAATAGAAAAGAGGATTCTAGGAACATACTGTGCACGTTTTAAAATCCTGTGTTAGGATGAGAAGGAACAAGTGTGGCGTCACGCCGAGGGCGCAGAAACCTTTAGTGTCCTCGCACTTTGGGCACTGCAAATGAAACACACTAGATTCAGTAGGAAAAAAATGCATCAACGGCGGCGGCTGCCATCCTAGGATTACCCGCGACCAAGGGACTAGGATTTATTGGGGATGGATGAAGAATTCGTACCTGGTTCTCCATGAGAAAACCCTACGCAATCGCTGAGAGGGGGTTTTCTCTAAACAAGCAGACGAGGGAGAAGGGGATTCAGGCCCAGTGAAATATTGTTGCTTCGTCCGTCCAGCTTACTGCTAAAGCTGGAAAGGTAGGGATTTGTGATTTGATGGCTCATTGGGCATTACTGCGGCGCTATGACCGGGGTGAGCCTACCATGCAGTTGTGCACTCTAATTTGGTGCATGGCACGTGGACCCCGTTATCAGATGCCCCACATATCAGCGAAAGGAAGTAGAAAGGCAGAAGTAACTAGTTACACATAAATATATTTTTGACAGAGAGTTACTCCCTCTGTAAAGAAATATAAAAATCTTTTATATCACAACTTTATACATAAGAAAAATCAAGGGGAATATATATAACATAATATGGGGGTTCAGCTGAGAATATAATACTCAGATAGGCTCACAGTTCTGGACTTTGGGCCACAGGCCGGTGGGCCTGCATGTTTGGGGGCCCATGTGTTCTAACTCAGCGCATTTCATATTGCAAGCGATCGGTGCGGCGCTGGTTTTAGATGCTGTCGCAAGGTGAATACAGAAAATTAAATAAAGCATAGCAGCTGTTAGAATGAAATCGAACTACAGTTCCTAACCAGCAATCAGAGTTGCAATTCTTTCACGATATCCTACGTGATAAATAATACTGTCGTACTACTTATACACACAGGACACTTGTTTCACCATGCCATATTATTACATCAAAAGCTCTCGGAGGATAGATCAGTTCGGCAGTTGCGTGCTACTACTGAAGAATTTCAAAGTTGATTTGGACCAGCTCTCCTTGCCGAGAAAGTTCGATTTTGACATCATCCCCTACCGCAAGATTTGATAGAGTTTTGAACCTTGACCATCCTTTAGCATCAATCATCATGCGACCGTCCTTTGTACTTATGGTATATTGAGCAGGTTCATTCACAACAAGGCTGCGCATGGTAAGAGAAACTTGGCCACGGTCGCCCGGATTATTGAACGACTCCCTTGTTGCTCTAGCAATTCTCTGTTTGCAAACAAGAAGACATACACAAACAGTTAGATCAACATAGTGAATCATGTGAAACAACATGGAAAGAAAAAAGAACGAAGCACTTGGGTGGCCAATGCTTACCAAGAAGGTGGAGATGTCGGTTTTTGTAAGGACTTTGGTATATGCAGTGCGAACTGCAGCCCAGTCTGTTGCCGGTGCAACTGCTGGTTCCGTTGCCGCTGCACGGGCTGGAGTAGATGCAAGTGCAACTTCAAGTGTTGGTGCAGGTGCCGGAGCCATTGCTGGTGCCCATGCCGGTGCGACTGGTAGTGCCGCTGCTGCTGCCGGAGATGGTGCTCCTTGTGGAGCTGATGCCGGTGTCGGAGCAGGTGCCCGTGTCGGTGCCCGATCCTCCGGTAGATCAGCCTGATCCGCTGACGAGGTCGGTGCCCAATCCTCTGGTGGATCAAACTGAGTTGCTACCGCTGTCAGTGCTAGAGCCAGTGCCGTCCGAGAAGGTCCCGGTGCTCGATCCGATGCTGAAGGTGGTACCAATGTGCGAGATAGCAGCGATCGTCTCTGGTCTACTATGATTTCATACTTCAGCTTTCTAACTTCACTAGGCTTCGTGACCTTGATCCAGTCTTTTTCTTCACTTCTTTTAAACGCTAGAAGGACTAATTGTGGCGTGTTTTAAACCAAACTGCAGTTCATCATAGGGCTTCAGATTGTACTCAGACAACAGACTGATCCAATTGTGTCCAGTAATATAAGTGATGGAGAGTGCCTTCGTTACTGACACGACATAAGAAGTGAAGCCTGCAAAAATAACAATCATAGAGCAAACCAAACGGTTTATTCTGTAACGAATGTGACATGGCAGAACCTGCATCGTAAAATTGCAGCAAAAGTAAGAAAACATGACAGTAAATCAATAAGATTTACTTGATGTGACACGAGTGAATCCTTACCAGGAAATCACTATGTTCAAGTTCTAAACAGAAGAAAGATCATCCAATTACGGGTGGCATGCAGGGCCCCCACTTACTCCCACAAGCAGGACGGTCCAAAGGTCATGAAAAATCGTATGGACCGAACATCCATGGGACTGGAAATCCTGGTGGGTGCGATAAACCCTGCAATGCATACAGATATTGGAGTGTAACCATAATTGATAAACCGTCCTCACAAAAAGATGATTTGGATACTTCAAAATATACAGACTGAATTGAGTGGACAGACATTAACATAGACTATTCTCAGGACTCACCACACAACAAAAGCGGCAGTACTAAACAATACAGGGTTCACACACACAAATCAAGTACTGAACAATAGTACTTACTACAGACAAGCAAAGGTGCACTAATTAAAATCTACATACTATTTCTTGTCACCGACCTACGGGATGTACCCCACATAACTGACTAGGCCATGGACTTCGTGAGAGAAGTCTACCGGCACCATCGCCAGCTCGTCAACCTTGGAGAACCTAACAGAGTGGTCTTTTCACTCATAAACATGACGATGAAGACAGTCCGCATCAGATTTGTCGGGAAGCTTCACAAGAACCACACCCTTCGCAATCGAAGGCACATCTAGGAAATTGTTGTGGTGAAGTACACCCTCGAGAACATGCCTGACAACAATGCTACAGGAAAATACTACTTCACGACACGTGGTGACATGGACACAACAGCTGGATAGTTTAGTAGTAGAACTCATCGTCAGGTCTTCCAGTTCACATGACATGACTTTGAGAACTTCATCTCCACTGCAGACCTGGTTCTAATTCAAACAGAAACCAAATATTTTATTACTACCTCCATTCAGAAATATAATATGATTTTCGATATTTTACTCCATATAAGACTACATATACGAACAGAAATGAGTGAACAAAGACACTAGAACATGTCTTCAAAGGCATGAGAGCAGAGGGATCACTTGAAATATCCATAACACAAGTTACTGAGGCTAAGATATTCTCTTCAAAGGCATGAGAGCTAAAATCTTGCATTTCCTACAGCTAGCATTGATGTTCATAAAGTAGTTGAAAGTAATCTATAAGAAATCAGTGTTATGTGCAATAATCATATCTATGTTAACCTCTCGCATGTTTTGGTCAAAAGAGCATTTTAGAACCGTCATTTGGCACACACAAATCACATGCAAGATCACCCAGAAAGTCGTACCACTAGTACTAGTACTGCGTGTTAGATGAAAAAACATGATCAAGATCGCCAAAAAGATCGTCAAGAAGAGATATTACCTGGACTTGCTTAATAAGGGATCCCGGAGAGGGGGGCTTGGACAGGGCGATGGCCTTGAGCTTGTCTGCGGTAGTCTTGGCGGGGTGCTTGTGCTTCTTCGTACCCTGAGCCTCGACGGTTTTGGCCAGAGCCATAGACATCACTTCGGCCGGTGCTCCATGGTCCATCAAGAAACTATCAAATAGAAATAAAAGAAAAGAAACCATAATCACAAACCCAAAAGAAGAACAGAGAGGGAGTTATAGGATCATTCTCGGGGTTGCAAGACCGGGCCTTGGCCAGAATCAACACCATTGATGCGCTCACCTTACCTTCTTTGGGGGAGAAGAACAATGGCAGAAGCGCGTCGGGGTTTTCTTGAAGAAATGAGGAACAAGATGAGGGAGATGCGAGTTGGGGTTTTCTTCAAGAGAGGAAGCTGAGGGAGAAGAGTGAAATGATGGTTGCTTCGTCCGTCCAACTTACTGCTGGAAAGGTGGGTGTTTTGTGATTTGATGGCTCATTGGGCATTACTGCGGCGCTTCGACCGGTGTAGTCTACCGTGCAGTTGTGCACTCTAGTACGGAGTAATTTAGTGTATGGCAAGTGGACCCCGATGCTGGCTATCCCACACGTCGGTGAAAGTGAGTAGCAAGGTTCCCGACGACCGTCGAGGAGGATCCGCATGGTAGAGCGTGTCCACTATTTCTGAAGAAAAAAATGATTACAACAAGCGTTTCCACTCTTACGATGGAGGAGTGCGAAACACGGCAGCCACTTGAACTTACATAGTACTCCTACTACTAGGCATGTGCAACAGTTCATACGTCAGTAGTACATTATCTTGTTGCTAGTGTAGTAAGATATGACGATAACAAATGACGTTGTGCGCATGTCAACTATATGAACAGTAATGTAACATACCCCTTTTTTGACTGTCCGGTCGAGAATGAACGGTGAGATCAATGTTAACAGAACTAGGTCTACAACGCATGGAGAGTACGGTGCTATAGTACTCCACAGAACATGAACCATATGAAGCACGAATCAGTGTTAGGTAGGGTGTATGATGGGTGCATGGGATGGGAGCAAAAGTTCCCTTCTCGACCCACTTTTCGGTGTTTGGCAGAGTGCATGAAGGGTGCATGAGTCCACACTAGTAGGTTAACACAAATACACTAGGAGCATGCATGAAGAGGGGTGCTGAGATGAGCATGCATGAAGAGGGAACAACTATATTGAGATGAGAATGCAACCAAACACACCCACACGCTTTGTGCTACAATGACTGATCTGCACTGTCTGAATTTGATCCAACGGTCATGTTGCGCCGAGACATGGACATGCCCATGCAGAGGACGCCTAAACACCACCAAAGTCCCTTTGCTTCTCGAGGCGCACGACATTGGTGATGCAGGGTGCCATCGCCCGTAGAGCCTGCTCCCGGTCGACGGGAGCCAGCTCGTCAAAGATAGCGTCCAATGGCACAAATGGATTCCGGTGATGAAGCCCTGAGAGGATTCGCGTGGCAACGGCGATCGCAGCCCGTAACCCCTCCTTGTCCAGCTCTGCCCGCACCATCGCGCGGAGACGGCTCAGCTCCTTGGAGATATAGGTGAAGAAGGAGACCAGGTCAGGAAGCCGCAGCTCGTTGAAGTCGATGGGGTGGTTGAACGGGTTTAGCTCGATGGCCGGCATGGTCGAGCTGGCATGATGGTAGGCATCGCGCAGCCACAACACGTGCATGGCAACATGGTCCACCAAGTGGTTGAGGCGATCCTGGACCTCGCCACGATCGGCCCGCTCGCGCTCCAGTCTGCTCGCCTGAACGCCTATCGTATCTCCCGCTTTCTGCAGCAACACCGCCGACGCCTCGAGCATCTTTGTGGTGGACGCCTGCCGCTTTTGAAGCTCCGTGAACTCCCGCACATAAAGGAGGATCATGGCACTCCTGTCCTCCTTGAGCTCACGGAGCTCCACGTCCTTGGCCCTGAGCTCCGCATCCTTGGCCTGGAGCTCCTGTGTCAGGCGCCTCACCCCGGACTCCGTGATCTGGTGCATCACCATGGAACCAGGTAGAAGCAATGGGGAGAGGAAGCAAAGGGGGTGAAACGGCTGAAAGGCAATGTAATCTACGGGAAGGCGGAGGGAGCCAGCCAAGGAGCGGGGTGAATCTTTTGGTTTTCACCATGGGAAAACACTAGTCGACGACTTTTCACATCAGGGAGCAGTGGGTTTTACAGGCGGAGTCATCATGACTAATTGCTGCCGCGCCTGCTCCCGTCAATCAAAAAAATAAAAATCCTGCCGCGCCTGCTGCACCCAAAGACAGAGCAACGCCGCGGTGGATATTTATATTTACCTGCCGGCAAGGAGAGAAAAAAGGGGTGAAAAAACAAATGTGGCGGCGGCCTAGCTAATCGGCCGCACTAGCCCAACTAGCTAGCCATCGTGCTTCACTGATGTACTCAGCGGGAAAGGTGGGCTTTTGTGATTTGATGACTCATTTACTTGCTTCGGCGCTACGACCGAGGAGGACCCAGAAAACGCGCGGTAGGGCGTCCCACGTCTCGGCAAGGAATAAAATATGCGTGCACCACTCGGGAGGACCCAGAAACCGCATGGTAGGGTGTGCCACATCTCGGCACGGAGGAAAAATATGTGTGTAAAAATATACTTTATCAGACGTACTACCTATGGTTCGACCTCGGGACCTAGCCAGTCGGTCGAAATCACCCCACTAGCCACACAGCTTCATCATGCTAACGTGGCACGGAGGATAGGTGTGGTTAGCTCCGTCTCGACCAGCCACAACGTCTCTTGTTCTAGGAGATTCTTCTATTTTCCAAGCATTTTTTTAGTTACTAGCAATGTGCCCGTCCGTTGCAACGGATCCAAAGTAGAATAGTACTTGTTCACAAACTTGAAAGAAAACACTCTTGTTTTGATATACATATATACCACTAAAAATATATTACTTTTCACTCAAAATATATTTCTCAGGCTGTTTTGATGAGGTGAGGGAGGGATGTGGTTGCTTATAAGATAATAAGGGGTTTTCTGCAAATTGGAGCAGAGAAGTGGGCTATTGTTGCAAAAATGCCACAACTTACCTCACAGCCGTTAGATGCAGATCTAATGGTTAGAAATGACGGATGACAGACACATCATCATCACCAACTGAGTCTTTTATATGAGTAGAGATAATAACACCACGGCAAGCTCGCGCCACTCTTCGTGTGTGCCCGTGCGTCTAAAGGTTAGACGATGGAGAGGAAAGAGAGATCGCAGACATGGGACCCACCAGTAAGTAAGTCAACGTTCATGCACGTGTTGACGAGCCACTCCCTCTACTCTACTCAACATAATACTGTATAAAATAAAGTTATGCGACAAAGCCAACAACCGTTGCTGTTTCAGGCTATCGACTTACGGTTTGTAGTCCAGGTTGCCAGTTCGAATCTCGTCTTTCAGATTTGTTAGTTTTAGGTCCAAATTTGATCAATGACAAGTGGGACCCTATGGTGATATGAGTTCCCGGGAGATCTAACGGGAATCTATGGTGCGGGAGCACCTCATATTCTCCCATGCAAGAAAACATCAGGTGCTCTCGCAGCTTGGATGCTACGGTGATACGAGCTTCAAGGTCATTCGATGTGAGATCCAATGGCATCTGAGCAGTCTTTGTGCTTGTAAGCAGTGGCCGAACTCTTTGGGGGCTTTTCTGCAAAAAAACATTCGAACCACCAAGGAGTTGTTGGATCACAGATCAAACGGCTCCGAAGAGCTTGTATCACCAAAGCATCTAAGGTGTGGTAGCACATGATATTCTTACATACAGGAGAATATGAGGTCCTCCTTCATCTTAGATGCTATGGTGAATCGAGCTTCGAGGTTGTTGGATATGGGATCCAAGGGCATCTGAGTAGTTTTTTGTACAAATTGTGTGCAATTCTCAAACTCATTAAGGTTTCCTGTAAAAATATTAAGACATCCTGTGAGCTGCTATATCTCAGATCTACAAGCTCCAAGGAAATCGTATCAGCATATAGCATCTAAGGTGTGGGGGCACCTGATATTCTACCGGGGAGGGGGGTGCACAACCAATCGGTGTTTGGGAGGGTAGGGACAAATATAATGTTCAAAAAATATAATTTAAACAATCCTAAACAGAGCTTCACAATTTTATCTAAGGTCGAGGGGTAACCCCCAACAATCTACATAGCTCCGTATATGCAAGAGGTGTAGTGCAAGCGTCTATGTGTGAGAGAGACGACGCGAAAAAGTGAGGTCAATCGAGTCATTTATAGAGGGAGAGATCGAGGGAGTGTGGCCTAGCGTACACTCAAATGTTAAAGACGATACACCGAGATATTGTGCGGCAAAGCTGTGGTGAGGGCTGGAGTGAGATAGTTACCAAGAGAGTGGCCTAGATAGACTTTGTGTGTGTGCCCATGGTGAAGGTGTTTTACAAAGGCAACACATGTGTCTTGAGAGAGAGAGGGAGCGTTTGTCATGGAGGGCACGATGAGGTTGTGTGTAAGAAATACATTTGTTGAGAGTGTGAGGGCGGGAATGACATAAATGGATATCGAAACGTGAAGAGCAATAATGAGCACGCGTGTGTCGGATAACAATAACTCTATTAACAAAGAAATGAACATCAATCGATACATGAAGTATGTGTGTGTGTGCGTGGGGGTGGGGGGGGGGGGTCGATGGAGAGACCTAAACACAACATTCGCATGTATGTAGTACTAGACTTAATATTCATGTTTCAGTTTCCTGTTCATTTTAAATATTGAATTGAGGACCATGCATGGCTTACATTTTTCTCCCTTTGTTCCTAAATATTTGTCTTTTTAGAGTTTTCAAATGGACTGCCACATACGGATGTATATAGACATATTTTAGAGTGTAGATTCACTCATTTTGCTCCGTATGTAGTCACTTGTTGAAATCTCGAAAAGACAAATATTTTGGAACAGAGGGAGTATTTTTGAATTCTTGTCATACATCATGGTTTGGAAAAATATATGCACTATACTTATTGGATTGTTGTTGTATTTGTGTGTGTGTGTGTGTGTGGTCATATGCTTGATACATACAAAGTTTTCTCACCACCATACCGTTTGTCTTTTAAATTTGAATTTGCAATGAAAAACTTACTGGGGATACCATGAAATGTGAAATCCACGTTGAGATCACTATATCACAAACTCACTCTAATTCAAGAACTCGTCATAAATAAATTACCGTGCCTTTTGGAATGACCAGTAATTTGCAAGGAAAATACGGGCATTGTAATACATATAGATTCGTTCGGCAATTTAAAAGATTCCTTTCGTATTCTCGAATGGTAGCACCCAACGGCGTACCAGCCAGACCCGGGCTCGTGTTGATCCTAAAAAAAACCAGGCTCATGTCCTTCTGGTGGCGTGCGTGGTACGCACATTAGCCAACCCCAACCACTCGAGCCTCCGCGTTTCGAGTCGAAATATCTGGCGGCCAGAATTCCAGCCCTAGGAAATTCCCCTCATGTCCCCGGTCCATAATGACTACCGATGAACAATGGTGGGATGCTTTAGTAACTAGACAACGTTACCTACCGTGCCGAGCACGGTTCAATTCCCTCGGTCGCCGTTACCCAAGGTCACCCGTCAACTCCATTGCCTAGTACTAATAGGAGTACTACACCAGGATGAGCACAGAATTGAGCCCCGTTTGTTCATGCCTAGTACTTGAGTTAATATATCATGCAATGCACTGGTACGGAGGGATTATCCTTTTACCCTGCATATATAACTTGTCTGAAGTCTAATTAAGCAAAATGTTTGACCAAATCCTTTCTTAAGAAATATTAACATCTACAACAGTAAAGATGTATCGCTTGAAAACTTATTGCAAGATGCAGGCTATGATATTGTTTCGAATCCTGGATTTTAAATTTCAGAAAATCCAAAAGTGACCTGAAATTCATGAAACTGAGCATGGTCTCATGATATGGCTCAAATATGTTGTCGTAATTTTTTTGTTCAATTTGAGACAAGCTGCTTATGAAAAGTTGCACAAATGAAGAGCCAAGGTATTGTGGAACAAAGACCTGTCACATTAACGCGAACGCTTTCACTATTCAATTTGTGGGCGTTTACGTGCCGCCACGAGTCCCGCTTCTCATCGGCAGGTGTCGTCCGAGCAAGCGTGTGAGTCGACGGGAGGCGTGCGAGCAGACCGCTGCGCCGGCTGACCAGGAGGCGTGCGAGCAGGCCGCTGCGTAGGCTCACCGGGAGGTGAGCCCTTTGACCAGGCACGGCCGCCACCTTTGTCCCAACTGCCCCCACTTTTAATGGCACCGGCGCCGCAGTTTAAAATTACCCCCGCACTACCCGGTATCGCTACAATCTTCTCTCTTTCTCTCCGATTCTCCTGTCGTCTACCTCCGACCAGCCTGACCTAACCGTACGCCATGCCGCATCATGATGGTCTGCCCTTAGTCTTCCAGTTTCCTGAGGAAGACACCCAGCCGGAGTCTCAAGAACATAAGGCGCTTTGGGACGAGCTTGAACTGGTCTTGTGGGAAGACGCCACGCCTGTCCCCGCTCCAGTTCCGGCTCCCGTCGCCCCGACTGCGCCAGCGCCCATTCCCGTGGCATTGATGGGCTGGGAGCCGCACATTGTCGCCGAGCTTGATGCCACGGGGTTCCCCGAGGTCCCCACCGACTTTCACGTGCTCGTGCACCTGCCAGCGCATGCGCCTGCGCGTGCACTGACGCGCGCGCCTGTGCCCGTGCCCGTGCACCTGCCAGCGCATGCGCCTGCGCGTGCACTGAGACGCGCGCCCGTGCCGGTGCCCGTCACATGAATGTCTCCGCCGTGCCGTTGCCAGCGCATGTCCCTGCGTGGGTGCCAGTGCCCCCCTCAGCGGCATGGATCACTGCCGTTGACTGCTTCCTTGCACCAACGCCAGTCGCCTCCTCCCGCCAGTCGACTCGCTCCTGGAGACCGAAGCCCAGAACATTCTGGCCTTCCTTGAAGCTAGGGCCAACGTCCAGGAGTACGCCAACAACGGTGCAAGATGCCACCATCGCCGTCGCCGTCTGTCAGTGGCCCGACAGCACACAGAGCACGATAGAGGAGCCGCTTCCCACCGCAAGACGCCGCCGCCGCCGCCGCGTAATCTAAATTTGCCATGAAAAACGTTCGGATTGCCGTGCTTAAAATCCAAACATTTGGGATTTATCATTTCCGTTTATTTTAGTTCGATCATCGTATGAATGTAAATTCGGAGTCAGACTGAATGAAATCTATGGTTTGATCGATTGAATGTTCTGCTAGAGCCGTATCAAATTAAGTATAAAACATCATCAAGCCACATGTATTCCTTCTCATCGCAAACATTTCATATTAAATACCACGTCAATTCCAAATATATTTTTAGGGAAGCCAATTCCAAATACTTGTAGGGCGCGACCAGTCCCCTTGTTCGAGCACTAGGCAATACATCTATATATCCACACATTTAATTATGATGGAGTAGTAGATAAATAGTACTACAACTAGCCTAACTTGTCCGTCGCGGTCACTTTTGTTCCTAAACTTGTTACATGTATAATAGTACTAGTACGTGAAACTGGTGCCGTAACTTGTGAACGCGTCCAGATATGGTCAACGGCAACATCGCCCGCGCGTTCTTCGTGTTTGCTCGTGCGTCTAAACATTGAAGGGGAGGAGAGAGAGAGCAGACATGGAACCCACCAGTAAGTAAAGGCAAATAGTACGTGCTAACGAGCCGGTCCCACTAATGTACTAAAATTAATATTAAAATATGTTATCCATTAAATAGGCTGTGGTAATATAAAAACATTATATCAACAAAGCGGGGTACAACAAACATTGCTACTATGTTGCCTATTGACGTGCGGCTTGAAGGCCCTGGTCGCCTGTTCGATCCTCGTCCTTTTTCATTTTTAATTTATATATGGGTCCAAATTTGTTCCATGACAGGCGGGCCCCTCGGTGTGTAGTTTGTAGCACTTTAATTTGTGGGTCGAAATTTGTTCCATTACAGGTGGACTATCGGTGTGTAGTTTGTAGCTTATTTGTAATAATTAAAGAGAACAACAGAGTTTTTTGCAAAAATACCATAGTGCGACGTGGAAGGTGAGAAAGGACATGCGAGAGAGCAGTGACCGAGCCAGAGGGAAATCAATTGGGGGAGGTGCGGGGGTTGCAACGGTGTTTGGAGTAGTTGTGGGCCGAATGCTACGAAAATATAATCTAAACCCACCGGAATAAATGCCTTCACAAATTAATCCAAGGTTGGAGTCCCCCTCGCAATGTAAATAGCTTCGGGTCTGCGAGGGATGGAGAGGTAGCTTCAATGTGTGGAAGATACGGCGTGAGAAAGCGAGGTCAATCTAGACACGGATAGATAGAGAGACAAAGTGAGTGTGGTCCGGCATTCGTTGAAAAGATATATATGCTCTCGAGAGATATTGTCCGATTGAGCTTTTGGGAAGGGTGAGGGCTATAAGATAGAGCTTGAGAGATGATCCCGTCACAGACATATATATATATTTTGTGCGTGGGAGGAAGCAAGGTCAATCGATACATAGATAAAGGGAGAGAGATTGAGTGAGTGTGGGTCGTCATGCAATCGAAAAAATGAGACGGGTTGGAGAGAGTGACCTAGATAGACAATGTGCGTGAGAGAGTACACAATATGAATATGTCGAATTGGGCTCAAACATGGAGATATATCGTTTGTGTCTGAGAAAGAGCGAGGTCAATCGAGACATACATACATATATATATATATATATATATATATATATATATATAGAGAGAGAGAGAGAGAGAGAGAGAGAGAGAGAGAGATTGAGCGAGCGTGGCCCGCCATGAGGTCGAAAGAGTGGGGGCGGCTTGGATGGACTGACCTAGATAGACAATCTGCGTGAGAGAGAGTATAGAGTGTGTCGATCGAGGCCCGAACAGGGAGATATATCATTTGTGTGTGAGAGAAAGCGAGGTTAATCGAGACTTAGATAAAGAGAGCAAGATTGAGTGAGTGTGGGCCGCCGTGCGGAAGAAAGAGTGAGACAGTCTCGAGAGAGTGACCTATATAGACAATGTGCGTGCGTGCGCACGAGAGGGGGGGCGGTCTAGATAGGCAATGCATGTATCTAGCGAGAGAGGGTGGGAGGGAGAGAGAGAGAGCTCGGCATGGAGTGCAATGGCAGGTGTGTGAGAGAGATACATTTGGTAACAGAGTGGAAAACGGGAGTTGTGTAGTTGAGAGAGTTAGAGATTGAAACATGGAGAGAAAGAATGAACGTGTGTCAGAAACCGATAGCTTTCTAAGGTGGTTAGGAGAGGAAGATTGATCGATACAGGAAGTATGTAGCGTGTGCGCCGAGGGGGGGTGGGGCTAGAAACAACATTTGAATGTATATAGTACGAGACTTAATATCGACGTTTCAATTTAGTGTACATTGTAAGATTTGAATTGAGGACCATGCATATGGCTTCCGTAATTATTTCGAATTCGTGCCATACTAAGTTTGGAAAAGTTGACATTGACTCGATTGTTGTGCTATTTTGTAGGTCATATGTTTGAATCCATCCAAAGTTTTCTCACTACCATGGTGTTCATCTTATACATATGAATTTGTATTAAAAAATTAGTGTGGATACCGTGAAATGCGAAATCCGCGTTAGAATTGGAGATTGCTATGTGACACACACTCTAATTCAAATAACTCCTCATTAATTAATTTATAGTATCTCGTTTTGAATGACTAATTATTTGCAAGGGAAACACGGGCATAGTAATACATACAGATTCATTTGCAAATGAAAGAAGATTCATTTGCATTCTCAAATGTAGGAGCACCAAGTAGACCATGGTCGTGTCGTGGTGGTCGCGTGTGTCGTACGGACGCTAGCACCCAGCCACCCACCCCCGCCCCCCAAAAAAAGAACGACGACAAAAAAAGTTCGCGCTTCCATGTTTCGGATTGAAATATCTGGCGGCCCCAATTCCAGCCCTGCAAAATCTCCCTTCTCCACCGTCCCCTTCCGCGCCCAGAGCGCTCGAATCCCTAATTCGCCGATAACCCAAGCAAAGTTCGAATCGCCCCTTGTATCGTCTCTTTCCCCACCTCTGTGCCGGACGACGACGATGAAGACGACAGTCACGCTTCACCACCGCATCAGAGCTACCTCATCTACGCCCTCGTCCACCGCACCGGGTGGTCACCGACAACGTCGGCCGCCGCAACTGACGTGCCTCACAGACACCGACTTCCACCGCATCAGGTGAACTTCACCGACGCCGTCTCCCACCTCACCCGGGCTACTTCACCGAGCACATCGTCGCACCTTCACCCCCCGAGGCCATTGGGGCTTCACCAACGGTCTCGTCCACCGCATCGTAGCGCTCCGCTACTGCTCAAGATCTGCATCCGTGCGCGGCCAGCCAACGCCAGCGCATCACCCTCAGTGGCTCTGAAGTGACCCGCACTCTAGCTAGGCGAGCATGCCCAAACACTGGCCCGAACTAGGTATCCACATATCACTCCCTTGTGCACTGTTCCGACGATGGTTGGATATCCTTTTATTGCTCTCTTAGCTTACACGCCTATGCAACTCTGACTTTAACTCTTATTTCTTCTGGATATATCATCTGAAACAGGCAAAACCATTTTTTAGCGAAGCATGATGGTGCTACGGGATCTGGTACACATCCTACACACCGGTATAACCTTGTAAGTACCTGTCCTCCGGTACAACAGCAAGGTCGATTCCTCTTATTTGATCAACCATTCACCGTGTCAAAAATACAGAGGGGGATGCAAGGAGCACAAGGCCTGCACATCCAAGCAAGTGGTAACATGGACTTGTACATGGAACATCCCAAGCGCAAGCAGAGCTGCAGTGAGCCTGTACAACGAGCTAGCGTAAGTCCCTGCATTTCATTTAATTCATACTGGCCTGCGTGTATGATTTGTGTGCAGTGGCGGATCCACGAATTCAAGTTACCAGGGGCAAAAATTTAACTTAAAAAAATATGAAGGCACTTGCACTCCAGAAATCAACATAACTTGAGAAATGTGAAGCTACATGCACTTTGAAAACCAGCTAATGATCCAAAGTAGTTCCAGATTATAAAACACTAAATGATGTAAGCACCAAAAAACACAAAATGCAACATGGTGTACAAGGACTACTAACATGGATTGTACCTGCTGGAATTATTCGTTCTCTGGCTCAAAATATCGAAGTGTAATTCCACCTATAACCAGTGTGCAAACTGCATATGAATATATCTATCCTGCACAAGTATGCCAATAGTTTCAAACAAAAGATTAGAAAAGTATTCATGCTACGTTGTCTTGATACGAGGACTTTCTGGTAGATGGCCTCGACGTTTCCTCAAGCCATGAAAATGTACTATAATTTGCTTGTCATCAATTCCTGCAAAACTCTATCTCTCTCTCAACATAGCAGATCATCATTAGACACTTAATCCTTCAATGGGAGCTTGCAAAATGCTTGGATTAGATCCCTCATTAGACACTATATGTTCATCACCAGGAGGATGTAAATTTTTTTGCTTCAAATCCTTCATTAGCTTAATTTACGTTCTGATACCCTGTTTGCTTAAATGGTTTGCTGTTATTACTTGTAGCACTAGTAATGTTTCCATGTTCATAGATAGACAACTGTCAAGTTTATATCAGGGACACCATCTTTTTAACTTACTTATATATATATATATATATATATATATACAAATATGTGTGTGTGTGTGTGTCGGAATTATTTTGCTTACATCAAAGAAATTTACAGATGTCTGTGTTGCTGGTAAACGGTACCGACTTGTAACTTTAATACGTTGCCAAGAACTTGTTAGTTTTACTAGTTCATGTGTAATTAAATACGTTGGCAAAACTGATTAGTTTTACTAGTTTGATGTTAGTTTCTTATGGCTCTTGCAACACTTTATTTATGATTGCTAACATTCAAGTTTGCAGGATCCAACTGAAACTCCGTTGGCACAACAGGTATGTTTTCAGAAATTTCCTTGTTTACCTAGTTTGCTGCTGTAACTTGTTGTTATAATCATCTTACCAACTTCAAGTTTTCAGGATCCAATTGGAAGTCCAATTGCACAGCAGGTACATTTTCAAAAATATATTTGTGTAACAGGTTTTCTGTTGTAACTTGTTGCTCTAATCAAGTTACTGACTACTAAACTTTTCAGGATCCAAGAGAAACTCCAATGCCACGACAGGTTCCTTTTGCAAAACTTCTTTGTTTATCTGCTTTGCTACTGCAAGCGATTGCTCTAATCATGTTACTGGCTACTCAACTTTTCAGGATCCAAGAGAAACTCCAATGCCACAATAGGTACCTTTTGCAAAATTGTTTGTTTAACTGCTTTGCTGCTGCAACCGGTTACAATGATGTTAATAACTACTTTTCAGCATCCAATCGAAACTCTTTAATTCCTTGTTTGTTTAACTGGTTTGTTGTTCTAACTCCCAGTTGAGATGTTTTGCTAACTTCAAATTTTTGGAATCCAATCGGAACTTTAATGGCAAAACAGGTTAGCCCAAGATCAAAGAGCGAGGTCCCCATGGACGTTGTATCATCCCCACAGCAGTGGTACCGGCCCAATCGTGCATCATGAATTGCCAATTGCTGATGCTCTAGAGGCTAAACTATTGGTACAAAGAGATTCTGCTTCTGCACTTAGAGATGAAGTTGACATGTTGAGGAAGCAAACAGGACAATCACAAGGACTACTCAAGACAACCATTAAATAATTGGTGGATTTCAAAACGAAGCAAGCTGAGACTGACCGCATTGTTAAGGTCCTGAAGGAAAAAAGGAAATTAAATTCCCACTTGGTAAATCATAGGTGAAATGTTTTTTCCATCGTTGAATAACCTTTGTGTTGTTTGTTCATGTAATCGATCAAACCATTTGTTTTAGAGATCATGTAATAATTGTTTTTTTGTTTTTTGGTTTGTAATTTTTTTAGCACGAGTTTGTATTAATTGATAAGACTCTGAGACATTTCATTTTGATTGATGTGCCAGACCTACAAATATGCCAATCGGGCTGAATGTGCATTCAGCAATAATAATAGTATAGATGGTCCTTAAGTGGCACGCATCTGAAAGGGCCAAGATGTTGTACTAGCTTCGCTGAAAAAATGATGCTCTTCTAGCAAAAAAATCATAGCGGCCTGGCTTATGTATGTTAGTTGATATTATTGATCCATATACTCTATAAGTGTTTATATGTCTGTTAGTTTTGAACATTATTGGTTGATTGACTCGGTATTTTGAATCTTGAGACATCGCTTGTGTACATATCTAAATGGGAGTACACATTATGCTGCGTGTGACACTTGAGTTGGACATAAAGTGGTTTCAAATATTCGAATTCACCTTAAACTGGATTCTAGCTTCTGAATTCGAGTATCGGCATTTGTAAATCATATTCATATATGACAGTGGAATACATCTTTGTTGTGCTTTTGAAGATATATAAAAACACATAGAAAGATTTATAAAGATTCGTATAAGAATACAAAATGAATTCGAATTTAGTTGCCAGGGTAAACGTGGATGCTTATTGTCCCAAAATTCGAAAGAAGCGGCAAAATATCCACTCCCACGTCGGCTACCCGAAGCCAGTGTTTGCGAGATGAAATTAATGTCTACCCCTTACACGGACAATCCATCGGCCCGATTTCCACTGCTCTCAATAGGGGTAGGTTAGTAACTTCAATTAGACGTGACATGACCGCCTCTGAGCCCATTCAGACACGGTGGGCGCCAAACGTGGGCGGCAAAACACATTTGATTCAAGCTCGTCTGAAAGACCTCTGTCTCTCCCTCCATTTCCCCATTCATACACGGTGGGCGGCAAAACAAACTCGACTCGGCCAAAATCGATGTAGGCAAATATTTTCAATAGGGGCAGGTTTGTAACTTCACTCAGACGTGACACAACTGCCCTACCTATCAGCCCCGTTCATACACCGTGGGCGCCAACCGTGGGCGCCAAAACACCCTCTCATCGCCCGAAATCGCTCTGGGCAAATATTGGGGAGATGCGAGATTACCGTCCTATCCCCAACCGACGAGACGTCCAAATTTTAAACGGGGGCTAAGTTCATAACTTTCCCATATTTCAGACAGGCGCGTCCCAAAAATATGGTTCCCCGTACCTCTCCCTCCATTTTCCCATTCATACACCGTTTGCGCTAGAACACCATCCCCACACCAGCCTCCTCCGTCCGCCACCCAATCCATCGCCGCCGTCATCCACCCCATCCATCGCCGCCGTCTTGCACCATGCCGGAGCGCCTACCAAGACCGCGCCGTCCACTGCTAGAGATGGACGTTTCTCATCCACGGCGACAGACCAGGAGCCTTGCATCGCGTCCTCTCGCTTCATCGGTGTCGTCGTCCTCCTTGCCGGGGCCGCTCCCACGACCTTCTTGTCCACCGCAACGGGACTTATGCACCCGTCTACCATCGCAGATCTGCTTCAATGCCACTGACAGCCATCACACCCCCAGTGCCTACATGGCGCCGCAAGAGAGGTGGTACTACTTCATATCTACTCAACTTTTTGATCTCAACCAAAAAATAGATCGTAACTTGGTTACTGTACTTTCTTCTCAGCTCTTAGAACTTAGTTCTTAGTTCAAAGCAAACAATGGTTGCTAAATAGCATTTCTGCGGTTTGCAGCTTCAAATCTGCCATGGCACAGTCATAATAGGGTTTAATTGATCATGCTTAGGGTTTCCACCCTTTTATGATCACTATACGATCAGCATACGTGCTTCGTGTCATAATAGCACTGCTCCACCCATCAAGCTAAACAAGCTTAGTTGTTCAAATACGAATATGATATTATTAAAATAGAGTCGTTTAATTGGTCAGCTAAATGTTCCTAATTTAGTTTCGAAAATGCATGTACACCGCTCGGGTGTGGATCTACAGGGTGCCCACGGTGGGCCGCGGCCCACACTGGGATTTTGGGTCGGCCCAGGCCCCGATTCCCCTCTGTTCTGCTGCGCTTCCGATCTCTACTCGCCCCCAGCCGCCTGCCTCGCCGGCGACTTGCCGTCCCTGGACGACATGACTCTAGGAGGAGACGCCGGACTAACAGGAGGTCAGGAGCCGCACGCCCAACAGCGTCACTGCTGCCCGGGCGCGCTGCCGTGCCTACCATCC
Organism: Thinopyrum elongatum; assembly: GCA_011799875.1. Taxonomy (NCBI): domain Eukaryota; kingdom Viridiplantae; phylum Streptophyta; class Magnoliopsida; order Poales; family Poaceae; genus Thinopyrum; species Thinopyrum elongatum. Next base: position 405,713,138 of record CM022298.1, on the reverse strand, counting down.
CAGTCCATTCAGGGCTCAGGCGTGCAGCAGCCACTAAGCCAACCCAATTTATCCTGAGATACGTCCTCAACACTCGGCAACTACTCCTCATCACCCATTTTCTAATTGATTCATTACTCATTAGGTAGGACTGTCATTAGGGTTTGTTGTGTATTGAGTGCTACCTACAATTAATGGTTCGGATGTATTTCAGTAATCTTTAGTACCTGTAAAGTTCACAGGGTTTCAAAATTCCAGCCCTAGGAACAGACACTAGTCATTTTGGATTGTTGGTCATAGTGACATTGACCCAGATTACTACTACAGGCCAGGGTTGTTGACAATTTTACTTGTCTTTCTTACTCATTCGATATGATATCCAATTATTCACGTCAATTGGTTGCAAACAATAAGTACTAGACCAACTTCTTGATTCAGATTTTGGACGGTCTCTTACTACAGTTACAATTCTGCATACTTGTCCTAGTAAGCTCACAAGTAATGATTGATTCACTACCTCTATGCTTGCCTTGTCATATTTGTTTTCAATATTCTTTTAGGGTGGACCACCCTGTTTCAAAATACTGGAACCGCAGACATGAGTGAATAGTATTTCTCTGTGTGATCTCTTCCATCATGTGTGGGCAACGAACACTGCATTGTATAGAAAGAAAGTGTCATATCCACCTTTTACATAGACTACGATCTTTTACATGGAATACAATCTGCCTACTTGCTTTGTGTCGCACTACCAGCACTCCACCCTTGAAGCTAAACATTATGCCACTCATAATTCCTTAGTTTATTTGTTCAAATACGAATTTGATATGATTCTAATGTTCCTACTTCAGTTTGGAAATCTGTGTCTGCCTGTTATAGAGACATAAGAGGTTTGTATTTTTGTGTGTGGTCTGGTCAGCACGGTTGGGGGGTGAACTTTGCATACGCAGGGGTTTATAGGGAGACACTCTTCAAGTTGAATCCGCAATGCATTCCATAGATAATCTGACTATTTTTATGTTTTCATGAATCTCAGATACTGAAGAGCATCATAATGATTATGAGCTTGTGTGCATGAAAAGAATAAAGCAGAACAATGCCATGGCTGTCAAACTTGGCATTAAGGGACTGAAATTAAGTCTGGATGCAATGCAATGCAAACGCTCTCCACCTACAGATTCATGCTCAGAATATGATCCTAATAGTGATTCTGAGCTAGAGGGAGACCTAAGTCCATGTAGCTCCCTAGTGGAGGAGTCAGAGGCAGATGCCCTATCTTATTCATCCATTAAGGTGCTTGCCCTAACTTTCCAAGGTTATATTTGTCGCACATATCTTGCAACTGATGCTTTGCATTGCTTCTACTTTGTTGCACTGCCATTAGCTTAGTTTACACATAGTGTATGTGAATACGCCCTGCCTATCCATTTTCAGTACATATTCCATCTGTCATCATACCATATTTATCCATTCAAATGATGTTCTTGTGTATCAGACGTTCAAAAGGAAGAGGGCGATTGCTGATCGCGGAGGAGCACGCACAAAGTATTTGGAAAAGGTAGTGACACCTGATAAATCAAATAGCCCATTAGGTGTAGTTGCAATATCACCAGACCCAGAAAACATGGCCACAACTCTAGCAGACTCTAGCCCTACTACACTGGCCATCTCTCATGCCCCAACTCAGCAGACCCCAACTGCCGCAAATAGTATGATGATGCCAATTGACATAGCACCAGCTCTACGACGCAAAACCCCCATTCCAGCAAAGAGTACACCAAATCCAGTTGGCAAATCCCTTTTCGAACGAGAGAGAGCCCCAATTGCAGCAAATAGGACTGTCGTTCCACTTCTTCCCAGTTTAGAAGACGAAGCTTATATTGTTGTCAGGAACTTTGTGCGCATCTTTCCTTCATGGAAAGATTACACCACAGACAAAGAACAATTTCCAATCTTCCTCCGCAACTTATGCGTAAGTAATGTACTAATGTTATTCATGGTAATTACTGCATATGTTTCTGCTAACAGAAGACACAAGATTTCATTCTTTTAAATAGGCGAGGACCAAACTGGATAGTCAAGACGGGCAAGGGTTGGTTGCGCTTTTCAAGCACTCGTTGATGAAGTATCGTTCCTACCTGAGGCAAGTGCACTTCGATGGCAAGCCTCTAAACGAAATTTCTGTAAAGTCTCCGGTGCTACATTTATCAGACAGTGACTGGAATAATCTTGTTACACATTGGTCTCGTCTGCAGCGTAAGGTACTGTCTATGATATCACATCACAATTTGAACTACATTTCTGCATGTGCCTTAACGTCTCACTTGTACGAAAACTATTTGCAGAAGAACATTCATTCTCAAGGGACCACAGAATCTCGCAACTATACTACACACTGCATTGCTCTTGTGAGTACCACTTGCCCTGTATGACCATACTTACTTTCAAAGCTGGTTGACTATGTAGCATCACTGCACATGTTGGCCTCGTTATCCTCCATTTGGTGGACATTATAAGATTCGTATCGACTCTTACATAAATTTAGAATCAACCCAATGCTTTTGAAGAGGTTTAGCTATGCAGTTCTCTTGTAAGGACTGAACATCGTCTATCACTATACTTACATTAACAGCTACTCCCTCCGTCCCATAATATAAGAGCGTTTTGTACAGTACACCAGTGTTCAAAACACTCTTATATTATTGGAAGAGGGATTGGTTCATTGTGTAGCATTCTGCATCTTATCTCCCTCGCCCACCATTTACTAAAAAATATCAGATCTATATTTAATCTTACCAAAAAGTTGAATACACAGACAATGCCAGTGCAGAAGTGTAGCCCATTGCTCTTGTTAGTACATTTTGTCCTGTAACGCTTGTACTTCCAGGGATTGGTAGTTGATTATGTAGCATCAATCTGCATCTTATCTTCATTATCCTCTATCCCTTCCAGTATTATCATATCTATAATTACTCTCTACAAAATGTAGAGTACAGGCAATGCTTATGACGAAGATTCTGTGCTGAAATTCTTGAGTTGTCCTTCCCTTGACATGGAGAAGGGCATTATAAAGCCGGTGTTAACTGTTAATGTAAGTCAGTCTTTCTAAAGCCTTTATCCTCAACTTCTGTTTAATTTGCTCATACTCCCTATCGTCAACTGCTGTTTAGTTTGCCGTTTCTATCAAAATGCATGTTCGCAACAACTGTAAGTTCCAAGTTTTACTTGTAAAACCAAACTCCTTATTCATACCATGCACATTACTCAATACTCCCTATATGTATGCTTATTTTTGTGGATCTATAATCCAGTGTGTGGTGAAGCAGCCCACGTTTGCACCTTGTCATCTCCTGTTTTATCTTACTGATGTGGCTGATGATATGAACAACATGCCATGCACATTAACCAAAATAGATACAATGATTGTCTTTGCCCTTCATCTATGCTTGTTTTGTTGACATGGTAATCCAGTAGTGTGGTGAAGCTCCCCGCATTATGAACAATGCCAAATTATGCTATTGATATTTTGAACTTAATCTTTATTTTCTAATTTGAAATTCGATGGAATTGACAGCACAGTTACCATCTTTGTTTATACACGTGCAAAACCTGTCATCTCTCTGCTTGTTTCAGGGTGATATGCCTGATGGCATGCACAAGTCTGCTGAAGGCTGTGAGACAAACCCAACATATATTGCAGCAAAGAAGGCAAAACATCTTGAAGATAGTGAGACAACCCCAAAGTCTTGTCTTGATGTAGTGTTTAAGTTACTTGAGACTAGCAGTTAGACAAGCTCACAAAATTTGCTCTCTGAATCAGTTCGACTTCTTCAGTCCCAAGTTCTAGCAGAAAGGCATTCTGCAACTCAACTTCGACTTGAAGTCCTATATCTAAGAAAGATTGCGGAGAACACCAATGAGAACCTCATTGCTAAACAGCTACACCTGGAAGCTATGACCGACATGCTAGGCAGGTCGCACAGCCTTGCTCTGCAGCTTACGCAGCAGTTCCCGTGCAAGGTTAACCTTTCTTGAACTATCTTGGAAGTGGTCTTGGTTCAGTATTATTTTGTTACGCTGCAATGGCGCCCAATTTTTGTAATCTACTTCTTCGTTGCGCTTTATGATCACTGGTGGTGAACTTTGATGCCCAGTGGATGTAATATACCATAAATTCTTTATTGTATAGTGTAGGTTTATTCTAAGTTACTATGCCGTAATTTCTTTATTGTATGGAGTAGGTTTGTTCTTAATTCCTACTAGTTACCGTATATGCCATCATTCGCTATCTGAAAAAAAACGGTGAAAATCTGATGTAGTCGATCGGGCCGAAACATTTGCCTCTAACGGGCTTGCATTTTAGCGGGCCACAATTGGGCCGGCCTGCAACTTTCTTGGGCCTGAAAGGCCATTGGGGCCTTCACACTTTGCGCCAGGCCCACAACTTACACAGGCCTATATTCGGCCCAAAGTTTAGTTGGGCCTTTAGTGGACCCAGCGCTTAGTTGGGCCCATGTAGCTTCGGGCCATTAACAGGCTGGATATTCTGTTGGCCTATTACGGCCCAAAAGAAACAATGGGCCTTTAGCAGGTCAAAATGCATGTTGGGCCTCAATTTTCACTAGTCGTCGACGGGCCTTTAGTAGGCTGAAATGTAGACCGGGCCATTATTGGCCCAGTTATATGACAGGCCATTACCAGGCCGAAACATATCTCGGGCCTTAGTTGGCCCACTGATATCATGGGCCTTTAAGAGGCCAAAAGCTTAGTAGAGGCATCAACGGGCCGAATTATATGACAGGCCTTTAACAGGCCCAAAGTCACGTTGGGTCGAACTGTTGCCACCTTGATCACGAGCCGTTAGAGGGCTGGATGTCGCGTCGGACCATATATGGCCCATCGGCAGCACGGTCCATTCCCAGGCCAAAAGACACACCGGGCTGAAATGGGCCCATATCTACATTCGAGCCTCTAACAGGCTGAAATGTCACTAGGCCGCAATTGGGCCCAAATATTCGGCGAACAATTAACGGGCCAGATCTGGCTTCGGGCTATAAAAGGCCCATGTTTAAACATGCCGTTAGTGGGTTGGCCCACTAGTACCTGAGTAAATACTACGGGCCTTTGACTGGGCCGGCCTTTTTAACCTATATGGGCCTCTGTTGGGCCCTACCACGTGTCGACGTATCATAGGCACGTCTCCTCCATTGGACGAACGACATCTGGCCCACCGAGGAGCCGACACATGTTTCCTCTAGCCAATGATGATTTTACACGTGGAAAATCCCCATTGGTCCGGGCTGTTAACGGGTTATCGGATCCAAACCGAAACCCGATAGCTTAACGGCGACCCGTTACGGTGGATGCCATGTGTCGATTACCCTTGACGAAAACACTTCCATGATTGCAATTTATCATCATGGAAGTGGACACTTCCGTGATGATAATTTTGGTATTGTCATGGAACACTTCTACAACACCACAGGTATGACTATCTTGATTCTGTCATAAAATCGTCATGGATGTACATGCATGACAAAAAATGCGACCTACTATGACAAACACGTATCATCACGGAAGTGGTTTTTTTTGTAGTGCTACGGACAATCTGACGTGCCTCGACTTCATCCTCTGGGAGTTCTTGCCTGAGTAAATATGCAATGTATGGTACTGTTCGGTCGGGGGTAATTACCAGAATCTCCATAACCAAGTCAATGACTGCAGGGACCTCGATTTTAGTCGGGTTAGAGGGACTTATCGCCTGAGGAGGCTCTTCAGTGAAAGGATCTTCCTGCACTGACAGGGAATAGAGGTTCTCAAGGAACACATTGCTGGGGATAGGCTTCCGAGTGGAACCGATTTTTGCCAAATCGTCAGCTGCTTGATTTTTGATTCGGGGAATGTGACGAAGCTCCAGACCCTCAAATTTCATTTCTAACTTTCTCACTACATTGCAGTATCCTGTCATAGCTGGGTTTCTGACATCCCATTCTTTCATCACTTGATTGACTACCAGATCCGAGTGTCCGTAAACCATCAGGCGACGGACGCCGAGTGAGATGGCCATACGCAACCCGTAGAGGAGTGCTTCATATTCAGCCTCGTTGTTGGAAGAATCAAAGTGAATCTGCAGGATGTAACTGAGCCGATCACCTTTTGGGGATACGAAAACCACTCCGGCACCAGAACCATTCAACATCTTGGAGCCATCGAAAACATAGTCCAGTGCTCCGGGTGAATCTGGGTCGGCAGCTACTGTTCTATCCATTCAGCCAAGAAATCTGCGAGTGCTTGGGACTTGATTGCCTTCTTTGCTTCAAACTTAATATCCAAAGGAAGGAGCTCGATTGCCCACTTGGCCACTCGGCTGGTTGCATCCCGATTGTTCATGATTTCAGACAGCGGGGCATCACTGATGACTGAGACCGAGTGTTCTTGGAAATAGTGTGCAACTTTCTTCGCTGTTAAGTAAATGCCGTAGACAAGCTTCTAGTAATGAGGATACATCTGCTTAGACGGAGACAGGACTTCAGAGATGTAATACACTGGTCATTGAACTTTGTAGGCCTTGCCTTCCTCTTCCCGCTCCACTGTGAGGACTGTGCTGACGACTTGGCCAGTGGCCGCAATGTACAAAAGCAGAGGTTCTTTGCTGTTCGGGGCAGCGAGCACCGGCTGGGTGGAAAGGAGGGCTTTGAGCTCAACAAACGATGCTTCCGCTTTGGGGGTCCACTCGAACGTATCGGACTTCTTCATCAGTCGGTATAAAGGCAATGCCTTTTCTCCGAGACGAGAAATGAACCGACTCAATGCTACGAGACAACCTGTGAGCTTCTCGACATCATGCACGTGCTTAGGGTGCTTCATTCAGACAATTGCGCTGATTTTCTTGGGATTGGCATCTATTCCTCGTTCGGAAACAAGAAAACCAAGTAACTTGCCTCCAGGAACTCCAAAGGTGCACTTGGACGGATTCAGCTTGATGTCGTACCTCCTTAGGTTGGCAAAGTTTTCAGCGAGGTCAGTCAGCAGGTCAGAACCTTTGTGCGACTTGAACACGATATCATCCATGTAGGCTTCGACATTCCGACTGATCTGAGTGAGCAGGCACTTCTAAATCATACGCATAAAGGCAGCACCAGCATTTTTGAGACCGAATGGCATGGTGACATAGCAAAAACACCCGAAAGGGGTGATGAAGGTAGTTTTTATTATCTGGTCCGTACTGTCGTATTTGATGGTACCCGGAGTACGCATCAAGGAAAGACAAACGCTCGCATCCCGCAGTGGAATCCACTATTTGGTTGATGCGAGGGAGTGGAAAATGATCTTTCGGGTAGGCCTGATTGATATGTTAGAAATCAATACACATACAGAGTGACTTGTCCTTCTTAGGAACCATGACGACGTTAGCGACCCACTCGGGGTGGTAAACTACACGTATAAACTCAGCTGACAGGAGCCGAGCTACCTCCTCGCCAATTGCCTTTCTCTTCTCTGCAGCAGAGCGACGGAGATGTTCCTTAACAGGCTTGGCCATCGGGTCAACTCCCAAACGGTGCTCAGCCAGTCCCCTAGGCACACTTGGCATGTCAGATGGTTTCCATGCGAAGATGTCCCTGTTCTCACAAAGGAACTGGATGAGCGCGGCTTCCTATTTGCTGTCGAGTGTTGTTTGATATGTTAGTCGGAGCGGCTGCAGGATCTTTCGGGTGAATGTGAACTTGCTTTGTCTCACCCGCCGACTGGAAAGCAGATTCAGAGGCTGGCTTCTTGGAACAAAGTAAATCAGTCGAATCAACATTTCTCTTGTACTCTTCCAATTCCACCATTACCATCTGCTCATCAGCAATTTTGGATCCTTGCTGAAGGCACTCTTCGGCTCTCTGCCTATTCCCTGTGACCGTGATTACACCCTTGGGCCCGGGCATCTTCACCTTGAGGTACACATAACATGGATGGGCCATGAAACGTGCGTAAGCCGTTCGGCCAAGGATAGCATGATAGGCACTGTGAAAGTCCACCACTTCAAATGTCAGCTTCTCCTTCCGAAAATTCTTCGAGTCACCGAAAATAACATCCAGAGCAATCTGACCGAGTGATCTTGCCTTCTTCCCTGGAATGACTCCGTGAAACTGCATGTTGCTCTCGCTGAGTCGGGACATCGGATTGCCCATTCCCTTTAGGGTCTCAGCATTGAGTATGTTCAAACCACTGCCATCATCCATGAGGACCTTACGTAACCGAGTGCCCCCCACAACTGGATCAACCATCAGCGCCTGCCGCCCAGGGGTAGCAACATGAGCTGGGTGGTCCGACTGATTGAAAGTTATGGGAGTTTTCGACCACTTGAGGTATGTCATAGTCGCTGGAACAACCATATTCACCTCTCGATTAATGACTTTCAATCGGCTTTTGCTCTCGACGTCAGCGAAAATCACCAGAGTGGCATTGACCTTGGGGTAATCCTCGGCCTTTTCTTCACCGTTATCTTCGCCAGGGCTCTTATCACTCGGCTTATCTTCACGGAACTATTGAATCAAAAACATGCACTGTCGAGTGGTATGCTTGGGTAATATCAAGTTACCCTCTTCGTCTTTCTTGGTGTGAATGGCACACGACAAATCAAGGATGTCTTGCCCCGACTGATCCCTCTTCTTCTTGGGTATCCACTGCTCTTTGGCTTTCCCTTTGTACTTGCCCTGCGCAGCTACATCGGCTGCTTCTGCCTGACCTGAACCTTCGGCTTTGCGGTTCTGTTTCCGACTGGGATTATTGTTGTTAGTGTCTTGCTCACTAGCTTTTCCTTTGCAGCTGCGGAGACGATCTTCCTCTTCGCCATTCGTGTACCGAGTGGCTATCTCCATCATTCGGCTCATGGACAAGGTCCCAGATCGCCCAAACTTCAGAATGAGTTCTTTGTATCTGACACCATCTTTGAAGGCACAAACTAGTTGATGCTCTGAGACATTCTCAACCACATGGTGAAGCGTGGTCCAACGCTGTACGTAATCTCTCAAAGTTTCATTCGGCTTTTGAACACAGCGCTGCAATTCAGTAAACCCGGCGGCAGCGCGGGCCGGGAACTCGACGCCTTCTTCCCCTTGGCCGCCTTCTTGGCACGCTCCAGCTTCACCGTCTTATCCTTTGCCATCTCCGTGGTGGTCATCGGTGCCGAGCAGGGCGGCGCAGCGCGAAGGCGGAAGAGGTGGAGAGGCGAACATAAAGGAGGAAAAGAAGAGAACACTGTTTCACACCTCGGCCGCATCGCCCTTTATAACTCCGAGCCCGAGCCACTGACCCGTGGGCCAGCGAGATCTCAGCACATCCCGCGACCGGAGACTACGCAGTACATGGCGAAAAAGGGGGAGCAAAAATCGAGGAGTCCCACCCCACTTACCGCGCCGTTGCCGATCCGCGCGCTTCTCGAATTTTTCGAATCCCGTGAATCCGGGATCTGGTGGAACGATTGATTGCGTCAAAGGACTTCTTTGTTCATTCGGGTCCGACCAGATGCTCGAGATCACTCGGTTGCACATCGAGCCAGAATCGATCGAGGTGATTGATAAGGGATTAAGCAGCACGGGCATCCGCAGACCTCTGAACACCTCCTAGGCATTGAGTCTTGTCAGAACCCGCTCCAATCCTTTTTCACTCGAACCCCGATCCATTCAGGGGATAATCACGAGGACATGTACCTATGGTAGGGTCCTAGGCCTGACCTACATGCCCTACGCAAAGGTACAACATACAAGAATCTAAGACCCACGAAGCTAGGAGGAAGTCACCGACTGGAATACCTGCAACACGGAAGTCACTCAAACGTGGGGTTCACTCGGAAGCCCGCCCGTCACTCGACCGCCTCTATCCACTCGGAGTACCAAGCGTCACTCAGCGGTAGAAGATCAAGAATCGCCCTTAGAACAGCAAAGGTCAGGCGATCAGTTCCCCACCATAAAGAGCATCTAATATAGACGTTACCAGTAACGCTCGCACCCTTTACTTCTCTATTGAACCGTTGGGTAACGGGGCATTCATCGAGGGGCTAGCAGACTCTATATAAGCCGCCCCTCTGCTCCTGCACAAGGGTTCACACCCCCTGTAAAACATTACACCAGATAACAAAGCTCCAGCAGCATGGAGACGTAGGGTCTTTACCTCCTCCGAGAGGGGCCTAAACTCGTAAATCCGAGTGTACAACCACACCGTAGCTAGGCTCTGCCCTCCATTATGTACCCCTATACAATACTGTCAGATCTATTCCCACGACAGTTGGTCTGCACTTCCACTCAGTAATCTTCTAACCACGTCTCTGGCTTCGACTCACCAGTGAACTTGTTCACCCCTACGGCTAGCCTGAAGTTAGGTGGTATCTCCGCGGCTCGTATGGCTCTGCTTAAACACTCGGGCCCTAGGATGAAAACGCCACTTCCACTCAGACGATCTCTGTCCAAATTCTCTCGGTGAGCCCTGCCTCTGTCGACCAGATTTTGCACGAGGACTGACCTTGCATTGAACAAAGGATCTCGGGGATTGACTGGCTCTCTCCACTCGTCACCGTACGGGCGCCTATCATCATACCGCCGGGCACGTACGAACCACCCCTTGGAGGGGGTGTCGGCACTCGACGGCGGTCATCACGGTGATGTTGAGGAGCAAACTGACCGCGGCCTTGATCGAGGTGCTGATCCTGGTGGTAACCCCGATCTTCACGCCACGGAGGCGATCTTGGGCTGTGAGCCGACTGAACTGTGTCTGCCCTCATGGATATGCTATGAATTCTGTTGCGCGACTGAGAAACGGCTGAATTCTGTTCCCCAGCCGCTCTGAGGAGCGCTCGTATCTGCTGTAGACCTTCTCCAGCTTCAGATTGGGATGGCTGGATAGAATCTGCAATTCGGGCAGCAGCCGCAATGTTTTCGATCGGAGTGCGGAATACGTGGTACTCGTTTTGCGATCCACTCAGAAACAATTGCCGCTGTCGTCGATTGGAGCTTGGGGCTTGTCTGCGAGCACGATCGTCGAGTGACTTCTGGAGCTCCTCGAGACGCGTGGGCTCAGCCAGAGTGGCTACGCGCACAGCTTCCAAAGCCTGGGCCTCGGCGGTCGTGTCGGCGATGGGAGTCTGAAGGACTTGCTCGTTCCTGCGTAGCAATTCTTCCCTTTGTTCCGTAGTGAGGGGTTGCGGGTAATACTCGTCGTTGACATGCGACGGACCACCGCTCCCATCTCCATCACGGGGAAATCCTGGTGGGCTACGCTGAGAGCCAATCACAAGTACTTCCGCTATTGGGTCGTTGCTCTCGCACTCGGAAGGAGCATCCGAGCGTTCAAACGACGGATCGATCAGGTCGTAGAGGGATTCATCGGGCTCGACTGCCGCGATCTGCATAGTGGATGATGGACGAGCCACCGCATGCCTCACCCACCACTGGAGCTGAGAGCGATCGGATCGCTTGCGGCAGTGGGCAGTGGGTAGGGAAAACGCCACCGGAGCCGACTGATATTGAGTCGACGGCTGCCGGAGGAGGACGCCGCAGGAGCTTGCACGGAAGTGTGCTGCCCCGCGAATAGGGAGCGCCTCGACGTCTAGAGGGGCTTCTTGGAGCCACGCCGAATCGTCGGCAATGAAACTAAGAGCACCGAGACGGATCTTACGACCCAGGGACAGTCCATCGCTGGAAACCATGATGAAGGAGTTAGAAGAACGCAACCACGCCGGAAGTCGCTTAGACGCCTGCCCCACAGTGGGCGACAACTATCATGGGAACAGATCTGACAGTAGAGTATAGGGGTACGTATTGGAGGGCAGAGCCTAGCTACGATGTGGTTGTACACTCGGATTTACGAGTTCAGGCCCCTCTCGGAGGAGGTAAAGACCCTACGTCTTGGTGCTGCTGGAGCTTTGTTATCTGGTGTAATGTGTTACAGGGGGTGCGAACCCTTGTGCAGGAGCGGAGGGGCGGCTTATATAGAGTCTGCTGGCCCCTCAATGAATGCCCTATTACCCAAGGGTTCAAAAGAGAAGTAAAGGGTGCGAGCGTTACTGGTAACGTCTATATTAGATGCTCTTTATGGTGGCGAACTGATCGCCTGACCTTTGCTGTTCTCAGGGTGATTCTTGATCTTCTGCCACCGAGTGACGCTTGGTACTACGAGTGGATAGAGGCGGTCGAGTGATGGGTGGGCTTCCGAGTGAACCCCGCGTTCGAGTGACTTCCGTGTTGCAGGTATTCCAGTCGGTGACTTCCTCCAAGCTTCGTGGGTCTTGGATTCTTGTACGTTGTACCTTTGCGTAGAGCATGTAGCTCAGGCCTAGGACCCTACCCTAGGTACATGCCCTCGTCACCGGGTGGTTTGGCCGAGTTGTAGCACTGCGTGCAGAGACAACATGAGACTCTTCGTGAGTACATTTAGTGGTGGACCACCCTACACAACACGATGGAGAACGTCACTGAGCATCAGGCGACCTGCGCCTTCAAGGCCGGACTTAGATACCGTGAGCTAAACATGAAGTTTGGCCGAACTGAGACCCCGACTCTCAGTCAGGCTATGGAGATAGCCAATCGGTACACCAACGGTGAACAGGAAGACCGGCTGAGAAGCGGCAAAAGCCAAGCAGGCGACGCTCATCAGTCGGACAACAACGAGGGCAAGAAGCACAAGCAAAAAGCTGAGCCTGGATGGAGTGTTGAGGCTGCGGCCCAGGCCGGCCAAGGCAAAGGCTCCCAAAAGTAGAAGAAGGACTGGAAGGGGAAGAAGCAAGTCACCCCGAAGAGTGACATCGTCGATCAACCCTGCCAGATCCATAGGAATAAGACGAGGAGGGCGATTTGATTTTTCCCAAGCACACCACTCAGGAGTGCCGACTCCAAAAGCAAGAGATGCGGCGGGATTCCTCTGGGGACAAGGACAAAGACGACGATGATGATGGAGGCAAGGGTGCTTCCGGGTACCCCAACGTCGAAAAAGTCTTGATGATCTTCGCCGACGTCGAAAGCAAGAGTCGCCTCAAGGTTATAAATAGAGAGGTCAACATGGCGGTTTCGACTACCTCCAAATACCTCGACTGGGCCAAGACGCCCGTGACATTCGATCAGTCGGATCACCCAGCCCACATACTGTTGGAAATATGCCCTAGAGGCAATAATATTGGATTATTATATTTCCATTATTCATAGTTGAGAGCTTATATTCCATGCTATAACTGCTATGATCCTGGAATATGCGATTCAGTGAAAACTCATATGCATGTGTGGAATGATAAACGATAAACAATAGGTTCCTGGTCTCGCCTCTAAGACCGACTCAAGTGTTGTTGGTGATCAAGTTTTCCGGATCTTAGGATGTCGTTAAGTGTAACGATAGTCCTAAAACAACATTGAGGGTATGACGTTAGAAGAATGATCATATTAAATCGACCCAATACTTGTCTGTTATACTATGTGATCATATCATCTAAAATCATCTATTATAACATGGGGTGTTAGCATGTGTTTTAGTTCCTCAGACCATGAAAGTGTCTCGGTCACTTCCTACCGGACGGTGGGATTTGGGGTTGCTCAAACGTCATCTGTAACAAGGTTATCATAACGACAACTTTCGGGCTCACCGGAAAGTTTGACAAGTGACCGGACAACTCGAGAGTGGGATTTGCTCCTCCGATGATGGAGAGATATTATTATGGACCTCTCGATGTGACGGCATCCATCATCGTTTGGCCAGACATAGGTGACTACGTCACGGGGATGCCAGAACACGTCAACGAGAAAGAAGAACAAAACTGGCAACAGGAGCAACAGTGTAGTGAGCATGGTGATGACTCTGGAGGATACCGATGCACACCAGGTTTTGTGAAGTATCGCAAAGCAAAGGAAACATCACATGATAACCAAAGGTTCACTCGAATATCATTCGTGTAATCATAGGGACCGATATGGATGTCCACGGTTCCGCTATCGGTCATTGAACGAAGGGGTTTTGTTCATGTCTATGGTTACCAAACCTACGTGGTCACAAGCTTAAGGTAATCATGACCTGCTGAGTGTTAGTAGGACGGGAGTGATGAGAATATATTTGTGGAATTGTTTCATTAATATCCGGAATAGTTCTGAGAGGTTCCGGAAGCGTTTCAGAGTCACTAGAAGGGTTTCGGTGAATATCGGGTAATACCGGGTATTACCGATTAATATATATAGGTGGAAAATGTTTTTGGGGATGTTAAATTATATATATATAATGCTCTAAAAATGTTTATAACAAATATATATTTAATTTAATATCAATGGGCCTAATAAGGCCAAGAGGTGGAAGGCAACATGTGCCACAAGGGCCCAAGTGGAAGTGGCGCCCCCCCTTTCCTAGTGGGGGGGGGGCGAATCCTACTTGGGGAGTGAGTAGGACTCCCCCCCAAGGCTGGCGCACCAAGGGGGCTCCTTCCCTTTTGGTGGCTGCCCTCTCCCTCCACTCTAACCTATATATACTTGAGGATTTCCACCCTATGTAACATAAGTTTTGGAGGCTCTTCTAGTTGATCTAGTTCTAGTTCTTGTTGGTACTAGTTGAATAATTAGTGCTAGCCCTAGCCACCTCTAAACCTCATAATTAGAAGCCACGTGTGGTTCTAATCTCCTCCCTCTAATTCTCCGACGACGATTAGCTCTGGACGGCGAAGCACTGCCGGATCGCGAAGACCGTACGCTTGCAACCAAGTAGAGAGGCCGTGCTTTCGGTCTTCCGTTCGAGGGATCATTCGAGGGCGGTTCGCGGGATCGTCATCGATGTTCGATGGACTCCAAGTACGATCTACACCGACTCGTCTACTTTCGTTGCACTCCCAGAGTCGGTAACAATCGTTGATCACAACCCGTTATGCATCTTCATATTGTTCCTGGGTGATCGTAGGGCAAATTTTTTTTGTTTTCTACTACATTTCCCAACACACACCGACCCTAGGGTGGCAGGCTTTGGTGGTTAACCTGGCCGTTGGAGGGGTCCAATTGCACAAATTCCTAATGGACGGCAGCAGCGGGCTCAGCATTATTTATGCCGACACACTGGATGCAATGGGCATTCCGATGTCCCGGCTCAGCAAGAGCAACATGTAGTTCCACGGGGTAATCCCCGGGAAGAAGACCAAGTCACTCGGGCAAATTGGCCCCGACGTCATATTCGGTAAAAAGCGGAACTTCAAAAAGGAGCGACCAACTTTCGAAGTGGTTGACTTCCACAGTGCTTCCCACGCCATCCTGGGTAGGCCAGCCTACGCATGTTTCATGGCCCATCCATGTTACGTGTATCTTAAACTTAAGATGCCAGGGCCGAGTGCTGTGATCACTATCACAGGCAACAGGAAGCTAGCCGAAGAGTGCCTCTAGAAGAGCTCCCAGCTGACGAGCACATGGCGATGGCCGAGTTGGATGAATACAAGAAAGCGGTGGATTCGAGTGATCTTTTGAAGTGCAAAAAGCCGACTGTGGAATCCGCTTTCCAACCGGCCGGAGAGACGAAGCCAGTGCATGTTCATCCCGAAGATCCGAATGACGCCCCAGCCAACATCTCCACCACCCTTGATAGCAAATAGGAAGGCGAGCTCATCCACTTCCTCCATGAAAACTGGGACATCTTCGCATGGAAGCCTTCTTACATGCCGGGTATTCCCAGGGGACTGGCTGAGCATAGACTCCGTGTTGACCCGAAAATGAAGCCTGTCAAAGAGCACCTTCGACAATCTTCCACCGAGAAGCGCAAGGCAATCGGTGAGGAGATCGTGCGGCTCTTAGCCGCTGAATTCAACCGAGAGGTGTACCACTCCAAGTGGCTTGCCAACATTGTCATGGTACCGAAGAAGAATAACTCTCTCCGAATTTGCATCGATTTTAAGCACATCAATCGGGCCTGCCCGAAAGATCATTTCCCTCTCCCTCGTATAGATCAGATTGTAGATTCTACTACCGGGTGTGAGCGGTTATCGTTTCTGGATGCGTACTCCGAGTACCACCAGATCTGAATGTATGGTCCCGATGAAATAAAAGCAGCCTTCATCACCCCATTCAGGTGCTTTTGCTATATCACTATGCCATTCAGGTTGAAAAATGCTGGGGCTACATTCCAACAAATGATTCAGAAGTGCTTGCAAAAGCAGATCAGTCGGAATGTGGAAGCCTATATGGATGACATCGTGGTCAAGTCTAGGAAAGGTCCCAAAATCCTGACCGACCTCGCCGGGACCTTCGCGAACTTGCGTGATTTTGGCATAAAACTCAACCCGGCTAAGTGAACTTTCAGGGTCCCTGCCGGCAAGTTGCTCGGTTTCCTCGTTTCCGAACGTGGGATCGACACAAATCTAGAAAAGATCAGAGCAATCATCCGGATGAAACAACCAGAGCTTGTCCATGACGTACAACACCTCACGGGCTGTCTGGCATCCCTGAGTAGGTTCCTATCAAGACTCAGTGAAAAAGCCCTTCCACTTTACCAATTGATGAAGAAGTCCAACAGGTTCGAATGGACTGTTGAAGCGCAGGCTGTGTTCCAGGAACTCAAAGCCTACTTTTCACCCAGCCGGTGCTAGCTGCTCTGAGCAGCAAAGAGCCACTGCTCTTATACATCGCGGCCATGAGCCAAGTCGTTAGCACGGTACTCACTATGGAGCGGGAAGAACAAGGCAAAACCTTCAAGCTCCAACGACCAGTCTACTACATCTTCGAAGTTCTGACCCCTTCCAATCAAAGGTATCCGCATTACCAGAAGTTAGTATATGGGATCTATCTGACTGCAAAGAAGGTGGCACTCGGTCACAGTGATTAGTGACACCCCTCTGTCCGAGATCATGAACAACAGAGATGCTAAGGGCTGAGTGGCGAAGTAGGCCATTGAGCTCCTTCCTCTAGATATCAAGTTCCAAGCTAAGAAAGCCATCAAGTCGCAAGCCCTAGTGGATTCCCTCACCGAGTGGATGGTGTTGGGAAGCGTTTGTTAACGTGGTTGATGTAGTCAAACTTCTTCGTGCTCCAACCGATCAAGTACCGAACGTACGACACCTCCGCGTTCTGCACACATTCAGCTCGATGACGTCCTCCGCCTTCTTGATCCAGCAAGACGGCGAGGTAGTGGATGAGTTCCGGCAGCACGACGGCGTGGTGACGGTGATGGTGAAGTTATCTCCGTAGTGCGTCGCCTAAGCACTGCGAATATATGACTGGGGGTGTAAACGGTGGAGGGGGACGCCGCACACGGCTAAGACAATGTTCTGGGTGTGCTAGGCGCCCCCCCCTCCCACATATATATAGGTGGGAGGGAGAAGGGAGCCGCCAGGAGGGCGCCCCAAGTAGGCCGAATCCTACTTGGGGTCCCTTCCCAAGTGGCGCCCCCCCTGCCATGTTTAGGTGCGGGGGAAAGGCAGGGAACCCCCCTTTCCTTTCTCCCATGAGAAGGGGAAGGCAGGAGGGGCTAGCCCTCCCCCTTTTTCCTTCCCTAGGGCCGGCCGACCAGGGAGATGGGCGCACCAGCCCCCTGTGGGCTGGTCTGTCCCCCCTTGGCCCATTAGGCCCAATACACCTACCGGGGGTGTCCGAAACCCCTTCCGGTGACCCGATGACTACCCGGTGCATCCCGAAACTCTTTCCGTGTCCGAATACCATCGTCCTATATATAAATCTTTACCTCCGGACCATTTCGGACCTCCTTGTCATCTCTGTGATCTCATCTGGGACTCCGAACATTCGGTCACCAACTCACATAACTCATATAATACTATATGGTCAACGAACGTTAAGCGTGCGGACCCTACGGGTTCGAGAATGATGTAGACATGACCGAGGCACCTCTCCAGTCAATAAACAATAGCGGGACCTGGATGCCCATATTGGTTCCTACATATTCTACGAAGATCTTTATCGGTCGAACCTTTATGACAACATACGTTGTTCCCTTTGTCTGTCGGTATGTTACTTGCCCGAGATTCGATCGTCGGTATTTCCATACCTAGTTCAATCTCGTTACTGGCAAGTCTCTTTACTTGTTCTGTAATATATCATCTCGTAACTAACTCCTTAGTCACTTTGCTTGCAAGCTTCTTGTGATACTGTATTACCGTGAGGGCCCATAGATACCTCTCCGATACTCGGAGTGACAATTCCTAATCTTGATCTATGCCAACTCAACAAGCACCTTCGAAGATACCTGTAGAGCATCTTTATGATCACCCAGTTACGTTGTGGCGTTTGATAGCACACAAGGTATTCCTACGGTATCCGGGAGTTGCATAATCTCATAGTCGAAGGAATATGTATTTGACATGAAGAAAACCATAGTAATAAACTGAACGATCATTATGCTAAGCTAACGGATGGGTCTTGTCCATCACATCATTCTCCTAATGATGTGATCCCGTTATCAAATGACAACACATGTCTATGGTTAGGAAACCTTAACCATCTTTGATAAATGAGCTAGTCTAGTAGAGGCTTACTAGGGACACGGTATTTGTTTATGTATTCACACATGTATTTAAGTTTCCGACCAATACAATTCTAGCATGAATAATAAACCATTATCATGAATAAGGAAATATAAAATAACAACTTTATTATTGCCTCTAGGGCATATTTTCTTTAGTTTCCCACTTGCACTAGAGTCAATAATCTAGTTCACATCACCATGTGATTAACACCCATAGTCACGACAAGAAATATGTCAACTTGTGACCTTCTGTCAGTGACCCTGGAAGAATTGGTCATAAATATATGACCATTTGAGACCAATTGGTAAAAAACTGTTCGGGGGGCTCCAAACCCTAAACCATAACGACCATTTTGGTCAGAAAGGTCATAATTTCCTTACACGAAATGGTCATAAAGCAGACAGACCTGGTTCGTGCCTCATTTCTAGCAAATTACGACCAATATGAATGGTTATTACACTTGAGTTTTAATGCAATTGTATGATTAGGCAGCCACCTCAGCAGTCTCGCCTATGTGGAGTGCTTAGTTGTCATTTTTGCTTACATGTGTATATTCAACAGAGCTCATTTACAGGAGGGACCCACTTGATAGGCGGGACCGAGCCCTAAATTTGTTAATAAAAAAGATGTGTGAGGGGGGACTCGAACCCACGACCTCGCGCTGGTTTAACTTGTTCGCTACCACTGGGCTAGAGAGGGATTGCTACCCATCTACCGGAATGGCTCTGTATATTATATAAAACAGCGGTTGTCTCTTACGAAATCTAAGTCATTGACAAGTGGGACCTATTCCCAGGATCGGACAGAGCCAACACTTAGCCAAAATTTCTAGGTCTTCCACGACGGCAGGGGCAACGGCGGGGGCCGGCAGCGGAAGCAACCGGCAGGGGCGGGGGCGGCGACCGGAGGTGGTGGTGCCGGGGCCGCTCGCCTCGACCACGACAGGAACGGCGACCTCGCCTCTTGCCTCGGCCACGACAGGAACGGCGACCTCACCCACGCATGGGGGACTCGCCGCCGCCGAGCATGGCGGAGTCGCCGCCGCCGCAAGCAGACCTCGCCCACGTATGCACCCCTCTCCTCTCCCCCCTCTCCTCTCTGTTGATGTAGATTTGTTAGGAGAATCTCCACACACTGATTTGATGTAGGTTTGTTGTAAACTTGGAAAAATCTGTTGATAATGTCATTGATGAATTTGGTAGAAATTGTTAATAGAATTTCTGTTGATGAAATTGTTAGGAGAATTGCTGTTGATGAAATTGTTAAGAATTGTTTTGGAATTCAGTCAATTGTTAGCGGTGAATTTTGTTGTCAGCAATCAATAGAACAGAGCTCAAGTTGGTCTTCCCCTGAAACATGATCCTTCTAAATCCCTGATATATTTTGTCCATGAGTAAATAATGAATGCTGAGTAAACAGGATCCTGATCCTTTTGAACTGCTTTTTATTGCTCCCATGTGAAATCAGTAAACCATGTGAACTGGACTAAAGTAGTGAGAAATTGGAAATAGCTGAATGTTGTGGTTAGGCAGATAGCATATAAAGTTGGGTGCCATTACTGCCATCCATTTTCATTAATTAGTGTTGATGCACTTAGATTGATTTGCTAAGTTGCAACAATTTGTTGTCTTTGGCAGATGGACAGAAGCTGGATTAGAAAAGGAGTTAGAAAGTTTTCGAAAGAACATATGAAAGGAGTTGATGATTTCATGGCATTTGTTCGGGCAAATTTTGCCAATGATGCCCACATTCTTTTCCCATGCTGCGAATGCCTCAACCGTTTAAGAATGGCTCAAAGAATAGTGGAAGATCATCTGCTTCTTAATGAGATGGCCAACACATATGATAGATGGATATATCATGGAGAACCTTTAGACGGACAACCTCAACATTTTTAAGCTGATACACAGGCCCCTCATATGATGGGTGGTGGTGATGTTGGCATTGATTTCATGGAAAAGGTTTTGCGAGATAATGCTAGTTTGGAGGAAGAGGATGGGCATGAAGATGATAGGATTCCTGACCTATTTAAGGATATGTACGATGCTGAAGATCGTGCTGATGGACAGAAGTTGATGTTTGCTGAGGTGTTAGAGGAGGCAAAGCGCGCAGCTCATGAAGGGGGTAAATTTTCAAGATTTACCTTCACCGTGAAGTTACTCCACATCAAGTCTTTCTACCGGACCAGCAATGCTGCATTCAACGCAATACTCCGTCTTTTGACCTTGCAATTCCCTGATAGCTGTGTTCCCAGGTCTTATGATGAAGCATTAAGCATAATCCGCAGGCTGGGGCTAGGTTATGTTTCAATACATGTGTGCCCAAATAAATGTGTCTCGTTTCGGAAGGATTTAACGAAGCATGACAATTGTCCAAAATGCAATGCCTCTAGGTGGAAAGATGCTGATGGGAAGAAGTCAATACCGGAGAAGGTACTGAGGCACTTTCCGTTGATACCAAGGCTGCAGCGGATGTTTATCTCGAAGAAATCATCGCTGGAGGTACAATGGCACAAGCTGAAGCGGCAACCTGTGGACAATGAGTTGAGCCATCCAGCGGATGGAGAGGCATGGAAAGAGTTTGACAGTAAACATGGAGATTTTGTTGCAGATCCAAGGAACATAAACTCGGCATTGCCACAGATGGCTTTAATCCGTTTGGGAACATGAGCACGTCTTATAGCATGTGGCCTGTTTTTGTGGTGCCGTACAACCTGCCACCATGGGCATGCATGGATCAGTCCAACTTCATGAAGTCGTTGCTTATCCCGGGTCCAGAGTCTCTAGGAAAGGATTTTGATGTCTTTATGGAGCCCCTCGTAGAAGAACTGCTCCAGCTCTGGACTGGTGTACCTACATACGATGCCTTGAGTCCAGAAGAAAAGTTCAATCTACGTGCTGCAATCATATGGTCCATCCATGATTTCCCGGTGCTGCACACTCTGTCTGGTAGGATCAGAGCGGGTTATCAGGCCTGTGTCCATTGTGACAAAGACCCTTGCTCAAAGAGAATAAGGAGTAAGATCTACTATATTGGGCACTGCCGCTTTCTTCCCCGAAACCATCGCTGGCGAAGAAGCAAAGATTTTAATGGTGAGAATGAAACCCGTGACAAGCTAGCTGAATTCACTAAAGAAGAGCTGGAGCAGCAACTTGAAAAGGTGAAACATGTGAGACCAGGAAAGCTTGCAAAGAAAAGAAAGCGCGAGGAAGGTCAATGTTGGGACCGGAGGTCTTGTTTGTGGGACCTGCCATAATGGGCTGATCTGAAATTAAGGCATAATCTTGATGTAATGCACATTGAGAAAAACATATGCAAGAATCTGCTAGGGATGTTTCTGAACATTGAAGGGAAGAAAAAGGACACGGTTAGTTCTAGGCTTGATTTGGAGGACATGGGCATAAGAGAAGATTTGCATCTACAGCATGATGAAGATGAAGATTCTTTGAAATGCCACGATCATGGTATACAATGAGTAAAGAACAAAAGCTTGCATTCTGTGAATTCATAAGAGCGGTGAGATTTCTAGATGGTTATGCTGCTAACCTAGCAAAGTGTGTTACTTCTGATGGATTCAAGCTTTTAGTACTGAAAACCCATGATTGTAACATCCTCCTCCAAAGCATTTTACCGGCGGGCCTCCGAGGAATCATGGACAAGGATATATATGAAGCGGTTGTTGAGCTAGGAAATTTCTTTAGAGAACTGTGCCACAAAACACTCAAGTTAACTGTTCTGGAAAGACTTGAAAAAGAAATCCCAATTATTCTTTGCAAGCTCGAGAAGATTTTCCCTCCAGCTTTCTTCACCGTGATGGTCCATTTCGCGGTGCACTTACCAAAAGAGGCAATGCTTAGAGGCCCTGTGCAATACGGTTGGATGTACCCAATCGAAAGAAGGCTGCTAACTTGTAAGTGTTATGTGCGAAACATGGCAAGACCTGAAGGTTCGATTGCTGAAGTATATGTCGTTGACGAGTGCTTGACTTTTTGCTCTAGATACTTTGGCGATGTGGAAACAAGATGGAACCGGCCTGGCAGAAATAGAGAGTGGTCTGAGTCACAAAGTGGCGATGTCTCGGTTTTCAACCATGGTGTGAACTTTCTTGGAGCCTCACAATACTTGGAGGCTGGTGATGAGTATGACAAGATGGTTTGGTATGTGCTCAGCAATTGCGCTCTACCATATATCGAGTACGTTATATCTTGTGCACTCGTTATATTTTTTTTGCTTGGGTTGGCACCAGCCTATTGTTTTAATTCGCGTGTTTTGTTGGCATTGCAGGAAATGCAAGGAAGAGTTCAATCAGGAAGAAAGCCAGATCCATGTTGATAAAAGGGTTGCCAAGGGATTTGCTAAATGGTTTAAGAATCATGTGAGATCTTTAGCCACATGTTTTATGTTTTCTGTGTTATTCACCAGCTGTTAAATAATATTGTTGCTAAATGGTTTTTTGTGCAGATTGGAAAGTTCCATGAGGAGAGGAAGGTTAGTGCTGATCTATTTGCTTTGGCATGCTTACCGGATAAGCCAGTGAGAGTGTATTCAGCATGCATTGCTGACGGTGTCCGGTACCACACCGTTGACCGCGAGGAAAAAAGGAAGACACAGAATAGTGGAATCGTCACTGAGGGGTCACATGATGGTGAGAACATTGACTTCTATGGTCAGCTAAGAAGCATCATAGAGTTGCAGTACAACTCTAGTGGAGGCATCCATCGCTCGGTTCTCTTATTTCGCTGTGACTGGTTTGAGCTTGGTAGCAAGAAGAAGAGACACTCTTTTGTCAAATATGATGACCACTTCAAAAGCATCAACACTACAAGGTGCTGGTATAAGAGTGATCCCTTTATTCTAACAGCACAAGCAACAATGGTGTTTTATCTGCCAGACACTCTTTTGCATGGAAAATGGCGAGTTGTGCAAAACTTTCAGCACAGACACTTGTGGAGTGTGACTGAAACTGAAGTTGAAAAGGGCCCAGGTGGTAGTGGACTAACATACCAGGATGATGACTCTACGGAAGTTCCGGTGCAAGTTGGTGATGACTCTATGGAAGTTCCGGTGCAAAGCAGAGTGCGAATGGACCGGGAACATGTGCTCGTTGAGGCTGCAACAGTTGAAGGCATCAAGAAAAGAAGAAAGGTGGTAGCGGATGGACATGAGAGCGAGGATGAGGAAAACAGGACTGATCATACTATGCTGCAATATTGTAGTGATGATGAGGAAAACAGGAGTGGGCATAGAGTTCCTTGTTTTGGTATCGACGACGATGAGTAGCGAAGGTAAATTTTGTCTCCTTGGTGAGCTAATGCTATTACTGCATGTTCTTTGTTTTGTCTATAGGGCTGGTGACCAAGTAATACTACTGATGTAGTTTTTGTACTACAGGATGTGATCCTGATGTGATTCAAGATGCTAGAAGATTACAGGGGCAAAATGCTTGAAGATTCCAGGAGGAAAGTGTAGTTTTTGTCAGTTGTGATACTGATGGCAAGAAGATGTAGTTGTGATACTGATGGAAAGAACATTCTAGGAGCAAAGTGTAGTTTAATTTCTGTTTTTGTGAGACTGGCTATTTTTGTACTGTATGCTTGATTCCAGGAGCAAAGTTTAATTTCGGTTTCATGAAGTTTTTTGAGCTGTTTCAAGAAGAATGATCATACTAAGTTTTTAGAGCTGTTTCTTGAGTTGTGATACTGATGGCAAGAAGGGATTTGTTTGTAATAATTTTGCAGTTGTGAAATGAATGTCCAAATCAGAGTTGTTTCATGAAGAGATGTTTTCAGAGATGTTGCAAAGATTAGGTCTGAATTTTGTAAAGTTGACTAAACTGAATATAACACTGAATTTGGTACAATAAAAGTTAACTTAATTTTGTAAAAAAAATTCTCTGAATTTTGGCAAAAATGAATTTTCTTCACTGAATAAGGTCTGAATTTTGTAAAGTTAACTGAATATAACACTGTCATCTAACTGAATTTGGTAAAAAAATATGCACGAGCGGGGACTCGAACCCAGGACCATGCGCTCATTTCACTGTGTTTCTACCACTGGGCTAGGAAGAGGCTACTGGTCTTGTACACTATGCCATCTCTTTTCAAATCATCAAACCAGTCAAGTATCAAACACACACCTCGCTGACAAGTGGGCCACTCGACCCACTCGCTGACAAGTGGGCCATTTTGCTACTCTACCCAATCGACTCTTTTCCCCCTGAGCTACCAAAAAATATTGGCGCGCGGCCAAAAAATAATGCGCGAGCGGGGGCTCGAACCCACGACCTGGCGCTTATTTCACTGTGTTTCTACCACTGGGCTAGGCAGAGGCTGTTGGTTTTGTACTCTATGCCCACCCTTTTCAATATATCAAATCAGTCACGTATCAAACACAAAACTTGCTGACAAGTGGACCCACACTTTTCCCCACTCCTCCTCTCCACTCGACCCGCTCCTCCTCTCCACTCGACCCACTCCTCTCCGCCGCTGGCTCCTTCCTCTCCCACCGCCGCCGACTCCTTCCTCTCTCTCCGTCGCCGACTCCTTCCTCTCTCCTGAGGTATGAATCCGCCGACTCCTTCCTCTTAACTTAGTTTTCTGCTACTGTTTAGATTAGGGTTCTTGCCGCCGCCTAGATTGGATTAGATTAGATAAGGATTGGATTAGGTTAGGGTTTGATTAGGATTAGATTAGATTAGATAAGGATTGGATTAGTTTAGGGTTTGATTAGGATTGGTTTAGGTTTCTTGCCACAGTTGTTTGGAAATTAGGGTTAGCTTTGGTAGTAGCAAAATATGATATGGTTCAAATTAGGTAAAGTAGATAGATTAGGTTTCTTATCTACTGTTGAGGCCCTGTTGATGTTGATGTTTTTGGTAGTAGCAAAATATGGAATGAGTAGAAGAAGAAAACAGAGTGTTGTTGATGTTTTTACCATCAGAAATGTCCTTGTTTTCTTACTACTCATTGCCCCTTTGCCAAGATAGAGTAGTAGCAAATTAAGGCCATTGCCATTTATAGTAGTATTCCAAATTGAGGCCCTGGCAAACACATGTAGTAAATATTCTACTGTTTTGAAGTGCTTGTTTCCTATGTTGTTTCATCTCATGGGGAATGAGTAGAAGAAGAAAATAGAGGTGATCTTGCTATCATAAATGTCCATAAGTGCATTGCTTTTTGAATGTGAAATGATAACTTGGTGTAGTTGATTATCTTCTGCTCAAAACTTCTGCTGCTGTAATGTTGTATGATAATGTTGTAAGGGTAGTAATTGGTCTCTTCTGCTGCTTATCAGAGCTGGGGGGAGGCTGCCACCGCCGGCTGCGCTCTGCCACGCCGGAGTCCGACTTGGAAGGTTTCGAGTTCTTCATAATCATACTTGAGAATTCCTCCAGCAGGTAGGTATATAAAAGGAGAGATCTCCCCTTCACCCATCTCTTTATCATAACTCTGTTGTTTGCTACATCACTGCTTGACCCACGCTGCAGAGGCTGCCTGACACTTTTATGAAGATGCTAGATGACCCTCAGCCACAGAATGTGAAGCTGCGACAGGCCGGCAGCGGGCTTCGCAGGCTGTGGGACGTGGAGGTGGTGTTCGACACCGAGGGCCACATGTACCTGTGTCATGGCTGGGAGGAGTTCGTCTTTGCCTACGACCTGCGGCACGGGTACTTCCTTGTCCTCAGGTACGACGGCAACGCCATGATCACCGTGAAGGTGTTCAACACGACTATGTGCCGCATGCGCTACCAGGATGACGACGATGCCAGTACGCTCTGCCTCTAATTCCTCTCCATTTGGCTTTGTCTCACACCGATTGTTAAAAAAACTTTGTTGCATTTGGTCAGGCAATGGGAGCAGCAGTAGCGACTCTGGCTACAGCAAAAGCAACAGCGACTCTGGCTATAGCAAAAGCAGCAGCGACTCTGGCTACAGCAAAAGCAGCAGCGAGGATGAGGAGGAACGGAGTGGGGAAGAAGAGGAGCAGAGCAGGGATGAGGAGGTGCTGCCTATTCTGTCTGATGATGACCTCGCGATGGTGGTGGCTGACGATGGCCTCGCGATGGTGGTGGCTGATGATGGCCTCGCGATGGTGGTGCCTGACGATGACCTAGCGATGGTGGTGTCTGAAGATGGCCTCGCGATGGTGGTGGTGCCTGACAATGACCTCGCTATGGTGGTGGCGCTGGCGATCCCACAGCTGGGCGACAGGACCATGCCAATTGTGGTAGAGGAGTACATCCCACTGCCTCCCTGCTCTAAGCGCATCAGGATGATGAAGGAGAAGGAGAAGAAGGAGGAGTGAAGATCTTAAGAAAATCAAGTCAATGTTAAGTATGGCTTGTCATGTTAATCTGAACATGTCAATGTTAAGTATGTCAGGTTTAATCTTTTTAGTGTAAACCTTTTAAGTATGATAATGTTGAACTTTCTTAATTATGTGTGTCCATCTCCATTACCTTCCAAACTCAGATTGGTAATTGATGGGAATTGAAATTTTGTGCATGTTCATGGATGCTCATGGATGAAAGATAAAATTATGTGTTTTTGTGCTTGCTCATGGATGCTTATTCATTGAATAGTTTGTGATAATATGCCCAAATTTGGCGCATGCCTGCATCTTGGGATGGCAAACAATGTTGACAAAGCGAGGTTCCAACTTGTTTCACAAAAAAAACATTTTTCATTTTTTGAATGCCAAAAACACGTGTTTTTCGTGAAGCGACTACAAGGAGAGTCATCCCAAACGGCGCCATTCCATGTCTATCTCAAAGTAGACCCTATTTTACGGACGACCGCCAAAAATCATGCATTTCCGACCCTCGTAGCTACACCCGGCCATTCAGACAACCTTCGGCCGATTCAACTGGAACCGGCTGGAATTTGAACTGCGGGTCCTCCATAGCTTGCCCGTTATTTTTGCTAAAAAACATTTTTAGCTTCACAGGTAGGCATTTCATCAAAGAATCGACAACTGCTTTGCATGATTCAACCCCTAGCCACGGACGGCCGACGCGACGAAATCGGCCGGTTTTTTAAAACACTGTAAAAAATTCAAAAAAATGGGAGACCTCCGCGTCACATCATCAAATGTGGCCAACCAACTAGCAAAAAATATTAAAATTGGAATACCGATGTTTTCTTGAAAAAGTGTTCTCAGAAACGACCTACCATGAACGAAGATTCATGGCTTTCAAGCCAAACGAGCAATGATATGGCCACATTCGTTGAATAGTTTGTGATAATATGCCCAAATTTGGCGCATGCCTGCATCTTGGGATGCCAAACAATGTTGCCAAAGCGAGGTTCCAACTTGTTTCACAAAAAAAACATTTTTCATTTCTTGAATGCTAAAAACACGTGTTTTTCGTGAAGCGGCTACAAGGAGAGTCATCCCAAATGGCGCCATTCCATGTCTATCTCAAAGTAGACCCTATTTTACGGATGGCCGCCAAAAATCATGCATTTTCGACCCTCGTAGCTACCCCCGGCCATTCAGATAACCTTCGGCCGATTCAGTTGGAACCGGCTGGAATTTGAACTGCGGGTCCTCCATAGCTTGCCCGTTATTTTTGCTAAAAATCATTTTTAGCTTCACAGGTAGGCATTTCATCAAAGAATCGACAACAGCTTTGGATGATTCAACCCCTAGCCACGGACGGCCGACGCGACGAAATCGGCCGGTTTTTGAAAACACCGTAAAAAATTCAAAAAAATGGGAGACCTCCACGTCACATCATCAAATGTGGCCTACCAACTAGCAAAAAATATTAAACTTGGAATACCGATGTTTTCTTGAAAAAGTGTTCTCAAAAATGACCTACCATGAACGAAGATTCATGGCTTTCAAGCTAAACGAGCAATGATATGGCCACATTCATTGAATAGTTTGTGATAATATGCCCAAATTTGGCGCATGCCTGCATCTTGGGATGGCAAACAATGTTGCCAAAGCGAGGTTCCAACTTGTAAAGAAAAAACATTTTTCATTTTTTGAATGCTAAAAACACGTGTTTTTCGTGAAGCGGCTACAAGGAGAGTCATCCCAAACGGCGCCATTCCATGTCTATCTCAAAGTAGACCCTATTTTACGGACGGCCGCCAAAAATCATGCATTTCCGACCCTCGTAGCTACTCCCGGCCATTCAAAAAACCTTCGGCCGATTCAGCTGGAACCGGCGGAATTTGAACTGCGGGTCCTCCATAGCTTGCCCGTTATTTTTGCTAAAAATCATTTTTCGCTTCACAGGTAGGCATTTCATCAAAGAATCGACAACAGCTTTGCATGATTCAACCCCTAGCCACGGACGGCCGATGCGACGAAATCGACCGGTTTTTGAAAACACCATAAAAAATTCAAAAAAATGGGAGACCTCCGCGTCACATCATCAAATGTGGCCTACCAACTAGCAAAAAATATTAAACTTGGAATACCGATGTTTTCTTGAAAAAGTGTTCTCAGAAACGACCTACCATGAACGAAGATTCGTGGCTTTCAGGCCAAACGAGCAATGATATGGCCACATTCGTTGAATAGTTTGTGATAGTATGCCCAAATTTGGCGCATGCCTACATCTTGGGATGGCAAACAATGTTGCCAAAGCGAGGTTCCAACTTGTTTCACAAAAAAATATTTTTCATTTTTTGAATGCTAAAAACACGTGTTTTTCGTGAAGCGGCTACAAGGAGAGTCATCCCAAACGGCGCCATTCCATGTCTATCTCAAAGTAGACCCTATTTTATGGACGTCCGCCAAAAATCATGCATTTCCGACCCTCGTAGCTACTCCCGGCCATTCATACAACCTTCGGCCGATTCAGCTGGAACCGGCTGGAATTTGAACTACGGGTCCTCCATAGCTTGCCCGTTATTTTTGCTAAAAATCATTTTTAGCTTCCCAGGTAGGCATTTCATCAAAGAATCGACAATAGGTTTGCATGATTCAACCCCTAGCCACGGACGGCCGACGCGACAAAATCGGCTGGTTTTTGAAAACACCGTAAAAAATTCAAAAAAATGGGAGACCTCCGCGTCACATCATCAAATGTGGCCTACCAACTAGCAAAAATATTAAACTTGGAATACAGATGTTTTCTTGAAAAGGTGTTCTAAAAAACGACCTACCATGAACGAAGATTCATGGCTTTCAAGCCAAACGAGCAATGATATGGCCACATTCGTTGAATAGTTTGTGATAATATACCCAAATTTGGCGCATGCCTGCATCTTGGGATGGAAAACAATGTTGCCAAAGAGAGGTTCCAACTTGTTTCACAAAAAAAAACATTTTTCATTTTCTGAATGCTAAAAACACGTGTTTTTCATGAAGCGGCTACAAGGAGAGTCATCCCAAACGGCGCCATTCCATGTCTATCTCAAAGTAGACCCTATTTTATGGATGGCCGCCAAAAATCATGCATTTCTGACCCTCGTAGCTACTCCCGGCCATTCAGACAACCTTCGGCCGATTCAGCTGGAACCGGCTGGAATTTGAACTGCGGGTCCTCCATAGCTTGCCCGTTATTTTTGTTAAAAATCATTTTTATCTTCACAGGTAGGCATTTCATCAAAGAATCGACAACAGCTTTGCATGATCCAACCCCTAGCCACGGTCGGCCAACGCGACAAGTTCGGCCGGTTTTTGAAAACACCATAAAAAATTCAAAAAAATGGGAGACCTCCCCGTCACATCATCAAATGTGGCCTACCAACTAGCAAAAATATTAAACTTGGAATACCGATGTTTTCTTGAGCTATTCGGTATGATTTTAACCATTATTTCTACAAAGTTTACAAAAAAACCCCTAAATTTTTCTGCCTCCAAACCCTTAAAAACTGGTGAAAATTTACCTCCCACCCCACCAAAATTTCCCTCCTAGCACCAAATTTTCCCTCCCACCCCACCAAAATTTCCCACCACTCCTCTCCCACTAAACACGCGGGATCCATTCCCCACTCCCCAAAATTCCCCATTGCCCACCGTAGCTTCTCCCCTCTCCCTCCCCTGCTCCGCGCCGCCATCGACGACGAATCCTCCTCCGCGCTGCCCCGTCGATGATGAATCCCCTCTCCCTCCCCTGCTCCGCGCCGCCACGCCACTTCTCTTCCCTCTCCCCGACGATGAATCCCTCCTCCCCTCTTCCCTCCACGACGGCGGCTACATCGATGACATCTACGGCTACATCGACCGCCCCGGCTACGACTACGTCGACGACGGTGACTGCATCATCTACATCATCGACGATCGACGACGGCAGGTACGTTGCTCTCCTCGATCCATCTCCCCTCGATGTTTAGATCTTCTAGGGTTCGGTAGATCCCCCTCATGGGTTCTTCTAGGGTTCATGGGGATGGATCGACGGGGATGGGGATGGTTCGGTAGATTCATGGGGTTAGGGTTCATGGGGAAGGATCAATGGGGGTTAGGGTTAGGATTCATGGGGTTAGGGTTCATGGGGAAGGATCGATGGGGTTTAGGGTTAGGATTCATGGGATTAGGGTTAGGGTATACGTTGCTCTCTGGTTCATGGGGATGATCTCCCTCTGGTTCATGGGGTTAGGGTTCATGGGTTTCATGGGGTTAGGGTTCATGGGTTTCATGGGGTTAGGGTTCATGGGGGTCTGAGTGCATGTTCTGAATTGCATGCCTATGCATGATTTCAATTGTTGTTAAGAGTCTGTGCTTCTTTATTTATTAACTATTGTTGTTAAGAGTGCAAGTTCTAATTGGTTTTCATGAAGAAAGCATAGTTTTGCCTATGCAACATGGGTTAGCCTACACAAAGCCACTTACTTGCAATTGTTGTGGGTCTATATGGGTTGATATACAAATCATGCATGCTTATGAGAATGTCCATAATTATTTTTTCTGTTCCATTCTTATGAGAATGTGCTACTGCACATTGATTATGATGAGTAATGTGATTTTGTATGGGGATGGATTCATGGGGTTAGGGTTTTGTGGGGAGGTGGTTCTTTATTCTAGATTTTGTATGCTCTATTTTGATTGTGCATCCCTGTCAATGACTCTGACATGGCCTGTGGCTTGATGTTATTCTAGATTATTGCTTGATGTTTTGCGTTGTCATGTGGATGCCCTGTGGCAGCTCACCTATGGCCTTGTTTGTCCTGCAGGTTATTGAGCAGCATCAGGAGGAGGAGCTCAAGCACGGCTACCACGATGCACCACAACAAAAGCAGGTAGCATGTCCATGTCCATCTCCCTCTCCCTCTGCTGCCAATCCTGTTATGTGTTCTTGATTATGGTCACCACTAAATCTAAAGCTCTGTAGTTGTCGTTCCCATGCTATCTAGGGTTTGTAGGTTCCCATTCATGTTTGGTTTCTATCCTGTGAGCTCCTGCCATGCTTTTGTTTACATATGGATGATCTAGTTCCATAACTATGTTCCTGGGTTTGCTAAATTGATCAGTGGCAGTGCTGATGCCTCATTCTTCCTATGGGACTCTGTTGTTCATATAGAAAGCTTCCTGTTCACTGCACTACTAGAGTAGTTCATGTAGGTGTGATATAGGCTCTCTGGGTTGGTCTAGTTAATTCATGGTGTTCATTACTAAATGATTAAGTCCATCTGCCATTTCTGTGAGCTTTATTCTATTGATTGGCTGGTTGTGTTAGTTTGTTACTTTGTGCTACTTTTATGTAATGACACCAATTAACTTAGTTGAGTTATGTACATTGCTACCCCCTGCTTGATGTAGTCAAGATTTTAAGGGATGCTTCATATCTTTCCTGTGTACATGCATGCTTGTTTAGTGCACTTACATGTTTGCTTAATTAATTTAACTACATCACTATATTGTTGATCCAGCAAGTTTGCTTCACATGTATTGTTACTGATGCATTGCTACACCTGTGTGTGCATGCTGGTACAACTGCTTTCCTTTATTGATACAAGTGCATCATTCTACTTTGTCCTTGTTGCATCTCATTCTTGTTTATTCTATTTTGCAAGCTATTATAGAAACGTTCCAACCACCTCAAGATCATCCATGGCAAGGATGACAAGGTCAAACATGAGGCCA
This sequence comes from Thinopyrum elongatum, assembly GCA_011799875.1. NCBI lineage: Eukaryota > Viridiplantae > Streptophyta > Magnoliopsida > Poales > Poaceae > Thinopyrum > Thinopyrum elongatum. The sequence continues at coordinate 405,680,651 of CM022298.1, read as the reverse complement.
ACCGTTGGTATGCAACTTGCTCCTTGTGGTTATACTGTCAGTTTTATAAAATATGTGTCTTAATATGCTAAGTGAAATGTATTGCTGCAATCTGAATAAGATGGCTTAATTGTGCCTGTTTGCTGTTAGTCTTCCTTACCCGAATAACTAGGATTAAATGATAATAAAATCTCATAAGATATGTTTGGCTGTCTGTCCATGCATTCCAACCATTCACCTAATAGTTATGTTTCCTTTATCATGCAAAGAAGAGCCTCTCACCGAGTACGAGAAGGTTAGGGCTAGAAATATGATGAGGAACAATCGGATGTTCCAGTCCCTTGGCATCGGTGCAATAGCGTCAATGATTAGGAAAACGAACGATGTACAAGGTAGAACTGATGAGGTTCAAGAAGGTAGTGGAGTTATCAATGATGACCCAGAGTACAATCCTAAGGAGGATGAAGTTATTGATGGAGAGGAAGTGGATGATGTTGTAGTGTAGAAGACTGTTAAGGTGCAAACTCTATCTTGGTTGGAGGGTTGGGGTTCTTGTATGCTCTGTGTTTCCTTGTGCTCACATATTTGTCTTGTGATCTAATGCTTTTTTCCATGTTGTTTATACGAGGCACTAAAGGAATCTAGGATGAAGAGGCATGGTGTTAAGAAGACAGTCAACAAGAAGACAGTCAGCAAGAAGAGGAAGAGCTCAGAAACATCTGCTGCAATGCCTCCAGGAAGGGTGATGGCCCCACCTCCAGGACAAACAAAGAGGATCCTGGAACCTGATGAACCTACCCCTGATAGAGTCACAAGGCAAAAAGCAAAGATGGAGGCTGCGACGGACCATCAGGAAAGTCTGCTGCGCATGGACTGAGAGCTCGGTGCAAATGGGTGATGAGTTTCCGCCCATGGATGAAGAAACCACTCTCCGCATGGATGAAAGTGGCACTGTCTGCCTAGACGAAGGAGGAACTATCTGCATAGATGAAGCAGGCACTGTCCACATAGACCTCAGCCCTGTTGCACCTTCTATAGACAGGAATGTTGTCATCAATGAAGAAGAACAGCATCTTGTGCTTCAATCAGGCAAGTTGACCTGTGCAATGCTCTCTTTTACTGGTGCATTTTCCAAATGGAAGTGATCATGTATGCTTACCTATTTAGCAGAACCATTCCTGCATTTGTTGATTTCTCTTCTAATTTATGAGTTCAATTTCATTTTTAGATGCAATGACAACCAAGACTAGATTTAGAAAGGGCAAAGGGCTAGAGAGAATCACCAAGTCGCTTGGTACCAAGGTGCCTATCCAGATTGCCGAAGGGATGAAGCGTCCAGAGAAGCCTCTGCAGGCAGCAAAGCTTGCTTCTGAGTGTGGACTCATTGCAAGAAGCCATCTGCCGGTTCTTCCTCACTTCAAGGAATACAAAAAAATGCTAGTCTATTGGACAACTACATTGGGAAAGTTGCTGTAAGCTACTTGTTTCGTAGTTAATGTGCTATCTATTTTCTGTTACACCTACGCATGATCACTAATATTGTTCCTACCTTGTTTGCTATCTTGGTAGGCAAATTTTGAGATGAACACGGACTCGGAGACCATCAAGACCACGTGCAAAGATATTCTGCAGAAAAATTCAAAGAACAGACGCCATCAGATCAAGAAGAAGTATTTTGATACCGTAGCAGCAAACAAAGTCAGCATCAAGTCTCCGATGCTAGATCTGACGGACGGTGAATGGCAAGCTCTGGTGGAGATGTGGTCTACCCCAAGACACAAGGTTTGTCTCTGCTTTGTTTGCTGCTTTATGTTCTACACATGATATGCTAGTGCTAGATCATGCTGACAGTATGCTTTTTCGTAGGAAACCTGTGTGTCGAACAAGATGAATCGAGAAAAAGTCGTGTACCAACAGAGAACTGGTTCCAGGCACTACACAGCACACATTTTTGCCACTGTGAGAACTTTTCTCTAGAGACCTTACCGTTTGATCCTCGTTGAATAACATTTCTAATTCTTGCTGAATAAATTTTGATTTTTGTTGAAAAACATTTCAGAAAAAAGAGCGTAAGGGTGAGGAGCTGTCTGCGATTGACTTGTTCAAGGCCACCCACAACAACAGGAAGCACGGGTTTTCGGAGCCAGTCAAGATTGCTATAGTAAGTCACTCCATGCTTTGTCCAACCAGTACAATCTTTTGTCTAGAAACCTCAGCCCTGTTTGGTTCACAGCCAGCAAGAACACACACTATGTTCCATGCTTTGATGCTGTTTTCGCATTCTTGCTTCGTTTCTCTTGCTTGGTTTGGTTTGCAAAATGTGAAATAGATCTGCCACTAATGTCTATCATTTTCCTCCATATGCTAGCTTGAGATGGAAAAAAGGAAGGACGCGCCGGTACTAGAAGGTGAAGAGCCAAAGTCTGCAGCTGAAATTGTTGACGAAGTGCTCAAGACCGAAGTCAAGCAAAGCACATTCCTCAGGAATGTTGGGCTCCAGTCATCTAGGAACAACTCCGGCAAAGCAACTGCTGCTGTGGCTGCTCATGTTCGTGATCTTGAGCAAAAGCTGGAGAGGTCGGAGTTTCAAGCTGAAGTGATGCAAGAAGAATTGGCGGCAATCAAGATGAAGGCGGAAGAAGCTGAAGCTGCACGCAACAAGGAACTTGAGCTGCTGCGCAAGAAGTCTCAAGAGCAGGATGAGAAGTTAGCCCACTTGATGGCTCTCTTTGGAGCTAAGGCAGTTTGATGGCTGTGCAGTTTGTCTTTGAACCTGTGAAGTTATGTCGTAGTAGGTCATGAACCTGGTAGTGTTTGAACATGTGAAGTTATGCTGTTTGTTGCATTTTGCACTTGTGAACCTGGTAGTGTTTTGCACTTGTGAACCTAGGAGCACTTGTGTTTATAGTTATGTGGATCTTGCTGTTTGAAGTTATGCATTTTCTGAAGTTATGCAAAATATGAACCTGGGCTCCAAAAAGGCCGAGGCCCAAACAAGAATTATGCTAAAAAGGCTTGGGCCTGAAAGAAGAGCTGACTTAAAGAAAACCTAGTCTGTTTAAGCTTGCATTTCAGAAAATAAAAGGCCAAGGCCCAAACAAGAACTAGAATAAAAAGGTTGTGGCCCAAAAAAAGTTGACTATAATAAAAAAACTGGTCAGTAAAAGGCTCCATCCCAGAAAATAAAAGGCCAAATTGTTGGGCCAGGCCCACGCAGCTAAGAAAAAAATGAAGAGAAAAAACATTAAATGGGCTGAATTATTGGGCTTGGCCCATGTAGACGGCCGAAATGGACCGGGCTGACTCTAATTTACGACCTTTTCATTTGGTCGTAATTCTGCCACGTCAGCTTGCCATGGTGGATCTGACGTGGTGTGGGCGGATTGCTAGTGACCAAAATAATTGGTCGTTGAATATACGACCCTTTTTTTTTGTCGTAAACGTCTACGACCATTCCAGAAGAAAGGTCGTTAATTTCAGTTAAAGACAGTCAGCTTTTGACCATCTGTTTTTGGCCACAAAAAGGTCACAAATGGAAAACAATGACCATTCAGTGACCAATAGTGATGGTCCCAAGTTGACGTATTTCTTGTAGTGAGTTCACATCGCTATGTGACCAACACCCAAAGAGTTTACTAGAGTCAATAATCTAGTTCACATCGCCATGTGATTAACACCCAAAGAGTACTAAGGTGTGATCATGTTTTGCTTGTGAGAGAAGTTTAGTCAACGGGTCTGCCTTATTCAGATCCATATGTATTTTGCAAATTTCTATGTCTACGATGCTCTGCATGGAGCTACTCTAGCTAATTGCTCCCACTTTCAATACGTATCCAGATTGAGACTAAGAGTCATCTGGATCGGTGTCAAAGCTTGCATCGACGTAACCCTGTACGACGAACTCTTTATCACCTCCATAACCGAGAAATGTTTCCTTAGTCCTCTTAGGTAACTATGGATAATTTTGACCGCTGTCCAGTGATCTACTCCTGGATCACTATTGTACCCCCTTTCCAAACTCATGGCAAGGTACACAATAGGTCTGGTATACAGTATGGCATACTTTAAAGAACCTATGGCTGAGGCATAGGGAATGACTTTTATTCTCTCTCTATCTTCTGCCGTGGTCAGGCTTTGAGTCTTACTCAACTTCACACCTTACAATATAGGCTAGAACTCCTTCTTTGACTTATCCATTTTGAACTTCTTCAAAATCTTGTCAAGGTATGTTCTTTGTGAAAGTCCTATTAAGCGTCTTAATCTATCTCTATAGATCTTGATGCCCAATATGCAAGCAGCTTTACCGAGGTCTTTCATTGAAAAATTCTTATTCAAGTATCCTTTTATGCTATCCAGAAATTCTATATCATTTCCAATCAACAATATGTCATCCACATATAATATCAGAAATGCTACAGAGCTCCCACTAACTTTCTTGTAAATACAGGCTTCACCGTAAGTCTGTATAAAACCATATGCTTTGATCACCTCATCAATGCGTATGTTCCAACTCTGAGATGCTTGCACCAATCCATAAATGGATCGCTGGAGCTTGCACACTTTGTTAGCACCTTTAGGATCGACAAAACATTCTGGTTGCATCATATACAACTCTTCTTTAAGAAATCCATTAAGGAATGCAGTTCTGATGTCCATTTGCCAGATTATAAAATGCGGCAATTGCTAACATGATTCGGACTGACTTAAACATCGCTACGGGTGAGAAAGTCTCATCATAGTCAACCCCTTGAACTTGTCGAAAACCTTTCGCGACAAATCGAGCTTTGTAGATAGTGATATTACTATCAGCGTTCGTCTTCTTCTTGAAGATCCATTTATTCTCTATGGCTTGCCGATCATCGGGCAAATCCACCAAAGTCCATACTTTGTTCTTATACATGGATCCTATCTCAGATTTCATGGCCTCAAGCCATTTATTGGAATCTGGGCTCATCATAGATTCTTCACAGTTCGTAGGTTTGCTATTGTCCAACAACATGACTTCTAGGACAGGATTGTCGTACCACTCTGGTGCGGAACGTGTTCTGGTCGACCTATGAGGTTCAGTAGTAAGTTGATCTGAAGTTTCATGATCGTCATCATTTGCTTCCTCTCTGGTTGCTTTAGGCATCACAGGAACGGCTTTCTCTGATGTACTACTTTCCAATTCAAGAGAAGGTACAATTACCTCACCAAGTTCTACTTTCCTCACACTCACTTCTTTCGAGAGAAACTCCTTCTCTAGAAAGGACCCATTCTTAGCAACAAAGATTTTTGCCTTCGGATCTGTGGTAGAAGGTATACCCAATAGTTTCTTTTGGGTATCTTATGAAGATGCACTTCTCCACTTTGGGTTCAAGCTTATCAGGCTGAAGCCTTTTGACATAAGCATCGCATCCCCAAACTTTTAAGAAATGACAACTTAGGTTTCTTGCCAAACCATAGTTCATACAGTGTCATCTCAACGGATTTAGACGGTGCCCTATTTAACGTGAATGCGGCTGTCTCTAATGCATAACCCCAAAATGATAAAGGTAAATCGGTAAGAGACATCATAGATCGCACCATATCTAATAAAGTACGGTTACGATGTTCGGACACACCATTACGCTGTGGTGTTCCAGGTGGCATGAGTTGTGAAACAATTCCACATTGTTTTAAATGAAGGCCAAATTCGTAACTCAAATATTTGCCTCCGCGATCAGATCGTACAAACTTTATTTTCTTGTTACGATGATTCTCCACTTCACTCTGAAATTCTTTGAACCTTTCAAATGTTTCAGACTTGTGTTTCATCAAGTAGACATACCAATACCTACTCAAATCATCTATGAAGGTTAGAAAATAATGATACCTGCCGCGTGCTTCAACACTCATCGGACCGCATACATCGGTATGTATTATTTCCAATAAGTCATTAGCTCGCTCCATTGTTCCGGAGAACGGAGTTTTAGTCATCTTGCCCATGAGGCTTGGTTCGCAAGTATCAAATGATTCATAATCAAGTGACTCCAAAAGTCCATCTACCTGGAGTTTCTTCATGCGCCTTACACCAATATGACCTAACCGGCAGTGCCACAAGTATGTTGCACTATCATTATCAACTTTGCATCTTTTGGCATCAATATTATGAATATGTGTATCACTACGATCGAGATTCAATAAACCATTCACATTGGGTGTATGACCATAGAAGGTTTTATTCATGTAAACAGAACAACAATTATTCTCTAACTTAAATGAATAACCGTATTGCAATAAACATGATCTAATCATATTCATGCTCAACGCAAACACCAATCAACATTTATTTAGGTTCAACACTAATCCCAAAGGTAGAGGTAGTGTGCGATGGTGATCATATCAACCTTGGGATCATTTCCAACACACATCGTCACCTTGCCCTTAACTAGTCTCTGTTTATTCTGTAACTCCTGTTTCGAGTTACTAATCTTTAGTAACTAAACCGGTATCAAATTCCAGGGCTTACTATGAACACTAGTAAAGTACACATCAATAACATGTATATCAAATATACCATTGTTCATTTTGCCATCCTACTTATCCGCTAAGTATTTGGGGTAGTTCCGCTTCCATTGACCATTTCCTTTTCAGTAGATGCACTCAGTTTCAGGCTTGGGTCCAGCTTTGGGCTTCTTCATGGGAGCGACAACTTGCTTGCCCTTCTTCTTGAAGTTACCTTTCATTCCATCGCCCTTTTTCTTGAAACTAGTGGTCTTGTTAACAATCAACACTTAATGCTCTTTCTTGATTTCTACCTTCGTCGATTTCAGCATCGCAAAGAGCTCGGGAATCATTTTCGTCATCCCTTGCATATTATAGTTCATCACAAAGTTCTAGTAGCTTGGTGATAGTGACTAGAGAACTCTGTCAATCACTTTCTTATCTGGAAGATTAACTCCCACTTGATTCAAGCGATTGTAGTACCCAGACATTCTGAGTACATGCTTACTGGCTGAGCTATTCTCCTCCATCTTGTAGGCAAGGTACTTGTCAGAGGTCTCATGCCTCTCAACACGGGCATAAGTCTGAAATACCAATTTCAGCTCTTGGAACATCTCATATGTTCCATGGCGTTCAAAACGTCTTTGAAGCCCCGATTCTAAGCCGTAAAGCATGGCGCACTAAACTATCAAGTAGTCAACATATCGATCTTGTCAAACGTTCATAACGTCTGCATCTGCTCCTGCAACAGATTTGTCACCTAGCGGTGCATCAAGGACATAATTCTTCTGTGCAGCAATGAGGATAATCCTCATATCACGGACCCAGTCTGCATTATTGCTACTATCATCTTTCAACTTAGTTTTCTCTAGGAACATATCAAAAATAGGGGAGATATATCACGAGCTATTGATCTACAACATAGATATGCAAAAACTATTAAGACTAAGTTCATGATAAATTAAGTTCAATTAATCAAATTACTAATGAACCCCCACCTAAATTAACATCCCTCAAGTTATCTAAGTGATACATGATCCAAATCAACTAACCCATGTCCGATCATCACGTGAGATGGGGTAGTCATCAATGGTCAACATCTCTATGTTGATCATATCAAATATATGACTCTTGTTCGACCTTTCGGTCTCTAGTGTTCCGAGACCATGTCTGTACATGCTAGACTCGTCAAGTTTAACCCAAGTATTCTACATGTGCAAAACTGTCTTACACCCGTTGTATGTGAACGTAGAGTCTATCACACCTGATCATCACGAGGAGCTTCGAAATGACGAACTTTGGCAACGGTGCATACTCGGGGAGAACACTTTTATCTTGAAATTTAGTGAATGGATCACCTTATAATGCTACCGCTGTTCTAAGCAAAATAAGATGCATAAAGGATAAACATCACATGCAATCAAAATATGTGACATGATATGGCCATCATCATCTTGTGCTTTTGATCTCCATCTCCAAAGCATCGTTATGATCTCCATTGTCACCGGCTCGACACCTTGATCTCCATCGTTGCGTCGGGGTCGTCTCGCCAACTATTGCTTCTACAACTATCGCTAACGCATAGTGATAAAGTAATGCAATTACATGGCACTTGCACTTCATACAATAAAGAGACAACCCTAAGGCTCCTGCCGGTTGTCGATATTACAAAACATGATCATCTCATACATCAACATATACCACATCATATCTTGACCATATTACATCACAACATGCCCTGCAAAAACAAGTTAGACGTCCTCTACTTTGTTGTTGCAAGTTTTACGTGGCTGCTACGGGCTTCTAGCAAGAACTGTTCTTACCTACGGCAAAAACCACAACGGTGATTCATCAAGTTTGCTGTTTTAACCTTCTTCAAGGACCGGCCGTAGTCAAATTCGATTCAACTAAAGTAGGAGAAACAGACACCCGCCAGCCACCTTTATGCAAAACTAGTTCATGTCTGTCGGTGGAACCGGTCTCATGTGCATGGACATGTAAGGTTGGTCCGGGCCACTTCATCCCACAATACCGCCAAATCAAAATAAGACGTTGGTGGTAAGCAGTATGACTATCACCGCCCACAACTCTTTGTGTTGTAATCAGGCATATCATCTATGCATAGACCTGGCTCATGATGCCACTGTCGGGAAATATTGCATGGAAAACAAAATAAATTCTACGCACAAGCAAGATCTATCCATGGAGATGCATAGAAATGAGAGGGGAGAGTGTGTCTACGTACCCTCGTAGACCGTAAGTGGAAGCATTTGTTAACGCAGTTGATGTAGTCGAACTTCTTTGCGCTCCAACCGATCAAGTACCGAACATACGACACCTCCTCGTTCTACACACGTTCAGCTCGGTGACGTCCTCCGCCTTCTTGATCCATCAAGATGGTGAGGTAGTGGATGAGTTCCAGCAGCACGACGGCGTGGTGACGGTGATGGTGAAGTTATCTCCGTAGGGCTTCGCCTAAGCACTACGAAAATATGACCGGGGTGTAAATGGTGGAGGAAGGCGTCGCACACGGCTAAGACAATGTTCTGGGGTGTGCTAGGCGCCCCCCTCCCACATATATATAGCTGGGAGGGAGAGGGGAGCAGCCAGGAGGGCGCCCCAAGTAAGCCGAATCCAACTTGGGGTCCCTTCCCAAGTGGCGCCCCCTGCCATGTTTAGGTGCGGGGGAAAGGCAGGGGAGGCAGGCGCCCCCCCCCTCCTTTCTCCCATGAGAAGGGGAAGGCATGAGGGGCTAGCCCTCCCGCTTTTTCCTTCCCTAGGGCCAGCCGGCCAGGGAGAGGGGCGCACCAGCCCCCTGTGGGCTAGTCTGTCCCCCTTGGCCCATTAGGCCCCAATACACCTACCGGGGGTGTCCGGAACCCCTTCCGGTGACCCGATGACTACCCGGTGCATCCCGAAACTCTTCCGTTGTCTGGATACCATCGTCCTATATATCAATATTTACCTCTCGACCATTTCGAAACTCCTTGTCATGTCCATGATCTCATCCGGGGCTGCAAACAACATTCGATCACAATTCATATAACTCATATAACACTATATCGTCAACGAACGTTAAGTGTGCGGACCCTACGGGTTCGAGAACTATGTAGACATGACCGAGACACCTCTCCGGTCAATAACCAATAGCGGAACCTAGATGCCCATATCGGCTCCTACATATTCTACGAAGATCTTTATCGGTCGAACCTTATGACAACATACGTAATTCTCTTTGTCCATCGGTATGTTACTTGCCCGAGATTCGATCGTTGGTATCTTCATACCTAGTTCAATCTCGTTACCGGCAAATCTCTTTACTCGTTCTGTAATACATCATCTTGTAACTAACTCATTAGTCACTTTGCTAGCAAGGCTTCTTATGATGTGTATTACCGAGAGGGCCCAGAGATACCTCTCTGATACTCAGAGTGACAAATCCTAATCTCGATCTATGCCAACTCAACAAACACCTTCGGAGATACCTGTAGAGCATATTTATAATCAACCAGTTACGTTGTTACGTTTGATAGCACACAAGGCACTCCTCCTGTATTCGGGAGTTGCATAATCTCATAGTCGAAGGAATATGTATTTGACATGAAGAAAGCAATTGCAATAAAATTGAACGATCATTATGCTAAGCAAACGGATGGGTCTTGTCCATCACATCATTCTCCTAATGATGTAATCCCATTATCAAATGACAACTCATGTCCATGGTCAGGAAACCTTAACCATCTTTGATCAACGAGCTAGTCTAGTAGAGCTTACTAGGGACACGGTGTTTTGTCTATATATTCACACATGTATTATGGTTTCCGATCAATACAATTCTAGCATGAATAATAAACCTTTATCATGAATAAGGAAATATAAAAAAACAACTTTATTATTACCTCTAGGGCATATTTCCTTTAGATGGAACAAGAGCAGCCCATCCCGAGTCTCCCTGAGCACTGGACAATGTTTTTTGATGGCTCCAAGATGCTCCATGGCTCCGGGGTCGGAGTGGTCTTGGTGTCCCCTAAAGGCGACCGACTCAGCTATGTGCTTGAGATTCACTTCGACTCCTCCAACAATGAAGCCTAGTATGAAGCTCTCCTGTATGGGCTACGGATGGCAATTTCTCTGGGAGTTCGCCGACTGATGGTCTACGGTAACTCGGACCTAGTGGTAAACCAAGTCATGAAGGAATGGGATATCCGTTGTCTGGCAATGACAGGCTCTTGCAATGCCGTCAGAAAGCTGGAGAAGCACTTTGAAGGACCGGAGCTCCATCACGTGCCACGACTCAAGAATCAAGCAACTGATGATCTGGCCAAGATGGGTTCCACTTGGAAGGCGGTACCTAAGAATGTTTTCCTGGAGCACTTGCACTCACCCACGATCAAAGAAGACCCTTTCGTGGAGGAGCCCCCGCATCCAATCGGTCCCTCGAATCCGACTGAAGTGGACATCCCTGCGGTGATCGACCTGGTCCAAGATATCCTTGTTATCACTCCCGAGTGGACTGAACCATATACCTGGCTTATCTTCTTAGGCAAGAACTCCCAGAAGATGAAGCTGAGGCTCATCAGATCATCCGCCGATCTAAATCCTTCACTGTCATGGGAGATCAGTTATATAAGAAAAGCACTACCGGGGTCATTTAACACTGCATATCACCAGAGGAAGGGCAGCAGATTCTGCAAGAGGTTCGCTCGGGAACCTGTGGGCACCATGCGTCCTCTCGGATGCTCGTTGCCAAGGCTTTCAGAGCCAGGTTCTATTGGCCCCATGCCAATGAAGCCACCCGAGACATAGTGGATCAGTGCGTTGGGTGCCAATTCTACGCGAATCAGTCACACAAGCCGGCGTCCGCCTTGAAGATAATCCCCCTCACTTGGCCGTTCGCCGTCTAGGGGCTCGACATGGTCGGCCTGCTCCGAACTGGGGCGAGTGGTTTCATGCACCTATTGCTGGCAGTCGACAAGTTCACCAAGTGGATCAAAGCAAAGCCCATAAAAAAGCTGGACTCGGCAACTGCCATTCAATTCATCAAAGAAATAATCTTTAGATTTGGGGTCCCTCACAGCATCATCACCGACAACGGGTCTAACTTTGACTCGGATGAGTTCCGCGAGTTCTGCTATTCCCAAGGCAATCGGGTCGATTATGCCTATGTGGCACACCTGCAGTCGAATGGGCAGGCGGAACGGGCGAATGGACTCATACTCCAAGGGTTGAAACCTTGCCTTATGCGCGGCCTGAATCACGCAGCAGGAGCCAGGGTCACAGAACTGCCCTCGATCCTCTGGGGTTTGCGGACGACCCTGAACCGGTCCACCAAGCGCACACCATTCTTTATGGTGTACGGCTCGGAAGCAGTATTACCGAGTGATTTACTTCACAACTCCCCTCGAGTGGATCTTTATTCAGAAGCCGAGGCCGAAGAAGCAAGATAGGACGGTCTCAACCTCTTGGAGGAGGAACGTGAATTGCGGCTCATAACGTCAACGATGTATCAACAAGACTTGTGTCGTTACCACGACAGACACGTCAGAGGACAAGCCTTTTAGGAAGGAGATCTGGTCCTTCGAGTGGATCAGCAGAGGCCTCACAAACTGGCACCCCCATGGGAAGGGCCATTCGCTATATCAAAGGTGTTGCATAATGGGGCCTACAGGCTCTACAACTTCAACAAGGAGATAGAAGAACCCGGGGCCAAGAACACAGACCTGCTCCGCAAGTTTTACACTTAGAGTAAAATATCCCGTTGTAATAGCTTTCTGAATGAACTTAGATGAATAAAAGTCTCACTTTTCCTGTATATCCTCTCGTTCGGCCTAGGGCCGCATTTTCATTCAGGTGACTAATTGCATTCGGAAACTAACACGGCCCCAGCGGGTGAACCAGCTTGCGCCTAAGTTAAAAATTAATCCGAGTGAGGATCAGCTCCACACTCAGGGGCTTAGCCGCGAACCAGCTTTCGCCTAAGTTAAAAAATAATCCGAGTGAGGATCAACTCCGCACTCGGGGGCTTAGCCGCGAACCAGTTTTTGCCAAAGTTAAAAAATAATCTAAGCGAGGATCAGCTCCACACACAGGAGCTTAGCCACGAACCAGCTTTCACCTAAGGTTAAAAACAATCTGAGTGAGGATCAGATCCACACTTAGGGCTTAGCACGAACCATCTTTCGCCTAAGTTAAAAACAATCCGAGTGGGGACCAGATCCACATTGGGGGCTTAGCCGCGAACCAGCTTTTGCCTAAGTTAAAAAACAATCTGAGTGAGGATCTGCCCCACACTCGGGGCTTAGTCGCGAACCAGCTTACGCCTAAGTTTACAAATAATCTGAGTGAGGATCAGCTCCACACTCGGGGGCTTAGCCGTGAACCAGCTTTTGCTGAAGTTAAAAAAGAATCCGAGTGAGGATTTGCTCCACACTCGGGGGCTTAGCCGCGAACCAGCTTTCGTCTAAGTTAAACAAAACGCATAAGCAAATAAGAACTCCAAAGTTCACAAATCAAAGGGTTCGATCCGTTCGAATGTTCCAAGCAGAAGCGAAAGTAAAATGAGCCCAAGGCTCGCCAAAGTGCACGGTTAAATCAACCACCCGGCATTTCGGGGCAAATTTAGTCATGTTTCTCAGGCATCTGCCTGGGGGCTGGCTGGCTCGATGAAGGTCTCCAGGTCAATTCCGTCTGCAATGCGCGTGGCGGCTTCAGTGAACGTCTCCTTGAAGTCCTTGAACTTGAGCTTCTTAATGTTGACCACTCGAAGGTTCTTCAACTTCTCCTCATTGACATCCTTGCAGTGCACTCGGACGAGCGACAAGGCCACATCAGCACCGCTCCGAGCAGCCGACTTCTTCCAAGCTTGCACTCGAGCGGGAATCTCATTCAGCCGCGTCATGATTGACTCCAGATCCGTCTGGGTCTTCTCGCCGGGCTACAGCTCCTTGTCGATCCGGCTCACGGCACCCCTCGTCCGAGTGATGTAGTCCAGGGCATTCTCGAGACGGTCTTCTAGTGGCAGGACGGCGAGAGCTGCCTTGTCGGCGACAAGTGACCTTGAGGGGTTCAGATCCCTCTTGACCCTCTCTGTCTCTAGCTCCACATTATAGCAATGCTTTGTTGAGAAGAAACCATTACCGATTGAACGATTGAGGAAAACTGAACAGCATGTGGATTCCATTCGGATAAGAAAGAACTTACCAACAAGCTTCTCGTTCATCTCCGTGCAGAAATCTTCAATGTATTATTCCAGGGCATTCTTCTTCTCAACAAGCTGCGCGACCTTCTCCTCTAGAGTCTGCTTCTCCTGCTCGAAGGCACCGGCTTGATCCTTGCAATTCTTCTCCCATTCGAAGGACTCACCTTTCGCAGCAACAACAACAGCCTTGAGATCCTTGATTTCCTCTTCCAGCTTGCCAACTGACGCCAGTTTCTCATCAGCAAGCTTGGTCTTGGTCCTGGATTCCTTCTGGGCCAGCGCCAGCTCCTTTTCTTTATTCTCCAGGGCCTGCTTCATGGTTTCTAAAGAAATAGAAGTCTTGAGCCTCTGTACGAGTTAGGTGTTCTCGCTACAAACATCTGTCGGAGTGGAATGACTCGGGTCAAAGGGGAAAGACGGTGTGTAACAACTAGCTAGAAGAAATGTCTTACCTCCCAGGGTCTTCTTCTCCTTCTCCAATCGGGTGCTCTTATGCTTCTCTGCGTCCAAGTCCACCCGAAGGGATATCACCTCCTTCTCCAAGGCAGCATAGTGGGATCCCAGCTCACAAGCCCTCTGCCTCATACGAAAGACAGTCAGTCAGAAAGCATGGAGATAAAATTGAAGTCCTAATCTACTACCACTTGGCTGACCAGTGAGTCGGCCATGAAAAAGATAGAGGGCAACAACACCCTGATCTACTTCATTCGGCTAGCTTCCTAGTCAGCAATGAAGAAGATTGAGGATAACAACACGCCGATCTACTTCATTTGGTTAGCTTCCGAGTCAACAATGAAGAAGATTGAGGACAACGACACCCTGATCTACTTTCATTCGGCTTACTTTCGAGTAAGCAATGAAGAAGATCCTACCTATTGTCTCACCAGAATATGAGTGTTGCCGAGCACCCTGAGTGCTACACGACAGTTCTAAAGACCGTCGTCGATTGCCCGCAATCGACAACAGTCTCAGGGCCTACACCCAGTGGGTGCACTCAGCGTGCCCCCACTGGAAAGTGACTCATGTTGAGCTAAAAAAATGGCAAATAGCCCCAGGGCAAAGGAGACACAATTCTAAGACTACCACCAATTACCTCCAATCAATGGTAGCCTCGGGGACTACACCCAGTTGGTGCACTAGGCGTGCCCCCACTAGATTGCAAACACTCGAAAACGCTCCGAGTGAAAGTGACAACATCAAAAAGCATTAAGTTCTAAGACTCCTGCTGACTGTTTCTAGTCAACAGGAGCCTCGGGGACTACACCCAGTGGGTGTGTCCTGCGCAAACCCACTGACAAAACCTTACCACAGAGAAAGAAAGGAAAAAGAATCTGCGACTGAATATCTTACTCACAATGGTACTTACTCCGACGTTGGTCTGCAGCGCCTCACTAGCGGCGTAGGCATCTTTCAGTCGGCTGCACATCAACCCCACCTAGATCAGAGCCTCCTTGCTCACCCCCACTTGATCTTCAGGGACATGGTACAGGGGAAAGCAGTGGCGGAGGTCAACGAAGGCGCTGGTGTGGGCCTTGGTGCTGGGATCACTGCAGTCACGGTCACTGAACTGCTCTGCACCAATGGACTCGGTCCCATGGCCTTTGCGGTAGTCTTGGCCGGCGACACACGCTCCACTTGGTGAAGCAAGGCCTCCTGCATGGCCACGTCAGCATCGGGCCCTTTCTCCTTGTTGGCCTCTGGGTTGGATGGATCAGCCCGCTCATTATCGTCTGATACGTCTCCAACGTATCTACAATTTTTTATTGTTCCATGCTATTATATTATCTATCTTGGATGTTTTATATGCATTTATATGCTATTTTATATCATTTTTGGGACTAACCTATTAACCTAGTGCCCAGTGCCAGTTGTTGTTTTTTCCTTGTTTTTGACTTTTACATAAAATCAATACCAAACCGAGTCCAAGCGGAATAAAACTATACGATGATTTTTCTTGGACAACAAGACACCCACGAGACTTGGGGATGAGGCCAGAAGACCCGCGAGGGGGCCACAAGCCCTGGGGGCACGCCCCAGGGGGCGTGGCCAGGGGGCTTGTCGGCCCCCCATGGCTCTCCTAACCCTAATCCCAGCACTATAAATCCTCAAATATTCTCCCTATACCTGAGGGCACACCAAAAATACTTCTCCGCCATCACAAGCTTCTGTTCTCGTGAGATCCCATCTTGGGGCCTTTTCTGGCACTCTGCCGGAGGGGGATTCGATCATGGAGGGCCTCTACACCAACCTTGTTGCCCTTTCGATGATGTGTGAGTAGTTTACCACAGACCTATAGGTCCATAGCTAGTAGCTAGATGGCTTCTTCTCTCTCTTTGATCTTCAATACAATGTTCTCCTTGATGTTCTTGGAGATCTATTCGATGTAATCTTCTTTTGCGGTACGTTTGTTGAGATCCGATGAATTGTGGATTTATGATCAGATTATCTATGAATATTATTTGAGTCTTTTCTGTACTCTTTTATGCATGATTAAGATAGCTTTGTATTTCTCTCCGATCAATCGATTTGGTTTGGCCAACTAGATTGGGTTTTCTTGCAATGGGAGAGGTGCTTTGTGATGGGTTCAATCTTGCGGTGTCCTCACCCAGTGACATTAGGGGTGGCGAGGCACGTATTTGTATTGTTGCCATTAAGGATAAAAGGATGAGTTTTTTTTACCATATTGATTGGATCTATCCCTCTACATCATGTCATCTTGCTTAAGGCGTTACTCTGTTCTTAAGAACTTAATACTCTAGATGCAGGCAGGAGTCGGTCGATGTGTGGAGTAATAGTAGTAGATGCAGGCAGGAGTCGGTCTACTTGTCATGGACGTGATGCCTATATTCATGATCATTGCCTTGGATATCGTCATAATTATGCATTTTTCTATCAATTGCTCAACAGTAATTTGTTTACCCACAATATGCTTTCTTCGAGAGAGAAGCCTCTAGTGAAACCTATGGCCCCCGGGTCTATTTTCCATCATATATTTTCAGATCTATAAAACCAAAAACCCAAAAATACCTTGCTGCAATTTATTTATATTTACTTTATTTTTGCCTTTTATTTATCTTTTATATCTATCTCTATTAGATCTCACTCTTGCAAGTGACCGTGAAGGGATTGACAACCCCTTTTTCGCGTTGTGTGCAAGTGTTTGTTAGTTTATGCAGGTGCGTATATTGGAGACTTGCTTGTGCCTCCTACTGGATTGATACCTTGCTTCTTAACTGAGGGGAATACTTATCTCTACTTTGCTGCATCACCCTTTCCTCTTCAAGGGAAAATCAACGCAAGCTCAAGAAGTTGCATCGTCTAGCTGGATGACCTCGGGTGGAGCTGTGCAAGCATGTGATTTAGAGAAGCTAATAGAACTTAGTCAAATATGTTCTGAATAATAAAAGCCAGTCAGCATGAAGATACCTTTGAAAGTGGCAACATCCACCGCATCAACCTCACCTTGGATCTGCTGGTGAGCATGTGGGTCAGCCAACGTCGTCGAAGTCTCGTTGCTGCAAAGGTCAACAACACTCGGCGGTTAGCCGAGTCAAGATAACAAAAACAAAGGAACGATGAAGATACTTTTGTGGAGGCCACCAGCACCATCACCTTGATCCCGGGCACCACAGCCTTCCGAGGCTTGGAGACAATTTGCTTGGGTTGTTTGGGCTGCTTCTCGGCAGAGCACTCTGCCTCGGTGCAGACACACTTGGAGCTGCGAGTCGTTCGTCCCGAGGCAGTCGGCTGCTGAGCTCCTCCCGCCTTGCCACTCGGATCGTGCAGCGCCTTGGTGCGGGGTTCCTTGGGGGCTTCATAGGACAGGGAAGACTCTGCCTCCTCACCCTCCTCAGAGCTCTCATCTTCGTCGCTTTCATCATCGTCGTCAGAATCCTCCAAGTATCGACGCTCGATGTCACTCGCCACATCCTCAGGCGATCGGTCGACCATCGGAATCTCAGAGACCATCCTCTGAAAATCCTGAAGAACAAACACATCACAACACCAGAATCAGATACACAAGAAATGACATTCCGACACGCCGACTGAGTAGAAAATTTACCACGACTGGCGACAGGTCTTTGGAGTAGGCAGGCACCAACCTGGCTCCCCACGGGTTCTCGGGC
This sequence comes from Thinopyrum elongatum, assembly GCA_011799875.1. Taxonomy (NCBI): domain Eukaryota; kingdom Viridiplantae; phylum Streptophyta; class Magnoliopsida; order Poales; family Poaceae; genus Thinopyrum; species Thinopyrum elongatum. The sequence continues at coordinate 405,662,882 of CM022298.1, read as the reverse complement.
ACAGGTGATGGCCTTCATCTTGGCCCCGACGACCTTCTCGGCGAACTCCTCCGGGTGCACTCGGGTGGATCATTCGGCCCGTCGTACAGCCACGTGGGGTGGGCCCTGGCCTGCAGTGGCTGGATCCGCCAAGTGATAAAGATCTCCAGCAGATCCATACCATTTAGGCCAGTGTTCATGGCCCCGACCTCTGTCTTCTCCTCCTTTGCCACAGAGAGAGACTCGGGAGCCCTCACCCTGTCCGTCGAGTACGGCAGGAGGCTCGGCTGGCAGCTAGCGCCGGGAACGTCCCTGTAGTAGAACCACGTCCCCTGCCACCCCTTGATGGAGTCGCGGAAGCTCATCTTCGGGAAGGTGCTCCCCCCAGGCCTGGATGTCCAAGCCCTCGCACAGCTAGGTGACATGGGTCTTCTCACCAGTCGGCGAATATTTCTTGACGGTCATCGACTGACAAGTGAAGATGTGTTTGAAGAGCCCCCAATGGGGATGACAGCCGAGGAAGTTCTCACAGAGCAAAAAAAAGACAAGAGGTAGATGATGGAGTTGGGAGGAAGAGGGTGGAGCTGCGCGCCGAAATAATCGAGGAATGCCCGGAAGAAGGGATGGGGAGGCATGAAGAAGCCCATCTCGATGTGGGTGACCAACAAGACGCGATCATCCCTCTACAGTGCCGGCTCAACCTCCCCTGCGTTTGGACGGCACCACCCGTCCTGTGGGATGACCCCCCCCCCCCCGCCGCGTGCTCCTCCAGCCGCCTGGCCGAGATGCGTGAAGGAATCCAGTCCCTCGCCATACCTCCGGTCGCCGCGCCAGAGACAGAGGAGGTGGCTTTCCCGGCCTTCTTCGCCTTCTCCACCTTGCCCATGGAATCTCTCGCCATTGTTGCGGGTGACCTAAGCGCTCGAGTGTGGAGGAGAAGCGGAGGAGCCGGAACAGAGAAAAGGGATTCTGGGGTCCTGGCCTCAGTCTCCAGATCTTTTATATCACCAAGCAAATCACGAGCCAGATCTTCGGATCAATAACGCGCGCAACGGGGCATCACCCAGAGGAGGCACGACACGTGGCGGATTTCGGGCGTGAAAATCGAGGCGCCATGCCCCCGCTTTCCCCACTAATGCACGTCGTTACCGCTTCTGCGCGCGCACACACAAATTCAAATCCTGAGATTTTCGGGGCAAATCAATCCGATAGATTACCCATGATTCCTTTCCTAAAGGACGCATGTCAGTCCAACTGACCATCCTCCACGGGGACCCGTGCACTCGGCCACGCTAAACACCCGACTGAAGTGCTCTTCAGGATTGCTATGAGATGAGCTTGACGTCCCTTCGTGGGTTGACTTGGCCCTTTCAGTAGGCTTGAAGGTGCATGACTCGTAAACCTGGACTCGTAGAAGGCCCGCGCTGGCGTTCCCCTGGGATAAGGAGTGGCATCTCTCCGGAAAATCAGACCACGTGCCAGCGTCACCACTCGAGTCATAATGGCATGCCCTCACTCGGGCCCCAAGTCTATCTCCTCTGAGAGACAAGCAAATGCCACCGGGTTTTCTAGGTGATCAACAGCACCCGATCATCTAGGTAAACTTGCAGTCCATAATCCGTTGTGTTTTCATCTAGGGAACAACGAACTACGACTCAAAAACGTATTCCGAGTGCTCCAGCAGCACTCAAACTTAACTGAAGGATCGATTCATTTGTCCTACAAAACCTCAACTGATTCAGGGGCTAATGATGAGGTCACCTATTACAGGTAGGGTCAAGGACCCATCACATAGGACCCACATAGGGCCCATCACCACCATGGGTAGGTCTCTAGACTATGCCAGCATTCGGATGCATATATCAGGAAGTCCACTTGGACAGCTCGACAGCACTCGGACGTCCACCCGTCACTTGGATGGACAACCACCACTTGGACTAAAGAGGTGAAGGGACAGCGTGGGAGCTGCAACGGTCGAGGAATACTAAGTCGCCCTTAAGGTGGAGTCAAGACTACCATTACCTATAACCATTGTAGTAGAGGCTCTTTACACCTGTAATTGACGCAATCAATGTCATTAAGTTCCCTGGCGACAAAGAGGGCGTGGGACTATGGTGCACTCTATATAAGCCGCACTCCACCTCCTGAGCCAGGGTCGAGCAACCTCGGTAACCATTGATACGTCCATTTTGCATCATGTTTTCCTACTGTTATTTATAATGTTTTTATACATAATAATGCTTTTTGGAGTAATTCTAATGTCTTTTCTCTCATAATATGCAAGGCTTACACAAAGAGGGGGAATGCCGGCAGCTGGAATTCTGGGCCTGAAAAAGCTACATCAGAGTTACCTATTCTGCACATCTCCAAATGAGCTGAAAATTTACGGAGAATTATTTTGGAATATATAAAAAAATACTGGAGCAAATAACTACCGGAGGGCCCCCACCTAGTGAGCACAAGAAAACAGGGCGCGCCTAGGCCCCCAAGCGCGCCCTAGTGGGTTGTGCCCAGCACGGCCCACCTCCGGTGCCCATCTTCTAGTATATTGGTCAATTTGACCTAGAAAAAAATTATGAGGGGACATTCGGGACAAAGCACTGCCATCTCGAGGAGGAACTTGGGCAGGAGCACTTTTGCCCTCCGGCAAAGCGATTCAGCCAGGGGAACTTCCCTCCCGGAGAGGGAATTCATCGCCATCGTCATCACCAGCAACTCTCCCGTATTTGGGAGGGAAATCTCCATCAACATCTTCAACAGCACCATCTCCTCTCAAACCCTAGTTCATCTCTTGTGTTCAATCTTTGTACCGGAACCTCAGATTGGTACTTGTGGGTGACTAGTAGTGTTGATTACATCTTGTAGTTGATTACTATATGGTTTATTTGGTGGAAGATTATATGTTCAGATACATTATGCTATTTAATACCCCTCCGATCTTGAGAATGATTATCATTTGTGAGTAGTTACTTTTGTTCTTGAGGTCACGGGAGAAGTCATGTTGCAAGTAATCATGTGAACTTGGTATCTGTTTGATATTTTGATGATATGTATGTTGTGATTCCCTTAGTGGTGTCATGTGAACGTCGACTACATGGCACTTCACCATATTTGGGCCTAAGGGAATGCATTGTGGAGTAGTTATTAGATGATGGGTTGCTAGAGTGACAGAAGCTTAAACCCTAGTTTATGCGCTACTTCCTAAGGGACCGATTTGGATCCAAAAGTTTAATGCTATGGTTAGATTTTATCTCAATACTTTTATCGTAGCTGCAGATGCTTGCGAGGGGGTTAATGATAACTAGGAGGTTTGTTCATGTAAGAACAGCACCTAAGCAATAGTCCACCCACATATCAAATTATCAAAGTAGCGAACACAAATCAAACCAACATGATGAAAGTGATATGGTGAAATTCCCGTGTACCCTCAAGAATGCTTTGCTTATCATAAGAGACCGTTTTGGCCTGTCCTTTGCCACAAAAGGATTGGGCTACCTTGCTACACTTTATTTATCATTACCGTTACTTGTCCGTTACAAATTATCTTGCTATCAAAACTACTTGTTACCGACTATTTCAGTGCTTGCAGAAAATACCTTGCTGAAAACCACTTGTCATTTCCTTTTGCTCCTCGTTGGGTTCGACACTCTTACTTATCGAAAGGACTATGATTGATCCCCTATACTTGAGGGTCATCAAGACTCTTTTCTGGCGCCATTGCCGGGGAGTGAAGCGCTCTTGGTAAGGAAAAATTATTACTATGTGCTGAAATTTATTGTCACTTGCTACTATGGAGAACCATCCTTTGAGGGATTTGTTCGGGGTATCTTCACCTCGACCGGAAGCACAATTAGTTGCCCCTCAACCTACTGCACCTACTGAAAATATTGGTTATGAAATTCCTTCAGGTATGATGGAACAACTTCTAGCTAATCCTTATGCAGGAGATGGAACTGAACATCTTGATATGCACATGATATATGTGGATGAAATTTGTGGATTATTTAAGCTTGCAGGTTTATCCGGAGATGAAGCTAAGAAGAAGGTTTTCCCTTTAAATTTGAAGGGAAAATCATTGACATGGTATAGGCTATGCGATGATATTGGATCTTGGAACTGGAATCGATTGAAATTGGAATTTCACAAAAAAAATATCCTATGCATCTAGTTCATCGTGATCGGAATTATATATATAATTTTTGGCCTCGTGAAGGAGAAAGTATCGCTCTAGCTTGGGGGAGGCTTAAGACATTGTTATATTCATGCCCCAATCATGAGCTCTCTAGAGAAATTATCATTCAGAATTTTTATGTTCGACTTTCTCATGATGATCGATCCATGCTCGATACTTCTTGTACTGGTTCTTTTATGAAGAAGACTATTGAATTCAGGTGGGATATTTTAGAAAGAATTAAATGAAACTCTGAAGATTGGGAACTCGGCGAAGGTAAAGAGTCAGGTATTAAGCTTGAATTTGATTGTGTTAAATCTTTTATGAATAGCGATGCTTTTCACAAGTTTAGCACTAAATATGGACTTGACTCTGAGATAGTAGCTTGTTTTTGTGAATCTTTTGCTACTCATGTTGATCTCCCTAAAGATAAGTGGTTTAAATATCATCCCCCTATTAAAGAAGAAATTAAAGAACCGGTCATAGTTAAAGATGAAACTATTATTTACAATGTTGATCCAGTTGTGCCTACTTCTTATATTGAAAAACCACCTTTCCCTGTTAGGATAAAGGAACATGCTTAGCTTTCAACTGTGGTTCGCATAAGTAATATTAGAGCACCTAAACCTGCTAAACAAATTAAAGTAGAACCTAGTGTTGCTATGGTTAAACATCTCCTGGTAGAAAATATTGATGGGCATGTTATTTACTTCTGTGATGAAGCTGCTAGAATTGCCAAACCTGATGAAAAAGATAAACATAGACCTGTTGTTGGCATGCCTGTTGTATCAGTTAAAATAGGAGATCATTGTTATCATGGTTTATGTGACTTAGGTGCTAGCATGAGTGCTATTCCTTTTACCTTATACCAAGAAATTATGAATGACATAGCACCCACTGAAATAGAAGACATAGATGTTACTATTGAACTTGCTAATAAAGACACTATCACACCACTTGGGATTGTTAGAGATGTTGAAGTCTTGTGTGGGAAAATAAAATACCCTACTGATTTTCTAGTTCTTGGTTCCCCACAAGATGACTTTAGTCCCATTATCTTTTGTAGACCTTTCGTGAACATTGTCAATGCTACTATAGATTGTCATAAACAAACTGTCAGTGTTCGCTTTGGTGATGAATCTCATGAATTTAATTTTTCCAAGTTTAATAGACAACCTCATAATAAGAAAGAATGACCTAGTAAGGATGAAATAATTGGTCTTGCTTCTATTGTTGTGCCTCCTACTGATCCACTGGAACAATATTTGCCAGACCATGAAATGATATGCATATGCATGAAATACATAAAATTTTCTTTGAACAATGACCTCTGCTCAAACACAACTTGCCTATTGAAACTCTAGGAGGTCCTCCTCCACCTAAAGCTGACCCTGTGTGTGAATTGAAACAATTGCCTCACACTTTGAACTATGCTTGTCTTGATGAGAAAAAGATATATCCTGTTATTATTAGTGCTAACCTTTCAGAACATGAAGAAGAAAGATTATTAAAAATTCTGAAGAAGCATCGTGCTGCTATTGGATATACTCTTGATGATCTTAAGGGCATTAGTCCCACTCTCTGTCAGCACAAGATTAATATGGAACCTGATGCTAAACCCGTTGTTGATCATCAACGACGTTTGAATCCTAAGATGAAAGAAGTGGTAAGAACTGAAATATTAAAGCTTCTAGAAGCACATATAATCTATCACGTAGCTGATAGTAGATGGGTAAGTCCCGTTCATTGTGTCCCTAAGAAGGAGGTAATATTGTTGTTCCTAATGATAAAAATGAACTTATTCCACAAAGAATTGTTACTGGCTATAGAATGGTAATTGATTTTAGAAAATTAAATAAAGCAACTAGAAAAGATCATTACCCTTTGCCTTTTATTGATCAAATGTTGGAAAGATTATCTAAGCATACACACTTTTGTTTTCTGGATGGATATTCTGGTTTCTCTCAAATACCTATTTCATAACCTGATCAAGAGAAAACCACTTTTACTTCCCATTTGGAACATATGCTTATAGACGTATGCCTTTTGGTTTATGCAATGCACCTGCTACCTTTCAAAGATGTATGCATGTTATATTCTCTGATTTTTGTGAAAAGATTGTTGAGGTTTTCATGGATGATTTTTCTATTTATGGAACTTCCTTTGATGATTGCTTGAGCAACCTTGTTCGAGTTTTGCAGAGATGTGAGCAAACTAACCTTGTCTTGAATCGGGAGAAGTGCCACTTTATGGTTAATGAAGGTATTGTCTTGGGGCATAAAATTTCTGAACGAGATATTTAGGTGGTAAAGCTAAAGTTGATGCAATTGAGAAAATGCCATGTCCTAAAGATATTAAAGGTATTCGCAGTTTCCTTGGTCATGCTGGTTTCTATAGGAGGTTTATTAAAGACTTCTCTAAAATTTCTAGGCCTCTTACAAATCTTTTACAAAAGGATGTTCCATTTGTTTTTTATGATGATTGTGTAGAAGCCTTTGAAACACTTAAGAAAGCCTTACCTTCTGCACCTGTTGTTCAACCACCTGATTGGAACTTGCCTTTTGAAATTATGTGTGATGCTAGTGATTATGCTGTTGGTGCTGTTCTAGGACAAAGAGTTGATGAGAAATTAAATGGCATTCATTATGCTAGCAAAACTCTAGACAGTGCCCAAAGAAATTATGCTACTACTGAAAGAGAATTTTTAGCAGTTGTGTTTGCTTGTGAGAAATTCAGATCTTACATTGTTGATTCTAAAGTACTTGTTCACACTGATCATGCTGCTATAAAATATCTTATGGAAAAGAAAGATGCTAAACCTAGACTTATTAGGTGGGTTCTTTTGCTACAAGAATTTGATTTACATATTACTGACAGAAAAGGAGCTGAGAACCCCGTAGCCGATAACTTGTCTAGGTTAGAAAATATTCTTGATGACCCACTACCTATTGATGATAGCTTTCCTAATGAACAACTAGCTGCAATAAATGTTTCTCATAATACTCCTTGGTACGCTGACTATGCTAATTATATTGTTGCTAAATACATACCACCTAGTTTCACATACCAACAAAAAAATTCTTCTATGATTTAAGACATTACTTTTGGGATGACCCACATCTTTATAAAGGAGTAGATGGTATTATTAGACGTTGTGTACCTGAGCATGAACAGGAATAAATCCCACGGAAATGTCACTCCGAAGCTTATGGAGGGCATCATGCGGGAGATAGAACTGCTCACAAGGTATTGCAATCAGGTTTTTATTGGCCTGCTCTCTTCAAGGATGCCTGTAAGTTTGTTTTATCTTGTGATGAATGTCAAAGAATTGGTAATATCGGTAAGCGTCAAGAAATGCCTATGAATTATTCACTTGCTGTTGAACCATTTGATGTTTGGGGTTTTGATTATATGGGACCTTTTCCTTCCTCTAATGGGTATACACATATTTTGGTTGTTGTTGATTATGTTACTAAGTGGGTAGAAGCTATTCCAACTAGTAGTGCTGATCATAACACTTCCATTAAAATTCTTAAAGAAGCTATTTTCCCGAGGTTTGGAGTTCCTTGATATTTAATGACTGATGGTGGTTCACACTTTATTCATGGTGCTTTCCGTAAAATGCTAGCTAAATATGATGTTAACCATAGAATTGCATCACCCTACCACCCTCAATCTAGTGGTCAAGTTGAACTTAGCAATAGAGAAATAAAACTAATATTACAAAAAACTGTTAATAGGTCCCAAAAGAATTGGTCTAAGAAATTGGATGATGCACTTTGGGCCTACAGAACAGCATATAAAAATCCTATGGGTATGTCTCCCTATAAAATGGTTTATGGAAAAGCTTGTCATTTGCCTCTTGAGTTATAACATAAAGCATATTGGGCAATTAAAGAACTCAACTATGATTTCAATCTTGCCGGTGAAAAGAGGTTATTTGATATTAGCTCATTAGATGAATGGAGAACCCAAGCTTATGAAAATGCCAAATTATTTAAAGAAAAAGTCAAAAGATGGCATGACAAAAGAATCCAAAAGCAGGAATTCAAAGTTGGAGAATATGTTCTTTTGTACAATTCTTGTTTTAGATTCTTTGCAAGAAAGCTTCTCTCTAAATGGGAAGGACCATATATCATCGAGGACGTTTATCGCTCTGGAGCCATAAAATTAATAATGCCGAAGGTACTAACCCGAAGGTGGTCAATGGGCCAAAATAAAACACTATATCTCATGTACGCCTATTAATGTTGAAAGCAATATTATCCAAACCATGACACCGGAGGAACACATAAAAGAAAACTTCCGGAACACTCCAGAATACTAAAAAAGAGGAGGCACGTGATACGGTAAGTAAACGGACTCCGAAAAATAAGCAAAAATATTTTTTGTCAGTTTTGGAATATTACAAAAATTAGGAAAATAAGAAACAACCAGGAAGGCAACCGAGGAGGGCACAAGACACCAGGGCGCGCCTGGCTTGCCTGAAGCGCCCAGGTGGGTTGTGCCCACCTCGGGAACCTTCCCAACTCCGTTTTTCTCTCGTTTGCTTATTTCCCAAGATAAAAAATCTTTATATACCCCCCGAACGTATTGACCACCGTATCACGGAGAAATCTTCAGTTCTTCTTTCTTGTTGTTTTCTGATAGATCTAGATAGCCATGGCTGCTTCGAGCTCCTCCAAGGACAAGTTCTTCGAGAACGTCATCAACCCGTATTTGCAGAAGGTGATGCAGCACCCTCAAGCCATTGAGATGCGTGAGGGGGTGCTCCACACCCGGGACGTCCAGGGGCCCAAGAGGACGGGAACCGTGGAGGCTAGGCTCGAAGCCATGGAGCAGGAGGTCTTCAAGTGCAAGGGGATGGTGGAACGTGGGCTTAGTGCCAATCACCTTATGATTACGGAGTTCACCCATGATCACAAGGTGGTTGGCCGGTCGATGAAGGACATCATCTTCACCCTCAACGAGCAAATCAATTTTCTGCAAAGCCAAATCTATGATCTCCAAAATCAAGTCTTTGAATATGAGGCGAGATTTAAAGGTATGAGTTTAGTTGCTAGTTGCAGGACTCGTGAGACTCGCACTTCTTCGTATGATGGTGAGCCGCTGCCATGGAAGCCGGAGGATAAGCTCGCTACCACCTCATCACCACCACCATCATCATCTTCCCCACCAAAGGAGACTTGAGTTCACGGTATGGGCACTCCCCTTGGCTTGTGCCAAGCTTGGGGGAGGTGCCCCGGTATCGTATCACCACTATCTTTGCCTTTATCTATTTTGGTTTGATCTTTAGTTATCCTATGATTTAGTTGAATAAAAGTTTAGTTCGATCCTTTCTTTTCGAGTCCTTCCTAGTGATCTATCTATCTATGTAATCGTGTGTGAGATATATAATAAAGAGTAGTTTGAGTTTTGTTTCTTTACTCTTATGTTTCAATAAAAAGAAAGGAAAATAAATCAAAAAGATCATATGCTAATCGTATGGTAAGTAATGACATCACATAAGGAAAAGTATAAGTGATAAAATTTATTGGAGATTGACAAACATAGCATTGGTCAATGATGCAATTCATGAAAGAATTAACAAGGGAAGAGAAGATTCACATGCAACTACACTATCTTGGACATCTTTTATGATTGTGAGCCCCCATTAAATATTATATGTCAAAATTGTTGACGTTGGACAAGGAAGACAACGTAATGATTTATGTTTGTTCATATTCACATAAAAGTTATATTGTCATAGATCCTTCAACATGTGATGCTTGCTCAGTATCTTTGCTAGCCAAAAACTCCGCACTAAGTAGAGATACTACTTGTGCATCCAAAAACCCTTAAACCCAAAATCTTATTTTGAGAGTCCACCATACCTACCTATGGATTGAGTAAGATTCTTCAAGTAAGTTGTCATCGGTGCAATAAGGCAATAAAATTTGCTTCTAAATGTGTTGGATCATTTAGTGTAAGAGAAAATTGAGCATTGTACGAACTTGTGATGGCAAAATAAAAAAAGCGACAGACTGCATAATAAAGGTTGATATCATAGGGGGCAATACAACGTAACAATCTTTTGCATTAAGGGATTTGTCATACAAACAAAAAGCGCATGGCAGCCTCTGCTTCCCTCTGCAAAGGGCCTATCTCTTACTTTTATGTATTTACTTTTATGCAAGAGTCAAAGTATTCTTCCCTATTCTTTTTATTTTTCTCTTTTTGCAAGCATCATGTGGTGAGGAAAGATCTAGGCACATATATCCAGTTGGATATGAGTGGGCATGAGTTATTATTGTTGACATCACCCCTGAGGTGAATACGTTGGGAGGCAAAACAATAAGCCCCTATCTTTCTATGTGTCCGGTTGAAATTTTTTGTTCATGGGTATGCTGTGAGTGTTAGCAATCATAGAAGATTAAATAATGGTTGAGTCTGTGGACTTGCCTAAAGGATCCGATACGTGACCCTTCCCGAAAATATGATGAATTGTAGTTGCAAAGTTGACTAAGAACATAGTTTGTTGGTTTACAATAAGGTTTATGCTTTATACTTCAATGTTGTGATGAATTGTTACTTGTTCATGAGAAGTTATATGATAAAAGTTGTGTGATAAAGTTTTATTTTAAAGTTCTTTGCTGTTATAATAATAAGCATGATGCTTCTATGTCAATATTTTGTTTTTATCGACACCTCTCTCTCTAAGCATGTGGGCATGTTTTTCGATTTCGTTTTTTCACTTGAGGACAAGCGAGGTCTAAGCTTTGGGGAGTTGATACGTCCATTTTGCATCATGCTTTCCTACTGTTATTTATAATATTTTTATTCATAATAATGCTTTTTGGAGTAATTCTAATGCCTTTTCTCTTATAATATGCAAGGTTTACACAAAGAGGGGGAATGCCGGCAGCTGGAATTCTGGGCCTGAAAAAGCTACGTTAGAGTTACCTATTCTGCACATCTCCAAATTAGCTGAAAATTTACGGAGAATTATTTTGGAATATATAAAAAATACTGAAGAAAATAACTACCAGAGGGGGCCCACCTGGTGAGCACAAGACACCAGGGCGCGCCTGGGCCCGAGGCGCGCCCATGTGGGTTGTGCCCAGCACGGCCCACCTTTGGTGCCCATCTTCTGGTATATAGGTCATTTTGACCTACCCCCAGGCGCGCCCTGGGGGGTTGGGCCCAGCACGGCCCACCTCTGATGCCCATCTTCTGGTATATAGGTCATTTTGACCTAGAAAAAAATCAGGAGGGGACTTTCGGGATGAAGCGCCACCGTCTCGAGGCGGAACTTGGGCAGGAGCACTTTTGCCCTTCGGCGGAGCGATTCCGTCGGGGGAACTTCCCTCCCGGAGGGGGAAATCATCGCCATCGTCATCACCAACAACTCTCCCATCTTTGGGAGGGCAATCTCCATCAACATCTTCAACAGCACCATCTCCTCTCAAACCCTAGTTCATCTCTTGTGTTCAATCCTTGTACCGGAACCTCAGATTGGTACCTGTGAGTGACTAGTAGTGTTGATTACATCTTGTAGTTGATTACTATATGGTTTATTTGGTGGAAGATTATATTTTCAGATCCATTATGCTATTTAATATCCCTATGATCTTGAGCATGATTATCATTTGTGAGCAGTTACTTTAGCTCTTGAGGTCACGGGAGAAGTCATGTTGCAAGTAATCATGTGAACTTGATATGTGTTCGATATTTTGATGATATGTATGTTGTGATTCCCTTAGTGGTGTCATGTGAACGTCGATTACATGGCACTTCACCATATTTGGGCCTAAGGGAATGCAATGTGGAATAGTTATTAGATGATGGGTTGCTAGAGTGACAGAAGCTTAAACCCTAGTTTATGCGCTACTTCGTAAGGGACCGATTTGGATCAATAAGTTTAATGCTATGGTTAGATTTTATCTTAATACTTTTCTCATAGTTGCGGATGCTTGCAAGGGGGTTAATGATAAGTAGAGGTTTGTTCAAGTAAGAACAGCACCTAAGGACCGGTCCACCCACATATCAAATTATCAAAGTAGCGAACACGAATCAAACCAACATGATGAAAGTGATATGGTGAAATTCCCGTGTACCCTCAAGAACACTTTGCTTTTCATAAGAGACTGTTTTTGCCTGTCCTTTGCCACAAAAGGATTGGGCTACCTTGCTGCACTTTATTTATCGTTACCGTTACTTGTCCATTACAAATTATCTTGCTATCAAAACTACTTGTTACAGACTATTTTAGTGCTTGCAGAAAATACCTTGCTGAAAACCAGTTGTCATTTCCTTCTGCTCCTCGTTGGGTTCGACACTCTTACTTATCGAAAGGATTGCGATTGATCCCCTATACTTGTGGGTCATCAACCATATCCATCAAATCAAAACCAAGCCTCAGGGCACGAGACGTAGGGTTGTTACCTCCATCGAGAGGGGTCTAAACTCGTTAAACACCAAGTGTTACACCTACGCCGTAGCTAGGCTCTGCCCCTTATTCGTACCCCTACTACTCATTGTTTGGATCGGAACCCCGACACGTGTCGTTAATGTGGGCGGCCGACGGACAGATGGGCGACTGTCGCATCATTTGAACGCAGAGCAGTCGGCGGCACCGGAAGCGGTGCAGGCGGCGCTCTCTTGGACGGCGCGCCGCTTAAATGCCGGCGCTAGTGAGAGGTCGCATCCGCTCTGGCTGGGCATGAATGCGGCACTAACGCTCTGCCCTGACTGTTACGGGTGGGAAGCATGCACGGGCGAGTGAGGGGTTTAGGTGGGCCAGGGCGGTCAGACGCGGGCTTGGCAGCGGTCCGGACGCCCGCAAAGCCGCTCACATTTGTCTCCGGTTTTCGGAAGGAAGTGCGTCCGGATGACCCTGTGGACCTATACAGACCCACGTTGGATGGCTTCCACGGGATGTATGCAGACAGTTTGAGGGTGACGTTCGGGATGCCCTTACCACCCATACCATGTTGTAAATCCACTCAACATTGGCCCTGGAACTGGATAGATGGTCCGCAATCTCATTTCTACGTGGCCTAGATGAGGAGTTCTTTGGTGGTCTCAGCAATCAGGATGGAAATCTTTGTCCTTGCCATCTCCAGCTGGACATGTCGGATGTGAAGGTAGATATACCTTTTTGAAGGCGTTGTTACGGAAGAAACCGACTTAGTGTTGCCTAAGTGTTGTATTCAGCTTGTTGATGTTTTTAGCATGGATGCCTTGCATTAATAACTCTAATAAAGAACGTCGTGTGCATCGTTATGATTGAGGTTGTGGGTTAAGCTATTGATCATCAATCAAACGGAACAGAGGTCGGTATCTAACCTCCATTTCCGAAAAAGAAAAAATGGCGTGCGTGACGACCCATTTCGTTCGTTTCTTTTTTTAACACATTACAAACGCAAGCGCTCGTATATACGCGCATACACTCACCCCTATAAACCCTCACACACACGCACGCCCTATCCCATGAGAACCTCCGAGAGATTGAGTCGGCATGTTATCTTGAGATTTTACAAAGTAACCGTACGCGCTTCATAGTCGACGGGAACGTCTCCTCCCACTGAACGCGTATCATCGGAAATCCTGAAATAAATTCAGGACAAATGCGAGCACCAGGATTTGAACCCTGGTGGGCTGGGGGTACCACTGTCCTCCTAACCATCCAACCACAGGTTGGTTCGTCATTTCGTCTGTTTCGGTACCTTTGGATCCATGACGCCACATCCCAACGCCCAAAAGCATACCCAAATTATGTCCGCTTGATGTCAGTGTGAATGTATTTCTGTCCAATATTTGGGCCCAATTTGCATACACACAGACATGAGACATAAAGCATCGCGTGTTCGCTCGGCGTCTGTCTTGGGCCCGCGCATCGACCGCCCAATCACCACCTACCGTCCTATTAAATTGCACCCATGCACTCGAGCTGTCCACTTTCTTCCCCAGTCTTCTTCTTCTTCCACTGTCCCCATCCGCCTGACAACCAAGCCATAGCCGCCGCCACCATGGGGCTCTTCAACAAGCATGGCGGCAAGTATGAGCATGAAGCCGGCTCATCGTCGGGGTGCCGGCCGACCAGCTTCAGCATGGCCCCGCGATCGGCACGCCAACACCTCTACATCTCGGTGCATCGCTGCTACTATTTTTGGGAGCATGGCGTGTCGATGCCTTGGCTGGATGTCAACCTGCCGCGAGACTGGCACCTCAACCCCGATTGGGTTCTGGTGCCGGCGGTGCCGCAATCCGACCGCACGCAAATGCTCAAGATCCACCGCAGCCGTGCTGACCTCCCTCCCAAGCTCCGCCGCCACCCAGACTATGCGCTAGACTCGTTGAAATTGGACGCATGGTTCGCCACCGAGCACGACGTGCGCCGCATGTAGAGCTTTTGCGCGCCCAGTGCGCGCGCTCCACCACCGCCGGTGAGGAAGGAGGAGGACCAGGAGGAGTGATACGCCTCCAATGTATCTATAATTTTTTATTGTTGCATGCTATTATATTATCTATTTTGGATGTTTTATATGCTATTTTATATCATTTTTTGGGACTAACCTATTAACCTAGTGCCCAGTGCCAGTTGTTGTTTTTTTCCTTGTTTTTTGACTTTTATAGAAAATCAATACCAAACGGAGTCCAAACGGAATAAAATTTTATGATGATTTTTCTTGGACCAGAAGAAACCCACGAGACTTGGAGAGGAGGCCAGAAGACCTACGAGGCGGCCACAAGCCGTAGGGGCGTGCCCTAGGGGGCGCCCCTAGGGCTTGTGAGCCCCCCGTAGACCGTCTAACCCTAACTCCACCACTATATATTCTCAAATATTTCCCCTATACCAGAGGGCACACCAAAAATACTTTCCACCACCGCAAGCTTCTGTTCCCGTGAGATCCCATCTTGCGGCCCTTTTCAGCACGCCACCGGAGGGGGATTCGATCATGGAGGGCCTCTACACCAACCTTGCTGCCCTTCCGATGATGTGTGAGTAGTTTATCACAGACCTACGGGTCCATAGCTAGTAGCTAGATAGCTTCTTCTCTCTCTTTGATCTTCAATACAATGTTCTCCTCGATGTTCTTGGAGTTCTATTCGATGTAATCTTCTTTTGTGGTGCGTTCGTTGAGATTCGATGAATTGTGGATTTATGATTGGATTATCTATGAATATTATTTGAGTCTTCTCTGAACTCTTTTATGCATGATTAGGATAGCTTTGTATTTCTCTCCGATCTATCGATTTGGTTTGGCCAACTAGATTGGTTTTTCTTGCAATGGGAGAGGTGCTTTGTGATGGGGTCAATCTTGCAGTGTCCTCAACCAGTGACAGAAGGGGTAGCGAGGCACATATTGTAATATTGCCATTAAGGGTCAAAAGGTGGCGTTTATATCATATTGCTTGAGTTTATCCCTCTACATCATGTCATCTTGCTTAAGGTGTTGCTCTGTTCTTATGAACTTAATACTCTAGATGCAAGCAGGAGTCGGTTGATGTGTGGAGTAATAGTAGTAGATGCAGAATATTTTTGGTCTACTTGTCACGGACGTGATGCTTATATTCATGATCATTGCCTTGGATGTCGTCATAATTATGCGCTTTTCTATCAATTGCTCAACAGTAAATTTTTTACCCACCGTATGTTTTCTTCAAGAGAGAAGCCTCTAGTGAAACCTATGGCCCCCGGGTCTATTTTCCATCATATATTTTCAGATCTACAAAACCAAAAACCCAAATATACCTTGCTGCAATTTATTTATATTTACTTTATTTTGCCTTTTATTTATCATTTATATCTATCTCTATTAGATCTCACTCTTGCAAGTGACCATGAAGGGATTGACAACCCCTTTTTCGCGTTGTGTGCAAGTGTTTCTTAGTTTGTGCAGGTGCATATATTGGAGACTTGCTTGTGCCTCCTACTGGATTGATACCTTGGTTCTTAACTGAGGCAAATACTTATCTCTACTTTCCTTTCGTCTTCAAGGGAAAAATCAACGCAAGCTCAAGAAGTAGCAGGAAGAATTCCTGGCGCCGTTGCCGAGGAGGTTCTACATCAAGCCTACCAAGTACCTATCATAAACTCTCATCTCTTGCACTTACATTATTTGCCATTTGCGTCTTGTTTTCCTCTCCCCCACTTCTAAAACGTTTTTAGAAAAACACAAAAATATTTGCCTTTTTATTCGCCCTTCTTTCGTTCGTCTTTTCGTTCGCTTTTTGTTGCTTGCGTACTAGATCGCTTGTTTTGCTATAATGGCTAGTCCTTCTATCATAGTTAGTACCCCGAAAAGTGAGTTTCTCAATTTTAAACAAAGGGAGGGAGAAAATTTAGAAGATGCTTGGTATATAATTTGCAATGCTCAGAATAGATCTACCCGTAAGCAATCAACTACCGTTCTTCTCCAGAATTTTTGTGTGGGTGTTACTACTTGGTATAGATATGTGCTAGACACCATTACTGGAGGTAATGTCTTGGCTAGTCATACTTTGGATGCCTACAATGCTATGGTAAATTTGGTGGGATCACCACCACTCATGGTTAATGAAACAGCTTTAACTTTGGAACATGTGATGCAAATGCTTGATATTATTGAGAATAAAATTTCTACCATAGAGCTTATTGAAAATTTGGATAATAAGATTCATAATCACATTACTCAAATTGGATCAAAGGTAGGAATCACTTTAAAAATCTAAAGGAAAAGGAACCTATAGTTAATGAGAAAATGGATCAACGTTCTACTAGAATTGATAAGTTAGAAGATATTATCACCAACTTGGGTTCCGCCTTTGCCGTTGTTAAAAATACTCCCAAATTTCCTCCTACTAAAGCTACTAAGTTTATTTATGTTCCAAAAAAAAAGGGTGAATCATCAAGTAAAGGAAACAAAGATCTTAAGATGATAAGTATTTACCCTAGCTTTGTCAATATCATTAAGGAACCAACTGCTACAAGTGAATTTCTTAATTTTTTTACCTAGGAGTGTGACCATCACTAATCCTAATGAATCTCCTAGGGTAAATAGATGTGCAGCAGAAGAATTGAATACCAAAGATGGCAATACCTAGATCTATGCATTATGCCTAGCTAGGGGCGTTAAACAATAGCGCTTGTTGGGAGGCAACCCAATTTTTATTTTGTGTTTTTTGTTTTTGCTCCTGTTTTTCAATAAATACACAATATTACCTCTGTAGTAATTGTGTTTTAGTGTTTTAATTAGTGTTTGATCCAAGTAAGACCTTTGGGATGGTCTATGGTGATGGTTGATTTGATCTTGCTGAAAAACAGAAACTTCTGTGCTCATTGCCAGAAATTTAAAAAATCACATAAGCGCGCTTTTGAACTGAATTTTTTTACAAAAGATTTATATACAAATTTCCTATGTTATCCTAATTTTTTAGAATTTTAAGAGTTACATAAGTATACGAAATTTCCATATTACTACAGACTGTTCTGTTTTTGACAGATTCTGTTTTCTATGTGTTGTTTGCTTATTTTGATGAATCTATGGGTAGTATCGGGGGGTATGAACCATGGAGAAGTTGGAATACAGTAGACATAACACCAATATAAATTTATAATGAGTTCACAACAGTACCTAAAGTGGGGATTTATGTTATTATACTAACGGATCTTACGAGTTTTCTGTTGAGTTTCGTGTTGTGAAGTTCTCAAGTTTTGGGTAAAGTTTTGATGGACCACGGAATAAAGAGTGGCAAGATCCTAAGATTGGGGGTTCCCAAGGCACCCCAAGGTGATAATAAAGGACAACCAAACATCTAAGCTTGGGGATTCCCCGGATGGCATCCCCTCTTTTGTCTTCAATCCATCGGTAAATTTACTTGAGGCTATATTTTTATTCACCACATGATATGTGTTTTGCTTGGAGCGTCTTGTATGATATGAGTCTTTGCTTTTTAGTTTACCACAATCATCCTTGCTGTACACACCTTTTGAGAGGGACACACATTAATCTTGAATTTATTAGAATACTCTATGCGCTTCACTTATATTTTTTGAGCTAGGCAGTTGCTCTAGTGCTTCACTTATATCTTTTTAAAGCACGGCAGTGGTTTTATTTTATAGAAATTGATGAACTCTCATGCTTCACTTATATTATTTTGAGAGTCTTAAAAACAGTATGGTAATTTTCTTAGGTTATGAATTTGGTCCTAATATGATGGGCATCCAGGAGGGATATAATAAAAACTTTCATAAAGAGCTTTGAATATATGAGAAGTTTGATTCCTTGCATTTGTTTTGAGATATAAAGATGGTGATATTAGAGTCATGCTAGTAAATAATTGTGGATTGGTAGAAATACTTGTGTTAAGGTTTGTGATTCCCGAAGCATGCACGTATGGTGAACCGTTATGTGATAAACTCGGAGCATGATTTATTTTTTGATTGTCTTCCTTATGAGTGGCAGTCGGGGACGAGTGATGGTCTTTTCCTACCAATCTATCCCCCTAGGAGCATGCGTATTAGTATTTTGCTTCGATTGCTAATAAATTTTTGCAATAAGTATGTGAGTTCTTTATGACTAATGTTGAGTCCATGGATTATACGCACTCTCACCCTTCCACCATTGCTAGCCTCTCTAGTACCGCGCAACTTTCGCCGGTGCATTAAACCCACCATATACCCTTCCTCAAAACAGCCACCATACCTACCTATTATGGCATTTCCATAGACATTCCGAGATATATTGCCATGCAACTTCCACCATTCCGTTTATTATGACACATACCATCATTGTCATATTGCTTTGCATGATCGTAAGATAGCTAGCATGATATTTTCATGGCTCGTCCATTTTTTGATATCTTTGCTACGCTAGATCATTGCACATCCCAGTTCACCACCGGAGGCATTCATTTAGAGTCATATTTTGTTCTAGTATCGAGTTGTAATTATTGAGTTGTAAGTAAATAAAAGTGTGATGATCATCATTATTAGACATTGTCCCATGTGAGAAAAGGATGATGGAGGCTATGATTCCCTCACAAGTTAGGATGAGACTCCGGACTTAGAAATATATAAAAAGAGACCAAAGAGCCCAAAAAAAAAAGAGGCCAAAGAGCCCAACAAAAAAAGAGAGAAAAGGAGAGAAGGGACAATGTTACTATCCTTTTTCCACACTTGTGCTTCAAAGTAGCTCCATGTTCTTCATGATAGAGAGTCTCCTCTTTTTTCACTTTCATATACTAGTAGGAATTTTTCATTATATTACTTGGCTTGTATATTCCAATGATGGGCTTCCTCAAATTGCCCTAGGTATTCGTGAGCAAGCAAGTTGGATGCACACCCTCTAGTTTCTTTTTGAGCTTTCATACACTTATAGCTCTAGTGCATCCATTGCATGGCAATCCCTACTCACTTGCATCGATATCAATTGATGGGCATCTCCATAGCCCATTAATTTTCGTAGTTGATGTGAGACTTTCTCCTTTTTGTCTTCTCCTCACAACCTCC
The DNA here is from genome assembly GCA_011799875.1 of Thinopyrum elongatum. Taxonomy (NCBI): domain Eukaryota; kingdom Viridiplantae; phylum Streptophyta; class Magnoliopsida; order Poales; family Poaceae; genus Thinopyrum; species Thinopyrum elongatum. Next base: position 405,643,257 of record CM022298.1, on the reverse strand, counting down.
ACCATACTCTATTCCACCTATAGTGCTATATCCATGGCTCACGCTCATGTATTGCGTGAAAGTTGAAAAAGTTTGAGAACATTAAAAGTATGAAACAATTGCTTGGCTTGTCATCGGGGTTGTGCATGATGAAATACTTTGTGTGATGAAGATAGAGCATAGCCAGACTATATGATTTTGTAGGGATAACTTTCTTTAGCCAAGATATTTTGAGAAGACATGATTGCTTTATTTAGTATGCTTGAAGTATTTTTTATGTCAATATTAAACTTTTGTTTTGAATCTTATGGATCTGAAAATTCATGCCACAATAAAGAAAATTGCCTTAATAAATATGTTAGGTAGCATTCCACATCAAAAATTCTGTTTTTTATCATTTACCTACTCAAAGACGAGCAGGAATTAAGCTTGGGGATGCTTGATACGTCTCCAACGTATCTATAATTTTTTATTGTTGCATGCTATTATATTATCTATTTTGGATGTTTTATATACATTTATATGCTATTTTATATTATTTTTTGGGACTAACCTATTAACCTAGTGCCCATTGCCAGTTGTTGTTTTTCCTTGTTTTGTACTTTTACAGAAAATCAATACCAAACGGATAAAACTTTACGATGATTTTTCTTGGACCAGAAGAAACCCACGAGACTTGGAGAGGAGGCCAGAAGACCTACGAGGTGGCCACAAGCCGTAGGAGCATGCCCCCAGGGGGCGCCCCCAGGTCTTGTGGGCCCCCCGTAGACTGTCTAACCCTAATTCCACCACTATATATTCTCAAATATTCTCCCTATACCAGAGGGCACACCAAAAATACTTTTCTGCCGCTGCAAGCTTCTGTTCCCGTGAGATCCCATCTTGGGGCCTTTTTCGGCACGCCGCCGCAGGGGGATTAGATCACGGAGGGCCTCTACTCCAACCTTGCTGCCCTTCCGATGATGTGTGAGTACTTTATGATGGGAATATGCCTTAGAGGCAATAATAAAGTTGTTATTGTTATATTTCCTTAATCATGATAAAGGTTTATTATTCATGCTATAATTGTATTGATTGGAAACTTAAATACATATGTGAATACATAAGCAAATACCAAGTCCCTAGTATGCCTCTACTAGACTAGCTTGTTGATCAAAAGATGGTTAAGGTTTCCTGACCATAGACATGAGTTGTCATTTGATAACGGGGTCACATCATTAGGAGAATGATGTGATGGACAAGACCCATCCGTTAGCTTAGCATATGATCGTTCAGTTTATTGCTACTGCTTTCTTAATGTCAAATACATATTCCTTCGACCATGAGATCATGCAACTCCCGGATACCGGAGGAATACCTTGTGTGCTATCAAACGTCACAACGTAACTGGGTGATCATAAAGATGCTCTACAGGTATCTCCGAAGGTGTCTGTTGAGTTGGCGTGAATCGAGATTGGGATTTGTCAATCCGTATGACGGAGAGGTATCTCTGGGCCCTCTCGAAAATACACATCACAAGAAGCTTTCAAGCAAAGTGACTAAGGAGTTAGTTGCAAGATGATGTATTACGGACAAGTAAAGAGACTTGCCGGTAACGAGATTGAACTAGGTATGAAGATACCGATGATCAAATCTCGGGCAAGTAACACACCGACAGACAAAGGGAATTACGTATGTTGTCAGAAAGGTTCGACCGATAAAGATCTTCGTAGAATATGTAGGAACCAATATGGGCATCCAGGTCCCGCTATTGGTTATTGACCAAACAAGCGTCTCGGTCATGTCTACATCATTCTCGAACCCGTAGGGTCTGCACACTTAACGTTCGTTGACGATATAGTACTATATGAGTTATGTGAATTCGTGACCGAATGTTCTTTGGAGTCCCGGCTGACATCACGGACATGACGAGGAGCTCCGGAATCGTCCGGAGGAAAAGATTGATATATAGGAGGATGCTATTTGGTCACCGGAAAGGTTTCGGAATGCACCAAGTATTTATTGGATCACCGGAAGGGGTTCCGTGAGGCCCCGGGAGTTTGATGGGCCAAATGAGCCAACGATCGAGTACACACTAGCCCACATGGGGCTGGTGCGCCTCCACCTCATGGTGCCGACCCTAGGGAAGGAAAGGGAGAGGGCTGGACCCTCTTGCCTTTTCTCCCACACGAGAAAAAGGGAAGGGGGCGCCACCCCCTCCTGCCTTCTCCCAGGCGCCAGAAAAGGAAGCGGTGCGCGCCATAGGGCAGGCGCCCAAGGGGGCCGGCGGCCACCCTGGATGCCTCCTCCTCCCCCCACCTATATATAAGTGAGGAGGGAGAGGGCAACACACACCACGATCCCCAAGCCGAGGTGCCCCTCTCCCTCTAGTTCGTCCTTGGTCATAATTTTCGTAGTGCTCGGCGAAGCCCTACGGAGATAGTTGCACCACCACTGTCACCACGCTGTCGTGCTGCTGGAACTCATCTACTACCTCGCCCAACTTGCTGGAGCAAGAAGGCGGGGACGTCATCAAGCTGAACATGTGTTGAATGGGGAGGTGTCGTACGTTCAGTACTTGATTGGGCAGATCATGAAAGTGTACGACTACATCAACCACGTTGATTAAAGCTTCCGCTTTACGGTCTACGAGGGTACGTAGACATACTCTCCCCTCTTGTAGCTATGCATCTCCATGGATAGATCTTGCGTGTGCGTAGAATTTTTTTTGTTTTCCATGCAACGTTCCCCTACAGTGGCATCATGAGCCAGGTCTATCCGTAGATGATATGGACGAGTAGAACACAAAGGAGTTGTGTGCAGTGATGTTCATACTGCTTACCACCAACGTCTTATTTTGATTAGGCGGCATTGTGGGATGAAGCGGCCTGGACCAACCTTACATGTCCATGCACTTGAGACCGGTTCCACCGACTGACATGCAACTTGTTTTGCATAAAGGTGGCTGGCGGGTGTCTGTTTCTCCTACTTTAGTTGAATCGAAATTGACTACGGCCGGTCCTTGAAGAAGGTTAAAACAGCAAACTTGATAATCAGCGTTGTGATTTTGCGTAGGTAAGAATAGTTCTTGCTAGTTGCCCGTAGCAACCACGTAAAACTTGCAACAACAAAGTAGAGGACGTCTAACTTGTTTTTGCAGGGCATGTGGTGATGTGATATGGTCAAGATATGATGTGATATGTCGATGTATGAGATGATCATGTTTTGTAATAAGTTCATGACTTGCATGTCGATGAGTACGACATCCGGTAGGAGCCTTATGGTTGTCTTTAATTATTGTATGAGCTGCGTGTCAAATCATTAAGCGCCATGTAATTGCTTTACTTTATCGCTATGCATTAGCAATAGTTGTAGACGATATAGTTGGCGAGACGACCCCGATGCTATGATGGAGATCAAGGTGTCGTGCCTGTGACGATGGAGATCATGCCGATGCTTTGGAGATGGAGATCAAAAGCAAAAGATGATGATGGCCATATCATGTCACATATTTTGATTGCATGTGATGTTTATCCTTTATGCATCTTATTTTGCTTAGAACGACGGTAGCATTATAAGATGATCCCTTCACTTAATTTCAAGATAAAAGTGTTCTGCCCGAGTATGCACCATTGCTAAAGTTCATCGTTTCGAAGCACCTCGTGATGATCGGGTGTGATAGACTCTACGTTCACATACAACGGGTGTAAGCCAGTTTTGCACATGCAGAATACTTGGGTTAACCGTGATGAGCCTAGCATGTACAGACATGGTCTCGGAACACTGGAGACCAAAAGGTCGAACGTGAGTCATATAGTAGATATGATCAACATAGAGATGTTCACCATTGATGACTACCCCATCTCACGTGATGATCGGACATGGGTTAGTTGATTTGGATCATGTATCACTTAGACAACTTGAGGGATGTTGATTTAAGTGGGAGTTCATTAGTAATTTTATTATTTGAACTAAATTTTTTTATCATGAACTTAGTCTTAATAGTTTTGCATATCTATGTTGTAGATCAATGGCCCATGCTACCGTTCCCTTGAATTTTAATGTGTTCCTAGAGAAAGCTAAGTTGAAAGATGATGGTAGCAACTACACGGACTGGGTCCGTAACTTGAGGATTATCCTCATTGCTGCACAGAAGAATTATGCCCTTGATGCACCGCTAGGTGACAGACCTGCTGCAGGAGCTACTGCAGATGTTATGAACGTCTGGCAGACTCGATCTGATGACTACTCAATAGTTCAGTGTGCCATGATTTACGGCTTAGAACCAGGACTTCAAAGACGTTTTGAATGCCACGGAGCATATGAGATGTTTCAAGAGCTGAAGTTCATATTTCAAGCTAATTCCCGGGTTGAGAGATATGAAGTCTCCAACAAGTTCTATAGCTGCAAGATGGAGGAGAACAGTTCTTTCAGTGAACACATACTCAATATGTCTGGGTATCATAACCACTTGACTCAGCTGGGAATTGATCTTCCAGTTGAGAGTGTTATTGACAGAGTTCTTCAGTCACTGCCACCAAGCTACAAATGCTTATTGATGATTTATAATATGCAAGGGATGACAAAAACTATTCCTGAGCTCTTCGCGATGCTGAAATCGGCGGAGGTAGAAATCAAGAAGGAGCATCAAGTGTTGATGGTTAACAAGACCACTAGTTTCAAGAAAAAGGCCAAGGGAAAGAAAGAGAACTTCAAGAAGAATGGCAAGCAAGTTGCGGCTCCCGTGAAGAAGCACAAAGCTGGACCCAAGCCTGAAACTGAGTGCTTCTACTACAAAGGAAATGGTCACTGGAAACGGAACTGCCCCAAATACTTGGCAGATAAGAAGGATGGCGCCTGGGTATTTGATACTAGTTCGGTTGCCAATGCTGGGTGTTCCTTACCAATGCTCGTAGTAGCGCCTGGGTATTTGATACTAGTTCAGTTGCTCATATTTGTAACTCGAAACAGGAGCTGCGGAATAAACAAAAATTGGCTAAGGACGAGGTGATGATGCGCTTCGGGAATGGTTCCAAGGCCGATCTGATCGCCGTCGGCACGCTACCTCTACATCTACCTTCGGGATTAGTTTTAGACATCAATAATTGTTATTTGGTGCCATCGTTGAGCATGAACATTATATCTGGATCTTGTTTATTGCGAGGCGGTTATCCATTTAAGTCAGAGAATAATGGATGTTCTATTTATATGAGTAATATCTTTTATGGTCATGCACCTTTAATGAATGGTCTATTCTTGTTGAATCTCGATCGTGGTGATACACATATTCATAATATTGATGCTAAAAGATGCAAAGTTGATAATGATAGTGCAACATACTTGTGGCACTTCCGTTTAGGTCATATTGGTGTAAAGCACATGAAGAAACTCCATGCGGATGGACTTTTGGAATCACTTGATTACTAATCATTTGGTACTTGTGAACCATGCCTCATGGGTAAGAAGACTAAAACTCCGTTCTCCAGAACAATGGAGCGAGCTAATGACTTCCTGGAAATAATACATACTGATGTATGTGGTCCGATGAGGGTTGAGGCACGTGGCGGGTATCGTTATTTTCTGACCTTCACAGATGATTTAATTAGGTATGGGCATATCTACTTGATGAATCAAAAGTCTAAAACATTTAAAAAGTTCAAAGAATTTCACAGTGAAGTGCAGAATCATCGTAAAAAGAAAATAAAGTTTCTATGATCTGATCGCGGAGGCGAATATTTGAGTTACGAGTTTGGTCTTCATTTAAAACAATGTGGAATTGTTTCACAACTCACGGCACCTGGAACACCACAGCGTAATGGTGTGTCCGAACATTGTAACCGTACTTTATTAGATATGGTGCGTTCTATGATGTCTCTTACCGATTTGCGTTTATCGTTTTGGGGTTATGCATTAGAGACGGCCGCATTCACGTTAAATATAGGGCACCGTCTAAATCTGTTGAGACGACACCGTATGAACTATAGTTTGGCAAGAAACCTAAGCTATTGTTTCTCAAAGTTTGGTGATGCGATGCTTATGTCAAAAGGCTTCAGCCTGATAAGCTCGAACCCAGATCGGAGAAGTGCGTCTTCATAGGATACCCTAAGGAAACTATCGGGTACACCTTCTACCATTGATCCGAAGGCAAGATCTTTGTTGCAAAGAATGGGTCATTTCTAGAGAAGGAGTTTCTCTCAAAAGAACTAAGTAGGAGGGAAGTAGAACTTGATGAGGTAATTGTACCTTCTCTCGAATGGGAAAGTAGCACATCAGAGAAAATTGTTCCCGTGATGCCTACACCAACTAGAGAGGAAGCAAATGATGATGATCATGAAACTTCGGATCAAGTTACTACTGAACTTTGTATGTCGACCAGAACACGTTCCGCACCAGAGTGGTACGGTAATCTTGTCCTGGAAGTCATGTTGTTAGACAATGTTGAACCTATGAACTATGAAGAAGCTATGATGAGCCCAGATTCCGACAAATGGCTTGAGGCCATGAAATCTGAGATAGGATCCATGTATTAGAACAAAGTGTGGACTTTGGTGGACTTTCCCGATGATCGGCAGGCCATTGAAAATAAATGGATCTTCAAGAGGAAGATGCACGCTGATGGTAATATCACTGTCTATAAAGATAGACTTGTCGCGAAAGGTTTTCGACAAGTTCAAGGGGTTGACTACGATGAGACTTTCTCACCCTTAGCGATGCTTAAGTCTGTCTGAATCATGTTAGCAACTAGATGACACCCCGCGCATTGTTGTGGAAATGTGGAGGTACACATCTATAGATTTACAGATAAAAAGTTATAAAATATTGAAACATACAATAATGAAGAAAACCATTTGCTAGGTTCCTCGTGGATTGCCGCAGGTGCATAATGAATCACATTCATAAGACGTCTCAAATACAAAGAAATGAACTAAGTATCCAGAAAAAGAGTGGTTCAAATACTTGTAAAATATGGCTCAATGTTACTATTTGTCATGATCCTTCACACTCTGGATGAAGAACCATCCTACGAATGTGAAAGTTTCATGTTATCTATAATAGAACAAAAAGTTCAGTTAGGAACTTGGGATCGATACCACTAACAACCACAATTAACTTGGAACTGCTTTAACAAAAAAAAGTTTGCAACTAAGTTTTACAAAAAAAATGTGGAATCTACTTTATATGAACAATCATCTAATAATATATGGAAGTATTATAACAAAACTAAGTGATACAATATTTTCACAATAAAACTTATTCAAGCACGTTTCAACTATGAAGCAGGATTGTAAAGCATCGTGTAGCCGTACAGTTGCACTATATAATAATAAAAAAAAGCATGATCACTTTATACATATTACCCAATAATATGAAGAAACTAACAAATAATCATATAAGGTATTCTTTTGAAGATACTTTAAATTAAGCGCTGGCTTTTTCATTTGAAGCAACCAAGGGCGAAGTTGTGAACTTCACAATGGAGCTCCCTGCAGAATACTCATGAAAAGAGCACATTAATTTATGCAAACAGATAAAAGTATGATATGACATTGTGAATTTCATTTGTTACTTACCATAAATTTTGTAAGTGGTCACACATAAGCTGACCGCACAATTTTTTTTACTCTATGGACTGCATTGAGAACCATCCAGGACAAAAGAACTCAATCACTATCATGTAAGTGATATGTTACTGATCTTTTTCTTACCAGAAAGTGTCCAGCTTAGAATGCATGACCCATCACCATGGATGCAGCAAGGAAAGTGACTCTGAAGGGAGTAATCTTGGATGCCTTTGCTGAACTTAATTAACCTTCTACTTCATCCATTCTTCCCTCCTTAATTAACACAATATTGGCTGATCGATAAACAATAGACACGAAGAGATCAACCAGTGAACTGCTGCTGACAGTGTAGGCCAGAACTTCTCTGAACAAAAGCCAATGCACAGATCTGAATGAAATGCACCGGGACGGATCATTCAAGCATATTATGTGATGGTTAATTGCTTACCAAAGGATGAGTGGAGTATGTATCAATAATAACAGCGACCTTCAGATACTTTAAAAGGAATTAAAGAAAGAGCCATGGACTATAGAATCACATTTACGTTGCTGATCGGAAGATCGACGCCAATCATAGGAGTCCAGCTTGCACATTGCAATAAATTTCCACAAGTTTCCGGCAGTGCTAGTGATGTTGAGAAAAACAAAAGAAACATGAATATCAGTAAGGAAATGAGTTGGTAGAGGCAAGTGGAGAAAAGTCCCCCTTATTCCTCTCGCACATCACTCCAGGCCGACCGGCTCGTCGCACTATAGGCAGGAACAAAGAGAGGAGGGTCTGACGGGCTGCACGATAGCCAGCGGCAAGATTCTTAGAAGTGCCGTAACAACGTGGGGTGGGATGTGGCCTGCACCTGCAGGCTGCTACCGAGTGAAGCCCATGCGGTACGGGTGGCCGAGAGAAGCCGACGCAGGCCAACAGCGACCCGATGCGTGCTTCCGGCGGTTCCATGCAGGCACAGCGCGGAGGCTCGGCATCGAGCTCATATTGCCGTGATGACGGGTCGCGTGCGCCTGAGCTCGATCCCGGCGGCTGCAGTTCGATAAGAATTGTTGAAAATATGAGATGTGAGGCGACGACTGCTCATTTAAATCTAGCACTTTCCTCCTCATTTGCAGGGTAATGGAGGATGAGGTAATGAGAGGCTGTGAATGCTGTTGTTTCATGTGCATTTGTAGGTGTCGTTTCATGCCGCGTCGGTCGTGGTGGCGCTGGGTGGAAGAGAGAGCGGCGGGGAAGATGAACCCTCAGCTAGCAACTGCGATAAGCCAGATAGATCGATCAGTTATATGGGCTTGGCATGATCGCTAACCATGACGTACCACACTATTGGCCTTTATATTGGCCCAGGTTATTGACTAAACTTTGCGTGCACCAGGGGGAGGATTAGCGATCAGTAAATCATGCAGGCAGAGGATTAGTGATGATGTGGCTGGATGATGGATTGCAAACTAAATTATGACATGGCCTTATGATGATGTGGACAGTGTGCTTGTTAAGAGAACTCGTAGTAGTGGGGATTAACTTCTTAAGAATGTAAGATTGCCGCATTTTATGATTATGAAATCTAGCAAATGGACGTCAAAACTGCATTCCTTAACGGATTTCTTAAAGAAGAGTTGTATATGATGCAACCAGAAGGTTTTGTCGATCCTAAAGGTGCTAACAAAGTATGCAATCTCCAGCGATCCATCTATGGACTGGTGCAAGCATCTCGGAGTTGGAATATACGCTTTGATGAGGTGATCAAAGCATATGGTTTTATAAAGACTTATGGTGAAGCCTGTATTTACAAGAAAGTGAGTGGGAGCTCTGTAGCATTTCTGATATTATATGTGGATGACATATTGCTGATTGGAAATGATATAGAATTTTTGGATAGCATAAAAGGATACTTGAATAAGAATTTTTCAATGAAAGACCACGGTGAAGCTGCTTATATATTGGGCATCAAGATCGATAGGGATAGATCGAGACGCTTAATAGGACTTTCACAAAGCCCATACCTTGACAAAGTTTTGAAGAAGTTCAAAATGGATCAATCAAAGAAAGGGTTCTTGCCTGTATTGTAAGGTGTGAAGTTGAGTAAGACTCAAAGCTCGACCACGGCAGAAGATAGAGATAGAATGAAAGTCATTCCCTATGCCTCAGCCATAGCTTCTATTATGTATGCCATGCTATGTACCAGACCTGATGTGTGCCTTGCCATGAGTTTGGCAAGGGGGTACAATAGTGATCCAGGAGTGGATCACTAGACAACGGTCAAAATTATCCTTAGTTACCTAAGAGGACTAAGGAAATGTTTCTCGGTTATGGAGGTGATAAAGAGTTCGTTGTAAAGGGTTACGTCGATGCAAGCTTTGACACCGATCCATATGACTCTGAGTCTCAATCTGGATATGTATTAAAAGTGGGAGCAATTATCTAGAGTAGCTCCATGCAGAGCATGGTAGACATAGAAATTTGCAAAATACATACGGATCTGAATGTGGCAGACCCGTTGACTAAACCTCTCTCACAAGCAAAACATGATCACACCTTAGTACTCTTTGGGTGTTAATCACATGACGATGTGAACTAGATTATTGACTCTACTAAACTCTTTGGGTGTTAGTCACATGGCGATGTGAACTATGGGTGTTAATCACATGGCGATGTGAACTAGATTACTGACTCTAGTGCAAGTGGGAGACTGATGGAAATATGCCCTAGAGGCAATAATAAAGTTGTTATTATTATATTTCCTTAATCATGATTAAGGTTTATTATTCATGCTATAATTGTATTGATTGGAAACTTAAATACATGTGTGAATACATAAGCAAATACCAAGTCCCTAGTATGCATCTACTAGACTAGCTCGTTAATCAAAAGATTGTTAAGGTTTCCTGACCATAGCCATGAGTTGTCATTTGATAATGGGGTCACATCATTAGGAGAATGATGTGATGGACAAGACCCTTCCGTTAACTTAGCATATGATTGTTCAGTTTATTGCTACTGCTTTCGTAATGTCAAATACATATTCTTTCGACCATGAGATCATGGAACTCCCGGATACCGAAGGAATACCTTGTGTTCTATCAAACATCACAACGTAACTAGGTGATCATAAAGATGCTCTACAGGTATCTCCGAAGGTGTCTGATGAGTTGGCGTGAATCGAGATTGGGATTTGTCTCCGTATGACGGAGAGGTATCTCTGGGCCCTCTCGGTAATACACATCAAAAGAAGCTTGCAAGCAAACTGACTTAGGAGCTTGCAAGATGATGTATTACAGAACGAGTAAAGAGACTTGCCGGTAACGAGATTGAACTAGGTATGAAGATACCGATGATCGAATCTCGGGCAAGTAACATACCGACTGATGTGGTCACCAATTACAGGTATGGTCAAGGACCCATCATCTGGGACCCACATGGGGCCCATCACCATCATAGGCAGGTCCCTGGACCATGCCAGCAATTGGATGCATACTTCAAGAGGATCACTCGGTTGGCTCTACAGCACTCGGACAACCACACGTCACTCGGCGGAAGATCAACCACTCAGACATACAGGACAGGAAGGCGTCGTGAGAGCTGCAATGGTCAAGGGATCCTAAGTCATCCACTAAATAGAGTTATAACTACCGTTACCTATAACTGCTATAGTATATGCTCATTACACTAGTAACTGCCTCATTTAACGGCATTAATAGCCCCGGCGGCGTGGGAGACATGGGGCTGCAGCGCACTCTATATAAGTTGCACCCCTCTCCATAGCCGGGCACGTTCAACCTTGTAATCCTATCTATCTAATCAAAGCAAGCGTCAGGGCACGAGACGTAGGGCTTTTACCTCCACCGAGTGAGGGGTCTGAACTCGTTAAACACCGTGTGTTACACCTACGCCGTAGCTAGGATCTGCTCCTTATTCGTACCCCTAGTACTCATTGTCAGTATCATAACCCCGACAGTTGGCGCACACCGTGGGGCTAGGAGTCTAGCAAAACTTCATGGTGTAGGTGGATTTCCTCATCATCATGCAGTCGGTGGCGAAATCCACTTCGGGATGATCGCCTTCATCGCCGACAATTCAGCGTGGCTACGTGAAGCCCCACTAGACGTGGAGGCGTTACCCACCCATGGCGCGACGCACTTCCAAGCCTCTTCCTACGGAGTCCTTCGACAGCCCTCAGCTCCATACCGAGTGGTTGTCCATCCCACCATTGCACGCCATCGCAAGCGCTCCGGGCGTTCACGGCTGCAGTGTTGGATCAAGCACACTGTCGCCACTCAGGCGGTAGCGGAAAAGGTGGCATCTATCGAGTTCGATGAGCCCGCCCTCGACCTCTCGGACGGATCACTCGGTGATTCCTCAGAGGAGTCCGAGTCCGAGAGCATCGAGTCAACCGCTGAAGTTCTTATGGCAGATAACTCCGAGCACCGCATACCCCCGGGCTACCCAGAGCCCAAAGGCGATCCCGCGGGTGCGTCTCACGTCATCACTAACGGTGGCTTCCCGGGGCACGAGCCGTACGTGCCTCAAGCTCTCACTCGGGAGCAGCGAGACGGACTCCGTCACCGGAACGATCAACTCCTGAACACTCCCATCACCAGAACGACTCTTGAGGCGCTAGCCATGGAGTCGACTCGCCTGGCTACTTTGGCCGAGCGCGATCGCCTTGAACGACTTCAGAGGGAGCCGGATGAACGCGAACACCGTCAACCCAGTTCCAGTCGGCACAAGCACCGGCTCTATTCGAGTGACCAGCCTCGTAAGTATCAGGTCCTTAGTACTCCATTACAAAATCTAGTAGCTGCCACTCGGATCGCGGACTCCATTCAGCCTTCCCGCTCTTCGGCCGGGAAAGGGATTCGTCAAATCCAAGCACTTCTTAAAAGAGCATTGTCACAGAATGCGGCGGTGTCCCGGTCCAGAGATCGGATCCATAGTGCATCCGTGCGTGCAGAAACCGTCCAGTAGGCTCATAGCCCACTCGGCTCAGGCAGGCGCCGAGCTACTTCCTCCTCCAGAGACCGTCACGAAGATCAAAGATGTCATCCAGTCGCGTCACCCTGCCATAACGATGTCGGATTCAGGGATCCATAGACCCAAGAAGGTTCGAACTCTGGGGTGTGTGCGAAGATCTCAACCTCTCAAGCTTAGAGCCCATCGCCCCACAGCCTAGCCTAGCCGGATTCGCGTGCACAAGGAAGAAGATGAACACGGCAGTTTACCCAGGTTCGGGCCACCTTGCGGTGTAAAACCCTACTCCTGCTTTGTGGTGGATTGGCCTCACAAGGGGCTGAGGATGAACTGGTACAGAGGATGAACAACCTCACGAGGGCTGTTTTGGTGAGGGTGGAAAGGGTTGGATCGGGTCCCCCGGGGTCCCTTTCTACGGTGGTGGCTAACCTATATTTATAGTGGCCTTGGACCTCTTCCCTCAAAACTTAGGCGGGAAGGGATCCCACAACGGCCAATTCGAAAGGGGACAAGTAGTACATCCTATCCTGACAAAAGGTGGTCTTCTCCTGCAAAGCTTCTAGTTGTGACGCAGCGGTGGGCTCGGTGATGACCTCCGCCTTGTCGAGCCTGTGGTCTTGGTCTTGTAGCACCGGAATGGAAACCTTTGGGAGATTCCTCGGGAAACCACGCCTGTCCTTGCCTCCTTAGCACCAAAGAGAAAACTGCCTCCTCTGCGCCAGCCTAGCCTTGGTCGTCATGGCTCAAGTCACCTCAGCCTCATGAGGTGGGGTAGCTGCATAGAAATCTCCGCTCCTCGGGAGGCCGCCGGGGGAGGCCGCTCCCTCGGGAGGTCTTGGTGTCGTCCTCCCCGCGAGGCCTGGCCCCTCGCGAGGGTCTTGTCTCAATGGTCTTGGAGATGGGCCGTACCAGGCCATCGACGGAGCCATGCTGTGGGCCACAGGCAGGCAAGTCTGGGTACCCTAGTTCGCAGAATGCCGACAAACGACGACTACGATCGTGCACTGATGCCTCCACCCCGGGACGTCGCATACGGGCGCCAACCCTACGACGACAGGCAAACGCACGGTGGTGACCGCAGGCCAAGTCCAACTCGTGCGTCGAGGGACGCTCGAGACCCGCTGTTCAACGCGAGATCCGTCCTCGCTCAGAATCTGGTCGACAGAGGCCGGTCCTTGCGGGAGGGCCAGGAGCACGACGTGCCGAGTGGTTCCGTACCATCAGGTCCCAAATGCTTTAGCCGTTATATATGAGCGGCTGAGATTCCCAATAACTTCAGGTTGGCCACGGGGATCAGCAAGTTCACTGGTGAATCCAAGCCCGAAATTTGGCTGGAAGATTACCGAGTGGCAGTCCAGATCGGCGGCGGCAACGACAACGTGGCCATGAAGCATTTGTCGCTGATGCTAGAAGGCTCCGCTCAGGCTTGGCTGACACAACTTCCGTCGAGTAGTATCTTTTGCTGGGAGGACCTGGCGAAAGTATTTGTCAAAACCTTTGAAGGCACGTACAAGAGAGCAGGAGGTTTGACCGAGTTACAGCACTGTGTGCAAAAGCAGAATGAAACTCTCCGAGAGTACATCCAGCGTTGGACCACTCTGCATAACACAGTGGAGAATGTCACTAAGCACCAGGCAATCTGCGCCTTCAAGGCCGGAGTCAGGTACCGGGAGCTGAACATGAAGTTCAACCAAATTGAGACCCCGACTCATAGTCGGGCTATGGAGATAGCCAACAGGTACGCCAATGGTGAAGAGGAAGACCCACTGAGAAGTGGCAAGAGCCCAGCTGGCGACGCACATCAGTTGGAGAACAAGGGCAAGAAGCACAACCGGAAAGCAGATGCTGGAGGGAATGCCGAGGCCGCGGCTCTGGCCAGCCAAGGCAAAAAGAACCCCCAAAAGCAGAAGAAGGATTGGAAAGGAAAGAAGCAAGTCACCATGAAGAGCGACATCCTCGACCAGCCTTGCCAGATTCACACGAAGAAATATGAGGAGGGTAACTTGATCTTGCCCAAGCATACCACTCGGGAGTGTCGACTCCTGAAGCAAGAGATGCGGCAGGATTCTTCCAGAGAAAGAGATGATGACGACGAAGACGGAGGAAAAGGTACTTCCGGGTACCCAAACGTTGAGAACGTCCTCATGATTTTTGCTGATGTTGAAAGTAAGAGCCACCTCAAGGTGATCAACCGAGAGGTTAACATGGCAGTTCTGACTGTCACCAAATATCTCGACTGGGCCAAGACACCGGTAATGTTTAACCAGTCAGACCATCCGGCTCACATACCAACCACTGGGCGACAGGCCTTGGTGGTAGATCCAGTTGTGGGAGGAGTCCGATTGTGCAAAGTCCTAATGGACGGCGGCAGCAGGCTTAACATCATCTACGCCAACACCTTAGAGGCGATGGGCATCCCGATGACCCGACTCAGCAAGACCAATATGAAGTTCCATGGGGTAATCCTCAGGAAGAAGGCCAAGTCACTCGGCCAGATCGCTCTCAACATCGTATTCGGTGAAGAGAAGAACTTCCGAAAGGAACGACTGACTTTCGAAGTGGTGGACTTCAGAAGTGCTTACCATGCCATCCTGGGTAGGCCTGCCTACGCACGTTTCATGGCCCGTCCATGTTACGTGTATATTAAACTCAAGATGCCAGGGCCTAAAGGCGTGATCACTGTCACGGGCAATCGGAAGTTGGCCGAAGAGTGCCTCCAGAAGGGCTCCTAGATCGCTGATGAGCAGATGGCGATGGCCGAGTTAGACGAGTACAAGAAGGTGGCAGACCCAAGCGAACTTTTGAAATCCAAGAAGCCGACTGTGGAATCCGCTTTGCAGTCGGCAGGAGAGACGAAGCCAGTGCACAGCCACCCTGAGGACTCGAATGCCGCCCCGACCAACATCTCCACCACCCTGGACAGCAAATAGGAAGCCACGCTCGTCCAGTTCCTCCGTGAGAACTGGGACATCTTCACATGGAAGCCTTCTCACATGCCGGGTGTTCCCAGGGAACTAGCCGAGCACAGACTCCGTGTCGATTCGGCGTCGAAGCCTGTCAAAGAGTATCTTCGGCGATCTTCAACCGAGAAGCGTAAAGTGATTGGCGAGGAGATAGCGCGGCTCATAGCCGCCGAATTCATACGAGAGGTGTACCACTCCGAGTGGCACGCCAACATCATCATGGTGCCGAAGAAAGATAAGTCTCTTCGAATGTGTGTAGATTTTAGGCACATCAATCGGGCCTGCCCGAAAGATCATTTTCCTCTCCCTCGCATAGATCAGATAGTAGATTCTACTGCTAGATGTGAGCGGTTATCATTTCTGGATGCGTACTCCGGGTACCACCAGATCCGATTTGTATGGCCCTGATGAAATAAAAACAACGTTCATCACCCCATTCGTGTGTTTCTGCTATATCACGATGCCATTTGGGTTGAAAAATGTTGGGGCCACATTCCAGCGTATGATCCAAAGGTGCGTAAGGAAGCAAATTAGTCGGAACGTAGAATCTTATATGGATGACATTGTGGTTAAGTCCAGGAAAGGTTCCAACCTCCTGACTGACCTCGCTGAGACCTTCGCAAATTTGCGAGCGTTCGGCATCAAATTCAACCCAACCAAGTGTACATTCGGCATACCCACAGGCAAGTTACTCGGTTTCCTTGTTTCTGAACGAGGGATCCACTACAGGAATCACGTTTTTTGCCGTCTGCCATGGCAGATGGCAAAGGAGCAAAAAGCGGATGGCAAACCTCTTTGCTGTCTGCCACTGATGGCAAAGGTGCCCGGCAAAGAAAGCTACGGTAAACAGGTTTTTGCCGTCTGCTTTCTCAAAGCGGACGGCAAAGACCCTTTGTCGTCGGTGACAGACGGTAAAGAACATGGACGATAAATACCAGGCGTTAGCCACGTTAGGTGGCTAACGGGAGGCTTTGCCGTCTGCCAGCAGACGGCAAACATGCCCTCCCCTTTGTCGTCTGCCTTGTGACGTCAGCAGATGCGTCAGATGACCCAGCTCTTTGCCGTCTGTCACAGACGGCAAACCTCTCCAGCCTTTGTCGTCTGCCACAGACGGCAAAGTGACCAAATGGGTTAGCTCCTAGGTTGCACAGGTGATACGTCTCCGTCGTATCTATAATTTTTTATTGTTTCATGCCAATATTATACAACTTTCACATATTTTTGGCAACTTTTTATATGATTTATTGGACTAACCTGTTGATCCAGTGCCAGGTGCCAGTTCCTGTTTGTTGCATGTTTTTTGTTTCACAGAAAATCCATATCAAACAAAGTCCAAAAGCGATAAAAATTTACGAAGAATTATTTTGGAATATTTATGATTTTTGGGAGGTGGAATCAATGCAAACGGGGGCCCACAGTGACCACAACCCACCAAGGCGCGCCGGGCACCCCCTGGCGCACCCAGGTATCTTGTGCCCTCCTCGGAAGTTGGTTAGGGCCCTTCTTCTGGCGCAAGAAAGATAATTTATGGAAAAAATCGTGTAAAAATTTCAGCGTAATCGGAGTTACGGATCTCCAGGAATTTAAGAAACGGTGAAGGGCCAGATCTCGAGAACGCGAAACAGAAGAGAACAGAGAGGGAGATCCAATCTCGGAGGGGCTCCCGCCCCTCCGCCACCATGGAGGCCTTGGACTAGAGGGGGAACTCTCCTCCCATCTAGGGGGGAGGCCAATGAAGAAGAAGGAGGAGGGGGGCTCTCTCCCCCTCTCTCCCGGTGGCGTCGGAGTGCCGCCGGGGCAAGGAACATGACGGCGATCTACATCAACAATCTTGCTACCGTCAACACCAACTTTCTCCCCCTCTATGCAGCGCTGTAGCACCCCTTCTCCCCACTATAATCTCTACTTAAACATGGTGCTCAACTCCATATACTATTTCCCAATGATATTTGGCTATCCTATGATGTTTGAGTAGATCCGTTTTGTCCTATGGGTTAATCGTGATCTTGGTTGGTATGATTGTATATTTTATTTATGGTGCTGTCCTACGGTGCCCTCCGTCTCGCGCAAACATGAGGGATCCCTGCTGTAGGGTGTTGCAATATGTTCATGATTTGCTTATGGTGGGTTGCGAGAGTGACAGAAGCTTAAACCCGAGTAAGTGGGTTGTTGCGTATGGGATAAAGAGGACTTGATACTTAATGCTATGGTTGGGTTTCACGACCTTAATGATCTTTAGTAGTTGCGGATGCTTGCTAGGGGTCCAATCATAAGTGCATATGATCCAAGTAGAGAAAGTACGTTAGCTCATGCCTCTCCCTCATATAAAATTGCAAGAATGATTACCGGTACTTGTTATCGATTGACTAGGGACAAATGACTTTCTTGTTGACAAAAGCTATCCACTTTTATTACCTTGCAATTTATTCATAGTTTTATTCTCGCAAAGTACTCGTAGTTTTATTCTCGCAAAATAGTTTCATACTTGTTCTAGGTAAAGCAAACATCAAGTGTGCGTAGAGTTGTATCGGTGGTTGATAGAACTTGAGGCAATATTTGTTCTGCCTTTAGCTCCTCGTTGGGTTCGACACTCTTATTTATCGAAGAAGGCTACAAACAATCCCCTATACTTGTGGGTTATCAACAGGTTGCTGCCACGTGGCCTATTTGCCGTCTGTGGCGGACGATAAAGGCCCCTTTACCATCGGTGGCAGACGGCAAAGAGCTGCATTGCCTCTTTTTGTTATGTTTTTTCTTATATCCAACCATTTTCACAGCAAATATATGATATTTCACAGCAAACATATATATATTTCACACCAAACATATGAGATGTCGAACACATAGATAGCAAGTTCCACATACATATGACATATCCAAATACATAGCAAGTTCAACATACATAGTTCATCCATACATATTACAAGTTCCACAACCCAAGTTCCACATTGTTCGAAAATGAAAACAGAAAGGGAAAACAAGCCCTCCATCAATGCAAAGCTTCCGTGAAGTTAATAAAATCTACAAAAAGGGAAACAAAAAACTTAGAAGAAGAAGAAGAAAATGAAGAAGAAGAAGAAGTATATGACATTTATGAGCTAACTTAGGTAAAAATGACATTTATGAGCTAACTTAGGCAAAATGGATCATTTTGGAGCTAACTTAGCTAAAATGGGTCATTTTGGAGATAACCTAGGTAAAAATGGCATTTATGAGCTAACCTAAGTAAAATGGATCATTTATGAGCTAACCTAGCTAAAATGGATCATTTTGGAGCTAACCTAGCTAAAATGGATCATTTTGGAACTAACCTAGGTAAAATGGATCATTTTGGAACTAACCTAGGTAAAATGAATCATTTTGGAGCTAACCTAGGTAAAATGGATCATTTTGGAGCTAACTTAGGTAAAATGGATCATTATTGAGCTAACCTAGGTATTTATGCCATTTTTGAGTTAACTAAGCATATTATGCCATTTTTGACATAAGTAAGCTAAGTATAGTTATTTATTGAGCTAACCTAGGTAACTATGCATATTAGAGCTAACTTAGCATATTAGAGCTAACTTAGGTCATTTTGGAGCTAACTTAGGTAAAATTGATCATTTTGGAGCTAATTAAGCTTATTATGTCATTTTCGAGGATAATAAGCTAAGTATATGACATGTATGAGGTTACCAAGGTTGTTATGCCATTTCAAACCTAAGTAAGCTAATTATGCCATTTTTGACATAAGTAAGCTAAGTGTATGTCATTATTGAGCAAACCTAGGTAACTAAGCATATTAGAGATAACTTAGCATATTAGAGCTAACTTAGGTCATTTTGGAGGAAACAAAGCTAAGTATAGATCGTTTTAGAGCTAACTAAGGTAAAATGGATCATTTTGGAGCTAAGTAAGCTTATTATGTCATTTTGGAGGAAAATAAGCTAAGTCTAGGTCATTATGGTAAGCATATTGGAGGAAATAAAGCTAAGTCTAGGTCATTATGCATTTGTTAAGCAAAAGACTAGAGAAAACTTACCGTCATCATGGAGGTGAAGCACCGGCGTGGCTCATGCCAGTACCACCTGGAGAAGGATCGTGTGATGCTTGTCTAGAGGTACGCTACACCAAAGATCATTTGCAATGTCTCGTTAGCATGATGACACTCAAATGTTAAGACTAGTAACTAATGACCATTCAAATTAAACTCATCGTGGTCCCCAGAGCAATCTCTGGCATCGACGGAGGGGTCTGACCGGCCTTCTGGCACATAGACTGCACATTTGGTTTTGACGGGTCAATGTCGGTGGAACAAACCCTGGGTCTGTTGCCCAGACTGTGCACAGGCCTAAAAGAGCAAGGTTGCAACATCCAAGTCCAGACCAAGCAAGGAGTACAGCTCTTTGGGGAATCAAAGGGAAGATCAAGAGGACCAAGACAAGCTAAATGAGCAAGACACCACTAAGGAGAAACCTCCCTTGTCGGGCAGGCGAGCCTGGCGAGGACGAGGTGGCCCCGAAGTCAAGCCTCAAGACCGTCCCGGCAGGCCTGCTGGACGCTACAAGGGCAAACTACCCCGCCAAGGCTCCACCGCTCCACCTCACAGCAACGCAAGTCATCGATCGGTGCGGTGTCAAGCCCCCAAGTGACTAAGTGGCTGTTATTCGACACATGGCAGCCATTTCCAGGGGAAACCACCTCCAAATGACACTCGTCCAGTGACGTGGCAAGTAGACAGATGAGGAGGTGGCCTAGCAACCCGGCAAGGCTTGCCGGGCATGCCACGATGTGTCACTAAGTGGCGCATTTAATGCACTCTGCTCTGACTGCAGAGTTAGGTATGATAGCACTGTTCGCTATCTAATCAGTACACAATGACTGATTTGCCACTTTGGTGACCCCTTGATCTATAAAAGGAGGGCTGTGGCAACCATAGAAAGGATTCGGACCCTTGTACACTCGTACGCGCGTAGCTGCCCTCGACCCGAGGCAACCCTGCTGGGCAAGATCGCTGTGTTTCCACCACAATCCACCATCAATCCACTAAAGCAGGAGTAGGGTTTTACGCCTCGCGGCTGCCCGAACCTGGGTAAAACTGCCCGTGTGATCTCTGTCGTGCTGCGCTACGATTCTCCGCTCTTTGTGCAATGTGCTCATCCCCCCTGCCGAACCACAAGGGGCTGATGGCCCCATAGGTGGCCGTGGTTTCCCACGACGCTGCGTGTCATTATCTTCATCATCCACACCATCTTCTTCATCGACGGCTCCATCGCCCATGGCGCCCAAGAAGAAGCCCGGTGCTGCAGCCCATCCGTCCACTTCGAAGGCCCCGTCGCACATGGCCGCCGACGTCGCGGGGGGCTACGGGGATGCACAGAGACATGTACACTGCGGGGGACTTGGCCGGCGCAGGCGGCGTCGTCACCACCTCCCCTGCGGCTGAAATGAGGGCAGAAGGCACCGGGGAAGGACAGCACCAACAACATCCCAGCGGCCACGAGGTACGGGTGGGGAAATCATTCCGTCTGCACCTCTCCGCCCGGCCGAAGGGCACAGCCGCAGCTGTGGCACTCGCTCTAGGGCGAATGGCAACTCTCCACCCGCTCCCGCTGCGGACGCGGCCGCAGGGCGTGCGCCACTCCCGGGATGAGCTGCCCCAGCCGATGCGCCAAACGGAGCCGCTAGCCCTCAAGCACCTCCACCTCGTCACCATGCCACCCTGGCGACGGGCTCACGACGACGAGAACACAGTGCAGCTACTACCGGCACCATGAGGAGCCAGGCGACGCTACGCTGTACGTCATCATCCATGCCAAGCACCGCTACGGAGGCTATGGCGTGGGCCCAGCTGCTGTTGAGATTTCCACCGGCAGCCAATCAGATGGATGAGTGGAGAGCCACCATTCAAAGCCTGATTGGTTTCGCCAAGGAGGGAGGATCACAGCGAGCTGGCCCGCTAAGGCCTCCCCAGGCGATGATGACGGCCCGCGCTGCTGGCCGTGCCGAAGGGGCCACCCCCACGGTGCAGCCCCCTCCGCAGCAGCCTGCGCAGGTGCCACGGCTGGAGACACGCGATCAAGAACCTGATGACGTCTCGATGGCTTCGTCCGGCCCTCGAGCACGTCGAGGCCAGCGGCAGGCCCAGGAGGACAGGCGAGGGGAAGGCGCGCGCGTCACCACCGAGTGGCACCGTGATGCCCACCGCCAGTATGATAGGCGCAATGGCCCTGATGTCGACTAGCCCACTCTCGGTGAAGGTGGGTACCTACCTTTCGAGGTTGGGTGCCCCGCCTTCACTCGTGAGTTGCGACAAGTCCGTTGGCCATCTTCCAGCACATTCAAGCCAGAGATACCAGAGAAGTACGATGGGAGATTGAACCCGGCAGAGTTCCTGAGCATCTACACCATCGCTGTTCAGGCTGCTAGGGGAAGAGATGAGAAGGTGTTCGCCAACTACTTCCCTTTAGCACTCAAGCCAAATGTGAGGTCTTGGCTAATGCACCTGCCGGAGAACTCCATCTCAACTTGGGCTGACCTATGCCATGAGTTTGTTGGCGCCTTTACGGGCAGCCATCAAGAACCAGGATGGCCCAGCGATCTGCAGCTCCTCCCACAGAAGGAAGGAGAAAGTCTGCATAAGTACATGCAAAGGTTCAGCCGAGTGCACAGGAACATCCCAGATATCCACCCGGCAGCTGTGATAGCCGCATTCCAGTCCAACGTGCGCAACCACAGGATACATTCCAAAATGAACGTGCGGCTGCCCAAGACTGTGAATGAGGTATACACTCTGGTGGATAAGTGTGCTCGCGTAGAGGAGGGAAGGCGACTTCGCAGTGAAGAGGATGGCATCGACATCGATTTAGACGATGACGACGACGCCACCAGTCAGAAGAAGAAGAACAAGAAGCACAATAAGAAGCGCAAGGAGAAAGTTGTGATGGTCGTCGAAGGATCAAGCACACCTAGTACCGACAAGAAGGCCAAGGCCGAGGCCCTCGGTAAGGAGGTTGCCCCGTGCACTGACTACCGGGCGGCCACGGCTGCCGAAAAGGCTGGGAAAGGTGATGGGTCGTACTGCAAGATCCATAGGACCAAGGGCCACGACCTTCAGGAGTGTCATCAGGTTGAGCAGCTTGTCAAGAAGCAGAGGGCTGAGTATGAGAAGCGTGATAAGGAGAAAAACCAGGATGGTGCTGGCGGGAAGGGCCGAGGCGGCGGAGTAAACCGCCCCGGCAAGACTCCTCAGAATCAAGGGAAGCCCGCCAGAGGCCGTAAGAAGGAGGATTGCAATGATGAGAGTGATGGAGGAGATGAAGAGGAAACCAGCGAGCAGGAGTTCCAGAAAGCCACTGACGCCCTGTGCATTGATGGGGGTGCATCTCTGCACTCCTCTCACCGCCAACTTAAACAGTGGGCGCGTGAAGTCAATGCCATGGAGCCAGTGGCAGATTCTTGAAAGCCGCTCAAGTGGTCCCGCACGCCCATCATCTTTGACGAAGAGGATCACCATCACCGCACCACCGCGGTAGGGTGCTTGCCATTGTTGGTCTCACCAACAATACGCAACCTCAAAGTCACCAAGATGTTGGTTGACGGAGGGGCCGGGTTGAATCTGATATCTCCAAAGGTTATCAGCAAACTTCAGATAATAGATGAGGAGCTCAAGTTTACTTGCACGTCCCAAGGAATCAACCCCGGCAGGAGTCGTCCTAAGGGAAAGATCACGCTGCCGGTGACGTTCGGAGGGGAGTTAAACTACCGGACTGAGAAGATCATATTTGACGTGGTTTACCTCCCCTTGCCGTACAACGGAATCCTTGGTCGCCCAGCTCTGGCCAAGTTTATGGTGGCATCCCACTATGCCTACAACACCTTGAAGAAGCCAGGGCCGATAGGAGTCATTTCCATTCCGTCAGATCAGAAGGACGCAGTTATATGCGTGGACAAGATGTACCGGGAGGCAGTTGCGGCAGAAGTCGTGGAAGCCGCGGAAGCCACTGCTCCCGCCAAGGAAAGTAAGAAAATGAAGAGATCTAGCAAGGATGCCAGCAAGGAATCCGGGAAGCGTGCCTCTCCGGAGTATGTTGCGCCTGTTGATGACTTGCCGGAGAGTTCCAATAGCAAGAGATCCAAAGTTGCTGCACCTGTTGTGAAGAAGGTCCCGACAGGGCTGGCTGGCGCTGATGGTACCTTCACTATCAGTGCCACCCTTGATGACAAATAGGAAAGCGCGCTCGTTGCCTTCCTGCGGGCGAATATCGATGTGTTTGCCTGGCAACCATCTGATATCCCCGGTGTTCCCAGGGAGGTAATCGAGCACCACCTTGTTGTCTGCCCACATGCCCGGCCCGTCAAGCAGAAGGTCTGGAAGCAAGCTTTGGAGCGGCAACATGGGGAAAGATCCAAGCATATATGGTCTTTCAAATATATTTGATCATGAATTATTACTGTTCACAACTATCTATATGATAAATAAGTTGGGAGGCGAAACATTAAGCCCCTGTCTTTCTCTGTGTTCGACGGATGTTATTTGTTCTAAAATTATGCTTTGAGTGTTGGCAATCATGGAAGACTATATGATAGTTGAGTATGTGGAATTTGCTAAATCAAGATCATGAGAAGTTTTATGAGATGAGCTACTGTTTATGATATAAAATGATGCTAGAAAAAGTGTTTGGAACCACCATTGATCAAATTTATGCACTATGCTAGCATTCACACTTGATAAATTATTTCTTTTATCATTTACCTACTCGAGGACGAGCATGAATTAAGCTTGGGGATGCTGATACGTCTCCAATGTATCTATAATTTATGAAGTATTCATGCCATGTTTACAATAATTTTATATGGTTTTGGTATGATTTGAATAGAACTAACCCGGACTGACGCTGTTTTCAGCAGAACTACCGTGGTGTCGTTTTTTTGTGCAGAAATAAAAGTTCTCGGAATGGGCTGAAAATTTACGGTGGTTTTTATGGACCAAAAGAGACCCCCGAAGCACCGGAGCTGGGCCAGGAAGTGACCGAGGTGACCACAAGCCGCCATGGCGCGCCCCTACGGCTTGCGGGCACCTCAGGCACCCCCTTGACGTGAGACCGACGCCAAAAATTCTTATAAATACCCAAACCTCCGAAAAGAACCCTAGATCGGAAGTTTCGCCGGCGCAAGCCTCTGTAGCCACGAAAAATCAATCTAGGCCCTCTCCGGCACCCTGCCGGAGGGGGCCATCATCATCGGAGGCCATGGAGGAGGAAGCCGAAAGGGGCCATCGTCACCATGGAGGCCAAGGACCAGAGGGAGAACCTCTCCCCATCTAGGGGGGAGGGCATGGAGGAGGAAGCACAAGGGGGAGGGAACCATCGCCGCAGTGATCGTCTTCATCAACATCACCATCGTCATCACCTTCCTCATCTCTTTTAAGCGGTCCACTCTCCCGCACCCCGCTGTAATCCCCTACTTGAACATGGTGCTTTATGCCACATATTATGATCCAATGATGTGTTGCCATCCTATGATGTTTTGAGTAGATTTCTTTTGTCTTTTGGGTTGATTGATGATCTAGATTGGTTTGAGTTGTAAGTTTTATTTTGGTGTTGTCCTATGGTGCCTTCCGTGCCACGCACACATGAAGGATTCCCGTTGTAGGGTGTTGCAATACGTTCATGATTCGCTTATAGTGGGTTGATAGAGTGACAGAAGCTTAAACCCGAGTAAGGGGGTTGTTGCGTATGGGATAAAGGGGACTTGATACTTTAATGCTATGGTTGGGTTTTATCTTAATGATCTTTAGTAGTTGCGAATGCTTGCTAGAGTTCCAATCATAAGTGCATATTATCCAAGTAGAGAAAGTATGTTAGATCATGCCTCTCCCTCATATAAAATTGCAATAATGACTACCGATCTTGTTAACAATTGCCTAGGATAATTCCGCACACCGATCCATCATTATTCCACACTCGCTATTTATAATATATAGTAATTGTAGCGACCCGACCTCAGACGGTCAAGCCTCTGTGTATCTGTGCCATCCCTAGATCAGTATGCTGGCACACACAGTACTTCAATGTATATATCAAAGTGCAATCACATGTAGAAATAACGTAAAACTGATATATATACCTCATAAGTTTCAGCGGAAACAATAAATCGAGTGGGAAGTCCCATCAACGCCATCGGCAAGTTGAGTGTAGACCGTAACCCTGTATCGTAACTCTTACTCATAGAAGAAATATCTGCAACATGAGACGTTGCAGCCGTGTAGGTCAGTACATTGAATGTACCGGCAAGATCACTATAAGAAAAACAGATAATAAAGCTATACTATATGCAATATGGCTTTGTAGCTCTGGGTCTGAGTTTTGTTTTGCGTAAAAGCTGGTTTTATTTTTTCCTACATCAAAGGAAATAACTGGAGTCTGTACTACGGAGTTATCTATCATGACATGGTTCCGCCAACCGATGTCTTAAAGCCCAAATCATCATAAGTTGCCCACAATTAAGTTATCAGTCTGGTGTTGAGAGTTCTGAGATAGATCCAAGTCCAGAGGCTCAAGTTGTCCGTAACCGGGGACATAGCTAATCGATTAGGTTTTAACCCTCTGCAGAGGTTTGTACCCTTTACCCGCAAGATTCGATCCCTCTTTTTACGTTCTTGCACGTCAGGGTGTTTGAGAACAAGACGACCGAAACATGGTCTTCCGAAGAGTTCCCCTGACCACTGTCCGGTGCTCATCCAATCCTACCGTAGTTCTACATCTGCTAGCACCGTCCCAGCCAGAGTCACAACTAAGGTCAACCAAGCCATAGCTCATAATGACTTACGGTTGCACCGGTAAGCTTCCGGGCATGAAGTATTCTTCCGTCTCTTTGAGTCTAGGTGAAGCTTTCCACAAGATGTCATGGCGCTTCTCCATGCATCCCGGCCATCCACTGGTTGCTCCAGGGTGCCCATCAAATCCGTCCATCACCCAGTAGTGTGTATTGAATTCTTGTCTCAAGTCTCGAAATCTTGAGGTCTTGAAGTCCTGAAGATGCAGTCCTTGCCGATGCCATCGTGAAGTTGTCGCCATTAACGTAGGGGGTCCTTCATACTCACACCACTCTCGAGCACTCATACCAACCCCGTCTACTATACCGTAGCATTTAAACTACATAACGTCCTGGGCTTGATAACAGGGAGATGGGTTCCTACCTCATGCATTCTACTCAACTACAAGAAGTCAATAACACTACTGGAGGGATCATGAATGGTGACACTAAATGCAATAAAAACATGGGTATGAATAACATGGTCAAAGTGAACTTGCCTGGTATTACTTGATGAAGATAAAACGCTCTCAGAAACTTGATAAACTAGTCGTCACTCTCTGATGAAATCTATACAAGCGAGCATAGTATTCACATAAGCAAACATTCTAGCACTCAATCATAACAATCAAAATAACAACGAAACCGAAATTGGATCGAAGGCAAAAAACCAAATAAAACTCCAAATCACTCAAATAAACTTATAGGGCTAATCTACACCACAACAACTCTACTTAACAACAAGTAAAAAGCCTAAAACAATTACTTAACACAAGGTAAAAATAATTATTCACTAAATAACAGAAAGTATTTTCCCTATAATAAAATTCTAGCAAAACAATAAAATAATACTATTACTACTACTAGCAATATAGTCATGCAAGAAACAACACCTAGAACCTCAAGAATACTCAGTCTAATAAATCCCAAAATTTACCTACTATTAAACAACAGAATATATGCTACACTAGGGAAAACTAGCAAAAGAAAATAATTAATAATAATTAAATTACAAACAGGACTAAAAATAGAGTAAACAGTATTGTTTACAATAAAAAGCTAATTTAAATAAATCACTAGCATGCAAACTAAACACTACTGCGTAGCTAGTCTAATAAGCAACCAGTAGCAAAAAGAATCGGTCAAAAATAATATTCCTAACTCAAAATAGCTCAAATCTAGTGATTTGAGCAAATTCATACAAACCCAAATTTAAACTGCTCAAATATGAAATACAATTGTCCTAACAGAAACTTCATAAAATTTGTGATCCAACGCAGTTGGAATCACTCAAAAATACCTCGTAGATAATTAACTATGGATTTTACAAGATTGAAACTATTCTGTTTTAAAAACAGAACGAAGAGGAAAAAAAATTGAACAGTAGGCCGGGATTTACTGTAGCAGTTCCGGTGATGGGGTTCTGGTGGAGCTCCGGCGACGTCCTCCGGTGGCCCTCCGGCGTCGGGGAAGGGACGGTCGGGGGCGGCAGAGCGGGGCGGAGCGAGTGGTGGGGTCGGTGGGTGGCGGGGATGGCCGGAGGTGGCGGGGCGGGGCGGCAATGGCGGCGGTGGTCCGGCGAACTCTGGCGAGGTGGCGCGGTAGCGTGGGGTGAGGAGAGGCTGCTCTAGGGGCGGGGATGGATGTTAGAGGTGGCTATTTATAGTGGGGAGGTCGGTTTGGAGGAGGGGGCAAGGGATTTCGCGAATCCCGCGATCTCCGGCGATGGCCGGCGCGGCTGTGCTCGGGAACGAAATCCCGTTCGTGAGGAAGGAGATGATCTGGCTCGATCGGGCCGGATTTGGCCCCAGAAAAAAAATACCTTTCCTTTTTTTAAATAACCCGCAAAGAAAAAATCATTTTAGAAAATAAAATAAAAATAAAATATAGGAGTATTATATATCAAAATGATCAGACAAATAAGCCCAATTTAATGGGATACTTTCCTGGGGAAAATAAAACACTTTTTGAAAAGTCATTTTTTTTAATTCAAACAAAAATCCAAATGACTTTCAAAACTCAAAGGAAAAATTATTCTAACATTTTTGGGGTGTCATGTTACTCCCTCTCAACACTTGTTTCAAGTGTTCTTTGTCAGAAAAGTTTTTGAATAATATTCAAATGCCACTTTGAGTTAAAAACAAAATTTAAATGACAAATTCAAATGAAATTTTTCTTTACTTCCCACTCTCTTTCATTGAAGAAATCATGAGGATCATTGAGTGGCATGAAGTTTGAAATATTTCCAAATTCAAATATTTTCAAACAGAAACATTTTTTTTGGAAAGTCCTTTTATTCCCTCTCATTCAAAGCTTCAAAAGTTTAAAATTCCAATCAATTTCACTCAATCAATCACTCAACATTCAATCAAACAATCATATATTTTAATTATTATAACATTCCAAAATTTAGAATTTTGGGATGTTACAAACTACCACACTTAAAATGAATCTCGTCCTCGAGATTCGAAGAGGCTAGCAAGAAAAGGTTAGGGGTTGGGGGTCTTCTAGCAAATCTTTTGGTCAGAAAGGTCAGGGGTGCTACCACACTTAAAAGCAAGGTTACGGTTCCAATAAACTCAGATACTTCCTCTGGAGTGCCGACAATATCTGTCTCTTCACATATCTTACAATAGCTCCTTCATTAACGCTCTTCTGTCAGAAGCATAGCGTTTTCCTCAAAATCTTGGGTCGCTTCGTCAAAGATGAAGTTCGTCCGAGACTGGATCTTCTTAGCTGATAGGTCTGCGTCCATTCTAGACAACTATCGAAATACTCATGGTGGTCTACCATTAATGGTTTTTGCAGGAAAAGGGCCTTGGCTTTATTCTCACCGTATAATCTACGATTGGCAACAGCTGCCATGTACATGGGTTTATCATCATACCATTCTAAGGCTTAAGCAAGGCTTCAACGAGTGTTGTCACTTTACTATGGGTAAGTCTCTCAGATTTACCATTCCAAATATCAAGAGTTAATGATAAGAGTAAGTCAGTATGGTGATCAATCCATTCCGCACCCAGATCATTACCCTGTATAAGGTTTAGCGAATCTCGTATTTCTAACACTCGGGCATCCTCACAAGCTTTGCAGAAATTTCTCTTGTCCTCGAACTGGGTTCGAGTAAATCCATTGATTCTGCAAGCTGAACAAAACATCTATCGTTCTTCACAATCTCGGGGTTTACGTAACATCCTATGTAACGTCTGCTGATCAAATCACAGCTTCTTCCAGAATTCTTCCTTCAACAAGATTGTGCTTGTGCCTTGGTCAAATCCTGGGCCTGTGGGTTATGGGTTCACTTCAGCACTTGCATAGTGTTAACTCATCCGTGGAGTTACAGTTGTTCCATATTCCCACATTACACCTCCTTTAAATCCAATAGTACTTCATTTTGTCATACTCTTGGGGTAACCATCATAATCAAACTCCAACTTATTTCGTCCGGCTCCTTTCTATGGACCGTCATGAACAACACCTTTCTTTCTTCATTGATCCTGTGGCTTTACGGAGTACTACCACACTTAAAATGAAATGCACTAGTTCATCCATAAATCATATTCTTTTCATATCAAATCTTTTATTACATCCTTAACAATTTCTCAAACTCCAATCTCACAAGTACTTTATTACAAATGCTTCCATCCACATAGTTCGGTATGGTCAAGCATTACTTCCAACTTTATTCATTTTCCTCCTTGAGGATTCTTCAGTCCCACTGGAATTGGGCGATGTGCTCCTTGAAATCCTCCTTCTTTTGCTTCGTCGTGGTGGCCATGAGCTTCATCTCCATCATCTCTGCATGCACCTCTCTCAGGTATTCCTGAGTATGACGGAGTCTTGCTTCCAGTATGTCTCCGATCTGTCGTATGGCTTCCATGGCAGGTTCACGAACAGAGTCAAAGAAATTTGCTCGAGGTACTCGGGAAATGTAAAAATATTGCCCCATAGTCTTTGGGCAAACTCCTTTCACCCGGTGAAGTTGGACCTCCACATACCAAAGTTCCACTCCATTCTCGATGAAGGGATAACCCTTGTAAACTGCATCTCCTTCCAGGTGGATGTGCTTCATCATGTCCTTCAAAACTTTCGGGTAATCATGATCACTATTTAGGGTCATGATCATTTCCGGGCCCTTGAGAAAAGACTCATAAAGGGTCGCCATCTGCAGTTGTAAGACAAACAGGGTACTCAGAATAATGTATGTATCCCCTTGGGTAAACTTTCATATCATCCAAACAAAACTTCAAACTCAATTTCCAACATCTAGTTTATGCATCACAACTCATTTTCATCCTTGTTCACCCACAATAATCATTTCCAAGATAAATGTTAACAATAACCTCATAAAGCCTTATGACATATCAACTTTATTGATTTCCGGAATTATTACAATCTTCGAGACTTCCATTACATAACTCAACTACACAATAAAATATTGTCTACTACACTTATTACTGATATCAAAAATCTCAACTACTCAGCTCCAGCTTTCTCCCTGTCTGGGCATTTATTTGCATAATGTCCAACTTCCTTGCAGTGAAAGCGAATGACTTCTGATAAGTTTCGGGGCTTCTTGATGATGGTGTTTTGCTCCTTGGGTTCTTGGTTCCTTTCCTGGGCGCATATTGGCGTAGTGACCCAAATCCTTACACTTGAAACATCTGATATGACTCAGGTTCTTCTGTGCAGGGACTTGTCTCTTCCTGATACACTTTCTCTTCTTCTTCCTGGTATAGATCATAGATTCCTGAGGATCATACTCAAACTCCACTGTCGGGAATTCTTCCAGGTATTCCTTTCGACAATCCTGTGAGATATGTCCTTCTTCTCCACATGAATAACATGACTTGGGGTAAAATATGTTTAGGCCTTATCCATCAGGGTCTTCAACACATTCCTTTATCACAGGTTGTTTCATAACTTCTCGGAGGACTTCTTTCATTCCTTCTTTCTGCTTCTGGACAGTCTGTTGCACTATGGAGTAAATGTGACACTGAGCCGGGTAGTGGTCAGTTCCTTCACATAAGAAACATGTAACCTGCCCAGTCGGGCATTGCTAAGCTGGGTGATTTTCCTCACAATGAGGGCATCCATCCTTGTGCTCTTCCTGGGTATGTCCCATTTCTCCGCAAATCTTGCAGGCACAGGGTTTCTTCATCACCTTACTATCATAAGGTTTCCGGATAAGACGGGACCTTAACAGTGTTCTCTTGAATTCTTCCCAAGTCTTTGCTCCATCCCATCCTTGTATGGCTTGGTGCATTTTCGACCATGTTGCAGCACTTCCTTCAAAGTACTGAAGAGCATATTGAACCTCATACTTCCTGGCAATAAATTTTCCCAATGTGATCCTCCATGTTTTGAATCCATAGTTCTGCCTCCAACTGAGTCATCGGTCCAGAGAATACCAGTCCAACTTCATTCATCATCTATGGGGTCCAAAGGTCTTGGGATGAGATACGAGAGAAGAAAGGAGGGATATACACGCAATACAAACAAAAGTTTTAAAGAAACGGGTTTTATTTTGTGGCTGTCGGAAAAACATCAAACAAATGACAGCTCACAAATCGTCGCATCTAACGTAAGTATATAACAGGGGTTTGGTCTTCTAAAGGTCAAATAAATATTTAGAGTCTTCAATTTCTTCGAGTCTTCAGAGTCTTCAATTGTAGCTTCAACTCTTCTAATGCATGATGAGGCAATCGGTTGTCCGATATCTTGTCCTTCTTGGAGCGGCTTCGGTAGATCCTCCGTGTGGTCAAAAGGGAATGGGTTACATTCTAACTATTTGAGGTAAGAGGGAGTTTGTGGTAAAATCAGAAAAGATGAGAAGTAAGGCTCTTTTTAAAAAAAACAAAGTTTTAGAGATATCCTGTCCTAGGGGCTTTCCAGTTTCTAGGGTCACGTCCTACAATCAACATGTGCTCTGATACCATATCTGTAGCAACCCGACCTCAGACGGTCAAGCCTCTGTGTATCTGTGCCATCCCTGGATCAGTATGCTGGCACACACAGTACTTCAATGTATATATCAAAGTGCAATCACATGTAGAAATAATGTAAAACTGATATATATACCTCATAAGTTTCAGCAGAAACAATAAATCGGGTGTGGAGTCCCATCAACGCCATCGGCAAGTTGAGTGTAGACCGTAACCCTATATCGTAACCCTTACTCATCGAAGAAATATCTGCAACATGAGACGTTGCAGCCGTGTAGGTCAGTACATTGAATGTACCGGCAAGATCACTATAAGAAAAACAGATAATAAAGCTATACTATATGCAATATGGCTTTGTAGCTCTGGGTCTGAGTTTTGTTTTGCGTAAAAGCTAGTTTTATTTTTTCCTACATCAAAGGAAATAACCGGAGTCTGTACTACGGAGTTATCTATCATGACACGGTTCCGCCAACCGATGTCTTATAGCCCAAATCATCATAAGTTGCCCACAATTAAGTTATCAGTCCGGTGTTGAGAGTTCCGAGATAGATCCAAGTCCAGAGGCTCAAGTTGTCCGTAACCGGGGACACGGCTAATCGATTAGGTTTTAACCCTCTGCAGAGGTTTGTACACTTTACCCGCAAGATTCGATCCCTCTTTTTATGTTCTCGCACTTCAGGGTGTTTGAGAACAAGACGACCGAAACATGGTCTTCCGAAGAGTTCCCCTGACCACTGTCCGGTGCTCATCCAATCCTATCGTAGTTCTACATCTGCTAGCACCGTCCCAGCCAGAGTCACAACTAAGGTCAACCAAGCCAGAGCCCATAATGACTTGCGGTTGCACAGGTAAGCTTCCAGGCATGAAGTATTCTTTTGTCTCTTTTGAGTCTGGGTGAAGCTTTCCGCAAGATGTCATGGCGCTTCTCCATGCATCCCGGCCATCCACTGGTTGCTCTAGGGTGCCCATCAAATCCGTCCTTCACCCAGTAGTGTGTGTTGAATTCTTGTCTCGAGTCTCGAAATCTTGAGGTCTTGAAGTCCTGAAGATGCAGTCCTTGCCGAGGCCATCGTGAAGTTGTCGCCATTGACGTAGGGGGTCCTTCATACTCACACCACTCCCGAGCACTCATACCAACCCCGTCTACTATAGCGTAGCATTTAAACTACATAACGTCCCGGGCTTGATAACAGGGAAATGGGTTCCTACCTCATGCATTCTACTCAACTACAAGAAGTCAATAACACTACTGGAGGGATCATGAATGGTGACACTAAATGCAATAAAAACATGGGTATGAATAACATGGTCAAAGTGAACTTGCCTGGTATTACTTGATGAAGATAAAATGCTCTCAGAAACTTGATAAACTAGTCGTCACTCTCCGATGAAATCTATACAAGCGAGCATAGTATTCACATAAGCAAACATTCTAGCACTCAATCATAACAATCAAAATAACAACGAAATCGAAATAGGATCGAAGGCAAAAAACCAAATAAAACTCCAAATCACTCAAATAAACTTATAGGGCTAATCTACACCACAACAACTCTACTTAACAACAAGTAAAAAGCCTAAAACAATTACTTAACACAAGGTAAAAATAATTATTCACTAAATAACAGAAAGTATTTTTCCTATAATAAAATTCTAGCAAAACAATAAAATAATACTATTACTACTACTAGCAATATAGTCATGCAACAAACAATACCTAGAACCTCAAGAATACTTAGTATAATAAATCCTAAAATTTACCTACTGTTAAACAACCGAATATATGCTACACTAGGGAAAACTAGCAAAAGAAAATAATTAAAAGTAATTAATAATAATTAAATTACAAATAGGACTAAAAACATAGTAAACAGTACTGTTTACAATAAAAAGCTAATTTAAATAAATCACTAGCATGCAAACTAAACACTACTACGTAGCTAGTCTAATAAGCAACCAGTAGCAAAATGAATCGGTCAAAAATAATATTCCTAACTCAAAATAGCTCAAATCTAGTGATTTGAACAAATTCATACAAACCCAAATTTAAACTAATCAATTATGAAATACAATTGTACTAACAGAGCTTCATAAAATTTGTGATCCAACGCAGTTGGAATCACTCAAAAATACCTCGTAGATAATTAACTATGGATTTTACAAGATTGAAACTATTCTGTTTTAAAAACAGAACGAAGAGGGAAAAAAATTGAATAGTAGGCCGGGATTTACTGTAGCAGTTCCGGTGATGGGGTTCTGGTGGAGCTCCGGCGACGTCCTCCGGTGGCCCTCCGGCGTCGGGGAAGGGACGGTCGGGGGCGGCAGAGCGGGGCGGAGCGAGTGGTGGGGTCGGTGGGTGGCGGGGATGGCCGGAGGTGGCGGGGCGGGGCGGCAATGGCGGCGGTGGTCCGGCGAACTCCGGCGAGGCGGCGCGGTAGCGTGGGGCGAGGAGAGGCGGCTCTAGGGGCGAGGATGGATGCTGGAGGTGGCTATTTATAGGGGGGGAGGTCGGTTTGGAGGAGGGGGCAAGGGATTTCTCGAATCCCGCGATCTCCGGCGATGGCCGACGCGGCTGTGCTCGGGAACGAAATCCCGTTCGTGAGGAAGGAGATGATCTGCCTCGATCGGGCCGGATTTGGCCCCCAAAAAAATACCTTTCCTTTTTTAAAATAACCCGCGAAGAAAAAATCATTTTAGAAAATAAAATAAAAATAAAATATAGGAGTATTATATATCAAAATGATCAGAAAAATAAGCCCAATTTAATGGGATACTTTCCAGGGGAAAATAAAACACTTTTTGAAAAGTCATTTTTTTAAAATTCAAACAAAAATCCAAATGACTTTCAAAACTCAAAGGAAAAATTATTCCAACATTTTTGGGGTGTCATGTTACTCCCTCTCAACACTTTTTTTCAAGTGTTCTTTGTCAGAAAAGTTTTTGAATAATATTCAAATGCCACTTTGAGTTAAAAACAAAATTTAAATGACAAATTCAAATGAAATTTTTCTTTACTTCCCACTCTCTTTCATTGAAGAAATCATGAGGATCATTGAGTGGCATGAAGTTTGAAATATTTCCAAATTCAAATATTTTCAAACAGAAACATTTTTTTGGAAAGTCCTTTTATTCCCTCTCATTCAAATCTTCAAAAGTTTAAAATTCTAATCAATTTCATTCAATCAATCACTCAACAATCAATCAAACAATCATATATTTTAATTATTATAACATTCCAAAATTTAGAATTTTGGGATGTTAGAGTAATATATTCTAACTTTATTATAACAGCACCTATTTTTATATTTCAGTTCTCCGATATCATGCAAAGCCATTCTCTTTATACCCACAACATAGTTTTATTTCTCGTTTCTAGATGGAAGCAAACGTTCGGTGCACGTAGAGTCGTATCAGTGGCAGATAGGACTTGAGAGAATATTGATCTTACCTTTAGCTCCTTATGGGTTCGACACTCCATACTTATCACTTCCACCTTTGGAAATTGCTACAATGATTCCTTGCACTTGGGGATTATCGCGTAGCTACCAGTCGGAGGAGATAACTTACCTCCCATGGCCTTCTTCTCCTGCTCTAGTCGGGCGCTCTTGAGTTTCTCAGCCTCCAGGTCAAGCCGAAGGGCCGTCACCTCCTTCTCCATCGTGGCATAGTGGGATCCCATCTCACAAGTCCTCTGCAACATACAAAAACAGTCAGTCGGAAGAGAAATGAAAAGCAGTAACTCACAAACATTTGGGCATATGCCCCATTACCGAGTCGCCCGAGCAGACACCACTGGAAGGAACAATCTAGACCAATACCAGATCTTGAAGTACCCTCTATTCTGCCCTCACTTGGCTGACTTCTGAGTCGGCGATGAAGAAGATAGAGGACAACAACACAAGGTGACCTACTCCTCACTCGGCTGACCTCTGAGTCGGCGATGAAGAAGATAATTGAATCCGCCAAAGAGAAGGGAATAGATGATCTCACTGGAAAAAGTTAGGATAATGGTGGCTCCACTCGGCCGACTCCCAAGTCGGTAACGAAGAAAATCTCACTTATTATCTCACCAGCGCACGAGTGTCATAAGGCGCCCCGAACGCCTAATGACAAGTTCTAAAGGCTACCACCGATTGCCAGCGATCAGTATCAGCCTCGGGACTACACCCAGTGGGTGCACTCAGCGTGCCCCCACAGGAAAGTGACTCGTCGATGATCTAAAAAAAGAGATTCTAAGACTATCGCCGACTGCTCTAGTCAACGGTAGCCTCGGGGACTACACCCAGTGGGTGCACTTAGCGTGCCCCCACAGGATCATGTCCATTAGAATACGCTCTGGATAGATTCCTTGTGGACATATATAAAAATAAAAAAACAGTCAAAGACTCCCGCCGACTGACTCCAGTCGGCAGGAGCCTCGAGGACTACACCCAGTGGGTGCACTCAGCATGCCCCCACTGGATCATGTACACCCAGTGGGTGTGCCCTGCGCAAACCCACTAATAGAAAGCCTACTACAAGAAAAAAAGAAATTTTGACTGAAAATCATACACACAATGGTACTTACTCGAACATTGGTCTCCAGCGCGGTGCTGGCATCATAGGCGTCCTTCAGTAGGCTACACATCAAGCCCACCTGGATCAGCGCTTCCTTACTCGCCCCCACCTGATCCTCTGGGACGTGGTATAGGGGGAAAGAAGTAGCTGGAGTTGACGGAGGTGCATGAGTCGGCCTCGGGGCTGGGATCACCGCTGTTCCACTCGGAGGAGCTTGGGTAGTCCTTGCAAGGGGCACCACCGCCGACGAAGAAGCTGAACCGCCCTGAGCCAGAGGGCTCGGCCTTGCGGTTTTGGCAGCAACCATCGCTGGAGAGACACAGGCCGTCTGGTGAGGAGAGGCGTCTGTCATTGGCGTGTCGGCACCTGGCTCTCCCTCCCTAACGGCGTTCAGGTTCGGCGGGTCAGCACCCACTTCATCATCTAGTTGGATATTCTCAGGCGGGGCTGCACAAAT
The DNA here is from genome assembly GCA_011799875.1 of Thinopyrum elongatum. Taxonomy (NCBI): domain Eukaryota; kingdom Viridiplantae; phylum Streptophyta; class Magnoliopsida; order Poales; family Poaceae; genus Thinopyrum; species Thinopyrum elongatum. The sequence goes on along the minus strand of CM022298.1, from coordinate 405,606,046 downwards.
CAGAGAAATCGTCAAAGTTCAGTCAGAAAAGACATAACCATGCGGGTCAATCGATACAACATACCTTTGGAGGTAGCGGCGTCTGCCGCGTCGGCATCACTCGGGCCAGGCTTGCGGGCATGCGGGTCTGCTGAGGTGGTCGAGGTGTCGTTGCTGCAAGAACAAAACAACACTCGGTCAGCAACCGAATGGATTCAAAAATGGACAAAGAATTGGTGAGAACATGATGACCCACAAGTATAGGGGATCAATCATAGTCCTTTCGATAAGTAAGAGTGTCGAACCCAACGAGGAGCAGAAGGAAATGACAAGCATTTTTCAGCAAGGTAATGTCTGCAAGCACTTATAAGTAACAAGTACTTTGGTAGCAAGATAATTTGTAACGAGCAAGTAACGGTAATGGTAATAAAAGTGCAGCAAGGTAGCCCAATCCTTTTGAGGCAAAGGACAGGCCAAAACAATCTCTTATGATAAGCAAAGCGTTCTTGAGGGTACACGGGAATTTCATCTAGTCACTTTCATCATGTTGGTTTGATTTGTGTTCGCTACTTTAATAATTTGATATGTTGGTGGACCGGTACTTAGGTGTTGTTCTTACTTGAACAAACCTCATACTTATGATTAACCCCCTCGCAAGCATCCGCAACTACGATAAAAGTATTAAGAATAACTCTAACCATAGCATTAAATTTTTGGATCCAAATCAGTCCCTTACGGAATAGCGCATAAACTAGGGTTTAAGCTTCTGTCACTCTCGCAACCCATCATCTAATAACTACTCCACAATCCGTTCCCTTAGGCCCAAATATGGTGAAGTGTCATGTAGTCGACGTTCACATGACACCACTAAGGGAATCACAACATACATATCATCAAAATATCGAACACATATCAAATTCACATGATTACTTGCAACAAGATTTCTCCCGTGACCTCAAGAACAAAAGTAACTACTCACTAATGATAATCATGCTCAAGATCAGAGGGGTATTAAATAGCATAATGGATCTGAACATATAATCTTCCACCAAATAAACCATATAGCAATCAACTACAAGATGTAATCAACACTACTAGTCACCCACAAGTACCAATCTATAGTTCCGGTACAAAGATTGAACACAAGAGATGAACTAGGGTTTGAGAGGAGATGGTGTTGTTGAAGATGTTGAGGGAGATTGCCGTCCCCAAGATGGGAGAGTTGTTGGTGATGATCATGACGATGATTTCCCCCTCCGGGAGGGAAGTTCCCCAGGCGGAATCGCTCCACCGGAGGGCAAAAGTGCTCCTGCCCAAGTTCCGCCTCGAGACGGCGACGCTTCGTCCCGAAAGTCCTCTCTTTATTTTTTTCTAGGTCAAAATGACTTATATACCAGAAGACGGGGCACCGGAGGTGGGCCGAAGAGGGCACAACCCACTAGGGCACGCCTGGGCTCCCTAGCGCGCCCAGGTGGGTTGTGCCCACCTGGTGGGCCCCCTCTGGTGGTTATTTGCTCCAATAATTCTTATTTATTTCATTAAAATTCCTCATGAAATTTTAGCTCATTTGGAATTGTGCAGAATAGGTAGCCTGACGTAGCTTTTTCAGGTCCAGATTTCCAGCTGCCGGAATTCTCCCTCTTTGTGTGAACCTTGCATATTATGAGAGGAAAGGCATTAGAATTACTCCAAAAAGCATTATTATGCATAAAAACATCATAAATAATAGTAGGAAAACATGATGCAAAATGGACGTATCAACTACCCCAAGCCTAGACCTCGCTTGACCTCAAGCGAAAACCGAAATCGAAAAACATGTCCAGATGCTTAGAGAGAGAGGTGTCGATAAAAACAAAATACGGACATAGAAGCATCATGTATATTATTATAACAACAAAAAACTTTAATATAAAACTTTATCATAGAACTTTTATGATATAACTTCTCATGAACAAGTAACAATTCATCACAACATCGAAGTATAAAGCATAAACTCTATTGAAAACCAACAAACTGTGTTCTCAGTCAACTTTGCAACTACAATTCATCATCTTTTCAGGAAGGGTCACGTATCGGAGCCTTTTTGGCAAGTCCACATACTCAACCATCATATAGTCTTCTATGATTGCTAACACTCACCGCATACACATGAGCAAAACGTTTCAACCGGACACATAGAAAGATAGGCGCTTATAGATTCGCCTCCCAACATACTTACCTCGAGGGTGATGTCAACAATAATAACTCATGCTACTCATATCCAACTGGATATATGTGCCTAGATCTTTCCTCACCACATGATGCTTGCCAAAAGAGAAAATAAAAAGGAATAGAGAGAAGAACTTTGACTCTTGCACAAAAGTAAAAGATAGGCCCTTCGCAGAGGGAAGCAGAGGTTGCCATGCGCTTATTTGTTTGTATGCTCAATCTCTTAATGCAAAAGAACATCACGTTATATTGCCCCTTGTGATAGCAACCTTTATTATGCAGTCTGTCGCTTTTATTCTTTGCCATCACAAGTTCATACAACGCTCAATTTTCTCTTACACTAAATGATCCAACACTTTTAGAAGCAATTTTTATTGCCCTATTTGCACCGATGACAACTTACTTGAAGGATCTTACTCAATCCATAGGTAGGTAAGGTGGACTCTCAAAATAAGATTTGGGTTTAAAGGTTTTTGGATGCACAAGTAGTACCTCTACTTAGTGCGGAATTTTTGGCTAGCAAAGATGGGGGCAAGCACCACATGTTAAAGGATCTATGACAATATAACTTCTATGTGAATATGAACAAACATAAATCATTATGTTGTCTTCCTTGTCCAACATCAACAATTTTGGCATGTAATATTTTGATGGGGGCTCACAATCACAAAAGATGTCCAGGATAGTGTATTCGCATGTGAATCTTCTCTTATTAATTCTTTCATGAATTGCATCATTGACCAATGCTATGTTTGTCAATCTCCAATAAAATTTCCTACTTATACTCTTCCTTATGTGATGTCATTACTTACCATAAAATTAGCATATGATCTTTTTCATTTATTTCCTTTCTTTTTATTGAACATGAAAGTAAAGAAAACAAAACTCAAACTAAACTTTATTATATATATCTTACACACGATTACAAAGATAGGTCACTAAGCAAACACTCGAAAAGAAAGGATCGAACTAAACTTTTATTCATCTAAAGCAAAAGATAACTATGGATCGAACTAAGATAAGTAAAGGCAAAACATAGTGGAGGTGATACGATATCGGGGCACCTCCCCCAAGCTTGGCACAAGCCAAGGGGAATGCCCATACCCGATTACTCAATTTTCCTTTGGTGAAGAAGAAGGAGGTGGTGGTGATGAAGTAGAGGGTTTGTCTTTCTTCCTTAGCTTACGCTTGAGGACGGAATTTTCCTCCTTTAAATCACTGATCTCCTGCTCGAGCTCTACTATCCTTTTGCATAATTCTTGCTTATTTTCCTGCAAGAGACAAAAAGGGATAAACTGGACCTTAGGTTTCTTTGCTTTGCTGGGGAGACTTGATTTCTTGAATTCCACGTGCATGTCCCCAGGTTGAGGCAATGGAACTTCAGCTTCGTCTGAGCTTGTCTCCTCCTCCCTTTTAGGGTCATAGTCTTCTTCTTCCTCCGAAGTCCAGCTATAGTGTTCCACATCCCCATAAACCTTGGGGTTTGCGATATAATCAGCAACATAGCTCTCACCCTTCGAGTCTTGGGATGACATATTTTCAGATCTGTCAGGAAAACAGCGAGAAAAGAAAACAGAGGATTTCTCCGTGATACAGTGGTCAATAGGTTAGGGGGGTATATAAAGATTTTTTATCTTAGGAAAGAAGTAAACCGAAGCAAAACGGAGTCCGGAAGGTACCCGAGGTGGGCACAACCCACCTGGGCGCGCCTGGCAAGCCAGGCGCGCCCTGGTGTCTTGTGCCCACCAGGGGTGCCTTCCTAGTTGTTTCTTATTTTTGTTATTTTCCAAAACTGACAAAAAATATTTTTTGCGGATTTTTCGAAGTCCGTTTACTTACCGTATCACGTACCTCCTCTTTTTCAGTTATTCTAGAGTGTTCCGGAAGGTTTCCTTTATGTGTTCTTCCGGTGTCATAGTTTGGATAATATTGCTTTCAACATTAATGGGCGTACCTAAGATATAATGTTTTATTCATTGCCCATTAACTACCTTCGGGTTAGTACCTTCGGCATTATTTATCTTGATGGCTCCGGATCGATAGACCTCCTCGATAACATAAGGTCCTTCCCATTTGGACAGGAGTTTTCCTGCAAAGAATCTGAAATGAGAGTTGTACAAAAGAACATATTCTCCAACTTTGAACTCACGCTTTTGGATTCTTTTGTCATGCCATCTTTTAACTTTTTATTTAAATAACTTGGCATTTTCATAGGCTTGGGTTCTCCATTCATCTACTGAGCTAATATCAAATAACCTCTTTTCACCGGCAAGTTTGAAATCATAGTTGAGTTCTTTAATTGCCCAATATGCTTTATGTTCTAACTCAAGAGGCAAATGACAAGCTTTTCCATAAACTATTTTATAGGGAGACATACCCATAGGATTTTTATATGCTGTTCTGTAGGCCCAAAGTGCATCATCCAATTTCTTAGACCAGTTCTTTTGGGACCTATTAACAGTTTTTTGTAATATTAGTTTTATTTCTCTATTGCTAAGTTCAACTTGACCACTAGATTGAGGGTGGTAGGGTGATGCAATTCTATGGTTAACATTATATTTAGCAAGCATTTTACGGAAAGCACCATGAATAAAGTGTGAACCACCATCAGTCATTAAATATCAAGGAACTCCAAACCTCGGGAAAATAGGTTCCTTAAGAATTTTAATGGAAGTGTTATGATCAGCACTACTAGTTGGAATAGCTTCTACCCACTTAGTAACATAATCAACAACAACCAAAATATGTGTATACCCATTAGAGAAAGGAAAAGGTCCCATATAATGAAAACCCCAAACATCAAATGGTTCGACGGCAAGTGAATAATTCATAGGCATTTCTTGATGCTTATCGATATTACCAATTCTTTGACATTCATCACAAGATAAAACAAACTTACAGGCATCCTTGAAGAGAGCAGGCCAATAAAAACCTGATTGCAATACCTTGTGAGCAGTTCTATCTCCCGCATGATGCCCTCCATAAGCTTCGGAGTGACATTTCTGTAGGATTTATTCCTGTTCATGCTCAGGTACACAATGTCTAATAATACCATCTACTCCTTCTTTGTAAAGATGTGGGTCATCCCAAAAGTAATGTCTTAAATCATAGAAGAATTTTTTCTTTTGTTGGTATGTGAAGCTAGGTGGTATATATTTAGCAACAATATAATTGGCATAGTCAGCATACCAAGGAGTGTTATGAGAAATATTTATTGCAGCTAATTGTTCATCGAGAAAACTAGCATTAATAGGTTGTGGGTCATCAAGAATATTTTCTAACCTAGACAAGTTATCAGCCACGGGGTTCTCAGCTCCCTTTCTATCAGTGATATGTAAATCAAATTCTTGTAGCAAAAGAACCCGCCTAATGAGTCTAGGTTTAGCATCCTTCTTTTCCATAAGATATTTTATAGCAGCATGATCGGTATGAACGGCCACTTTACAATCAACAGTGTAAGATCTAAATTTATCACAAGCAAACACAACTGCTAAAAATTCTTTTCCAGTAGTAGCATAATTTCGTTGAGCACTGTCCAGAGTTTTACTAGCATAATGAATAACATTTAATTTCTTATCGACTCTTTGTCCTAGAACAACACCAACAACATAATCACCAGCATCACACATAATTTCAAAAGGCAAGTTCCAATCAGGTGGTTGAATAATAGGTGCAGAAATCAAGGCTTTCTTAAGTGTTTCAAAGGCTTCTACACAATCATCATAAAAAACAAATGGAACATCCTTTTGTAAAAGATTTGTAAGAGGCCTAGAAATTTTAGAGAAGTCTTTAATAAACCTCCTATAGAAACCAGCATGACCGAGGAAACTACGAATACCTTTGATATCTTTAGGGCATGGCATTTTCTCAATTGCATCAACTTTAGCATTATCCACCTCAATACCTCGTTCAAAAATTTTCTGTCCCAAGACAATACCTTCATTAACCATAAAGTGGCACTTCTCCCAATTCAAAACGAGATTAGTTTGCTCACATCTCTATAAAACTCGATCAAGGTTGCTCAAGCAATCATCAAAAGAAGTTCCGTAAACGGAAAAATCATCCATGAAAACCTCAACAATCTTTTCACAAAAGTCAGAGAATATAGCAGTCATACATCTTTGAAAGGTAGCAGGTGCATTGCATAAACCAAAAGGCAAACGTCTATAAGCATAAGTTCCAAAAGGGCAAGTAAAGGTGGTTTTCTGTTGATCAGGTTATGAGACAGGTGTTTGAGAAAAACCGGAATATCCATCAAGAAAGCAAAAAAGTATGTGCTTTGATAGTCTTTCTAACATTTGATTAATAAAAGGCAGAGGGTAATGATCTTTTCTAGTAGCTTTATTTAGTTTTCTAAAATCAATTACCATTCTGTAGCCAGTGACAATTCTTTGTGGAATAAGTTCATTCTTATCATTAGGAACAACGGTAATACCTCCTTTTTTTAGGGACACAATGAACGGGACTTACCCATCTACTATCAGCTATGGGATAGATTATACCTGCTTCCAGAAGCTTCAGTATTTCTGTTCTTACCACTTCTTTCATTTTAGGATTTAAATGTCGTTGGTGATCAACAACGGGTTTAGCATCAGGCTCCATATTAATTTTATGCTGATAGAGAGTAGGAATAATGCCCTTTAAATCATCAAGAGTATATCCAATGGCAGCTTGGTGCTTCTTCAGAACCTTCAATAATCTTTCTTCTTCATGTTCTGAAAGGTTAGCTCTAATAATAACAGGATAAATCTTTTTCTCATCAAGATAAGCATATTTCAAAGTGTCTGGCAATTTTTTTAATTCAAACACAGGATCACCTTTAGGTGGAGGGGAACCTCCTAGAGTTTCAATAAGCAAATTGTGTTTAAGCAGAGGACGTTGTTCAAAGAAAATCTTATATATTTCATTTCTTTCATGCAGATGCATATCATTTTCGTGGTCTAGCAAATATTGTTCTAGTGGATCGGTAGGAGGCATAGCAATAGAAGCAAGACCAATTATTTCATCCTTACTAGACAACTCTTTATTACGATGTTTTCTACTAAACTTGAAAAAATTAAACTCATGAGACTCATCACCAAAACTAACACCGATGATTTGTTTCTCACAATCTATTTTAGCATTAACGGTGTTCAAGAAAGGTCTACCAAATATAATGGGACAAAAGTCATCTTGTGGGGAACCAAGAACAAGAAAATCAGTAGGGTATTTTATTTTCCCACACAAGACTTCAACATCTCTAACAATCCCAAGTGGTGTGATGGTGTCCCTATTAGCAAGTTTAATAGTATCATCTATGTCTTCTATTTCAGCGGGTGCTATATCATTCATAATTTCTTAATATAAGGTAAAAGGAATGGCACTCACGCTAGCACCTATGTCGCATAAACCATGATAACAATGATCTCCTATTTTAACTGAGACAACAGGCATGCCAACAACGGGTCTATGTTTATCTTTTTCATCGGGTTTGGCAATTCTAGCAGCTTCATCACAGAAGTAAATAACATGCCCATCTATATTTTCAACCAAGAGATCTTTAACCATAGCAACACTAGGTTCTACTTTGATTTTTTCAGCAGCTTTGGAAGTTCTAATATAACTATTGTTGACCACAGTTGAGACTTTAGCATGTTCCTTTATCCTAACAGGGAAAGGTGGTTTTTCAATATAAGCAGTAGGCACAGCTGGATCAACATTGTAAATAATATTTTCATCGTTAGCTATTACTGGTTCTTTAATTTCTTCTTTGATAGGTGGGTGATATTTAAACCACTTCTCCTTAGGGAGGTCAACATGAGTAGCAAATGATTCACAAAAGGAGGCTACTATCTCAAAGTCAAGTCCATATTTAGTGCTAAACTTTTGAAAAGCATCGGTATTCATAAAAGATTTAACACAATCATACTTGAGCTTAATACCTGACTCTTTACCTTCGTCGAGTTCCCAATCTTCAGAGTTGCATTTAATTCTTTCTAAAAGATCCCACCGGAAGTCAATAGTCTTCTTCATAAAGGAACCAGTACAAGAAGTATCAAGCATGGATCGATCATCATGAGAAAGCCGAGCATAAAAATTCTGAATAATAATTTCCCTTGAGAGCTCATGATTGGTGCATGAAAATAACATTGACTTAAGCCTCCCCCAAGCTAGAGCGATACTTTCTCCTTCATGAGGCCAAAAATTATATATATAATTCCGATCACGATGAACTAGATGCATAGGAAAAAATTTGGTGAAATTCCAATTTCAATCGATTCCAATTCCAAGGTCCAATATCATCGCATAGCCTATACCATGCCAATGCTTTTCCCTTCAAAGATAAAGGGAAAACCTTCTTCTTAGCTTCATCTCCAGGTAAACCTGCAAGCTTAAATAATCCACAAACTTCATCCACATATATCAAGTGCATATCAGGACGCTCGGTTCCATCTCCTGCAAAAGGATTAGCTAGCAGTTGTTCTACCATACCCGAAGGAATTTCATAACCAATATTTTCAGTAGGTGCAGTAGGTTGAGGGGTAACTAATTCTGGTTCCGGTCGAGGTGAAGATACCCCAAACAAACCCCTCAAAGGATTGTTCTCCATAGTAACAAGAGACAATAAATTTCAGCACGTAGTAATAATTTTTCCTTACCGATTTCCACTTACCAAGAGCGCTTCACTCCCCAGAAACGGCGCCAGAAAAGAGCCTTGATGACCCACAAGTATAGGGGATCAATCGTAGTCCTTTCGATAAGTAAGAGTGTCGAACCCAACGAGGAGCAGAAGGAAATGACAAGCGGTTTTCAACAAGGTAATGTCTGCAAGCACTGAAATTATAAGTAACGAGTACTTTGGTAGCAAGATAATTTGTAACGAGCAAGTAACGGTAATGGTAATAAAAGTGCAGCAAGGTAGCCCAATCCTTTTGAAGCAAAGGACAGGCCAAAACGATCTCTTATGATAAGCAAAGCGTTCTTGAGGGTACACGGGAATTTCATCTAGTCACTTTCATCATGTTGGTTTGATTTGTGTTTGCTACTTTGATAATTTGATATGTGGGTGGACCGGTTCTTAGGTGTTGTTCTTACTTGAACAAACCTCCTACTTATGATTAACCCCCTCGCAAGCATCCGCAACAACAAGAAAAGTATTAAGAATAAATCTAACCATAGCATTAAACTTTTGGATCCAAATCAGTCCCTTACGGAATAGCGCATAAACTAGGGTTTAAGCTTCTGTCACTCTCGCAACCCATCATCTAATAACTACTCCACAATGCATTCCCTTAGGCCCAAATATGGTGAAGTGTCATGTAGTCGACGTTCACATGACACCACTAAGGGAATCACAACATACATATCATCAAAATATCGAACACATATCAAATTCACATGATTACTTGCAACAAGATTTCTCCCGTGACCTCAAGAACAAAAGTAACTACTCACTAATGATAATCATGCTCAAGATCAGAGGGGTATTAAATAGCATAACGGATCTGAACATATAATCTTCCACCAAATAAACCATATAGTAATGAACTACAAGATGTAATCAACACTACTAGTCACCCACAAGTACCAATCTATAGTTCCGGTACAAAGATTGAACACAAGAGATGAACTAGGGTTTGAGAGGAGATGGTGATGTTGAAGATGTTGATGGAGATTGCCCTCCCCAAGATGGGAGAGTTGTTGGTGATGATGATGACGATGATTTCCCCCTCCGGGAGGGAAGTTCCCCGGCGGAATCGCTCCGCCGGAGGGCAAAAGTGCTCCTGCCCAAGTTGCACCTCGAGACGGCGGCGCTTCGTCCCGAAAGTCCTCTCTTTATTTTTTTTCTAGGTCAAAATGACTTATATACCAGAAGAGGGGCACCAGAGGTGGGCCGAGGAGGGCACAACCCACCAGGGCGCGCCTGGGCTCCCTAGTGCGCCCAGGTGGGTTGTGCTCACCTGGTGGGGCCCCTCTGGTAGTTATTTGCTCCAATAATTCTTATTTATTCCATAAAAATTCCTCGTGAAATTTCAGCTCATTTGGAGTTGTGCAGAATAGGTAGCCTGACGTAGCTTTTTCAGCTCCAGATTTCCAGCTGTCCGAATTCTCCCTCTTTGTGTGAACCTTGCATATTATGAGAGAAAAGGCATTAGAATTACTCCAAAAAGCATTATTATAAATAAAAACATCATAAATAACAGTAGGAAAACATGATGCAAAATGGACGTATCAGAACACTTACTTGGAGGCCACAGGCACCGCCACTCAGATACGCCTCTTCCCCTCCCTTGCCCTTCGGGTCATGCAGTGCCTTGGACCGGGGTTCTTTGGGGCCCTCATAAGACGGAGAGGACTCCGCCTCTTCCCCCTCATACGAACTCTCTTCTTCTTCGTCGTCGTCACTCTCATCATCATCGGATCTCTTCGAGTACTGCTGCTCGGTGTCACTCGTCACATCCTGAGGCGAGTGGTCCACCACGGCGATCCTTGAGATCAGGTTCTGGAAATCCTGAGAGGCAAACACATGCAAATGTGATCAACTATACAGAAGACAACCTACAACTGAACCGACTGAGTCGAAGGCAAATACCTCGATGGGCGGCAGGTCCTTGTGAAAGGCTGGCACTAACCGACTCCCCCGCGGGTTATCGCGGGCACAAGTGATGGCCTTAATCTTGGCGCCCACCTCCTTCTCGGCGAGATCTTCTGGATGCACCCGAGTGGAGTCACCCGGCCCCTCATACAGCCACATGGGGTGGGCCCTGCCCTGCTGCGGCTGGATGCGCCGACTGAAGAAGGTCTCCAGCAAGTCCATGCCATTCACCCCCACCGTTCACAACGCCTATTAATGCGCTGGACAGGATGTCGACACCCACCTTATCCTCCTTCTCTACGGTGAGGGTCGGCGGAGCCCGTACCCTCTCAGTCGAGTACGGCGGAAGGCCCGACTGGCTGTTGGCGCTGGGGACGTCCTTTCAATAGAACCAAGTTCCCTGCCACCCCTTAACGGAGTCGAGAAAGCTCATCTTGGGGAATGATCTCCCCCATGGACTTGGATGCCCAGACCCCCGCACACCTGGGTGACATAGGTTTTCTCACTAGTCGGCGAGCCCTTCTTCACCGACATCGACCGACACCTGAAGATGTGTTTGAAGAGACCCTGGTGGGGATAGCAACCCAGGAAGTTCTCACAGAGGGAGATGAAAGCTGAAAGATAAATGCTGGCATTGGGGGGAAGATGGTGGAGTTGAGCACCGAAGAAATCAAGGAATGCCCGAAAGAAAGGGTGCGGAGGCATCGAGAAACCTCGCTCGACGTGGGTGACAAGCAGGATGCGCTCGTCTGCCTCAGGCGCCGGCTCGATCTCCCCTGCGCTCGGGCGACGCCACCCATCGTGTGGGATCAGTCCCTCCTCCGCCAAATCTTCCAGTCGTCGAGCGGAAACGCGCAAAGGGAGCCTTTCGCCCGACGCGCCGCCGGCTGCCACAGCACCCGAACCGGAGGAGGTGGCCTTCCCCGCCTTCTTCGCCTTCTCTGCCTTCGCTGTGGAACCTCTCACCATCGCCGTGCACTCGGGTGGAGAGAAGAAGCAGAGGAGTCAAGAGGAAAAGAAGGGGATCTGAGGCCAGGGGCTTTGCCGCCGAACCTTTTATATCAACAGACAAGATCTCAGGACGAATCTCACACCACCAATCCCCGGATCGATGGCCCGCGCTGCAGTGCTTTGCGCAGGACAGCCGTGGCACATGGCAGAGATCATGCATGCAAATGGAGGAGCCATGCCCCCACTTTCCCACCAACGCACGACGTTACCGCTTCAGCGCGCGAATGCACGAATTCAAATCCGGGATTTTCGAGACAGATCAATCCGATTGATTACCAGCGATTCCTTTCCTAAAGGACACACGTCAGCTCGACTGACCACCCTCCGCAGGGATGTGACACCCCGAGACCGACGCTCCAAATGCCTTCCATGTATTCCCAGTTTCATCGTGTGATTTGTTTTGTTTGTTGCATTCATCCTTGCATCATTTGCATTGCATCATGTCATCATGCACCCCTTTTTAAAACTCAGCTAAATAAATTGCATAGATTGTTGATCTATTTAAATCGAGGGAATTCACATGGTGATTTCTCTTTATAACATATCCTCCCAATATTTTAGGGAGCTACAATAAATATTCCATTGATTTGGAAATTACCCATGAACTCACTTGCAATTTAATTACATGCCTCTTCTGCTTCAAGTTTCACCTCCAAACTTTGCCAACAATTCTTTTCCCATTTATCGAGTTTCTTCCTAAATTCTCAACATTTTTGGACCTATCGAATACCCACTTCTTTCTCACACTCATTTGAATTAAATTCAAATGAGGTTGAATTCAACTTCACGCCCATGCTCACTTTCTATTTTTCTTGGATCAAGCTCATTTTTATGAGTCCGGGAAAATTATCCGCATGCCCAAATTCTTTCCCTAACCCTCTCTTTCTTTTTCTTCTCTCTAATTCTTTTCTGCTAAAGAATATGAGGGTGAGAGAGAGCCCAGCCAGGCATCTTGGGCCTAACCAACCAGGCCGGCCCAACCATCCCCCGCAGCCCACCTAAACCCTCTTTAACCCTAGCCCCGATCCCCTCCTCTCGCTCTCTTCCTCTCGTTCCCTCTGCCCGCCGCCACGCACCATCGCACACCCACTTGCTCGGCCCCCTCCATCCTCGTCCTGATCGGGAGAAGCTCCCGAGCCGCCGCCGCCCGGATCCGTCGTCCGCGACCCCATGACCGCCTCCTCCACGCCTCCCCATCATCATCTTCGGCAAGAAGACGCCGCCAAGCTCTGCCCCGCGCCCGAGCGCCTCCACCGCGAGTTCGCCTGACCCGCACGGCCATGGCGCCGCCGGCCTCCATGGTTCGCCTACGCCCTGCCCTCCTCGACGTTCTGCTCGTCCTCGCCGTGGGCCATGGACGTGCGCTGCCACTGGCCTCTGCTGCGCGCGTCCCGTCTCCCTCGTCGCGCCCGCTCCTCTGCTCCACCTCCATTGTGCCGAGGCCCCACCTCTGCTCACGCGCCCCATGTCAGCATGCCTCCTCGCCGCTCCCTTGACCTCCGTTGCCGCCTGCAGTATAGCGCTCGCGCTGTGCGACGTCGCGCCGCTGCCTTGGTCCGTCACCAACCAGAGACCAAGCGCCCCTACTCCTCCTGGTTCGTCCTCCTTCATGGGGAGCAACACCATCACGGGTCCTCTGCCCGAGCTGCTACTCACCACCGACCAACATCGACCCAAGACAGGACCTTGCCAAGTCCACCCCGCTCCGGCCACAACGCCTCCAAGACCGTCAAGTGAATGACTACGACACCGGAACGCCAAGTACATGGATACGCCAAGTTCCTCTTCGATACGTGTACGCCTACCGTCGCTGTGGATCCGACAAGACTTCCGAGTTTGACTTCATGGACCAACAAGTACCACGACGACCGTTGTTCGCCAAGTACCCCTTCGGATCGCCAAGTTCGACTACAATCATCGTGAACCGCTTCTAGAATGTGTGCCACTACTTCCACTATGACCGTCCCGAGAACGTCTACTTCCCCTACACCGCATCGAACCCGATCCGCTCTGAAAATGCACGCTTCGAAGGTATAACCCCGAGACGACGCCCGCGAACGAATGCATGTGTGTTGTATGAGATGCTCATGTTTGCACCGTGTCCGAGTTGTCATTGCATGTTCCTCCTCGTTTGCCATGCCGTCGACCCATGGGAACCCGGTAACCGGGATCACCCCACCATCTTTTGCATGTTCTGCACATCCACACCTTCTTTTGCGCCGACATCTCGACGAGTTGTCGGATCATCGGAATGTTGCCGTGGCATCATTTCCGTTATCATTGCCGTGGCACCCCTTTCGTTCTGCCATGGTGACCAAATGCTTCATAACATGCTCATGTCAACATTTTCATAAAATTGCATAAAAACTTGCATATGTCATCCGCATCATGATAACAACATTTAAAATGTTTAAAATTGTGTTTGCATTAAATTGCTAAATGACATGTGGGGATTTACCGGAATTGTTGTTTGTTGTTTCCGGCCTCACTTAAACTTGCCTAGATAGGTAGTTTAATTATGTTTCACCTCTTGCCATGTTAACCAACATTTAATATTATTGAGTAGCTTTAAAGAGAGCGAACTAAATAATTAAATGTGGTGTTTCGTCGATATGCAACTCGTTGCATATTAAGCTCCACTTAATTTGTAGTATTGTTTGTTGCACTTTACCATGCCATGCCTATTTAAACCGGACATGCATCATACTTGATTGTGCATCATGCCATGTTTATGCTTGTTGGTTTACCATGTTGTTTGCTTCTTTCCGGTTGTGCTTCTTCTCTATAGTTCCGGTTACGTTGCGATTGTGAGGATCCGTTCGACTACGTTGGTTCATCCACTTCATGGATTCAGTCTTCTTCCTAGCGGGATTTCCGGCAAGATGACCGTTACTCTAGATACCACTACTATCTTTGCTTTGCTAGTTGTCTCGATGCTATCGCTATGTCGCGCTACCTACCACTTGTTTATCAAGCCTCCCAAATTCCATGATAGCCTCTAACCTTTTCCACCATCCTAGCAAACCGTTGTTTGGCTATGTTACCGCTTTGCTCAGCCCCTCTTATAGCGTTGCTAGTTGCAGGTGCAGTTGCAGTTTGTTCCATGTTGGGGCATGAATATCATGGGATATCACAATATCTCTTATTTAATTAATGCATCTATATACTTGGTAAAGGGTGGAAGGCTCGGCCTTTTGCCTGGTGTTTTGTTCCACTCTTGCCGCCTTAGTTTCCGTCATACCGGTGTTATGATCCTTGAATTTTGCGTTCCTAACGCGGTCGGGGTTTATGGGCCCCCCTTGTTTCTTCGTCTAAAGTAAAGCTTTCCTGAGGAGATCCAACATTGGTTTTACCATTTGCCTAATAACAACTAAAACTTGCATAGGGATCGGCTAGCACCCGAGGACTCTTAATCAACCCACGGGCCAGTGCTCCTCATGAGTGTTGGTCCACCTACCTAGCAGTCGGCGGTGCCGCCTCGGGGCAACTCGATGGTATTTGGCTATCGTCCACTTCGCATAGACGGATGAGTCCATAAATAGAGAGTGTGCGGCTCTGGACACGGATCTGACTCACCGGGAGATCTCCTTGGGATAGTTTTCCTTTCTTCGAAGAGCTTGTGCACTAGGATTCCGAGGTTACTCGGGGTGTCCCGAGATGGAGGATTGTCTCCGTGGATCGTGAGAGCTTATCATGGGCTAATTTGGGACACCCCTGCAGGGTTTAAACTTCCGAGAGCCGTGCCCGCGGTTATGTGGCAGATGGGAGTTTTTAATATCCGGTTGTAGAGAACTTGACACCAGATCCGAAATAAAATACACCAACCGCGTGTGTAACCGTGACCGTCTCTTTTCGACGAAGTTCGGGAAGAGAACACGGTGGGGTTATGTTTGAACATAAGTAGTTCAGGATCACTTCTTGATCATTACTAGTTTGCGACCGTTTGCATAGCTTCTCACCTTACTCTTGTATTCGTAAGTTAGCCACCATACGATGCTTAGTGCTGCTGCAACCTCATCACTTATCCATTCCATACCCATTAAGCTTTGCTAGTCTTGATACCCATGGTAATGGGATTGCCGAGTCCTCGTGGCTCACAGATTACTACAACAACAGTTGCAGGTACAGGTAATGCAATGATCTGACGTGAGAGCGATGCTTGTTTGCTTTTGGAGTTCTTCTTCTTCTTCGATCAAGGGATAGGTTTCGGGTCGGGAGCCTGGGATTAGCAGGGTGGATGTCATTCTTCTTTTTCGTTTGATTTCATCCGTAGTCGGATCCTGCTCTTCTGTATGATAATTGCTATGTATTGATGTATTCATGTTGTAGCTTGTGGCGAGTGTAAGCCTTTATCTGCTATTCTCATCTATTCATTACATGGTATGTTGTAATGATATCCACCTTGCTATGCGCTCGAAATGCGGTTGTGCCCCAATCATGAATTCATCACGTGATTGGGATAGAATCACATCTTGGGCGCTACAGGGGACCCGTGCACTCGGCCATGTTAAACACCCGACTGAAGTCTTCTTCCGGATCGTGATGTGATGAACTTGACGCCCCTCTGCGGGTTCACTTGGCCCTCTCGGTAGGCTCCAAGGCGCATGACTCGTAAACCTGGACTTGTAGAAGGCCCGAGCTGGCGTTCCACTGGGATAAGGAGTGGCGTCTCTCTGGAGAATCAGACCATGCGCCGGTGTCGCCCTCAAGTTGCCATGGCATGCCCTCACTCGACCCCCTAGTCTATCTCTTCCGAGAGACAAAACGAATGCCACCGGGTTTTTTCTCGACGATCAACAACACCCGGTCATCTGGGCAAAATTAAAGTCCAGAATCCATTGCGTTTTCGTCCAAGGAACAACGAATCACGACTCGGAAACATATTCCGAGTGACCCTACAGCACTCGGATTTAACCGAAGGATAAGTTCGTCTGTTCTACGAATCCCAACCGATTCGGGGGCTAAAGATGTGGTCACCTATTACAGGGAGGGTCAAGGACCCATCATCTGGGACCCACATGGGGCCCATCACCATCATAGGCAGGTCCCTGGACCATGCCAGCACTCGGATGCATACTTCAGGAGGATCACTCGGTCGGCTCTACAGCAATCAAAAAACCACACGTCACTCGGCGGAAGATCAACCACTCGGACGTACAGGACAGGAAGGCGTCGTGGGAGCTGCAACGGTCGAGGGATCCTAAGTCGTCCACTAAATAGAGTTATAACTACCGTTACCTGTAACTGCTGTAGTATATGCTCATTACACTAGTAACTGCCTCATTCACTGGCATTAATAGCTCCGAAGGCGTGGGAGACATGGGGCCGCAGCGCACTCTATATAAGCCGCACCCCTCTCCATAGCCGGGCACGTTCAACCTTGTAATCCTACCTATCAAATCAATTCAAGCCTCAGGGCACGAGACGTAGGGTTTTTACCTCCACCGAGTGAGGGGCATGAACACGTTAAACACCGTGTGTTACACATACGCCGTAGCTAGGCTCTGCCTCTTATTCATACCCCTAGTACTCAATGTCAGTATCATAACCCCGATACCGACAGACAAAGGGAATTACGTATGTTGTCATAAAGGTTTGACCGATAACGATCTTCGTAGAATATGTTGGAACCGATACGGGCATCCAGGTCCCGCTATTGGTTATTGAGCAGAGAAGCGTCTCGGTCATGTCTACATCATTCTCGAACCCGTAGGGTCCGCACGCTTAACGTTCGTTGACGATATAGTACAATATGAGTTATGTGAATTGGTGACCGAATGTTGTTCGGATTCCTGGATGAGATCACGGACATGACGAGGAGCTCCGGAATGGTCCGGAGGTAAAGATTGATATATAGGACGATGCTATTTGGTCACCGAAAAGGTTTCGGAATGCACCGAGTATTTATCGTATCACCGGAAGGGGTTCCGGGAGACCCCGGGAGTTTGATGGGCCAAATGGGCCAACGAGGGAGTACACACCAGCCCACATGGGGCTGGTGCGCCTCCACCTCATGGCGCCGGCCCTAGGGAAGGAAAGGGAGAGGGCTGGCCCCTCTTGCCTTTTCTCCCACATTAGAAAAAGGGAAGGGGGGCGCCACCCACTCCTGCCTTCTCCCAGGCGCCAGAAAAGGAAGGGGGCGCGCCATAGGGCAGGCGCCCAAAGGGGTCGGGGCCACCCTTGGGGCGCACCCTGGCTGCCTCCTCCTCCCCCCCCCCCCCCACCTATATATATGTGAGGAGGGAGAGGGGCAACACATACCACGATCTCCAAGCCGTGTGCGGCGCCCCTCTCACTCTAGTTCTTCCTCGGTCATAAATTTCGTAGTGCTCGGCAAAGCCGTGCGGAGATAGTTGCACCACCATCGTCACCACGCCGTCGTGCTGCCGGAACTCATCTACTACCTCGCCCAACTTGCTGGATCAAGAAGGTGAGGACGTCATCGAGCTGAACGTGTGCTGAATGCAGCGGTGCCGTTCGTTCGGTACTTGATCGGGCGGATCGTGAAGGTGTGCGACTACATCAACCGCATTGATTAACGCTTCCGTTTTACGATCTAGGAGGGTACGTAGACATACTCTCCCCTCTCGTAGTTATGCATCTCCATGGATAGATCTTGTGTGTGCGTAGAAGAATTTTTATTTTTCATGCAACGTTCCCCAACAGTTTATCACAGACCTACGGGTCCATAGCTAGTAGCTAGATGGCTTATTCTCTCTCTTTGATCTTCAATACAATGTTCTCCTCGATGTTCTTGGAATTCTATTCGATGTAATCTTATTTTGCGGTGCGTTTGTTGAGATCAGATGAATTGTGGATTTATGATCAGATTATCTATGAATATTATTTGAGTCTTCTCTGAACTCTTTTATGCATGATTGAGATAGCTTTGTATTTCTCTCCGATCTATCGATTTGGTTTGGCCAACTAGATTGGTTTTTCTTGCAATGGGAGAGGTGCTTTGTGATGGGTTCAATCTTGCGGTGTCATTAAGGATAAAAAGATGGGGTTTTTACCGTATTGATTGGATCTATCCCTCTACATCATGTCATCTTGCTTAAGGTGTTGCTCTGTTCTTATGAACTTAATACTCTAGATGCAGGCAGGAGTCGGTCGATGTGTGAAGTAATAGTAGTAGATGCAGAATCGTTTTGGTCTGCTTGTCACGGACGTGATGCCTATATTCATGATCATTGCCTTGGATGTCATCATAATTATGCGCTTTTCTATCAATTGCTCAACAGAATTTGTTTACCCACCGTATGTTTTCTTCAAGAGAGAAGCCTCTAGTGAAACCTATGGCCTCGGGGTCTACTTCCATCATATATTTTCAGATCTATAAAACCAAAAATTCAAAAATACCTTACTGTAATTTATTTATATTTAATTTATTTTGCCTTTTATTTATCTTTTATATTTATCTCTATTAGATCTCACTCTTGCAAGTGACCATGAAGGGATTGACAACCTCTTTTTCGCGTTGTGTGCAAGTGTTTGTTAGTTTATGCAGGTGCATATATTGGAGACTTGTTTGTGCCTCCTACTGGATTGATACCTTGGTTCTTAACTGGGGGAAATATTTATCTCTACTTTACCGCATCACCCTTTTCTCTTGAAGGGAAAAATCAACGCAAGCACAAGAAGTAGCAAGGAGGAGGCCGCCTACATTGTGGCCCTCGAGGAGGGCCTACGAAGAGTCTGAGCTACAGGAGCTGGCCAGGTGTCATGGCCTTCCGCATGTGCTCGCCGAGTCGGCGCCCGACGTGGAGGCCAATAGCATCGCCCGCGCACAAGGAGTCTTGACGTTCGATTCGTGGACGTGCATGGCGCCCATCTACGTGCCATGCACGCCCGTTTGGCTGGGCGCGGCCGACGAGGAGGAGCAGTAGCACCTGTACGAGGCCTAGATGCGTGTGTTGGCGGCCGAACGGGAGGCGGCGGAGCATGAGATGGAGGCCGAGCAGCAGGCGGTGCAGTAGCCAGTCCAGTAGGCGGTGCCAAATGTGGCGCAGCAGGCGGCGGCTGCGTTGGCAGCCTTTCAGGCAGCTTTCCCGTTGACGGAGGCACCGGAGTACATCGACTTGACCGAGGAGGAGGACGCCGACGCCTAGATCCACCGCCCGATGCCGCCGTCTTTTATTTTTACTCCCTCCGTTCCAAAATATAGTGCTTCCTCTGTTCCCGTGCTTCAACTTTGACCATAAATTTAACCAACGAGACCGACTGCGGCGGGAGCAAAAGTTATACCAGTGAATTCGTATTCAAAAGAAGTTTTCAATTATATAATTTTTTCTCCCGCCGCAGTCGGTCTCGTTGGGTTTTTTTTTTGGCATATCATCTTGAGATTTTACGAAGTCACCGTAGGCGCCTTGTAGTCGACGGGAACGTGTCCTCCCACTGAAAGCGTATCGCCGGAATTCCTGAAATAAATCCAGGATAAATGCGAGCACCAGGACTTGAACCCTGGTGGGCAGGGGATACCACTGTCCACCTAAATTTTTGACTTTTTATGGATAAATTTATGATCAAAGTTGGACCTCGGGAAGAGCGGGCGCACTATATTTTGGAATTGAGGGAGTAATATTTTTTATTTAACGCTTAAAATTTAATTAATGCGAACTTGACTTTTGCTTGTTATTTTATTTTTTTTATTAGTATTTTTAAATTTAAAAATGCTTCCATGCGCGAAATGCGTCCATCTGTGTTGGGCTGACCCACAGGCTGGTGGTAGAAAACGGAAATGACCCAAACAGATAAAATCCGTGTTTTTTTGGATCGCCGCGTTGGAGTTGGCCTAACGTCTGCACTATGCTGCACATGTAGTGAGATATATACCCCTAAAAAAATGTAGTGAGATAAGTACGTACGCACGCTTTAGACGTAGGGCGTGACCCTTATTCGGAAACTAAACAAACAAGACACACAAACAAAATCATTAGGTCTGGGTGGTTGTCAAAACAAAAATCACTAGGGCTGGAATGAACCCACACCAAAGGGCCAGCTGCAGGAACGATCGATTCGTTACTAGAAAAACCGAAGGCAAAAGAAAGCGGCTCGCTGGAATGCTCGATGGATGGATTGCTTCAGGAGCATGAAAAGGGAGGCGAGCAGGTGCTCCATCCGGGAAGCAGGGCGGGGTTGGTTGGGCTGGGGAATCCTCGTTTGCCGTCATTATTGCATGCATGCTGGACGCGGGGCCCCCTCGTCCATGCCGGGTGGTTCGTCGACGCCACCGCAAGCCGAGAGAGGGCAGCCTTCCCTTGCATAAAGGCAAGAAAAAACGAAGAAAGAATCGGAGGTGAGGGGGATCTGGAAGGCTGCGAGGTACGTGGCCGGTGGTGGTTTAGCCGGGCAAGCTGACACGGCATGTGGTGCTGCGGGGCGGGGAGCAGCCGTGTGGCGTGAAGCTACCGATCATCCATCAAACGGAACAGAAACATCCATTAGCTGGTGACTGTGAGATATTCCCGCTAGTTAGGAGTCGATCCCTCCGTTCGTCTAATCGATCATGCACTGTGACTGTGTAGTCCTGCTGCATAACCATGGAAGCACGTCAGGAGCTAGGTCAGCGAGCTGTTCTCAACAGCAACGCTGGGGCGCCGTTGTACGGGCCGGGGGCAGCGTTTCACTGGGGAGGCATGGGCCTTCGCACCCTACCTAGCTTCTTGCACATATCGATGTGCTGTAGTAATAAGCGACTAAGCGTGACAACTATTGGCAGGATCATAAGGCCTCGTGCAATGATAGATGCTCATAGCATTTCCAGCCGTTCGCCCCACAGGGGCTTAAAATATCACCGCCTGGGGACGAACCGGCGCTAAAATCGGTGTGGGGGCGATTGGGTTCCCAACCGCCGTTCTCAGCTCGCCCCCAGGCGTCGATTTGGGCCCAATTTTGACGCAAATTTGCGCACTTTTGGCGCAAAATTGTCCCGCTATCTGCGCAAATTAGACTAATGTCGGCCCATATACGCCGTGCTTCGGCGCAAATTCAGCAGAAACTATTTTTTATCACATAGTTCATCACAGAAAATCAATAGAAATCAAATAGTTCAACAACAAATAGTTCAATACAAATTATATAGTTCAACAAATAAAAACTCATATTTCATCACACGTCGAGTTAGGCGTTGCCCTTGAGCCTCCATAGGTGCTCCACCAGATCTTGCTGCAGTTGTTGATGCACCAGTGGGTCTCGGATCTCCTGACACATATTGAAGAAGGCCGTCCAGGTTGCCGGTAGGTGGTGATCAATTTGGGCAAGAGGACCCTGCCTGTAATATGGTTCAGTGTCAAACACTGGCTCTTCCTGCTCGCTCTCAATGATCATGTTGTGCAAGATGACACAGCAAGTCATGATCTCCCACATTTGATCTTTTGACCAGGTCTGAGCGGGGTACCGGACAACAGCAAATCGAGATTGGAGCATACCAAATGCCCGCTCGACATCCTTCCTGCAAGCCTCCTGAACCTTCGCAAAGTGGGAGTACTTGCCTCCTGGCACAGGGTTTGAGATAGTCTTCACAAATGTGGACCATCTCGGATAGTTGCCATCTGCTAGGTAGTATCCCTTGTTGTAGTGTCGCCCATTGACCTCGAAGTTCACCAGAGGAGAATGACCTTCAACAAGCTTGGCAAAGACAGGGGAGCACTGCAATACGTTGATGTCATTGTGAGTTCCTGGCATACCAAAGAAGGAGTACCAAATCCAGAGGTCGTGTGTGGCCACTGCCTCAAGTACCACACTACAACCGCCTTTGGCGCCTTTGTACATTCCCTGCCAAGCAAATGGACAGTTTTTCCATTTTTAATGCATGCAGTCGATGCTTCCAAGCATCCCAGGAAATCCTCTTGCTGCATTATGTACTAGGATCCGAGCAGTGTCTTCAGCATTGGGTGATCGCAAGTATTGCGGTCCAAATACTGCCACCACTGCCCTGCAGAACTTGTAGAAATACTCAATGGTCGTGGACTCGGCCATGCGCCCATAGTCTTCGAGTGAATCACCGGGAGCTCCGTACGCAAGCATCCTCATAGCTGTCGTGCACTTGTGGAGTGAGGTGAATCCAAGTGTGCCGATGCAATCCTTCTTGCACTTGAAGTAGCTGTCGAACTCCCGGATGGAATTCACAATCCTGAGGAAGAGCTTTCGGCTCATCCGGTAACGGCGCCGAAATACTTTGTCGCCGTGCAGTGGAGCGTCGGCAAAGTAGTCGAAGTAGAGCAACCAATAGCCTTCCAGTCGATGCCTCTGCTTCGCCTTCAGCCGGCCCGGCGTCGAGCCACCTTGTCGCGGCTTTGCATTGCTCGCGAGCAGGCTGGCCAGGGCGGTGACGACCATGAGATGCTCTTCATCCTGGGCGTCGGCATCGGCTTCCTCCTCCAGCAGCGCCGCGAGCGCCTCCTCCTCGTCCGAGTCCATGGCCGAGCAGACAAATCGCCGAACACCTGGCGGGCATGGTAGGCGCGCAGCCGCCGGTATCCCGCCCTGCGTGGCCGGAGCGCCGGAAAACTTGCCCAGGAACGGGGTGAGGATGCCGCGGCAGAACCCTCTCTCTTTTCCGACGGGGGAATGGCCTATCTAGCGGTAGTGGGGGGTGGTCGGCACCGGGATCGGCAAGGCGGCGGGAGGGTGTGCGTGCGGGGAGGGGGGGGCGAATCTGGACGTGCAAAGATGCGTTTTCGCCTGACAGTGATGGCCCACACGCTCTTTTCCCTTCCACCGGAGCCCCCAAGTGCCCCCAGTGCGCTGGGTTCGGCCTGGGATCACCGGGCCCAAAAACGGGCCGAGCCGGCAGATTTCGACGTCTTGGGGGTGTAACTAGGGTTTTTTTTTTGGCGCCGGCGCGAAAAAAGTCGCCCTGGGGTGTTTTTTCGGCGCCGACTACCGCAACCAATGCCACACCTCCGACCATGCTCACCACCGTCATCGTTGTCACAGAAGCACGGCCGCCCTCATTGCCAGGCGGACACGACCAAGCAGCACGAATGACCTCCTATCACTGGTCCCTTTAGCCGTCAAGAAGCTCCTGGAATGATGCCTCAAGAGATGTGACGCACGTAGCCATCATCGCCGATCCCACGGGATCAAGGGTTTCCCATGAGCTTCCTTGCGTAGTGGAGCGAGCAAAAATGTCTCAGCGGTGCCTTCTAGAAGGAAGCGGTGCCCACACGAGTCGCGGTCGCCTGCCCCGGCCCACAGATCGGCAGGAAGGTCTTCACCCGGCGCTGCACCGCCAACCACCAACCCAGGCCAGACTACCACCGCAGCAACTCGCCCGGCGGCAGCCGGCCCCATGCCCCCAACGTCCACCGCAACCTTCAGATCTGAACATCAGGGCCCAGATCTCCATAATTGCCACCGGTCCATGCCGGATAACTGCCAGCCCCATGCATCCGACGGTCATGGAAGCCACCCCGCAAAAAAGACGTCGGGGCCCGATCTGCCACACGCCGCCCCTGGAGCCCAACGAGCCCAAAGCCGCCAACGCACAGAGCTGCCTACAGCCCATGCGCAACCGAAGAGCTCGCTCCCGTCTAACCCTTCTCCTCTGCTACAGCGCAAGCCGCGAGCCCACATGGCGGAGGCGTTCCTCAGCTCCAGCTGGATCTCACCATGGTGCGGCACGCCCGTGCCCTGCGTGACCCCGCAGGCTCACCAGCACACCACCAGGCTAGAGGAGCAGCCCCGTAGCTACCACACGCCAAATCTGCACCACACGCCGTGCGCCCGCGCCTCCGTGCGCTGCCTCGTCGGCTAGCTGCGCCGTCCCGAGCACGCGCAGCCGTTCGAGGTCCCGCTAAAAGTCCCTAGCCCGTACCAGCACGTCTGGGCGGAAGGAGGAAAAAGAGGCCCTGCCGCTGCCCAGCTGCGCGGGCTTTGCCCGGCGATCGCTGCCAGCGGCGGCGAGGGGAGGGAGGGTGGTAGTTGGGGTTGCTGGCGGCGGCTAGGGTTTGCTCTAGAGCCGCCCGCGGGAGTGAGATGGGAGATTGCTTATTCTCCTTTGGCAGCAATTTTTTCACTTCATTTGTACTCGACCGCTAGCTAGCATTGTCCACGGTAAAAAAATCCTCAGGAGTAATTGCTCATTCACTCATAACTCCGCGCCCGCCTCTCCCTCGTCTCCCCCACGTCGCTCCCTAGGGGCGGCTCAGGCGGAAACCCTAACCGCCGCCGCCGCCCTCCTCCTTCCTGCTCCTCCCCTCACTGTCGTCAGCGGGCAAAGCCCGTTGGCGGCCGACAGCGGTGGAATTTTGTTTGAGAGCTCTCGCGCGGGTCGGGCGGTGCTACTTGTGGGATGCGTTGGGATTTTTCCCAAAGAGGAAGGGTGGAGCAGTACAATAGGGATAAGTATTTCCCTCAATGAGAACCAAGGTTATCAAACTAATAGAAGAATCACTCAAAACATATTGAACAACACCTGCACACACACACACAAAAGCAAATACTTGCACCCAACGCGGGCAAGAGGATTGTCAATTCCCTTAAACTCGTTACTTGCAAAGATCAAATCTTGTATAGGTAGATGGATAAATTGCAAAAACAAAAGTAAATAAATTTCTGCAAGGTGTTTTTAGTTTTTATAATATGGTTAAAGTAGATCCGGGGCCATAGTTTTCACTAGATACTTCTCTCTCGAACACATAACATACGATGGGTAAACAAATTAATGTTGGGCAATTGATAGAAAAACGCATAGTTATGATGTATTCATGGCAATGATCATGTATATAGGCATCACGTTCATGACAAGTAGACAGACTCATGTCTGCATCTACTACTATTACTCCACCAATCGACCGCTATCCAGCATACATCTATGGTATTAAGTTCATGACAAATAGAGTAACACCTTAAGCAAGATGACATGATGTAGACAAAGTAAACCCAATTAATATGAATAAACCTCATCGTTTTACCCTTAATAGCAACAATATAATACGTGCCTCGCTACCTCTTCTGTCACTGGGTGTGGACATAGCAAGATTGTACTCATTACAAAGCACCTCTCCCACTAAAGATAAATGAATCTAGTTGGCCAAACCAAACTGATAGATCGGAGAGAAATACAAAGTTATAATAACCATGCATAATATTCAGAAAAGACTCAATTACTTTCAATGAATAATCAGATCATAAACCCACAATTCATCGAATCCCAACAAACACACCGCAAAAGAAGATTGCCTCGGATAGAACTCCAAGAAGATCGAGGAGAATGTATTGAAGATCAAAGGGAGAGAAGAAACCATCTAGCTACTAGCTATGGACCCGTAGGTTTGTGGTGAACTACTCACACATTATCAAAAGGCAGCAAGGATGATGTAGAAGCCCTCAATGATCGATTCCCCCTCCGGCAGAGTACTGGAAAAGGCATCCATATGGGATTGCGGAAGAACATAAACTTGCGGTGGCAGAAAAAGTATTTCGGGTGGCTCTCTGTTGGTTTGGTAATATATGTGAATTTATAGGACTGGAATTAGGTCGAACAGAGCTACATGGGGCCCACAAGCTTAGGGGCGCGCCCTGTGAGCTCATGGCTCTCACGTAGCTCTTCTAGCCTCCTCCCGAACCTTATAGCGTCCTTTCTGGTCCAGAAAAAATCCCTATAAAGTTTTATCGTGTTTGGACTTTGTTTGGTATTGATTTTCTGAAAAGCCAAAAACAAGCAAAAAACAAGAACTGACACTGGGCACTGCGTTAATAGGTTAGTCCCAAAAAATGATATAAATAACATAAAAATGCATATAAATCATCCAAGATTGATAATATAATAGCATGAAACAATTCAAAATTATTGATACATTAGAGACGTATCAGGCGGGTTCTCTCGGTGTTGTGGACGTCTGGGGCGCTCGCGCGCGGATTTGGTGTTGGTGTGGCCGTGCACGAAGGAGCTTCAAAGTGGCGAGGAGGATTGTGGCCGGGGCTCGCGGGAGGATTGTTCGTGGCATGGTGGCTCCTCCTGGAGGCGACAACGCGGGTCAAGGTGGCGGCGGTGCGGCGGAGCTCGGCCAGGAGTCGCTGCTCTTGCAGCGGCCGAGCACGCTCCGGTTTTTTACGCCTACGTCATGGTGCCTTCTCCTGGTTCCATGGTCGCGGGTGATGGAGGCGACGGCGCGGGCTGGATGGGCCCGATCTGGGCCGCAACACAGGTGTGTACCGGAGTTTGCCTGATGGCTGCGGTGTGCGGTCCCGGCGACCCTTGGTCGGGCTTGGAGGGACGCTGGCGAGTTCTCAGCCATGGGGATGATGTTCGTTGGGTTGTGTGCTCCTGCGTGCGGGTCTTGGGTGGACCTCGACATCTCGGCTACATTTGCGAAGTGCTGCGGCGGCGGTGGTGTTGTCAACTTGGGCGGTGTGGCCCCAATCCGGTGGTCAGGGAAGGTGGTGTGCCGCGATACGGAAGAAATTCTTGCCCGCACTCGGTCGGTGCTGGCGGCGACGGCGCCCGTGGCTGTCGTTCCCCTCCTTGGAGGCGTCGCCAAGTGGCGTCGGCATATCCCTCGCTCGCTCCACGGATTGGTTGCGGTCTACGGGCAAAAGCCTAGGTTCGGAGTTGAACCGGCGCAATGGCGGCATTCTTAACGTCGCTACTCTGTTGGGAGCATCGCGCTTGATGACACGGTCTTGAGGTTCCATGTTGCACTATTTTTGGTGCTCGTCGTTGTCCAAGGTGATCTTCAGTGGCGCAATGTATGTCATCGCCGGTGAGTCCAAGACGGTGGCTTTAGTGGGCCGACCAGGTTCCACCATCTACTTGCCACCTCCTTTTTGGCATCAAGGGTGGATGGTGCGTCGACAAGGGAAGTCCAGACGGAGTTGGTGTTGTCTTAGGAGGTAACCGGCTTTCATCGAGACGCGGCAATGTTGCTCAGTTTTGGACAAGCTCTTTTTCTTTGTAGTTGTGGTTGTTGGAGGTGGTGGTGTCTTTCTTTCGGAGCTGGTATTGTCTACGCTCGTTGTTCGCAACAAGTTGTTGTCTTCTTGTACTTGAAATTATGCCTTCTATAAAAATATGGTACACATTCACGTACTCTCAAAAAGAATCCTTGTTTTGTGCAGCATAATAATTTGTCGGAGCTAATAGGTTCTGCTATCAATAAACTAAGCTCGCGCGTGATCTTTTAGTGGCGCACCACTTTGAAATAATGCCACAGATATTTTTTTTCAAAATACTTGTGACGTGGGCCACTGGGCTAATTTCACATGCCATCAATATTTTCTTACTGGTGACGATGCCTTGAAAAGACTACACGGTCAGTATGTGAGACCTAGCAGTCTGACCAGCAGCAAGTTAATGGTGGCGAGAAAGATTAAAAAAAGAGTAGAGGAAGGACCGACCGAGGGCGGCCGTCATGAGCATGGCACCCTAGGGCCTCTTTGATGCACATGATAATTAAAATGCAATAATATCAAAAACAAAACAATGGAGTGACATGCCATCTTGAACACTACAAGATTGCATGTATTGATTGTGCGTAGGAGAAACAAAGGATTCTTCATGCTAAGGCTGAAGTGGATGAAAATTTCCCTATGAAATCTTGTTAATTTAATCTAAGAAAATATTTCTACAAAGTACATCCTATGAATCAAAAAATAGATATCAGAAAAAATGTCAAGGATTAGAATCCTCCAAATTTCCTTTAGAAATCTTTGAATCGAAAGGCCCGAGGACTACGATATGGCACTCACGCCTCCCTCCAAGTTTAGGATGTGTTCATGTTTTTGGAATTTAACTTTGACCAAGAATTTTGTCAACTAAAATGCATTTGAACTCTAATGAATGTGAATCCATCAACATAATTCTGTATACCATGAACCACATATGTTGAATTTAGGTCTTGGCCAAAATTAAATGTTAAAAATTACTCCCTCCGTAAAGAAATATAAGAGCGTTTAGATCACTATAGTGATCTTTACAGTGGGAGTATGTGCTTACTAAGCTAGGACAGAGAGAGTAAATCAGAAAAAAAAAACATTAAAAAAACTATTCCAATATATTTATTACACACAAAAAGGAAGGTTTAGAGTTTCTATTTATAATAAAAACAATATCTATGCCTAAAACTAACGGAAATGATTGCCCTCGGCGTTGATAATCATGTGTGTTCGCTGCCTCGGTTGCCCACCACGCGTCCTCAGCACAAAGGAAAGTGCAGGCAGCTGTTTCAACAACAACGGTGTGGTTGCAAATCTTGACGGTGAACGACTACTGTGATGCGATGTGGTTTCGTTTCATAGAAATAATCCTGCAACAAGCAGTCTGTTACAAAAGAAATCTGCAACAAGACAGTTGTTGCAATTTAAAAAAAAACTGCAACAAGACGTTTGTTGCTAAAGAATCCGCAACAAGATATGTGTTGCAAGAATTTTTTGCAACAATGCATGTATTGCCGCGGTGGACGGTAACATTCGATCACTCGATGGGTCAAATCTAATGACTCGCGACGGCCGGTGTTTTAAAAAGATCGACCGGCAGACGCATAAAACTAACTAACAATGATGGATTCTACGAGGAAAAAAGATTAGACAGTAGTGGATTGTGACCTAGTTCGGCGGTAGCCATCCATACATAGATACGTACATCCAACTCGCTGCTACTACCCTCGGCAAGAAGTTAAACGCCGGTACAACGACGCGTCCATCTGTTCGTCCCCCCCACACACACACGTTGACATATGTGCGCCTGAGGTTCCGCCTCATCACGGTTCACTAGCGTCGAATCTATCGCGATTACACTTGCAGCCGGATATTAGTCCTTTGACAAGGCATCACTCGGCGGTGCACGATCCGGTCGGGCGCACTAGCTTCCACACGTTCCATATCCGGCCCACTGGATGCGATCCTCTAAATCCACCCCCGGGGCACGGGAATCCTGCCAGCGCTCGCTCTCTTGTTTCCTTCGTACTTCTTCCCGCTGGGTGTTATCCTGTGGTTGGTTGATCAGAGACCGTGGTATCTTAATCCATCAGGGTTTAAGTCCTGATGCTCGCATTTATTTCTGGATTTATTTCAGGATTTTCGGCGATGCGCATTCAGTGGGAGGAGACGTTCCGTCGACGACGAGGTGCCTACGATGACTTCGTAAATTTCAAGATGATATGCCGGCTCAGTCTTTCGGAGGTGCTCACAGGGTAGGGTGTGCGTGTGTACGTTCATAGGGGTGAGTGTATGCGCGTGTATATAAGCGCTTGCGTCTGTACTGTGTTAAAAAAAATTCCCGCTGGGTTTCAATTTATTTTTATCTTTATTACGGGCTCCGGAATGGAGTGAAATGCCCTCTTTCTTCTCGGTCACGAGATCGGCCGAAGCAGACGGTATGATAAACTGCTACGGGCCGGGGAGCGTCGCGGTTGCAGACGCACGCAGAAACCGTCGTGCTGCAGGGCGTATTGAACTTCAAACTGGAAACGCCAGGCCAATTTATTTCCCTTGTCGCGTTTCAGCTCCTCTCCCTGCCATTTTTGTAACAGAGTTGGCAGGTGGGCACCAGGAAAGAAGGGAAACTGCAGAACTTTCGACGTCACATTTCAAATCGCGACGAAACATGTAGTATTGTTTTTTTTCAGGAAAAGATGTACTCCTATTGTTTTGCTTTCGGAACAAATCAGTACTCCAGTTTTTTTTTTTTTTTTTTTTTGCGGTGGACCAGTACTCCAGGTTAATAAAAGATTTCCTTAATAAAAAACAATTCGCAAGTGCTAACCTTTACCGCAGCGAGCATGTACAGAGAAGCGTCCGGAAAAGGACCAAGGAAGAAAAAGAGGAAAGAACTCGCCAGAAAAATAAAAGAAACGGGTGGTAGGACACGGCGGCGGTTACAGTGCCGGAGCGGCCACCGCGGCGTCGCCTGCGCCTGCGCCTGCGACGGCATTGGGGTTGGGGTTAGCGTTCGCGCCGTCGAGCCACCGGTCCATGGGCGTGCACTCGGCCTTGTGCGCCATCTTCCAGTGCTGCGCCTGGCACGCGCGCGAGCAGTAGTTCACCACGCCGCACACGGAGCACCGCCGGAACTCGTGCCGCCGCGTCTCCGGCCGACCGCACAGCGCGTGCGAGCACAGCCGCAGGCCCCCGCCCTCCTCCGCTGGCGCCGGCGCCGGCGCCGGGCTGCTCTCGGCGCCCAGCGGCCGCGATGCGAACCACTCGACGAGGAACCGGTTGGCGGCATGCGCCTCGCCGGCCGCGGTGGCCGCGGCGCGGCACCCGAAGTCGCTGAGCAGGCACGAGTGTCTCCTCGAGGCCTTGCCGCTGCCGGCTGCCGCGCGGAGCAGCGAGGCCGACGTGGTGACCGCGGCGGCGAGCTCCCGCGCGTTCGCCTGGATGAGGAGGCGGCGCCCGTCGAGCAACGAGCGGCGCACTCCGTAGCCGTCCTGAAGGCAGTGACCGAGCTCGCGGAGCGCGTCGACGTGGCCCAGCGACGCCGCGCGCGCGCACAGCGCAGCGCCCGCCCGGAGGTCGCGGTCGTCCTTGCTGCCACCGCTGCCGTTGAACTGGATGACGGCCAGCGAGTAGAGCGCCTCCCGGTGGCCACCCACCGCCGCCGCCGCCATCAGCGCCGCTCCCGACCCCCGACTCCCCAGGCAGTAGAACCGGATCTACGGTACACCAAAAACAATGGAAACATGGGTCAGTTACGATCGCGAAGCACAAAGGAAAGAACGGGAACACGGTTGATTTTGATTTTGTGCGAGGCCCATCGTTCTTACCATGCCAAGAAGGTAGCATGCGTCGAGGTTCCCGGCGTCCGCGCAGCGCTGCAGGAAGCGGTGGGCGGAGTCCGACCAGCTTTTGGCCCGGACGGCGAGGCACCGCGGCGACACCTTGGCAAGAACAACCTTGTTCTGGGCCAACTCCCTGAATCTCTTGCACCTGCGAGCACATCCCAACAACTCCCCGTAAGAACACCATCTCCATCCCAGCGACGATTTGCATTCATATAAGAAAGCAGAGTAGGCACGTACGTCATGATGGCGCCGGCGAGGTCGGCCGGCGAGCGGGCGGACGCGGCCACATCAGCAAGTATGGACACCAGCAGATCATCCGGCAGGTCCTCGAACAAGTCTCCGACGCCAGCGCCAGCACACCCCGCCGCCTCCATGGCCGTCCTCCGCCTCTTCCGGCGGTGCATCTCCGGCGCCTCGGCCGCCGGCTCATGGCAGGAGTAGCACGCGCCGCGCCTCGTCTTCATGCCGCCTGCCTCCTCTCCTTCCACGATGCGGCGTCTGTGTCACGTTGATGCGGGCGGCGAGCTGTTGCAAGTCTTGGACGGTTGCGGGGAGAGAGAGAGAGATGGTGTGTCCGTCCGTAACGGCGAGAATGGGAGAGGATGGGAGTTATATATAGTCCTAGGAGCAGGGCAGGAGGGGGTGCGTGGCTGGCTGGCTGGCTGGCTACACAAGGAAGGAGGATGGGATGCCCTCCGTTCCGTTGCAACGGAGTGGTCAACAGGGACGCTGACCGGAAGGAAGGAGGGAAGGGGGGGTTGCTGGGGGGGGGAGCACGCTTGGATGCAAAGCCTCTTCTCCCTTTCTTGATCCTCCCACCCGTCCTTTGTTCTCTCTCTCCTCAGCTTTTTCTTGATTCCTCCTCCTCCCAAATTTTGGTTTCTGGTGCTTTTGTTAAGGGTGGTGAGATGGTGGGGCTGGCCCTGGCCATTCATGCTTGTGGTTAGTGTGTGCATCTTTGGTCTGGCAGCCTTTGCTTTGCATGCCTTTGCTTGGCTTGGGTTGTTTGCTTCATTTGTTGCTGCCTTTGTTTCTCACTCACTTGGGGCTGGGGAGGAGGGGCCAGAGGCATGTTTTTTTTTTCTTCCCATTCTCATGGGGAATGTACATAGGGTTGGTTGGTGACATGACATGGTGGATATATCTTGCTGGATTATAGATGGATTTGGCGTTTCAAATGGCAGCATGTTGCGCCTTGTGAATTGGGGTTGGCAGGCACAACCACATTCTTGCTTGACATATCTTGCATTGGCATTGCTACCAATTCAAGTTTCCTTTTGCCTAGCTAGCTAATTTTGGTCTTGTCTCTATAAAGCCTATCAGCGATGGTTTTGGTCTCAAGGGAGCTGGGTTGCTTCCTCTTCCTTGCATTGAAAATGGTGGATGGATTTAACCGCCGTGCTTGCCACATTGCTTTCAGGGGATCTTTTCTTTTGTTGGAGATATTTCACATGTTTGCAACCATTGTCTATTAATTGAAATTGAATGCTCTGTCTCTTTTGGTGTGGATTGAATGTCTACATTAATCATGTGATTTTGGCTAGTACTAAAAAGGTAACCATTTATGGTGAGATTGCAGAATCATGGATGGATGGAATGTGCACCGGGCCTGCCTTATTGGTATACCTCATTTAGAATCGCATATTTAAAACCAAATGTTGATTAACTTCCCCTTCCGAAAGTCATTACTACGGAGTATTTGCTTTTCATTTATTTAGGTAAAAAAATGGCAAGTAAAACAGCAATCCTGGAAGCACGTGATTATGTCTTGCTAGACTTTTGGATAGTAATCTCGTCTTGCTTGCGCAAAGTGTATCAATTATATATTGTGTTAAGCAACAACTTTTCCATGTGCCGCGCTAGCTGTTTCCGTGCAAAATACACGGCCGGGGGGAACTTGCTTTCATATCATAATATGCCAAGAGAAGCTAGATCCTGATCCTAACCTCAATCAAAGGGTAATAAAAACGTGGTCAAGCCTGATTAACCACCAGATATAAATATTTTTGTTGTCGACGAGTTGCCTTTTTTACATCGGCCGGGGTTAACCCAGCCTTGCAAGAAAAGGAAAGGAGAGGAAGGATATGGGAAGGAGACAAAAGGTGAACCAACTCGTGGTCGTGGATTGGAAGATGGCGCTGGAAAAACTAGCGGCCAAGTGAGGAGTTGGCGGTTACGTTTGCAAGGTTCTAATCACAGGACGGCATTTGGACACGGCTAAACGGATCGGTAAAAACGGCACTGACTAATAATTAACCGCCTTGGACCAGAGATTAATGGCCCAAATCGTCCATGCTAAGCTGGTACCATGTTAATGTTAATGGAATGGCCGAGCGAAGCTTTCTTTGAAGCCTCAGCCTTGCTTGCCGCTCCATCTGTATCTTTTCTCTGCTAGCGGTAGCTCTTCCGTGATATTTTGCCTGCCTTGCGTGGCTCCTCAGGTTTTACGCCTCCCATTTTTACTCTCCTTGTGTCGAATGGATTTAGACGACCGTGCTTTTAGCTGCTACTAGCTACTACTAGTAGTATGCTTCCAGAACGGACACATGATCACGCCGACTTGTCATCATTCTGTTCGCACCACAGGTTCGATTGGTCAGTCCACCACGTGTAAGAGCAACTCCAACGGGACGATCTATTTCGTCCGTCCATATTCGTTTGGGTCAGCTCGGAAAAAACACCGGCCCAACGCGCCAATCCATTCCCAAAAGCCGTCCGTTTCGCGTCCGCGCCGATCCATTTCTGGCCCAAAATTGCACCTGAAATGCGTCGGCGCGGACACGAAGCGGACGAGCCGCGCGTCTCCTCGGTGTCCGCCGCGGTCCCGTTTGGCAGCCACCCAACTACCACCCTTCTTCTAATTTATGACGACCACCGGCACCGGGCCCATTAGTCAGCCAGTGGAAGCGTCATTTTTTAACCCACGCGTGCGCCGGGGGGGGGGGGGGGGGGGGGGGTTACGGCCTCATCCATTTCAGTCCACATCTGGCCCCCGCCACCCCCTTCTTGCTTCTTCGCCGGCGACACCCCAAACCCTAGCAATGGGCCTCTTCGGCAGCAGCTCCGACAGCGGCAAGGGCAAGCTGACCCCCGGCGCCTCATCCTCCCGTGCTCCTCCTCCGTCGCCGGCGCGTGACCGGTCAGGTCGGCGGCGTCTGCACATCCCGGTGCACCAAGCGTGGTGGCACTAGGAGTACAGGCAGCCGCTGCCTTACCCCGACGTGACGCTGCCGCACCACTGGCACCTCGATCCGTAGCGGATCCCGGTGTCGGCGGTTCCGCAGACACAACGGGCGCACGACGAGGAGGTGCGCAGGCGCCGGGCACAGCTCACGCCAGCGCAGCGGCGGATGCCCGAGTACGCCGCCGACTCTCCCAACTGGGAGGCCTGGTTTGCCCTCGAACACGAGGAGCAACGGCGGCGAGGCGTCGACGCCAACCCGCAGTTTCCACTGCCGCCCACACGGGTAGAGCTGGAGGAAGAGAAGGCGGAGGCGGAGTACCAAGCCGCCCTCGAGGAAGCCCTGCAGCACGCGCTGGAGGCTAGCCGGCTCGAGGAGGATGCGCATTGGGATAGGCTGGAGCAAGCCCTTGCCTTGTCGGAGGCGGGGGACTCCGTCCACGCCCCGCTCTTCGTCCCGCCTCCGCCACCGCCCCCGCCCATTGTCGAGCCCAAGCCGGATCCGGAGCCGACGCAGAAGCGCTCGCCGCCTCCACCCACTTGGCCGGAGGAGGCCTACACGTGGACTGGTGAGTACCGCGAGTGGGTGAGCGCGCCTCCGGTCCACTACGCCGCGACGGCGGAGGAGGAGGCGGCCCACCTTGAACGCTGGAAGGCGCACTGGCTCACCCAGGAGGAGGCCGACGGCGAGCGGCAGATGCTCTGGGAGCAGCAGCTGCGCCGCGACGCGGAGGCGCTGCGGCTTGAGGAGGAGGAGGAGGAGGGAGCGCGCCCGGCGAGCCGCAATGCCGGAGCCCCAGCAGATGCCGGAGGAGGCTGCCCTCGCAGTGTACCAAGCGGCGTTCGGATGGGCTGGCCCTGCACCCGTCTTCATCGACCTCACCGGCGGCGATGGCGACGTCAAGGGCAAGGGCACGACGGACGACGTCTAGGGCAGCGTGCGGGCGCAGATTTTTTTTTATGTTTTTAATTAATGTTTAGTTAGATTTAAGTGGACTTTGGCCAGCGGTTGACCGGCCACTTTATGTTTAATTATGTTTATTTTTGCAACCTGTTTTTTTCTACGCCGGTAGATTTGGGTCCGCCTCTCGTTGGATGGTCAAGCCGACCCATATGAAAATGCAGACGCGCACGTCCATCTGGCCGACCCAAACGGACGAAAAGCGGACAAAACGCGCGTCCGTTTGGGTCTCCGCATTGGAGTTGCTCTTAAGTACGACTGAATGGATTTTGATTGCCGAGTTTATCGGTTGTTAATAAAGTAGCTAAAGAAAGTATAATGTGTCTTTGGCTGCTATGTATACCTGCAGTATATACAAAGGTTACGAGCTAACGGTAAAATCAGAAAAAAATGTTTTTAAAATATGAATTTTTTATAGCAAACATTGACAAATGTTTTCATTGCTTACAAAGTTTCATCATGAAATGGCATTTATGTAAGACACGAAAAAATAAACAAAATTGATGCTCTAAAATACTTTTGAAAATAACATTTTTGGAGCATTGATTTATTTTTGCCATGTTTTGCACGAATATCGTCCGATGTTGAAAACTTTGCAAGCAGTCAAAACATTTGTCAATGTTTGTTAGAAAAACAATGTTTTTCTTCTTTTTACTGTTAACCCGAGTTCATATGAACTCGAGCTTAGTTTAACCGCGTCTGAGACTAGGCCTGATATATGATCCCTGGGAAAGGTAAATACTAAACCGTTGGTAAACCGAATGAAATTCAATTAGGTGAGGTAACTTACCGGTGTGTTATCATTTAGATGTAATGTTAACAAAATGGATTCAGAAATGAGGAGTAATATCTTCTTCTTCTTCCTTTTTTTTTTTACAAAATGTAAAGTCGTCTATTCGATCCCTACCCGCCCAAGCAAGCTCTACGGTTTCAGTATTTGTGTACACGTTACATACCGTACATTTGGTATAGCCTGGATGAAACGTAGAAATGCAACAGTTTTCATCGCACACGGAACCAGCCGAGCTTGTGAGTTTCAGAAGATAAGCACGGTATTAATGGCAACAGGGACGTGGCCAAGGGGGCATCAACACCGCGGTTTGTCTCGTGACTACTTTGCTTCAATGCTGCGAAACGCAAAAGGTAGCCTAAACAATGATTAAGCAGCCGTCACGACTAATTATCAGAGTTCACTGTGTTGAGTTCTACTGTTAGCAGTACTAGTAGTACTTTGCACCACGCGACAAAAACAAAAGGCACCAGCTGAACTTGTTATTTATTTCATGAAAATAAAGGTACCGTAACACTAATCATATGGAAATAATAATACTTCAGATGAAGCATCACACGTAAGAACTCATTAGCTAACTAAAACCACTGGCCATCAACAGAAAATGAAATATTTTCTTATAGAGAAAAGGGCATAGAAAACTTAATTTACAAAATGCAAACAAAAAAATGACATGCTAGCCTACCAAAAAAATACCCATATGGCAAAAGGCCATAGTAAAATCTAAAAAGAAAAAAGAAAAAAAACGGTGGCCGAAAATGCAGACAAAAGAAGATCATACATCGCAAATTTGCATATTAATTAAAAAAGACATACAAGGAATTTGCCATGAAATCACACACAGGAAGTTGCCATGATTTTCTTTTTTTTACAGAAGTATGGCTGAATATAAGAAAACATTGTTGCTGACTGAGACTTGTTATCAGTCAACGCTATATACGTGAGATATTATGTGAAGGTTGGTGCCAAGAAATTAGTTTTTTCTTTCATTCATATATGACCAGTCATTTAATTGAGGCTTAGTTAAGTCTCGGTCGATTGAGACCTAACCACATCCACAAGAACCTTGTCAGGATCAGCCAAAGTATCGGGTCTTGCCATAATTTAAATATTGATAATATATGCCAAGAGGATAAACATCGCGTTGCACTGTTTCTTTTAAGCATACTTTACAGATAGATGATAACAAACTGTTTTGACTTGGGGTTATCACTTGAGCCATCAGACCAATCCATATCCGATCGATCCTACTGTTGAAGAGTAATAGGCTTCTTTGCTTCAAGATGGGACAACAAGCAGTGTTTGTACACATATATACATCTCATCCGTCCCCTACCTAGCAAGCTAACACATGCACTTATCTTCTTTTAATAAAGTTCCAAGCTCTGGAGTACATTGTTGGCTGCTTCGTTAGCCGGCCAG
Source organism: Thinopyrum elongatum (assembly GCA_011799875.1). Taxonomy (NCBI): domain Eukaryota; kingdom Viridiplantae; phylum Streptophyta; class Magnoliopsida; order Poales; family Poaceae; genus Thinopyrum; species Thinopyrum elongatum. The sequence goes on along the minus strand of CM022298.1, from coordinate 405,568,192 downwards.
GCCGGGATAGCTTCTACATCACTAGCTTAGCTAGCTGAGTCAAGGGGCAAGCATGCATGCATCTTGTGCCAAATGGCCATTATTCTGTTCTCCATTAGAATAACAATCTTGCCAAGATCATGTTCCTTCTCTAAATATATACCCTCCAACTTTACTTAGCTTTAGGTGTAGAGCCGGCCTCCTCTTGAATAGTAACATGCAGATCAGGTAGCTTGTCCATACCTGAAAGATCTCACTTGCACAACACTTGTGGTGGCAGCTGACATCCACATTACAAGCCAGATCCCACGGATTATATTATCATTCCATCTGAGAACATTCTAACAGTGATATTCTATGTGCGAGCCGCCCAATTGACCCTAGCTAGGGTTGAGGAATTTGTAACTAGGTAGGAATGTTAGGGGGAATATATGGTTAGCAAGGAGTTGCAAATTCCTGTGCAGAACAGCTGTTTATGCCACTGGGGATAACAAGTGATTGTGGCCCTTGCTTTTGAAAAGAAGGAAAGGGTAGGTTCGGAAAATAACTAGGGAACTCATAACTAACTTGAAGCCTACTTTGACTCTTGTCAAATCAATACGTAATATATATCATCCAAGACCACTGGAGTATAAGCGTAAGATGCAAAAACAATAAAGGCACGCAGATTATGTGGCAGCACACGGCCGACCAGTCTGGCAAGTCGACGGCGAAACGTAGGCGCGCTAATTGTGCAAGCAACTAGCTGGCGCCGTACATGGCGCTTTTAAACAGGATTCCGGTTACAAATAAAGCCAAAGAAGCCAGCAGGGCAAGGAACAGAATAGAAAAGCAAATTGACGACACCTTGCCAAATTTCTACTCGGCCGACGCATGCATTGAACAATGATGCTTACAGTCCATCACCTAATAATGTTACTAAGCGGTCGTGTTATGCCACGTCCATCACGCGCAGTTAGCTTGCTGCGACGGAGTTAAGATAAAACATCATTTCAGCTGTCGTTCTGAGGCTCAAAAGCCAAAAAAAAAAAAAAAAAAACCTTAGCTCACATTCCTCTATCAATAATCCTAGAGATAAGGATAATTACAGACATCTTACGGAACCCATCACCCTAATTAATCTCCCCTGAATTTCATGGGGTGCCCCCCCCCCCCCCCTCCCCTTTAATCTCCAACTAAAAGATACTCCCTCCTTTTCAAAATGTAAGGCCCGGTTGACTTTGCACGGTCTTTGATGCATGACTTTGATCATTAATATATATCAAAGTACGTGGATTGAACATGTATAAATGGCATCGTCGTATTTTTCTTGCAGAACAGTTTTCTTTCATATATCTATATACTAATTTTATAGAGATACAATAGGTGAAAATCGTAGTCAAAGTTGTGCAAAGAAGACCAGAAAAGTCAACTGGTGCCTTATATTTTGGGAAGGAGGAAGTACCGGCTAAGAATCCGTACGATGCGTATAAATTAGTCTGTGTTCTAGCATTACTCTTCTTCTATTTATTCAATCAAAATCAAAGTCTTCCAGCTGCTCCAACCCTAGTGCCGGGAGAGGAGGAGGACGACCACTGCTTCTTTCCCATGGAGGCTCTGCTCGGGTGTCTACGCAATGCGGTGTCGGCCATGGCCCTCCTCTCTTTTGCGCGAGGAGAGAGCTGGTTGTGGCTCGGCTGCTCTGCGCTCCTCCGACCCTGGTGCCTACACCACTCTTCTTATAATCTCCTTAGGTTCGTATGAACACCCCCATACTCTATCTAGTACAAGTGTTGGTGGATGTTTTTGGAAGAAGCTGGTGCTTTGGCTGCTCCTACTCATTGGAGAACATGATGGTGTGTTTGGTGTTAGATTTATATAGATAGTTTGCTGAAGCTTAGACATGGCAATTTTCAGATTAGGTGTGGAGGTAGTTTCTGCAGAAGCTTAGACATGGAAAATACTCATTAGGAGCGTCCCTTAATTGCCATTCAAACATGAACAAACATAACTTGTTTAGGTGTACATGGTTAGCAATTTTTTAACATTGTGGCAGATGAATGACAAATCACATTAGAAATTCAGATTAGGTCTGTAGCTGGTTTCTTAGAAATTTTATTATTTGGATCTTGGCAAATTTTGTCTTGTGTAACTTTTATGTTATGATAATTAAGGTTATTGTCCTTCATTTTTTTAGCACAACAATGTTTTGTCCCCGAATTTTTTTCCAATATACATTTTGCCATGCGCAAAAATATTTGTCCCCTTGCAAAGTTTGGTATTGGCAATTAAAACTCCTCTTAGAATCCCACCCCCATCCAGAATTGTCATGTCAAACAAGTCGATGTGGTTTCTGTAAATTTGCCATCTTTTTTCAAAAGAAAAAAATTCCTACATTTCTTGCCATCTTCACATGAAGCTAGCAGGGCACTTTTATTCATTAGACCATGCCATTTCTATAAATTAGACAATGGTAGGTTTAGTGTGGGTAGCATGACATTTTTATTATTTTAGACTATGACATTTTATTAATTAAATGATGGTAATTTTATTAATTAGACCATGGTAGTTTTAGTGTAGGTAGCATCACAATTTTATTATTTAGAGGATGAAAATTTTATTATTTAAGCGGTGGCAATTTCTTACATTTAGACCATGGTGTTTTTTGTTATTTAGACATGGCAAATTTTCCCAACTTTTTGACGATTTTCCGCAATTTTTTACGGTAGCTAAATTTTTTCAATTTTTTATACTAGCTAAATGTAAATGATATGGCAACTATGAACAATCTCTATAGTTTCACTAACCTATAAGCATGAAAAACTGTCCTTTTCTATTTCTGCCAACTTAAATGTGTTAAGCTATGGTTAGTATTAGTTTTGGAAAATTTAGAAAAAGTTTGTATTGCTCATATGGCAATTTCAATTTTTTCGTGCAACGAATGATGGCATTTTTTTGTTATGTTTTTTTGTCATGGCAAAAAAGTTCTATTTTATTGTAATTACCATGGCAATTTTAATTTTTAGAGCAGGACAACTTTATTTATTAGACCATGGCAAATTTATTATTTAGGCCATGGTAGCTCATGGCAACAAAGTTTTTCCCAAAGATTCCATGAAGCATAGAATGAAATTTTAATTTTTGCCATGATTTCCAACAAAACATGGCATTTTTTGTTTTGGGGAAAATTTTACTGGTCACGTAGAATTTTTTGGGTTTGCAAACTATTTTTTGTTTCACACATGATGCCAACTTTATTTTTTTTTAAATGCATATGGACACTATAGAAAACATAATAACATGGCAATTCTTAGAGAAAAAAATCAAGTTAAAAAGCATGAAATTTTATTTTTTAGAGTAGGCAACTTTATCAATTAGACCATGGTGGTTTTATTGTAGGTAGAGTGGCAACTTTAACTTAGGTCATAGAATTTTTTATTAATTCGCACCATGCCAATTTCTTTTTTTACAACTATTTCCTTTTTCTTTTCTTTTTCTACCATGGCAAATCTATTTAACACGCAATGGTAAATTGTTTTTTATGAAAAATGTTTGGAATGGTCACATAGCAATTCTTAGGGGAAATGTGTGTTCTATACAATATGGCAATTTATAAGTTTTGTTTTCATACATCTTATCAAAAATTTAGAGAATTGTGTTGCATGGAAGATTATGAAATTTTTTCTCTGCAAAACAAAAGAAGATTATGAAATTTTTGTTCTTACAACATGGCAAGTTGCTTAAAATACTTGTACTGATCACATGTCACTTCTTTTAGTGCGGAAAATGTGTTTTGTACAATATGGAAAATTTTGATTTGTTGTACAAATCATATGGAAAATTTAGAAGAGAAAATCACGGTAGTTCTGTTGTATAGATCATGGCAGTTTTAGCGCTTATATTACGGAACTTTAATTTTTGTGTTGTATATATGAATTTCTCAGGGTTTAACTTCCTATCGCAGTTCCATTGTGTATGGCATGGCAATTTTTAGCGTACATATAATGGCAAGTTTAATTGTGGGATATTTTTTGAGTTTCCTAGGTTTTACTTTTTTAGGGCAATTCTATTGTATAGGTGATGGCATTTTTACTATACATCTTACCACAACTTTAATTCGGTGTCATACATTTTTATATATGTATATATATATAGTTACACATATGAAAATTCTTGGTTTGTACTTTTCATTGTAGTTTTATTTTTTATAGATCATAGCAGTTTTTATTTTCTATGCATCATGATAGCATTATTTAGTATGAATACTTTCATGCTTGCACATATTTTTAATGCTTCTTATATGTGTTTGATATGCGATTTTGTTTTACAAATTTACATGGTGTTTTATGTTTTTCTTTCATGGTGCCCACATTGCTATCCTATGCTTTTTAGGGATTAGGGTTCTTTTAGGCCTGATAGTGTCCACAGGAACGTCCAGGTTTGGGTTGGGCTTGTTTTGGGGTCCGTTAGTTTTTGCTCATTCCATTAGCACGCTCACGTTTTGTTTTGGGCTCGCTGGGACGACATGGTGGGTTTTAGTGAGGGTTCGTGCTGGAAGGGTTTTGTTAGGGAACGAATTCGTTCACTCGATCCTATGTGCCCTCGGGAATGACTCGTTCGCCAGGACCACATCCCTTTGCCAACGTTCCCAGATATTCACGCCAGGACCACCTTCCCTTGCTGACGTTCCCCAAATATTCACGTCCTAAACTTAATGTCATAGAAAATAAAACCGTAGAAAGATCTAAAGGGCGGCCTCATGATATACTCTCTCTGTAAAGAAATACTCCCTCCTTCCCAAAATATAAGACGCACATTGACTTTTTTGATCTTCATCGTACAACTTTGACTAATTTTTTACTTACAGTATGCCTACAAATTATTATAAAGACATATGAAATAGAATTGTTTTGCAAGACAAATACGACGATACTATTGATATATGGTCAATCCATATAATTTACTATATATTAGTGGTCAAAGTCATGCATCAAAGACCGCGCAAAATCAAGCGTGCCTTATATTTTGCGAAGGAGGGAGTATAACACACCATTTCTGTTGTAGAACAAATAATAAAAATACTAATAAATGGAATAGGTATTCTTGGCCCATCATGCTATTTTGCAGAAAATCTTTTGATGTTTCTGGTATCAACTCGCAGTCCAGTTTTAAGTCAGATTTTCACTTTTACAGAAAACCTTCTGATGTTTCTGATAATCAACTCGCATGCCAGTTTAAGTCAGATTTTTACTTTTGCAGGAAACCCCCTGATATTTATGTTAATCAACTCGCAGTATATATCAATGCTTTAAAAAAATACTCATATCTTTTAAATCCTAACTGCAAATTTTATATGTTATGTATAGAATTTGATTAATAAAATGTATAGAACCTGAATATGATTTTATTTAACATGTTAACCATTTTAAACATGCTATTTAGGGTGCAACTTTGATCATTAGCGTATGATCCGTCTTTCTTTCATACTGCTGCCTATCCGAATTAGAAATGAACACCTCAGCAAAACCAAGATTAAAGATGAAAGAAACGATCTATAACCACGCATGCACGCCTGCCAATACCTCATAGGAAACGGGTCAAAAAATACCTCATAGAAAAAAAGCAGTTTTCTCGTGTTATACCGAGAGAGACGTCGATTGATAACGTTCGAATGCGTCGTGATTGTGTGAGTATTAGGCCACCGTCAGTGAGGGAAGGAGGATAAGTGGCAATACGGATGGGATGTTTTTTGAAATGAGAACACGGACGTGATGTCATGTGTTGAAATAAAGAATGTAGACATATTGAGGTTTTGTGTTGTTATTGGGTTAGGGAAGTGTGGTATTTTTTCTCTCTCGTTGTAACGCAAGGCCTCTTTTACTATGCTAGTATAATATAAAAAATAGCACATGTTTGGTATCTTCCGCTCCTATCTGACAGATTGGACATTGTGCACTGATGTTTACATGTCAATCAGCAGCAAGAATTAGACTGCATGGAAGAGTCCCGTGAAGTGGTTTCCCTGTAAACTTAGTGGCGTAGTTTGACCATAGCTTGGATAATTGTGTGAAGGCAAACCAGGAGCTGGTGTTTTGTTTGACCGGTCAGCCAGGCGTACGCAAGAAAGCCAGCATGCAGCCCAGCTCGCGGTTGAACACGCGTGCGGCGAAGCTGGTTGCGTGCGACGCGAGCGACCGAGCCAGAGTTCGTGGTCAAAGCTGCTTTGACGCCACGGATCACACGAAGCAGGTCGGAATCGGCGGCTAGCATCCAGTCCGACATACAATATGATGGGTCTAAGTCGTCTGTACGGAATGGGCTACTGGCGCCCATGTTGCCCATGGGTTAGTGTTAGAGGGAATAGAGAGGGATTGGTGGAATCGATTTACTCCCTCCGTTCGGAAATACTTGTCCTGAGAACTCTTATTAAACTCTCCTCTGAGAGCTAGCTCCCCGCTCCCCGCTCCCCGCCCCTCGCCGTCGGCCACTCCGGCCCCGGCAACCACCGCACTCGACGGCGGCCACCCCGGCTCCGTCGCCCACCTTGCATTCAGGCATGGATTCGCCTCCTCCCGCCAGCGGCCCTCGAGGGCGGCTCGCCCCCCCCCCCCCCCCCCCACGCCCCGGGCCGAGATCTGAGGTCCACCGCGTCAACCCCGAGGCACCCTATGAGATGGCGTGCGAGCGCTCCTCTCGCCGCCGCCGCGTGGATCCCGCCCCTGCTCGGCGCTCCCCTCCCGCGGTTGCGCCCGGCGAGTGCCCACGCTGCTTCAGCACAAGCCACCCTCGCTCGGAGTGCTGCCGTGCCATCTGCTGCCAACGCTGCCGGTTCCCAGGCCACGTTGCGTGCGACTGCACTGCTCCACGCTCTCCGGCCTCCTCTGCCGAGCCGCCGTTCAAGCGTCGCTGCGGGTCTTCTCCGCAGCCAAGCCATCCGCCCCCTTCAACGGCCTCTGTGGACTCGGGCGCGAGTGTCGCCGGCCCAAGCCACCCCGGGTCCTCCGGGTGTGGGGGCCGGTCCTCGCCCGCCTCAACCTCGCCGCCGAGCTCACCTCAGAGCTGCCCCTCCACCACCTCGAGTAGGACGCCCGTCGTGCTCTCCGGCCACCCCGCCCTCCGCCCCGCGTCTGCCGTGTGCTACCTGCCGCGCACGGCCAGGCTGGTCGCCACCGAGACGGAGCTGCGGGAGCGCGCCCTCACTGCCACCGTCGCTGGCAACCGTTCTGGCATTCGCCGCGAGGAGGTGGCGACCCTGCTGCGCGAGAGATTCCGCCTCGCAGATGACGAGTTCTCCGTCCACAGCCGCGGCCACGACGAGTTCCTGCTCAAGTTCTCCACGACCGAGGCACGCGCTAGGGTGGCTCTGCGGCCGGTGCGCTCTCCGCGTTTCCGGCTCATCATCCACCCCTGGAGCCACTCTGCCGGCTTCGAGCCGGTCCAGCTGCGCTTCCGGGTGGAGGTCGAGATCGCCGGCCTCCCCGACCAGGCGTGGCACCGGTCCTCCGTCAAGTCCATGCTCTCCCCATTCCTCGAGATCGAGCACCTCCTCCCTTCCACCCGCAATGACAGCGACATGTCTCGGTTAAGGTTCTCGTCTTGGACTGCGAACCCCGACGCAATCCCCCGTTCCACCGACCTGCTGCTCCCGGAGCTGGACGCCGTCGAAGCTGATGCCGACCCCGACCGTGCTGAGCGCTTCGTCAGGCACACACTCCGTAAGCCGGTGCAGATCCTTGCCACGGCCTCGGAGGACTTCCGCCTGCCGGTGCCTACCCCCACAAGGCCGCCATCGCCGGGAGGCGACCACGACAGCGATGCCAGCACCCCCCCTCCCCTCGAAGTGGCCTCAGCGCCACGAGTTCCCTCCGCGCTCCTCTCGGGTGCCCCCGTCCGGTCGCCGGCGCTCTGGGTCCTCCAGACAAGACCGCCGCCGCCGCCAGGGTACGCGCCTTCCGTACCGCGGTTGGCAGGGCATTCTGGAGCCCCACCCGTCAACGGTCCCCGTACCTGCTGGCGGGCCCATGCTCGCCCAACGGGTCGCTGCTGCGACGCCCGGGCCCATGACAGCTGTTCAAACGGCGGTCTCGGGCTCACTGGTCAACCTGTTGACGCGTTCCCCGCAACAGGACAACCACGCGCTGCCATCCCTCCAGCACGGGCTCGCCACACGTCAGTTCCCTGCGCCCGACCAGTATCTCTCGAGCCCACCCTTGGGGCCAGTACCTGCGTTGGATGGCCTGCGCTCCGCTGCTTCTGCCCGTCCTGCTACCGACAGACCAGGGCCTTCTGCAACCTGCTGTGCCAATCCCAGCTCCCAACCCCTTGCGGCCAACAGGCGGCCCAGTCCAGGACTGACCCCGCGGTGCAGGGCTCATCAACCCCACCACCCGTCAGCATGCTGCAGGACCACACCTCCCAGGAGCCAATCAGCGCTACGCATGCCCCCGATGACCAAGGACCAATCCAAGCGCAGGACGCGGATTGCGCACCCAACCCCTGCCAAGCTATAATCATTGCGCCATGCAACACGGGCATGATCCCAACCGCTGATGGCCCTGATCGCACGGCAGAGGTGCATCTGGAGCGGTTCATCTCCTCTGTGCAGCGATCCGACGCACCGACCCCCCCCCCCACCACCGCGCCGGTGCCGCAACGCAGTGCCACTGGACTTCACGCCACGATGCAGCGGGCGCATTGCTAAGGCGGACAGAGGCCTCGACTCCGAGATGAAGGCAAAACGGGTCCTTCTTCGATGGCTCGGCCTACTATAGGAGGACGAGCCCATATCTGATTCCATCCTCGAGAAGTATGTGCGCATGTTTGATCGCCCCCTAGTTGTCGACACGATCGCCGCGCTCGCGGACTACCACGGTTGGGAGGTGCCGACCAACCCTTCTGCGACTCTGCATGCCCCGTCCGCGCTCATCACCGAGGTTTAGCCCACGCGGTCACTCACCCCCGAGGACTAATTGGTTTATCAATGGAGTACAACCAACGTGTCATCTTCTGGAACGTGCGGGGTCTCAACTGCCCCGCAAAGCGTAGTGCCGTTCGCTCCGTCATCTGCTCGGCAAACCCTTATGTTCTATGCCTCAAGGAAACAAAGATTACTGCCTTCTTGTCGTCCCTTGTCCGTGAAACGTTGGGCGCCCCGTTCGCCGATTACTTCTTCCTTCCCTCTACGGACACGCGCGGAGGCATCCTCCTCGCCTGGCAGAACGACATCGTCTCCCTTTCCCATCCAACCATCGCCGCTCACTTCATCAACGCACTGGTGTCCCCTCGCGATGGCAGCCCACATTGGTGGGTGACTGGGGTCTACGGACCACAAGAGGAGCCGGACAAAATTGCATTCCTTTCCGATCTACACGGCATGATATCCTGCTGCGCCGGCCCATGGCTCATTGGGGGCGACTTCAATATGATCGTGACCGCCGAGGACAAGAACAATGGGAATCTGCACCGAGCCACCATGCGTCGTTTGAGACACTTCATCGCAGACGAGGAGCTACAAGATATCTACCTTCACTGCCGTCGTTACACCTGGTCCAATGAGCGCGAGGCGCCGACCCTTGAGCGCATCGACCGTGTCCTCTGCACCGCCGGCTGGGCGACCGACCACCCCAGCTGCATGCTCCGTTGCCTGCCTTCCGCGGCTTCTGATCATGCACCGCTCATCATCGACTCCCTCCCGCGATCTTCAAAACCAAGGCGCTTCCACTTTGAGCGGTTTTGGCCTTCCCTTCCGGGCTACCACGAGGCGGTGGCGCAGGCTTGGTCATCTACCCCCCATGAGCCAGACCCGTTCCGCCGCATCTTTTGCGAGGCTGCATGCTACTTCCAAGTGCCTGCAACGCTGGAGCTCCAAGACGGTGGGAAACATCTCTCTACAGCTGTCCGCCGCTCGGGAGCTCATTGCGCGCTTTGACGCGGCGCAAGACCTGAGAGCGCTTTCACCGGCCGAGGCTTGGCTCCGTCGAAAACTAAAAGCCTCGTACCTGGGTCTGGCTTCCCTGGAGCGGTCCTTAGCCCGGCAACATGCGCGCTTCAAGTTCCTCAAGGCTGGCGACATGGGCTCCGCCTTCTTCCGCCTTCATGCCGCCCAGCGAGCCCGCAAGAACCACATATTTCAGTTGCTCTGGAGACACCACCATGCACGGTCAGGCGGCGATCGGCGAGGCCGCGTTCGACCACTTCACGGCTATCCTTGGCACCGGCGTCGAGCGTACATCCTCCATCGACCTTGACGCCCTAGACCCACGCTCGTTCGAACTACATGATCTTGAGCTCCCATTCACTGAGAGTGAGATCTGGGAGGCTGTGACAACCCCGGCTTAATCGTGCACTAACCATACACGCAAATGCGCACGATCAAGCCTAAGGACTCACTTGAAGATATCACAACACAACTCTAAAACATAAATAAAGTCATACAAGCTTTATATTACAAGCCAGGGCCTCGAGGGCTCGAATACATAGCTCGATGGCATACAAGCGTCAGCGGAAGCATCAGATATCTGAGTACAGATATATTACAGAGAGAGAAATAGGCCTTCACAGAGGCGGGGTACAATAAAATACTACGATCGAAAGGCGTAGGCCTCCTGCCCTGGACCCTCCGATCCTACTCCTGGTCGTCAAACGGCTCCTCGTAGTAGTAGTACTCACCAGGCGGGTAGTAGTACTGGTCGTCGGCTGGGGCGTCTGGCTCAGGGGCTCTGTCGTCTGGTGGCATCAATTGGATATGGGGGAAAAAGAAAATAAAGCAAACGTGAGTACTCATCTGAAGTACTCAGCAAGCAAGGATCTACACTACATATGCATCATTGTCAAAGGAATGGCTGTATATGTGGACTGGGCTGCAGAAATGCCAAAATAGAGGGGGAAAGCCTAGTCCTATCGAAGATTAGCATCTTCATCAATCTTCGACAGTCTTGCAGCAATAGAGGAGAACAGATGAACATAATGTAAAATAGTAGTAGTATCATCAACCTCGACCTGAGATCCTTTCTCGACTCCCTGCGAGAAAGCAATCCCAGAGCCGTACTATCCAGTTCTCATCACATGTTCAAGTTGTACCGATCGGGATACAACTCCAAGTGTCCGTTACCGTAGGACAGGCTATCTATAGAAGTTTCTTCCCTGCAGGGGTGCACCAACTTACCCACCACGCTCGCTTAACTCCGGTCGAACACACTTTTCTGGGTCATGCCCGGCCTCGGCTAAGCAACACGCCGCAACCCGACCAAATACTTAACAGAGAGGTCAGCACGCCGAACTAACCTATGCCCCCAGGGGTCTTGGGCCATCGCCCCCTATGAATTTTCAAAGTTTATTTGGATTTTCTGGAATTTATTTATTTATCAGAAAATGAATTATGACGTCAGCATGAGGTATTGCTGACATCAACAAGTCAACAGCGGCTGTACAGGTCAAACCTGACATGTGGGTCCAGTGGGACCCACATGTCAGCCTCTGTAAACTTAACAGAGTCTATTTAGACTAACAGGGGGTTAATTAGAGTGTGGGCCCCTCATGTCAGTGTTTGAACAGATTAACTAATCCGTGTTATTTATTAATTCATTTTAATTAGCTTAATTAACTGAAAGGGCCCACATGTCATACACTGTGGTGAACAGTAATGACGTTGACCCGGTCAACGAAGTCAACCCAGGGCCAGGGGGCCCACTGGCAGCCTCACTGGGGTGGGTCCCACCTGTGCCACGTCGGCGGCCGGCGGCTGAACGCCGGCGAACCCGCAAACGCGGCGGAGGCACTCGGGCGTCGCCGGAATTCGCCTATAGACCACCAAAAGGGACGGGGCTGGGTGCGTTCGAACGGCCGTTCGACGGCGCATCGAATGGTGGCGGTGGCGTGGTCGGAGATGGCGTGTAGCGACGGCGGCGAGCATCGCGGCGGACGCCGGAGTTCGGCCGTAGTTGGGAACGGAGTAGCAGCGCGCTACGGGGCAAAAGGAAAGGCTGGGAAGGAGCTGCGCGACGCGACGAGTGCAACATGCCCGTCCCCGTGACCATTTGGTCATCGGAACGGCGCCGGCGACGAGCGCGAGCGGCGGCGCAATCTGGCGCTCGTCGGGAACGCAGCTAGAGGGCGTGGAAGAGCTCGCATGCGGGTGCGTTCGGTTGCTGGGAGCACCAGGAGCACGCAGCTGTGCTCAGATGTAAGTGACAGTGGCCATGGCCACGGGCACGAACTCGTCGGCGACGGACAGAGCTCGGGCGCGGCGGCAGCTAACTACGGCGTGCGAGGAGGGCAACGAGGAGAGGCAGGAGGAGGAGGAGCTCACCGAGGAGGCACAAGGTGGCCCGGTGATAGCTTAGGAGCAGCAGTTCGCGCCGAAGACGAGGAAGATCGCCGGAGGCCGAGAAGAAAGGGGCGACATCGTCCAGCGGCTGCAGGGGCTCCGGGCTCCTGCTCGTGGTTGAGGACGAAGTAGCAGATAGTGACAGAGCTCGTGGATGTGTTGGCGGAGCTCGGGAACGACGGTGGCCGCGGATCCGAGCGGAGCGCGGCGGCGGTGGCGCTCGGCCTCGCGTGGATCTAAGGGGGAAGGAGGACGGAGCGAGCGAGGAGAGGACGGGGAAGTGAACGAGGGAGCCAGAGGGAGTGGCGGAGCTCGGCCTTATCCACTCCTGCGCCCTGTATTGTCGGTGGACGGCGACGTGCCGGTGCCGCGCCGGCGCGCGCGCGCTCGACCAGCGGGAGAACGACAGCGCGAGGGAGAGAGGTGAGTGGGCCTGCTGGGCCGGGGTTCGGGGCACTGTGCACTAAGGCCCAGTGCACAGTGCCTCGTTTTTATTTTTCTGTTTTTGTTTCTCTTTTTCTTTTAATCTTTTCTGTTTTGAAATAGTTAGAGCACTTTTACACTTTTGTAAAATGTGAGAGTTGATCCAAATATTGCAATGCAACATTTCCTTCCACCAAAAACTGGTTTGGGCAGAATTGGACTCCATTTAGATTAGAAATGAATTTAAATGGATTTAAATATCCTGTTTTGGTGCTGTTTCATCTTGTTTGAGTCACTTGTCCATCTCCAAATATTTTGATATTGGTTTTAGAAATGTTCCTGGATTATTTGCCATTTAATGAACATTTTTCCCAACAGAGTTTGACCAACTTTATATTTCACTTTTGAATTTTGAATTGATTTTCAGATGTGAATTTGAATTGGATCATTAACCCATATGACTTGGCACTGCAAATGATCATGACTTGGCAAGATTAACAGAGTGTCACAGAGCTTATTACAAAGGGGGTGTTACAAGTTCTCCTCCTCTAAAAGAAATTCTCGTCCCGAGAATTTAGGAGGTAGAAGGAAAGAGTCCGGGATATTCTTCCCGAAGATGATCCTCGCGTTCCCAAGTGGCTTCATCTTCAGTGTGATTCGACCACTGCACTTTTAGGAACTTGGTCGTCTTCTGACGAGTACGACGCTCAGCTTCATCGAGGATGCGGATCGGATGCTCCTTATAGGAAAGATCATCTTGTAACTCGAGCATCTCATGATCCACTGCACGGTGCGGGGATTCCTTGAAGCACTTACGGAGTTGCGACACATGGAAGACATCATGAATATGGGAGAATTGCGGTGGAAACTCCAATTGATAGGCCACCTGTCCACGTCTAGCCACGATGCGGAAAGGACCAATATAGCGAGGAGCTAGCTTGCCCTTGATTCCGAAACGACGGGTGCCCTTCATTGGAGTGACACGTAGATAAGCTTGATCACCAGGTTGATAGATCACACCCCATCGCTTGCGATCATAATTACTCTTCTGACGGTCTTGAGCTGCTTTGAGATTCTCCCGGACAATTCGGACTTGTTCTTCGGCATGTTGAATAATGTCCGGTCCAACAAGAGGTCGTTCCCCAGTTTCTGACCAATTCAGAGGGGTTCGACATTTACGACCATAAAGAACCTCAAAGGGGGTCATTTTCAAGCTGGCTTGATAGCTGTTGTTATAAGAGAACTCGGCATACGGGAGAGATTCCTCCCATTTCTTACCGAAGGATATAACACAAGCTCGAAGCATATCTTCAAGCACTTGATTAACGCGCTCAACTTGACCTTGGGATTGTGGATGATAAGCTGAACTCCAGGTAATATGAGTTCCCATTGCTTTCTAGAAACTTTCCCAGAAATGGCCAGTGAAAATGCTGCCACGGTCTGAACTGATTTCCTTGGGAATACCATGGAGTGAAACAATTCTGGAGATATATAGCTCTGCTAACTGACTAGCAGTAATAGTCTCCTTAACTGGCAGAAAGTGTGCAACCTTGGAGAGTTGGTCGACGACGACAAGAATAGCATCATGACCCTTCTGAGACTTGGGAAGACCAGTAATGAAGTCCATTTGCACTTTATCCCACTTCCATAGAGGAATAGGGAGTGGTTGCAGAATTCCAGCAGGTTTCTGATGTTCTGCCTTCACGCGACGACAAACGTCACACTCAGCAACATAACGAGCAATATCTTGCTTCATTCTAGACCACCAGTACCTTTGACGAAGATCTCGATACATCTTGGTACTACCCGGATGGATAGATAGCGGCGTATCATGGGCCTCCTTCATGACTTTGTCAGTCATCAGCTCGAAGCGAGGTACTACAATGCGGTCTCGGAAGTACAAGGTTCCATCTTCAGCAATCGAGAAATCCCTGTACTTTTGAAGGTGAAGCTCTTTCTTCATTAGACCAATTTCGGCATCTTTAGTTTGCGCAATCTTGACAGCTTTCTCAAGATCTGGTTGTATCACAAGGTTATTAAAAGAACCTTGCGGGACGATGCAGAGATTCAGCTTGCGCAATTCTTCATACAGCTGGGGTTGAGCTTGTTTAACCATGAGGTTGTTGCAATAAGACTTGCGGCTCAAGGCATCAGCCATCACATTAGCTTTGCCAGGAGTGTAGGAAATACCACAGTCATAATCGGTGATTGTTTCCAACCAACGCTGCTGACGAAGATTAAGTTCTGGTTGAGTGAATAAGTACTTCAAGCTCTGATGATCGGTGTAAATCTCACACCGATTACCAAGGAGGTAATGACACCACTGCTTCAAAGCATAAATGACAGCAGCAAGTTCGAGGTCATGCACTGGGTAATTCTCTTCATGTGGACGCAGTTGTCGCGAAGCATAAGCAATTACTCTTCGCTCTTGCATTAGGACGCAACCTAGTCCTTGGCGAGAGGCGTCGCAGAAGATCACAAAATCTTTGTGGGAGTCTGGAGGAGCAAGGACTGGAGCAGAAGTCAGCTTGTCCTTGAGGGTCTGGAAGCTTTCCTGACATTTGTCTGTCCACTCAAACTTAACGCCTTTGTGGAGCAGATTAGTCAGGGGCTTGGCAATCTTGGAGAAATTTTCGATGAATCGTCGACAATAACTTGCAAGCCCGAGAAAACTTCTGACTTGCTTGACATTCTTCGGAGGGGTCCAGTCAAGAATAGCCTGAACTCGTTCCGGGTTAACTGCGATACCATCCTTGGAGATGACATGTCCAAGGCAGGTTACCTCAGAAAGCCAGAATTCGCACTTAGAGTACTTGGCATGTAATTGGTGCTCTCGAAGTCTCTCCAGAACAAGACGAAGGTGCTCAGCATGTTCTTCTTTGTTCTTCGAATAAACCAGAATATCATCCAGATATACCACGATGAATTTGTTGAGGTAATCCATGAATATGTAATTCATTAAGCGGGAGAAGGTAGCTGGAGCGTTTGTTAAGCCAAACGACATGACGGTGTACTCGTATGAGCCATAACGAGTAACGAATGCAGTCTTCGGAATATCCTCTTCGCGGACACGGATCTGGTGATAACCCAACCTCAAGTCGAGTTTAGAAAACACCGAAGATCCAGCGAGTTGGTCATATAGATCGTTGATCCGGGGAAGTGGATATTTATTCTGAATGGTTGCCTGGTTGATAGGACGATAATCTTGGACCAACCTATTCGTTCCATCTTTCTTCTTGACGAAAAGAGACGGTGCTCCCCAGGCAGAGGAACTAGGGCGAATGAAACCCTTCCTTAAGGATTTATCAATTTCCTCCTTAAGCTCGATGAGGTGGTGCGGAGGCATCTTGTAAGGACGCTTCGCAATAGGAGTGGTGCCAGGCTTCAAGTCGATGACGAACTCGACAGCCCTAGCAGGGGGTATTCCTGGAAGTTCTTCTGGAAAAACATCCGGGAAGTCACAGACCACTGGGATGTTCTCAATCCCATCAAGCGGAGAAGCATTCAACGCGTTCAAGGCATAAATTTGAGCCTCAGCGTTCTGGGTGAGATAAGCTTGATAATTCACTATCTCATTCGATGGGTGCAGGAGATGCACGACTTTAGTGGCACAATTGATTGAGGCATAATGAGCCTTCAACCAATCCATTCCCAAGATAAGATCAATCTTGGAAGATTTCAGAATAATGGGGAAAGCTTGAAAATTTCTCTCTTCAATCATGATATTGACTTCGGGGCTGAATATGGTGGCTTGACACCGACCCGCGGGAGTGTTCACTACTAAAGGGTGGTGTAGTGTTTCACATTTAACGTCATGCAATAGTGCAAAATGCTCTGACATGAATGAATGCGATGCTCCTGAATCAAATAAAACAGATGCTGGTACTGAATTAACGAGAAGTGTACCCATCACAGTATCTGGTTGATCTGGAGCTTTAGACATGTTGACGTGGTAACTCTGCCCACGACCATAAGGAGGTTTGGCATTATAGTTGCGCTGTTGAGGAATACCACGGCCAATACCACGGCCAGCAGAAGGAAGAGCCAGTTGATTCTGATTTTGAGAACAATCTCTAGCACGGTGACCTGGCTTGCCACACTTAAAGCATAGTCCACTATCAGGACGAGGTGCTGGAGCTGGCAGAGGCTGCCTCGGTGGTGGAGGTGGCAGGCGTGGTGCAGCATAAGAGGGCCTGTTTGCAGGAGCTGCTGAATGGAACATGCCTTGGGGAAACCAGATGCGTCGCTTCTGGGAAGACGAGCCCGAAGATGAGCCCGACTCACGGGTGCGTCTGGACGCTTCCTTGTGCTTCTTCAGTCCAGTTTCAACCATAATAGCCTTATTCACCAAGGTGGCGAAATCAGGATAGTCTTGGACAAGGAGAGCCAACTGTATATCATGATGCAGTCCTTCACGGAACTTCTCTTGCCTTCGTTCATCAGTAGGAATGTCCTCTTCAGCATAGCGAGATAAGTCTAGAAACTCACGCTGATAGACTTCCACAGTCTTGTTTCCTTGAACAAGGCTACGGAACTCGGCCTTCTTCCTAGCTATGACAGCTAGAGGAATGTAGCGGGCTCGGAAAGCAATCTTGAACTCTGCCCAAGTGACGACAGTACCAGGCGGCAGAGTCTGTCGGTGGGTGGCCCACCATTGGGCTGCGGGACCCTTCAAAAGATAAGTCGCAAAAGTGACATAGTTAACTTCAGCGACACCAGCAGACTCCATCTCATGAGAGATGTCACGCAGCCAGTCATCTGCATCTAGTGGGTTGACTGTGTTGCGGAAAAACGATGGACTGAGCCTCATGAACTCTGGCAAGGTAATGGATGGTGGCTACTGATTAGCATCAGGACGAGGGAATTGCTGCATAATCCCCGTCATAAACTGGCGGTTGAGTTCAAATTGTTGCATCATCGCTGCCATGTAATCGGGTGGTGGCGGCGGTGGCGGGTTGTTGTCAGCCATCCTGCTATTCCAACAGGGGTATTTCAGCAATAGCTTATGCAAGTGTTTAACAATAAACATGATGTAACTCGACATTATTGAAAGAGTGCAATAGATGCTAAAAGTAGTCATTAAGACATACAGATCCATACACAGTCGGTTACAATCGGGCAGCATAACGGCGCAAATTGAAAAGCTAGACACACTAGGTGGCACGCAGGCACGCGGTAAGGAAGTACACAACGTGACATAGCAAAGGCTACATCAGCGTCGGAGAAAACCACTGAAACGGGGTAACTGCAAGTGCGGACGACGAATGTTCGTCGCGGCAGGATCCTGTGCTCCATGTGCACTCTGATGCAGAACCCGGTCTCGAACTGTAAGAAGAGGTCCACGTGCAGGCGTGTGACCTCCCACTGCAGGCCAATCAATACCTGGCGGCATCTCGGTCCTGCGTGGGTAAAGAATATCCTCCGGATGTATCCCTGCACGAACAGCTGGTAGCAACTGTGTCATAGCCTCGTAGTAGCGTGCTCGAGTGGCGAACAACTCGACGGCAAGAGCCCGAACAGTGCGATCCAGAGCCTGAGTGCACTGAATCAGAATCTGCGGGTCGTAGCATCGAGACTCGTACGGGGCACAGATAGCTGTGTAAAATCCAGTAGCATCTCCAACAGGTGCATACGGAATGTACCGAAACACAGAGTCAAGCTAGCATTGTGCTCTCCTCGGAGACGTGCGACAACAGAGTAGGCGGCATCATGTACTGCCATCTCAATCGTCACGCCTATTCCGTGAAAAAGGTGTAGCTCAGTGTCTGAGTTGTTCTGCTGATCATAGATCCGAACTTCAGCATAGTACTGTTCCTGATTTAACTCGCGGTAAACATCATAGACCATGTACTCGGGATACCAGCGGTAACCCAGTCTACTCAGGAGAGCGATCAGAACAGCTGGAAATGCAGGGGCATCACGAGCCCAAGTGCGGAGCACTAGCTGGGTCGTAGGCCGCGGTGGAAACAGTCGATCCATCTGAAACAGAGAGGTTCAGGGTTGTCATAAGACAATGAGAAATATAACTGATCTCAGAAGGAAAGGTTAAACAAAACAATGGAAAGGAAAATGATTATCAGACTAGTCAGATCAAAGACAGGGAAATCGCACTGAATCCAGCTCTCCGGGTGGATAGAATTAACGAGATCCTAAATGTCGGTGTTAATAAATTTTATTAAACCTGAATAGATGAGAGATTAGAATCCCAGAGTAAAGATGAGGAATAAAAGATCCTAATACCACCCAGTTGGCGACGTGGGCCCGTAAGCCACACAGCCAAGTTAGTAAAACAGTTTTGGACCACTAGACTCAACTTCGGCCAAGGAATTGGGAAGGGAGATTCCTAGAGGCAGTCGGCTCTGATACCAACCTGTGACGACCCCGGCTTAATCGTGCACTAACCATACACGCAAATGCGCACGATCAAGCCTAAGGACTCACTTGAAGATATCACAACACAACTCTAAAACATAAATAAAGTCATACAAGCTTTATATTACAAGCCAGGGCCTCGAGGGCTCGAATACATAGCTCGATAGCATACAAGCGTCAGCGGAAGCATCAGATATCTGAGTACAGATATATTACAGAGAGAGAAATAGGCCTTCATAGAGGCGGGGTACAATAAAATACTACGATCGAAAGGCGTAGGCCTCCTGCCCTGGACCCTCCGATCCTACTCCTGGTCGTCAAACGGCTCCTCGTAGTAGTAGTACTCGCCAGGCGGGTAGTAGTACTGGTCGTCGGCTGGGGCGTCTGGCTCAGGGGCTCCGTCGTCTGGAGGCATCAATTGGATATGGGGGAAAAAGAAAATAAAGCAAACGTGAGTACTCATCCGAAGTACTCAGCAAGCAAGGATCTACACTACATATGCATCATTGTCAAAGGAATGGCTGTATATGTGGACTGGGCTGCAGAAATGCCAGAATAGAGGGGGAAAGCCTAGTCCTATCGAAGACTAGCATCTTCAACAATCTTCGACAGTCTTGCAGCAATAGAGGAGAACAGATGAACATAATGTAAAATAGTAGTAGTATCATCAACCTCGACCTGAGATCCTTTCTCGACTCCCTGCGAGAAAGCAATCCCAGAGCCGTACTATCCAGTTCTCATCACATGTTCAAGTTGTACCGATCGGGATACAACTCCGAGTGTCCGTTACCGTAGGACAGGCTATCTATAGAAGTTTCTTCCCTGCAGGGGTGCACCAACTTACCCACCACGCTCGCTTAACTCCGGTCGAACACACTTTTCTGGGTCATGCCCGGCCTCGGCTAAGCAACACGCCGCAACCCGACCAAATACTTAACAGAGAGGTCAGCACGCCGAACTAACCTATGCCCCCAGGGGTCTTGGGCCATCGCCCCGGACGCTCCTGCACGTTGCGTACACCGCCGGTGAGCAGACCTAGCAACCCCTTAATACAAGCGCGGTTGCGTTCCCAGTCCAACCCAGCGTGTGCCGCTCAGTTGCTGACGTCTATTAAGCTTCGGCTGAAGTATACGACGCAGAACGCCCATACTTTGCCCACGTGATGGTTAGTGCTATCGGGCCAGAGGCCCCTCGGATCAAATATCCAAACCGTAGTGGATTAGGAGCGCGCGGAAACGAGCAGAGACTCACGATCGATGTGACCCCGTCGCCCCGTCTCGAGGACTTGCGGCAAGGGCTAAGAATGCCCGGCCACGCCTCGTAGTTATCTCGCGGGCACCATCCAGGTCAACCCGACTCCACATCACTTCGCGTTAAGCTCGCGCAGGTACCCCTCAGGGCCGACCCGTCTTTAGTAACATGGTTTAGTGCAAGTCAAATCAACAACAGTACCTGTGTGTCTGACACCAGGGGAATCCTGAGGAATCACCCTCGATGGAATCCCACCTGATGTTATAGTCAAGGTGAACGAAAGAGGAATCACCCTCGAGGTCCACACTTGAGGAGTTGCGCGACGATGTCGTTATCGGGGGTGGTGTAGGAGGAATCACCCTCGCTTACCACGACCGAGTAACTAACCTACAAGGTTAACATCAGAAGTGCTGACGAGGTATCACCCTCGGCACTCGACGGTAACCCAACAGTGTCGGCAACTAAGGGGGAAGTGATGTGCGGTGTCAGGGTCTAGTCTTCAATCCCGATGAGCGGGTCTTCTGACATCCAGCAGGGCAGTCGGGATCAAGTGGAGGTCTCTGTCGTGTCTCTACCCAGCCTATATTAATCAGTCTAGGATAACCAGAAAGGTAACAAGGCAGGGTACAATAATCAGGCTATGCAGCAGATATAGGAAAACAGTAGCAGTAGCAGTTCTAATGCAAGCATAAGAGAGAAGAGAATAGGCGATATAGGCATGCTCAAAATGGGGGTGCTTGCCTGTTTGCTCTGGGGCAAGGGCAAGATCGTCGGTGGTGTCGTCGGGGACGTAGTCGTACTCCTGAGCTGCGTCTGCCTCGGGAGCTACATCAACGTCGGGGTCTACCGAGAGAGAAGAGGGGGAAGAAACAGGTAAACATAATGCAAACAAATGTAATACGGTGCGTGTGATGCTATGATGCAGTGCAGGGTTGCCTAATTATGCATCTAAGTCATTTTAGTTATTTTTAGAATTATTCTGGGATTTATTTACCGAAGTGTGTGCACTATTCATCAGCCGGATACGGGTCCGGAGTTACGAGTTCTTCTACGTAGGGGGTTCCAATGGAGAAACAGACGGCATGATCAGATTTGGCTCGTCGTTCTGAGCAAGTTTCATGTTTTAACTTTTTCGATCTGAGCTACGGTTTAAAAGTTATGAATTTTCAAAGTTTATTTGGATTTTCTAGAATTTATTTATTTATCAGAAAATGAATTATGACGTCAGCATGAGGTATTGCTGACATCAACAAGTCAACAGCGGCTGTACAGGTCAAACCTGACATGTGGGTCCAGTGGGACCCACATGTCAGCCTCTGTAAACTTAATAGAGTCTATTTAGACTAACAGGGGGTTAATTAGAGTGTGGGCCCCTCATGTCAGTGTCTGAACAGATTAACTAATCCGTGTTATTTATTAATTCGTTTTAATTAGCTTAATTAACTGAAAGGGCCCACATGTCATACACTGTGGTGAACAGTAATGACGTTGACCCGGTCAACGAAGTCAACCCAGGGCCAGGGGGCCCACTGGCAGCCTCACTGGGGTGGGGCCCACCTGTGCCACGTCGGCGGCCGGCGGCTGAACGCCGGCGAACCCGCAAACGCGGCGGAGGCACTCGGGCGTCGCCGGAATTCGCCTATAGACCACCAAAAGGGACGGGGCCGGGTGCGTTCGAACGGCCGTTCGACGGCGCATCGAATGGTGGCGGTGGCGTGGCCGGAGATGGCGTGTAGCGACGGCGGCGAGCATCGCGGCGGACGCCGGAGTTCGGCCGTAGTTGGGAACGGAGTAGCAGCGCGCTACGGGGCAAACGGAAAGGCTGGGAAGGAGCTGCGTGACGAGTGCAACAGGCCCGTCCCCGTGACCATTTGGTCATCGGAACGGCGCTGGCGATGAGCGCGAGCGGCGGCGCAATCTGGCGCTCGTCGGGAACGCAGCTAGAGGGCGTGGAAGAGCTCGCATGCGGGTGCGTTCGGTTGCTGGGAGCACCAGGAGCAAGCAGCTGTGCTCAGATGTAAGTGACAGTGGCCATGGCCACGGGCACGAGCTCGTCGGCGACGGACAGAGCTCGGGCGCGGCGGCAGCTAACTATGGCGTGCGAGGAGGGCAACGAGGAGAGGCAGGAGGAGGAGGAGCTCACCGAGGAGGCACAAGGTGGCCCGGTGATAGCTTAGGAGCAGCAGTTCGCGCCGAAGACGAGGAAGATCGCCGGAGGCCGAGAAGAAAGGGGCGACGTCGTCCAGCGGCTGCAGGGGCTCCGGGCTCCTGCTCGTGGTTGAGGACGAAGTAGCAGATAGTGACGGAGCTCGTGGATGTGCTGGCGGAGCTCGGGAACGACGGTGGCTGCGGATCCGAGCGGAGCGCGGCGGCGGTGGCGCTCGGCCTCGCGTGGATCTGAGGGGGAAGGAGGACGGAGCGAGCGAGGAGAGGACGGGGAAGTGAACGAGGGAGCCAGAGGGAGTGGCGGAGCTCGGCCTTATCCCCTCCTGCGCCCTGTATCGTCGGTGGACGGCGACGTGTCGGCGCGCGCGCGCTCGACTAGCGGGAGAACGACAGCGCGAGGGAGAGAGGTGAGTGGGCCTGCTGGGCCGGGGTTCGGGGCATTGTGCACTAAGGCCCAGTGCACAGTGCCTCGTTTTTATTTTTCTGTTTTTGTTTCGCTTTTTCTTTTAATCTTTTCTGTTTTGAAATAGTTAGAGCACTTTTACACTTTTGTAAAATGTGAGAGTTGATCCAAATATTGCAATGCAACATTTCCTTCCACCAAAAACTGGTTTGGGCAGAATTGGACTCCATTTAGATTAGAAATGAATTTAAATGGATTTAAATATCCTGTTTTGGTGCTGTTTCATCTTGTTTGAGTCACTTGTCCATCTCCAAATATTTTGATATTGGTTTTAGAAATGTTCCTGGATTATTTGCCATTTAATGAACATTTTTCCCAACAGAGTTTGACCAACTTTATATTTCACTTTTGAATTTTGAATTGATTTTCAGATGTGAATTTGAATTGGATCATTAACCCATATGACTTGGCACTGCAAATGATCATGACTTGGCAAGATTAACAGAGTGTCACAGAGCTTATTACAAGGGGGTGTTACAGAGGCCATCCAGCAGCTGCCAAAGGGGCGGGCACCCGGCCCGGACAGGTTCACCTCGGAATTCCTCTGCGCTTCGTGGGCGATTATCAAAGACGACTTTGTGGCTGCGTTCGACAAGTTATATACCCTCAACAGCCGCGGGTTTCAGCGGCTCAATGAGGCGCTCCTCGTCCTCTTACCCAACAAGCAAGACGCCGGCACGCTTTCGAACTACCGGTCGATCAGCTTGATCCACCTCTTTGCCAAGCTATTCGCCAAGGTGCTCTCGCTCCGCCTCGCGCCACGCCTCGGTGCTATGATCTCCGCCAACCAAAGTGCGTTCATCGCCGGCCGGTGCATACATGACAACTTCTTGCTTGTTCAACAAACCGCGCGACAGCTCCATAACCTGAAGAATCCACGTGTCATGCTCAAGCTGGATATTGCACGCGCGTTCGATTCCGTTTCCTGGGCATTCCTGCTGGAGACTCTGCGCCACCTTGGGTTCGGCCACCGGTGGTGCGAGTGGATATGCATCCTCCTCGGCATGGCCAGCACACGCGTCCTCACCAATGTCGTCCCCGGACCACCAATCCCCCACCGATGCGGGCTACAGCAGGGGGATCCCGTGTCCCCTATGCTATTTGTCATGGTTATCGACACTCTCAACAACCTCATCTGTCGTGTGGCCAGCGAGGGGGTGCTGCAACGCCTCACCGCACGTCACATGCCCTCGAGCGTCTCCATCTACGCCGATGACGTCGTCGTCTTCTGCCGACCGGATAGGCAAGACCTGGCTGTTGTCCGCGAACTGCTACGGGTCTTTGGGGCCGCATCGGGGTTGCACACCAAGTTTGCTAAGTTTGCGGCTTCCCCTATCCAGTGCGTGGCCGCGGACCGGGCCATGATCACCGCGAACCTCGCCTGCCCGCTGCAAGGCTTCCCCACCACCTACATCGGCCTACCATTGTCCATCCGCAAGGTCAGCGCCAACGCTCTACAACCTATCATCGACAAGCTGGAGCGAAGACTATCGCCGTGGTGGGCATCTTTGATGTCGAGGGGTGATCGACTGGCCCTATGCCGCCACGTGCTTTCGGCCATGCCCACACACATCATGCTTGCGATGGCCATCAATCCGCCGATCCTAAAGCACATCAACCGCCTGATCCGTAACTTCCTGTGGTATGGACGCAAAGACGCGAGCGGCGGCCACTGCATGGTCAGCTGGCGCCGGGTATGCAGGCCGGTCTCCCTCGGTGGCCTCGGCATCCCAAACCTCCAGCGCGCCGGCATCCCGCTGTGCGCCCGATGGATGTGGCTGCAGAGAACGGACGCCTCGCGCCCGTGGCAGCATCTCCACATCCCACGCTGCCCAGAGGTTCAAGACATCTTCAGGCCTCGACCACTTGGTCCCTCGGTAATGGCGAGTCGTGCATGTTCTGGGAGGATCATTGGCTGGACGGGCAAAGCATATCCGAGATCGCGCCCCTAGTCTACTGCAAGGTGCCTAAACGCCGGCGCAAGACACGCTCAATGCGTGATGGATTACTAAACCGGGCGTGGATCACCGACATACAAGGCGCCATGGGCATGGCCATGACCGTGCAGTACGTTTCGCTTTGGCGACGACTACGGCACTTGACCCTCACCGAAGAGCCGGACTGGCTTTCCTGGCGGTGGACTAGTACGGGGACCTACTCCGCTCGCTCCTGCTATCAAGCTCTATTCGCTGGCTCCACCACCGACCCGTATTGGCGTATCACATGGAGATCATGGGCACCGCTCCACATCAAGTTCTTCATCTGGCTCGCTCTGTTGGGCAGATGCTGGACTGCCGACCGCCTGGCACGACATGGTCTCCCTCACGAGCCACGCTGCCTTCTATGTGACCAAGAGCCAAAATCTATGCAGCACCTCCTAGCAGGCTGCTCCTTTTCCCGCCAAGTGTGGCACGAGGTGCTCTCTTGGTGTCGATGCACTACCACGATCCCTGCCCAAGACGAGGAGTTCATCGCTTGGCTCTCCTCGGCCATCTCCAGCACCACGACTTGTCTCCGCCGCGGCCTCGCCTCCATCGGCATCCTCACTGCCTGGCACCTATGGAAACATTGCAACAGCCGCCTCTTCGATGGTGACCAGCCCACTGTGGGACGCGCGGTACACACGATCCAGGAGGAGGCGCGACTTTGGGCACGCGCCGGCGCTAAGGGCCTGGCCCTAATCATACCTGAGACGTAGGCAGGGTCTATCTGGGCGCACACCCCGTTGCCCTGCGTGCCACGGTTATCGATGCTTGCCATCCTTGTGTATGAGCTAGTTAGCCGCTTCTACATCTTGTAATACCCTCTTGTGTCGTCAACATATCTATCAATGCAAAGATACGCAAAGCTTTTGCGTATTTGCGAAAAAAGGAAATACTTGTCCTAGAAATGAATGTATCTAGACTTATTTTAGTTATAGATACACCAATTTTATTCATTTTCAAGACAAATATTTTCAGACGGAGGGAGTATATTGCTTGAGCCTTGTGGACATATATATAGGAGTACGATGATCAACTTAGAGTACAAGACAAGGCAAGAACAAATCCTAGTTTATATTTTCTAATAATCATAATACTCAAGACCCCCCGCAGTCACAGCGGTAGCAACGCAGATGGTGAGACTGAGGAAGAATCCGAAGGTAAGCCGACGGACCCCCCCTCTCCCACAGTCATAACGGTTGATGAATCGCAGAAGTCGTGGTTGGATTGGAAACCGACGAGGTTGCTTAAGCAAGACGGTAGCCCTTTGTGCTGTTGTCGAGGTAGCCGAGAACGTAGGATGGTGGAGCCGTAGTTGAGATAACCATGCGAAGAATGTCATGGTCGATGTCGAGTCGGGGTAGCCGGTGTCGAGAAAGTCGCCCAGGAGCCGTGAGCGCATGGAGGCGCCCACTTAGTCATGGGCGCAGTGGTGTCGAAGTAGTGGTGCGCCGGGAAGAAGACGTTGTTGACGAGGCGTCGCACCGGGTTTGCCAAACCCGGGACACGTCGTAGACGAAGTCACGCGTCGATGTTGCCAGCACCGGGCATGCGTAGACTGACGAAGACGAAGTTGACGAAGCGCCGCACCAGGCTTGCCGGGCTCGGGGACACGTCGTGGACGAAGGCACACATCGATGTTGCCAGCACCGAGCATGCGTAGACGAGGGATCTGCACGAGCTGTACGCCATGTCGAGGAGGGGTTAGGATCCTCTGCAGTAGCTCATCATGCAGTACGGTCACTGCCGTGTGGACCCGTCCTCATATGTCATGCGCACAACAGTACCGTACAGTACTGCAGAGGATCTTAACCCGGCGAGAAATACAATGATTAACTTAGAGTATAAGACAAGGCAGGAATAAATTCTAATCTATCATATACTTCCTAATAATCATAACACTCAACACCATCCGACCGCTCGCGTACCCGCCGAGCCGGAATCTCGACCGTTAGTTCCCCTGGGTAAGCACACGCATGTAAGAGGTGCTTATATTGTCGATCACAATCCAACTTGCCTCAGAAATGGAAACGGACATTTTGGATAAAGTGACGAGGACAAGTTCTAACTCTACTTGCATGGATTTTTTTCATAAATTTTCAAATTCTAAAAATACGATTTAAAAAAATAATCTAAAAATACGATCGTAGTCTGCAGTTATAAAAAAAAGGGTTATTTCATGTTGAGTATCGTGATTATTAGGAAAGCTAGCATAGCGTAAGATATTATTCTATCTACTACAAGATGATTATGTACTCCTATATATATGCCCACGAGGCTCAAGCAATACAATGAACGATTCCACCAAATCCCTCTCTTCCTTCTAACATGGTATAAGCCTTACCTCGATCCTAAACCCTAGCCACCGCCGCTTCCACACCTGCGCGCCGCCCCCGGGGCGGTCGGCCTCCATGACCGCCGCCGGGGGCCGCGCCGCCCGTACCTAGGGTTCGTCCGCCGGTCGTGTTGACCGGCTGTCCTAGAGAGTCTTTTTCATGAGCCCTTGCTCTGGATTTTTTTTCTCTCCCGCCGGTCATCTTGATCGACGGTTTTCTTTTGGTTTTTCGATCCAAGATCGGTTTGCGTCGCCCGCAGCCGTCGACGACACTCGCGCGCCTCTACTCCAACTTCGGTGTCGACATCACCGGCCTCTTCTCCAACTCGACGGCCTCAGGCGACACGCGGCGGCCTGCAACTGCCGCTGTCCGCGCATCCGTCCGCACGTCATACTCTGCCGGCTGCCGTGGCCTTGGTCCGATCAAATCGTGGCCTCCATCAACTCTCGCCTCCATCCAGATTGGTTGCCGCATGGCGTTCCAGGCTTCGCGCGTACATTGTGTGAACATTGTGTGAGGTTATCTGGTGCAGCAGCCGCTCGCGATGCCCTACGCAAGCGTGGTTGGCGCTGGTATGGCTGGATGCTCACGTTGACCCATTGGAGTACATGATTTGTGCATGGCGTGGCTGATGGTTGTGTCTCGTACATGTGAAGCTACTCGTGTGCTTGCGCGCATCTATGTGGCTACTCGTGTGCGTGTTACGCATCTAGTCGGCTTCCCTTAACAATCCGTGTCCCGCAGGGTTGCATGCATCTGCCACGTCCGGCCGCCTCCCGTCTGACTTCTGTCGAGCGGACACTTTGACTTTGCGGCTGTTTGGACTGATCATCCGAGCGAACGCGATCCACTACATCCTCGCCGCGATCGATCTGATCAGTCGTCTGCGTGCTCTCCACCGGCCTCGTGAAGATCGTCCCCGAGTTCAGCGCGCTCCTTCACCGATCGAGCAACGGGCTGCCGCTGCGTCGCCCCGTCGGGCCGCAGTGCCGCCGCCCCATAGTTCTTCTCCCGGCTGCACCGACCCGCGTCACCGCTGCGTCGCCCCTTCGGGCCGCAGTACCGCGGCCCGCGGTCTACTGCCGCCCCGAGGCAGTCCGCTCCAGGTCGTCCCCGTGGCTGCACCGACCCTCGCGTCGCCACTACGTCGCCCCGTCGGGCCGCAGCGAGCGTGGCACGCGGTCCACGCCGCCGTCCTGAGTCGTTCCCGCGGTTGCACCGACCCGGGTTCCGTTGCTGCGCCGCCCCTTCGGGCCATCGCGTCGCGGCCCGCGGTCCCCGCCGCCGCCCCGAGGTCTTCCTGCTGTCGCCCTGACCCGCCTGCCGCCGCTGCGTCGCCCCTTCGGGCCGGAGCGCTGCGGCCCGCGGTCCACTTCGTCGTCCCCGCGCGTCGACTTCCCGTGGTATGCGCCGCGCCGTCTTCCTTGGCGCGGGAACGCCACTGTCCGCGCCGGTCTTCGTCACGCTGTCAGGGTTCTTCGCCTACTTCGAGCATCGCCGCCGCGCTCCTAACCTAGCTGCCGCCGCCGCCGTCAGGCCGCCGCCGCAGCCGCCCGTCCACCCCATTCGTCTTCGTCCAGCACCAGCCCGTCGCCAGCGTCGCCGTCATCTACCCCGACCGCTTCATCTACTCCGACAACCGCGGGCGGCATTGGCCTCGTGCCGATTGGCGCCGCAACCGTCGTCGAGTCCTTCTCTGCTGGCCTCTCCGATTTCTTCGACATGGCGTGCAGCTCGTGCAGGTCCCAATCTACGCATGCCCGGTGCTGGCAACACCGTCGCGTGTCTTCGTCCACGACGTGTCCCCGGGCCTGGCAAGCCTGGTGCGGCGCTTTGCCAACTTCGTCTTCGTCCGTCTACGCATGCCCGGTGCTGGCAACACCGACGCGTGCCTTCGTCTACGATGTGTCCCCGGGGTTGGCAACCCCGGCGCGACGCGTCGTCAACAACGTCTTCTTCCCGGCGCACCACTACTTCGACACTACTGCGCCCATGACTAACTCGGCGCCTCCTTGCGCCCGCGGCTCCACGGCGACTTCCTCGACACCGGCCACCCCGACTAGACATCGACCACGGCATTCTTCGCACGGCTACCTCGACCACGGCTCCACCACACACGCTCTCAGCTACCTCGACAAACTGCACAAAGGGCTACCGCCTTGCTTGAGCAACCTTGTCGGGTTTCCACTCCAGCCACGACTTCTGCGATGCATCGACCGTTCATAATGTCCAAGTTCGTGAGCAGCATTCCCTGTCAACCGTACCTATATATGGTACTGAGAACAAATATTGAAGTCGAAGCCGCCGATTAACAAATGAAGCCCACCCGCAAAAAAGAAAAAGAAAAAGAAAAAAACAAACAAATGAAGCCGCAAGCAAGATGCTTGGTCCAAGCTACTACTGTCACACTTGCATATATTAACGCCAAGCTGAATTTCGCTTCAGTGTCCTCCTCGGACGTAGACCAGCCGTCGCGCGGCCACGTACGTATATATGCATGCCGAGTCAAACAGTAAGATGTCTTTGTAAAATGGCAGAAATTCAATGAAAATGATCGTTGGATTGTCCCCCGAAACAGATCATCTGGTCTGGATCGGAAATTAGGAGGAAATCCTTGACTCTTGATTAGCACGAGCCGATCGATAGCTACGGCAAACAGACACGACCGGTGACAAAATGAAACAGTACTCCACACCGTTGAAATGGACTCCCGGAGCATGCATACATATCTACACAACTCTCAATAATTAAGGTGGTGTAGTTTTCCCGGTACGAGTCCGACGGAAAGATCGAAGCTGCATCCTTAATTATTTCTAAACGCACGATTAGCATGAGAGACGAATCTTGTCACGATCGACGACCCATTTAGTGAATCATGGGAAGCAAGCAAAACCAGCTGGCTAGTCTAACCAAGTGAGAGCAGGAAGTTGCACCCCGCGTTCCTCGATCTTGTCACGAGTCCGGAGGCACGCACGAGCACGATCGATGCCGGCCGTGCGTGAGAGCGATCGGCCGATCGACGGAGAAAACACGGAGCGGACTCGCATGCAGTAATCTTGGCATACACGCATGCAGCGTACATGAGTGGGCGGTGAAACGTGAGACACGCGCGTACGTACGTACGTACGCGCGCAAAAAACAAGCCCCAAGCCAAGCTACCACTGTCGCCTCTCGTCTCCCTCCGTGCGTGCATGTGCGGAGAGACCTACTGCTGCTGCTGCTGATCGGGCCTCGTGTTGCGTTCGATAACTACTTGGCTTGCTTGCAAAGGTACGTAGCTCGTCTGCACGCACACGCGCGTACGTAGTACGTATACTAGCATGCCTGTATAGTATGCTAGTAACATTCTATATATCTTGACGGATGTTCCCGTTTACGTTATCCAAGCTGCGAAGATGGCCTTAATTACTGTTGTTGTACCAACATAACTAAATTTCGTGCGTACGTGCACTATATTTTATGCATAAATCCAAGCATGGCTGGCAATTTCCACAGGCTGTGACTGGTTGCCAGATGCCAATAGTGTCTCCCGTTAACTAGAGAGTAGTTTTTCTCAGAAAACAACAACTAGAGAGTAGTTTCTAGTTCGTCTAAAAAACTTCAAATAATTTGAGTATGTTCGTGCAAGCAGCAGCCGGCAGCATCCATCAATCATGTTCCATTGTCTTCAATCCATGTTTAAAAATGTTGACACTAAAGTGTCTTTGTAAAAACCCAGGCTTGTGCGCAATCTCCATCCGAAAGCAACCGTTGGACCCTACGAACGCTTGCTTGTAAAATCTGTCATTTTGGAAGTTTGATCAATTCAACTTAATTTTCTGACTGCCAGACCGGACTGGCAACTGGGAAAATGAAGCAGTCCATGAATTCAAGGGCAAGAGTACAAGCCTTGGCATTCAGTGTACAACTGTAGGAGAGGAGTACATACGCATAGGCACAGACACTAATAACTAATCCTTGTCCTCGAACGGAAGAAAAAAGAGTGCCAGTGAAGGAAAGCTATCTACGGGGCCGGGTACTAAACTAACGGACAGATCCCTAATTCCCTCGGGATCAATTTACTATGCGCAACCGCGGAATTAACACAAATTCCATTCGCTAGTTAACTAGTCCTCGGTGCCTGCAAATTCCTTGTTCCTCTGGTGTCTTCTCCACTCAAATTGCCCGAGCATCGACGGAACTGGAGTAGTAGAATACTAAGGTCTCTACTAGGGATTAGCGGGGATTAGCAGTTTGTTGCTTGACGCTATTACACCGGTCCCCTGCTTCTTCCCGCACATGATCCCGTGGGCTCTCGTTCTTGGCTCGTGTCGTGCGCACAAAGCATACATGCATATGCATGGAGCGCCGGTATACACATGCATCGGGGGGAACAACTAAGCGGGCTCATCCCAACATTCGCTGACAACTGGGCCCACATGGCATATGAAGCTCCTTTTCCTTTTTTCTCACAGAGAAATGGCACATGAAACCTTTTTTTTTTTGAAAAACAACACCTCCTTTATTAATTGGCTACAATTGTAGCATCAGAGACAATGAGAGGGATAACAGCCGTCGGGGCTGCATCCATCCATACATCAGGAGGGTTGAATCTAGCTAGCCGAGCTAGTTCGTGGGCTACTTTATTGTTCTCTCTATAACAATGTTCGGAAACAATATGACTGAAATCTAAGGACATGAAATAACAATCGTCAAAGATCGCGCTGGCCACCGAAGATGAGTATCCCTCCTTGAGTGCTGAAATCACCTCCACGCTATCTAAATTTACTTCAATTTGTTGCATCCAGATGTGTGGGCGAGGTTTCAGCCAAACCTAACTGCAATTGCTTCTGCCGTGAAAGCATCATAGCAGATTTTAAGTTTTTCATTCGCGGCAGCTATGAACTTGCCGTTGTGGTCTCTGATGACAGCACCTACAGAGCCTTCAAGTGAGTCATGATCAAATCCCGCATCCACATTTAGCTTGACGTAATCAGTCCTCGGTTTCGTCCAGCCACCCACATGAATTTTCGGCTTTGAGGAACTCGCTGCAATGAAGTTCGCCGCCAAGGCTCGTACAGCAATGTTGATTTGTGCCGCCGTTTGTGGATCACCTCCATGTGTAATCTTTCTCCTTTCCCACCACAAAAACCAACATCATGTAGCCACAGTTTCTCTTAGTTTCGGCAAACCTAGCACATGGATATGATTGTCTGGTAAACTGAGAAGAAATTCCAACACTGCCTCGCCAGACATGTTCATCTCTAATCCATTCTTTATCACATCCAGCACTCCAAGGAGTTTCCATACCTGCACCGCAACAGGGCATTCAAATATAAGATGGCGGATGCTCTCCGGCTCTTGGTTGCATACTGGGCAATGTGGCTTGATCTTGATGTGTCTATCAGCTAGTATTGCACGACATGGAATAGCACTAAGAAGTACTCTCCAAACAAAAAATTTAATCTTTGCTAGGCAGCTCAGAGTCCACACCGTATCCCATGTAGGTGTTGGCGAGGATGAGCACGACGCACCCTGCGAATTGTGGCCAAACTTTGAATCCCAGACGGCATGATATGCTGACTTTACCGTGAACACACCTATTTTAGTGAAGCTCCATGCTAAGAAATCTGTCATTTCATATACTGGGAGTGGGATTGCAAGAATTCTCTGAGCATCAACATTGCAAAAAGTTTGGTTCACCAATAAGGAATCCCAGTCACCTGACACTGGATCAATAAGATCTGACACCCGGGAGAGGAGATGATTTCCTCTACTAGAGATAACCTTCCTAGATGGTGATTGTGGGATCCAACTATCTTCCCATATCTTAATTTTTTGCCCATCACCCACCCTCCAAATGTGTCCATGTTTCAAAGTCTCCACTCCTGCCATTATACTTTGCCACATATAAGAGGCCTTCTTTTTCAACCTAGCATTCATAAGATCATCATCAGGATAATATTTTGCTTTAAGAAATCTTTGCATAGAGGGATTCAAGGAGTTTCCATACCTGCACCGCAACAGGGCATTCAAATAGAAGATGGTGGATGCTCTCCGGCCCTTGGTTGCATACTGGGCAATGTGGCTTGATCTTGATGTGTCTATCAGCTAGTATTGCACAACATGGAATAGCACTAAGAAGTACTCTCCAGACAAAAAATTTAATCTTTGCTGGGTAGCTCAGACTCCACACCGTATCCCATGTAGGTGTTGGCGAGGATGAGCATGGCGCGCCCTGCGAATTGTGGCCAAACTTTGAATCCCAGACGACATGATATGCTGACTTTACCATGAACACACCTGTTTTAGTGAAGCTCCATGCTAAGAAATCTGTCATTTCATATACTAGAAATGGGATTGCAAGAATTCTCTGAGCATCAACACTACAAAAAGTTTGGTTCACCAGCAACAAATCCCAGTCACCTGACACTGGATCAATAAGATCTGACACCTGGGAGAGGAGATGATTTCCTCTACTAGAGATAACCTTCCTGGATGGTGATTGTGAGATCCAACTATCTTCACATAGCTTAATTTTTTGCCCATCACCCACCCTCCAAATGTGTCCATGTTTCAAAGTCTCCACTCCTGCCATTATACTTTGCCACATATAAGAGGCCTTCTTTTTCAACCTAGCATTCATAAGATCATCATCAGGATAATATTTTGCTTTAAGAATCTTTGCACAGAGGGATTCGGGATCTTCAATAAGTCGCCATGCTTATTTTGCCAATAGTGCCAAGTTAAAGCAATGAATGTCTCGAAACCCCATTCCTCCTCTGCTCTTTGGTATGCACATCTTCCACCAAGCAAACCAGTGCATTCTCTTATGTGACACATCATCACCCCACCAGTAACGAGAGATCGCATCTGTAATTCCTTTGCAAATTTTCTTACGAATTTTAAAGACCGACATCGCGTACGTTGGTATGGCTTGTGCAATAGATTTGATAAGCACTTCCTTACCTCCAGCAGACGGACATTTTTCCTTCCATCCTGACAATCTCAAGATCAACCGGTCAATCAAGTATTGAAAACTTTTAGTTTTGTCCAGTCCTAGGGTAGTGATCAGCCCCAAATATTTGTCATTCAGAGCCTCAATCATAATATTAAGAGTGGTGCAAACCTGAGCCTTGATGTTTACATCCGTGCTAGGGCTGAAAAAAATACTAGATTTATCCACACTCACCGACTGGCCAGAAGCACCACAATAAGCATCCAGAATAGATTTAGAACATATCGCGTTCGACACATTAGCTTTCATCAGAATTAAGGAGTCGTCGGCAAACAAAAGATTTGTAACAGAGGGTGCATCTCGACAAACCTTAATTCCCACAATTTCACCTGATTGCTCTGCATGGTTAAGAAGGGTTGTTAGTCCCTCAGTAACCATAAAAAATAAGTAGGGTGATAGAGGATCACCCTGGCGAAGGCCTCGCGATGGTTTGATAGTATCTGTTTCAACCGAATTGTACCTCACTCTGTACTCCACAGACGACACACAAACCATAATCATTTTAACCCAATCAGCCCTGAACCCCAGTTTTAGTAACATAGCCTCCAAGAAGACCCACTCAACACGATCATAGGTTTTGTGCATATCCAACTTTACCGCACACTATCCCTCCTTGCCTTTTTTCTTCTCTTTAATTGCATGGAGACTCTCGTAAGCTATTAAGACATTATCAGTGATAAGCCTCCCTAGAACAAAGGCACTCTGTGTGGGACTAATGATTTCTGGAAGCAAATTTTTCAGTCTTGCAACAATCGTCTTTGAGATAATTTTGTAGACCACATTACACAAGCTAATGGGTCTGAACTGTGTAAATTTCTCAGGTGTGTTTACCTTGGGGATCATCACAATAGTTGTGTCATTCCATCCTGATGGTATCTCCTGTGAATTAACTGCACCAAGAACTTCCATCACAAGATCTTCCCCTAGCATTGGACAAAACCTCTTATAAAAAACTGCATGTAACCCATCCGGCCCGGGAGCTTTGAAGTCACCAATCAAGAATAAAGCTTTCCTAACCTATTTTGTCGTATAGGGAGCCATAAGAACATCATTCATGGTTTCAGTTACACGTTGTTGCACCCTGGACAGCACATTCAGATCCGGCTGTTGAACCTGTGCTGTGAACAAATCAGAAAAGTAATCTGAAATAACGGTATTAATGTCCTCCTCACTTTCCTTCCACACTCCGGTATCATCAAGTAGCTTCTTAATGCAATTCCTCTTCTTACAAACTGAGGCTGCTCTATGAAAATAAGCTGTGTTTCGGTCACCATGCAACATCCAATTTGCTCTACCACGTTGGAGCCAGATAAGTTCTTTTTGATCTAGTAGGTTTTCAGTCAAAACCTGAATATCTTTCATTTTTTGCCGGCTCTCAGCAGTGTTCGATCCCCTCCTTAATTTGTCCAAGTCTTTCTTTAACTTATTTATTCTCTTCTTGGGGCCCTGGAGGGTCTCACGTGAAGGAAATATGCCCTAGAGGCAATAATGAAGTTGTTATTTTATATTTCCTTATTCATGATAAAGGTTTATTATTCATGCTAGAATTGTATTGATCGAAAACTTAAATACATATGTGAATACATAAACAAATACCGTGTCCCTAGTAAGCCTCTACTAGACTAGCTCGTTGATCAAAGATGGTTAAGGTTTCCTAATCATAGACATGTGTTGTCATTTGATAACGGGATCACATCATTAGGAGAATGATGTGATGGACAAGACCCATCCGTTAGCTTAGCATATTGATCGTTCAGTTTATTGCTACTGCTTTCTTCATGTCAAATACATATTCCTCCGACTATGAGATTATGCAACTCCCGTATACCGGAGGAATACCTTGTGTGCTATCAAACGTCACAACGTAACTGGGTGATCATAAAGATGCTCTACAGGTATCTCCAAAGGTGTTTGTTGAGTTGGCATAGATCGAGATTAGGATTTGTCACTCCGAGTATCGGAGAGGTATCTCTGGGCCCTCTTGGTAATACACATCATAAGAAGCCTTGCAAGCAAAGTGACTAATGAGTTAGTTGCAAGATGATGTATTACGGAACGAGTAAAGAGACTTGCCGGTAACGAGATTGAACTAGGTATGAAGATACCGACGATCGAATCTCGGGCAAGTAACATACCGATGGACAAAGGGAATTACGTATGTTGTCATAACGGTTCGACCAATAAAGATCTTCGTAGAATATGTAGGATCCAATATGGGCATCTAGGTTCTGTTATTGTTTATTGACCGGAGAGGTGTCTCGGTCATGTCTACATAGTTCTCGAACACGTAGGGTCCGCACGCTTAACGTTCGTTGACGATATAGTGTTATATGATTTGGTGACCGAATGTTGTTCGGAGTCCCGAATGAGATCACGGACGTGACGAGGAGTCTCAAAATGGTCGAGAGGTAAAGATTGATATATAGGACGATGGCATTTGGACATCGGAATAGTTTCGGAGTGCACCGGGTACTCATCGAGTCACCGGAAGGGGTTCCGGGCACCCCCGGCAAGTGTATGGGCCTTATGGGCCAGGGGGGGGGGGGACAGACCACCCCACAAGGGGGCTGTGCGCCCCTTCCCTTGGCTAGCCGGCCCTAGGGGAAAGAAAGGGGAGGGATGGCCCCTCCTGCCTTTCCCTCCTCAGGAGAGAAAGGAAAGGGGGGGCACCTCCTCCTTCCTTCCTCCCGCACTCCAAATAAGGAAGGGGGGCGCCACTTGGAGGAAGACCCCAAGAAGGATTCGGCCTACTTGGGGGTGCCTCCTGGCTGCTCCCTCCACCCCCTACCTATATATATGTGGGAGGGGGCGCCTAGCACAACACACAACATTGTCTTAGCCGTGTGCGGCGCCTCCCTCCACCGTTTACACCCCCGGTCATATTTTCGTAGTGCTTAGGCGAAGCCCTGCGGAGATAACTTCACCATCACCGTCACCATGCCGTCGTGCTGCTGGAACTCATCCACTACCTCACCGTCTTGCTGGATCAAGAAGGCGGAGGACGTCACCGAGCTGAACGTGTGCAGAACGTGGAGGTGCCGTACGTTCGGTACTTGATCGGTTGGAGCGCGAAGAAGTTCGACTACATCAACCGCGTTAACAAACGCTTCCGCTTACGGTCTACGAGGGTACGTAGACACACTCTCCCCTCTCGTTGCTATGCATCTCCATGGATAGATCTTGCGTGTGTGTAGAATTTTTTTTGTTTTCCATGCAACATTTCCCAACAGTGGCATCCGAGCCAGGTCTATGCGTAGATGATATGCACGAGTAGAACACAAAGAGTTGTGGGCGGTGATAGTCATACTGCTTACCACCAACGTCTCATTTTCATTCGGCGATATTGTGGGATGAAGCGGCCTGGACCAACCTTACATGTCCACACACATGAGACCGGTTCCACCGACAGACATGCAACTAGTTTTGCATAAAGGTGGTTGGCGGGTGTCTGTTTCTCCTACTTTAGTTGAATCGAATTTGACTATGGCTGGTCTTTGAAGAAGGTTAAAACAGCAAACTTGATGAATCACCGTTGTGGTTTTTGCGTAGGTAAGAACGGTTCTTGCTAGAAGCCCGTAGCAGCCACGTAAAACTTGCAACAACAAAATAGAGGACATCTAACTTGTTTTTGCAGGGCATGTTTTGATGTGATATGGTCAAGATATGATGTGATATATGTTGATGTATGAGATGATCATGTTTTGTAATATCTACAACCGGCAGGAGCCTTAGGGTTGTCTATTTATTGTATGAAGTGCAAGCGCCATGTAATTGCTTTACTTTATCACTATGCGTTAGCGATAGTTGTAGAAGCAATAGTTGGCTAGACGACCCCGACGCAACGATGGAGATCAAGGTGTTGAGCCGGTGACGATGGAGATCATGATGATGCTTTGGAGATGGAGATCAAAAGCACAAGATGATGATGGCCATATCATGTCACATGTTATGATTGCATGTGATGTTTATCCTTTATGCATCTTATTTTGCTTAGAACGGCGGTAGCATTATAAGATGATCCCTTCACTAAATTTCAAGATAAAAGTGTTCTCCCCGAGTATGCACCGTTGCCAAAGTTCGTCGTTTCGAAGCACCACGTGATGATCGGGTGTGATAAACTCTACATTCACATACAACGGGTGCAAGACAGTTTTGCTCATGTAGAATACTTGGGTTAAACTTGACGAGCCTAGCATGTACAGACATGGTCTCGGAACACTGGAGACCGAAAGGTCGAACGTGAGTCATATAGTAGATATGATCAACATAGAGATGTTCACCATTGATGACTACCCCATCTCACGTGATGATCGAACATGGGTTAGTTGATTTGGATCACATATCACTTAGATAACTTGAGGGATGTTTATTTAAGTGGGAGTTCATTAGTAATTTGATTAATTGAACTTAATTTATCATGAACTTAGTCTTATAGTTTTGCATATCTATGTTGTAGATCAATGACCCGAGCTACCGTTCCCCTCAATTTTAATGCGTTCCTAGATAAAGCTAAGTTGAAAGATGATGGTAGCAACTACACGGACTGGGTCTGTAACTTGAGGATTATCCTCATTGCTGCACAGAAGAATTATGTCCTTGATGCACCACTAGGTGACAGGCCTGCTGAAGCAGATGTTATGAACGCTTGGCAAGCTCGATCTGATGACTACTCGATAGTTCAGTGTGCCATGCTTTACGGCTTAGAACCGGGACTTCAAAGACGTTTTGAACGTCATGGAGCAGATGAGATGTCCCAAGAGTTGAAGTTAATATTTCAAGCAAATGTCCGGGTTGAGAGATATGAAGTCTCCAACAAGTTCTATAGCTGCAAGATGGAGGAGAACAGTTCTGTCAGTGAACACATACTCAAAATGTTTGGGTATCATAACCACTTGACTCAGCTGGGAGTTGATCTTCCAGTTGATAGTGTTATTGACAGAGTTCTTCAATCACTACCACCAAGCTACAAAGGCTTCGTGATGAACTATAATATGCAAGGGATGAATAAAATGATTCCTAAGCTCTTCGCAATGCTTAAGGCCGCGGAGGTAGAAATCAAGAAGGAGCATCAAGTGTTGATGGTTAACAAGACCACTAGTTTCAAGAAAAAGGGCAAGGGAAAGAAAGGGAACTTCAAGAAGAATGGCAAGCAAGTTGCCACTCCCGGGAAAAAGCCCAAAGCTGGACCCAAGCCTGAAACTGAGTGCTTATACTACAAAGGGAGTGGTCACTGGAAGCGGAACTGCCCCAAATACTTGGCGGATAAGAAGGATGGCAAAGTGAACAAAGGTATATTTGATATACATGTTATTGATGTGTACCTTCTTAATGATCGTAGCAGCGCCTAGGTATTTGATACTAGTTCGGTTGCTCATATTTGTAACTTGAAACAGGAGCTGCGGAATAAATGAAGATTGGCTAAGGACGAGGTGACGATGCGCGTCGGGAATGGTTCCAAGGTCGATGTGGTCGCTATCGGCACGCTACCTCTACATCTACCTTCGGGATTAGTTTTAGACCTCAATAATTGTTATTTGGTGCCCGCGTTGAGCATGAACATTATATCTGGATCTTGTTTATTGCGAGACGGTTATTCATTTAAATCAGAGAATAATGGTTGTTCTATTTATATGAGTAATATCTTTTATGGTCATGCACCCTTGATGAGTGTTCTATTCTTGTTGAATCTCGATCATAGTGATACACATATTCATAATATTGATGCCAAAAGATGCAAAGTTGATAATGATAGTGCAACATACTTGTGGCACTGCCATTTAGGTCATATTGGTGTAAAGCGCATGAAGAAACTCCATGCAGATGGACTTTTGGAATCACTTGATTATGAATCTTTTGATACTTGCGAACCATGCCTCATGGGCAAGATGACTAAAACTCCGTTCTCCGGAACAATGGAGCGAGCTAATAACTTATTGGAAATAATTCATATCGATGTATGCGGTCCGATGAGTGTTGAGGCACGCGGCGGGTATCATTATTTTCTGACCTTCACAGATGATTTAAGTAGGTATGGGTATATCTACTTAATGAAACACAAGTCTGAAACATTTGAAAAGTTCAAAGAATTTTAGAGTGAAGTGGAGAATCATTGTAACAAGAAAATAAAGTTTCTACGATCTGATCGCGGAGGCGAATATTTGAGTTACGAGTTTGGTCTTCATTTAAAACAATGTGGAATTGTTTCAAAACTCACGCCACCTGGAACACCACAGCGTAATGGTGTGTCCGAACATTGTAACTGTACTTTATTGGATATGGTGCGTTCTATGATGTCTCTTACCGATTTACCACTATCATTTTGGGGTTATGCATTAGAGACAGCCGCATTCACGTTAAATAGGGCACCGTCTAAATCCGTTGAGACGACATCGTATGAACTGTGGTTTGGCAAGAAACCTAAGCTGTCGTTTCTTAAAGTTTGGGGTTGCAACTCTTATGTCAAAAGGCTTCAGCTTGATAAGCTCGAACCCAAATCGGAGAAGTGTGTCTTCATAGGATACCCTAAGGAAACAATTGGGTACACCTTCTACCACAGATCCGAAGGCAAGATCTTTGTTGCCAAGAATGGAACCTTTCTAGAGAAAGAGTTTCTCTCGAAAGAAGTGAGAGGGAGGAAAGTAGAACTTGATGAGGTAATAGTACCTTCCCTCGAAAGAAGTGAGAGGGAGGAAAGTAGAACTTGATGAGGTAATAGTACCTTCTCTCGAATTATAGAGTAGCACATCACAGAAAACCGTTCCCATGATGCCTACACCAACTAGAGAGGAAGCAAATGATAATGATCATGAAACTTCAGATCAAGTTGCTACCGAACCTCGTAGGTCGACCAGAGCATGATCCGCACCAGAGTGGTACGGTAATCCTGTCCTGGAAGTCATGTTACTAGACCAAGG
This sequence comes from Thinopyrum elongatum, assembly GCA_011799875.1. NCBI lineage: Eukaryota > Viridiplantae > Streptophyta > Magnoliopsida > Poales > Poaceae > Thinopyrum > Thinopyrum elongatum. The sequence goes on along the minus strand of CM022298.1, from coordinate 405,527,005 downwards.
CGAACCTATGAACTATGAAGAAGCTATGATGAGCCCAGATTCCGATAAATTGCTTGAGGCCATGAAATCTGAGATAGGATCCATGTATGAGAACAAAGTATGGACTTTGGTGGACTTTCCCGATGATCGGCAAGCCATAGAGAACAAATGGATCTTTAAGAAGAAGACTGACGCCGATGGTAATGTTACTGTCTACAAAGCCCGACTTGTCGCGAAAGGTTTTCGACAAGTTCAAGGAGTTGACTACGATGAGACTTTCTCACCCGTAGCGATGCTTAAGTCTGTCCGAATCATGTTAGCAATTGCTGCATTTGATGATTATGAAATCTGGCAAATGGACGTCAAAACTGCATTCCTTAATGGATATCTTAAAGAAGAGTTGTATATGATGCAACTAGAAGGTTTTGTCGATCCTAAAGGTGCTAACAAAGTGTGCAAGCTCCAGCGATCCATCTATGGACTGGTGCAAGCATCTCGGAGTTGGAATATGTGCTTTGATGAGGTGATCAAAGCATATGGTTTTCTACAGACTTACGGTGAAGCCTGTATTTACAAGAAAGTGAGTGGGAGCTCTGTAGCATTTCTGATATTATATGTGGATGACATATTGTTGAGTGGAAATGATATAGAATTTTTGGATAGCATAAAAGGATACTTGAATAAGAATTTTTCAATGAAAGACCTCGGTGAAGCTGCTTATATATTGGGCATCGAGATCTATTGAGATAGATCGAGATGCTTAATAGGACTTTCACAAAGCACATACCTTGATAAAGTTTTGAAGAAGTTCAAAATGGATCAGTCAAAGAAAGGGTTCTTGCCTGTGTTACAAGGTGTGAAGTTGAGTCAGACTCAAAGCCCGACCACTGCAGAAGATAGAGAGAAAATGAAAGTCATTCCCTATGCCTCAGCCATAGGTTCTATCATGTATGCTATGCTGTGTACCAGACCTGATGTGTGCCTTGCCATAAGTCTGGCAGGGAGGTACCAAAGTAATCCAGGAATGGATCACTGGATAGCGGTCAAGAACATCCTGAAGTACCTGAAAAGGACCAAGTATATGTTTCTCGTTTATGGAGGTGACGAAGAGCTCATCGTAAATAGTTACGTCGATGCTAGCTTCGACACTGATCCGGATGACTCTAAGTCACAAACCGGATACGTATTTATATTGAATGGTGGACTGTCAGTTGGTGCAGTTCCAAGCAGAGCGTCGTGGTGGCATCTACGTGTGAAGCAGAGTACATAGCTGCTTCGGAAGCAACACATAAAGGAGTCTGGATGAAGGAGTTCATATCCGATCTAGGTGTAATACCTAGTGCATCGGGTCCAATGAAAATCTTTTGTGACAACACTGGAGCAATTGCCTTGGCAAAGGAATCCAGGTTTCACAAGAGAACCAAACACATCAAGAGACACTTCAACTCCATACGTGAAAAGGTCAAGGATGGAGACAAAGAGATTTGCAAAATACATACGGATCTGAATGTAGCAGACCCATTGACTAAGCCTCTTCCGCGAGCAAAACATGATCAGCACCAAGACTCCATGGGTGTTAGATTCATTACTATGTAATCTAGATTATTGACTCTAGTGCAAGTGGGAGACTGAAGGAAATATGCCCTAGAGGCAATAATAAAGTTGTTATTTTATATTTCCTTATTCATGATAAAGGTTTATTATTCATACTAGAATTGTATTGATCGGAAACTTAAATACATGTGTGAATACGTAAACAAATACCGTGTCCCTAGTAAGCCTCTACTAGACTAGCTCGTTGATCAAAGATGGTTAAGGTTTCCTAACCATAGACATGTGTTGTCATTTGATAACGGGACCACATCATTAGGAGAATGATGTGATGGACAAGACCCATCCGTTAGCTTAGCATATTGATCGTTCAGTTTATTGCTATTGCTTTCTTCATGTCAAATACATATTCCTCCGACTATGAGATTATGCAACTCCAGGATACCGGAGGAATACCTTGTGTGCTATCAAACGTCACAACGTAACTGGGTGATCATAAAGATGCTCTACAGGTATCTCCGAAGCTGTTTTTTGAGTTGGCATAGATCGAGATTAGGATTTGTCACTCCGAGTATCGGAGAGGTATCTCTGGGCCCTCTCGGTAATACACATCATAAGAAGCCTTGCAAGCAAAGTTACTAATGAGTTAGTTGCAAGATGATGTATTAGGGAACGAGTAAAGAGACTTGCCGGTAACGAGATTGAACTAGGTATGAAGATACTGACGATCGAATCTCGGGCAAGTAACATACCGATGACAAAGGGAATTACATATGTTGTCATAACGGTTCGAATGATAAAGATCTTCGTAGAATATGTAGGAGCCAATATGGGCATCCAGGTTCCGCTATTGGTTATTGATCGGAGAGGTGTCTCGGTCATGTCTACATAGTTCTCAAACCCGTAGGGTCCGCACGCTTAACGTTCGTTGACGATATAGTGTTATATGAGTTATATGATTTGGTGACCGAATGTTATTTGGAGTCCCGGATGAGATCAAGGACATGACGAGGAGTCTCGAAATGGTCGAGAGGTAAAGATTGATATATAGGACGATGGTATTCGGACACCAGAATAGTTTCGGAGTGCACCGATACTCATCGGGTCACCGGAAGGGGTTCCGGGCACCCCCGACAAGTGTATGGGCCTTATGGGCCAATGGGGGGACAGACCAGCCCACAAGGGGCTGGTGCGCCCCTTCTCTTGGCTGGCCGGCCCTAGGGGAAGGAAAGGGGAGGGATGACCCCTCCCGCCTTTCCCTCCTTAGGAGAGAAAGGAAGGGGGGGGGGGGGGGCGCCACCTCCTCCTTCCTTCCTCCCGCACTCCAAATAAGGAAGGGGGGCGCCACTTGGGGGAAGACCCCAAGTAGGATTCGGCCTACTTGGGGGCGCCTCCTGGCTGCTCCCTCCACCCCCACCTATATATATGTGGGAGGGGGCGCCTAGCACAACACACAACATTGTCTTAGCCGTGTGTGGCGCCTCCCTCCACCGTTTACACCCCCGGTCATATTTTCGTAGTGCTTAGGCGAAGCCCTGCGGAGATAACTTCACCATCACTGTCACCACGCTGTCGTGCTACCGGAACTCATCCACTACCTCGCCATCTTGCTGGATCAAGAAGGCGGAGGACGTCACCAAGTTGAACGTGTGCAGAACGCCGAGGTGTCGTACGTTCGGTACTTGATCGGTTTATAGCACGAAGGAGTTCGACTACATCAACCACGTTTACAAACGCTTCCGCTTACGGTCTACGAGGGTACGTAGACACACTCTCCCCTCTCGTTGCTATGCATCTACATGGATAGATCTTGCGTGTGTGTGTATATATTTTTTGTTTTCCATGCAACGTTTCCCAACATCACGATCCCACTCATGCAAATCATTCAGCACCGAGCGGACATCAGCCTCTACGTAGCTAGAATGCGCATAACCAATACCAACACACATACACAGAAAACACGCTAACAAATGGCAAAGTCATAACAAGGCAACGATGTAAAAAACATCACCATTGTCAGGTATAACCAACTCGGGTCACATCTATGCTTTTCACCCCAGAGCTCGAGACTAGGTGCTCGAGTAGCACCACCATCGAAGTCACTTATGCGACACCACTTTCCCCCGATCCAGCAACTACATGTGATGTTCGGCCGTCAACGTTGCACAACTATCCCTCTGCATGCCATTCAGAGTTTGCATCTCACCGTCGACATCAACCAACGGATCTGGAGAGAGAAATCCTCAGAAAGACCTTTCGGTGGCCACAACAACCCACAGCGAGGCCGCCGTCGCAGACCGGAGTGGTCACCAAAGACCAACATCGACGGTGGAGCACGCCACCTCATCGGAGAGAGCCTTGCCCAGGACCATGAGCCAAGGGGCTAACATGGACTGAACTGGAGCACGAGAGGCAGATAAGCATCACCAACATGCGCCCGTGCGAAGCACAGCCACCCCTAAATCAGGAGCGCGCAACCGCCAGATCGGCACCGAGCCTCCCGACCGAAGGCATGCACTCCGCATCGCTCATGTCGACCACGACTCACAGTCATGTCTCCCGGACCTCAGATCAACGCCACCACAGGGCTAGATGCTAGATCTTGGAAGTCCCGGCCAACCCCTCCTGGGCTAGTACGGGAAGGCCACAGCCCACCATCTTGAGTAACGTGAGCAAGGGCAACACCCAAAGCAAGGGCGCAAGGGGACCAACCCATTGACCGGCGGCGCGCGCACGGGAGTTAGGTTTCCCTTGATATAAAGCTCTGATGATGCATAAGGCTTTTCACTCGTCGCTCCAAGGTTGAAAGCAAACTCCTCTTGTCAATAATATGTAGGAAACTAATTAGAATCGGCCGACCAACCGAGCGTGAGATCGGTCACGCTAGAGGGGGAGTGGTGCGAACGCCTTATAGCTTTCCTCACTTAATTCGCCCGCACTCTCTCACATCCCATCGCATATCCGCCGTACCACACACTAGTAGAGAAACGGCCTTTAGTCCCGGTTGGGAAGGGCCTTTATTCTCGGGTCATCAACCGGGACTAAAGGCCCCCACCCTTTAGTCCCGGTTGGTCACGACCCGGGACTAAATCCCTTCCACGTGGCCGGCAGCGCGCGCCGGGGGCTGGGGACCTTTAGTCCCGATTAGTGCCACCAACCGAGACTAAAAGTTTAGGGGTTTAGGGTTTTAGGGTTTATGGTTTATTTTTCCTTTTCATTTTGTGTTTTTCACTTAATTCTTTTTCATTTCAAACATATTTTACTCTATTACATACTATACATGTCATGCATATATAATAGAATTTCTCGTACGACCAATCATATATCATAGAATTTCTCGTACGACCATGCATACACACACATATATATATATATATATATATATATATATATATATATATACAATTTGGTATATACAATTTCTCCTATAATTTGCAGATCATTACATGCATGCATTAGGTGTAATGGTATTCTCCGTGGGCAGATATGACCCGCTCAAGCAAAAATCCCGCAATTTCCTCTTGAAGTGCTCATATGCGGTCCTTTGGTAGGAGCTGATCCCGCATCTCCACCATCTTTAAAGAAGGAGATCAATACGAATATATTAGTTGTGTGTATATATATTAGATCATGATAAAAAAAATTATGTTTTGTTTACGTACCCAAAGATGTCTTGCATCTCTGCTCCTTTCGGTCATAAAGTGAATGTTCTCGCAAACGTAGTATGCACATAAATTAGTCCCCTGTTCCTGCCTCAAGCACTTTACGGGAATAGAATTCAACCAGATGATAATCAAGCATGATAATGGTATTGAAACTAGAATTAAAGAGATGCGCGGACGTAGCTAGTACTACTTAATTACCTTGGGCCGTTGTCATTTTAGCTTTGGTTCCCATGCACTGACAACCTCTTTGATGAACTTTCTCCAAACCCTGCTCAGCAAAGAAAATGAATAAAGGAGTTATTAATTACTTGATATCAGAAAATGAACTAAAGAGGCCGATATAGTGCGATAATGATTGAAATTTCCTGTCGAGCATCAAAATCAGGCTGGTGTATTCTTTAGGGTCTCTAAATAACGAGTCCAGTGCTTCAACAGTTCCCTCGTCAACTCTAATGATTAGCAGGATCCAGTGGAAACTGCGCACACGTTTGTATAAGCGGGCATGCATAACTCATCAACTACACTTAACATCGAGTAAGCAAAATAGATTTTGTAGTACAAGACAGTAACACTCACTTGAAGTTGTAAGGAAATAGTATTTTTGGTCTGGTCTTTAGTTCCTTCAAAAACATTAGCAAGTTTTCCTCTGTGTCTTTTTCGTGCTTATTTAACATAGCTTCATTAACGGTATTTGGGTCAATGAACCCAATGCCATAGAATCCATCTCTTTTTAATTCAAAAATCTTCATTCTGCATAATACCACACAAAAGAATATAGTGAGGATAATTACAGGCAATGAACGAGCTGGGCTAGAGACTTAAATTACAGAAAGAAATCACTTACAGACAATAGCAACTGACGATAGATTTGTCGAGTGTGTCTTGATTGAATAACTGAAAAATTTCTAGAAAGTCAATCCACACATCGGATCCATGGAAGTAATGCCTGGCTAGAGGGTTCCCGGGGACATATTTACATGCAAATTCTGTAGCCATGGGGAGTTCCTCGGTGCCTAGGAGTTGCTCAACAGTGAGACCAAATTCTTTAGCAAGAGCGCCGGTTACCGCCTTATCGGTACTCACCTTGAGCGGGGGGATCGATTGCACTGCCTGTTCTCCGAGCTGGGGAACAGTTTTCCCGCTTTTATTACTACCTTTAAGGCTCGACTGCTAATTTTTTTGTTGATGATATGACTTGCTAATAGAGCGTTCATAGTCTGATCGCCTATTCTCCACATGTGTCGGGGGTCGCTCTAGAAGATCCACAAAGTGTTGTATGGTTTTCTCAGGTATTTTTTTCTTTGGCGACGGGGGCGGTTTCGTTGCAAAATGGGCCTTCACTTCGGAATCCACTTGGGCTCTGGTTTCCTCCTTAGTCATCTTGTAAGCCAACTTCTTTTTGGTAGGAGGGTTGAGTTTCTGTCAGTGTTCTCGGAACGGGGCTACCCAGACTTGCCTGCCTGCGGCCAACGGCGTGGCTCCATCGACGGCCTGGTACGGCCCAGCTTCAGCGACAACAACTCAAGACCCTCGCGAGGGGCCAAGCCTCACGAGGCGGACGACACCAAGACCTCCACGAGGAGCGGCCTCCTCAGGCTGGCTCCCAAGGAGCGGAGATATCTATGCAAGCCTCACCTCATGAGGTCCGAATGACGTGAGCCATGATGACCAAGGCCAGGCAGGCGCCAGCGGGCGTAGTGTACCAGTTTCCGCTTCGGTGCTAAAGAGGCAAGCGCAGGCGCGGAGTCCCGAGGAATCGGCCAAAGGTTTCCATTCCCGTGCAACAAGACCAAGACCACCAGGACGGCGGGATGGAGGTCATCACCGAGCCCACCACGGCATCACGACCAGAGGCTTTTGCAGGCGAAGACTACTTTTGTCAGGATAGCATGTACTAGCTGTCTCCCTTCGAATTTGGCCGTTGTGGGATCCCTTCCTGCCTTTCATTTGGGAAGAGGACCAAGGCCACTATAAATAGGACTTAGCTACCACCGTAGAGAGGGAGGGCATCGACGGGTCATCCAGATCACCCACACACTCACCAGCTCACCCGAGCCCAAGAACACCTCTCCTCCTGAGGCTGTTCGCCACTATACTATTTCATCCTCAGCCCCCCGAGGCCAATCCACCACAAAGCAGGAGTAGGGTTTTACACCGCAAGGTGGCCCGAACCTTGGTAAACTGTTGTGCCTATTTTCCTACAGTTCGACGAGCTAGGCTGTGAGATTAGCGAGTAGGCAGACTGGGGAGGACGAGTTCTTCGCACGCACCCCAGAGTTCGAACCCCTCAAGGGTTTGCGGAACCCGAAATCCGACATTTGGCGCGCCAGGTAGGGGTGCGCCGAAGCTTCGCCTCTCCGTCTGCCGCACTCCGCCCTCGCCGTTCAGCTCTCATGGCGGGCGCCTCTTCTCCGACTGGGTCGACGGGCGCGCACGGAGGCGCCGCGGGTCTCCGGGCCTTCACCCCCGCCTTACGGCGAGTGCAGTGGCCGCCCAAGTTCAGGCCGGAGATGCCGCCTCGCTACGACGGCGCGGCTGACCCTGTGGGGTTTCTCCAGGCGTATGAGGAGGCGGTCCTGGCGGCCGGCGATGACGACAAGGTCATGGCGAATTGGCTCCCCATAGCCCTCACGGACGCGCCGCGCGCTTGGCTCCTGGGCCTGCCAGGATCTTCGGTGGCCTCCTGGGAGGAGCTGCGCGGCCTCTTCGTCACGCAATTCGCGGCGCCGGCACCTCACGTCATCGCAGCCATCCTCGGCGGCTCGTAGGCGCCGCCCTCGGATCGCCACATCAAGCAGTTCTTTCACCAAGCGGACAACGCCCACGTGCAGCGGGCGGCGCCGCCGTGTTGGGCGGCGCCCAAGGCCGACCTCACCTTCGACTCCGGGGACCACCCCGCGGTCACGGCCGGTGCCGGCGCTCTCCCGATGCTCTGCACCCCCACCATTTGCAACGTGGCGGTCACCAAGACCCTCATCGACGGAGGAGCCGGCCTCAACGTGCTCTCGGTGGAAGCATTCGGCTTGCTTCATGTGCCTCATGGCCGGCTCCGCCCCACGAAGCCCTTCTCTGGAGTCGTCAATGGCTCCACCAACCCCATTGGGCAGATCCGCCTCCCCGTCACCTTCGGCACCTGCGACAACTACCGCACCGAGCTTATCGACTTCGACATCGCCCGCATCGGCCTCCCGTACAACGCCATCCTCGGGTACCCGGCCCTGGCCAAATTCATGGCAGCAACTCACCCTGCCTACAACCTCATGAAGATGCCGGGAAGCAGCGGCGTCCTCACCATGGTAGGAGACACCAAGGACGCGTTGTTGGCCCTCAAACTCGCCTTCAGGGCCGTGCCGGCCGCACGGCCGACTGAGGAAGGTGCCCCAGAGGCTCCGGGGGCTGCGCCGGCGAAGAAGAAGCAGCTGTTCTCTCAAGATCAGGCCGAGACAAAGCAGGTGCCGGTTGATGAAGATGGGGCATCGGGTGCCACCTTCACCATAGGTGCTAGCCTCCCTCCAGATCTAGAAAAGGCATTGGTCGACTTCTTGCGCGCAAACAAGGAAGTGTTCGCATGGGAGCCCAAGGATCTGGTTGGGATCCCGAGGGGAATAATCGAGCATCACCTGAGGGTGTGCCCTAACGCACGACCGGTGAAGCAGAAGGCGTGGCGGCAGTCCACAGAGAAGTAGTCGTTCATCGTTCAAGAGACCCGCAAGCTGCAAGAGGCTGGTGTCATTCGGGAGGTGCAGTACCCAGAATGGTTGGCGAACCCAGTTATCGTCCCCAAGAAGGGCGGAAAGGAGCGTATGTGTGTCGACTTCACTAACCTCAACAAGGCTTGCCCTCAAGACCCCTTTCCGCTTTCGCGTATCAATCAGATCGTGGACTCCACCGCCGAGTGCGACCTGCTGTGCTTCCTGGACGCCTTCTCGGGCTATCACCAAATCAAGATGGCGGTGCAAGATGTTGAGAAGACGGCTTTCTTGACTCCATGCGGGGTGTATTGCTACACCTGCATGCCATTTGGGCTGCGTAATGCCGGAGCAACCTTCCAGCGGCTGATGCACATCGCTCTGGGCCGGCAGCTCGGGAGGAACGCAGAGGCATACGTCGACGACATAGTGGTGAAGTCTCGGGAGGCAAGAACCCTTATTGAAGACCTGGAAGAAACATTTGCCAGCCTGCGCAAGGTGGATCTGCCACTCAACCCGGAGAAATGTGTGTTCGGCGTCCCATCCGGCAAGCTGCTGGGATTCTTGGTATCGCACAGAGGGATCGAGGCCAACCCAGAGAAAGTCAAGGCCATAGAGAGGATGAGCCCGCCGCAGACCCTCAAGGAGATGCAGAAGCTGGCAGGTTGCGTGATCTCGCTGGGGCGTTTCATCTCCAAGTTGGGAGAACGCGCCCTCCCGTTCTTCAAGCTGATGAAAAGGAAAGGACCGTTTGAGTGGACTCCGGAGGCTGACGCAGCCTTCCAAGACCTCAAGAAGTACCTCACCAGCCCGCCGGTGATGGTGGCGCCACGTCCCCTTGAGCCCATGGTGCTCTACTTGGCCGCCACGCCTCACTCAGCCAGCGCAGCACTGGTGGCAGTGAGGGAGGAGCGCCTGGTCAAGGGCTCAGGACGGGGCGCCCCGTCACCAGATGGGGCACCGCGGTCTCAAGAAGGCACCCCTGAGGCTCCGACTCCACCACCAGCCAATAACGCTCCTGAGACCTCAGCCAACCCCCCAGGCAGTGGGTCTCCTGAGGACGATACTCCTGAGGGCACGGTAGCCATGGCAGATGATGAGGCTCCTGAGGACCCGCAGACTCAGGAGTTGCAAGACCTCACCAATGCTCCCTCCCACATCGAGCACCCGGTATACTTCGTCAGCATGGTGCTGCGAGATGTGCGGGCATGCTACCCCATGCCATAGAAGCTACTGCTCGCGCTCCTTGTCGCCTCTCGAAAGCTGCGCCACTACTTCCAAGGCCACCCCATCAAGGTTGTCTCAGCTTACCCTCTAGAGAGGGTGCTCCGGAGCCCCAACGCTGCAGGAAGGGTCGCCGAATGGAACATTGAGCTGCAAGCATTCCAGTTGGAGTTCAGTACCACCAGGATCATCAAGGGTGCGGCCCTAGCTGACTTCGTGGCAGAATGGACTGACGTCCCTGATCGTGAAGTTTGCGAGGACCGCTCCCTCATACCCGGCGACGAGGCACCAGATGGTTGGGTCATGTACTTCGACGGCGCGTTCTCACGCCAGGGCGCGGGGGCTGGAGCTGTGCTTGTTTCACCCACCACAGACAAGCTCTACTACGCCGTGCAACTCTGCTTCCAACACGGCGAGAAGGTCTCCAACAACATTGCGGAGTACGAGGGCCTGATCGCGGGACTCAAGGCTGCCGCAGCACTGGGGGTCAGGTGCCTCACCATCAGGGGCGACTCACAGCTCCTCGTCAACTTCTCCAACAAGGAGTACACCCCGAAGGACGAGCACATGGAAGCATACCTTGAGGAGGTACGGAAAATTGAGAAACAATTCTTGGGTCTGGAATTGCAGCACGTGCCGCGAGGCACAAACAAGGAGGCGGATGACATCGCCAAGAGGGCGTCCCGGCGTCTGCCCCAGGAGCCCAGCGTCTTCGACGAGCAGCTCTTCAAGCCATCGGCAGCTCCACCCACCGCAGAACCAACACCACCTCACGAGGCCCCCAGGCTCCTCCGTCGGGCGCCCCAGCTTGTGGCCCGACCTCAGGAGCTCATCTCCTTCTCGCGATGGAACCTCAGGAGGGGTGCTGGACCGAGGAGTTCAAGGCGTAACTACTTCGGGGCACCCTGCCGGAGAAGGAGGAAGACACGGAGCATGTGGCCCGCCAGGCCACAGCATACTGCATCCAAGACGATGAGCTCTATTGGAGGCGTCCAAACGACATTTCTTTACGGTGCATCTCCAGGGAGCAGGGATGCGAGCTGCTGACCGATATACATGGTGGGGACTGTGGGCATCACTCTTCATCACGCACACTCGTGGGCAAGGCATTCCGCAACGGGTTCTACTGGCCCATGGCGCTCAACGATGCTACCGAGCTGGTGAAGTCCTGTGAAGCCTGCCAGTTCCACGCCAAGCAGATCCACCATCCCGCTCAGGGCCTCCAGACCATCCCGCTCACATGGCCGTTCGCGGTCTGGGGGCTGGACATCTTGGGGCCATTCCCACGGGCGCCCGGGGGCTACCGCTACCTCTACGTCGCCATCAACAAGTTCACCAAGTGGGCGGAGGTGGAAGCCGTCCGCACCATCCCGGCCGGCTCGGCGGTCAAGTTCATCAGAGGCCTTGTGAGCCGGTTCGGGGTTCCTAACCGCATCATAACCGATAATGGCTCACAGTTCACCAGCAACCTTTTCAAAACATACTGTGCTAACCTTGGAACGCAGATATGTTACGCTTCGGTGGCACACCCCAGGAGCAATGGCCAGGCCGAGCGCGCCAACACAGAAGTCCTGAGAGGCCTCAAGGCAAGGACCTTCAAGAAGAAGCTCGAGCCTGCGGCAGGGGCTGGCTCGACGAGCTCCAGTCCGTGCTGTGGTCCATCCGCACCACCGCGACCAAGCCGACGGGCGAGACTCCATTCTTCCTCGTCTACGGAGCCGAAGCGGTTCTCCCTCATGAGGTCAAGCATCGCTCCATGCGGGTCTTGGCGTTTGATGAGGCACGCCAAGACGCCATGCGGGGGATGGACCTCGTGCTGGGGGAGGAACGCCGCCGTCAAGCCTCGCTCCGAGCGGCAAGGTACCAGCAGGCGCTGCGGCAGTACCACTGCCACAGCGTCCTCTCCAGGATGCTCGAGGTGGGTGATCTCGTCCTGAGGCGGGTGCTCTCTAGGGAGGGGCTGCATAAGCTCTCACCCATGTGGGAGGGCCCGTTCAGGATCGCCCGTGTCTCCAGGCCTGGCGCCGCGCGCCTGGACGGGATCCCCATCCAGAACACTTGGAACATCCAGCACCTCCGGAAGTTCTACCCATGAAGCAAGGCCCCGTGCCTATGAAGGTCTCCGCTCGTGACACTCTCACGTAATAATGAGCGGGGCTGTACACGCCCCAGAGTCTCCTGAGTGTCGCCCGCGGGGCTCATGGGGGCTCCCTCCCACGTCCTAGTGGCAGCACTTAGCACCACGCTGGTGAGAAGATTAGACTAGGTGCCGGACGCGGCTGTTCATTTGCTTGCTTTCTGTAGTTGGTTTGCAACTTCTTAATGGAATTTGGAGTTTTCGCGTTTCTCATTTGCCAAAGCTGGAACTTTCTTTTCCCCTATTCGTTCGCCTCTCCAGCCTTGTCCCAGGAAGAGCGGCAGTTGCCCGTCGCTCCTCCTCGCGCGTCCCGCGTGCGGGGGCTAGGTAGGTGTGTGCGCTCGGCGCTCGCCGCGACCACACCTCACCGAAGCCCTGTCGCCTCAGAGCTTCGGTCGTTAAATCCTTGCGAGACACTCTCAAACAAGCTCGTGGGCACGCGTACCTTCTCAAGTCCGTGCCTCCGGGCATCGCGACACGGTGCACTAGCCACAACCAACCCACGCTCGGGGGCTCGTGCAAGGAAGGGCATGACACCTTGTGAAGTTTTCTAATAATTCTGCAGCTGTACAATGCCTCCTGAGGCCCGACGGCTCTTGAGTCGTTAAGAAGCAAACTTCGCCAGATGTTGCTGGAGAAGCGCACCCTCGCGAGGCGGAAAACTATAGCAAGCATATGAAACTAAGTTACTCTAACCGCACCTGATCGGAATATCGGTATCCCGGCACGATATCAAAATAACAAACATAGCATAATGGCACGAGTGCCTTGGTTCATTACATGCCCCAGCGGGGCCCTCTACCTTTTTTCAAAGTGCAGGAGAAAGGAAAGGTTAAACAAAAGTGGCCCGCACAACCGCAACGGCTCCCGAGGCCAGGCTCCGGAGGCCCCAGGCTCACCCCGAGTCTTCCTCCCGCTTGACCGGAGCACGGCGACGAGATGACCCATCGCCTTCCCCGATGCGAGCCTGGTGGCTGGTCGTAGCCACCGCTGCTGGTGTTCTCGCCGGAGGAGGAGCCGCCGCTGCTGAAGGAAGCACGACCGTCGTCAAGGCCAAGCTCATCATCGCCGCTGCCGTCTTCCGGACAGCACCCCGCACGACGGCCGTCCTCCCCGAACACCCTCATGAAGAGGGGCGCGAGACCGTCATACCTGAAATGAAGGGTGCGCCTCCCGCTCAGGCCCCGCGCGCGGGTAAACGCCTGCCAACCATGGGTCAAGGACATGCTGCCTGCCTCGGTGACTTCGACCCCAACCTAGGAAGCCTTGCTGCAATAGCCGTTAGCCTGCACGCCAGAGGCCGTCAAGCCCCGCGACCGGCAGCTCGCTCACGAAGAAGCGCGGGAGTGGGAGCCAGGTGCCGGCGGGCTTCTCCGACCACACGACGAACTCCGGGAGCACATCCGCCGAGTGGAAGCACGGCCGAGGAGGCCTGGCAACCACGGCGCGCTGCCCCCCGTCACAGGGGCTGCCTCTCCCATGGCGGCCCCTGCCTTGAGAAGAAGCGCCGCGGCGGCCGCCCAAAGCGACGCCGGCCCCCGAAGGAGTACGCTCGCGCCCCCGAGGAGCTACCGCCGGGGTTGCAACATGCTTGCGGGGGCGGCCTCGCCCTCTCTTGGGTGGCGGCGAACCCGGCCCCTCCTTGGGGCCTTCCCCTTCTCGACGGTAGAGAACCTCCTCGTCGGCGCCATGGATGCTACGACAAGATGGGAGGTGAAGAAGGAGAAGGAGCGAGCAGCGAGAAGATGGAGATGAGTGAGGGGGGGCTCTGCCCCTCCCCTCATTTATAGCCGGAGGGAGGCGAACCACCGGCCTCCACGACCCCACGCAATGATGGTTCTTCTCTACATGCAGCGGAGTCTCGTCAAGTCGAACGGTCTCCGAGGCGGCGTGGGGAAGCGGAGACGCCCACGTCCCATCAATCGCCACGCGTTGACCATGGCCGCAGGAGGTTAGGGCCCGCGGCGCTTCGCACTTGTCCCTCGGCTTCGCCTCGAAGAGAAGTTCGAGCGCGCCCTGGGCCCGGTGGCTACTGTCGGCGTTCTGGGAACGGGGGTACCCAGACTTGCCTGCCTGCGGCCCACGGCGTGGCTCCATCGACGGCCTGGTATGGCCCAGCTTCAGCGACAACAACTCAAGACCCTCGCGAGGGGCCAAGCCTCGCGAGGCGGACGACACCAAGACCTCCACGAGGAGCGGCCTCCTCAGGCTGGCTCCCGAGGAGCGGAGATCTCTATGCAAGCCTCATCTCATGAGGTCCGAATGACGTGAGCCATGACGACCAAGGCCAGGCGGGCGCCAGCGGGCGTAGTGTACCAGTTTCCTCTTCGGTGCTAAAGAGGCAAGTGCAGGCGCGGAGTCCCGAGGAATCATCCAAAGGTTTCCATTCCCGTGCAACAAGACCAAGACTGCCAGGACGGCAGGACGGAGGTCATCACCGAGCCCACCACGACGTCACGACCAGAGGCTTTTGTAGGCGAAGACTACTTTGTCAGGATAGCATGTACTAGCTGTCTCCCTTCGAATTTGGCCGTTGTGGGATCCCTTCCCGCCTTTCATTTGGGAAGAGGACCAAGGCCACTATAAATAGGACTTAGCTACCACCGTAGAGAGGGAGGGCATCGACGGGTCATCCAGATCACCCACACACTCACCAGCTCACCCGAGCCCAAGAACACCTCTCCTCCTGAGGCTGTTCGCCACTGTACTAGTTCTTCCTCAGCCCCCCGAGGCCAATCCACCACAAAGCAGGAGTAGGGTTTTACACCGCAAGGTGGCCCGAACCTGGGTAAACTGCTGTGCCTCTTTTCCTATAGTTCGACGAGCTAGGCTGTGAGATTAGCGAGTAGGCAGACTGGGAAGGATGAGTTCTTCGCACGCACCCCAGAGTTCGAACCCCTCAAGGGTTTGCGGAACCCGAAATCCTACAGTTTCTTCCTTGGTTCTCTCTTCCGCTTTGGAGTCGGCTGACGCGGCAGATATCGATATTGCGGACTCGCGTTGGACTCCGTCTCGGGGTGGGGTGGAGTCGGCTGACGCGGCGGACTTGGAGGAGGAGTCGGTGGCCTTGGCGCCGAGTTTGGAAAGACGATGCATTCCTTTCTCCATACAATGAGACCACGTATGACTTCTCCCAGTGTCTGCTCCGCTTGACCTCTAGGAAAGTCAAGCTCTAGTGAGTCATATCCCGACATAACTTCATCCACCCCGACACAAGCATAGCCAGCTAGAATCGGATTGCCATGGATGGTTGCTTCAGGGGCATTCGGTAAAGCAAAGCCGACCGCCACCTTCATGGATATGTTCTTCAGTTTCATGTGTAGCTCACAACTTGTCATCTCTTTGATATCATCCACGGGGTAGCGACCAAGCAGTGCATCATCGGCCGGGACCCCCATGGAACCCACGCTGCTTTTCAGCATAGATGGGACGGTACTATCCAATGCTGGATCAGCTGCTTGCTCCTGCCGCTGAGACACCCTTTGCTGGATAATTGTGTTGATCTGCTCCTGTTGCCACATTAAAACACGTTCCAACTCTGCGTTCTTTGATTCTACCTTTTGAAGCCGGTTTGCATCCTCCTTCTTCTTTCTCGCACGGCTTCTGTAAGTGTCATTCCACTCCGCAAACCCCTCAACCCACGGAACAATGCCTTTGCCTCGTGTTTGTCCCCGGTGTTCAGGATTCTTAAGGGCGCATTGAAGCTCGTCCTTCTCTCTCTCGGGTTGGAACACCCCCATTCGAGCCTCTTCTATTGCTTGAATTAAAGTGTCTGAGGCTTCTTTAAGACTTTCCTGGTCAATAATCTCCCCTGTCTTTGGTCCAACTTTCCCCCATGCGCATAAAACCAAGTCCTGCACCTCTCGAGGCCAACCCACTGTTTTTGGAGTGACCCCTGCAGCAATCATCTTGGCCTCAGATTCATCCCACCTAGGCAACCCAGTCTTGTAGCCACCTGGCCCTAGAACATGGTGAAACTTTTTTTGTCATCATTTATCTTATTTATTCTCGACCGTTCCTTAGCTGCTTCTGATTCCTTGAACTACACAAATAAGTCCCAGTGATCTTTTGCCTTCTCTAGTGCTCCAGTGAATTCTGGAGTCTTCTTTTCTGCGTTGACGTAGTTGGCCCATAATCTTTTCTTCCAACTTTGGTATTGTGTGGCCATCTTCTTAAGAGCATACTGCTTGACTTTCTCCCGTTCGTGATCTGTGAAACCTTCTGGTAGGTTGAAATGTGACATGAGCTTATCCCAAAGCAAATGTTTTGATCTTTCGTCGACAAAACTAACTCCTCGAGCTTCCTTTGGCTTATTGCATTCTTGAATGGTGATCGGAATGTTGTCCCTAACAATAAGTCCGCATTAACGTATAAATTTGCTGGCATTCTTTGCAGGAGCAATCGGTTCGCCATCTGGTTTGACTTCATTGATGTTGTACTTTATGCCGTCGGGCAACTTTTTGGCCTGGTCTCGTACCCTTTTAGAATATTTGCTCGATCCGGAGGGCTAAAAGAAGAAAGATTCGTTAATATATATATATATACAAATCAATTAATACATGTAATGATCACCAGAGGCCTTATATACACACACACACACACACACACACACCTCGTCGGACTTTGTTAATTGAAGAACATTTCCTTCGCCATCATTGTTTGTGTGCCCTTCGTCTCTTGGTTCTTCCTCAATTCCCTCACCGGACTCGTTCAGATATTGTGAGCCGTCATCTAGTTCAATCTCTGGGTTTTTGGAGCGCATCATGTCGAACATGATATCCTCTTGATCATGGTCGTCTCTGCCGCTATCGTCCATAGCTTAACTAATCCAGAAGAAATATAAAACAATTAGAATGCATTCAATAAGCAAAAACTGAATCATAGTATCGAGAAGAACAATACCGGAGATGCAATCAATACACAGCAATGCAACAATATGATATGCATGATCATGACATGGAAATTCAGGCAGTTTGAGACTTATCAGATTTCATCAAGTGTAAATCAGAAGGGGGAAACATTCAAAGAGGTCTTCCCGGCAGTGCTAGTGGTGACCTATCGCACTAGTACACGATACCGACGAAGGGGGAAAACATCCAAAGGGGTCTTCCCGGAAGTGCTAGTGGTGACCTATCGCAATACTAGCTACACGATACCGGCGAAGGTGGAAAACATCCGGAGGACACGCATATTTTGTTTGGTTTTCTTTTTTCTTCTCTATTTTAACATACATCAATATAACATCTATCCATCTAACAAAAACTGAATCATAGTAGTCAGTCGCCGATGAGGTTCGATCTGAGGGGCGAGGGATGGCGAGGAGGATTATTTTTTTAGCAAGATCATCATATAATATCACTAATACATCTCGAATAATCCAGTTAATGCATCATCGAATATTATCACTAATACATCTCAAATATTATCATATAATATCACTAATATAGCTCGAATATCATCGAATAATCCAGTTGACTCGCGGTTCCTGAGGCGCAGGCGGTGGACACCCAAAGAGAAGGAACCATCACAGGATCATAGCTCGGGTGAGATCCCTGAAGAACCTGCCAGGTATTGGAGAACCTGATGTCCAACGCAACCATGTAGTGATGGACGTGCTCGTCCTCCTCCCTGACACGGCGACGTACCACCTCCTCGGGGGCTGGCTGCCTCCGCACCGAGAGTGGCCCACGTGATCGCCACCAAAGAAGCTCCGGGTCGACGACGAGAGCCCGATTCCTCACCAACCTGCGTGCCCCGGAAGGTAGCACCTCCCAGTGCCAGCCCGGCGGAGCCCAGTCCCGGACATGGCGCCTCTCAAACTGGTTGTCGCTGCCGAGTCGACGACTAGGATGCGGGCCAGGCATCGTCGACGTCGAGAACAAATTCTTATTAAAACAAAATCCTATGCAATAATTATCATTTTATTACGCTACTCATATTTAATAAACTTTTACAACTATATAGTAGATGGGCAAATTTGAAAAACTCTCTACGACGCAGAGACATCACACACGTCATAATGTTCTACCCCAGTCATCAACTCATTACAAAAGCACAAAGTACATTAAAAAAAGGAACCTAACATGTCCAGATAGTTCTCAACGAAGAAGACCCACCCGGAGAACTATAAAAAAATTGCAAGCACATATTATGCTCTACTTATATTCAGTAAAGAATTATGACTATAGACATGCATTTTCAGTTTAAATTAACATAGCATTGATCCAACCATTCATCTACACAACCGAATATCATCCAAATGTATTTGCAGCCAATATTCATCCAAATATCATCCAACCATTCATCTACTATACAACCAAATATCATCCAAATGTATTTGCAACCAAATATCATCCAACTTATATTCAGTAAATGTGTGTGTGTGTGCACCGGCGGTGAGCTAGGTCTTGCGGCGGCACCGGCGGGGCTCCTACGCCAGAGATGGACGGGGCGGTGACTCTCGGGCGTCCAGGGAGCATCTGATGGTGGCTAGGTGGGGGATGGGCTTGGGATTGCCCGAATTTAGGCTGAGGACGATGACGGCCATGGCGGAAATGGCGGACAGGGAGGTGGCTTCGAGGGAGGAGAGGGAGGAGAGGGGCTCACAACGGGCTCGGCGAGGTCCAGGCGATGCTCTCAGCGGGCTCGGGGAGGGGCCGGAGCAAGCGGGACGGCGTCGGCGATCTTCGGCGGGGTTGAAGACGAGCAGCCTGGCGGCGTGGTGGTCGATCTGTTCTCCCGGGCGGTTGCTGGAACCGGGAATCGGCTAAGTGCTATATAGCACTATTATGATCATGGTATTAGAATAACTATTCTGATCACCACACCCTAATATAGGAGGCGCGCGGTGTTCCTGAACTCCCGAACAGTACAGCCAAGAAATACCCCCACGATTCCCAGCTTCCCGCACCCACCCCGCCCCCAACTGGCACCTTTGTCGCCGCCCCGCCCGCAACCGGCGCCGCCTCCCTCACCCCGCCCCCAGCGGACGTCGCCTCCTCCCCGACCACTGGTTCCTTCCCGGATCTGCCGCCACCCGCGGTGGCCAACTCCCCCCTCAAGGGATCCGTTGGGAACCGCGGCGGCCCGATCCCCTTCCATGGCCAACCACCTCCCACTTCACCCACCACTGTGGCGGCCGCCGGCAGCCTTCCATCCGCGCTGGAGCTGCCCCCACCTGGATCCGGCCCCTGACAGCCGCCCCCGGTGCTGCCCCACACCTGGATTCGGCCGCCGCGTCGCTCTGCGCCTGGATCCGACCGCTGCGCTACACCCGCCCCTCGATCCGGCCACCGTCAGCACCCCCCCTTCCCGCACATGAGCACCGGCGTCCACCGCCAGCCCCCAAGCGCGCCGCCCAGGGGCCCCATCGCCAGACACCGTCCTTCGTCGTTGGCGCACCATGGACGTCTTGCTCTTCTGCCTAGAACTTCTTCGTCGTTGGTGCTTGCGTGCGCATGACAGCCACATGTGGTGTGAGGAGAAGCCAAGCTAAAAGAAGAACACACTTTCTTCACACGCGTGTGCACGGAAGACAGGCACAGAGAAGTTCAAGGATTCAAGCAATATGATGGCGCAGCCACTGCAGCATCAACGACAACAGCGCGGCGCTCCTGGTGCTCCTCTCCCTCTGCTGCCTTGCATGCTATGATGCCACCGCCTCCTCACTGTACAAAAGGTTTGAGTGAGGAAAAATTCCAGCTCATGAACGAACCTGAAGAAGTTCTAATGCGATGGTGCTATTCTCTGGAGTTATTTGTTTCTCGTGAATGCATTTGGTTGTGGCTGATGGATCTCTATCTTAATATATTCTTTGCTTTATTTTAGTGTGACATGCACCGAGCTCTCTCTATTCTTGTTTTAATCAACTCACTGATGCCCGTACTGAGTAATTCGTGCGACTTTGATGCATCTTGTTTCAGACTGCAGCCCAACACTAATTCTTCAGTTTGATTTGAATGCCAGCTGAAGCCATTTATTAAGTTGTAGCCTTCAAAAAATGTGTATGGCATTTCTGCCGTACGCGCCGTTGCTGCTAATGCTGGAGAGCTAAGCTCTGCTATCGCTAGACTAATGCTGAAGAGCTAAACACCACACAAGATGCTCCTGTTCACACCATGACTCAATTAAGATGAGTGTGTGCGTGTGCCTGCGATCTGCAACAATGCCTGATGCGAGCGATGACTTTAATTGTGCCCACGTAATGTTGTTGGAGAGGAAATCTGGAGTTAACTGAAGTCCAACTATTACGTTGGACAAGGTTCATCTACTTCATGGTCGGTAAAATTCGACCCTCCCTAGCGTGCCAGTTATTTTTGATATCACAAAAATGAGTGCATATAGTTGACGAGAAAACCTCAAGGAAATTCAAACATTATGTTCTGAAGAAGTTCACCTATACAGAGTGATAGAAGGTTGGAAAAAACAGAGAAGAAAAATTGGCGTTAAAAAAAGCCAAAAGGCATTTTACTAAAAAAAAGAGTTTGCTAAAAAAAACTCTAGAAGTTCACAAAACCCCAAAAGCCTATAAGTTAAAAGACAAAATAGTAGCAATTTTTTCTGTCTCTGAAACTAAACCTAGAAGTTCAAATTTAAGGTACATAGCAGGTCAATGTTTATAATAATCAGAAATTTTCGTGTCTAAAGAAAAGCAAGAAGTTCAAATTAACATAACACATGACTTTGATGTTTATTTTTTATAAAAAGAACATTGTTGTATGGTTTCAAAAAATGGAAAAAGAAAGTATTTCAAATAAACCAAGAAGTCCAAATTATAAAAATAGAGAAGTTTGATATTTATAAAAAACTCAGGTTTTCCTCGTTACTAAAAAATAAAATTAACGAAGTTCATTAAAATAAAGGAGTAGTTTGATGCTTATTTAACAACATTTTTTTCGAAGAATACGTGGCCGAAATTCAACGTGAAAACAGCGAGCAGTTCAACTACTATACGGAATGCGTTTCGGATGAGAATAAAATAATACTCCCTCTGTTCCAAAATATAGTGCTTCCTCTATTCCCGTGCTTCAACTTTGACCATAAATTTAACCAACAAGACCGACTGCGGCGGGAGCAAAAATTATACCAGTGAATTCGTATTCAGAAGAAGTTATCAATTATATAATTTTTTTCTCCCGCCGCAATCGGTCTCCTTGGTTAAATTTATGGTCAAAGTTGGACCTCGGGAAGAGCGGGCGCACTATATTTTGGAATGGAGGGAGTACAAAACTAATAGCCTAAAATGTTTGTTGCAAGAAGTTCACGTGCTCCACCCCTACATGGTTCAAATATTATATTACGAGACGTCCGACCTTCAATTACATGTTAAAAAAGAGAGGAAAAAACAACAACATTTTTGTCATTTTTAAAACTGCTCTCAAACGGCAACGAATTTGTAACACATGTCTACATGAAAATGTTTCTCTTATTCATAAGCTTTCCAACGGTATATTATATGCTACATTCCGATGTACGGTTTAAAAGTTTCATGTATACCAATTAAAACACGTTTTTATGTATTGAAAAAATTCTTTTGAACCGTCACGAGTATGAAAAATTGATCAACATGGGAAAGTTGCGTGTTTTCAACAGCTTTCCATCGGTATATCATTTGCTCAATTCCGGTAAGTGGTTGGGGGAGTTATGGGCAAAAAACAGCACATGAAAAACAGAGTGAAGTTCAAATAGAACTGCTCCAGAAGTTCAACCTCTTCACGCAGTGCATTTTCGGAGACTGTGTTTTTGCGATGAAGGAGAACGCATGATCTCAGAAGTTCAGATTGATAACTCCCAGAAGTTCATGTACTACACGGTGTGCATTTTGTATTAAAAAAAGAATGAAAAAGCAAAGGCCGAAAAGTTTTGTTGCTAGAAGTTCAAGTGCTCGGCCCGAGAAAGTTCAAAAATTCTTGTGAGAGAGGTTGAACAAAAATACGTGACAGAAGTTCAAGGTGAAAACAGCGGAAAGTTCAACTACTACATGGAATGCGTTTCAGATAAGAATATAAGAATAGAAAACAAAAAGCTTAAAAGGTTTGTTGCAAGAAGTTCACATGCTCCTCCTAGCATAGCTCAAAATTCATGTGCGAGACGTCTGTTGTTCATTTACATGTTGAAAAAAAGGCAAAAAAATAACGTTGTTTTGCCATTTTAAAAACTGCTCTCAAACGGCAACGAATTTGTAACACCTGTCTACATGAAAAACTTGCTGCTATTCATAAGCTTTCCAACGGTATATTATGTGCTATATTTCGATGAACGGTTTAAAATTTTCATGTATACCGTTTAAAACATGTTTTTATGTATTCAAAAAATTCTTTTGAACCATCGTGAGCATGAAAAACTGATCAACACGGGAAAGTTGCATGTTTTCAATAGCTTTCCATCGGTATATCATTTGCTCAATTTCGGTAAGTGGTTTGGGAGTTACGGGCAAAAAATAGCATGTCAAAAACAGAGTGAAGTTCAAACAGAACTGCCATAGAAGTTCAAGTACTTCACGCAGTGCATTTCCTTTCGCGATGAAGGCAGAAATCATGATCTCGCCATTTTCTAAATTACTTGAAAACGGCTGGGAATTAGAGAAAACTTTACAGACGAAAAAGTTTCGCATTTTCGATAGCTATCCAACGGTATATTATTTGCCTCATTCCGACAAAGTTTACAAAAATTACAGCCAAAAAATATTTTTAACCATTTGCAAAATTGACTTAAAACCGTAAGGAATTGGAAGAAAAATTATATACCAAAAAGTTTCGCATTTCTTCAAGCTTTCCAATGCCATATCATTTGCTGCATTCCGACCTACGGTTAAAAATTTAATTCGAAAATACGAACTCGGTGGAACTTGGACAGTTTTCTCAATTACTCTTAAACCGTTCAAAATTAGAAAAAACTTTGTACATGAAAAAGAAGCTCATTTTCATAAGCTTTCCAACGCCATATCATTTTACTCCATTGGATTAGCCATTTAGAAATGGCATCGAAAATACGAACTCAGCTGTTAGGTTTGCGAAATTCTACGATTTTCTAAACTACTCTTTAACCATAGGGAATTAGAGAAAACTTTCTACATGTGGAAGGAGCGGATTTGCAGCAGCTTTCCAACGCCATATTATTTGCCTCATTCCGATAAATGGTTTAGAAATGCGATCAAAAATACGATTCACATTTTTGTATGAAGAAAAAACGGGTTTCAAAACTGCTCTTAAACCACTTAGGTTTTGCGAAAAAATTAACTTAGATCATGATACTCATGTCCACAGCTTTCCAACGGTATATCGCAAGCCTCATTTGGACAATGTTCGTGGAAGTTCAACCTAGCACTTGGGGAAGTTCAACTACTAACGCTGGGACACGTCAGGTAGTTATCAGAATATTATTCTGATCCCGTGATCAGAATAGTGTTTATATATATATATATATATATTGGACCTTTAGTCCCGGTTCCATGGGCATTTTCGGGCGGCCCAATTTCAGCGCGGGAGGAGGCCCTTTAGTCCCGGTTGGTGGTGGCAACCGGGACTAAATGTCCTTTTCAAGTTTTTTTTTTGTTTTTTGCTCTATTTTTCTTTTCTTTTGTTTCTATTTACAGGCAATATTTATAGTTTTTGAATGAATCTTTTTGCTTTAGGTCACAAAAATTATAAATTTTCTGTTAGTGCCAGTAATTTTCAATTTTGTATAGTTTAAATTTGAATTCTTTGAAATTTGTGTGAATCACTAGTTTGTGAATAACTTTAGTTTAAAAATAGATTTTTGAGTGATTCTTTTTCCTACTATTTAATATTAGTGTGTTTTATCAGTATGTTCAATTTGGTAAATTTTAGGTTATTTTAAATAAGTGTTTTAATCAAAAACAGATTCTGTTTAGCTCTTTTAGTTTTATACCTTCATTTGTTTTAAATATTTTAGTTTATGTTTTCTTGTTATTCTTTTGCCAAATTATATTATGTTTCTGTTAGTCAACATGAGGAGTTTTAATTTTTACCACATTGCCAGATGGTCATGAGCATCACCCCCATCAAGTGGCACAAGTTGGAGAACAAGTTAACATGATCAAAGCTTGTCAAAACCATTTCTGCCCATTTCTAGGGTTTGAAGTATTTCAAAAGCTTTGATCAAGTTAAACTATGAACCTATTTTTATTTACATTCTTAATTTTGCCAGTTAATACATCGCCGTCATGTAACTGCAGTGATTCTAGATCAAAGCCATCATCAGAATAGTTGTCTCCCATAACTATGGCTTTCAACCCAGAATCTAAGGTGCAAATTATTCGGTTATATCTTGTATAAGCCGAACAGTTACTTGAACAATCCTACCATTTGATATGTTTCCTCAGTTTCACCAGAAAGCAATCAGAACTCCTCATCTGGACTTGGCTTGGCATAAGGGGTCCTCCGATCAGAGAAACCACACAGTAGCTTGGCATAAGGGGACTAACCGTGTATGATCAACCTTGCAAAATACATAGTGAAATATTTTGTTTGGACATAATTGCATTGATTAACTCCTACAAAATGTTTCTTCACGTTTCAAATGCCAAAATGCCAAAGCACATATATACCCTAACTCTTACAAAGATTCCCTCCGGTTTATCCGAAGTGGGACTTTCCAGCTATAAGTCTGGAAACTCACTAGAGAAGAAAGTGATGACGGTGAAGCCGGTCACATCCCAGAGTGGGATCTTGGGGTATAAAACTTTTTCTTCGCGTGTGTCCCTTTGCACCGTAACCATGGACAATCTTCATCATTTAACAGGATGCTTGGGTCAATCTTCACTATGAAGGGAGGAATTTCATGAAACTTATCATAATCTTCTGACATGTCTGTCTTGTCCTCCACTCCCACGATGTTTCTTTCCCCTGAAAGAACTATGTGGCACTTTGGCTCATCGTATGATGTATTCGCTTCCTTATCTTTTCTTTTTCTCAGTTTGGTAGACATGTCCTTCACATAGAAAACCTGCGCCACATCATTGGCTAGGAGGAATGGTTCGTCTGTGTACCCAAGATTGTTGAGATCCACTGTTCTCATTCCATACCACGGGTCTTCCTTTACACCGCCTCCTGTCATATTGACCCATTTGCACCGAAACAAAGGGACCTTAAAAGAAGGTCCATAGTTAAGTTCCCATATCTCCTCTATGTGACCATAATATGTGTCCTTTTTCCTATTGTTGTTTGTTGCATCAAAGCGGACACCACTATTTTGGTTGGTGCTCTTTTTATCTTGGGCGATCATGTAAAATGTATTCCCATTTATCTCGTACCCTTTGAAAGTCAATATAGTCGAAGATGGTGACTTGGCCAACATGTACAACTCATCTCCAATAGTGTCATCATTCATGAGACGTGTTTGCAACCAACCGCCAAAAGTCGCCATGTGTGTACGTTTAATCCAGGGCTCAGACTGCTCCGGGTTCTTGGAGCATAGAATATCCATGTGTTCCTCGATATACGGAGCCACCAAGGTAGAATTTTGTAGAACTGTGTAGTGTGCTTGCGCCCAAGAATGCCCGTCCCTACATATTACTGAATCCTTTCCTAGCGTGCCTTTTCCACTCAGTCTCCCCTCATGCCGCGGTTCAGGAACACCAATCGGCTTAAGGTCAAGAATAAAGTCAACATAAAACTCAATAACCTCCTCTATTTCATGGCCCTTCGAGATGCTTCCTTCTGGCCTAGCACGGTTATGAACATATTTCTTTAAGACTCCCATGAACCTCTCAAACGGGAACATATTGTGTAGAAATACAGGACCCAGAATGGCAATCTCGTCGACTAGGTGAACTAGGACGTGCGTCATGATATTGAAGAAGGATGGTGGGAACACCAACTCAAAACTGACAAGACATTGCACCAAATCATTCTGTAACCTTGGTAGGATTTCTGGATCGATTACCTTCTTAGAAATTGCATTGAGGAATGCACATGGCTTCACAATGGCTAATCGAACGTTTTCCGGTAGAAGCCCCCTCAATGCAACCGGAAGCAATTGTGTCATAATCACGTGGCAGTCATGAGACTTTAGGTTCTGGAATTTTTTCTCTACCATATTTATTATTCCCTTTATATTCAACGAGAAGCCAGACGGGACCTTCATACTGAGCAGGCATTCAAAGAAGATTTCCTTTTCTTTGGTAAGAGCGTAGCTGGCAGGACCTTGATACTACTTTGGATGCATGCCATCTTTTTCGTGCATACGTTGCTGGCCCTCCCGTGCCTCCGGTGTATCTTTTGTCTTCCCATACACGCCCAAGAAGCCTAGCAGGTTCACGCAAAGATTCTTCGTCACGTGCATCACGTCGATTGCAGAGCGGACCTCTAGGTCTTTCCAATAGGGTAGGTCCCAAAATATAGATTTCTTCTTCCACATGGGTGCGTGTCCGTGAGCGTCATTCGGAACAGATTGTCTGCCAGGACACTTTCCAAAGATTACTTTTAAATCCTTGACCATATCAAGTATATGATCACAAGTACGGTGGTCAGGCTTCTTCCGGTGATCTGCCTCACCTTTGAAATGCTTGCCTTTCTTTCTTAAGAGATGCTTGATCAGAAGAAATCGCCGATGTCCCAGGTACACATTGTTCTTACCTTTATCCAAATATATACTTTTGGTCTCATCTAAACAGTGCGTGCATGCATGGTATCCCTTGTTTGTCTGTCCTGAAAGGTTACTAAGAGTAGGCCAATCATTGATGGTTACAAACAACAATGCTCGTAGGTCAAATTCCTGATGTTTGTACTCATCCCACACACGTACACCTTTTATGTCCCACAATTGTAGAAGTTCTTCAACTAATGGCCTTAGGTACACATCAATGTCGTTGCCGGATTGCTTAGCGCCTTGGATGAGCACTGGTATCATAATGAACTTCCGCTTCATGCACAACCAAGGAGGAAGGTTATAGATACATAGAGTCATAGGCCAGGTGCTATGATTGCTGCTCTGCTCCCCAAAAGGATTAATGCCATCTGCACTTATACCAAACCATAACTTCCTTGCGTCATCTGCAAACTCCGGTCACTTTCTCTTGATTTTTCTCCACTGTGACCCATCAGCGGGTACTCTCAACTTCCCGTCTTTCTTACGGTCTTCTTTGTGCCATCGCAACAACTTGGCATGCTCTTTGTTTTGGAACAAAAGTTTCAACCGTGGTATTATAGGAGCATACCACATCACCTTGACAGGAATTCTCTTCCTAGGGCGCTCGCCCTCAACATCACCAGGGTCATCGCGGCTGATATTATAGCGCAATGCACCGCATACCGGGCATGCATTCAAATTCCCGTACTCCTCACCGTGGTAGAGGATGCAGTCATTAGGGCATGCATGTATCTTCTGCACCTCTAATCCTAGAGGGCAGACATTCTTCTTTGCTTCGTACGTACTGTCGGGAAATTCGTTGTCCTTTGGAAGCATCTTCTTTAACATTTTCAGCAACTTTTCAAATCCCTTATCAGATACACCATTCTCTGC
This sequence comes from Thinopyrum elongatum, assembly GCA_011799875.1. Taxonomy (NCBI): domain Eukaryota; kingdom Viridiplantae; phylum Streptophyta; class Magnoliopsida; order Poales; family Poaceae; genus Thinopyrum; species Thinopyrum elongatum. Next base: position 405,499,277 of record CM022298.1, on the reverse strand, counting down.
CTTCCATTGCAGCAATTCCAGTGTGGTACCCAGCTTTTTCTTGTCATCTTCGCAATTTGGGTACAACAATTTCTTGTGATCCTCTAACATGTGCTGCAACTTCAACTTCTCCTTTTCACTTGCGTAGTTTCTCTTTGCATTAGCAATGGCCCGACCAAGATCATCAGCGGGCTCATCTGATGCCTCTTCTTCAGCTTCTTCCCCCATTGTAGTACCATCGTATTCAGGGAACCTAGGATAGTTGTCATCATCCTCTTCTTCTTCATTCTCTTCCATTGGAACCCCTCTTTCTCCGTGCTTGGTCCAACAGTTATAGCCGGACATGAAACCGGACGTAAATAGGGGGACGTGAAGGACTTTTGAGCTAGAGTAATTCCTATCATTCTTACAGATAGCACATGGACAACACATAAAACCATCCCGCTTGTTTGCCTCAGCCGCACACAGAAAACTATGCACACCATTAATGAACTGGGGACAGCGTCGGTCATCGTACATCCATTGCTGGCTCATCTTCATTACACAATACCGAAAATACCAAATTAATACAAGTTCATACATAAAGTTCATGCACACTTATTCTCATAAAACAACATACAACTATCCAGCTAAAGCATTTAAATTCAACAACAAATGCGATCAAAATCGCAACTAAGGTAATAATTGATCCAACAGCATAATGAAACCAAGCCTCTTTATTAATGGCATATTTTCTAATCTTCAAGCGCATTGCATCCATCTTGATCTTGTGATCATCGACGATATCGGCAACATACAACTCCAATTTCATCTTCTCTTATTCAATTCTTTTCAATTTTTCTTTCAAATACTCGTTTCCTTTTTCAACTAAATTTAACTTCTCGACAAGAGGGTCGGTTGCAATTTCCGGTTCACATACCTCCTACATAAAAATATATATGTAAACTTGATGGGCATAATTGTCATAAACACGAAATGCAACAAATAGTTATAAAAGATATTATACCACATCCGAATCATAAACCGGACGAGGGCCGACGGGGACGGATATCAAAACCATGGTACTACATATAACAAACACTTATACAAGTAACAAAATTATACAAGAATTATCTAAATCATACAAATAAGATTTTTTTTCACAAAAAAGATAAGAACAAGAACCTCACCAAGGTGGTGCCAGCGAAGGGACGGCGTGGGCGATCGACGACGGTGAGGACGGGAAGGCACTAGGTAAACCACACCTACACATATGCAAACTAAGATGATAATTTGAGCTCAAATTGCATATAAATCAAATAAACTCCCACATGATTACTCCCAAACTAAAACCCACAAATGACTATACTTATAGAGCATGAAACGAGCTAAACTAGCAATGAGAGATGAAAGGACAAAGTTGCTAACCTTTTGAACACTTGGATAGATGGGGTGCTTCAAATCTTGACAAATCTTGGCAACAATGGAGGATGAGCTCAATCTAGGGGAAGAAAACAAAGAGGAGAGAAAGGGGAATGCTTGGACTCGGGCTGGACGAAGGGTTTATATAGCGGTATTTTTGTTGGGAATCGTTGCATGGAAAACAAAAAAAAATCTACACACACGCAATGATCTATCCATGGAGATGCATAGCAACGAGGGGGAGAGTGTGTCTACGTACCCTCGTAGACCGTAAGCGGAAGTGTTTCACAACGCGGTTGATGTAGTCGAACTTCTTCGCACTTCAACCGATCAAGTACCGAACGCACGGCACCTCCGTGTTCTGCACACGTTCAGCTCGGTGACGTCCCTCGCCTTCTTGATCCAGCAAGACATCGAGGTAGTAGATGAGTTCCATTAGCACGATGGTGTGGTGACGGTGATGGTGAAGTGATCTTCGCAGGGCTTCGCCTAAGCATTACGAAAATATGACCGGGGGTGTAAACGGTGGAGGGGGGTGCCGCACACGGCTAGGCAATTGTCTGTATTGTGCTAGGCACCCCCTCCTCATATATATAGGTGGGAGGGAGAGGGGAGAGGCCAAGGGGCACCCCAAGTAGGTCTGAATCCTACATGGGCTCCTGCCCTTGGCCGCGCCCCCCCTGCCATGTTTCTCGGAGGGGGAAGGAAAGAGTGGGGGAGAGGGAAGGAAGTGGGAATCCTAATCCACACTTACCTTTCCCTTCTCCCCTTTCCTTCCTCCTTAGGCCGGCCCATATGGGGGGTGATGTGGATATGTACTAGGGGTAGGGTCCTAAGCATGGCCCACGTACCCCACCTAAAGACACCACATACAAGATTACAAGACTACAAGGAAGATTCCGACTGGAATAAGCATAGCGTACGATCCACTCGACAGCCAGCTCACTCGGAAGCTTCTACATCCACTCGACAGAGCTGGAAGTCACTCGACTGCTGAAGATCTAAAGTTGCTCTGAGAAGGGCAACAGACAGGCGGTCGGGCCATCGCCATAATTAGCATTTATTACTTACGTTATCAGTAACGTTCTCCTTTACTCCCCACGATCGAACCCTTGGTTGCCTGGCGTTTATGAGGGGCAGCGCACTCTATATAAGCCGCCCCTCCCCTCTGGCACAAGGGTTCGCACCCCCTGTTACCTTCATACTCCACACGACAGAAAAGCTCCCGCAGCACTGAGACGTAGGGCTGTTACCTCCACGAGAGGGGCCTGAACTCATACATCCGTGTGTACAATCTCGCCATAGCTAGGACTCTGCCCTCTCCTTACGTACCCCCTACTTCTACTGTCAGGCTCATTCCCACGACAGTTGGCGCCCACCGTGGGGCAGGCGTCTAAGCGACTTTCGGTGAGTTTGCGTTTTTCTTCTTCGTCATGTCTTCCGGTGGCGGATCGTTCGTGGGCCACGAGATCCGTCTCGGCGCCTTCACCTTCGTCGCCGACGACTCGGCATGGCTTCAGGAGGCGCCTCTGGACGTAGAGGCGCTCCCGATCTGCGGGGCGACGCACTTCCATGCAAGTTCCTGCGGCGTTCTTCTTCGGCAGCCGTCGACTCCGTATCTGTCGACTCCGGCGCCCTCCGCTGTTCGTCGCCACAAGCGATCCAGTTGCTCACAGCTCCAGCGTTGGGTGCGTCCGCGGCGGCTTGTCAATCGTCGATTCAACAGGTTGCAGCTATCGAGCCCGCCGAGTCACTCCACGACATATTCGACTCGGCCTCAGATCAGTCTGATGTTCCTTCCGAGTGCGAGAGCTGCGATCCCGCAGCTGAAGTTTTCATGGCGGATTCTCCCTGCGGCCCGCCTGGTTATGACTTAGGCGGGGGCAAGGTTGGCAGACCGTCGAGTGATTAGCAACACAGAGATGAGGAGGTTCTCCATACACCCATCCTTGGCACGTCTGCCGAGGCCCAGGCTTTGGAGGCCACGCGTATTCGGCTCGAGGAGATGCAGAGAACACTCAACGGCCGCGCCCGTCAACAACCACTGGCTGCCAGTCAACGTCAACTGTTTTCGAGTGGATCTCGAAACAACGTGGAGGTATTTCCTACTCCGATTCAAAATGTTGCAGCAGCGGCAAAGATTGCAGAATCAATTCAGCCATCCGGTTCAAAGGCTGGCAGAGGAGTTCAGCAGATCCGAGCACTGCTTGGAGCGGCTCAGCAGCAGAATTCGGCTATTTCTCAGTCGTACAACAGGTTACACAGTCAGTCTCCCAAGGCAGACATGATCCAGTCAGCTCGCAGCCCTGGGTCACCTCTGTGTCGCAGAGATCAAGGTTTCCATGACAATCGGTATCAAGATCAAGGTCGCGATGAGTTTGCTCCCCGTTACCACCATGATGACCGGCGTCGAATGCCCACCCCTCCGCGGGGAGGTTCATACGGGCCTCGGCGCTATGACGATCGCCACCTGTACGGCGACGAGCGGGCCCCTGGGTTCGACGCAAGGTTCGTCCTTGTGCAGAATCGAGTCGACAGGGGTAGATTTCACAGGGATGGTTATGACAGAGATCATCCGAGTGGTACAGTGGTCTCTGGACCCGAGTGTTTTAGCAGAGCTATTCGATCTGATGAGATTCCCCCCAACTTCAGGTTGGCCACGGGAATTAGTAAGTTCTCTGGTGAATCAAAGCCTGAAACTTGGTTAGATGATTACCGAGTGGCGGTGCAGCTCGGTGGAGGGAATAACAATATTGCCATGAAGCATCTGTCTTTGATGTTGGATGGTTCAGCCCGAGCATGGTTGAATCAGTTGGCTCCTTCTAGCATCTATTGCTGGGAGGATCTCGCTTGAGTGTTCATCAGAACTTTTGAAGGTACCTGCAAGTGTCCTGCTGGTTTGTCTGAATTGCAGCATTGTGTGCAGAAGCCTAATGAAACATTGAGAGATTACATTCAGCGCTGGACCACTCTTCATCACATAGTAGAAAAAGTTACTGAACACCAAGCCGTTTGTGCCTTCAAGGCTGGTGTTAGGTACAGAGAGCTCTATCTGAAGTTTGGTCGTACTGGAGATATATCCTTGAACAAGATGATGGAGATCGCCACTTGGTACGCCAATGTCGAAGAGGAAGACCGCCTCCGTAGCAGCAAAGGAAAGGCAGTCGACAATAGTGGCGGCGGCAGAAATTCCAATCAGAAACAGAAGCGCAAAGCCGATGGATCTGCTCAGGCAGAAGCGGCCGCTCTGGCGGCGCAAGGAAAAAACAAGGGAAAACCCAAAGGGCAGTTCACCCCCAAGAAGTCGAAGTCAGGAATAGATGTACTGGACATGCCGTGTGCCATCCACACGAAGAAAGACGAGGAAGGGAATCTGATATTGCCCAAACATACCACTCGACGGTGCAGATTGTTGATTCAGCAGTTCAAGGAAGGTCAATCGAGTGAAAAGTCACCTGAAAAAGATGAAGATGAAGAGAAGGGTGACGATTTTCCAGAAGTCAACGCCACTCTGATGATTTTTGCTGACGTAGAGAGCAGAAGTCGATTGAAGGTCATCAACAGAGAAGTCAATATGGTTGCTCCAGCCACCCCAACATACCTCAAGTGGTCTCAGACTCCCATCACCTTTGACCAGTCGGACCACCCTGCTCATGTTGCTACCCCAGGGCGGCAGGCACTGGTGGTGGATCCTGTGGTGGGAGGCACTCGACTCCGCAAGGTGCTTATGGATGGCGGGAGTGGCTTGAACATTTTGTATGCGGAGACTCTCAAAGGGATGAGCATTCCGATGTCCAGACTCAGTGAGAGCAATATGCAATTTCACGGAGTCATTCCAGGAAAGAAGGCCAAGTCACTCGGTCAAATCGCGTTGGATGTAGTTTTCGGTGACAACAAGAATTGGCGAAAAGAAAAGTTGACGTTTGAAGTAGTGGATTTCCAAAGTGCATATCATGCCATCCTTGGTCGGCCTGCCTATGCCCGTTTCATGGCCCGTCCATGTTACATGTATCTCAAACTGAAGATGCCGAGGCCCAAAGGTGTGATCACAGTTACAGGGAATCGACAGAGAGCTGAGGAGTGTTTCCAGCAAGGTTCAAAGATCACCGATCAGCAAATGGCTGTGGTTGAGTTGGAAGAGTACCGGAAGAATACTGATCCTGCCGACCTGCTACATTCCAAGAAGCCCGCCTCTGAATATGCTTTTCAGTCGGCAGGCGATGTGAAGCAAGTTCATATTCACCCGACAGATCCCAATGCAGCTTCGACCAACATTTCGACAACACTCGACAGTAAATAGGTAGCCGCGCTCATCCAGTTCCTCCATGAGAACTGGGACATCTTTGCATGGAACCCTTCTGACATGCCGGGTGTACCCAGGGAACTGGCTGAGCACCGACTGAGAGTTGACCCGAAGTTCAAGCCCGTCAAAGAACACTTGCGCCGGTCAGCGGCAGAGAAGCGAAAGGCAATTGGCGAAGAGGTGGCTCGACTCCTGGCGGCTGAATTCATACACGAGATTTACCACTCCGAGTGGCTCGCAAACGTCGTCATGGTCCCCAAGAAGGATAGGTCACTTCGCATGTGTATTGACTTCAAACATATCAATCGGGCCTGCCCGAAAGATCATTTCCCGCTCCCTCGCATCGATCAGATTGTTGACTCGACTGCGGGGTGCGAGCGTTTATCTTTTCTCGATGCTTACTCTGGTTACCATCAGATCCGTCTGTTTGGTCCTGATGAAATAAAAACGGCCTTCATCACCCCTTTCGGGTGTTTCTGTTATATCACCATGCCTTTTGGTCTCAAAAATGCAGGCGCAACTTTCATGCGTATGATTCAGAAATGCCTGCTCAAACAGATCAGTCGGAATGTCGAGGCATACATGGATGATATTGTGGTCAAGTCTCGCAAAGGTTCCGACCTGCTGACTGACCTTGCAGAAACTTTTGCCAATTTGAGAAAATATGATATCAAGCTCAACCCGTCTAAGTGCACTTTCTGAGTTCTTGGTGGCAAGTTACTCGGTTTCCTTGTTTCTGAACGAGGAATCGACGTCAATCCTAAGAAAATTAGTGCCATCGTTCGAATGAAATGCCCCGAGCGTGTTCATGACGTACAGAAACTCATCGGCTGCCTCGCAGCGTTGAGTAGGTTTATCTCTCGTCTCGGAGAAAGGGCATTGCCTTTATACCGACTGATGAAGAAATCTGACATGTTCGAGTGGACCCCTGAAGCAGAAGCAATGTTTGTCGACCTCAAAGCCCTGCTCTCCACCCAGCCGGTGCTTGCTGCTCCGCCCAGCAAAGAACCCCTGCTTTTATACATTGCAGCCACTTCTCAGGTCATCAGTACAGTTCTCGTTGTCGAGAGAGAGGAAGAAGGAAAGACTTACAAAGTTCAACGCCCAGTGTATTACATCTCTGAAGTACTGACTCCTTCAAAGCAAAGGTATCCTCATTACCAGAAGCTTGTTTACGGCATATATCTGTCAGCGAAGAAAGTTGCGCATTATTTCCAAGATCACTCGGTTTCAGTCGTCAGTGATGCTCTATTGTCTGAGATCCTCAACAATCATGACGCTACTGGTCGAGTGGCCAAATGGGCTATCGAACTCCTTCACTTTGATATCAAGTTTGAAGCAAAAAAGACGATCAAGTCTCAAGCGCTTGCTGACTTCGTGGTTGAATGGATAGAACAGCAACAACCAACTCAAATCCACTCGGCACATTGGACCATGTTCTTTGACGGCTCGAAAATGCTAAATGGTTCTGGTGCTGGTATGGTTTTGGTATCCCCGAAAGGTGATCGGCTCAGTTATGTCCTCCAGATTCACTTTGATTCCTCCAATAATGAAGCTGAATATGAGGCACTCCTCTACGGGTTGCGTATGGCCATCTCACTCGGTGTCCGTCGTCTGATGGTTTACGGCGACTCAGATTTGGTGGTCAATCAGGTGATGAAGGAGTGGGACGTCAGGAGTCCTACCATGACTGGTTACTGCAACACAGTGAGAAAGTTAGAGAAGAAATTTGAAGGTTTGGAACTCCATCATATCCCTCGAGTGAAGAATCAAGTGGCTGATGATTTGGCAAAGATCGGCTCCACTCGGAAAGAGGTTCCCAGCAATGTGTTCCTAGAACACCTACACTCTCCTTCGGTGCAGGAAGATCCCTTCACTGAAGAGCCCCCACAAGCAGTAAGCGCCTCCAATCCGACTGAAGTTGATATTCCAGCAGTCACAGACTTGGTCATGGAGATTCTGGTGATCGCGCCCGATTGGACGGTGCCATATATCGCATACATACTCAGGCAAGAACTCCCCGAAGATGAGGCTGAGGCTCGACAGATCGTCCGCAGGTCTAAAGCCTTTACTGTGATGGGCGGACAGCTCTACAGAGAAAGTGCAACTGGCGTAGCTCAGCGATGCATCTCTCCTGAGGAGGGTCGACTGATTCTGGAGGAAATCCACTCGGGAACTTGCGGTCACCATGCGTCCTCTCGGACGTTTGTTGCCAAAGCATACCGAGCTGGTTTCTTTTGGCCACGCGCTAATGAAATGGCTAAAGAGATGGTTCAGCACTGTGAAGGGTGCCAATTCTATGCGAACTTGTCACACAAGCCTGCGTCCGCTCTCAAGACCATCCCCCTCGTCTGGCCGTTTGCAGTATGGGGATTGGATATGATCGGGCCTCTCAGGACGGGTGCAAGTGGGTTCACTCATTTGCTCGTAGCAGTCGACAAGTTCACTAAGTGGATTAAAGCTAAACCCATCAAGAAGTTAGACTCGTGCACTGCCATCAAATTCATAAGAGAGTTGATATTCAGATATGGAGTCCCACACAGTGTCATCACGGACAATGGATCGAACTTTGACTCGGAAGAGTTCAGACGGTTCTGTGCTAGCCAAGGCACTCGAGTGGACTACGCAGCCGTTGCTCACCCACAGTCGAATGGTCAGGCTAAGAGGGAAAATGGTCTTATCCTCCAAGGATTGAAGCCATGACTCATGAGAGACCTTGATCATGCGGCTGGTGCCTGGTTGACTGAACTACCATCCATTTTATGGGGATTGAGGACAACTCCCAATCGGTCGACTGACCGCACCCCTTTCTTCATGGTGTATGGAGCTCAAGCTGTGCTGCCGAGTGATGTTCTACACAATTGCCCCCGAGTGGAACTTTACCCGGAGGCTGAAGCAGAACAGGCATGGCAGGACGCGGTAGACCTACTGGAAGAAGAGCGAGAGATGGCCCTGACACGGTTGACTGTTTATCAGCAGAATCTTTGTCGCTTCCATGCAAGACACGTCCGAAGTCGGACCTTCCAGGAAGGAGATGTCGTCCTCCGAGTGGATCAGCAGCTCCCTCACAAGCTCGCTCCCCATGGCAAGGCCCCTTCATCGTCACCAAGGTGCTAAACAATGGAGCTTACCACCTCTACAACCTCGCGAAGAAGATTGACGAGCCACGCGCCTGGAACGCGGATCTACTTCGAAAATTTTATACTTGACGAGTGGACTGTCAGGATGCAATAAGAGTATTTTAAGAGATATTTGCTTATCAAAGATATAACCCCTGTGGTTTTCCGATGATCTCCGTCGCACAAGTGCATATAACAAACTTCTCCGAGTGGCGAGCGATCCTCCCACTCGGGGGCTTAGCTGCTAGCCAGTCCTCGCCTAAGTTAAAAACTGTTCCGAGTGATAACCAATGTTTTCGCTCGAAAACTTAGCTGCGAACCAGTTTTCGTCTAAGTTAAAAACTTCGCCAAGTGGCGAACGATCCTCTCACTCGGGGGCTTAGCTGCGAGCCAGCCCTCGCCTAAGTAAAAAACTGTTCCGAGTGATAAGCAATGTTTCACTCGAAAACTTAGCTATGAACCAGTTTTCGTCTAAGTTAAAAACTTCACCGAGTGGCGAGCGATCCTCTCACTCGGGGGCTTAGCTGCGAGCCAGTCCTTGCCTAAGTAAAAAACCATTCCGAGTGATAACCAATGTTTCACTCGAAAACTTAGCTACGAACCAGTTTTCGTCTAAGTTAGAATTTCTTCGAGTGGCGAGTGATCCTCACACTCGGGGGCTTAGCTGCGAGCCAGTCCTCGCCTAAGTAAAAATACGTCCCGAGTGATAACCAATGTTTTCACTCGAAAACTTAGCTGCGAACCAGTTTTCGTCTAAGTTAAAAACTTCACCGAGTGGCGAGCGATCCTCTCACTCGGGGGCTTAGCTGCGAGCCAGTCCTCACCTTAGTAAAAAATTGTCCCGAGTGATAACCAATGTTTTCACTCGAAAACTTAGCTGCGAACCAGTTTTCGTCTAAGTTAAAAACTTCTTCGAGTGGCGAGCGATCCTCACACTCGGGGGCTTAGCTGCGAGCCAGTCCTCGCCTAAGTAAAAAACCGTCTCAAGTGATAACCATTGTTTTCACTCGGAAACTTAGCTGTGAACCAGTTTTTGTCTAAGTTAAAAACTTCTCCGAGTGGCGAGCGATCCTCACACTCGGGGGCTTAGCTGCGAGCCAGTCCTCGCCTAAGTTAAAAACCGTTCCGAGTGATAACCAATGTTTTCGCTCGGAAACTTAGCTGCGAACCAGTTTTTGTCCAAGTTAAAAACATCTCCGAGTGGCGAGCGATCCTCACACTCGGGGACTTAGCTGCGAGCCGGTCCTCGCCTATGTTAAAATCTGTTCCGTGTGATAACCAATGTTTTCACTCGGAAACTTAGCTGCGAACCAGTTTTTGTCTAAGTTAAAGACTTCGCCGAGTGGCGAGCGATCCTCTCACTCGGGGGCTTAGCTGCGAGCCCGTCCTCGCCTAAGTAAAAAACCGTTCCGAGTGATAACCAATGTTTCACTCGGAAACTTAGCTACGAACCAATTTTTGTCTAAGTTAAAAATTTCTCCGAGTGGCGAGCGATCCTCACACTCGGGGGCTTAGCTGCGAGCCAGTCCTCGCCTAAGTAAAAAACCGTCCCGAGTGATAACCAATGTTTTCACTCGGAAACTTAGCTGCGAACCAGTTTTCTTCTAAGTTAAAAACTTCGCCGAGTGGCGAGCGATCCTCTCACTCGGGGGCTTAGCTGCGAGCCAATCCTCGCCTAAGTAAAAAACCATTCCGGGTGATAACCAATGTTTTCACTCGGAAACTTATTTGCGAACCAGTTTTCGTCTAAGTTAAAAACTTCGCCGAGTGGCGAGCGATCCTCTCACTCGGGGGCTTAGCTGCGAGCCAGTCGTCGCCTAAGTAAAAAACCGTTCCGAGTGATAACCAATGTTTTCACTCGGAAACTTAGCTACGAACCAGTTTTTGTCTAAGTTAAAAAATTCTTCGAGTGGCGAGCGATCCTCACACTCGGGGGCTTAGCTGCGAGCTAGTCTTCATCTAAGTTAAAATCCATTCCGAGTGATAACCAATGTTTTCACTCGGAAACTTAGCTGCGAACCAGTTTTCGTCTAAGTTAAAAACATCTCCGAGTGGCGAGCGATCCTCAGACTCGGGGGCTTAGCTGCGAGCCGGTCCTCGCCTAACTTAAAATTCGTTCCGAGTGATAACTAATGTTTTCACTCGAAAGCTTAGCTGCGAATCAGTTTTCGCCTAAGTCAAATAATCCAAGCAAAGAATTGGACAAAAGCATTCGGATAAATCCATAATTCTACGTGCGGATAAAAGTTTGCCTACGCAAACAGAAGGACTCGAACGAGTTTTTAACGGTTACACCACCACTCGGCATACCGAGGCAAATAAAAGTTTCGATTGCAAATAAAGTTTTGCTTCTCAAGCATCAGTGGGACTCGCGGGCTCGAAGAAGGTATCCAGATCAATCCCATCTGTGATCCGAGTGGCTGCTTTGATGAAGGTCTCATGAAGTCTTCAAACTGGAGTTCTTCTTGTTGGCCACTTGGAGAGCCTTCAGATTGTCCTCCTTAACCTCCTTGCAATGCACACGGACGAGTGAAAGCGCCACATCAGCGCCGTAGTGAGCAGCAGATTTCTTCCATGCTTGCACTCAATCAGGGATTTCTTCGAAGCGGGTCATCATCGACTCAAGATCAGTCTGGAGAGTGTCTTCTGGCCATAACTCTTTGTCGATTTTCGTTAGTGCCGCCTTCAGTTGAGTGATATACCCCTGAACTTTTCCAAGACGGTAGTCGAGTCGAAGCATGTTCAAAGCCACGGTGTCCCCGACAGGCGACTTAGAGGGATCCAGACCCGTCTCGATCTCTTCAGTTTCCTTGTCAAAATCCTGACAAAATTCTGCAAGAAAGAAAAGATTGATTACATCACTGTCACTTTGAGTTCAAGAGGAGTCACTCGACGGGAGGAAGTTACCTTCAAGCATGCCATACATCTTCTGCGCAAAGTCTCCCAAGTACTTCTCCAAACCGTCCCTTCTCTTGTTTAGCTGACCAAACTTTTTGGCCCATTCGGCCTTCTCCTTCTTGAGGTTAGAGTTCTCCTCTTCCAGTTTGCTAGTTGCGGCGAATTTCTTCTCCGCAGCTTCAACTTTCTCCCTCGCCACTTTCTGAGCGTCGGCGAGTGCTTTGTCTTTGTCTTCAAGCGCCTTCTTCATAGTATCTAAAGAAACAACATTGTTGAGTCACGCTTGGAGTCGACGATTCTCACCACGCACGTCTGCTCGAGTGAAGTCACTCGGTTCAAAGATAGAAGAAAAAAGTAATGGTGCATTCGGTCGGCGAAGTTTACCTCCCGAAGCCTTCAGGTCAGCCTGCATGCGCTCCAGGTCCTTCTTGGCCACCTCCAGGTCCTGTTTAAGCTGGTTCTTCTCTTTTTCCAAATTTGCGTATTGAGTTCCGAGTTCGCAACTCTTCTGAGATCTGCAACAAACACAATTCAGTCGACAGAAATATTCTTCCGCACCCGAATGAAAGCACAACACCAACCCAACCTTATGTAGCGTCATATCATGGTTGATGGAAAGGACCGAACTGACAAGACCTACTCTGCTGGTTTCATGGACATCATTTCCATTTTTACATTAAGCATTTAGGAGGGAAGACTCTAAGATAAGACATCTGCTCGGCATGCCGAGTGGAGAATGTGTTTCAAACAAAAAACTGGGCTCTGGGTCCAAGTTCTTAAGACTACTACCGATCGTAAACGATCAACAACAGTCTCGGGGACTACACCCAGTGGGTGCACTCAGTGTGCCCCCACTGGAATGGTATCCACTCGGAACGGTCCGCCCGGTCTGAGTGACGGCCAAACAAAAAAAAAGACAGACTCTAAGACCCCCGCCGACTGCCCGCAGTCGACGGCGGTCTCGGGGACTACACCTAGTGGGTGCACTCAGCGTGCCCCCACTGGACCCAACCTCACTCGACCAGGCCAGACCTGTCTGAGTGACAAAAGAACAGCAAGATGCATAAGACCCCCGCCGATGTCATCAACATTCGACAGCGGTCTCGGGGACTACACCTAGTGGGTGCACTCAGCGTGCCCCCACAGGACAAATGTCCACTCGACCAGGTCAGTCCTGGCCGAGTGTCTGACAAACAACTACCACTCGACCAGGTCAGTCCTGACCGAGTGTGTGACAAGCAACTACACCTCGACAGACAGAAACACCCAGTGGGTGTAGAGTCAAATTAAGATAAATGGAAAACGACACAATCAAAAACGAACTTACAAGAGCACTTACTCGAACGTTCGCTCGAAGCGCCGAGCTGGCGTCGTAAGCCAACTTGCTGGCCTCATACGCCTCCTTCGTGTGCCGCATCATGTGCTCGGCCTGGATCATCGCCTCCTTTGCAGCTCCAGTCTGATCTTCTGGAACATGATACAGAGGAAAAGTAGATTGTGGAAGGGGCGGTGATACAGTCAGAAGGACCAGCGCTTGAGAGACTGGTGCTTGAGAGACCGCCGCTTGAGGTGGATTGGCGAGCTCCACGGTCATCAGATCCGGCGCCGAAACTGGTTCAGTCGGAGGAGGAGCTGCGGGATTGACGCCTCTCTGAAGCTCGTCCTCGCCGTCATCAGCGATCTGGATGATAGTCCTTGGCTCTACAGTCACCAGACAACATTTCACACAACTGTCGAGTGGTCTGAGAAAAAACAATGTCGAATGGCCATATGTCATACCTCGGCGGGAAGTAGTTGCGCCAGGCGTATCCTTCTCCGCGAGATCTTCCTCAGCCCGCACCGGCGACGTCACCGAGGTAGCAGCCCTAACATTCAAGTTTCACTCTATCAGCAAAAATATGAAGTTCTGCAACAAGCAAGGAGCAAGAATACTTACGCCGAAACAATCGGCACGGCAACCTTCATCCTGGGAAGAGGCTTCCGGGGCTTTGCAGGGGCAACCTTGGGCTGTTTTGCAACCTTTTCACTCGGTTCCGGCATCGATGTTCGATTGCACTTCGAGCTCCTGGTGGTCGACCCTCCGGCCCGACCTTGGTCGACTGCTGGATCATGATGCTGCTTGGAGCGTCCCTCGGTGCGCGGAGGAGGTTGAACTCCGACTTCCTCGCTCTCTTCCGAGCCATCATCGCTGCCTTCACTGTCCTCGGCGTAACTGATGTTGGCGCTGTCGCCATCGCTCTCAACTCCTTCGACGTTCTGTTCGCCATTCGGCACAGGTGAATACATGTTCGTCAACTCCTGCAAAGGTTCAAGTCAGTCAGTTGAAGACCCATTCACTCGACAAGATATAAAAGCAATCGGCAATGACATGACTCACCACGTTCGGCGGGTGCTCGACAGAGAAGGGCAAGATTCTCTTGGATCCTTGGGGGTTGTCACGCGCTCCAGTGATGCTGCGCAGCCATTGAGCGACCGTTTCTTTTGAGACACCCTCCGGATGAGTACGAGTGGTGTCGTCGACTCCTGAGTAATGCCACATGGGGTGGTCCCGTGCCTGGAGCAGCTGGATCCGTCGACCGAGGAACACCTCCAGCAGATCCAGTCCAGTCACTCCACCACGAATCAGATTCACTACTCCATTCATCAAGATTCCTACGTTGGCCTTCTCTTCCTCGGTCACAGTCAGAGATTTGGGCACAGCGGGTCGAGCCAGTGTGAAGGGGGGAAGACCAGTCGACATATTTGGGGACGCGACATCGTTGCAATAGAACCAAGTCGACTGCCACCCCCGCATCGAGTCCGGAAAGGTTAACGCTCGGAAAGCATTCCCCGTCCTCTTTTGGAGGCCCAAACCCCCACACAACTGAATGATGTTGGTCTTGCTATCACTAGACTGGGCTTTCTTGACCAACTGGGAACGGACGGTGAAAATGTGCTTGAACAAACCCCAGTGAGGGGGACAACCCAGGAAACACTCGCACATCATCACAAATGCGGCAAGGTACGCGATAGCATTCAGAGGGAAATGATGAAGTTGAGCCCTGAAGAAATTCAAGAAACCTCGGAAGAAGGGATGAGGAGGCAGAGAAAAACCTCTCTCCAAATGAGTGGTCAGGAGGGCCCGCTCGCCCTCGCGCGGCTCTGGCTCAGCTTCCGCCCTCGGCAACCTCCATGACCCGGCCGCTACCAGGCTGTCGGCGATGAGGTTCTGGACGTCCTCCTCCGTGACGGTCGACGGCAAGAAGTCGCCCTGGATCCATCCAGGCGGAGCCGCGGCTCGAGCTCCCGATGGCTTCCTCCCCTTCGACGTCTTCTTGGCGCGCTCCAACTTCACCGTCTTGTCCTTCACCATGGTTGCGGTGGCGGGCGGATTCAAGATGGGCGGCACGGCAGCGGGACAGAGGAAGCGGAGGAGACTAGGGGAAAATGGGCGCACTGTTGCGAATCCCCCCCCCACTCTTGTTTCTTATATCCGTCGACTCGAGTCACTGACTCGTGGGCCCGCTGAATCCCTGTGTATCCTGATAACAGAGGAGGCGTGATACGTGGCATTAAAAGCGGCGTGAGGATCGAGGAGTAGTGCTCCCACTTGCCCCGTTGGCTGCATCATCCCCGCTCGGCGTGCGCTCTCCGAAATTTCGTATCCCGTGAAATCCGGACCAGGTGAAGCGTCCTGTCACATCTGAAGATCCTGCTGGCCACTCGGACTAGAACTTGCATCCAAATTCACTCGGAAGAACTGAAAAGTTGAATAGATCAAGGCGAATGCTAGAAGGTCCAGTCGTCACAGGCGGCAGTAAAATTTCAAAGCTCATTCGGAACGTTGAATTTGGAAAACCTGCACTGTCCCTTTCCCACTCGAACCCTGATCCAATCGGGGGCTAATGATGTGGATATGTACTAGGGGTAGGGTCCTAAGCATGGCCCACGTACCCCACCTAAAGACACCACATACAAGATTACAAGACTACAAGGAAGATTCCGACTGGAATAAGCATAGCGTACGATCCACTCGACAGCCAGCTCACTCGGAAGCTTCTACATCCACTCGACAGAGCTGGAAGTCACTCGAGCGCTGAAGATCTAAAGTCGCTCTGAGAAGGGCAACAGACAGGCGGTCGGGCCATCGCCATAATTAGCATTTATTACTTACGTTATCAGTAACGTTCTCCTTTACTCCCCACGATCGAACCCTTGGTTGCCTGGCGTTTATGAGGGGCAGCGCACTCTATATAAGCCGCCCCTCCCCTCTGGCACAAGGGTTCGCACCCTCTGTTACTTTCATACTCCACACGACAGAAAAGCTCCCGCAGCACTAAGACGTAGGGCTGATACCTCCACGAGAGGGGCCTGAACTCATACATCCGTGTGTACAATCTCGCCGTATCTAGGACTCTGCCCTCTCCTTACGTACCCCCTACTTCTACTGTTAGGCTCGATCCCACGACAGGGGGTGCACCAGCCCCTTGTGGCTGGTGCGTTTCCCCTCTTGGCCCATCAGGCCCATATCTTTTGCCGGGGGTGCCCAGAACCCCTTCCGGTGACCCAATAAGTACCCGGTACCCCCCGAAACACTTCCGGTGTCCGAATACCAATGTCCTATATATCAATCTTTACCTCTCGACCATTTCGAGACTACTCATCATGTCCGTGATCTCATCCGGGACTCCGAACAACATTCGGTCACCAAATCACATAACTCATATAATATTATATCGTCATCGAACGTTAAGCGTGCGGACCCTACGGGTTCGAGAACTATGTAGACATGACCGAGACACCTCTCCGGTCAATAACCAATAGCAGAACCTAGATGCCCATATTGGCTCCTACATATTCTACGAAGATCTTTAACGGTCGAACCGTTATGACAACATACGTAATTCCCTTTGTCCAGCGGTATGTTACTTGCCCGATATTCGATCGTCGGTATCTTCATACCTAGTTCAATCTTGTTACCGGCAAGTCTCTTTACTCGTTCCGTAATACATCACCTCGTGACTAACTCCTTAGTCGTTTGCTTACAAGCTTATGATGTGTACTACCGAGAGGGCCCAGAGATACCTCTCCGATACTCGGAGTGACAAATCCTAATCTCGATCTATGCCAACTCAACAAATACCTTCGGAGATACCTGTAGAGCATGTTTATAATCACCCAGTTACGTTGTGACATTTGATAGCACACAAGGCATTCCTCCGGTATCCGGGAGTTGCATAATCTCATAGTCGAAGCAATATGTATTTGACATGAAGAAAGCAATAGCAATAAAACTGAACGATCATCATGCTAAGCTAACGGATGGGTCTTGTCCATCACATCATTCTCCTAAGGGATAATTGTATTCATACCCTTAGTTGTGTCCCCCTCAACCGAATTGCCCCTTGTTTTTTAAAACACGTGGTCTTGCCCAACCCACTTTGTCGTCTTTTGCTTTTGCCCTTTGACTGTTTGACCGTCACTTTGAAAACTTCATAACTAATTCATACTAAATCAGAAAAATGCAAATAAGATACCAAAATGTTTGGAAAAACATCACCTATATGTCAATGTCATTTGCATTCATGACAAAAGTGTTGGTAAGTTCCCATCCGAGTTTTAGCTCTTATCATACCACCATGAACAGGAAAATCTAAAAAAATTCAAAAAATTCAAGAAAAATTTGGTGGCAAAGAATTGCAAATGTTTTAAGTGCTTGCCAAGTTTCATGAGGGAATGACATTCATGGAAGTCATGGCAAAAAAAACAATGATTGTTTTTTGCCATGACTTCCATGAATGTCATTCCCTCATGAAACTTGGCAAGCACTTAAAACATTTGCAATTCTTTGCCACCAAATTTTTCTTGAATTTTTCGAATTTTTTTAGATTTTCCTGTTCATGGTGGTATGATAAGAGCTAAAACTCGGATGGGCACTTACCAACACTTTTGTCATGAATGCAAGTGACATTGACATACAGGTGATGTTTTTCCAAACATTTTGGTATCTTATTTGCATTTTTCTGATTTAGTATGAATTAGTTATGAAGTTTTCAAAGTGACTGTCAAAGGGCAAAAGCACAAGACGACAAAGTGGGTTGGGCAAGACCACGTGTTTTCAAAAACAAGGGGCAATTCGGTTGAGGGGGACACAACTAAGGGTATGAATACAATTATCCCTTCTCCTAATGATGTGATCCCGTTATCAAATGACAAAACATGTCTATGGTTAGTAAACCTTAACCATCTTTGATCAACGAGCTAGTCTAGTAGAGGTTTACTAGGGACATGGTATTTGTTTATGTATTCACACATGTATTTAAGTTTCCGACCAATACAATTCTAGCATGAATAATAATCCTTTATCATGAATAAGGAAATATAAAATAACAACTTTATTATTGCCTCTAGGGCATATTTCCTTTAGTCTCCCACTTGCACTAGAGTCAATAATCTAGTTCACATCGCCATGTGATTAACACCCATAGTTCACATCGTCATGTGAGCAATACCCAAAGAGTTTACTAGAGTCAATAATCTAGTTCACATCGCCATGTGATTAACACCCAAAGAGTACTAAGGTGTGATCATGTTTTGCTTGTGTGAGATGTTTAGTCAATGGGTCTGCCACATTCAGATCCGTATGTATTTTGCAAATTTCTATGTCTACAATGCTCTGCATGGAGCTACTTTAGCTGATTGCTCCCACTTTCAATATGTATCCAGATTGAGACTCAGAGTCATCCGGATCGGTGTTAAAGCTTGCATCGACGTAACCCTTTACGACGAACTCTTTATCACCTCCATAACCAAGAAACATTTCCTTAGTCCTCTTAGGTAACTAAGGATAATTTTGACCGCTATCCAGTGATCAACTCCTGGATCGCTATTGTACCCCCTTGCCAAACTCATGGCAAAGTACACAACATACTTTATAGAACCTATGGGTGAGGCATAGGGAATGACTTTCATTCTCTCTCTATCTTCTGCCGTGGTCAGGTTTTGAGTCTTACTCAACTTCACACCTTCTAACACAGGCAAGAACCCTTTCTTTGACTGATCCATTTTGAACATCTTCAAAATCTTGTCAAGGTATGTGTTTTGTGAAAGTCCTATTAAGCGTCTTGATCTATCCCTATAGATCTTGATGCCCAATATATAAGTAGCTTCACCAAGGTCTCTCATTGAAAAATTCTTATTCAAGTATCCTTTTTATGCTATCCAGAAATTCTATATCATTTCCAATCAATAATATGTCATCCACATATAATATCAGAAATGCTACAGAGCTCCCACTCACTTTCTTGCAAATACAGGCTTCACCATAAGTCTGTATAAAACCATATGCTTTGATCACCTTATCAAACCGTATATTCCAACTCTGAGATGCTTGCACCAGTCCATAGATGGATCGCTGGAGCTTGCACACTTAGTTAGCATCTTTAGGATCGACAAAACCTTCTGGTTGTATCATATACAACTCTTCTTTAAGATATCCTTTAAGGAATGCAGTTTTGACGTCCATTTGCCGGATTTCATAATTATAAAATGCGGCAATTGCTAACATGATTCGAACGGACTTAAGCATCGCTACGGGTGAGAAAGTCTCATCGTAGTCAACCCCTTGACAAGTCATGCTTTGTAGACAGTAACATTACTATCAGCGTCAGTCTTCTTCTTGAAGATCCGTTTATTTTCTATGGATTGTCGATCATTGGGCAAGTCCACCAAAGTCCACACTTTGTTCTCATACATGGATTCTACCTTAGATTTCATGGCCTCAAGCCATCTGTCGGAATCTGGGCTCGTCATAGCTTCTTCATAGTTCGTAGGTTCGCCTTGGTCTAATAACATGACTTCCATAACAGGATTACCGTACCACTCTGGTGCGGATCGTGCTCTAGTTGACCTACGAGGTTCAGTAGCAACTTGATCTGAAGTTTCATGATCATTATCATTTGCTTCCTCTCTAGTTGGTGTAGGCATCACAGGAAAGGATTTCTTTGATGTGCTACTTTCCAATTCGAGAGTACGATTACCTCATCAAGTTCTACTTTCCTCCCACTCACTTCTTTCAAGAGAAACTCCTTCTCTAGAAAGGTTCCATTCTTGGCAACAAAGATCTTGCCTTCGAATCTGTGGTAGAAGGTGTACCCAATTGTTTCCTTAGGGTATCCTATGAAGACGCACTTCTCCGATTTGGGTTCGAGCTTATCAGGCTGAAGCCTTTTGACATAAGTGTCGCAAGCCCAAACTTTAAGAAACAAAAGTTTAGGTTTCTTGCCAAACCATAGTTCATACGGTGTCGTCTCAACGGATTTAGACGGTGCCCTATTTAACGTGAATGCAGCTGTCTCTAATGCATAACCCCAAAATGATAGTGGTAAATTGGTAAGAGACATCATAGATCGCACCATATCTAATAAAGTACGGTTACAACGTTCGGACACACCATTACGCTGTGGTGTTCCAGGTGGCGTGAGTTGTGAAACTATTCCACATTGTTTTAAATGAAGGCCAAACTCGTAACTCAAATATTCGCCTCCGCGATCAGATCGTAGAAACTTTATTTTCTTGTTACGATGATTCTCCACTTCACTCTGAAATTCTTTGAACTTTTCAAATGTTTCAAATTTGTGTTTCATTAAGTAGATATACCCATATCTGCTCAAATCATCTGTGAAGGTCAGAAAATAACGATACCCGTCGCGTGCCTCAACACTCATCGGACCGCATACATCGGTATGTATTATTTCCAATAAGTCATTAGCTCGCTCCATTGTTCCGGAGAACGGAGTTTTAGTCATCTTGCTCATGAGGCATGGTTCGCAAGTATCAAATGATTCATAATCAGTGATTCCAAAAGCCCATCTGCATGGAGTTTCTTCATGCGCTTTACACCAATATGACCTAAACGGCAGCGCCACAAATATGTTGCACTATCATTATCAACTTTGCATCTTTTGGCATCAATATTATGAATATGTGTATCACTACAATCGAGATTCAACAAAAATAGACCACTCTTCAAGGGTGCATGACCATAAAAGATATTACTCATATAAATAGAACAACCATTATTCTCTGATTTAAATGAATAACCGTCTCGCACTAAACAAGATCCAGATATAATGTTCATGCTCAACGCTGGCACCAAATTACAATTATTCAGGTCTAAAACTAATCCCGGAGGTAGATGTAGAGGTAGCGTGCCGACGGCGATCACATCGACCTTGGAACCATTCCCGACGCGCATCGTCACCTCGTCCTTAGCCAATCTTCGTTTAATCCGCAGCTCCTATTTTGAGTTACAAATATGAGCAACCGAACCAGTATCAAATACCCAGGCGCTACTATGAGCATTAGTAAGGTACACATCAATAACATGTATATCAAATATACCTTTGTTCACTTTGCCATCCTTCTTATCCGCCAAATACTTGGGGCAATTCCGCTTATAGTGACCAGTTCCTTTGCAGTAGAAGCACTCAGTTTCAGGCTTGGGTCCAGCTTTGGGCTTCTTCCTGGGAGTGGCAACTTGCTTGCCATTCTTCTTGAAGTTCCCTTTCTTTCCCTTGCCCTTTTTCTTGAAACTAGTGGTCTTGTTAACCATCAACACTTGATGCTCCTTCTTGATTTCTACCTCCGCGGCCTTAAGCATTGCGAAGAGCTCAGGAATTGTTTTGTTCATCCCTTGCATATTATAGTTCATCACGAAGCCTTTGTAGCTTGGTGGCAGTGATTGAAGAACTCTGACAATGGCACAATCAACTGGAAGATTAACTCCCAGCTGAGTCAAGTGATTATAATACCCAGACATTTTGAGTATGTGTTAATTGATAGAACTGTTCTCCTCCAACTTGCAGCTGTAGAACTTGTTGGAGACTTCATATCTCTCAACCCGGGCATTTGCTTGAAATATTAACTTCAACTCTTGGAACATCTCATATGCTCCATGAAGTTCAAAACGTCTTTGAAGTCCCGGTTCTAAGCCGTAAAGCATGGCACACTGAACTATCGAGTAGTCATCAGATCGAGCTTGCCAAACGTTCAAAACATCAGCTTCTGCTCCTGCAGCAGGCCTTTCACCTAGCGGTGCATCAAGGACATAATTCTTCTGTGCAGCAATGAGGATAATCCTCAAGTTACGGACCCAGTCCGTGTAGTTGCTACCATCATCTTTCAACTTAGCTTTCTCTAGGAAAGCATTAAAATTCAGGGGAACGATAGCACGGGCCATTGATCTACAACATAGATATGCAAATACTATCAGGACTAAGTTCATGATAAATCAAGTTCAATTAATCAAATTACTTAAGAACTCCCACTTAAATAGACATCCCTCAAGTCATCTAAGTGATACGTGATCCAAATCAACTAACCCATGTCCGATCATCACGTGAGATGGGGTAGTCATCAATGGTGAACATCTCTATGTTGATCATATCTACTATATGATTCACGTTCGATCTTTCGATATCCAGTGTTCCGAGGCCATGTCTGTACATGGTAGGCTCGTCAAGTTTAACCCAAGTATTCTGCATGTGTAAAAATGTCTTACACCCATTGTATGTGAACATAGAGTCTATCACACCCGATCATCACGTGGTGTCTCAACACGACGAACTGTAGCAACGGTGCATACTCAGGGAGAACACTTTTACCTTGAAATTTAGTGAAGGGGTCATCTTATAATGCTACCGCCGTACTAAGCAAAATAAGATGCATTAAAAGATAAACATCACATGCAATCAAAATATGTGACATGATATGGCCATCATCATTTCATGCTTTTGATCTCCATCTCCAAAGCATTGTCATGATCTCCATCGTCACTGGCTCGACACCTTGATCTCCATCGTTCCGTCGTGGTCGTCTCGCCAACTATTTCTTCTACAACTATTGCTAACGCATAGCGATAAAGTAAAGCAATTACATGGCGTTGGCATTTCATACAATAAAGAGACAACCATAAGGCTCCTGCCAGTTGCCGATAACTTACAAAACATGATCATCTCATACAACAACGTATATCACATCACGTCTTGACCATATCACATCACAACATGCCCTGCAAAAACAAGTTAGACGTCCTCTACTTTGTTGTTGCAAGTTTTACGTGGCTGCTACGGGCTTCTAGCAAGAACCGTTCTTACCTACGGCAAAAACCACAACGGTGATTCGTCAAGTTTGTTGTTTTAACCTTCTTCAAGGACCGGCCGCAGTCAAATTCGATTCAACTAAAGTAGGAGAAACAGACACCCGCCAGCCACCTTTATGCAAAACTAGTTGCATGTCTGTCGGTGGAATCGGTCTCATGTGCGTGGACATGTAAGGTTGGTCCGGGCCACTTCATCCCACAATACCGCCGAATCAAAATAAGACGTTGGTGGTAAGTAGTATGACTATCACCGCCCACAACTCTTTGTGTTCCACTTGTGCATATTATCTACGCATAGACCTGGCTCTGATACCACTGTTGGAATCGTTGCATGGAAAACAAAAAAATTCTACGCACACGCAATGATCTATCCATGGAGATGCATAGCAATGAGGGGGAGAGTGTGTCTACGTACCCTCGTAGACCGTAAGCGGAAGCGTTTCACAACGCGGTTGATGTAGTCGAACTTCTTCGCGCTTCAACCGATCAAGTACCGAACGAACGGCACCTCCACGTTCTGCACACGTTCAGCTCGGTGACGTCCCTCGTCTTCTTGATCCAGCAAGACGTCGAGGTAGTAGATGAGTTCCGTCAGCATGACGGTGTGGTGACGGTGATGGTGAAGTGATCTTCGCAGGGCTTCGCCTAAGCACTACGAAAATATGACCGGGGGTGTAAACGGTGGAGGGGGGCGCCGCACATGGCTAGGCAATTGTCTGTGTTGTGCTAGGCGCCCCCCTCCTCATATATATAGGTGGGAGGGAGAGGGGAGAGGCCAAGGGGTGCCCCAAGTAGGTCCGAATCCTACTTGGGCTCCTGCCCTTGGCCGCGCCCCCCTGCCATGTTTGTCGGAGGTGGAAGGAAAGAGGGGGGAGAGGGAAGGAAGTGGGAATCCTAATCCACACTTACCTTTCCCTTCTCCCCTTTCCTTCTCCTCCTTAGGCCGGCCCATATGGGGGGCGCACCAGCCCCTTGTGGCTGGTGCGTTTCCCCTCTTGGCCCATAAGGCCCATATCTTTTGCCGGGGGTGCCCGAAACCCCTTCCGGTGACCCGATAAGTACCCGGTACCCCCCCGAAACACTTCCGGTGTCCGAATACCATCGTCCTATATATCAATCTTTAACTCTCGACCATTTTGAGACTCCTCATCATGTCCGTGATCCCATCCGGGACTCCGAACAACATTCGGTCACAAAATCACATAACTCATATAATACTATATCGTCATCGAACGTTAAGCGTGTGGACCCTACGGGTTCGAGAACTATGTAGACATGACCGAGACACATCTCAAGTGAATAACCAATAGAGGAAGCCGGATGCCCATATTGGCTCCTTCATATTCTACGAAGATCTTTATCGGTCGAACCGTTATGACAACATACGTAATTCCCTTTGTCCAGCGGTATGTTACTTGCCCGAGATTCGATCGTCGGTATCTTCATACCTAGTTCAATATCGTTACCGGCAAGTCTCTTTACTCGTTCCGTAATACATCACCTCGTGACTAACTCCGTAGTCGTTTGCTTACAAGCTTATGATGTGTATTACCGAGAGGGCCCAGAGATACCTCTCCGATACTCGGAGTGACAAATCCTAATCTCGATCTATGCCAACTCAACAAATACCTTCGGAGATACCTGTAGAGCATCTTTATAATCACCCAGTTACATTGTGATGTTTGATAGCACACAAGGCATTCCTCTGGTATCCGGGAGTTGCATAATCTCATAGTCGAAGGAATATGTATTTGACATGAAGAAAGCAATAGCAATAAAACTGAATGATCATCATGCTAAGCTAACGGATAGGTCGTGTCCATCACATCATTCTCCTAATGATGTGATCCTGTTATCAAATGACAACACATGTCTATGGTTAGGAAACCTTAACCATCTTTGATCAATGAGCTAGTCTAGTAGAGGCTTACTAGGGACATGGTATTTGTTTATGTATTCACACATGTATTTAAGTTTCCGATCAATACAATTCTAGCATGAATAATAAACCTTTATCATGAATAAGGAAATATAAAATAACAATTTTATTATTGCCTCTAGGGCATATTTCCTTCAATTTTTAGTCCCGGTTGGTGACACAAACCAAGACTAAAGGTCAACCTCTAGTCCCGGTTGGTGATACCAACTGGGACTAAAGAGGCTCACAGGGCCCCAGTTTGACGCCAACCCGCCATCACCCCCTTTAGTCCCAGTTGGTATCACCAACCGGGACTAGAGGTCACAGATGAACCGGGACTAGAGGTGGCCGTGGCATCTTCCGCTCCTAGCCGTTGGAACCGGGACTAGTGGTCCCATTAGTCCCGGTCCAAAACCCGACCGGGACTAATGCTTCGAACGAAAGGCCTGTTTTCTACTAGTGACATGACGCCGATGAGATCCACCCACCCGCACCGCCTCCTACTGGGGTCCTTTCCCTTCTTATCCCCCACACCCCTCCTCCTCGCCATGAGCAGCGTCGCCTCTGCTCGGACGGGGCACACGCCCCTGCTTGATGCACCGGTGAGGTCGTGGAGTCGGGTTGGGATGGGAAGGGACCATGAATCAAGGGATAGGAGATATGATGTCATGAATGGATCGGCAAGCAAAGTGCTGACTCGTCACGTGGCCGTCATGGTCGTGTGCCACCTACTCCCCCATCCTCCTCCGTCATCATCATGGCGCACCCCTCACTCCTCAGCTGACGAGGGGGGGGAGGGGGCGTGCTACAACCGGTGACCGGCCGGTTGCAAAGTCGTGGGTTGTGTTGCAACCGGCAATTGACCGTGTTACAACCACTGATTGGTAGACTACAATCCATGGGCCATCCCTGCAAGAAAAGGTGACTGGTCATGCCACAAGCTATTAGACGGAGTTGTGCCCGTCGGAGAGGGTGTGCTGCAACTGTCCACGAAGAATCTAGGACCATCGATGCAGCATGCTGCAACCAGCAACGAGGGAGCTACGACGGGTGTGCAAGGACACTTCAAGGATGTCGCAACCGGCGAGTTATTTTTTTGGGACCAGCGTGCCATTTTTTGCTAGGACCAGTGAGCAGTATGCAACAACCGCGTGAGCAATTTCGCTGGGACTGACGATCTTTTTTGCTTGGACCAGCCACTTCTGGAGTTGCGATGGGGAGCCAATTTTGGGACGAGTGAGCATTTTAGTTGGGACCAACGAGACATATTTCTGCAAGTGATCACTACTAATTAAAGTTGCGACATGCGAGTCATGGTGCTACGATTGGCAATTGTGGCGACGTGTCCTACGAGATCATCGACGGGTGCCGTGACCAGCGACAGAGGCGACACGTGTTGCTGATGAGTGGATCTTATGTCACTTTTATGGCCTATTTATTGCATATTTTCTTGTCAAAACCCCTCATAACATATCCACCTATTCATTTTGATGCTTGTTTTGCATAGTTTATATTTTCCATGCATTTATTTAAGAACAAATTATTGCCTTTAGTTTTATTAGCTTTTCTTGGTTCTGATGTTTCTGTGGGTGTATTCGTGCTCCCATGTACTTAACACATTGAAAATGACCAAGTTGGGGCCAAACCGGAGAAGTTGCATGCACCAGATTCAAGTCATTTGGAAAGTTTGATAAAAAGACCTTTTTTTCAAATATCCGAAATTGAATATCCAATACCTAGAATTTATTGGGTTCGTTCATACAATTCCAACAAGCCCAATAACACAAAAAATTTAGTTAGTATGAGGAAATGGCTACCAAATTATTAAACACCTTGTGCAGACTCCAAAAGAAAAGGCGGTGTGCGCTACGACCATGGACGGTCGTACTGATGGTCTTACTGCCCGATCCTAGCTGTAGGATTGGACATAGATTTCGTGGCTCTTCCCTGATTTCATCCCTGTTTGTTCGTACGATATCCTTGGCCATCAAGGAAGGTATTGGGGGAAGCTTTGACTCCTCTAGAGCCCTTGGGTCAAATTGAGAAGACACATTCACGGAGGAGACCTGTGGAAGCTGGCTATATATGTACCTCCAACCCTTGGCCATAATGTCCCGGTTGCTGCCACACATCCATATCCACCATCACACCTTCATTGTTGCGGCAAGACCATGTCTACCATAGAGGAAGGGCCAAGACAATGAAGAAGGAAGGTGTCTCCACCAACGCCCTCACCGTCCGGAGGGCTAGAGCCACCTCCATCGATGCAGCCATGCCTCTCTACTTCCCCAACATGATGTTGGCTTGTAACTTGTCTCCAATATCTATGTCCAAGACATTCATTTTGAGTAATTGCATTAGTTCTCGGGGATATATGGATGAATTCAAGTATATATTTGATTTGATTTTATGCCAACAATATACATGATTCTCTTTATATGTTGTGTTAACTAGATGACCCGTTGCGCCCATGGCTGGCGATGTGAATTCCGACAGACCCCTCGACAGGGTGCCAAAACTATCCAATAAGCCTAGAGGAGAAACAAGAGACGGGTTCACCCAGATTCAGGCCCTCAGTCTGGAGGTGTAAAACCCTACTGAGGGGTCTATCGTAATTCACACCGACAATGTTATGCCAGGCATGAGTCATGCTTGCCGAAACTGAGATCCTGGTGGGATCTATCATCGATCGTGTCACCTTTGCTCCCGGGCAGATGTTTGCTTTTGGTGTGATAAACTTCATCACCAACTTGCCGAGCCGATTGAGCCCATCAACACCTATAGCCAAGTCATGTTCTTTTCTTCGAAAAATTGTAATTCATCGCTGATTCACGCGGCAAGCAATGCCTCTGTAGCCCGACATCTTGTCGGGCATAGGAGTTGTAGACAATATTTATCAACCCAACCACCTCCCAGTTTTCTGCCAACATGGAGTCACTCCACGACGTCCCCAAGGAGCATGGGGTGGAGGAGAGTGATGGTAGTTGCTCGGAGGCGAACACGGTTCATCCCCGGCGTTGGCAAGCAATATCTTGTTATATGGTCGACAACAATGGGGACACTCCAACACACAAGACATTGCCAACGCCCTCGGTGAAGACGATCTCGCGATCCTCACCATCCCGTGATGGGCAAAGATGACACCTCCAAGAAGCAGGAGGCTACCCGGAAAAGATGCAATGTCTGCACTTGCGCCAGCGACGAGAGCGCAAGGCCTTCTACAACACCAGGCCCGGGGTCTGGCCTCTATTGAGTCGGCCTGGAGCCGCAATGAGCTCCGTGTAGCATCGACAGACGCGGTAGAGCTCATAGCTTCTGGCCGGAACGCGCATGCAGGCATCGAGAGCACCACACGTGCAAATTCAGCAGCCTTTTGCATTCCAACCTGTAATCTCCTGATCATGACTGGATAATTAGATGACATCCAGCTCTCGGAGGATCACCTAGACTGGGAGAAGTTCAAGGAGATCAAGAACACGCTCTAGACAACGATGGTGTAGCAGTAGGTCTACGCTAGATCTAGTAGCAGGGGACCACATACAAATGCGCATGAAACTCAGTAAGCCACACGCCGGCTCGCTAGATTGAGCGCATGCCAGCCCACTGGGGTGATCGCTCGCTTGCTATCCATGGGGTAGCCTCGGCGGCTCCTTCACGCAACCATCAGCTGGTCAACCCCGACATAATGCCACTACCCTAAAACCCACCAAGACCCGCTTGACCTAACCACATGACCGTAGATAGAGAGATGTTCCAAAAGCTCCATAAGAATGATGGACCATTGAAAAACCACACCTTTGGTGACCATTCCAAAGGAAAGGTATTGGGTCTTAGTAAAATGGTCATTTCAAGAAAAAACTCTATAAAAATGGCATGCTTGTTGAATCACTTGGTTACAATCTTCTTTCCGTAGCTAAGCTACAACGAACTATGGGTTTCATGTGCTATTTACGGAAGTTGATTATCAAGTCTTTCGCAAAGATGATTGCACCATGGTCTTTACCGGTACTAGATGATCCGTTGTGCCCTTGGTGCACAAGCCAATTGCAACCGAGAAGTTAACCAAGTTATATGCCAAATGCAACAAATAAGTTAAGCAAACAACACGAAATATATTTACATGATATGTTCTTTGTCCACACATGAGCCCTTTGCTTAGGTGGGTTAGTGAACTCTAAGTTTTTTTTCCTGTTCGCCTGCACTTGTTTCGGAATTGTCAAAATAAGGACTTTGAGCGGGACCATGAGCGCCTATTGCAACCACGCCCATGCAGTCGGGCACCCGACGTGTGCTTAGTCCACTGACTCGCCACGACATGATCGTGTGTTCGAGTAGCCCCCCCCCCCCCCCGCCCCCCCCCCCCCCCCCCCCGCGGTGTCCCGTGCTATCTATCGTGCATTGTTTGCTTGCAAATCTATCGTGTACCATTTGCTTGCGAAAGTGGGCGATCATGACAACTATGAGGTTGGGCTTGAATGACGCAGTAGTGTGGAGCATGGCATAGAGCACAATCATTACAACCAATTGTAGTCAATAGGCCAAGCAACCTATGAACAACATGTTTTATGAATGATCCGCAGAAGGTGCCTGGTTCCCTGCAAAACTATGAATAAGCAAAGAAAAAAAGGCTAAGCCAACTATATGAAATAAATTTCAACGAACACACTCAAAAAGTAAAACAAACTAGTAGAAAGAAAATCTAAGCGAACTATCTAAAAGTATGATTGTAACCTAATGGTAGACCACAGTATAATGTTAGTTTAGTTCGATTGAATTGGTTTTGATTGCCATGGGGAAATAACATAGTCAAACGCGCGAGAAGAGCAAAGCAGGGTATATGGAATATGATTGATTCATTTACACTGTGCATGCCGACCCGCTCCGGCCTTGGCTCAAACATAAATATGGCCGAGAAGGTACGCGAAGTATGTGAATTATATTTCATTTAGTAGTCTATTGACCCCCTCGAGACATAATTGTCGATTCTACATGCTTTCTTCTATTTTCTTTGTTTTTTCTTCGGTTTCACAGGTTTTTGTAAGTTTTTTCTTCTTATTATTAATTTTTTTCAACGCGTGCCTACATTTTACATACACATACTACATTTTATGGATACATCAGGAAAAAATTATACACAATTAACATTTTTCAAATATATTTTTTGATGTCTATTCATTTTTCATACACATTGCACGTTTTTGGTATACATCTAATTTTCTTATACATGTTTAACATTTTTAAATACATTTTTTGAATATCTTTTTTCCAATACATGTTAAATATATTTTATAATATATTTATATACACGTTGAAACATTTTTTAATGATATAAAACAATTTTAATTATGTAGACATTTTTTACATTGATAAATATATTTTTTAAATGCCACAAATTTATGAAACTCACGAAAATTGTCAAAAAAATGTAATTTACATTTTTTAATGATATGAAACCTTTTTTTGAAGTAAAGAACATTTTTTACATCATATTAACATTTTGTGAAACTCATGTTCATTTTTTTTAAATACGTGATCATTCTTTAAATGTCGCAACCATATTTTTAATGCTATATTTTTTTTATTTACACTAACAAATGTTTTACACCGTGTTAACATTTTTTTATATTTGCAGAGAACATTTTTTATTTTTTAAGTACATTACTTTTTTGAAAATATGTATTTAAAATGTATTATAATATATAAAGTAAAGTAAAGAAACAAAAGAATGAAACTGGTCGACTAACGTACTGGGCCGGCCCACTTAGCGCGTTCTCTTAGGCGAGTCGTACTTCTGTCTCGGTAGACGCAAGACAAAGATGTGCCCTAAACCCCAGTGCCCCCGAGTACTCTCAATCGCCTAGAGAAAATAAGAGGACCCACATACACGGCCGACAAATATGGCCCACATCGAACTTTAAGTACATTACAGGAGCTGTTACGAACTTCACAGAGGCAGCAGAGATGTACAACGGATCACTCATCCAGCACGGTTGGATAAAGCCAACCATACATAGCCAAAGTTTGTAATCTGGCTGATGCTTTTCCACTGAGTTGCGCTGCCCGAGCGAATTCCGAACTGCATCGGGCGGCAGCTTGACCTCATCATAAAGTAAGTTAACAAATAACTAATCATACATCGAAACAGAGTAGGATTTCTCCGTAAGGCTAGTTACAAACCAACAGGCATTGATGTGGCAAGCATTGTCCGGTTACACTTGACACTTGACAGCCTCCTAATTTATCTACAAGGGTTGGTGAGGCACTTATCCATTTTTGGCCATAATTAACATGTACAATAAGCTAATCGAGCTGGTGGCTGTCGGATAAGACCAATCGATGTGGATTGCATTTGCGCGGGCGAGTTTGGTGCGGTAGATGGGGTTGCTTTTCTCCGGATCGTTTTCGGTGTGAATGAACGCCTTGTATTTTAACTCGTTTTGTCAAGGCTAATATGGGCCATGGTAAGGAAAAAGCTAGTACTAGTACTTGGGTTTTTGGTGGTTGGAGAAGGCGGCAGAAGGGCACAACTGAGAAAAAGTCAAGGCAATCATACATGCGTCTCCATAGATAGATGGTCTAATGCTTCGCTGGATTTGCGTTAGTTTGACGTCGAGTTGAAAGAGTCGCCAGTCAAGGAAGAATTGAAAGAGTCATCAACGGAGCATATATATCTTTATCTTTATCTTTACCAAATAATAAAGGGGCTATTGCTTCTTCCCATCGTAATTTCGTCCGTCTTAAAATTTTCGTTCGTCCGTCTCAAAAACCTTCGTACGTCAGTTTCCCTTCCGTCTCAAAAATTCTTCCTCGATGTCTCTAAAAAACTACGTACATCTACTCTGGTCCGAGAGAAGGACTAAACCCAACATCCACACGAGCAGGCCAAATTAACCAGCCCGTGTGATGCGGCCGATGGCCCAAGGAATCAGGCCCACTTATCCTGATGAGCCAGACCCAGGCAAAAAGTGTTTGAGCGTAGAATCGAACACGCAACATCCTGTTGAGCGCATAACGCCACAACCAACCGAACCAGGTTATATTATGTGTTAAAAGCAAGGTCAACTCGCCTGTCAAATAATACCACATCGCCCCCATACATGTGATCCACATCGCCCCCATACATGTCATTAACTTCCCTGGGAGTTAAGAGGTCGTCTTGGAAATAAGAGAGAAAGAGAGAGATGCTAAGGAAGGAAAGAGAGAGGGGCTAAAGAAAGAAAGAGAGGCTGATTTCAGAAATAAGGAAACAAGGAGAAACGGACGTGATTCACATTCCTCAAGAGGGCTAAGTAAGGAAGGAAACAGAGAGGGGCTAAGGAGGGAAAGAGGAGAGAGGCTTGTGATTTCGGAAATAAGGAAGCAAAGAGAATATGTGAAAAAGACGGTAAAATTACAACAGATTATTGTTAAAATGTGTGCCGCTTCAATGTCAGCAAAAAATGGATGGCTCTATCAACACATCCACCAATTAATGATGCAAAATCTATTAAGTTTCTTTTTTAATTAATAACGGATGCATACAATATAAAAAGCTCTCATGCAGGAAAGGCAGAAATATGCAAATATGCATCGGAAAAAAAATTATGTTTCGGTACTTTGAATTTTGTTATCTTTTGTATGTCTTTTTATTCTTATGCTTGAGTTTATTTTTTTCATCACAGTTGAAGATGACTGTCTTTAATCAAACCCGCAAATTGTACAATGCATAAGTTTATTAGCCGTTTGTAAAAATTGGTTGGCTGAAATCAAAATTCTCCTTCATGTTATTCCTCAGCGCACACATTCCGGTCGCCATGCATATTTGGTTTAGGGGCATGTGTTTTTCTCCCGTTGCAACACACGGGCATATTTGCTAGTACAAAATAAAAGACCTAACTTGTTGTTAAGAAAGGTGATGATTCGAAAGCAATCCGTTTCCCCAATAAAAAAATGAATGCGAACTGAGTAATCTAATGCATCATTATAATTTTAGATTCAGAGAAGTTATTGGCTGGACCGTGTCAGATCGGGCCCTGCATATTAGCTTTGCTGTGATCAGGGGCGGAGGCAGTATTGAAATTCCAGTAAAAAAATCGTATAGAACAAGATTTTGCTTAAATGACATACAAATATCATTACATTTGTATTAATTTAAAGTGGCCTCTACGACTACAAATAAGATAAAAAAGCAATCATGATATAACTTAATGAAGTATAAGTTAAGTAATTTTAGAGAGTAGCAAAACATACTTCTGGTTAACTGGACTCGAATTTGTAAGGTGTAGTTATGGCTTCTGCTTGTTCTGCAACATGTATCATGTCCGGCATATCCTAATCAGAAGCGTTAACTGGACTCGGATAGTTGGATTTGTAACTTGCACATCAGCCTCGCTAACAATTTCAGTAGGATGAGAACTTGAAGCAACTGGCTTAAAAAGCATTAATCTTAATGGTGTTCGGCCCTGCTTTTCTCTTCATAGCTGCTGCCTGCTGGATTGCAATGGAGAATTAACATACTGTATAAGTCCGACAATAAAAAATATTGCATCACAGATAGGAACTAATACAAGGTAATTTGCATCACAAAAATAGGAACGGGCCATGACATACCAGTACACCACTGAATTCATGATAATTGTGGGACTGGGACACTTACGAAATAGCCATATCCTGACCAGAAGGGTTAACTGGACACCACTGAATCATAGATCATAGAGTCAGAAATTACAGAACCAAATTATCAAAACAAAACAAAATCTGAAGTATCAATTTCACAATCGACACTGATACAGGATGAGAATCTACAGAGATTAAACCTTTGCTTGTTCTTTGGTTAAGCGGGAAGAATTGACAAGTGCAACAGCCAAACACTTGAATCTGTGAATACAGATCGAGAGCAGCAGGGCTGGATCCTCGGAGCAGGGCGAGAAGAGGCGAACGGGCGGCGTCGGCGAGGGCGTCGAAAACTGGAACGGCAGGACTAATCCCATGTATACCCTAATTACGGACTCACAGTTTTTTAGGTAACTTACGGACTAACATTTACAATGGAAGAGGGGCTTTTTTCACATGGGCCTTTTTTATTTTTTCCAATTATGACATTGTCACGCTGCGATGGCAGTGGGGCGCTCCTATACGGCGCTGCAGGCGCCCGTTCGCGCTCCTGGCGCCTGCAGCGTCCCATGCTGGGCCGGCCCACGAACCGTGCAGTCCAGCGAACGCAAAAAGCTCGCCAAAAAAACGCAAAATCTATTGCTCACTACAGGTTTCGAACTCACCAAATCGAGTTCACCTACAGCTACCACCAGCCACACGAGCTACTTGCCCTTGGTGGTTAGTGCCAGAGGCAAATGCATAATAACAAGGGCGCAACGCTATTTTATTGCACAAACCATTCATCTTTTGTACCAGTTAATTTTTTTTTAATTTCCAAAAAAAAAGTTCATCGATTTTGCAAGAAAAGTTCATCAAATTTGAAAAATGTTCATAGAGTTTGAAACGAAAAATAATCAAATTTGAAAACTGTTCATTGAATTTGAAAAAGGTTCATCAATTTTGATAAAATATTCAGTGATTTTGAAAAACGTTCATCAAATTTGAAAAAAAATAATTGATTTTAAAAAAAAGTACATCAAATTAGGAAAAAGTTCACTAAAACTTGAAAAAAGTTCATCAAATTTAAAAAAAGTTAATCAAATTTGAAAAAAGTTCACAAATTTGAAAAAAGTTCATCGATGTTGAAAACAGTTCACCGATTTTGAACAAAAAGTTCATCAATTTTAAAAAAATTCATCGATTTAAAAAAAGTTCATCAAAAATGAAAAACAGTTCATCGATTTGAAAAAAGTTAATCGAAACTGAAAAAAGATCATCAAAATTGAAAATAAGTTCACAAATTTGAAAAAAGTTCGTCCATTTTAACAAAAAGTTACGCCAACCAGGAAGAAAAAAAAGAAGAAGAAGAAGTAGAAAAGAACGAAAAGATGAATGTAGTCACGTTAAGTTTGGTGGCGGGGTGGTTGGTGCATTGTAGTTAGTATCAGGAGGTCGCTGGTTCGAGTAGCATTATACACACATCGGTACTTCTTTTTTTTTTAAAAAACAGAAAAAAAGTAGATGGGCCGGCCCGGGTTGCAGCGCTGCAGGTGCCCGTTTGCAAAATGAGCTATAACTGGCGCCTGCAGCGCCAAATAGGAAACGCCATGGCAGTGGCCATTTCTTATTTTGCGCCATCAATGCCCGTTACTAGTATCCCTGCAACTTGACGCACACCCCTGTTCGTACTTGCGCTCGGCCCATTTTGATTCTTTTTTTCTCTTTCCTACTTTAGGCGCCACTTCACTGTATTTTCGGTCGATCTATGTAGTTTTGTTCCTCAACGGTTTTGGGAACCTTCTAAAATGTGGCACCGGTTTTATCTTGGGCTATTTTCTCATGGTTTTTCAGGACAACTTAATTTGCTTTTCTTTTTTTTGTTTTTGTTTTTCTTTTTCAGTTTTTCACTTCCTTTTTCAAATTCATGAACTTTTTTTCATAATCATGAACTTGTTAAAGCTTCACAAACTTTTCTTAAATTCAGGAACATTTTTTCAACTTGTGACCTTTTTTTAAAATTTGTGAACATTTCTTCAAATTCTTGAAGATTTTCAAATTCGTAAATTTTTTCCTATTTAATGAAATTTGCAAAATTTGCAAACAAATTCAAATCCATGAACTCTTTATTGAAGTTTGTGTACTTTTCAAAAAATATGTGTACATTTTTTTAAATCCCTGTAATTTTTTAATTTCATGAAAGTTTTTCAAATATGTGAACTCTTTCAAACCCGTGAACTTTTGATTCAAGCTCGTGAATTTTTTTGAATTTTATAGAAAAATACAATTCATGAACTACCTTGAAATTCATGAACTTATACAAAAATTGCAAAAAAAAATTCAAAATCATGAATTTTTTAAATATAGATAACTTTTTAGAAATTTATGAACTTTTCAAAAATCCACGAACATTTTTTAAATTTGTGAATTTTTGAACTCATGAACTTTTCTTTGGATTTGCAACTTTTCAAAAAATGGACGGACTTTTTCAAATCTAAGAACTTTCTTTCGAATTGATGCACTTTTTTTCAAATGCACGAAAAAAAATTAAAAATCATGATTTTTTTTTTTAATTCATGAACAACCTTCGAAATTATGAACTTTTTCATATTCCCGAACTTATTTTCAAATTTGTAAACTTTTTTTAGCATCCAAACATTTTATTGTATGAATTGTTTTCTTGAGAGAAGTCAAATCGTGCCCAGCCAATCAGGAGCGCCGCTACCATGTCATCGATCCAGAACAAAGTTCCCTCCTTGAACCAGTGTTATGCATCCAGATTCTGTCATTCCTCCACGTAACCTTTTTTTTAGGGATAACGCAAAGTTTATTGATCAAATGCCACATGAAGTGAGATACAAATTGGGTCATGTGGTTGGCCAAGCCAAAGATGGCGCCCATGATCTAGGGAATGAGAAAACTTTACTAAACTATGGGCATTGGCGTTGGATGCCCGCCCCTCATAAGAAATATGACAATTAAACATCCTAGCCCAAATATTAATCTCCTTGATCACCACTCCATATCTCCCATGGTATCCTTCCTTTATGTCATGGATCACCTGTTTCGAGTCCGACGTGACGATGAAATTCTGTAGCATAAGATCCCCATCAAGGAAAATAGCTTCGCGGCATGAAATAGCTTCCAGAGTAGCCACATCGTTATTCCATTCAAAACAAGAGCTGCACTTCCTATATAATCTCCATTTTCATTACGGGCCACACATGCAGCTGACCCCCCAAGTCCGTTCCTTCCTACCCCAACATCCACTTGGATTTTAGCATAGCCAGCAGGTAGAGCTTTGGGACGTGAAGCATTTGAGGGACTGCTCGTCTTTCCTGCCTCACAATTGGTTTTACCTCTAGTACTGATAGATCTGCAATAAATCGATTAATAAATTCGTGCGTCGCATGAGGATTCTGAAAAATACTCTCATGGATTGCTTTGCGTCTTGCCGTCCAAATGGCCGATAGCGTCACGGCAAACCTGACAAAAGCCTCATGAGATAGTGTGTCGATCATGGCAAACAGCCACTGCTTTGCATTTGGCTCGGTAGTTGCGACAAGGCGTCCCGCTAGCTCGCCATCAACTAGAGCCTATATACACCTGGACATAGTACACTCGAGTAATTAGTGCCTCCACGAATCCACTGTCCCGCACAACCCACATGCGCAGTTAGTAGCCATATTTCGGTTCATCCAAACATCCACGTAACTGCACCCTTTTATTTTGAGCAAAATATATCTACAGCCAAGCGACCGAATCCTACCCCAACCAGCGAAGCGTATTGGGCTGCGGCTCATTAGGGCCGGAACGGCGCCGGTTGTCTCCCTGGCGCTTAACGCACTACAGGGGAAGCTCCTGCTCGACGCTCGTGTGCGTCAAAACGAGGTGGTTTCGCTAAAGCTGACGCGCAAATGGGC
Source organism: Thinopyrum elongatum (assembly GCA_011799875.1). Lineage (NCBI taxonomy): Eukaryota > Viridiplantae > Streptophyta > Magnoliopsida > Poales > Poaceae > Thinopyrum > Thinopyrum elongatum. The sequence continues at coordinate 405,462,025 of CM022298.1, read as the reverse complement.
CGGCCCAAACGAAGCCTCGAGCGAACGCGGTAATTGAAAAACAAAGACGAACTCAATGGGACTCGAACTCCCGACCTAGCGCTGGATCCTAACGAAAGCTAGCCAGCTGGGATACTAATTGTGTACGTCCTGTAAACGGCGTTTGTTTTAAAGTATCAACCCAAATGGTAGATCCGGGGTTTTTCAACATTTTCCATTAATTCTTGGAAAAATGAAAATCTTAAATATGCGAACAATGTTTCAAAAATCGTACACAAATTTTGAATATTATTTTTCTTTTAAACGTGAACTATGTTTTTAAAAAATTGAACAAAATTCAAAATCTGAATACTTTTTTTTGTACTGTGAACAATTTTTAGAAAGCAAATTTAGAATACACAATGAACATTTTCTTAGTATAGGGCGAACATTATTCAAATGCACACTGAACATTTTTTTTAAATATGCTGAAATTTTTTTGAATGCATGCTGAACAAAATTTCTATACACGATGAACATTTTTTATACACACTGAACATTTTTCAATGAATGGTGAACAATATTCAAATACACACTGAACATTTTTTTTAAATACGATGAACTCTTTTTGAATGCATGCTGAACAAAATTTCTATACATGATGACCTTTTTTTTATACACGCTGAACATTTTTTCAATGTATGGTGAATATTTTTCTTCAATACGGTAAACAAAAATTGGAATTCAAAACTATTTTTGAAACGTGAACAAAATTTGAAAACATGAACAAAATTTGGAATTTCAAAAAACTTTTTCTGAAAAGTCAAACGAATTTCGAAATATCTGTACATGTTTTGGATATTTTGAATTTATGGAAACCAAAAAAAGAAAAAGGAAAAAGAAACACAAAAAGTAGAAAAAAGAAAAGAAAAGGGAGAAATAAGAAGAAAAAAAGGAAAAAGAAAACGATTAATAAAAGTAATGAAGAAAACCGAAAAAACCTGTGAAAGAAAACAAAGCAGAAAAACCCGGTTCAGGGAACCTTCCGGAAGTTTCCCAAAACCAGTTCCTCGCTTCAAGTGGGCCGGCCCATATCGTGTCGATCGTTTCTTTGCTTCAGCGAAGCGGCGACGGCTTGACGCTCGCGCGCGTCCTATAGGAATATGACACTACAGGCAGGGTCGCAGCAGCTACGTGCGCCCGCTGCGACCCTTAGGAACACCTCACTGTAAAGACCCGGAACTGGGCCGGCCCAGTAACAAATTGTCGCGACGTGTTGATGTTAAAGATGATGTCATGCGCGTTTTTTCGTTTCTTCTTGAAATTCTATTTTTGTTTGTTTTTTATTTAGTTTATATTTCCAAATATTATATATGTATGTATGTATTACAAACACATTTTACATATTTTTTTAAAAATGTTAACCTTGCATATAAAAATGTTAGACGTGTATAGAAAAATGTTTCTATTGTATACCAAAAAGGAAAAATGTGAATGTACAAGGAAAAAAAATGTTAATCATGTATACTAAAAATGTTAATCATATGTACGAATAATTTTCATGAAAATTATAAATGTTTATACAAATGTAAAAAAATGTTCATGTAATTCAAGAAAAGATTTGAACATTCAGATAATGTACGTCATAGTTAAAAAACAGCACAAGTTACAAAAAAGTGTACGTAAAAGTTTTAACAAAAAAGTGTACACTGTACAAAAAGTTGTTTGCATAGTTCATAATTTTTTTATCATACACAAAATGGTTCAGCTTATATTTAAAAAATATTTAACATGTATGTGAAAAGGATATACAAAAATGTTTTTGCCATAAAATGTTAAACATGTATTTAAAAAATATTAAACATGTATAAAAGTAAATTTTACATGACTACAAAAATTACAATATATATGAAAAGGTAAATTTGTGTTGACAAAATAAAAACCAAAAAACCAACAAAGAAACAAAAAGAAAAGAGAAGATACAAAAAAACCAAGAAAGCAAAGAAAACCATAGTATAAAGAAGAAGAAAACCCTTGAAAAAAAAACAAAGCATAACGAAGACCAAAGAATATCAATGTAAAACGCAAAGAAAAGTAGGTGAAAAAACAAATAGAAAACAAGAAAAAGAAAAATAACAGACTGAACCGACCGAACGCAGCGACTCGACGCGAGCGAGCGAAGGCATCGAATGAAGCAACTATTTTTAGGAAAGAATGAAATAGGTAAGAGCATGTACAATGATGCTATTTTAGGAGTGACACATAGGATAAATGGTGAGGTGAAAGAGAGAGAAATCATAAGAAAAGATTGTCTTCTCTTATTTAAGAGGTGATTTCTTAGGAGTGACACATAGGATAAATGTACAATGATGCTATTTTTTAGGGAAGAATGAAATAGGTAAGAGCATGTACAATGATGCTATCTTAGGAGTGACACATAGGATAAATGGTGAGGTGAAAGAGAGAGAAATCATAAGAAAAGCTTGTCTTCTCTTATTTAAGAGGTGATTTCTTAGCACAATATGTCTCATCATATTTTTGGGAATAGCTAGTTATTAATGATAAAGCTAAGAGATAACTCATTACAAATATTTTTTGTCATCTTTAAATTACAGGTAAGACTTAAAATAAGATTGTCTAATCAGCCAAAATGGATAGCCCCGTAGTTGTCCACCCGTACGAGCCACACATAGCCCTAGCGTCCAAACAGGAGCACCCTCGCTCGTTGTGATAACGCGATGGCAACGTATGAGCCAGGCCTAGTGCGCAAGAGGACCTAACGTGAACAAAAAAAAGCGAAATCATCATTGCCTGACTATATCTATATGACTATATCTATCTATACCTACTATAAAGGGAATATGTATTCTTGATCCATCATGCTATTTTGCAGAAAACTCTGGTGTTTTTGGTAATCAGCCAGTTGTCCAGCTTCAAGTCTGGTTTTCACTTTTGTAGAAACCCCGTGATGTTCGAGTGAGGCGTTTTGGCTCCGAGGATCATCTGCACCTGCGCTTAATAAAAAAATCAAAACAAATAATAAAAAAATTCAAAAAATTCCAATTTTTTTTGGCATAGTAGATAATTTGGTGTGTGATGTCCGCTTCAAATTTCAAATCATTTGGACATCTGAGTAGCTCTCGGCAAAAAAGACAAATTTAGGGTGTGTTAAATAGTGTACTATTCATATACTGTTCTGACCCAATTTGTCTTTTTTGCTGAGAGCTACTCAAATGTCCAAATGCTCTGAAATTTGGAGCGCACCTCACGCACCAAATTATATACCTTGCACAAAAAATTTGGATTTTTTTTGAATTTTTTTAAATTTTTTATGAATTGTTTATTGAGCGGGTACAGATGAGCCTAGGCTTAGAATTGGATATTCGGTGATGTTCCTCATAATCAACCCGCAGGCCGATTTTAAGTCAGATTTTTGCTTTTGCAGGAAACTCCCTCATATTGTGGTTAATCAACCCGCATTACATATCAAATGCTTTTTAAAAATATTCATATCTTTTAAACCATAATTACAAATTTTAACATGTTATATACATAATTTGTTTAAAAAAATGTGTAAAATATGAATATGATGTTATTTTATATGTTAACCATTAAAAAATGCTATTTAAGGTGCAACCTGTGCATGATCCGTCTTTCTTTCATAGTGGTACTGATCTGTATTAGAAATAAACACCTCACTAAAGCAAGATTGGAGACAAAAAACATCTATAACCAGGCATGCATGCCGAGAGAGGCGCCTTAGGTTTGACAACATTCAAACACGTTGTCATTGTGTGGTCACCGGGGCCATCGTCAGCGAGGATGATAAGGAGGATAGGAGCATCTCCAACAGGCGCTCAACCGTGCGACGCTCTAAATTTTTTTACAGCGCTGAAATAGCCTTTTTTTGCGCGCAGCAGGGCGCTTGCTCCAGCGGACGCTGCAAAATATGGCGCGGCGCTATAGCTCTAGCAGGCGTGCTAAATTTCCAGCACGCGCGAGCAGCCGAGCTTGCAAATATGATCAACACATGTCCATTTGACAATATGATGATATTTCAAACATTAAACAAGTGTGCAAAATAAGAGTTGGATCAACATAGCATAGTTCAATTGCATGGCATAGTTCAAAATCACCCAACCAAGTTCATGACAAATAAAAGTTCACACAGACAAATGGGACATCAACAATCATGCCACATCATCATCCTCCTCTTCTTCCTCCTCATCCGAAGACGATTCTTCCTCTTACTCTCCATTTTCAAGCGTCGCATCGTCATCAGGAGCTCGGATGGTGTTCGCAAGATCTCCAACGACATCATGCGAAGGTATGTGAGGTACACCGGAAGCCATGCGTCCACCCATCTCACCCAGAGGTGCTCCCATGCCTCCCATGCCTCCCATGGTAGCTCCGAAGCCACCCATGCCCCCCGTAGGTGCTCACATGCCTTCCATGTTGCCCATGGTAGCTCCGAAGCCACCCATGCCTCCTATGCCGCCCAGGGTAGCTCCGAAGCCACCCATGCCTCCCGTAGATGTTCCCAAGCCTCCCATGGTAGCTCCCATGCCTTCGAAGCCTCCCATGGCTCCCATGGCCATGGCTCTTTTTTGGACCAAGACTTCATCACGGGAAAGATTGTTGTACTCCTTTTGCTTATCATCGAGGGTAGATGTGTCCATGAAGAACAAGTACTTCTCACATTCCAATAATCTAGCTCGCTCCTCCATGGCCAATTTTGTAACACCCCATGTATTAAGTTACAGTAATCACCCTATTGATTATGCCATGTCATCATGATCAACAGTGCTTAATCATCATTAGTATCATATCTCTTTTCAAATTCAAATTCAAATGGAAATTCAAACTGAAAGTGGAAAATAAAAGTTGTTCAAATCAGAAACTAAAATGCTCATTAAATGACTAATATTCCAGAGACCATTCTAAAATTATAACCAACATTTAATAAATTAATTAAATAACTCAAACAACTAGGAATAGAAAATATTTAATCCATTTGACATTAAATAAAATGCATACGAAATCACTTTGGCTCCAAACCATTTTCTAACAGTGGTAATTATTGCATAGTATTTATTTTGGCAAGTCTCACATGTTACAAAAATCATTAAGTGGCCTAGCAATTTACAGAGTAAGAGAAAAGAAATAAAACAGAAAAGGAAAAACAGAACCCCCCCACTGGGCCAACCGGCCCAGCTGGCAGCCAGGCCAGCCCACTTGACCCAGCCGGCCCACCGCACCCCTCCATAACCCCCCGGGCAAACCCTAGCCACCGACACCCATTTCCCCTCCCCACTCTCTCTTCTCGCTCTCTCCCTCCTCCCGTCTGGATCGAGGGGGGGGGAACGCCCCCGCCGCCGCCGGACCTCGCCGTCGCCCGAAGCCGCCCCAGACGCCGCTGCCCCGATCCCGCGCCGCCCCGCGCCCCCAACGTCGGCACCCATCCCCGGCGCCACCTCACCGTTCGTCGTCGCCTCCTCGACCTCCTCCTCGCGGGCGCCACCCCGCTGCAGACCGCTTCCCCGACGGCCGACCCTGAGCCACGCCGACCCGTGCATCTACACCGGGGTGAGACCCCGTGCCGTTCCCCTCTGCTCCCCTTCCTCTCGTTCGATCACCACGTCCCCGACGCGTCGTCGTGACCCCTCCCTGCATCACCGCGCTCCGCCAGCGCCCTGGGCGCGTGCCACCCTGAGCCCGACTTGCCTCCTTCTGCTACTGCTTCTGCGGGAGCATCCTGCTGTGCTGCCTCCCCCCTTCGTCGCTGCTCGCCCGCCATCGCTCGCGGCCGGCCCCGCGCCCGCTTCCCCAGCCCAGCCTTGCCTCGCGCTCGAGTGCGCCGCTCGCCCGCGCCGCATCCGTCACCGTCGCGCCGCACCGGGCTGCGCGAGACCGCCCCGGCCGCGTCACCTGCCGCCACACCGCACGACCGCGCGCGCCCGGGCTCGCCTCTGGCCGCGCCCGCACCCCCCCTGTGACCATGACAAGTGGGGCCCAGCCCCACGGGACGTTTAAAAAAATGTAAAATAATAATAATAATAATAATTAAATTAATAATTAATTAATTATATAATTAATTAAGTTAATTAACTCTGATTAGGTTAAATTAATTAATTAGTTAGTTTAATTAAACAGTCATTAAGTTAACTAAACCCTAATTAATTAGGCATAGTATGACAGGTGGGGCCCACATGTCAGGTTGACCCAGTCAACTGCACTGTTGACTGCTGATGTCATGCTGACGTCATGATGACATCAGCATACACTGTTTCGGATAATGTTGAATTTAAATAATTAATTAAATTCCAGAAATTAATAAAAAAAACTTTAGAAAATCATATAAAATAATCCGTAGATCAGATCGAAGAACTTTGTACATGAAAGTTGCTCAGAACGACGAGATGAATCCGAATACGTTGTCCGTTCGTCCGTCACACGTCCCTAACTATCCGAACATGGAACCGTTCCCCTCTGGTCATCTGTCTGACAAATGTCCGGAACCGGGAAAACATTCCCGGATGGATTCCCCCTTCCTCGGTGACGTGCAACCATACGTTAGGACACACCCGGCACTGCACATTGTCATGTCGTGCATTGTGTTGCTCATGTTTGCTGTGTATTTATCCTCCCCCTCTTCTCTCTCGGTAGCCCCTGACACCGACGCAACTCAGGAGCCCGACGCCACCGTTGACGACCTTGCCCTTGCCACCGAGCAACCAGGCAAGCCCCCCCTTTGATCATCCCGATATCGCCCATTCTATTTTCTCATGCTTGCATTAGAATTGCTGCTGCTACTGCTTTACCTATTCTGATGCATAGCCTGTTTATTGTAACCTGCTATTGAAACCTTACCTGCTTACCCTAAACTGTCTAGTATAGGCTGGGTAGAGACCTATCAGTGACCCCACTTATCCCGACTGCCCCGCTGGATTATCAGAAGACCCGATCAACAGGACTGAAGATTAGGCCCCGGCACCGCACATCACCCCCCCTTAGTTGTAACGACACTGCAGCGTTATTATCGAGTGCCGAGGGTGAAATATCTTGTAGCACTTCTGATGTTAACTCTGTAGAATAGCTATTCGGTCGTGGTCATCGAGGGTGATTCCTCCTTCACCACTTCCGATAACGACGCCGTCGTACAACACCTCAAGTGTGAACCCATTGAGGGTGATTCCTCCGAGTTCACCTTGACGGATACATCGAGTAGGAATCCAACGAGGGTGATACCTCGGATTCCCCTGATGTTATGGACACACGGATACTTGGACTGTACTATTGTTACTTGGAAAGGCGGGTCGACCTGAGGGGTACCCGCGTGTGATGTGAAGATGGGTTGCCTGGATGGTGCCCGAGTGATGGATACGAGGCGTGTCCGGGCATTCTTGGCCCTTGTCGCAAGTCCTCGAGACGGGGCGACAGGGTCACATCGATCGTGAGTCTCTGCTCGTTACCGCATCCCCAAGGTACTAACGGTTTGGATATGTGATCTGAGTGGGCCTCTGGCCCGATAACACTAACCATCACGTGGGCATGGTATGGGCGTTCTGCATCGTATGCATCAGCCGAAAGCTCTGTCAGACGTCCAGTTCAGCATGGCGGCACGGACGGACCGGCGCCTTCCTGTAGTGTTGGTGCCTGGCTTCACTGTGTGCGCAACGACCCGGAGTGCACAGGGCGATGGCCAAGACCCCTGAGTGCTTAGGTTGTAGACCGGCGGGGACCTCTCTGCTGAGCTGTAGGTAGGGTTGCGGTGTGTCGTTTGGCCGAGGTCGGGCAGGACCCAGAAAGTGTGTCCGGCCGGAGTTAAGCGAGCGTGGTGGGTAAGTTGGTGCACCCCTGCAGGGAAGAACTAATCTATGCATAGCCGAATCCTCGATAACGGACACTCGGAGTTGTATCCTGATTGATACAATTAGAACTGGATACTTGGATACTATGGCTCTGGGATTGCTTCTCGCAGGGAGTCGAGAAGGGATCTCCGGACGAGGTTGATGACTGTATGGCTCTGGGATTGCTTTCTCGTAGGGAGTCGAGAAAGGATCTCTGGGTGAGCTTGAGACTTAATGATACTGCTACATTATATTGACCTGTTCTGCTCTCTTCTATTGCTACAAGACCGATGAAGATGCTAGTCTTCGATAGGACTAGGCCTTCTCTCTATTCTGGCATTTCTGCAGCCCAGTCCACATATACATCCACTCTTTGATAATGTTGCATATGTAGTTTAGATCCTTGCTTGCTGAGTACTTTTGAGTACTCACGGTTGCTTTGCTTTCTTTTCCCCCATATCAGTTTGTCGTGACTAGATGACGGAGCCACTGAGACAGCTGCCCCCGCCGACGATCGCTACTACTACCCCGAGGGTGGTTATTACTTCGAGCTTGCCGTCGACCAGGAGTAGGATCGGAGGGTCCCAGGCAGGAGGCCTACGCCTTTCGATCGTAGTGTTTTCTTTTGCCCCGCCTTCTAAGGGCTTTTTTGTGTTTTCTTTTATATCTGTACTCAGATATCTGATGCTTCCGCTGACGCTTGTATGCAAGCTTATGTATTCGAGCCCTCGAGGCCCCTGGCTTGTAATATAAAGTTTGTATGACTTTATTTATGTTTTAGAGTTGTGTTGTGATATCTTCCCGTGAGTCCTTAGGCTTGATCGTGTGCATTTGCGTGTATGATTAGTGCACGATTGAGCCGGGGGCGTCACAAGTTGGTATCAGAGCTGACTGCCTCTAGGAATCCCCCTTTCCAACTCCTTGGCCGAAGTTGAGTCTAGTGGTCCAAAAACTAATTTACTAACATGGCTGTGTGGCTTACGGGCCCACGTCGCCAAATGGGTGGTATTAGGATCTTTTACTCCTCGACCTTTACTCTGGGACTTTGTTCTCTCTTCTATTCGGGTTAAAATTTTACTAACTCCAACATTAGGTTCTCGTAATCACATCCACCCGGTGTTCTGAAAATTTTCCCCCCTTCCTTCAAGATTGTGGGCCAGGTTCTGTTTGCAGGATCCTCTTATCGAGGGCACCCTGTTTTGTCACTTGCAAATTCCTCGCTCCAATAGTTTTCTCCGACATTGATGTAGCCTTTGCTATGTCTCGTTGTGTACTTCCTTGCCGCGTGCCTGCGCGCCGCCTAGTTGTCTAGCCTTCCCCTTTCAGCTGTCGTATTGCTGGATTGTAATCGAGGGTATGTGTGGATTCGAATGTCTGGTGTGAATATGATGAAGTATCTACTGCACCTCCTTCTGTTGTGCGTGTTACTTCATGAATCATTCCATACACCTGCAGTTCTTCTTGCTAAACTGCCCCTGTTGATTTGGCAGGATGGCTGACGATCCTCCACCTCCATCTTATATTGCCGCAATGATGCAACAATTTGAATTGAACCGTCAGGTTATGACCAGAATATTGGCCCAGTTCCCTACTCAGAATGCTCAACAACAGAATGCTCCAATAACTCTGCCAGAATTTGTGCGCCTCAATCCATCCGTTTTCCGCAACTCCACCAATCCTATGGATGTTGATGATTGGCTCCGTGACATTGCCTTCCAGATGAAGTCGGCCAATGTTATCCCTGACAGTTACGTCACCTATGCGACGTATCACCTGAGGGGATCATCTGCTCAATGGTGGGAAAGCCACAAGGGTATGTTGCCTGCTGAAGCAGTAACCACTTGGCATGAATTTCAGTTAGCCTTTCGTGCACGGTACATCCCTCAAGGTCTGATGGACCAGAAGAAGCAGGAATTCCGCAAACTCACCCAGGGAATAATGACTGTGGATGAATATCAGAGGAAATTTCTCGAATTGTCCCGCTATGCTGAAGATGATGTCTGCACTGACGCCCGCAAGCAGGATAAATTCCGTGAAGGACTGCGTACTGACATAAACCTGGCACTTGCAGTCCATGATTGCACAGACTTCGCAATGCTTGTCAGCAAATCTTTCCAAGTTGAAACAGCTCTGACTAAATGCCAGGAGTCGCTCAAGCGCACTCATGAAGCTGGCTTATCCTCGGGTCAGCCTGTTCAGAAGCGTCGAGTGTGGATCCCGCACAATGTACATCACCGACCTGCCCCTGCACCGAGACCGTCATATGTTGCACCTCGTCTGCCTCTACCGCCAAGACAGCTAACGATCCAGGGTGGACAGTCCAATGCCGTAGCTCCTCTCCCTAATGATGGTTTATGCCGCAAGTGTGGACAGCCCGGGCACCGTGCTTTCAACTGTCATCAGGGTCAGCCTCAGAATGCATCACGTCATCCTGTTGTTCGTAGGAAGGGCCATCGGACCCATCATTCCAGGAATCGTAATGCCAGACTACCTGCTAATCAGCTTGTTCATGTCAACCAAGTCAACATGGAAGAAGCTCGATAGGACCCCAAAATTGTGATGGGCACCCTTCTAGTGAATTCAATCCCAGCTTCAGTCCTCTTTGATTCTGGAGCATCGCACTCCTTCATGTCCGAAAGTTTTGCGCGAAGCCATGATATACCTTTCGAGGAGATGTCCACCCCATTAGTAATCCAGTCACCTGGGGCTAATTGGCAAACTACCATGGTAAGCCACGGTAACCACATTGTGATCGGAGGATTGATGTTCCCCGTTTCACTCATTGCTCTCAAGACCTCCAACATAGACATTATTCTGGGTATGGACTGGTTGAAGCCTCATAAAGCTTTAATTGACTGTGCCACTAAAACAGTCCGCCTCACACACCCTTCTGGCCAGACAGTCAAATACTCAGCCCGAATAGCTCAGGATGCTGAGACTCAAATATATGTTCTGAATGCATTGAACGCCTCACCTCTTGAAGGCATCGAGAACGTTCCAGTTGTTCATGATTTTCAAGATGTCTTTCCAGAAGAACTTCCAGGAATACCCCCTGCTAGAGCTGTCGAGTTTGTCATCGACTTGAAACCTGGCACAACTCCTATTGCGAAGCGTCCTTATAAGATGCCTCCGCATCATCTTCTCAAGCTTAAGGAAGAAATCGACACATCACTTAAGAAAGGTTTCATCCGCCCCAGTTCCTCTGCTTGGGGAGCACCTTCACTCTTCGTTAAGAAGAAGGATGGAACTAACCGATTGGTTCAGGATTATCGGCCCATTAACCAAGCCACCATTCAGAATAAATATTCGCTTCCTCGGATCAATGATTTGTATGATCAACTTGCTGGATCATCGGTGTTCTCTAAACTCGACTTGAGGTTGGGTTATCATCAGATCTGTGTTCGTGAAGAGGATATTCCCAAGACTGCATTTGTTACTCGCTATGGCTCCTACGAGTACACGGTCATGTCATTTGGCTTAACAAATGCTCCAGCCACATTCTCCCGTCTAATGAATTACATCTTCATGGATTACCTCGACAAATTCGTCGTGGTTTACTTGGATGATATTCTGGTCTATTCTAAGAATAAAGAAGAACATGCTGAACACCTCTGTCTTGTACTGGAAAGGCTCCAAGCACACCAGTTATATGCCAAATACTCCAAATGTGAATTTTGGCTTTCTGAAGTAACCTACCTTGGTCATGTGATTTCCAAGGATGGAACTGCTGTTAACCCGGAACGAGTTCAGGCTATTCTGGACTGGACTCCTCCGAAGAACGTCAAGCAAGTGAGAAGTTTTCTTGGCCTTGCAAGCTATTGCCGTCGGTTTGTTGAGAATTTTTCTAAGATTGCTAAGCCTTTGACTGATCTGCTTCACAAGGGCGTTAAGTTTGAATGGACAGAAAAATGTCAGGAAAGTTTCCAGACACTCAAAGACAAGCTAACATCTGCCCCAGTACTGGCTCCTCCAGATACCCGCAAAGACTTTGTGATTTATTGTGACGCATCCCATGAAGGATTAGGCTGTGTCCTAATGCAAGAGCGTAAAGTGATTGCCTATGGCTCTCGTCAGTTGCGCCCGCATGAAGAGAATTATTCGGTACATGATCTAGAACTAGCTGCTGTCATCTATGCACTGCAGTTGTGGCGACATTACCTCCTTGGTAATCGTTGCGAGATCTACACGGATCATAAAAGTCTGAAGTACTTGTTCACTCAACCATCTCTAAACCTCCGTCAGCAAAGATGGATGGAGGCCATTGCGGGCTATGATTTGGGTATATCCTATACCCCTGGCAAGGCTAACGTGATGGCTGATGCCTTAAGCCGCAAGTCCTATTGCGACAACCTCATGGTTAGGCGAGCTCAACCTCGTCTTTTTGAAGAACTGTGCAAGCTGAATCTGCGTATTGTTCCACAGGGTTCTCTTAATAACCTTGTGATACAACCAGATCTTGAGAAAGTTGTTAAGGATGCGCAAGCTAAAGATGCTGAAATTGATCTCATGAAGAAAGATCTTCACCTTGAAAAGTACAGGGATTTCTCGCTGTCTGAAGATGGGACCTTGTATTTCAGAAACCGCATTGTAGTACCTCGCTTTGAACTCATGACTGATAAGGTCATGAAGGAGGCACATGATACCCCGTTGTCTATTCATCCCGGTAGCATCAAGATGTATCGTGATCTCCGTCAAAGGTACTGGTGGTCTAGAATGAAGCAGGACATTGCTCGCTATGTTGCTGAATGTGATGTGTGTCGTCGCGTTAAAGCAGAACATCAGAAGCCTGCTGGAATTCTGCAACCACTTCCTATTCCTCTATGGAAATGGGATAAGGTTCAGATGGATTTCATTACTGGCCTTCCCAGGTCACAGAAGGGTCACGATGCTATTCTTGTCGTCGTCGACCAACTCCCTAAAGTTGCACACTTTCTGCCCGTCAAGAAAACTATCACTGCTAGTCAGTTAGCAGAGTTATATATCTCCAGAATTGTTTCACTCCACGGCATTCCGAAGGAGATCAGTTCAGACCGTGGCGGCCTTTTCACTTCAAAGTTTTGGGAAAGTTTCCAGGAAGCTATGGGAACTCATATTACCTGGAGTTCAGCTTATCACCCCCAATCCCAAGGCCAAGTTGAGCGAGTCAATCAAGTGCTTGAAGACATGCTACGAGCTTGTGTTATTTCTTTCGGCAAGAAGTGGGAAGAATCTCTCCCGTATGCCGAGTTCTCTTATAACAACAGCTATCAAGCCAGCTTGAAAATGGCCCCCTTCGAAGTACTCTATGGACGTAAGTGTCGAACCCCTCTGAATTGGTCAGAAACTAGGGAACGACCGCTCGTGGGTCCGGATATTATTCAACACGCCGAAGAGCAAGTCCGTATCGTTCGGGAAAATCTCAAGGCGGCCCAGGACCGCCAGAAGAGCAACTATGATCGCAAACAATGGGGTTTGACTTATCAACCTAGTGATCAAGCTTATTTGCGAGTCACTCCTATGAAGGGCACTCACCGTTTCGGAATCAAGGGCAAGCTAGCTCCGCGCTACATTGGTCCTTTCCGCACTGTTGCAAGACGTGGTCAGGTGGCATATAAATTGGAGTTGCCGCCACAATTCTCTCATATCCATGATGTCTTCCATGTGTCGCAACTTCGTAAATGCTTCAAGGAATCTCCGCACCGCGCAGTGGATCACGAGATGCTCGAATTGCATGATGATCTTTCATATAAGGAACATCCGATCCGCATCCTCGATGAAGCTGAACGTCGGACCCGTCAGAAGGTTACCAAGTTCCTCAAAGTGCAGTGGTCAAATCATACTGAAGATGAAGCCACTTGGGAACGTGAGGATAATCTTCGTGCGGAATACCCCGAACTTTTTCCTTCTACCCCTTAATTCTCGGGACGAGAATTCTTGTTAGTGGAGGAGATTTGTAACACCCCATGTTTTAAGTTACAGTAATCACCCTATTGATTATGCCATGTCATCATGATCAACAGTGCTTAATCATCATTAGTATCATATCTCTTTTCAAATTCAAATTCAAATGGAAATTCAAACTGAAAGTGGAAAATAAAAGTTGTTCAAATCAGAAACTAAAATGTTCATTAAATGACTAATATTCCAGAGACCATTCTAAAATTGTAACCAACATTTAATAAATTAATTAAATAACTCAAACAACTAGGAACAAAAAATATTTAATCCATTTGACATTAAATAAAATGCATACGAAATCACTTTGGCTCCAAACCATTTTCTAACAGTGGTAATTACTGCATAGTATTTATTTTGGCAAGTCTCACATGTTACAAAAATCATTAAGTGGCCTAGCAATTTACAGAGTAAGAGAAAAGAAATAAAACAGAAAAGGAAAAACAGAACCCCCCCCAACTGGCCAACCGGCCCAGCTGGCAGCCAGGCCAGCCCACTTGACCCACCGGCCCACCGCACCCCTCCATAACCCCCCGGGCAAACCCTAGCCACCGCACCCTTTTCCCCTCCCCACTCTCTCTTCTCTCTCGCTCTCTCCTCTCCTCCCTCCTTCTTGATCGACTTGTGTTGGTTTTTGTGTTGTGTTTTTTTTGAACTCCCCCTCTCCTCCTTACCTCGCCGTCGCCCGAAGCCGCCCTAGACGCCGCTGCACCGATCCCGCGCCGCCACGCGCCCCCAACGTCGGCACCCATCCCCGGCGCCACCTCGCCGTTCGTCGCCGCCTCCTCGACCTCCTCCTTGCGGGCGCCACCCCGCTGCAGACCGCTTCCCCGACGGCCGACCCCGAGCCACGCCGACCCGTGCATCTACACCGGGGTGAGACCCCGTGCCGTTCCCCTCTGCTCCCCTTCCTCTCGTTCGATCACCACGTCCCCGACGCGTCGTCGTGACCCCTCCCTGCATCACCGCGCTCCGCCAGCGCCTTGGGCGCGCGCCACCCCGAGCCCGACTTGCCTCCTTCTGCTACTGCTTCTGCGGGAGCATGCTGTTGCGCTGCCTCCCCCCTTAGCCGCTGCTCGCCCGCCATCGCTTGCGGCCGGCCCCGCGCCCGCTTCCCCAGCCCAGCCTTGCCTCGCGCTCGAGTGCACCGCTCGCCCGTGCCACATCCGTCCCCGTCGCGCCGCACCGGGCTGCGCGAGCCCGCCCCGGCCGCGTCACCTGCCGCCACACCGCAAGAACGCACGCGCCCGTGGCCAGCGCCCGGGCTCGCCCCTGGCCGCTCCCGCTAACGGCTGCCTGGGCCACTGACGGCCGGCCCCCACCCCCCCTGTGACCATGACAAGTGGGGCCCAACCCCACAGGACGTTTAAAAAAATGTAAAATAAAAAAATAATAATAATTAAATTAATAATTAATTAATTAATTATGTAATTAATTAAGTTAATTAACTCTGATTAGGTTAAATTAATTAATTAGTTAGTTTAATTAAACAGTCATTAAGTTAACTAAACCCTAATTAATTAGGCAGAGTATGACACGTGGGGCCCACATGTCAGGTTGACCCAGTCAACTGCACTGTTGACTGCTGACGTCATGCTGACATCATGATGACATCAGCATACACTGTTTCGGATAATGTTGAATTTAAATAAATAATTAAATTCCAGAAATTAATAAAAAAACTTTAGAAAATCATATAAAATAATCCGTAGATCAGATCGAAGAACTTTGTACATGAAAGTTGCTCAGAACGACAAGACGAATCCGAATCCGTGGTCCGTTCGTCCGTCACATGTCCCTAACTATCCGAACATGGAACCGTTCCCCTCCGATCATCTGTCTGACAAATGTCCGGAACCGAGAAAACATTCCCGGATGGATTCCCCCTTCCTCGGTGACGTGTAACCATACGTTAGGACACACCCGGCACTGCACATTGTCATGTCGTACATTGTGTTGCTCATGTTTGCTGTGTATTTATACTGTTTCCTCCCCCTCTTCTCTCTCGGTAGCCCCCGACACCGACGTCGTCCCCGAGATCGACGCAACTCAGGAGCCCGATGCCACCATTGACGACCTTGCCCTTGCCACCGAGCAACCAGGCAAGCCCCCCCTTTGATCATCCCGATATCGCCCATTCTATTTTCTCATGCTTGCATTAGAATTGCTGCTGCTACTGCTTTACCTATTCTGATGCATAGCCTGTTTATTGTAACCTGCTATTGAAACCTTACCTGCTTACCCTAAACTATCTAGTATAGGCTGGGTAGAGACCTATCAGTTACCCCACTTATCCTGACTGCCCCGCTGGATTATCAGAAGACCCGATCAACGGGACTGAAGACTAGGCCCCGGCACCGCACATCACCCCCCCCCCTTAGTTGTAACGACATTGCAGCGTTATTATCGAGTGCCGAGGGTGAAACCTCTTGTAGCACTTCTGATGTTAACTCTGTAGAATAGCTATTCGGTCGTGGTCATCGAGGGTGATTCCTCCTTCACCACTTCCGATAACGACGCCGTCGTACAACACCTCAAGTGTGAACCCATTGAGGGTGATTCCTCCGAGTTCACCTTGACGGATACATTGAGTAGGAATCCAACGAGGGTGATACCTCGGATTCCCCTGATGTTATGGACACACGGATACTTGGACTGTACTATTGTTACTTGGAAAGGCGGGTCGACCTGAGGGGTACCCGCGTGTGATGTGAAGATGGGTTGCCTGGATGGTGCCCGAGTGATGGATACGAGGCGTGGTCGGGCATTCTTGGCCCTTGCCGCAAGTCCTCGAGACGGGGCAACGGGGTCACATCGATCGTGAGTCTCTGCTCGTTACCGCACCCCCAAGGTACTAACGGTTTGGATATGTGATCTGAGTGGGCCTCTGGCCCGATAGCACTAACCATCACGTGGGCATGGTATGGGCATTCTGCATCGTATGCATCAGCCGAAAGCTCTGTCAGACGTCCAGTTCAGCATGGCGGCACGGACGGACCGACGCCTTCCTATAGTTTTGGTGCCTGGCTTCACCGTGTGCGCAACGACCCGGAGTGCACAGGGCGATGGCCAAGACCCCTGAGTGCTTAGGTTGTAGACCAGCGGGGACCTCTCTGCTGAGCTGTAGGTAGGGTTGCGGTGTGTCGTTTGGCCGAGGTCGGGCAGGACCCAGAAAGTGTGTCCGGCCGGAGTTAAGCGATCGTGGTGGGTAAGTTGGTGCACCCCTGCAGGGAAGAACTAATCTATGCATAGCCTGATCCTCGGTAACGGACACTCGGAGTTGTATCCTGATTGATACAATTAGAACTGGATACTTGGATACTATGGCTCTGGGATTGCTTCTCGCAGGGAGTCGAGAAGGGATCTCCGGACGAGGTTGATGACTGTATGGCTCTGGGATTGCTTTCTCGTAGGGAGTCGAGAAAGGATCTCTGGGTGAGGTTGAGACTTAATGATACTGCTACATTATATTGACCTGTTCTGCTCTCTTCTATTGCTGCAAGACCGATGAAGATGCTAGTCTTCGATAGGACTAGGCCTTCTCTCTATTCTGGCATTTTTGCAGCCCAGTCCACATATACAACCACTCTTTGATAATGTTGCATATGTAGTGTAGATCCTTGCTTGCTGAGTACTTCTGAGTACTCACGGTTGCTTTGCTTTCTTTTCCCCCATATCAGTTTATCGTGACCAGATGACGGAGCCACTGAGACAACTGCCCCCGCCGACGATCGCTACTACTACCCCGAGGGTGGTTATTACTTCGAGCTTGCCGTCGACCAGGAGTAGGATCGAAGGGTCCCAGGCAGGAGGCCTACGCCTTTCGATCGTAGTGTTTTCTTTTGCCCCGCCTTCTAAGGGCTTTTCTGTGTTTTCTTTTATATCTGTACTCAGATATCTGATGCTTCCGCTGACGCTTGTATGCAAGCTTATGTATTCGAGCCCTCGAGGCCCCTGGCTTGTAATATAAAGTTTGTATGACTTTATTTATGTTTTAGAGTTGTGTTGTGATATCTTCCCGTGAGTCCTTAGGCTTGATCGTGTGCATTTGCGTGTATGATTAGTGCACGATTGAGCCGGGGGCGTCACAAATTTCTTCTCCTCCAATGCCACCTTCCTCTCCTCAGCCGCCACCCTCCTCTCCTTGGTCGCCGCATCTTGGCTCCTTGCCATCATCCTCACCTCGTTTGCTTCCTTTCGTGCCTTCACAATAGCTTCCATAACATTCTTTAAATCATCATCTCCTCTCTTCTTCTTCTTCTTCTTCTTCTTCTTCTTCTTCTTCTTTTCTTTTTCATCTTTCTTACCTCCATTCGGTCTTTTTGGCTTGGAGTAGGCAACCGAGTTTGGTGTAGGGCTTCTCTTGCCGCCATCACTTGATGCCTCCTCCTCGTCATCATCATCCAAATCAATAGTTGCCTTGCTTTTCTTGCTCTCCTCTTCGTCATCACGGGGCTCCCATTTCTCTTCATCCTTCAACACATTGTAGTAATGGGGCAACACAAATGGTCTCCCTTTCTTGACCTTCCCTTTCTTGGTCTTCTTCTCTTCTCCTTGAAATAAGTTTTGTGCAATAGTGAGCTACAAACAAAAGAACAAGTTAGCACTACCAAAGAAGAAGCATGAACATGGAAGGAACATAAAGAAATGGCACTTACGCTATCTCTATCATTAGTGCCACTTGGGTTTATCGTGTCAACCGCCTTAAGTGCCGCCGCCCACCTTTGACAATCTTTGTTGATTATCGACCACCGGGAGCGAAGAGATCTATCGGTGCGGTCAATTCCACTCTTGTTGTGTATATGAAAGTGCTCCTTCATCCGGACCCAATATGTATATCTACTTTGGTCCCCACCAACATTGGCATCCATAGACACATGCAACCATGTATTGCATAGCAAGATTACTTCGTCCATGGTGTAGTTGCCCGCTCTTCCTTTTGGTGCATCGATGATACTCTCACCATCCTCGTCCACCTCAAACTCATGATCATCTTCATGCACTTCATTAGTTTGAGACAAATGAGAATTGTTGGAGCCAACACCCATAGTTGACATATATGTGTCATAATTGAAACTGCAAAGTATGTAGAAGAAAACTAAGCTATCCATATGTATCCATTCATGTAAAAAAAAGGGGGGCGAAATCATACCATGTGGGCATTTCATCAAACACCTTGTGCGCATCGGCGACCAGCGCAACAAATTGTGAGCTCTACAAGTTTCTTCTTCGGCCGCCTAGAAGAGTCGTTCGTCGCTTTGTTCTTCTTCCGGGATGCCGTCGCCGCATTCGGTCGCTTGGAGATGGGGGCCCGTGGCTTCACGGCGGGCGGCAGCGTGACGCCACCCTGCGAGGTCGTCTGTGGCACCCGATAACCCACAAGTATAGGGGATCGCAACAGTTTTCGAGGGTAGAGTATTCAACCCAAATTTATAGATTCGACACAAGGGGGGCCAAAGAATATTTGTAGGTATTAGCAGTTGAATTGTCAATTCAACCACACCTGGATATTAATATCTACAGCAAAGTGATCAGTAGCACAGTAATATGATAGTTTGATAGCAGCGGCAACAGTAGTAGTAACGGTAATAGTGGTAGCAATGATTTTGTAGCAGTTGTAACAGTAGCAATAGCAATAGTAACTTAGCAAGAACATTATGTGGAAAACTCGTAGGCATTGGACCGGTGAATTCATTGGATAATATTCATCATATAACAGTCATGACCTAGGGCGACACAGAACTAGCTCCAGTTCATAAATATAATGTAGGCATGTATTCTGTAAATAGTCATACGTGCTTATGGAAAAGAACTTGCATGACATCTTTTGTCCTACCCTCCCGTGGCAGCGGGGTCCATAAGGAAACTAAGGGATATTAAGGCCTCATTTTAATAGAGAACCGGAACAAAGCATTAACCCATAGTGAATACATCAACTCCTCAAACTATGGTCATCACCGGAAAGTATCCCAATTACTATCACACTAGGGTTTATGGATCATAACACATAATAGGTGCATATGACTTGCAAGATCGGATCTAGAACATAAATATAATGGTGAAAACATAAATGGTTCAGATCTGAAATCATGGTACTCGGGCCCTAGTGACAAGCATTAAGCATAGCAAAGTCATATCAACATCAATCTCAGAACATAGTGGATACTAGGGATCAAGCCCTAACAAAACTAACTTGATTACATAATGAATCTCATCCAACTCCTCACCGACCAGCGAGCATATGAAGAATTAATCACTCATGGTGGGGAGCATCATGTAATTGGTGATGAAGGAGGGTTGGTGATGACGAAGACCGAAGATTCCACTCTCCGGAGCCCCGAACGGGCTCCAGATCTGGCCTCCCGATGAAGAACAGGAGGTGGCGGCGGCTCCGTATCGTGAAACATGATGAAACTTTCTCTCCTTTTTTTCTCCAAAAATAGGTATTTATGGAGTTGGAATTAGGGTCAGGGGGCCACGAGGGCTCCACAACCCACCAGGGCGCGCCTGGAGGGGGTGGCGCGCCCTGGTGTATCGTGGCCAGCCAGGCACCCCCTCCGGTGGTTCTTAGTTCCGGTATTTTTTATTTATTCTGAAATAAATGTCCAAAAAGTTTCGTCCAAATCCGAGAACTTTTATTTCCGCACAAAAAAACAACACCATGGTAGTTCTATTGAAAACAGCGTCAATCCGGGTTAGTTTCATTCAAATCATGCAAATTAGATTCCAAAATAAGAGCAAAAGCGTTAGAAAAATAGATACGATGGAGACGTATCAACTCCCCTGAGCTTAAACATTTGCTTGTCCTCAAGCAATTCAGTTGACAAACTGAAAGTGATAAAGAAAAACTTTTACGAACTCTTTTGTTCTTGTTTACATATATAGGCTTAAGTAGCACCCAGGTTTTCAGCAAATATCATGACTAACCATGTCAACAATAACTCTTAAAAATTATATTAACTCATATCAATGTCATAATCAACTAGCGAGAAATAATAAGATATCTCAAATGCCAACACTTTGTCAAAACAATCATGATACAATATGACAATAGTGGTATCTCGCTAGCCCTTTCTGACAATAGTGCACCCTTCCTGTCAACGTTACGACCAAGAGTTATCAATATCTTCCATGCTAAACACATTAGTGGCGGTTCCCAAGCGGTAAAAGTAAAGGTTTACTCCCCCTCCACCAACAAACACACTCCACGGCTAGCCGAATCCACGGGTACTGTCCATACCAACAACAGTCCTGGGGGAGTTTTGTTTAATTATTTGCAATTTTTTATTTTGGGACTGGGCATCCCTATTACTGCCCCTCTCGTGCAAGGACGAGTGAATAAACACTCATCATAAGAATAACCCGCTTAGCATGGAAGATACTGACCGCCCCCTGTTGCTCCATGAGCGGACCAGGCACACAAAACAGATGTTCATTTGAAATTTTTAGAGGTGGCACATGCAAATTTACTTGGAACGGCATGGTAATGCCGCATATAGGTAGATATGGTGGACTCATCTGGAATAACTTTGGTTTAAGGGTTTTGATGCACAAGCAGTATTCCCGCTTAGTACAGGTGAAGGCTAGCAAATAGGTTGAGAAGCGGCCAGCTAGAGAGCGAAAACGGTCATGGACATGCTTTATGAATAATCAACATTGAATACTAGCATGAGTAGGATATGAACACCATGAACATAAATATCGTAGATGCTATGTTGGTTTTGATTCAACTACATGCGTGAACATGTGCCAAGTCAAGCCACTTGAAACATTCAGAGGAGGATACCATATCATCATACTACATCACAATCATTTTAATGCATGTTGACACCCAAGATAAATCATTATTCACTCCTAGCTACTTAAGCATGGCATGAGAAACTATAATCTCTAATTGTCATTGCAAACATGTTTGATCATAATATGCTGAATCATGGATACTAGGTTAAACATATTTACAAAAACAAAAACAAGTTGAGTTCATACCCGTTTCTCTCTACCACAGTCACTTCATGAGATATCGTCATTATTGCCTTTCACTTGCACGACCGAACGATATGAAAATAATAATAGTTCAAGAGTGCCGTGGACTAAGCTGGAATCTGCAAACATTTTATTCAAAAGGAGAAGACAAGCAATTTGGGCTCTTTGTTAGATCAACAATAATGTATATGAGAGCCACTCAATATTTTCATCGTGGTCTTCTCCTTGGTACGACTCGATAAAAAGAAAAGAAATTCAGAGAAACACACTGAAATATTTTTGGAGTTTTTAGTTTTTCTTGAAGAAAGCAAATTAAAGAAGGGAAAACAAAAACGAGAACAACTATTTACACGGGAAAGCTCCCAACAAGCAAAAGAAGAATAGAGAAATCTTTTTGGGTTTTCTTTTAATACTACAACTAATTTAAACTAGAAAGAAAAGCCGAAAAGAAGCGAGAAATATTTTTGGGTTTTCTCAAAGTTTTTCAAACACACAAGAAGAAAGTAAAAAAAAAATCTAGCATGGATAATACAATGAAAAAGTGTGGACACCGATAACTGGAATGAAATGTGTGGACATGAATATAATGTCGGTGGAAATACGTACTCCCCCAAGCTTAGGCTTTTGGCCTAGCTTGGTAATCACCATCCGTGGCCTGGGTAATAATCTGAGTGATAGCACATGAAGGCTCTTGGTGCAGCCTCCTCAGCCCGTCTCGCAGCCTCGACCTCCGCATTGTATGCGTGGGCCTCGCTCTCAAGAACGTAATATCTTCTCTTACTGTGATAATCAAAGAGAGTAGGTGCAGGCAAAACAACAGGTACAATGGGTTCCTTATTGAACCTCAAGTTGTAAGTATAATTAGTGATTGTGCCCTTAAGGAACTTATGGCGCTTCATGGCCTTAAAATCTAAGTACTGGGTAGAATGGGATCGTTAGGCAAAGGTGACACACCAACCTCCTTAGCTAAATGAGATGCATAAATCCCACCATAAAAGTGACCACTTTCAGTGTTGCGTTGCAATCTCTGTGCAATGATCGCTCCAAGGTTATAATGTTTAATTCCTGTCAGAGGAGTGTGTACGAGGCTCAAGTCAGGGGCTCATAGCGTGATGCAATCCTGCTTGCCCATGATGCATTTGCCATTAAAGAGTGCAAAGTAGTGAATAGATGGAAAATGAATACTTTTTATTCTACCTTGTGCCACTCCTCTATCCTTGCCGTAACAAAGACTAGTCAAAAATGACTTGTACTCAGACTTTGGTGGTTCGTCTAGCGAACCCCAATATGGAATTTTGCACGCATCACAGAACATGTCTAAAGGCATGGTAAAGGGATGATCATAAAGGCTAAATGAAACTCTAGACTCGTGAGGAAAATATTTAAATTTCTTTGTGAATGTTTCTGTAAGGTCGAGATGTTGAATGCACTCATCTGCAATGAAGCGAGCGAGCTCGGTGTTGTGAATAAATTGCTCGTATTCCTCCTTGATACCTACACCTACCATGAATTCGTTACACAACCGTAAGCATGATTTGGTAGCAGCATCCCGCATCGAGCTTGCAATTGGCTCAACATAAGACCGTCGTATTGAGCCACTACTCGATGATGCCTTCGAGGACCTCCTCCTCGAAGAACTCCTTCCAAAAAGGTACATTTTATTCGCGTACAAATTTCTGAAATTTTTGGGTCACAAAATTTTGTCAACAAAACTTCGCAAGATTGATAGTAACTACTCATAAGGATGCCTAGAGGCCATATTAAGCATTCAAACTACTTAGAACTCTAAGAATTCAACATGCAAGCCCATTTACAATAGCACCAAGAGTAGCTAATTATTCAAAATATAAACCACTAAAGCAAAAGCTAATTGGAGCAATGGAGGAGTCACATACCAAGTAGCAATCCCCCAAAACAGTTTCAGAAACGGAGCTTCGAGCAAAGAGATTGAAATCCGTGGGTTTGAGTGTAAGAACACGAGAGAGAGAGAGAGAGAGAGAGCTATAGTGATCTTTTTCTGGAGGTAAGAGATGACATGGGCTAAAGAGATAAGTGAGGGGACCCACGTGGGGACCACAACCCACCAGGGCGCGTCTGGGGTAGCTGGCGCGCCCTGGTGTCTTGTGGACACCAAGGGCACTCCCCTCTGTTGTTATTTGTACCAGAAATTCTCAAATATTCAGAAAAAAATTGTGTTAAATTTTCAGGGCATTCTGAGAACTTTATTTTTGGGTCAAAATTTTTATTGCACGGACAAATCAAAAAACAGGGTAAACATGGCATTTCATTTTATTTAACTAAGAAAAACAGAAAACTAAAGGTGGGAGCAGAAGGTTGTGCCTACTAAATTCATCAACTTCATACCTCTAAAAAATGATCCACGAATAAGGTTGATCAAGTCTTATTAACAACCACTTTCAATTAGCATGAAACCGAAGAACTTTCGTAAAACACTAAGTTACCTCAACGGGGATGTGCATATCCCCAACAATGAGTATATCATATTTCTTTTTGGCAGTAGGTAAAGGTAGTTGAAAACTTCCAATAGTAGTTGTCGGAGATTTTTCAATAACATTAATACCATTCACTTGAAATTGTTTCTTCGGAAAGTGCACCGTATGCTCATTACCATTGATATGAAAAGTGACTTTGCTTTTATTGCAATCAATAACAGCCCCTGCAGTATTCAAAAAGGGTCTACCAAGGATAATCGACATGTTGTCGTCCTCGGGCATCTCAAGTATAACAAAGTTTGTTAAGATAGTAACATTTGCAAAAACAACAGGCATGTCCTCACAAATACCGATAGGTATGGCAGTTGATTTGTCAGCCATTTGCAAAGATATTTCAGTAGGTGTGATTTTATTCAAATCAAGTCTTTTATATAAAGAGAAAGGCATAACACTAACACCAGCTCCTAAATCACACAAAGCAGTTTTGACATAATTTCTTTTGATGGAGCAAGGTATAGTTGGTATCCTCGGGTCTCCAAGTTTTTTAGGTACTCCATTCTTAAAAGAATAATTAGCAAGCATAGTGGAGATTTCATCTTCAAGTATCTTTCTTTTATTAGTGACAATCTCTTTCATGTATTTAGCATAAGGGGCCATCTTTAAAATATCAGTCAAGCGGGTACGCAAAAAGACTGGCCTAAGCATTTCAGCAAAGCGTTCAAATTCTTCATCATCTTTTTTCTTAGATGATTTAGGTGGAAAGGGCATGGGTTTTTGAACCCATGGTTCTCTTTCTTTACCATGTTTTCTAGCAACAAAGTCTCTTTTATCATATCGTTTATTTTTAGGTTGTGGGTTATCAAGATCAACAGCAGGTTCTATCTCAACATCATTATCTGGTTATTTATCATTGTTTGATTGAGTGTATTCATGAACATCATCATTATCATTTTCATTATCACTAGGTGAATGTTCATTACCAGATTGAGTTTCAGCATTAGAGATAGAGACATCATTATTATCTTCAGGAGGTTTTTCTATTTCAGGTTCACTAGAGGTGTGCAAAGTCCTATCGTTTTTCTTTTTCCTTTTCTTTTTAGAAGGACTAGGTGCATTAGTGTTAATTATTTGATAGTCTTGTTCAATTCTTTTAGGGTGTCCCTCAGGATAAAGTGGTTCCTGAGTCATTTTGCCTCCTCTAGTTGCTACTCTAACAGCAAAATCATTCATATTATTCATTTCATTAAGCAATTCTCTTTGAGATTTAGTAACTTGTTCTAACTGGGTTTGATCCATAGAAGCATGTTTTCCTACACCCCTAACATCATTGGTGATTCTAAATAACAAATCACTCAAGCGAGCAATCATATCAGAGTTGTATTTTAATTGTTTCATAACATTTGCATTGAAGTGATCTTGTTTGATAATGTAATTATCAAATTCATAAAGGCATTGACTAGGATGTTTATTGTAAGGGATGTCACCTTCATCAAACTTTAATAAAGAATTTACCTCTACCACCTGTGGGGGTGGTGAATCAAGTCCATGTATTTCTTCAATAGGGGGTAAATTCTAAACATCTTCAACTTTAATACCTTTTTCCTTCATACATTTCTTTGCCTCTTGCATATCTTCAGGACCGAGAAATAAGATACCCCTCTTCTTCAGAGTGGGTTTAGGAGGTGGTTCAGGAAGAGTCCAATCATCATAATTTTTCAATATATTATTCAATAATTCCTCAGCTTGTTCAATAGTTCGTTCCCTGAAAACACAACCAGCACAACTATCTAGGAAGTCCCTAGAAGCATCGGTTAGTCCATTATAGAAGATATCAAGTATTTCATTTTTCTTAAGAGGATGATCAGGCAAAGCATTAAGCAATTGGAGAAGCCTCCCCCAAGCTTGTGGGAGACTCTCTTCTTCAATTTGCACAAAGTTAAATATTTCATGTAAGGCAGCTTGTTTCTTATGAGCAGGAAAATATTTTTCAGAGAAGTAATAAATCATATCCTGGGGACTACGCACACAACCAGGAGCAAGAGTATTGTACCATATCTTAGCATCACCTTTTAATGAGAAGGAAATAACTTGAGAATATAATAGTAGCAAATTTTCTCATCACGAGCAAATAGGGTGGCTATATCATTTAATTTAGTAAGATGCGCCACAACAGTTTTAGTTTCATAGCCATGGAAAGGATCAGATTCAACCAAAGTAATTAACTCTAGGTCGACAGTGAATTCATAATCCTTATCAGTAACAAAGATAGGTGAAGTAGCAAACTTAGGATCACATTTCATTCTAGCATTCAAAGATTTTTCTTTCAGTTTGCATAATAATTTCGTAAGATCATCCCTATCATTGCAGGCAAGAAAGTCTATAGCTATCTCCTCATCCATAACATAACCCTCAGGTATCTTAGGCATTTCAAATCTATGAGAACTAGGTCTAATAGGTGTTTCATAATTCTCAGTTTCAAATGTGACGCCCCGGCTTAATCATGCACTAATCATACACGAAAATACACACGATCAAGCCTAAGGACTTACTTGAAGGAATCACAACACAACTCTAAAACATAAATAAAGGCATACAAGAATTATATTACAAGCCAGGGCCTCGAGGGCTCGAATACATAAGCTTGATGTCAACAAGCATCAGCGGAAGTGTTAGATATCTGAGTACAGATATAAAAGAGAAACAGATAAGCCTTTAAGAAGGCGGTG
Organism: Thinopyrum elongatum; assembly: GCA_011799875.1. Classification (NCBI taxonomy): domain Eukaryota; kingdom Viridiplantae; phylum Streptophyta; class Magnoliopsida; order Poales; family Poaceae; genus Thinopyrum; species Thinopyrum elongatum. The sequence continues at coordinate 405,435,121 of CM022298.1, read as the reverse complement.
CAAAACAAAAGCTATGATCGAAAAGGCGCAGGCCTCCTGCCTGGGACCCTCCGAACCTACTCCTGGTCGTCGGTCAACTCGAAGTAGTAACCACCCTCGGGGTGGTAGTAGTAGTCGTCGGCGGGGGCAGCTGTCTCAGGGGCTCCGTCATCTGGTTGCATCAAATGGATATGGGGAAAAAGAGGAAGCAAAGCAACCGTGAGTACTCATCCGAAGTACTCAGCAAGCAAGGATCTACACTACATATGCAACATTATCAAAGAAAGGATGTATATGTGGACTAGGCTGCAGAAATGCTAGAATAGAGAGAAGGCCTAGTCCTATCGAAGACTAGCATCTTCAGCGGTCTTTCAGCATTAGAAGAGTGTAGATTAGTACAGTATAAAGTAGTAGCAGTATTAAGTATCAACCTCGCCCAGAGATCCTTCCTCGACTCCCTGCGAGAAAGTGATCCCAGAGCCCTAATATCCATTTCTCATCTCATCATTAAGTTCTAGTTGTATCAATCAGGATACAACTCCGAGCGTCCGTTACCGAGGATCCGGCTATGCATAGATATTTTCTTCCCTGCAGGGGTGCACCAACTTACCCACCACGCTCGCTTAACTCCGGCCGGACACACTTTTCTGGGTCATGCCCGGCCTCGGCTAGACAACACGCCGCAACCCGACCTAGGCTTAACAGAGAGGTCAGCACGCCGGACCAACCTATGCCCCCAGGGGTCTTGGGCCATCGCCCCGGGAACTCCTGCACGTTACGTGCACCGCCGGTGAGCAGACCTAGCAACCCCTTAATACAAGCACGGTTGCGTTCCCAGTCCAACCCAGCGTGTGCCGCTCAGTCGCTGACGTCTAGAAAGCTTCGGCTGATGTATATGATGCAGAGTACCCATATTTATTCCCGCGTGATGGTTAGTGCTATTGGGCCAGAGGCCCACTCGGATCAAATATCCAAACCGTTAGTGTATTGGGGGTGTACGGTAATGAGCAGAGACTCATGATCGATGTGACCCCGTCGCCTCGTCTCGAGGACTTGCGGCAAGGGCTAAGAATGCCCGGCCACGCCTCGTAATTATCTCACGGGCACCCTCCAGGTCAACCCGTCTCCACATCACTCACATCTTATGCTCGCTCGGGTACCCCTCAGGGTCGACCCGACTTTCCAAGTAACAGTTGTAAAGTCCAAGTATTCGTGTGTCCATAACATCAGGGGAATCTGAGGTATCACCCTCGTTGGATTCCTACTCGATGTATCCGTCAAGGTGAACTCAGAGGAATCACCCTCGGCTGGGTTCACACTTGAGGTGTTTGCACGACAGCATCGTTAACCGGAGTGGTGAAGGAGGAATCACCCTCGATGACCATGACCGAATAGCTACTCTACAGAGTTAACATCAGAAGTGCTAAACGAGGTATCACCCTCGACACTCGATAGTAACACTGCAGTGTCGTACAACTAAGGGGGGTGATGTGCGGTGCCAGGGCCTGTTTGTCGATCATGTTGATCGAGTCATCTGATAATCCAGCGGGGCAACTAGGACAAAGTGGGGTCTCTGGTGGGTCTCTATCCAGTCTATACTAAGCAGTTTAGGATAAGCAGGTAGGTATCAATAGCAGTTACAAAAACAGGCTATGCATCAGAAATAGGATAAGCAGTAGCAGCAACAATTTCTAATGCAAGCATAAGAAAGAAAGAATAGGCGATATCGGTATGTTCAAAGGGGGGTGCTTGCCTGGAAGCTCTGCTGCAAAAGTCTGGTCGTCAGGGGTGTACTCGATCTCCGGAGCTGTGTCGGTCTCGGGGACTACGTCGGTGTCGGGGTCTATCGACAGAGAAGAGGGGGAGAAAACAGATAAATACACAGCAAACATATGCAACACAGAGCATGCCATTCTATGGTGCAGTGCAGGGTTGCCTAAAGACATGTCTAAATCATTTTAGTTATTTTAGGATTAAAGTTGGAATTATTAACCGGTATATATGCACTATTCAACTACCAGAAACAGGCTAAAAGTTGCGGGTTCACCTCCGTAGAGGGTCCCGACGCGGAAACAGATGGCACGGTTGGATTCGTGGGATTTTTCTGAGCAACTTTCATGTATAAAGTTTTTCCATCCGAGCTACGGATTATTTTCTACGATTTTTCAAAGATTTTAGTAATTTCTGGATTTATTTAAATTAACAGGAATTTCCAGAAATGGAATATGACATCAGCATGATGTCAGGGTTCCGGCATGGCGACAACGGTTCGATCCGGCACGGCGGAGAGGCCTCGCGGTGGCGGTGGCGAACGGCGATGGCCGCGTCGGAAGAGGTGGAGAGCGAGTGAGAGAGAGAGAGCGGAAGGAGGGGCGAGTGGATGAGGACGGAGGGAAGAGGCCGAGGGGGGTCCTTATCCCCTCCTCGCGTCGGTGGCGTCGTCGTGTCGTCGTCTCGTAAGCGGGCGCGCGCGCGCAACCACGGGCCCGACGACAGCGCGCGCGAGAGAGAAGAGAGGATGGAGAGGTGGGCTGGTTGGGCTGGGCCACGAGCACTATGCACTTAGGCCTAGTGCATAGTGGCATTTCTTCTTTTCCCATTTTGTTTTTCTTTTTTTCTTTTTCAGAAGGGTTTTTGAATTAAAATGAGCTGCCAAATGATTTTGTATAAATGTGAAACTTGGTCACATAAATACAATGGATTATTCCCCATTGCCTCAAAAAGTTTGGGCAATTTAGGAATCCTTTTGAATTTTTCAAAAATGAATATGGCATTTAAAGTGCTATTTTGGCACTGTTTCAAATGCTTTGGCCCACTTTGACTTGATGGTGATGTTGTTTTCCTTAACAACAAATTGTTTTAGAATATTTGCTAAATGATGAACATTTTTGCAGCAATATTTGAGCAACGTCAAATTGCACTTTGAATTTGAATTGAATTCAGAGAAGGAATTTGAAATGAGATATTTAACCACTGTGATTAATCAATGCAAATGATGATGACTTGGCATGATCACAAGGGATTACTGTGGTGCGATACTGTGGATGTTACAAATCTCCTCCACTACAAGAAATCTCGTCCCGAGATTTTAGCTGTGGAGTAAGAGGTGACTTCAGGAGAATGGACATTTGCAAGGTCGATTATCTGGCAGATAATTCAGGGAACGTGGCAGAAGTACCTCTCGAGTTGAAACCTAGGAAAACATCGAGAGCAAAGTATGAAGGTACAATAGGAAGTTTCAAGCGAATGGCAAACGATTGATATCTGATCAGAGTGTGTAAAGGGGTTCAGAGTATTGGGAATAGATCATCTCTCGGAGGGTGGCTCGTGATAACACACAAAGCCAAGAGCATATGATACTTCGGAATCAAGGATATACAGGAGAGTCAGGTTCCGATCCTGTGGAGCTGTGATGAGGGTCGATCGAGAGTAGGGAGAACGGTGACATCTTACCGGTCTCGACAACAAAGTATGTCAGAGAATAGTCTATCAGTTATGTCGGCGACAACATCGGTACCAAGGGCGAGGGACGAAGAGAACCATTTTCCTGAAACGAGGCGGACCAATAGGCAAAGTTCTCGTCCATCGGTGGTTACCGGAATGTCATCAACAATAGCAACAGGGTCTTTTTGACCGAATTGTACTTCGAGGTGTTTACATAAGCAGGGAATTGTTACTGCTTAGATCATACCAATCACAAGAAAGGTTAATTAGATGAATGGAAGGAAAATGTGATTATCAGATTAAACAGACCAATGGAAAGGAAATATGATTATACACAAGTATTAGGTGTATATCCTTCCCAAGGAAAAGTAGAGCATGATATACATGTCAGAACAACAAGTACATCACCATTTGGATAAAGGGGCAAGGGAATTCATGATGTTATCCATACAACGGTGTTTGGATAATAGAGCAAGAAACATTTGGCAATGCACTTCCAATGTTCTCGTTGTTGTTCGGCGTACCACAGTCATGCTTCGAGGTAGCATTAACATGGTGTTTCAAGCAAGGTTGAATCTGAAAGTCACAAGAAGTACAAAGGAACAATTCCAAGAATGTCGAGGAACGTAACATATACCCAAAACATGACCAAGTCTGTATTGGTAGGAAGTCAAGGATGTTGTCGATGATAACACAAATCATCGAGGGACAAGGATGGTATTTCTCCTCAAGAATTCGATTGAAATCCTAGAACAAGTCAGTATATTGATGGTGATCATGACTAATTTTGTCGAGAGGCTCTATGAAGATGCCATCGAGCAGCAACGACATCAAGCAAAAGGAATGATGAAGCGAAGGCTATTGGAACCACGGATACGTCACAAGCTCGAAATCAAGCTTGTTGTTCGAGGTGAAATGATAAGATGAGGAAGATCGGCGTAAGCTTCGCTCATTGTCGAAAAGTTGTGCTCCGAGAGTAAGAACCAGGTAGCACGGTTAAAATTTAGCACGATGATGATATAGCCGATCAGGCTAGGAATGATGTGATGGAGTATTAAACTTCCCAGTAACAAGTACTAGGGATAATACCCGAAGTTAAATCAGAGTAGAGGTTGGATGGGTGAAATGATCTGCAGAGGACAAGTATTTTATCTTGTCCGGGAAATGTAATCAAGGAGAAAATATGGTTGGAACCACGATTGCAAAGGATCAATTCACAGATACAAGATGAACTTATACCAAGGGAACAATTATTTTTACGAGCAGCTTCCATGATGAGTTCTACATCGGGTCCATGGGCATGAACACAAAGGTTCAAGGTCGACTCCCACTTCTTCAATGCATAACCTTTCATTCACTCCTCGTTTTTGAAGAAATTGTAGTGCGGAAGATTTATCTGGTGAAGCACTAGAAGAGTATGACTCGCATAACTTTCGAGTTCACATGGATTAGGGAAAGCATAGGTTCAACCCGTAGGGGTATCTTAGGAACATATACCACGAACTTCAGGAGTAATTAACACAAGCTCGACAGTAGAGCATGGTTGACAAAAGGAGAGGATACAATTTACCAAAGGCATTATGTATCAGGGAAAAACTCTCAAGATTTCAGATGTTAAGGACACTGTCGGATAACAATCCAATAATGGAACTGGCGATTCACGACAGAGTTGATGTGAGTATCGGTAATCAGTCAGAGGGAGAAGGGATGCAAAGGCATCGGCTTATCAAAACATCTGAATAATTCGATGCTTTAAATACAAAGAAACTTGATTTCTAGATCGGTGTATCAGAATCAGATGCTCTGATCGAAGATGGATAGGTTGAACAGACTTAGAGGCACACCGATCAAATCTTGATTGGGTAAGAACCAGCTCATACCCGGAACGATGTCTGAGCCAAAAAGAAAATTTTCTAAGGATTAATTGATGATTGCGAGTATTCGCACACATGTTGACTCAATAGGATCAGAATGTCAATCACAAAGGATTATAGTAAATACTGCTACACATGTGGAATTAACCATAATGCAAGCAGGCATGAAGATTCAAGAGCAATAGGCTGCAGAGGATTTTTGGGAGATCGAATTGCATTCGAAGAATTTTGTGAGACATATGAACAACTGGGGATGAACGAATCCCCGATAAGTGTGAGGAATTATTCGTAGGGGTATTCAAGCAGAAAAGAGCTGCAAGGCAGTCGAAAAAAGGATTCTCGAAAGTCGAAGAATACTTTCGGGTATCTTGTATCTGTCACACTGGGGTTTACGGATCATAACACATAATAGATGCATATGACTTGCAAGATCGGATCTAGAACATAGATATAATGGTGAAAATATAAACGGTTCAGATCTGAAATCATGGCACTCGGGCCCGAATGACAAGCATTAAGCATAGCAAAGTCATAACAACATCAATCTCAGAACATAGTGGATACTAGGGATCAAGCCCAAACAAAACTAACTCAATTACATTATGAATCTCATCCAACTCCTCATCGACCAGCGAGCCTACGAAGGAATTACTCACTCCCGGTGGGGAGCATCATAGAATTGGTGATGAAGGAGGGTTGGTGATGACGAAGACCGAAGATTCCCCTCCCCGGAGCCCCGAACGGGCTCCAGATCTGGCCTCCCGATGAAGAACAGGAGGTGGCGGCGGCTCCGTATCGTGAAACGCGATGAAACTTCCTCTCCTATTTTTCTCTCCAAAAATAGATATTTATGGAGTTGGAATTAGGGTCAGGGGGGCCACGAGGGCCCCACAACCCACCAGGGCGCGCCTGGAGGGGGTGGCACACCCTAGTGTATCGTGGCCAGCCAGGGCACCCCCTCTGGTGGTTCTTGGTTCCAGTATTTTTTATTTATTCTGAAATAAATCTCCAAAAAGTTTTCGTCAAAATCCGAGAACTTCTATTTCTGCACAAAAAACAACACAATGGTAGTTCTGCTGAAAACAGCGTTAGTCCGGGTTAGTTTCATTCAAATCATGCAAATTAGAGTCCAAAACAAGAGCAAAAGCGTTAGAAAATGTATATACGATGGAGATGTGTCAGCGCCATGAAAAGGCTGTGCGTGAGACCAGTGCTTGGAGGAGGGTTGCCGGCGGCGAAGCCGAAGCTCAACCCCGCGCTAGGGTTTGTGTCGGCGGCGGCAGTGGCGGAGGGGTCGCGGGTGTAGGGAGGGGCGGGGGGATGTCGGCGCGGCCTTCCATCGGTCGAATTTCGCCGGCGGCGGCGCAGGGCGGGGCGAAGGCGGCGCGGCCGGAGAGGTTGGCGGCAGTTGGTCGCTCACGCGCGAATGTCTAGCGCGCGGGAGCAGGCGCACGAAATAAACGGCGGGCGATGTCGTGTTCCTCCGCGTGTTGAACCCATTATACCGCGCGCGCGGTTATTGCGCGGCTGCTGGAGCGTCCGTTACGGCCCCACACGCGCAAAAAAACTGTTTTTTTCAGCGCGTGGCTAAGATAGCACGCCTGTTGGAGATGCTCTAACTGGCAACACAAATGGGATGCCAAATGTTGAAATAAAGGAGTGGGCCTATTATGATCTTGAGTCATGGTTATTCAGTTAAGGGAGTGTGGTAATTTGTTTCTCCTGTTGCAGCGAATGGATTCTTTTGCTAGTAAATACATACGCGTTTTCTTTTTCTCGGAGAAAAAACGCATGTACATGGTTCCTGTTTTTTTTTCTCGGCCTATTTTCTTCTCTTTTCTATATATTTACAAAAATTCAAAAATAATAAATAGATCACAAATATATATAAGAACATGAATTTGACAAATGTCCAAGAAATCAAAAGAATGTTCAAAAATTCAAAATATATCCATGAATCTAAAAATATTCATGAATTTATTTTTTGTTTGGAATTTCAAAAAATGTACACGATTTTTTTTTGAAAAATGTGTATTTGAAAATGGAAAAATCAAGATGTTTAGATATGTTCATGGATTTTCAAAATGACTAAAAATTCACAAAATAGTCACGGCATATTTATTTTGCAAAATATAAGAATATATGTGAGTTGTTTAAATATTGATAGATTTAAAATTTGTATGTTAAATGAATAAATATTTATAAATTTCATAAAATCACGAATTCAAAAACTGTTCAGACTTTAAAAGGTGCATGAATTTTAAAAAGAAGAAAATGAAAAAAGGACACTGTAAAATCAATAGAAAGGGGAATAAGAAGAAAAGAAAAACAGAAAAAGAACCGGACGAGAACCTGAAAAACCAGTGAATAGAAAACCTTCTGTAAGCTTCCCAAAACCAGGTGAAAAGCTCCAGGAAAACCTTCTGTAAGCTTCCCAAACGTTAATTCCTCCAGCATTTAGCTTCCTTCCGTTAGTGGGCTGGCCCGATTGAAGCACATAGCGAGCGAGTGAAGTGATATGTACATATCATTTGCTCTTTAAATACTCTATATCCAAGTGGATTTTTCCTCTCCAGTTATACTGGACGATGTGTTTTGCCCTGTCTAGTTTTGCATGAGCGGGGCGGTTTCCCTCTTTAGTTTTTCTGTATTTTTTCTATTTCATTTTTCTTTTCTGTTTCGCATGTTTTCTTATGTATTTTTTATTTGCTTTTTCTTCTGGTTTCCGATTTTATTTGCATATCATTTTTCCTTTTCCATACAATACTTTTATATTATCGAATATAAACATTTTTAGTAAATATTTTATACGTATACAATATATTTATATGTGAATATTTCAGAATACACGCTTGAACATTTTACAGATACACATTAAGCATTTTTAGCACACATAGAAACACGCTGAACATTTTTTTAAATTTACAACAAACAATTTTTAAATAATTGTAAACATGTTTAATGCACAATGAACATTCTCAAATATATGAACATTAAGGGTGGAAGTAGTTAGGATAATTTTGGACCGAAACCATTTCTGAATCAATTTTCGTAGAATTCGGTGAAAGATTTTTGACATCCGAACACAATCCGATCTGAACCTGAGTCCAATTAATAGGATGCGGTATAGGATATAGTATTACTCATAGACGATGTTGTAGGATGATCCATTTTTCTGGCCGGGTAATTCGACCTTTCCAATATGGATATCCGATTTACGGGTAAAATGTGAAGTATTAACTAGCAATACTTGAACAAGCTTGCTAGTCATTTATTTGGCTTATTTTTATTACTTTCTAGTGCTTCATGTGCGCTTAAAGTGTATAAGTATTAATACTTGCTCATTGTTTGTATGTACAATTTTACTTCAAAATATTTTATATATTCCCTCGCATAATGATGCAGTATATGAAAGTTTTTTACCTGAATCTGTTCTGTTCCGTTAGAATACCGCGTTCGAATCCAGTATTCGAATCCGCATCCATCCGGCTTCCGAATCAGAAAAAATGTAATAGGACACGGTATGCACATTATCTGTTTGAATCTGATCCAACTTCACCCGTAATGAACATCATTAATTAACACGAACTAAAAGTAGCTTCATCGTCGATGTATTCGCAGTCCAACAATCATGCTAGATGCTTGTGCTTTCACCAATCACAAAATTTTTATTACGCCCTTCTCTAGGACCCTTCGTCCACAAATAATTGCCTTGTAGGTGCGTGAAGCACTTTTTTGGTAGCATGGGAAATACCTCCCTTTGAGGACGGAAGCATAGACTTGTTCGATTTTCCAAACGCCTCAAACTCCCCAACATAGCAGCATTGAAGGACTGAAGCTGACGAAATCCCAGTCCTCCTTGATTCTTTGGGATTGCATGGAGCACAACCCTTTGGAGAGCTTCAAACAACTCATTGAATAGGCTGGTAGCACTTGGGCCATATATTTGTTCAGAATTTTGCCAACTTTTCCCCCTTTACTATATATGTCCAGAATTTTGTTCAAGTGTCGAGCACTTCTAATATCAGCTTTCAGGCATACGATGTAGTCGTTAGCGAACGGAATATGTAGGGGGGCTCGGTAGCTGACTCATAGACCCTTATCAATACTGTAGAACTGCAGGCACCAATCAATTCATTGAAAAGCTCAAGCTGATGGGGAAATATGAGCTATGCATTTATAAGTCAACACTCTTCTTCACGTGTGGCTCCCTCGAGTCTAAACATGGACCAAAAACGGGCTGCAATTTAATTGCGCCCATCAGATCTTGAACTCAAAACTTCTTGGCTCCGATATCATGTAGAACTGCACGCACTGGCCAGTTCACCCAAAAGCTCAAGCTGATGGAGAAATGTGAGCTATGCATTTATAGGTCAACAAATACGACCATTGTACCTCCATACAAATAGTTGAGACACATTGCATGATCAATGTAATCCATTGGTCAGCAAACCACAATTTTTACATGATACCTTGATACGTCTCCAATGTATCTATAATTTTTGCTTGTTCCGTGTTGTTATATTATCATTCTTGAATGTTTTACAATCATTTTATAGCAACTTTATATCATTTTTTGGGACTAACCTATTGACATAGTGCCCAGTGCCAGTTGCTCTTTTTTTTACTTCGCAGAATATCAGTACCAAACGGAGTCCAAATGCAGCAAAACTTTTTGGAGAATTTTTTTGGACCAGAAGACGCACCATGGGCCAAAGAAGTACCAGAGGGGAGGCCCGAGGTGGGCACAACCCACCTGGGCATGCCCAGGAGCACAGGCGCGGCCAGGGGGGTTGTGCCCCCCTCGGTGGCCTCCCGCACCGCCTCTTCGCCCAATAAATTCCAAATATTCCAGAAACCCTAGGGGAGTCGACGAAACACAATTCCAGCTGCCGCAAGTTCCAGAACCACGAGATCCAATCTAGACACCATCACAGAGGGGTTCATCATCCTCATTGGTGCCTCTCCGATGATGCGTGAGTAGTTCATCATAGACCTACGGGTCCGTAGGCAGTAGCTAGATGGCTTCCTCTCTCTCTCTTTTGATTCTCGATACAATGGTCTCTTGGAGATCTATTTGATGTAACTCTTTTTTGCGGTGTGTTTGTTGGGATCCGATGAACTTTGAGTTTATGATCAGATATATATCCATGAATATTATTTGAGTCTTCTTTTAATCTCTTATATGCATGATTATTTATAGCCTCGTATTTCTTCTTTGAATCTTTGGTTTAGTTAGGCCAACTAGATCGATTTTTATTTCCATGGGAAGAGGTGCTTTGTGATGGGTTCGATCGTGCGGTGTTCTTTCCCAGTGATAGAAGGGGTAGCAAGACACGCATGTATCGTTGCTATTAAGGATAACAAGATGGGGGCTATTCCTACATGAATAGATCTTGTCTACATCATGTCATCGTTCTTATTGCATTACTCCATTTTTTCATGAACTTAATACACTAGATGCATGCTGGATAGCGGTCGATGTGTGGAGTAATAGTAGTAGATGCAGGCAGGAGTCGGTCTACTAATCTTGGACGTGATGCCTATATATTGATCATTGCCTTGGATATCGTCATAATTATTCGATCTTCTATCAATTGCCCAACAGTAATTTGTTTATCCACCGTATGTTATTTTCTTGAGAGAAGCCACTAGTGAAATCTACGACCCCTGGGTCTATTCTTTATCATATTTGCTTTGAGATCTATTTTTATTTGCTTTTATTTTCATATCTATTATTCAAAAAAACCAAAAATACCTTGCTGCACTTTTTTATTATTTATTTTATTTCGCGTTTTATCGAGATCTAGTTATCCAATCTACACAATTTTTATCCCGTTAACTTGACAATTTCTGGCACCGTTACCCGTAGAGGGATTGACAACCCCTCATAAGCGTCGGGTTGCAAGTATTTGTTCTTTGTGTGCAGGTACCGTTTACATAGTGTTGCTTGGTTCTCCTACTGGATTGATACCTTGGTTTCATAACTGAGGGAAATACCTACCGTAGCTGTGTTGCATCATCCCTTCCTCTTTGGGGAAATACCGACGTAGTTCAAGCGACATCAAAAGGAATTTCTGGCGCCGTTGCCGGGGAGACATCATCAACATCTATCAGGTTCCTAATCACAAATCTCATCTCCTTGCAATCTATATTATTTGCCATTTGCATCTCATTTTCATCTCCCCCACTTCTAAAACGTTTTTGCGAAAAACACAAAAATATTCGCCTTTTTATTTGCCATCTTTTTCGTTTGCCTTTTTTTTCTCGTTCGATATTTTGTTTGCTTGTGTTTCCATGTGCCTTCTATTTGCTTGCATCTTCGCTTGCTAAAAATCTATTGATATGGATCCCCATCCACTTGCTAATCTTTTTAAAAGATCCAATCATGAGGAACCAATTGCTAGTGAGTTGAGTGCACTAGATTATCTTTATGAAGTTTTGCTTGAGATTCGTGAATCTGAAAATTGTGATGAAGAAATTTATGAAGTGATTCATGATAGATCCTTCAATGAAAAGCATGATTGCAATGATTTTACTATAAATTCTATTAATGTCAATTGTGCTAACAATATGCAAAACCCCAAGCTTGGGGATGCTAATTTTGCTATGTCCACTACTTATTGCAATGATCATGATTGGGGTGATTCTTCATATGATCTTGAAAATTTATTTAAGCCTCATGATGAATATGATATTGATAATAATGTTTGCAATAATATTGAAAGTGGGTTTGGAGAGGTGATGACTTTAGTTGATGTTAATCCCACTATCTTGGAAGATTATAAAACTTTTATGCATGTGGATCATGAAGAGAAAATTTTATATGATAGCTATTTTGTTGAATTTGATTATGATCCTACATGTAATTATTATGAGAGATGAAAATATGGTTGTAGAATTTTTCATGTTACTAATTTACCTCTCGTTATGTTGAGATTGCTATTGTTTCTTTCTTCTTCCTTGCATATGTTATATATTTCTTGTCTTGATAATTTGTTTGCTTATAAAATCCCTATGCATCAGAAGTATGTTATACTTAAATGTGTTTGTCACATGTATTATGATGCTCTCTTTGTGTTTCAATTCTTGTCTTTCATGCGAGCATCATCAAAATTATCAATGCCTAGCTAGGGGTGTGAAGCGATAGCGCTTGTTGGGAGGCAACCCAATGAATAAAATAATTTTTTTCTTTTTTTTTCTGTTTTTGAGTGTTTACACAATTATGCCTCTGATATGATTGTTTTTTTTATGTTTTAATTAGTGTTTGTGCCAAGTAAAGCCTTTGGGATAGCTTTGGTGATAGTTGATTTGATCCTGTTGAAAAACAGAAACTTTTGCGTCCAGTAACAGAATTGTTTAAATTCACAGAAGGGCCGGAAAATTCTGAATATTTTACACAAGATTGATATACAAATTTCCTATGTTTTTATAGTTTTTCAGAATTTTTGGAGTTAGAGAAGTATGAGAACAATTCGCATCTTTACAGACTGTTCTGTTTTTGACAGATTCTGTTTTCTTTGCATTGTGTGCTTATTTTGATGAATCTATGGATTGTATCGGGGGGTATAAGCCATGGTAAAGTTAGAATACAGTAGATATAATACAATAACAAAATTTGAATGGGTTTTCTATAGTACTTAAAGTAAAGATTGGTTTTCTTATACTAACGGATCTCACGAAGGTTTTGTTAAGTTTTGCGTGATTGAAGTTTTCAAGTTTTAGGTGAGATCACGATAGATGAAGGAATAAGGAGTGAAAAGAGACTGAGCTTGGGGATGCCCCATGGCACCCCAAGTTAATATTCAAGGATAACCAAGCAACTAAGCTTGGGGATGCCCTGGAAGGCATCCCCTCTTTCTTCTAACGACCATCGGTATTTTACTTGGAGCTATATTTTTATTCGTCACATATCATGAGTTTTGCTTGGAGCGTCTTGTATTATACGAGTCTTTGCTTGTTTTGATTTTTAGTTTGTCGCAAGTATCCTTGCTGGACACACCTATTTGAGAGAGCCAAAATTATGCTATGATTTGTTAGAATTGCTCTATATGCTTCACTTAAATTTTTTGAGCTATGTAATTGCTCTAGTGCTTCACTTATATCTCTTTGAGCACGGTGTGCTTTATTATTTTTGAAAAAAATGCTCTCATGCTTCACTTAGATTTATTTGAGAGTTAGTAAATTTTTGAAGAAATTCTCTCATGCTTCACTTATATCATTTTGAGAGATGAAAATTTTTATGCTCATGTTCTTCACTTAGATTTATTTGAGCTTGACAAAAGCAATTGCAATATATGAAACTAGTCCCAAAGTGATAGATATTCAAGAGGGATATAACAAAAACTTTTATGAAGATCATTGGACAAAATAAACTTGATTCTTTGTAATAGTTTTGAGATATGATGATAGTGATATGTGAGTCATGTTGGTGAGTAATTATGCTTTAGTAAGAATATTGGTGTTAAGGTTTGTGATTCGCTATGCAAGCACGAAAGTAAATAGTTATGCAATGAAATTACATCCTACTTGTGGTGCATTATTCAGTGTTAGTTATGCTTGATGCTCGCTTATGTGATTTTTTGTTTCTTGATTGGTTGCTTCTCAATCTTTTTGCTAGCATCCACTTCTACTAAGTAGAAATAGTACTTGTGCATCCAACATCTTTAAAACCAGTTTTGCCATATGAGTCCACCATACCTACCTATATGCGGTATTTCCATGCCGTTCTAAGCAAATTTGTATGTGCCATCTCTAATTTTCAAAATAAATTTCCTTTTTGTGTGCCCGTACCGCTCATGAAGCGACAGGGGGTGGCCAATATTTTCCATGCTAGATGTGTTATTCTCAAGATGAGTGTTTATTCACTTGTCATTGCACGAGAGTGCGGAGGTAATAGGGATGCCCAGCCCCGAAATGAAAAATAAATTTACTTTATGTTGTCAAATAATAAATTCCTTGGAAAGTGTTGGTATGGACAGTACCTGTGGATACGGCTAGCCGTGGAATGTAAAAGAATGGTGGAAAAAGGAATAAACTTTATTTTCTATTTGGGAACCGCCTATGATATATCTAGCATGGAAAGTGTTGGGAATTACTCGGTCGTTTTCGTTGACGGGAAAAGTATGCCTCTCAAAATTTTTTATCTCTCTATTTAAGCTTTGAGGTCTGGCACCTCTACAAATCCCTACTTCCCTCTGTGAAGGGCCTATCTATTTACTTTATGCAATTTTATTTTTATTTGAGTCTCCATCTTCTCTTATAAAGCACCAACTAAGGGGCACTATGATCATACTTGAGCATTGGATGTAGCTAATATGCGAGTGTGTTTCATGAATGGATCAATGATTGAGCATGATGGGCTAGGGATAACTATCTTTAGTGTTGATATTTCGAAAGACATGGTTGCTTGTTGATATGCTTGAGTATTGAAATCTTCATGTCAAAACTAGACTATTGCTTTGAACCATATAAAAGTCCAAACGTCCATGCTACAAAAGAAAAGAATATGTGATGAACATGTTAGGCAGCATTCCACATCAAAAATTCTGTTTTTATCATTTACCTACTCGAGGACGAGTAGGAATTAAGCTTGGGGATGTTGATACGTCTCCAACGTATCTATAATTTTTGCTTGTTCCATGCTGTTATATTATCATTCTTGGATGTTTTACAATCATTTTATAGCAACTTTATATCATTTTTTGGGACTAACCTATTGACATAGTGCCCAGTGCCAGTTGTTGTTTTTTACTTCGCAGAATATCAGTATCAAACGGAGTCCAAATGCTGCGAAACTTTTTGGAGAATTTTTTTGGAACAGAAGACACAACATGGGCCAAAGAAGTACCAGAGGGGAGGCCCGAGGTGGGCACAACCCACCTGGGCACGCACAGGAGCCCAGGCGCGCCCGGGGGATTGTGCCCCCCTCGGTGGCCTCCCGCACCGCCTCTTCGCCCTATAAATCCCCAAATATTCCAGAAACCCTAGGGGAGTCGATGAAACACAATTCCAGTCATCGCAAGTTACAGAACCACGAGATCCAATCTAGACACCATCACGGAGGGGTTCATCATCCTCATTGGTGCCTCTCCGGTGATGCGTGAGTAGTTCATCATAGACCTATGGGTCCGTAGGCAGTAGCTAGATGGCTTCCTCGCTCTCTTTTGATTCTCGATACAATGGTCTCTTGGAGATCTATTTGACGTAACTCTTTTTTGCGGTGTGTTTGTTGGGATCCGATGAACTTTGAGTTTATGATCAGATCTATATCCATGAATATTATTTAAGTCTTCTTTTGATCTCTTATATGCATGATTATTTATAGCCTCGTATTTCTTCTTCGAATCTTTGGTTTAGTTAGGCCAACTAGATCATTTTTTCTTGCCATGGGAAGAGGTGCTTTGTGATGGGTTCGATCGTGCGGTGTTCTTTCCCAGTGATAGAAGGGGCAGCAAGACACACATGTATCGTTGCTATTAAGGATAACAAGATGGGGGCTATTCCTACATGAATAGATCTCGTCTACATCATGTCATCATTCTTATTGCATGACTCCATTTTTCCATGAACTTAATACACTAGATGCATGCTGGATAGTGGTCGATGTGTGGAGTAATAGTAGTAGATGCAGGCAGGAGTCGGTCTACTAATCTTGGACGTGATGCCTATATATTGATCATTGCCCTGGATATCGTCATAATTATTCAATCTTCTATCAATTGCCCAACAGTAATTTGTTTATCCACCGTATGCTATTTTCTTGAGAGAAGCCACTAGTTAAATCTACGACCCCCGGGTCTATTCTTTATCATATTTGCTTTGAGATCTATTTTTATTTGCTTTTATTTTCATATCTATTATTCCAAAAACCCAAAAATACCTTGCTGCACTTTTTTATTATTTATTTTATTTCATGTTTTATCGAGATCTATTTATCCAATCTACACAATTTTTATCCCGTCAACTTGACAATTTCTGGCACCGTTACCCGTAGAGGGATTGACAACCCCTCATAAGCGTCGGGTTGCAAGTATTTGTTCTTTGTGTGCAGGTATCGTTTACATAGTGTTGCTTGGTTCTCCTACTGGATTGATACCTTGGTTTCATAACTGAGGGAAATACCTACCATAGCTATGCTGCATCATCCCTTCCTCTTTGGGGAAATACCGATGTAGTTCAAGCGATATCATACCTTTAGGATTCCTACTCCACTTTGTCGTAGACTTTCGTTGTCTCCAGGCAGCTTTTCGTTCTTACGCTTCATGGAGTGCACACACTGATAGGCTGTCAACACGTTGTACGTAATTAGTATGCCAGGAAGGAAGGCGCTTTGCTCCTCTTAAATAACCTCATCAAGAGCTGAGTTAAGATGGTTAGGCAAAACTTTTGAGTTGATCTTATACATCACATTACACAACACAATAGGTCTAAACTGAGAGATCTCTTGCAGTGAGTTTATCTTTAGAATTAAGACGATGACAATGCGATTAATAATAGTTGCTAAACTTTCCCCATTCATGAAGTCAAGCACTGCCCTAGTCACGTCATCCTTGATCAAACTCCATTGGTGTTGGTTAAAGCTAGCGGTGAAGCCATCAACACCAAGAGCATTGGGGGGCACCGCAAACAGAGCCTTTTCAACTTTTGTAGCCTCAAAATTGCGACACAATATTGTTTATCACATGTTACTCGTGTCCGCACTGCACGTGTTACTGCTTCCACATCCACATGCCCTTGGTATTAGACAAAACTTGCTAAAATGACTGAATTGTCACATTGACATCAGCATTTTGACCACAAAGAACATGAACTGGGTTTTTCATAGCTAGGATTTTGTTCTATCTTCTCTCTATCACCGCCCTTGCAAGGAAAAAACACCATGTTCCTGTACTCCTCCTTCAATTAGTCATCTCGAAATTGTTGTTTTAGCATGATTTCCTCACATAACAAAAGCTTAGAGACTTGGTTGGCAAGTTCCTGCTCCTGCCTCGACGTCCCTTTGTACAAAGCATTAGCTCTTTCCTCTTCATATATTCGTCGAGCCTTCTTCCAACATCTATGGTCTAATCGAATTTTTTCTGCACTCTAACATCGCAGCTTTGAATTCACCTAAGACAAACATCCCGTAATATCTACAAGCCCATTAGCATTTATACTTGACCCATTCCACTAGCTCATACTTGTGTCAAAATATGTATCTACCCTGCTCCACGCATTTTCATAACAAAAAAGGCGTTGGCCAGAGTACTCAATAAAACCCTATCTACAAATGGTTCCATAAATCTAGAGTCTCTAGGGGGATAAGGCATGATACTACAAGGATCCTATCCAAATCGAGGTAACCATGCTCGGGCATATCAACCTCGATGCGATCGTACCACCAGGTTTTGGATTTGACCCTAGTAGATTGAGAATCCTACCTTGGATTGGACCCTAACTCAAGAATTGCCATGAGCCTAGAAAGTGGCATGTCATGTGGATGTTTTTTACTAGCAGTCATTTTTTTTGTGTGTGTGTGTGTGTGAGAGAGAGAGAGAGGGAGAGAGAGAGAGAGAGGGAGAGGGTCCCGAAAATTCAGGCAGTAGAGAAGAATTTTGGGTATGAACTCAAGAACCAATTGTTGTCCAGGCCACCGAAGCCCTCACAGACAAGGACTTGACAAGCTGGTTGATACGTCCATTTTGCATCATGTTTTTATGCTGATATTTATTGCATTATGGGCTGTTATTTCACTTTAAGATACAATTCTTATGCCTTTTCTCTCTTATTTTACAAGGTTTACATGAAGAGGGAGAATGCCAGCAGCTGGAATTCTGCACCGGAAAGGAGCAAATCTGAAATACCTATTCTGCACAACTCCAAATGTCCTGAAACTTTACGGAGAATTGTTTTGGAATATATAAAAAATATTGTACGAAAAAAAAACAGAGGGGGACCCACCAGGTGACCAAAGCCTGGGGGCGCGGCTCCCGAGCTTGTGGGCACCCTGGCTAGCCCCAGTGTCCATCTTCTGCTATATGGAGGGTTTTACCTAGAAAAAATCACAAGGAAGATTTCGGGACGAAGCGCCACCGTCTCGAGGCGGAACCTGGGCAGGAGCAATCTAGGGCTCTGGCAGAGCGATTCTGCCGGGGAAACTTCCCTCCGGAAGGGGGAAATCGAATCTATCGTCATCACCATCTTTCCTCTCATCGTGGGAGGACCAATCTTCATCAACATCTTCACCAGCACCATCTCCTCTTAAACTCTAGTTCATCTCTTGTATTCAATCTTTGCCTCAAAACCTCAGATTGGTACCTGTGGGTTGCTAGTAGTGTTGATTACTCTTCGTAGTTGATGCTAGTTGGTTTATTTGGTGGAAGATCATATGTTCAGATCCTTAATGGTATTTAATACCCCTCTGATCTTGAACATGAACATGCTTTGTGAGTAGTTACGTTTGTTCTTGAGGACATGGGAGAAGTCTTGTTATAAGTAATCATGTGAATTTGGTATTCATTCAATATTTTGATGAGATGTATGTTGTCTTTCCTCTAGTGGTGTTATGTGAACGTTGACTACATGACACTTCACCATGATTTGGGCCTAGGGGAAGGCATTGGGAAGTAATACGTAGATGATGGGTTGCTAGAGTGACAGAAGCTTAAACCCTAGTTTATGCGTTGCTTCGTAATGGGCTGATTTGGATCCACATGTTTCATGCTATGGTTAGATTTATCTTAATTCTTTTTTCGTAGTTGCGGATGCTTGCAAGAGGGGTTAATCATAAGTGGGATGCTTGTCCAAGTAAGGATAGCACCCAAGCACCGGTCCACCCACATATCAAATTATCAAAGTAACGAACGTGAATCATATGAGCATGATGAAAACTAGCTTTATATAAGAGTTCGTCCGGGCTTATCCTTTGCTATAAGAAGGATTGGGCCACCTTGCTGAACCTTTGTTACACTTGTTACTTGTTACCCGTTACAAATTATCTTACTACCAAACTATTTGTTACCGATAATTTCAGTGCCTGCAGAAAATACCTTGCTGAAACCGCTTGTCATTTCCTTCTGCTCCTCGTTGGGTTTGACACTCTTACTTATCGAAAGGACTACAATTGATCCCCTATACTTGTGGGCCATCAAGACTCTTTTCTAGCGCCATTGCCGGGGAGTGAAGCGCCTTTGGTGAGTGGAATTTGGTAAGGAAACATTTATATTACGTGCTGAAATTTATTGTCACTTGTCACTATGGAAAATAATCATTTGAGGGGCTTGTTCGGGGTATCTTCATCCCGACCAGAAGAACAAAGAGTTTATCCTCAACCTACTGCACCTACTGAAAATATTTATTATGAAATTCCTTCGGGTATGATAGAGAAACTGCTAGCTAATCCTTATGCAGGAGATGGAACACTACATCCTAATATGCATCTAATCTATGTGGATGAAGTTTGTGGATTATTTAAGCTTGCAGGTTTACCCGGAGATGAAGTCAAGAAGAAGGTCTTCCCTTTATCTTTAAAGGGAAAGGCATTGACATGGTATAGGCTATGTGATGATATTGGAGCTTGGAATTACAACCGATTGAAATTAGAATTTCATCAGAAGTTTTATCCTATGCATCTGGTTCATCGTGATCGGAATTATATATATAATTTTTGGCCTCATGAAGGAGAAAGTATCGCTCAAGCTTGGAGGAGGCTTAAGTCAATGCTATATTCATGCCCCAATCATGAGCTCTCAAGAGAAATTATTATTCAGAATTTTTATGCTCAGCTTTCTCGTAATGATCAATCCATGCTCGATACTTCTTGTACTAGTTCTTTTATGAAGAAGACTATTGAATTCAGATGGGATCTTTTGGAAAGAATTAAACACAACTCTGAAGATTGGGAGCTCAAGGAAGGTAAGGGGTCAGGTATAAAGCTTGAGTTTGATTGTGTTAAATCTTTTATGGATACCGATGCTTTTCATAATTTTAGCACTAAATATGGACTTGACTATGAGATAGTAGCTTCTTTTTGTGAATCATTTGCTACTCATGTTGATCTCCCTAAGGATAAGTGGTTTAAATATCATCCTCCCATTGAAATAAAAATAGTAGAACCCATTGAAGCTAGTGAAGAAACTACTACTTATAATGTTGATCCAGTTATTCCTACTGCTTACATAGAGAAACCACCTTTTCCTGTTAGGATAAAAGAACATGCTAAAGCTTCAGTTGTGGTTCACAAGAGTTATACAAGAACACCTAAACCCTCTGAATAAATTAAAGTTGAACCTAATGTTGCTATGGTTAAAGATCTCTTGGCTGAAAATATTGATGGCCATGTTATTTATTTCTGTGATGAAGCCACTAGAATTGCTAAACCCGATGAAAAAGGTAAACATAGACCTGTTGTTGGCATGCCTGTTGTCTCTGTTAAAATAGGAGATCATTGTTATCATGGCTTATGTGATTTGGGTGCTAGTGCGAGTGCAATCCCATTTACATTATATCAAGAAGTTATGAATGATATTGCACCTGCTGAGATAGAAGATATTGATGTTACTATTAAGCTTGCTAATAGAGACACTATTACACCACTTGGGATTGTTAGAGATATTGAAGTCTTATGTGGCAAAATAAAATACCCTACTGATTTTCTAGTTCTTGGTTCCCCACAAGATGATTTTTGTCCCATTATATTTGGTAGACCATTCTTAAACACTGTTAATGCTAAGATAGATTCTGAGAAAGAAACTGTTAGTGTAAGTTTTGGTGATGTGTCTCATGAGTTTAATTTCTCCAAATTCTATAGACAACCCCGTGATAAAGAATTACCTAGTAAGGATGAAATTATTGGTCTTGCTTCTATTGTTGTTCCTCCTACTGGTCCCTTAGAACAATATTTGCTAGACCATGAAAATGATATGCATATGAATGAAAGAAATGAAATAGATGAGATATTCTTTAAACAAATGCTTGTTTTGAAACACAATTTGCCTGTTGAGACTCTTGGAGATCCTCTTCCACCCAAGAGTGATCCTGTGTTTGAGCTTAAACAATTACCTAATACATTGAAATATGCTTATCTTGATGAAAAGAAGATATATCCTGTTATTATTAGTGCTAACCTTTCAGAGCATGAAGAAAAGAGATTATTGAAAACTCTGAGGAAGCACTGTGGCGCTATTGGATATACTATTGATGATCTTAAGGGCATTAGTCCCACTCTATGTCAGCATAAAATTAATATGGAACCTGATGCTAACCAGTTGTTGATCACCAGCGACGGTTAAATCCTAAGATGAAAGAAGTGGTAAGAAATGAAATACTAAAGCTTCTGGAAGCAGGTATAATATATCCTATAGCTGATAGTAGATGGGTAAGTCCTGTTCATTGTGTCCCTAAAAAGGGAGGTATTACTGTTGTTCCTAATGATAAAAATGAACTGATCCCACAAAGAATTATTACAGGTTATAGAATGGTAATTGATTTTAGAAAATTAAACAAAGCTAATAGGAAAGATCATTATCCTCTACCTTTCATTGATCAAATGCTAGAAAGACTATCAAAACATACACATTTCTGCTTTCTAGATGGATACTCTGGTTTTTCCTAAATACCTGTGTCACAAGAGGATCAAGAAAAAACTACTTTTACATGCCCTTTTGGTACTTTTGCTTATAGACGTATGCCTTTTGGTTTATGCAATGCACCTGCTACCTTTCAAAGATGTATGACTGCTATATTTTCTGACTTTTGTGAAAAGATTGTTGAGGTTTTCATGGATGATTTTTCCGTTTATGGAACTTCTTTTGATGATTGCTTAAGCAACCTTGATCGAGTTTTGCAGAGATGTGAAGAAACTAATCTTGTCTTGAATTGGGAGAAGTGACACTTTATGGTTAATGAAGGTATTGTCTTGGGGCATAAAATCTCCAAACGAGGTATTGAAGTTGATAAAGCTAAATTGATGCTATTGAAAAAATGTCGTGTCCTAAAGATATCAAAGGTATAAGAAGTTTCCTTGGTCATGTTGGTTTCTATAGGAGATTTATTAAAGACTTCTCTAAAATTTCTAGGCCTCTCACTAATATTTTAAAAAAGATGTTCCATTTGTTTTTGATGATGATTGTGTAGAAGCATTTGAAATCCTTAAGAAAGCCTTAATTTCTGCACCTATTGTTCAACCACCTGATTGGAACCTACCCTTTGAAATTATGTGTGATGCCAGTGATTATGCTGTTGGTGCTGTTCTAG
Source organism: Thinopyrum elongatum (assembly GCA_011799875.1). Classification (NCBI taxonomy): domain Eukaryota; kingdom Viridiplantae; phylum Streptophyta; class Magnoliopsida; order Poales; family Poaceae; genus Thinopyrum; species Thinopyrum elongatum. The sequence continues at coordinate 405,412,589 of CM022298.1, read as the reverse complement.
GACAAAGTGTTGATAAGAAATTAATTGTTATCCATTATGCTAGCAAAACTCTAGACAGTGCTGAAAGAAATTATGCTACCACTGAAAAAGAATTTTTAGCAGTTGTGTTTGCTTGTGACAAATTCAGATCTTACATAGTTGATTCTAAAGTAATTGTTCACACTAATCATGCTGTTATTAAATACCTTATGGAAAAGAAAGATGCTAAACTGAGACTCATTAGGTGGGTTCTCTTGCTACAAGAATTTGATTTACATATTACTGATAGGAAAGGAGCTGAGAACCCCATAGCAGACAATTTGTCTAGGTTAGAAAATATTCTTGATGGCCCACTACCTATTGATGATAGCTTTCCCGATGAACAATTAGTTGTCATAAATGCTTCTCGTAGTACCCCATGGTATGCACACTATGCTAATTATATTATTGCTAAATTTATACCACCTAGTTTCACATACCAACAAAAGAAAAAGGTTTTCTATGATTTAAGACATTACTTCTGGGATGACCCACACCTTTATAAATAAGGCGTAGATGGTGTTATTAGATGTTGTATACCTGAGCATGAACAGGAACAAATCCTACGCAAGTGTCACTCTGAGGCTTACGGAGGACACCATACTGGAGACAGAACCGCACACAAGGTATTACAACCTGGTTTTTATTGGCCTACTCTTTTCAAAGACGTTCGTAAGTTTGTCTTGTCTTGTGATGAATGTCAAAAGAATTGGTAACATTAGTAGACGTCAGGAAATGCCTATGAATTATTCACTTGTTATTGAACCATTTGATGTTTGGGGATTTGATTATATGGGACCTTTTCCTTCCTCTAATGGGTATATATATATTTTGGTTGTTGTTGATTATGTTACTAAGTGGGTGGAAGCTATTCCAACTAGTAGTGTTGATCATAACACTTCTATTAAAATGCTTAACGAAGGTATTTTCCCGAGGTTTGGAGTCCCTAGATATTTAATGATTGATGGTGGTTCACATTTTATTCATGGTGCTTTCTGTAAATTACTTGCTAAGTATGATGTTAACCATAGAATTGCATCTCCATATCATCCTCAGTCAAGTGGTCAAGTAGAATTAAGTAATAGAGAAATAAAATTGATCTTGCAAAAGACTATTAATAGATCTAGGAAGAATTGGTCTAAGCAACTTGATGATGCATTATGGGCTTATAGAACTGCTTATAAAAATCCTATGGGTATGTCTCCATATAAAATGGTTTATGGGAAAGCATGTCACTTACCTCTTGAATTAGAACATAAAGCTTATTGGGCAATTAAAGAACTCAACTATGATTTCAAACTTGCCGGTGAGAAGAGGTTATTTGACGTTAGCTCACTTGATGAATGGAGAACTCAAGCCTATGAAAATGCCAAGTTGTTTAAAGAAAAGGTTAAAAGATGGCATGACAAAAGAATACAAAAGCGGGAATTTAATGTAGGTGACCATGTCTTGCTATACAATTCTCGTTTAAGATTTTTTGCAGGAAAACTACTCTCCAAATGGGAAGGTCCTTACATTATCGAACAAGTTTGTCATTCCGGTGCCAACAAAATCAATAATGCCAAAGGCAACAACCCGAAGGTGGTGAATGGGCAAAGAATCAAACATTATATCTCAGGTACGCCCATAAATATTGAAACTAATATTATACATTCCATAACACCGGAGGAGTACATAAAGGAAACCTTCCAGAACGCTCCAGAACCCTAAAAAGGAATAGGTATGTGATACGGTAAGTAAACCGACTCCAAAAGTTTTCCAAAAGCAATTTTACTCTGTTTTGGAATATTTAAAAGATTAGGAAAATAAAAGTAGTCCGAAAAGTGCACGAGCAGGCGACAAGCCTGGGGGGCGCGCCCTACCCTCCTGGGCGTGCCTTTCGAGCTTGTGGCCACCTCGTGTGCCCTCCGGACTTTGTTTTCTCCCAGAATACTTGTTTTGCACGGTAAAAATACATTATATAATCTCCTGAAGGTTTTGACCACCGTATCACGACAATATCCTCTGTTCTTGTTTTGAGCTATTTTTCTGACAGATCTAGATCGCCATGACGTCTCCAAGTGCCCCCAAGGACAAGTTCTACGAGAAGGTCATCAACCCCTACCTTCCGAAGGTGATGAAACACCCTCAAATCATTGACATGCAAGAGGGGTTGCTTCACATCCGGGGTGTTCAAGGGCCAAGGAGGACCGGAAGCGTGGAGGCCAGGCTCGAAGCGGTGGAGCAGGAGGTCTTCAAGTGCCAACGGATGGTGGAATGCAGACTCAACGCCAACCACTCCATGATCACAGAATTCACCCATGATCACAAGATGGACAACAATAATATTGGAGAGGCCATCTTCAAGCTTCATGAGAAAACGGAGCATCTCCAAGCCCAGATCTATGACCTGCAAAACCAAAACTGTGAGTATGAATACAGATTTAAGAGGATGAGTTTGGCTGCAGATTTGAGGATTCCGGAGACTCGCTCATCATTCTACGATGGTGAGCCTATGCCTTGGAAGATGGAGGACAAGCCTCCCACGTCATCAACTTCATCACCGCCACTTCCAAAGAAGGAGACTTGAGTACATGGGTATGGGCACTCCCCTTGGCTTGTGCCAAGCTTGGGGGAGGTGCCCCGGTATCGTATCACCATCACATTTTTATCTTTATCATTTACCTTAGTTCGATCCTTTTGGTTAAATCTTGATCTAGTAGAATAAAGGTTTTAACATGATCTAGTCTTCGAGTTTTGCTTTGAGTTCTATCTATGTAATCGAGTGCGAGAGTTATATAATAAAGATTAGTTTTGAGTTAAGGGCTTTACTTTCTTGCTTTGATCTTAATAAAAAGAATAAAAGAAATAAAAGATTATATAATAATCTTATGGAGAGTGATGACTTCACATATAAGAAGTATGATGCATGAAATTTGTGGAAGGTTGACAAACATAGTATTGGTCATTGTTGCAATTAATAGGAAGTAATAAAGAAAGAGAGGTCTCACATATAAATACACCATCTTGGACGTCTTTTGTGATTGTGAGCACTCATCAAAATATTATATGCTAATAAGTTGATGTTGGACAAGGAAGACAACATAATGTGTTATATTCCCTTATATCCGAATAGAAGTTATATTGTCATGGATCCTCCAACATGTTGAGCTTGCTTCTCATCCTATGCTAGCCAAAAATTCCGCACTAAGTAGAGATACTACTTGTGCATCCAAAAACCTTTAATCCAGTTTCATGTCATGAGAGTCCACTATATCTACATATGGATTGAGTAAGGTCCTTCAAGTAAGTTGTCATCGGTGCAAGCAATAAAAATTGCTCTCTAAATATGTATGATCTTTTAGTGTGAGGAAAATAAACTTTATACGAACTTGTGATGGGGAAGAAATAAAAGCGACGGACTGCATAATAAAGTTCTCTATCACAAGCAGCAATATAAAGTGACGTTCCATTGCATTAAGATTTCTTGCATCCAACCAAAAAGGGCATGAAAACCTCTACTTCCCTCTACGAAGGGCCTATCTTTTATTTTACTTTCTACCTTTATGCAAGAGTCATGGTGATCTTCACCCTTCCTTTTATATTTTCTCTTTTTGGCAAGCACTATGTGTTGGGGAAAGATTCAGACATACATATCCACTCGGATGTAGGTAATCATAAAGTATTATTGTTGATGTTACCCTTGAGGTAAATGGTTGGGAGGCAGAACTATAAGGCCCTATCTTCCTATGTGTCTGACTGAAGCTTTGATCTCATAAGTATCGCGTGAGTGTTAGAAATTATGAAAGATTAAATGATGGTTGAGTATGTGAACTTGCTAAATAAAAGCTCTTACATTGACTCTTTCCGATGTTATGATAAATTGCAATTGCTTCAATGACCGAGATCATAGTTTGTTGGTTTTCAATAAAGTTTTTGGTCTATACTTTACCATGTGAATGAATTATCACTTTGGCATAAGAAGTTATATGAAAATATATTGTTGTTCTAAAAGATGATCATGATGCCCTCATGTCCGTATTTTATTTTATCGACACCACTATCTCTAAACATGTGGACATGATTATCGATTTCGGCTTTCGCTTGAGGACAAGCGAGGTCTAAGCTTGGGGGAGTTGATACGTCCATTTTGCATCATGTTTTTATGTTGATATTTATTGCATTATGGGCTGTTATTTTACTTTAAGATACAATTCTTATGCCTTTTCTCTCTTATTTTACAAGGTTTACATGAAGAGGGAGAATGCCGGCAGCTGAAATTCTGGACCGGAAAGGAGCAAATCTGAGATACCTATTCTGCACAACTCCAAATGTCCTGAAACTTTACGAAGAATTATTTTGGAATATATAAAAAATATTGGGCGAAGAAACAAAAGAGGGGGGACCCACCAGGTGGCCACAAGCCTGGGGGGCGCGCCCTACCCCCCAGGGCGCGCCTCCCAAGCTTGTGGGTCCCCTGGCCAGCCCCCGGTGTCCATCTTCTGCTATATGGAGGGTTTTGACCTAGAAAAAATCACAAGGAAGCTTTTGGGATGAAGCGCTGCCGTCTCGAGGCGGAACCTGGGCAGGAGCAATCTAGGGCTCCGGCAGAGCGATTCTGCCGGGGAAACTTCCCTCCGGGAGGGGGAAACCGAAGTCATCGTCATCACCATCGTTCATCTCATCATGGGAGGACCAATCTTCATCAACATCTTCACCAGAACCATCTCCTCTCAAACCCTGGTTCATCTCTTGTATTCAATCTTTGCCTCAAAACCTCAGATTGGTACCTGTGGGTTGCTAGTAGTGTTGATTACTCTTCGTAGTTGATGCTAGTAGGTTTATTTGGTGGAAGATCATATGTTCAGATCCTTAACGATATTCAATACCCCTCTGATCTTGAACATGAGCATGCTTTGTGAGCAGTTACGTTTGTTCCCGAGGACATGGGAGAAGTCTTGTTATAAGTAATCATGTGAATTTGGTATTCGTTCAATATTTTGATGAGATGTGTGTTGTCTTTCCTCTAGTGGTGTTAAGTGAATGTCGACTACATGACACTTCACCATGATTTGGTCCTAGGGGAAGGCATTGGGAAGTAATAAGTAGATGATGGGTTGCTAGAGTGACAGAAGCTTAAACCCTAGTTTATGTGTTGCTTCGTAAGGGGCTGATTTGGATCCACATGTTTCATGCTATGGTTAGATTTATCTTAATTCTTCTTTCATAGTTGCGGATGCTTGCGAGAGGGGTTAATCATAAGTGGGAGGCTTGTCCAAGTAAGGATAGCACCCAAGCACCGGTCCACCCACATATCAAATTATCAAAGTAACGAACGCGAATCATATGAGCATGATGAAAACTAGCTTGACAATAATTCCCATGTGTCCTCGGGAGCGCTTTGCTTTATATAAGAGTTCGTACAGGCTTATCCTTTGCTATAAGAAGGATTGGGCCACCTTGCTGCACCTTTGTTACACTTGTTACTTGTTACCCGTTACGAATTATCTTACTACCAAACTATCTGTTACCGATAATTTCAGTGCCTGCAGAAAATACCTTGCTGAAAATCGCTTGTCATTTCCTTCTACTCCTCGTTGGGTTCGACACTCTTACTTATCGAAAGGACTACGATTGATCCCCTATACTTGTGGGTCATCATAGGTGCATGGCTTATGACTTAGAGCTTGTATAGGAATTCGAGAACCAGTTGTTATCCAGGCCATCGAAGCCCTCACAGATAAGGACTTGACCGCCTGGGGCATGGCTTATGACTTAGAGCATGTACAATGATGCTATCATTTTTTTAACAATGGTGCTATCTGACGGAACCTAAACCGGCAGATCTTGAGGTAGGGGATCCTAAGCTATATGTCTTGGAATAAGGGTAACAAGGACATAGAGACTTTACCCAGGTTCGGGCTCTCTGAGGAGACAATACCCTAAATCCTACTAGTGTTTATTGCGTTGGAGTAAATACAGAGTACATGTAATCTACCACAAGATTGTTGTTGGGACGTAGTAGAAAACAAAAGAAAATCGCCCAACGATCACCCATGAATAATATGAACATGCATATAAGGTTTGGATCAACGATCGTTACCGACTTCGGAGTGCAGCGGAAGTAGACGAGTCGGTGTAGATCGTACTTGGAGTCCCTCGTACCGTAGATGAATGATCACGCGAACTTCCCACGAACGACCCCTCAAACAGAAGACCGAAAGCACACTTGGTTGCAAGCGTACGGTCTTCACGATCCGGCAGCGCTTCGCCGTCCAGAGCTAATCGTCGTCGGAGAATTAGAGGGAGGAGATTAGAAACACACATGACTTCTAATTATGAGGATTAGAGGAATTAGGTCAAGCTCTCATTGATCAACTAGGACCAATTAGAACTAGAACTAGATGAACTAGAGGAGGCTCCAAAACTTGTGTCTAGAAAAGGGCCAATACCTCAAGTATATATAGGTTAGAGGGGAGGAGGGGCTGCCAAGGGGAGGGGAAGGACTCCCCTCCCCTTGCACAGGCCAAGGTGGGACGGAGGAGTCCTTCCCCCTTCCCTAAAGGGAAAGAGGGGCGCCTACCCTCTTGGGCCCTTGTAGCCCAAGTTGCCTTCCACCTCTAGGCCTTTTAAGGCCCGTTGATATTTAATTAATTATAAAGCCTTCTAAAAATTACTAGAGCCTTTTATTATTAATTTAACATCACCGAAAACATTTTCCACCTATATATTATTTATCGGAAATACCCGGTATTGCCCGATAAACTCTGAAACCCTTCCGGTGACCCCCAAAATGCTTCTGGTTCCTCTCGGAACCATTTTGAATATTAATGAAACTATTTCACAAATAAATCCTCGATACTCTCGACCTACTAACTGATATGTCTCCAACGTATCTATAATTTATGAAGTATTCATGCTGTTATATTATCATTCTTAGATGTTTTACAATCATTTTATAGCAACTTTATATCATTTTTTGGGACTAACCTATTGACATAGTGCCCAGTGCCAGTTGATGTTTTTTGCTTGTTTTTTACATCGCAGAAAATCAATACCAAATGGAGTCCAAACACAGCGAAACTTTTTGGAGATTTCTTCTGGACCAGAAGACACCCGGTGGGCCAAAGAAGTATCAGAGGGGAGCTTCGAGGGGAGCACAACCCATCAGGGCGCGCCTGGGGGCCCAGGCGCGCCCAGGTGGGTTGTGCCCACCTTGGTGGCCTCCCGCACCACCACTTCGCCCTATAAATTGCCAAATATTCCAAAAACCCTCGGGGTAACCCTAGATCAGAAGTTCCGCCGCCGCAGGCCTCTGTAGCTACGAAAAACCAATCTAGACCCTGTTCCGGCACCCTGCCGGAGGGGGAAATCATCACCGGTGGCCATCTTCATCATCCCAGCAGCCACCATGATGAGGAGGGAGTAGTCCACCCTCGGGGCTAACATTTTGTACCAGTAGCTATGTGTTTATTCTCTCTCTCTCTCTCTCTCATGTTCTTGAGATGTCACAATCTTGATGTATCGCGGGCTTTGTTAATATAGTCGGATCATATGGTGTTTTCCCCTCTCTATCTTGTTGTGTTGAATTGAGTTTTCCCTTTGCGATTTCGTTTTATCGGATTGAATACTTTTATGGATTTGAGAGCACTTGATATATGTCTTGCATATAAATACCCATGGTGACAATGGGGTATTATATTGATTCACTTGATATGCGTTTTGGCACTCAACTCGCGGATTCCTGAGGTGACATTGGGGTAATCTATGCATAGGGGTTGATGCACGTTCTCGTCTTTGTTTCTCCGGTAGAAATCTTGGGGCACTCTTTGAAGTTCTTTGTGTTGGATTGAGTATTATGAATCTGAAATTGTTTGATGCATATCGTATAATCAACTCACGGATATTCGCGGTGACATTGGAGTATCTAGGTGACATTAGAGTTGGTTGATGTGTATCATATGATGTTATTTTAGTACGAACTCTTGGTTAGATCGATCGGAAAGAATAGCTTGGTGTTATTTTAGTACGAACTCTAGGATAGATTGATCGGAAAGAATAGCTTTGAGGTGGTTTCGTACCCTACAAACAATTTCTTCTTATGTTCTCCGCTAGATAGGAACTTTGGAGTGATTCTTCATCGCACGTTCCGGGATAGTTATATGATCCAATTATATTAGCACTGTTGAGAGATTGCACTAGCGAAAGTACGGACCCTAGGCCTCATTTTCAAGCATTGCAATACCGTTTGTGCTCCGTTTTATCAATTGCTACCTTGCTGTTTTTTATTTTTCGTATTACAAAAATCAATATCTACTATCCATATTACACTTTTATCACCATCTCTTCGCCGAACTAGTGCACCTATACAAATTACCATTGTATTTGGTGTGTTGGGGACACAAGAGACTTTATATTATTTGGTTGCAGGGTTGTTTGAGAGAGACCATCTTCATCCTACGCCTCCCACGGATTGATAAACCTTAGGTCATCCACTTGACGGAAAATTGCTACTGTCCTACAAAACTCTACACTTGGAGGCCCAACACGAGTCTACAAGAACAAGTTGTGTAGTAGACATCACTAACACTCAGAAGATCATGATTACCTTAAGCTTGTGACCCTGTAGGTTCGGTAAAATCATAGACATGAACGGAACCCCTTCATTCGACCTATAGTGAAACCATGGACGTCCATATCGATCCCTATGTTTACACGAATAACATCAGAGTGAACCTTTTGTTATCATGTGATGTTTCCTTTGCTTCGTGATACTTTACAAAACCCGAGATGCATTGGTATCCTCCTGAGTCATCACATGCTCACTATACCGTTTCCCTCGTTACTGGTTTTGTTCTTCTTTCTTGTTGATGTGTTCCAGCATCCCCATGACATAGTCACCTGTGTCTGGCCGGACGATCATGGATGCGGTCACACCTAGAGGGCCCTAAGAATATATCTCCATCATCGAAGGAGAAAATCCCACTTTCGAGCTATCTAGTCCCTTGTCAAACTTTTCGATGAACCTGTAAGTTGTCATTATGATCACCGTGTTACAGATGACGTTTGAGCAACCCCAAAGTCCACCGTACAATAGGAAGTGACTACGATACTCTCATGGTCTGAGGAACTAAAAACACATGTTAACACTCTGTGTTATAACAATTGATTTCAGATGATATTATCTCAAAGTATAACAAGTTTACGTCAATTCAATATGATCGTTCTTCTAACGTCATACTCTCAATGTTGTTTTAGGACTATCGTTACAGTTAACGATATCCTAAGATCCGGAAAACATGATCACCAACAACACTTGATCCAGTCTTAGAGGCAAGACTGGGAACCTATTCTTTACCGTTTATCATTCCACACATGCATATGTGTTTTTCCATTGAATCGCATATTCCAGGATCATAGCAGTTATAGCATGAAATATAAACTCTTAATTATGAAAATGGAAATATAATAATACAATATTATTGCCTCTAGGGCATATTTCCAACAGTCTCCCACTTGCACTAGAGTCCATAATCTAGTTTACATAGTCTCTCTAACACCTATGGCTATCCGGTGTTGCTCATGCTTTGCTCGTGGTAGAGCCTTCGTCATCGGGTCTGACACATTCAAATCCGTGTGAACCTTGAGAACTTCCACAAAACCCTTCTCGACATACTGTTGGATATTGTGGTACTTGAGCTCGATGTGCCTGGTCTTCATGTGGGATCTTGGTTCCTTTGCTTGAGCAATGACACCACTATTATCACAATAGAGTGCCATCGGGTTCATCGCACTTGGGACCACACCAACTTCTTCAAAAACTTCTTGATCCAAAGTGCCTCCTTCGAAGCTTCTTAAGCCACAATATGCTCTGCTTCTATCGCATAATCCGCAACAGTGTTCTATTTGAAACTATTCCAAACCACGGCACCACCATTAAGGGTGAAAACATATCCCGATTGAGATTTATAGTCATATATATCAGTCGTGAAGCTAGCATCGGTGTAACCATTTACAATGAGTTCTTCATCTCCTCCAATTGGATAAGCATATGGGCTCCACTCATCTGCACTCGCTCATCAACTATCTTGGGACATTGGTTCTTGCTAAGTGTTGTGCCATGTGACATTGGGAGAAATCCTTTCATTGCATTCTCCATTTTAAACCTCTTTAAAACCTTGTCAATGTACGTACTCTGGCTTAGCACAATTAGACGTCTTGATCTATCTCTATAGATCTTTATGCCCAATATATATGCAGCTTCGCATAAATCTTTCATTGGAAACACACTCTTTAAATAGTCCTTTATCGTGCTAAGAAACTTTGTATCCTTTCCAATCACCAATATGCCATGCACATATAAGGTTAAAAATGCTACAGAGCTCCCACTAAACTTCTTGTGTACACAAGCTTCTTCATCATTTTTATGAAGCCAAACTCTTTTACCACTTCATCAAAATGTTGCTTCCAGCTCCTTGATGCTTGCTTCAAACCATAGATAGACCTTTGGAGCTTACACACCTTTCCGGCATCCTTTGGATTGACAAAACCTTCTGTTTGTATCATATATACATCATGTTTCAAAAAACCATTTAGGAAAGCAATTTGACATCCATCTGCCTTATCTCATAATCAAAATATGCAACAACAGCCATCACAATCCACGCAGACTTTAGCATAGCTACCGGCGAGAAAGTCTCATCATAATCAACTCCCTCAACCTGGGAAAACCCTTTCACAACTAGCCTTGCTTTATAGATGGTAGGATTACCATCTACATCTGTTTTTCTCTTGAAGATCCATTTACACTGTATGCGTTTTACACCCTCTGGAGGATTAACCTAGTTCCAAAGTTGATTCTTGTACATGGACTCCATTTTGTATTGCATGGCTTTGAGTCATTCTTTTGAGTTGGGCGCCGCCATCGCTTCTCTGTAGTGCACAGGTTCATCTTCCTCTAAGATGAATATTTCATTATGAAACCATTCAAGCGGTTCGATAACTCTTCTTGACCTACGCAGTTCAGTTACAGTCTTAGCTGGAGTTTCTACAGCTGGTGTAGTAACTTCTGGTTCAGTTGTGGGGATAACTTCTGGAACATATTCTGTTTCGTTACTCCTATTCACTTCTGAAGATTCAGTAATATCATCAAGCTGTATTGTCCTCCCACTTACCTCTTTAGCGAGAAACTCGTTCTCAAGAAAGTGTCCATTCTTAACGATAAACACTTTGTCTTCAGACTTGGTAGAAGGAATACCCAATTGTTTCTTTGGGATAACATACAAAGTAACATTTTTCTACTTTGGGATCAAGCTTATTTGGTTGTAAACGTTTTACATAAGTCTCAGAACCCCAAATCCTGAGATGTGCCAAATTGGGTTTCTTCCCATTCCATAATTCCTATGGTGTCGTCTCAACAGACTTAGACGGTGCTCTTTTAAGTGTATGTGTTGTTGTCTCAAGTGCATATCCCCAAAATGATAAAGCCAGATCGGTAAATGAATCATTGACCTCACCATGTCTAACAAAGCTCAGTTACGCCTTTCAGATACACCGTTTCTCTGCGGAGTTTCGGGAGGAGTAAGTTGTGAGACAATTCCATAATCACTTAGATGTTTGCTAAACTCATGACTTAGATATTCTCCTCCATAGTCTAATCGCATAAACTTTATCTTTTTGCTACGATGATTTTCAACTTCGTTCTGAAATTCTTTGAACTTTTCAAATGTTTCAGACTTATGTTTCATCATGTAAATATAGCCATACCTACTCAAATAATCAGTGAAGGTTACGAAGTATAAGTATCCACCACGCGCCGGAATACTCATTGGACCACATACATCACTATGTATTATATCCAACAATTCAAGCGCCCGTTCTGGATGACCAGTGAATGGCATTTTAGTCATTTTACCCATCAGACAAACTTCACATGTATCAAATGATTCAAAATCAAATAATGTTAATACTCCATCTTTATGAAGCTTTTGCATACATTTCCTTCCGATATGACCAAGACGACAGTGCCACATGTAAGTGGCATTATCAGTCTTCTTAAGACGTTTAACATTAATGTTATATACAACTTTTTCACGTTCAAGATCCAGTATGAATAATCCACCAACCATGGGTGCAAATCCATAAAACATATCCTTATAATATATCAAACAAACATTGTTTTCTGATTTATAAGAATAACCGTCACTTATCAAACATGGTCCAGAGATAATGTTCCTACATAACTTCAGAACAAAATAATAATTATTCAGTTCTAAGATTAATCCTAAAGGTAAACTTAAAGACATGACACTGACAGCTTGACCGGAAATCCCTTCACCATTCTCGACACACATCACGACTTCATTTATTCTCAACTTGCGAATCCTCGGTAGTCTCTGCATCGCGTTGCGGATGTGAGCAACAGATCTAGTAACAAAAACGCATGACTTGGAGTTTTCAGCAAGTAGAATATCAATAACATTAACTTGTCTAACTTTTATACCTTTACCAGAAGACGAGTTCTTATCCGCCAGATATTTCGAGAAATTTATTTTCCAGTGTCCTTTCTCTCTGCAGTAGAAACATATAGTCTCGGAAGAAGCTCCACCCTTGTTTCTCTTGGTGTTGCGTTTCTTTTAGAAACTTTCTATTTTGTTCACAAGCAACTTTGGCTGGTTCTGCATCTCGATTTCTTTGGTTTTGAGCATCACTTCATAAAGCAAAGTAAGGATCAAATCATTTTCCGGTGTCTTGGGAAAATCAATTTCCATTGCATTAATACTATCATAATAGTCTCCAAGCCTGACACCTTGCTCACTGATACGTCTCCAACGTATCTATAATTTATGAAGTATTCATGCCATGTTTACAACAATTTTATATGGTTTTGGTGCACTTTTATATGACTTTTATATGGTATTCATGGACTAACATATTGACCTAGTGCCCAGTGCCAGTTGTTGTTTTCTGCTTGTGTTTGGTTTTCCAGAAAATCCATATCAAATGAAGTCCAAATGCAGCGAAACTTTTTGAAAAAAAATTCTGGAGGGAAAGAGACCCAGGAAACTTTGGGGTAGTACCAGAAGACCCATATGGGCCCCATAAGCCACCTAGGCACACCCAGGGGGTGGCCACGCCCAGGTGCCTTATGGGCCCCCTGTGGCCCCTCTTCGCGTGACTCCAACGCCAAAAATTCATATAAATACAGAAACCCCCAGAAATAACCCTAGAACTTCGACTCCGCTGCCGCAATCCTCTATACCAAAGAGATCCCATCGGGAGCCCTGTTCCGGCACCCTGTCGGAGGGGGAAATCATCACCTGAGGCCATCTTCATCATCCCAACGGTCTCCATGACGAGGAGGGAGTAGTTCACCCTCGGGGCTGAGGGTATGTATCAGTAGCTATGTGTTTGATATCTCTCTCTCTCTCATGTTCTTGATTTGGCACGATCTTGATATACCACGAGCTTTGTTAATATAGTTGGATCATATGGTGTTTCTCCCTCTCTATCTTGTTGTGATGAATTGAGTTTTTACCTTTGAGGTTTCACTATTATCAGATTGAATACTTTTATGGATTTGAGAACACTTGATGTATGTCTAGCATATGAATACCCGTGGTGACAATGGGGTATTATATTTATTCACTTGATGTATGTTTTGGCACTCAACTCGTGGATTCCTGAGGTGACATTGGGGTAATCTATGCATAGGGGTTGATGCACATTTTCGTCCTACTTTCTCCGGTAGAAATCTTGGGGCACTCTTTGAAGTTCTTTGTGTTGGATTGAATATTATGAATCTAAAGTTGTTTGATGCATATCGAATAATCAACTCACGGATACTTGTGGTGACATTGGAGTATCTAGGTGACACTAGAGTTGGTTGATGCGTATCATATGGTGTTATTTTAGTAAGAACTCTAGGACTCTTTGTGACACTTATAGGGATGGCTCGATAGATTGATCGGAAAAGATAACTTTGAGGTGGTTTCCTACCCTACAACAATTTCATCTTATGTTCTTTGCTAGATAAGAACTTTGGGGTGATTCTTTGTCGCATGTTGAGGGATAGTTATATGATTCAATTATGTTAGCACTGATGAGAGATTGCACTAGTGAAAGTATGAACCCTAGGCCTTGTTTTCAAGCATTGCAATACCGTTTGTGCTCCATTTTATCACTTGCTACATTTCTATTTTTATATTTTTAGATTACAGAAACCTATATCTACCATCCATACTACACTTGTATCGCCATCTCTTCACCGAACTAGTGCACCTACACAATTTGCCATTGTATTGGGTGTGTTTCGGACACAAGATATTTCTTGTATTTGGTTGCAGGGTTGTTTGAGAGAGACCATCTTCATCCTACGCCTCCCACGGATTGATAAACCTTAGGTCATCCACTTGAGGGAAATTTGCTACTGTCCTACAAAACTCTACGCTTGGAGGCCCGACACGAGTCTACAAGAATAAAGTTGCGTAGTAGACATCACTCACCAACTTCAGCTATCTTGCACTCATCCATTGCTTCAGTCATCTCATGAATTTCAGCTGGTTCTTTGTGGTACAGAACTTCCAGTGCCTCGACGATCTTGATGGTACTAAATTGTTGACAACGTTTCTGTAACACTTGATCCATATAGGACAGCATTATACTTTTGATAACACTGAAATTATTCTTGCAAGATATAAACGCATTAACGATATCCTGAGACGCTCCAAGCGCCAGATAATCACCAAGTGGTTGATTCAACACATATTCTTTCTTAGCACTTCTGAGAACACATCTCAGAGTGTGTATCCAATCCTCATAGTTTCCACCATTTGCAGGTTACTTTTCTTTCTCAAACAGAGGTGCTAAATTGAAACTATTGCGAGTCATTGATCTACAACTATAAACACAAGATTCACTTAGACATAATTCATAATTAATTTGCACTAGTGTTTAAACAATTTTAATATAAAGTGCACTCCCACTCAAATCAACATCTCTCATAATTGATAATGAGTGATTCAAGATCCTGATCTTATTCTCAGCCATTGATGTGGACATCACTGATGATGAGAATTTTGACCGGTAGGCAAACTTTTGCCGATCATATCTGCATATGATTCTTGTTCATCTGTCGATGCTTCGTGCTCCAAGCCCAGGATGATTCTGCCAGAACTTCAAGACAACCGAGTATTATCTGCATCCATGGTCTGACCATCTACCTGTCTCACACCACACAATCCATTTGTACTCATGTGGACATGACACACTCCAAATTGCTACGTGTTATAGACGGTTGCAACACTTGGGAGAGCACCTTTTAACTTGATATTTACTATGAGAGATCACCCTAATAATTAACTACTGTGCAATCAAAGGGTGCAAACAACAAAGGGATAAACATCTTAGGCAATTCATAATAGCATGATATGGTATTGCCTTGGGTACCGGGAACGTCTCCATGGTCATCCGAGGTCTTCATTAAATTTTCTCCGAAAGCGCTAACACGGCGACAATTTTGAAAACTACCGCCATGGCACCAATTTTGTTCTCCTGCACCTGGAGAAACTCCGGGTACTCCTTGTAACCTTTAAGCTATATCTACATCTATTACATTAAGGTGGCAATCCCATGGCTCCAGCCACCATGCCGTGACACGCAGGCCACTTAACATTACAACATATAACTATCTCATACATAAACTCGTTATCATGACGAAGGCTATACCACATCATATGCAATCCTGCAAAACCAAGTTAGACATCCTCTAATCGGTTTGGCAAATTTTAATTACGTGGCTTCTAGGGTTTTCGGATAACACTAGATATCTATGCACACCATCAAGGCGATAATTTTTGTTGCTAGATTAATTTTCGTGGTGTGTGAGGGAAGAGACTTAATTTAAAAGTCTCTAGCCCCACACTAAACTTCGTCTAATATGCATGACCCCCTAGAAGATCGTTCATCTTCATCGCCCTCTTGCGTACGCGACGGTTCACTATTCTTGACTATGATGATGCCCAAGAACTGTTAGCAGATCGTCGACAGCCACGGTCGATCGGTTGTCAGAACCTTGTAAAAGCGACGTAATGCCGTCAATGAACTGAACCGAAGCAACACTCAAAGGAAGCATAGCAAGAACATCAAACCCTAATATCCACATGTGATCTAGATCGAAACCTGCATCTACTCATAGAACCGCTCATGATGCCACTGTTGGGAAACATAGTAGAAAACAAAAAAACACCCTACATCACCCAGGAACAATATGAAGATGCATATAAGGGTTTGGATCAACGATCATTACCGACTCCAGAGTGCAGCGGAAGTAGACAAGTTGGTGTAGATCATACTTGGAGTCCCTCGGACCATAGATGAATGATCCCGTGAACCTCCCACGAACGATCCCTCGAACAGAAGATCGAAAGCACAACCTCTCTACTTGCTTGCAAGCGTACGGTCTTCATGATCCAGCAGCGCTTCGCCGTCAAGAGCTAATCATCGCCAAAGAATTAGAGGGAGGATATTAGAACCACACAGTGCTTACAATTATGAGGATTAGAGGAACTAGGTCAAGCTCTAATTGATCAACTACTACCAACTAGATGAACTAGAGGAGGCTCCAAAACTTGTATCTAGAAAAGGGCCAATACCTCAAGTATATATAGGTTATAGGAGAGGAGGGGCTACCAAGAGGAGGGGAAGGACTCCCCTCCCCTTGCACTGGTCAGAGGGGGGAGGAGGAGTCCTTCCGCCTCCCCAATTCAGCCTCTCCTAAAGGGAAAGGGGGGCGCCTCCCCTGTTGGGCCCTTGTGGACCAAGTTGCCTTCCACCTCTAGGCCTTTTAAGGCCCGTTGATATTTAATTAATTATAAAATCCTAATAACAATTACTAGATCCTTTTATTATTAAATTAACATCACCGGAAACAATTTTCACCTATATATTACTTATCGGAAATACCCGTTATTGCCCGATAAACTCCGAAACCCTTCCGGTGACCCCAAAACGCTTCCGGTTCCTCTCGAAACTATTCCGAATATTAACGAAACTATTTCACAAATAAATCCTCGATACTCTCTATCGGTACCCCCATCCTGTGTCACACAGATCCAGCATTTAACACATCATATCACTTCATGGCCTCACCCACGGTATCCCATGGCTGCCACCTTTACCTTGGTCGGGACCGTTTGCGTCTTTTGGCTCACGTATATGATTATGTCGATCCGGGTCGACATGATTAGTTGTTGACCAAGGTGACACAATCATACAGGGATGGACATAGGTAACCCCGCAGTGCATGTGTCGGCCAGCAAAGAATGTAACCAAGTCGTAGCAAAGCTACAAGGACTATAGTAAACACCGCGTGACATTTCCCTATAAGGACAGACACAGGAGCAAAGAAGGATACATGTCGGTCAATCCATGTGTTCCGAAGCAGTAGCGAACTACCAACACTCAGCGGAAGCACTAGGAGGCATTTCCCTGTAAGAAAGGCTACCAAAGGCACACAACTAGGTGCCGAACCCCACACATAGCAATACATATCACACGTACGCATAACATGCAAGTATGTGTTGTACAACATGGCATCACAACATAACTCCACAACTTGAGTATAGGTAAGGCTCGAAGGATCCAACGTAGTAAGTTATTACAAACATGGGTCTCATGACCCATCATACAAGTCATACAAGCAACGGAAGCATAAACCTGTCTGAGTACAGACAGCTGAAAAGAAATAAGGCTTGAAAGCTTGTCTATCTACAAGACCCTCCATAGGAACCAGACTTTTGTCTGGGATTCCCAAGCTACTCGGTCAACGTCAAACTCCACGTGGAACTACTAGTGAGATTGAAGTCTCCTCTACAAAAATATAAACTAAGCAACCATGAGTACAAAGGTACTTAGCAAGACTTACGTCAAAACTAACTACATATGCATCAGTTATCAAAGAAGGGGATTGTGGGGTTTAACTACAGCAAGCCAGCTTTGACTCAGTGGTTATCTTGTACTACGACTACCAATAATTTCTTTCGGGTGAGAGAGAGCACACGAGTCCACATAGTCACCACATCAATACACCACAATGGATTCTCTCCTGTCTCCCTACGAGAAGGCCATCCATAGCACTCACACTTTTCTTGAGCATTTTAGAGTATCCATTTCAACTTGCCTATGAACAATATAAGTTTCCAAATAGTCCATATCCGAGGACGCGGCTATTCGAATAGTTCAGTTAACCCTGCAGGGGTGTACTTCTTCACACATGCTCTCACCACTTACCACCATATACATGTCATGTATCTCAGCAACCTTCAAGCGGAAGCCTGACGAGGGTGTCGGCCACAACCTGACTAACCACGCAAGACTCTAGTATAGGTTTATCACCAATTTGAGGTTGTATCCGCAAGAGAAATCTGACCGAAGTTTCTATTACGGCCCCAAACGATGTGAGCATAGTTCTCAATCCCTCCATTTGAGTGCCACTTGGTACACCGTGCCACGGTGCATCTACCACACTGAAGCCTACCCGGTCGGGCGGCACTAAACACGGCCCCCAACACGTATCCTAGAAACACTAGAAACTAGTTGCAACTCTTGGACAAAGAACAAGGCAATTAATAAGTCGAGAGGGTCCATGAGTTTTGGGCCCAAAGTGTAGTAGTAGCTGTTCTTGGATAACATACATAGAACTCGGTCCTTAAGGACGGTCTCAACGAGACAACCCACCATGTACTCCTACATGGCCTCTCATCTCTACCTTTACCAAATCATGTTCACACACTTAGCTCTCACACAGTGGAACATGAACACAACCATTCCAATTCATCACCCAGATGGATCAGACCCGACATGACTCTAAGCATAGTAAGCAAGCATGGATGAGTAGTCACAACATGGCTCAAGCAATTCCTACTCATGCTAAGAGGTTTTAACTATTTACTGTGACAAAGACAGGCCATGCAGAGGAATGGGTTCAACTACCGGAACATGAAACAGTTGAATCGTTGTTGTCCTAATGCAGTAAAAGAGAGAAAGAGCGAGAGAGTGGGGTTGTATCGGAATGCTCAAGGAGGTTTGCTTGCCTGGCACTTCTAAAGGTGATACTGCACTTCATCAATGTCAACGGTCACTACGTCAAAATCGTCTTCTATCGAGAAGGAACAAACACCGGCAACAAAAAAGGAAGACACTCAATGCAATGCGCATCCAAATGAATGATATGTCATGTTAAGGTACTGAATTCATTTAATGCAATAGTTAGCCGTTTTAATTGAAGTGGAATTTAAACATATACTAAATCCCAACTCCAAAACTAATTATCAAAATTACCCTAAACATGGTTTTTCCTAAACAGTGATGTTCAGTTGTTCAAACATGCATGAAAATGCCATAAATAGATTCTTTGGATTTTTCTGATAATTTTTCATATATGATTTATTTAATTTGGAGTTACGGTTGATTTATTGTGATTTTTTTGAAGTTTAGTCAAATTTCTGGAAATAAATAAATCATTTTAGTTTTATATAAAAACCAGAAAGGCTTTATGACGTCAGCACTACATTAGCAGGCCAACACAGTCAAACCTAACGACTCGGTCCCACATATCAGCTGCACAGTTAATTAAGAGATTTAAAATAAACTAACTAGCTATTCAACGGGCGCTGGGACCCACATGTCATAGGCTTAGGTGGGGCTAATTAGTGGCTAATGACGTGTTTAACCGGTGGCTAATTGCCAGTGCTAATCTGGCGTGGTGGCGATGCCCATCTGGCCAATTCTGGCATCGGCTAGACGCGTGGCAGGGCGCGTTCGAAATCCCGTGATGCGGCGCATCTAGTGGTGGGCGTGGTGTGCGCTGGGGCGGTGTGTAACAGCGGCGGCGACGAGCCGAGCAACGGTCGGAGCTCTGGCTTGGTCGTCCACGGGGTTCTGGCGTGAACTAAACCAAACGAGGTGGCGCTCTAGTTTTCTGGGACTGCGGTGAGCACTCTGGTGCTGCAGGCTCAAGCAGAGGGGCACAGGAGCATGATGCTCATCAGCCATGGCGGTGGCGAGAGCTCAGATGCACGGGGATGGGAGTTAGCGGACGAGAATGGAGGGAGCGAGCATAGGGGAAGGAGCAGGAGCTCACAGGGATGCTGCAACGAAGGTGAGCGGGCTCGGGGACGCGCCAGATGTCACGAATCGACGGTGGTAATGCTCGGTGCAGGAGGTTGAAGATGAGCTCGATGTTGATGATTCCAGTCATCCGGGGATGCATGTTTCCACATGGAGGTTCACGGCGCCGAGGCGGAGCTAGGGGACATGGCCACGGGGCAAGGGGACGGCGGTGGCTGCGGTGTTTTGCGACGGTGCGCTCCGGCTACGCTCGGGTGCGCGGTGGGGAGCGAGAGAGGGGAGGGATGAGGATGAGGGGAAGGCCGAGGAGGTTCGGGGGGTGGCATGGCTCTCCCAGGGGAGGCCAAGGCGTTGAGTGGCAGGCAGGGTGGTGCTGGCCTGGCGCGTGCGCGCGGGGGGGGGGGGGGGGGGACACCCTCACGTCCTTCTATCCATAGGAAGAACACGGAGGTGCCCCTGGTGGGCTGGGCTACCAGGTAAACTCTTCTTTTTGTTTTAATTCTTGTTTTCTATTTTCGGCAACTGTTTTGAATTTGATTTTCAAATGAAACCATTTTTATAAATTCTGAAACTTTTTTTGGGCTCCCTCTGAATTATTTCAAAGGCTCTCAATAATCTTCAGAATATTTGGAGAAGTTAGTATTATTTATAGTATTTAACAGTCCCAATTCAAATACAATATGTGTTAATTCAAAAACCAAAATCACTAGGAAAAATGTGCATCGCCTCAGGTTGATGTATTCATCATTTCCCAAAAATCATGGACATTTTTAAGGCCATTTTGGATTCATTGAAAAGGATTTTATTTGAACCTAATTGAATTTCATTTGGTGCTAGGGTTTATCAATCCCCATTTCAAAATTAAATGAAATTTACACATGATGCATCGATGATTATGCAATGACAAGCAATGGCTAAGCTAGGGCTGTGACACTCTCGTCCTACTAACACCCAGCAGATCGTGATTACCTTAAGCTTGTGACCCCGTAGGTTCGGTAAAATCATAGACATGAACGAAACCCCTTCGCTCAATGACCGATAGCGTAATCGTGGATGTCCATATCGATCCCTGTGATTACACGAATGACATCGAGTGAACCTTTGGTTATCATGTGATGTTTCCCTTGCTTTGTGATACTTTACAAAACCCGAGATGTATCGGTATCCTCCTGAGTCATACTCATGCTCACTATATCGTTGCCCTCGTTACCGTATTTTATTCTTCTTTCTCGTTGATGTGTTTTGGCATCCCCGTGACGTAGTCACCTATGTCTGGCCAGACAATGATGGATGCCATCACACCAAGAGGGCCCTAAGAATATCTCTCCATCGTCGGAGGAGCAAATCCCACTCTCGAGCTATCTAGTCCCTTGTCGAACTTTTCGATGAACATGTAAGTTGTATTTATGATCATCGTGTTACAAATGATGTTTGAGCAACCCCAAAGTACACCATACGGTAGGAAGTGACTACAATACTCTGATGGTCTGAGGAACTAAAAACACATGTTAACACTCCGTGTTATAACAATTGATTTCAGACGATATTATCGCAAAGTATAACAAACAAGTTTGGGTCGATTCAATATGATCATTCTTCTAACATCATACTCTAAATGTTGTTTTAGGACTATTGTTACACTTAACAATATTCTAAGATCCGGAAAACATGATCACCAATAACACTTGAGCCAATCTTAGAGGCAAGACTGGGAACCTATTATTTACCGTTTATCATTCCACATGTGCATATGAGTTTTCCACTGAATCACATATTCCAGGATCATAGCAGTTATAGAATGAAATATAAACTCTTAATTATGAAAATGAAAATATAATAATACAATATTATTGCCTCTAGGGCATATGTCCAACACTTGTAATGATGTGAGATGTCTAACGGTGATGTCTACAAGCTAGGTCTCTCGGTTTATATAGATCCCCGGGGATGGGTCCTAGGGTACAAGATTCTAGTCGGCTACATACGGGGAGGCAGAGTCCTCCACAAATCTAGCGTCTTGTCATGTACGTCAACTCTTCTGGAACCTTCTGATTATACGCCATGGGCCGCCCTATGTGGTCCAGGTTAGAACCGACAAGGGTTCCTCAGCCTAGCCCACCAGACCAAGAGTCCATGGTGAGAGACCCCTTAGCCGGGAGCATGGGACACCGTCACTGCCTTAAGAGTGACAGTGGGATAAATGCTGAGGTGAAAGAGAGATAAATCAGATAGAAAAAAGGTTTATCCTCTAAGTTAAGAGATGATCTCTTAGAAACGATATCTCTTACCACATATTTATCTAGTTATCAGCGACAACACTAAGAAATGAAACATTGTACATCATATTTTTATTGTCATCTCTAAATTACGTGGTACGCTTAAAATAAGATTGTCTTATCAATCACCGTACATACGCTTATGGCTTTGGTCATCTCTTTCTTTACAATAAGTTTGGACACATAAAAATGATGCGCGCGAATTTTCTAGTAAATATTTTGAGTTTATTAAAATATATTTAATTTTATGGACATTCTCAATAAAATAGTTTCTTTCGAAAAGGATCAGATGAATTATAGAAGTTCACCGGAAGTACAAACCATCTTAAACATAATAAAAATTATATCGAGATTCCGAGACCACCGAACGATCACTACCACCGCCAGAACGAGCCGCTATCATTGATCCCCTACCGGAGCCGGTTTGACCTTATCGATGACAGCCTTGAACTGAAAGGAGTATCTTCCAAAATTAATCCCAACATTATCGTGATTTAATATTTACCGAAACTGGTCGAATAGTGTCTGAAATTTTTGAGAAACTTGTAGAATTCTTCTATTATTTTCTATATTTAGCGCCTAAGCAATTTCTTCTTTTCATCAGCTTTCTTCACCGCAAAATTGTTGTCTACTTTTTTTTCTCGAATACGCACATCATGCGTATCATTTTATAAAGAGAGGAAAGGGCAGACAGAACCCTCCACTGGTGCAGTTACATTTTACATGCTACACCTCGGCACTACTCCACTCCACACAACGCTTGTGGTGTAACACATACATAGGACTACTCACTCATGCTCCACCTACTTAACCTACCAAAGAAACTCTCTACGCTGCCCTTTATGAGCCCTGCATTCCACCATGCTCTTCCTTCCTGCTCCACACGACGCATGACCTTGGCAATGTCCGAAGCAGCACCATCAAAGACTACTGCATTTCGGTGCTTCCACAGCTCCCAAAGACCAAGCAGGATTATAGCCCTAGTGGTCCTGATGCTTAGGCCTTGTTTGTCTCTACCTTGGCACCATGTTGAAAGCACCTCCGTCCCACTAGGAGCATGCCGGCACCTCCAGTGCATGGTAGATATGCGTCCAAACCTCTCTCGAGAACACGCAAGTTGATAGTTTCTTCCTCCTGGTTGCAGAATGGGCACGAGTCCTAGTGCGGTAGCCCTCTCCTGGCTAGTCTGTCAGACGTCCAACACCTGTTGCGAAGGGCCAGCCACGAGAACAATCGGCACTGCAACGGTGCCCTAGATTTCCACGAGAAGTCTGCTGTGGGGACAATCTCACGGCTCGCAAATTTAGCCGCATACGCCGATCTTACTGAGAAAGCACCGCTCCTCTCCCAGGACCAAGAAGCCACATCGGGACGGGCCTCCTGGAGCTCAACGTCACTGATTCTTGTCCACAACCTCAGGTACTCCCTAATGGCGTCGATTTGCAGGTCAGGCCCGAAGTCCCTTGCCCATGTGCTGCCCTCGATGGCCTCAGCCACCGTCCGAGTCCGCCGCAACCTTGTCGGCACACTGGCATAAACCATCGGGGCCAACTCCTGGATGCGATATCCATCCAACCACCGGTCCTCCCAGAAGAGTGTGCTGCGTCCGTTACCTAGTTGCATTCTGGTGGCCGCCTTGAATAATTGCATGGACTCCTTCGGCAGCAAGATTCTGAACTCCTGCCAGCATCTACCTTCCTCGGCTCGTTGCAACCATGGCCATCTGGCCAGCATGGCCATGTTCATCGAGGGCGAGGATTTCATTCAAAAGTAGACAACTGTGCCCCCGACGGTTTGTGCCAGTGTGCCGACAACTGTGGCCTCGATGATTTCATTCAAAACCTTGTCGGCACACTGGCATAAACCTTG
The DNA here is from genome assembly GCA_011799875.1 of Thinopyrum elongatum. Taxonomy (NCBI): domain Eukaryota; kingdom Viridiplantae; phylum Streptophyta; class Magnoliopsida; order Poales; family Poaceae; genus Thinopyrum; species Thinopyrum elongatum. Next base: position 405,388,320 of record CM022298.1, on the reverse strand, counting down.
TCCAGCGAGGGAGGGACGATGACGGTGGCGCGCCTTCGGCTCGCTTCAGTGCAGGTATTCGTCGCTCAGTGGTCTACGGATCTGGATATAATCTTTATTATTTCTGGTGTTTGTTGTACTGTCATGATTGAAAATGAATAGATCGGAAGTTTTCTCGAAAAAAAAATGCATATTCATCTCCTTGTAATAATATACGTACATAGCACTACAAGCATGGAACCGAACACACTTGAACCGTATACCAATTTATCAAGAGCTCAAAGCATTCGTGCAAAAGAAAACTCATCAACAAAGACAAACCCTGACTATATATGCCTGTCTGATTGAGCAAGTCATCTAACTAACATCAGCAGTGATTGGTCGGTACACTTCAGTAATCGGCCAAGTTCAATTTACATCACGAGATGCAGTACTGACTTTGAGCAGTTTCTCTACCCTGTGACATGAGGAGCCCAGATCCAGCCAGCATCTGCTCCCTGAGATCCTTGATGGCCTGGTACCTCCCCTCATCATGATCAAAGTTGAGCACTCCGTGGCTGCACCCTTCTGCCCAGTCCCCCTCCAGCGCATCATCCGTCTCCCGGGACGTTTTCCGGTCGACGCCGCCGCGCGAGCCGGCATCATCCGTCCGTCTGTCCTCCGGAAACGATCCACGCATCGACGCACCCACTCTCTGGTCGCGCCTTGACGAAGGAGTGTAGCTCCAGGTATGCAAATTGCGGCTGCCGTCGACATTCAGCTCGATCGAGTGCATGTCGCTCCCTTCCGAGCCGCAATCCTCACTGAATCCTCCGTCACCAGCATTGTCTGGAGCTGGAGCAGGGCCAGACGCAGCGCCTCCATTTTCAGACGCACGGGTTGATTGCGTCTGATCGGTTTTCTCAGGCTCCTGGCCCTTCTTGGCATCCAGACACGCCTGCAGCTCGTCGTGCAGCTGATTGAGCGCCGAGTTCTTCTCCTCGAACTGAAGCCGCGCCTCCAGCAGCTTCATCTGGACCCGTTGCTCGCGCCACTCGTCCGCGAGATGGAGCATCTCCCGCTCTTTCTCCAGCTCCCGTTGCGCGTCCTCAGCTTCTCTCTTGAGCGCCTCCACCTCGGCCCTGTCCACGCCGATGCCTCTCACGAGCTCGCCGCACATCTTCTCCACTCTCCCTCTGGACTTCCTTTCCCTCTCCACCTCTTTGTTGGCCGCGCTTAGCGAGGACTCGGCGTCGGCCAATGCCACGCCGAGCTTCTCCTTCGCCCTCTCTGCTCTTCTCCTCGACTTCTTCTCCTTGTCCAGCTCCGTGACGATGTACTGCAGGGCGGTCGCGGCCTTCTCCTTCTGCTTGGCCTTCCAAGACTCCATTTCCTCCACGAGCTCCTTCCTCAAGTCGTCGATTTCGCCGCGCTCTGCTTTCTGCTCCTTGATGAGCCGTCGCACGTGGGCGCGCGCAAGATCGAGCTCGGAGCGCAGCGCAGAGATGAGTGACACGGTTGATGGGTTCAGCTCTCCCCAGATGTGTGCTAGCACTTTGGCGAGCTCCTTGGACGCAATCAAGCTGTTATACAGATCCTTCAGCTGGATTGCTTTCTCTTCATCATCTTGAGGGTGTGTCCCAATCTGAAAACAGAATGACAGGGCTTAGTAATTTCAACTCCTGTCTTCTTTTTTTATTTCAATTCAGAGAGAACAAGGTTCTCATATGAAATGTAGAAATTGGCTAGTACGTACTTATTCAGAAGGTAAAAGCAGCAGGATAGTATAAATACTAAACGCAAAACAACGCATACAGGTCGCATGATTGAAGAGCGCTGATGAGGCCTTCGCCCTCAACTCCAACTGTTTTGTTTTTCTAATCGAAAATTAGCTTCAGTAATTCTGACAACCCATATATATGCTAAAAGGTAGCAACTGCCCAATACCTAACCATGCTCTAACAGCCTAGACGTAAGGAAAGTAGTGTATTATGGAGCCATTTCAGCTGCTGGATAAACAACCAAGCCTAGCTGATAGCTTGATGCACAAGTGGACGAGACGCATGTGCATCTGAAAATGGTTCCTTGGAGATGCGTCCCGCATTAGCTTCTGCCTTCATGTTTACAAAACCAACTCGTACTTAAAGGTGTACAACGTTAAATAGGCGTCGAATGTTTACGCCTTTCTCAAGTGAGAAATTCCTTTTTTTAATGCAACTAGCCAGGTTTTGTGTAGGATTATCAGTGGTTTTATAACTCAGCACGGCGGCGCCAACGCATACACTACTCACATATCGCATCTGTAAGGTGGCGGCTACTGAAATGCTTCTTGGACAAGCATTTCCGAGCTCCTCAAATTAGTCAAATGTTTACATATTTGTAGGAACCAACTTGCACTTAAAGGTGTGCTACGTTTGAAACAACAAGTCGAAAGTCGTTTCTCAAGTGAGAGATTCCTTTTGCTAGCAACTAGCTAGGCTCTGATTAAAATCATCACTAGCTCCGCAACTCAGAGAGCCAGTTCAGGCTTAAGACAACCTACTCTCCTACTTTGAGATGTGTTAAGAGATTCTCATATTTTTAGTTAAAGAAGTAGAAAATTTGTACCTAGCCACGTCATTACCGACCGGATTAGAAATTAGATAGCTTTTGAGGTCATCTAAGCTGACATTTCTAGTTCTGTCCAACAGCACATGGTGAGGCAAATTGCAGGGTAGGCAAGAATTTGCTGGTTCCCATTTTTCGCATGCAAGATTTAAGTGTTCAATAAAAATGTTGCAGATTCACCTACTCCAGAGTCCAGACTCGACGATGAGGTACCAAATCGACAGAAATGTACACAGCCACAAACATGATATGGTTGTTCTAACGGTTCAACAACTACAACTAACTAAGGAAAGAAGCTTGTGCATTTACCTCCATTGCGCTGCAGTTGCTCATGACATCTGCTGATAGCCACTGTCCATGGCAGTTGTGGCAGCTCCCCTTCCGGCCACCAGCCTCCTCAAACATTTTGGTCCTGCTTCTCGAGCTCTTGGAAACCTACACCACCAGTGGATCGATTAACCAACCAGAGATTCGACAAATCACGCAACCAAAACAGATGAATCTAAGTACAAGTATCACTCACCTCCGTGGAGGCGTTGCTCCGAGGAACCAGGCTCCGGCGCGCCGCCGCGTCCTTGTCCATGAGCAGGACAGGATGCTCCTCCCCGAACAGCCTGTCCTTGTCCGACTGCCAGAAGGCGGTGACGAGCCTCCTCGCTGACGCGCCGTCGGCGACGTGGCGACGGCAATGCCGGCTCCGGGACGATGAGTCCGACATGGCCGCGCCTCCTTCCCTCCTCCTGCGTATCAGCAGCACCGCGGGCCTCCTGGACCGGAGCCTCCTCGCCGCGTTGGAGGCGTCCGAGGACGAGAGCGCGCGGCGCTTGCGGATCCTGGCCAGCCTCACCGCCGCGCCCTCCTCCCTGCCGCGTCCCGGCATTGCAGCCTCGGAAGTTCCTCTGCTCCCCAGCAAAACGAGAATAAGAGCGAGAGCGAGAGTGAGACAGAGAGAGCAATGACAGCACAATGTGGCTGGTGGTGAGTGATGCGGTCAAGATCAAGAGTGTGGCGGCATCGAAACCGATCAAAGGGAAAAAGAGCAAAAGCGGAAAAGAAAAAGATGAGATGGATGGATGGATGCAGCTTTAGAGGAAGGAATAAGAAGCAGGAACTGACGAAAGGGGGCGAGGCGATGTGACCATCACCAATGCACCATTCCCTTTAAATCGAACTGGAATTTATTGCTAAAATCCTCTTGTTGAACGAATAGAGTTGCCCAACCCAAGAAGTAAATGTGGTTATAAGTAAACTACGTATATAGGAGCGGTACCTACCACAGCAAGAAAATGACAAGCTTGTGAGAACGCTTTCGCAAAGACCGAGGACGAGGAGCATACATTGAGTTCCAAGAAGAGAGAAGTCGAGAGCCAAGAAATGCGCAGAGGAGAGCAGAGCAGCCCGAAGAAGGGCGCAGCAGAGCGAGAAACCTCAAAAATGGGCTAGAAAAGGAGAAGGCATCCAAGAAGAAGCGACATGGGAGAGGAGACGAGAGGAGTACGTACCTATTAAGAGCAGGTGCATGAAGGCGCCTGCGCCCGATCAGCTGGCTGCACACACCGTGATGATGATGATGAGCAGCAGCAGCAGCAGCAGCAGGCTTTGGTTGTGAGCTGCTGGAGCTGGTGCAGTGCAGAGTGGCACACCAGCACAAGCACAGCGCACGAGTGGGGGAAGAGGGGACAAGGATGATGATGGGCGCGTCAGTGAGCGCGTGTGCGTGCACCACCGTATGTATTGTACTCGTCGACGCGGGGCGGGGCGGCCGGCAGTGGGAGGGAGGGAGGGAGGGAGGGAGGGAGCAAGCGCGAGTGAGCTGTCGCCGTGGTGCGCCGCATATGATTAGGCCTTGTCGCATGTACTACGAACACACGCCCGCCGTTGAGGTGACGCGATGGGTGGGTGGGCGGTACTATCAGTACTGCTGTAAACTGTAAGCAAGGCAGGTCCGTGCGGCGGGTGTTCGAAACCGAGGGCCGGGCTTGAGGTACGTAGCCTTTTTAGCGCCGGCGGCGAAAAATCGGTCTAGTCGTGCCCCAGCTTCTCGTTTATCGTCGGTTTGAGCTGAAATAACAACTGGCGAACCCGAGCCGAACCCAGCCACCCGGGGGGCGCCTAGGGGCGCCGTACGAAGCGAAAAGGCGCGTGGGCCCGCGCTGTCGGCGACAGACAGGTCTATTCCCGTCGTTTTCTCCCCTTTTCCCTTCATTTCCTCATTGCTTCCCCCTTCTCCCCCGCCGCTCCCGCCATTCTCCTCATCAGATCAGGCCGCCATGCCACCGAAGAAGTATTCGGCCCCTCGCCCCGCCGCCGATTCCACCCAGCCGAAGCAGAGGAAGCCGAGGGCCCACAAGCCACGTGGGGGAGTCAGCAGAGCGTCGCGTCGCCGGCCGACTTCTCGCCGCCGCCGCCGCCGCCGCCGCCGCTCTGGTGGTACGCACCCTCGCCTGGCTACTCCGACGGCGACGCGCATGGCGGTTTCAACCCCAACATCACCTTCCCGCATGGCGCGTCGCCGCGTACCTCCCCTCCGGCTTCAACCCCGACTCGCGCACTCCCTCCCCCGCGTTCAACGCCGGCCTCAACACGCCGGCCTCAACACCCAGTACAGCTACTCGCCGTCGGCGTACTCAGCCTCGCCTGCACCGCCTCTGCGCCCTACCCTTCGCACCCGGCTCGACGCCACAGTTCAGCCACACCGACGCCACCGACGCCGACATGGACGAGATCATCACGAGCGGCTCTGTCGCCGCCGCTTCCTGCCCCGGTTTTCGCGCACAAGATGAAATGATGGACACCGCCGTCGACATGGACGACGAGCTCGATGATGCCGAGGAGGAGGTGGAGGAGGAAGAACAGGCGGAGGCGGAGCCGGAACCAGTGCCGAAAGTGAGAAAGAAGAAGCGGGCGCCCAACGCCAGGCCCGGCGAAACTCGCGTCAAGTGGAAGTCCAAGGAAGACGAGTGCCTCGCCGAAGCATGGAAGACCGTCAGCATCGACCCGATCACCGGCTCGAATCAGAACGCCGACACTACTGAAGAAGGATCAAGACGCCGTCGCGTGAGCGCAAGTTGGTCGACCCCGACTTCAGCAACATCCACATGGACCGCGGCGAGAAGGCCATGGCGAATCACTGCGTGACGATCCAGACGGCCTGCAACAAGTGGTATGGGATTGTCGAGGAGGTCGCGGCTCGCCCGGAAAGCGGCGCCAACGTCGAGGGGCAGGTATGGCCATAGTTCGCCGGCCCAGTTCGTCGCATGTACTTCGCCGACATTTTTTTTGTCCTCGTCTGTGCAGATGGTTCGGATGTTCAACATGTTTCGCCAGGACAACGGCGACCAAGAGTTCAAGTTCCTTCACGTGTTCTCCAGGATCGAGTCGTGCGAGAAGTGGAGGGAGGTCCGGCTCACTCTCGCCAAAGCCTAGGAGACCTACAAGCCGGATGCGCCTACCCCGGCGGCGACAGAAGGGCGCCCTGATGGCAACAAGAGAGCCAAAGCGGCGATGGACGCGGCGCCCGCTGCCGAACGGCTGCAATCTTTGATCGAGCAGTGCATCACCGATGCCAAGAACAGCGCCACCAAGAGGGAGGAGAAATCCGACGCGAGGTGGTCGGCGTTGATGACGAAGCAGGACGTCAAGCTCGACCTTCTCAGGACTAACGTCGCCGCGAACAAGAGGAACACCGACCTGGTGTTCTTGATGGCGGCAGACATGTCGACGATGGACGAGCAGGTGAAGGCGTGGTACCTTGCGGAGCGCAGTCTCATCTTGAACCAGATGCCCGGGCCAGCGGCGACCACCGCCCCTACGCCCACGACGACAACACCAACGACGACGCCCAGCCCGAGCAATGAAGCCACGCCGACGCCGACGAACAGCCCGAGCAATGAAGCCACGCCGACGCCGAGCCCGAGTACGCCCACGCCGACCCCGGCCAGTCCCGCAGCAGAGGAGCCTGCCGTTTGATGCGTTCCATGTCTATGATTCCTTCCTTTTGATCGCCGAACTTTTGGGTGTGTTTGATCGCCGAACTGTGGCATGGTGATCACCGACTTGTGGCATGATGATCGCCGAACTTGTGGCATTTTTTGGCAGCGGGAAAGACAAGTTTGAATTTCTTGGCGTCTGGGGGCTGAAACCTGGGGGCGCGGCTGGAAACTCGATCGCCCCCAGGGCGAAAAAACCGCCGGCGCAATCGCCAAAAGGCATTCGCCGGGTGCACTGGGGGGCCAAATGGCTGGAGATGCTCTAAGCAATGACGGCCTGCGGCGGAACTACGTACATGCGGAGAGTGTGGAGATCTTACGCGTGTGTAAAGTTGAACCACACCAATACCGTTTAATCAATCAGTTGAAAGTTCAAACAAATTCTTACTTGCGGTGTGATGTGCGCCTTCGTGGTCATGTTATGCTACTCGTCTGGCTGCAGAGTCACAGCTGCAATGCCAGTGTGTCCGCTTGTTAGAAAATCCAAGGCACGTGTCGATCTATCGAGGGCAAAGCAACCACACGAAGCATAACATTGAGATTCACTAACAAGATTCATCGAGCTTGGCTACATCGGGGAATATGACTACATACTCTCCTCCCCGTGATATCACTATAATACCCACTTCTAGGCGGCAAAAGAAGAATTGTCTACATGCTTGTTAGGGTCACCTTAATATGTTGCTTCTCTCTGCATGTGTCCTCTGTTGTAGTCGTTCATCCTAGATTGTGGTCCTTTTGGGCGTTCTATCTGCATTGTACTGCATGTTTTCCTTTCCTTGACATTTGCATTTCAAGCTATGTAAGCTCTTCTGAGCACTCTATTAATCAAGTATCCTTATTGAGCTTAATTAGTTTCCTCCTTGATCCTGTCTTTGGCACATCTTTTTTCATCATATGGATTGCTAGTTGGATTGTTAGCGGGCTTGGTGATACTGACAAATGCTCATTAGTCAAAGGTGCACTTTGTCTAGTTGATCGAGCGTCATTTTCCTGCAGGGAACTAAACTGTAGGCGGTGGACACGATGAAGGCAGCCTCCTCCTCCCCCCCTCCCCCAAAATCAATGATCATTCATCTACGCGCCGGCCTACATCACTTCAGGTGGCTTGCTTGTGGCGTGGGATGATAATGTGGTGTGCGGCTCTGAGATTACCAAGCACACGTTCAGCATCTCTGCACGTTTCCAATCCAGGAGTAACAACGACAACTTTGTTTTATCCACTGTATATGCCCCCTGTGAGGATGATGAACGCACAGAGTTTTTTGCTGTGATGGATCAAGCTGCGGAGCAAGTGACTGGACCTTGGGTCATCCTAGAGGATTTCAACATGTACAGGTTTGCACATGAGAAATCGCATGGGAGAAAGAATTAGGCAGTGATGGACAGGTTCAACTCATGGATCAGAGAGAATGCATTGGATGATATCGATGTTGCTAACAGAAGTTTCACTTGGTCGAACAAGAGGGTGGAGCCAACTCTGGTCAAGCTTGATAGAATGCTGGTTAACACTGAATGGAGCCTAGGATTCCTCAACACTATGGCTACTGCCCTTCCTACAACAACGTCTGACCATGTGCTGATTAGTGTCGAGTTTACCAAAGACACAGCTAAGAGCTACTTCTTCAGGTTCGAGAACCATTGGCTGCAGATACCGGAAGCCCGAGATTTGGTTGCCAACGGCTGGGAGAAAGGCACTAGATTCTTCTCTTCTGCATCAATCTTGCTCATTTTCAAGTTGAGAAGAACAAGGGTTGCGATTAGGAGATGGGACCATGCCAGATCGCCTATACAGACTACTCTTGAAAACAGCAAGCATGTGGTGCAATATTTGGATGATGTAGAGGAGAGGAGGCACCTCTCGAAGCTCGAATTCTCTCTCAGGAAGCATGCAAACATGAAAGCACAGCAAATGATTCTATGGCAGACCAGTGTTTGGAGGCGCCAGGCAAAGATACGAGGTTGCACCCTGGGTGACGAATATACGAAGTTTTTCCACGCACCCGCCAATTGCCAGCACAGGAAAAAGAGGATCATGCTACTTGTTAAAGGATGACATAGAATTTTTCCGTGATCAGAACAAGCTCGCGATTGCTACTGAGTTTTTCACTGATATCTTTGGGAAGCATTCCCCTTCCCTGCCCACCTTGGACCCCTTTCAGTTGTATGACCAAGCTGATTTAAGCTCACTAGAAGAACCATTCACACAGGGCAAAATCGCGGTTGTAATTCAGAAAACACCCAACAATCGGAGCCCTGGGCCTGATGGGTACACAAATGAGTTTTACAAGAGTTTTCAGGGACTGCCGAAGGAGGATTTGTTACGGTTCTTTCAGGAGTTTTATGACCATGGTAGCAACCTACAGGGTATCAACTCCTCCAATATTGTGCTCATCCCAAAAAGAAAGAACAGATATCAAGGATTTCAGACCCATCTCCTTAGTAGATAGTGTACGTTGGCAATCAAGGTCCTTACAGTTCAGTTGCAACGACTAATTCCAAACCTCATTCATCAGCTTCAGTCTGGTTTTCTCCCTGGTCGCTGCATAGTTGAAAACTTTGCACTCGCGGCAGAGCTAGTGCAATAGGCCAAGAAGAGGAAGATACATATGATCGTTCTGAAGCTAGACTTTCAGAAGGCGTTTGACAGCGTCAGTTGGGATGATTGATACGTCTCCAACGTATCTATAATTTATGTAGTATTCATGCTGTTATATTATCATTCTTAGATGTTTTACAATCATTTTATAGCAACTTTATATCATTTTTTGGGACTAACCTATTGACATAGTGCCCAGTGCCGGTTGTTGTTTTTTGCTTGTTTTTTACATCGCAGAAAATCAATACCAAACGGAGTCCAAACGCAGCGAAACTTTTTGAAGATTTTTTCTGGACCAGAAGATACCCGGTGGGCCAAAGAAATACCAGAGGGGAGCTCCGAGGGGAGCACAACCCACCAGCACCTCGGTGGCCTCCCGCACCGCCTCTTCGCCCTATAAATTGCCAAATATTCCAAAAACCCTCGGGGTAACCCTAGATCAGAAGTTTCGCCGCCGCAAGCCTCTGTAGCCATGAAAAATCAATCTAGACCCCGTTCCGGAACCCTGCCGGAGGGGAAAATCATCACCGGTGGCCATCTTCATCATCCCGGCGGCCACCATGATGAGGAGGGAGTAGTCCACCCTCGGGGCTGAGGGTTTGTACCAGTAGCTATGTGTTTAATCTCTCTCTCTCGTGTTCTTGAGATGTCACGATCTTGATGTATCGCGGGCTTTATTAATATAGTTTGATCATATGGTGTTTTCCCCTCTCTATCTTGTTGTGATGAATTGAGTTTTCCCTTTGAGATTTCGTTTTATCGAATTGAATACTTTTATGGATTTGAGAACACTTGATGTATGTCTTGCATATGAATACCCGTGGTGACAATGGGGTATTATATTGATTCACTTGAGATATGTTTTGGTACTCAACTCGCGGATTCCCGAGGTGACATTGGGGTAATCTATGCATAGGGGTTGATGCACGTTCTCGTCTTTTGTTTCTCCGGTAGAAATCTTGGGGCACTCTTTGAGGTTCTTTGTGTTGGATTAAGTATTATGAATCTGAATTTGCTTTGGTGTTATTTTAGTACGAACTCTTGATAGATCGATCGGAAAGAATAACTTGGTGTTATTTTAGTACGAACTCTTGATAGATCGATCGGAAAGAATAACTTGGTGTTATTTTAGTACGAACTCTTGGATAGATCAATCGAAAAGAATAGCTACAAACAATTTCTTCTTATGTTCTCCACTAGATAAGAACTTTGGAGTGATTCTTCATCGCACATTGAGGGATGGTTATATGATCCAATTAGATTAGCATTGTTGAGAGATTGCACTAGCGAAAGTACGGACCCTAGGCCTCATTTTCAAGCATTGCAATACCGTTTGTGCTCCGTTTTATCAATTGCTACCTTGCTATTTTTTATTGCTCTTATTACAAAAATCAATATCTACTATCGTTACTACACTTTTATCACCATCTCTTCGCCGAACTAGTGCACCTATACAATTTGCCATTGTATTTTTTGTGTTGGGGACACAAGAGACTTTTTATTATTTGGTTGCAGGGTTGTTTGAGAGAGACCATCTTCATCCTACACCTCCCACGGATTGATAAACCTTAGGTCATCCACTTAAGGGAAATTTGCTACTGTCCTACAAAACTCTGCGCTTGGAGGCCCAACACGAGTCTACAAGAATAAGTTGTGTAGTAGACATCAAGCTCTTTTCTGGCGCCGTTGCCGGGGAGGTGAGTGCTTGAAGGTATATCTTTAGATCTTGCAATTGAATCTTTTAGTTTCTTGTTTTATCACTAGTTTGGTTTATAAAAAGAAAACTACAAAAAAAATGGAATTGAGGTGGTCTCATATTATTCATCTTTATAATGTCTTTCATGAAAATGATGGAAAGGAAAATTGTGCTCAATTGATAGAGGAGGAATTCAATAAAATGTTTGGCATAAATGATGAGCATGATTGCAATGTTGTTAGTATGAATTCTTTGAATATCCAAAATGCTAATGATGATTGCACAAGTCATGACAAAAATGTTTATTATAAGCATGTCAATTTTTGTGGAGTGAAAAGACTTTGTGAAGACGTGCCTTATAGGGATGATAGATTTTGCAAGAAGCATAAACATGATAGAACCAATTTTTTGCTCAAGGCGATAGATAAATTTGCTACAAAATTATGCTCTCTTTATCCTATTACTTGTGAACTTTGTAATAAAGTTGGTCACCTTAATTTCCAATGCATGCTTTTTCATGATCGAATCGTGTCCAAATATTGCAATAACTTGATCACCCTTGAACTTTATAATGAACTTTCTTTATTTTTGGGGTGTGAAGAATTGTCACATAAAAATGGTTGGTTTGAAGCATTCATATTCACGGACCATGCTGAAACTAATTTGAAAGAAATCCATATGTTTTGCATGGTAAATTGCAATGAGAATGCTTATATTGCCAACTATAGAAAGATGGGAAAACCAATAGAATATAAAAGGAGTACTAATGAAAGGGTAAAGATCTCTACTTTTCCTCCTATTGTCTCTCATGATGAAATAGGTGACGAGAAGGAGCTCCCTATTCAACCAATCTCATCAATAAGAAGCTCGGAAAAATTAATTAAACCCACACATGTTGTGCTGAAGAAGAAGAAAAGAAGAAAGAGAAGAGGTAAAAAGGTATCTCTCCCACATAATGTTGCTCCTATTATAGTTGTGCCTCATGAAAATGAATCAAAAATAATTGTGGAAGATGATGCACTTGATGATGATATTGCTTCTTTGTCTTATGGCACAATGTCCGAAAGAACTATTGATGATGATTTTGTATGCCTATTGCTTGTTGTGATGATTATGATTGGGAAGATAATAATGATACTTCTTATAATCTTGAAAATCTTTTTGGCACCAACTTGGGAAATTATAATGATAATAATTGTTATTCTATTGGTGCTATTCATACTATTAATGATGAGAGTGATTATGCTTATGATATGCCAAGCCACAAGCTTGGGGATGCTATGTTTGATGAGAATGGCATGTTTGAGAATTTATTTGCTGCAATTAATGTTTGTCCCAAGCTTGGGGATGATATGCTTAATGAAGATGATCTTTTTAGTCCCCCATTTTGAATGATCAAATTTGCTATGATGATTGCATGCTTCCTATCTATGATAAGAACAAAGTTGCTACTTATGATGATTATTGTGATGATACTTATGTTATAAAAAGTAGTGATAATTATTGTCATAATTTTGAATATCCTTTTACTGAACATTACTCTTTTAATGTGGAAACAATTTATAGTATTCAAGTTTCATATGATACTCCCACTATTGTGAATGAGAATAAAATTGCTTATATGGAGAGTAATAAATTTTCTATGCTTTTGGATCATGAAAAGAATGCTTTATGTGATGGTTATATTGATGAATCTATTCATGATGATACTGAAAATTATTATGAGAGAGGAACTTATGATTCATGATGCTCTCTTTATGTTTCAATCCTTATCTTTTATGCGAGCATCATTGAACTCATCATGCCTAGCTAAAAGGCATTAAAGAAAAGTGCTTGTTGGAAGACAACCCAACACTTTTACCTAATGTTTTTGTGTGTTCACATGGTCAATTTTATTGCTTTTATTTCAATAAAGTGCCAAGTAAAACCTTTGGGATAGTGTGGATGACAGTTGACTTGATTCTGTGCAAAAACAGAAACTTTTGCGTCCAGTGCAGAAATTCCTGTCTTTGACTGGAACGTGGAAAAATTCTGAATTTTTTACAGTTCATGGGTATACAAAGTTTCTACGTTTTCCTAATTTTTCAGATTTTTGGAGTTACATAAGTATGACCTTAATTCAGATCTTTATGTACTGTTCTGTTTTTGACAGATTCTGTTTTCAATGCATAATTTGCTTGTTTTCTAGTTTCTATGGCTTATATTGCTTAATATAAATTATGGAAATGATGAGGTACAGTAGGAATTATGTGAGAAAAATTATGAATCTTGTTTTTGACAATACCAAAGTGAATGATTTGTCTTTATCATACTAACCCATCTCACGAAGTTCCGCTAAGTTTTGTGTGATTGAAGTTTGCAAGTTTTGGGTGAGATATCGATATGAGGAGAATAAGGAGTGACAAGACCCTAATCTTGGGGATGCACAAGGCACTCCAAAGTCAATATTCAAGGAAGATCCAAGCAACTAAGCTTGGGGATGCCCCGGAAGGCATCCCCTCTTTCGTCTCCAACATAATCGGTAACCTCACTTGGAGCTATATTTTCATTCGTCACATGATATGAGTTTTGCTTGGAGAGTCATTTTAGTTTATTAGGATTTGCTTGCTGTTATTTAGAATAATGTTTTGCATCTTTTATTTCAATAAAAGTGGCAAGGATAGCCATCACCATGCTTATTTTGCAAATATATGAGTTGTTGTTTCAAAACAGAAAGTTTATCTCTGTTGCAATAATTATACAGAACAGTCAGAATGTGATAAAATGTTGAAACTTTTTTCACAATAAGCTCTGATAAATTTTCTACAGTGTGGTAAATTTTCGGAATTTTTGAAGTTAGGGAAGTATGAGTGCAATTGCACTCTTTACAGACTTTCCTGTTTAGACAGATTGCTGTTATGTCCGCATTGTTTGCATATGTTTGCTTGTTTAATGATTGTATTTGAGGATAGGATTATTAAATATGCAGAGGAATTTAGTATGAAATATTGAATAATAATTTTAGTGATTTTCTACAGTAGAGAATGATAAGGTTTTGCATTGATTTATACTAACTTATCTCACGAGTTCTTGTTGAGTTTTGTGTGGATGAAGTTTTTAAGATTTAGGGAAACCGTGATATAAAAGGAATTACGGAGACACAAAAGCTCAAGCTTGGGGATTCCCAAGGCATCCCAAGATAATATTCCAAGAAGTCTCAAGCATCTAAGCTTGGGGATGCCCCGGTAGGCATCCCACCTTTCTTCATCAACAATTATCGGTTAGCCTCGGTTGATCCTAAGTTTTTGCTTCTTCACATGAGTTGTGCTATTCTTGGAATGCCATTTTATTTTGCTTTGATTGCTGTTTTAATAAAATACTTAGATCTGAAACTTTTAAACAAGAGAGAGTCCTCACATAGCTTCCCATTTACTTAACTACTCGCTTGATCTTCACTTATATCTTTTTGGAGTAGTTTGTTATTTACTCTTGTGCTTCACTTATATCATATGAGTAAATTGTTGAATGAATTGAATATCATGAAGTTGAAATTATATGTCCATATCATGCCTAGTAGTGGCTTCACATTGGGTTTAGAAAGTGAAATCTTTTGAAGCTTGACAATCACAATATTGGTCATACAAGCAATTCATGAATGATTAGTATAAGGAAGAGAACTTTCACATGCAAATATATTATCTTGGACATCTTCTATGATTATGAATACCCATTAATTATTTTCAAACTTGAGCAAATTAGTTGAAGTTGGACAAGGAAGACAACGTAATGAGTTATGGTTGTGTATATTTGCATAGAAGTTATATTGTTATGGATCCTCCAACATGTGGTGTTTGGCTAGGATCTTTTGATAGCCAAAAATTTGTACTAAGTAGAGATACTACTTGTGCATCCAAAAACCCTTAAACCCAGTTTCTTGCCATGAGTGTCCACCATACCTACCTATGGATTGAATAAGATTCATCAAGTAAGTTGTCATCGGTGCATAAAGCAATAAAAATTGCTCCTAAATATGTTTGATCTTTTATTGTAAGGGAAAATTGAGTGTTGTACGAACTTGTGATGGCAAAGTAATAAAAGCGACGGACTGCATAATAATGGTTGCTATCATAAGGGGCAATATAACATGACGTTCCTTTGCATTAAGAGCTTGGGTATCTAAATAAAAAGCGCATGAGAACCTCTGCTTCCCTCTGCGAAGGGCCTATCTTTTACTTTTCAGTATTAACTTTTATGCAAAGAGTCAATAGTATGAAATCTCATTTCAACCTCAACTATTCTCTAGTTGGCAAGCATCATGTGGTGGGGAAAGATCTAGGCACATATGACCAGTCAAATATATTTGATCATGATTTATTATTGTTGACAATTATCTCTATGATAAATGAGTTGGGAGGCGAAATATTAAGCCCCTATCTTTCTCTGTGTTCGATGGATGCCATTTGTTCTAAGAATATGCTTTGAGTACTAGCAATCATACAAGACTATATGATGATTGAGTATGTGGAGCTCTTACTTAGATTTTGTTGAATAAGTTGAATTGCAATTGTTTGGTGACTGAGAACATAGGTTGTTGAGTTTCAAGAGAATTCATTGTTTGAACCTTAACATGTGAATTGGTTGCTACTTTAACATGAGAAGTTTTATGAGAAAGAATTGCTGTTATGATGCTAGGAAAAGTGATTAAAATTATCATTGATCAAACTTATGCACTTTGCTAGCATTCACACTTCATAAATTATTATTTTTATCATTTACCTACTCGAGGACGAGTAGGAATTAAGCTTGGGGATGCTGATACGTCTCCAACGTATCTATAATTTATGAAGTATTCATGCTGTTATATTATCATTTTTAGATGTTTTACAATCATTTTATAGCAACTTTATATCATTTTTTGGGACTAACCAATTGACATAGTGCCCAGTGCCAGTTGCTGTTTTTTGCTTGTTTTTTACATCGCAGAAAATCAATACCAAACGGAGTCCAAACGCAGCGAAACTTTTTGGAGATTTTTTCTGGACCAGAAGACACCCGGTGGGCCAAAGAAGTACCAGAGGGGAGCTCCGAGGGGAGCACAACCCACCAGGGCGCGCCTGGGGGCCCAGGCGCGCCCAGGTGGGTTGTGCCCACCTCGGTGGCCTCCCGCACCGCCTCTTCGCCCTATAAATTGCCAAATATTCCAAAAACCCTCGGGGTAACCCATGATCAGAAGTTCCGCCGCCGCAAGCCTCTGTAGCCATGAAAAACCAATCTAGACCCCGTTTCGGAACCCTGCCGGAGGGGGAAATCATCACCGGTGGCCATTTTCATCATCCCAGCGGCCACCATGATGAGGAGGGAGTAGTCCACCCTCGGGGCTGAGGGTTTGTACCAGTAGCTATGTGTTTAATCTCTCTCTCTCTCGTGTTCTTGAGATGTCACGATCTTGATGTATCGCGGGCTTTGTTAATATAGTTGGATCATATGGTGTTTTCCCCTCTCTATCTTGTTGTGATGAATTGAGTTTTCCCTTTGAGATTTTGTTTTATCGGATTGAATACTTTTATGGATTTGAGAACACTTGATGTATGTCTTGCATATGAATACCCATGGTGATAATGGGGTATTATATTGATTCACTTGAGATATGTTTTGGTACTCAACTCGCGGATTCCCGAGGTGACATTGGGGTAATCTATGCATAGGGGTTGATGCACGTTCTCGTCTTTTGTTTCTCCGGTAGAAATCTTGGGGAACTCTTTGAGGTTCTTTGTGTTGGATTGAGTATTATGAATCTGAATTTGCTTTGGTGTTATTTTAGTACGAACTCTTGATAGATCGATCGGAAAGAATAACTTGGTGTTATTTTAGTACGAACTCTTGGATAGATCGATCGGAAAGAATAGCTACAAACAATTTCTTCTTATGTTCTCCGCTAGATAAGAACTTTGGAGTGATTCTTCATCGCACGTTGAGGGATGATTATATGATCCAATTAGATTAGCATTGTTGAGAGATTGCACTAGCGAAAGTACGGACCCTAGGCCTCATTTTCAAGCATTGCAATACCGTTTGTGCTCCGTTTTATCAATTGCTACCTTGCTGTTTTTTATTATTCTTATTACAAAAATCAATATCTACTATCGTTACTACACTTTTATCACCATCTCTTCGCCGAACTAGTGCACCTATACGATTTGTCATTGTATTTGGTGTGTTGGGGACACAAGAGACTTTTTATTATTTGGTTGCAGGGTTGTTTGAGAGAGACCATCTTCATCCTACACTTACCACGGATTGATAAACCTTAGGTCATCCACTTGAGGGAAATTTTCTACTGTCCTACAAAACTCTGCGCTTGGAGGCCCAACACGAGTATACAAGAACAAGTTGTGTAGTAGACATCAATGCTCTACGCCACATTCTCACAACCAGAGGCTTCGGTAGCAGATGGGTAAGATGGATTAGTGATATAGCATCATCTAGCTCTTCTAGGATTCTAATCAATGGCACACTTTGGGAAAGGATTTCATCCAAAAGTGGGATGAGTTCATTCTAGCAGCAGACATTCTGCAGCAACTATGCAACAGAGAGTACATGATAGGAAACCTCAAACACCCACTTGGAGTCGACGGTCCTTTTTCTGTCTTACAATATGCGGATGACACGTTGCTACTAATACAAGGATATGTTCAGCAAGTGGGGATTATTAAGAGGATTCTGGATGCTTTCTCTGGTTTCACTGGGCTGAAAATTAACTATCATAATAGCACTTTTGTTCCTATTTGCTTGGACCAGCCAGTTTGGCAGGAAATTGCTGATCTCCTACAGTGCCAGACTGAATCATTTCCTTGTACATATCTGGGTCTACCTCTCTCCCCTCACAAGATCACTCATGGTCTGTTGATGCCCGTGATCCACAAGGTTGACAAGAGGCTGTCTGGCTGGCTTGCCACTTTCTTGTCCTGGGGAGGGCGACTTACTTTGATCAATGATGTCTTGGCAACGATTCCTAGCTACTTTATGGGATGCTTTCTGTGGCCCAAATAGTCGTTAGACAAGGTTGAACAGATTCTGAGGGGTTTCTTATGGCAAGGCAAGAACCATGCCAACGAGGGACAGTGCCTTGTTGCATGGGAGATGGTCATGCTCCTGAGGATGAATGGAGGACTGGGAGTAAGAGATCTTAGGGCTCACAACATGGCTATGGTCTGCAAATTCATGGCTAAGGTTTGCAACACAGTGAGGTTCTATGCTACAATTGGTTTGCACTTAGCTACTGCTGAGAGGGAAATTTCCTGGATTTTACACAGTGGGGATACTGCTATTTGGCGATGCCTCAAGTCATCCTTGCAGTTGGTTCTGGAGTCCCCTAAATGCAAGCTAGGAGACGACCATGGAATCTCCTTCTGGTTTGACCTCTAGCTGGACTGTGGTCGGCTCAACCACGAGTGGAGTGAAATCCAACAAAAAAATCAGTAACTAAAAGAATAAAAAAAGCCTCTAATGACCAACATAAGGGAAAGGAAGAAAGACGCGCCAACTTGAGTATGGCTGACCGGCGATTACTAGCGATTCCTGCTTCATGCAGGCGAGTTGCTCTTCACCTTCTCCACATCCAAGTTCTGCACCGCCGCCTCCCAATACAGAGATGGCCAGTGGATAGTTCAGTTGCACCCAAATTTGTCTCTCATGGCATCACAGGAGCTGGAAGCCCTTAATGGAATTTTAGGCAACATACACTTAGATGTGGGTATGCCGGATACCAGACTGCCTATCACAGATGACAAGAACCTGTCTACTGCATACTTCTACAAACTACTCACCTTCAGGGGAAGGAACTGCATGTTGGCGCCATATATATGGGATAAGATTATACCGAACAAGCACCACATCTTTCTGTGGATTGCGTTCAGAGACAGACACAATACAAAAGATAACATGCTTAGAAAGCATTGGACAAAAGTTGTGACACACAATGGATGCGATCTATGCCTAGCTGCAGAAACTATGAACCACATCTTGCTCCGATGCAAGCTCACAGAAGTTGTGTGGACCAAGGTTGGGCTAAAGGAGCTAGCAAGCTCTTCAACAAAAGCCTAGGATTTCTTTAGTTCAGCGCAACCAAGAGATTTACATGGCTAGCTATGCCACGTGTTTTTCACGGCCTGTGTTGTCGCCTTTTGCAATGCCAGGAACATGCAAGTTTTCGGTGGGGACTACTGGCGAGAGATACGCGTTTACGGTGAGATAGCCGAGTTGATCAAGCTTTGGAGTATGTGTGCTCCAGGAGAACCTGTCAGAGAAACATTAGTAACCTGGGCCAATGTGATGACTTCCACCTAGCTAACCTAGAGTTCTTTCTTTCATCCCTCTGTTGTACCACTTATGTAGGTCTGGTGGTGGCCTGCTGCATGTGTTGTGCAGTGCTAACATCACCTTCATGTAAAAGACTTTGGTCATTCAGGCGCTTTGCTCGTTTTGAATGCATAAGGTAGAAAATGCTCTATCTTTTTATTTTTTTAAACCCCCACTTTTAGAAAAATCCAAGCAAAAAGGTGGCAACAAGAAAGGGGAATGCTGCCAAGAGTTGGATGGCTTAGTGTAGTCAGGTGGAAATTCTGGGATTTCTCATATGCGCCCCGCGTCCATCAGTCCAGGGCTCGCCGACGACATGCTCAAGCTAGCTGGCGTGAGTGGGAATTAAGAGCATCTACAGCCGGACGCCTCAAACCATCCCACATACGCCCGCGGACGCGCCCGGTCAGTGACCGAACAGAAAGAGAAGGAAAAACGTGACCCAACCGGACCCCTCATATCATCCCTATACGCCCGGGCTGTCCGCAAACCCTCATATCTATCTCAAATATGGGGAGGATACGAGGGCTCGCGGACGCGTCCGGGCATTCCGCCACGTAGGACGCGGCTCCACCCCGACCACATTTTCTCTTTCTTTATTCATTCTTTTATTTTTCTCTCTTCATCTCCACCAATCACGTACAAGTGACCGGACATATGAGAAGAAAAATAAGGAGTGTGGCTATGCGGATGTATAAATAGGGACTCAAAACGGATACGCACAGTCACTGACCGGGCGGACCGGGCGCGTCCATAGACGTTTAAGGGGTCATATTTGCTACGTCGAGCTGTAGATGCTCTAAGTCGCCGAGCCGGGTTGAGCTGCAGAAGAAACCAGCGGCAACGCTCAAATCTATACATGATCGGCTTCGCAAAGTATTTACCCAGTTTTATATTGCGAAACTTGCACGCGTTTACTACAGCTTGCTTCGAAAATTCTGCAGAGAGGTATTCGCAAAAGGCCGAGGTATTAGCAAGAGTAGGTATTAGCAAAAGACGGCGTCCGCATGTCCGCGAAGCAAAAATTACACTAATTTTTATTACTTTAATATATAATTGTGTTAGTTTAATTTTCCTGTACGCCGACGGGTCGTGGAGTGCAACATTGGTTAGTGCCAGACAGCTCCGTGGCTTTTTCGCCACAACGTGCCAAGTTTGTGAACTGCGGCGTCACATTTTGCAAGTTTTGAGGCTAAAAAAACATTTTGCAAGTTTATGTATGAATAGTGCTCATGAATGCCAAGTTTCTGGACCGCCGATGCTATTACCTCTTCATTAACTGTCCCAGTTACAGTCTAGTGTAAAGCTTGAATGTTTACGCTGAAGATGTTGTGTATGCATATGATTGTCCACTCTACCTACTAGTATAGACACGTGATCCTAGATCTCCCTATCATTCTCTCTTTCTGTAGATGCAATGTATCCATTCCGATGCAACATCTCCATGTTCTCTCTGGGGCCAGCAGTAGTTCAAGCTTGCAGGTGGTTCAGATGAATCATGCAAGAAACCAACTATTACCTCCGTATCAAAATGTAAGACGCTAACCTACAAAGTCGTCTTATATTTTGGTACGGAGGTAGTACATTTGTACGATCAAAATGTAAGACGCTAGCCTACAAAGTCGTCTTATATTTTGGTACAGAGGTAGTACATTTCTACGAGACGCCACCTGCAAATGAATGAATGCCCAAATTTCACATGGCAATCAGCTCAAATGAAGACAAATCCAGAAAGGTAAAAAAAAATTGAAAGCGATATCTAACCTAAAACAGCCAAACACGCGAGAAGAAAGCTGTAATTCTATCTAATCTCTACTACTACTAAAAAAGCAAACATGAAATCCCCTACAGACACACAACAAAACGTACACGGGATAGCCTGCACCCCACGATCAATTTCATCTAATGAAATCTTACCATACATATTGACTCGGTGGTCTGCCATAAAATCGGATGGCTCAGATTCAATGTTCTGCCATCCACGTCCTGCCCCGCACACCCTGCCCTTAGATCGATCAGCGCCAGGATTTCCATATCCCTCCTCTGGTGGTCGCGCCACCCATGACGCCGACGGCTGCAACGCCGACGATTTCTACTGGGATGTCGCGGACGAGCGAGGCGGAGTTCCATGCCATCAAGGCCGCCGGACGCCGCCGGCGACGACGCCCGACACCGCCACCCACGTCCGTCCGCCCTCGAGCGAACCTGGTCCTAAGAGCCGGCGGCGCCGCCTCGCCGTCGTGGATCATCTCACCCCCAGCTTGCCAAGGTGCAGATCCCCTCTTCTTGTTTCCCCTATAATCCATCTGCCTGCATGCTTAGGCTAGCCCTTGGGTCCGTCCATGTTGTCGTATGCTTCCAATCGATTGACGAAATCCATCTTGTACATGCATACCTGTCCTCAATCTAGTGGGCACATCGTCTCGCGTACATGGAACACCATCGTGTACTAGCATCGTCATATGTCAGATCTGTCAAAGAGAAAATCTGTTGGTGAGGTCTTTTTCAAATTCCTGAATATTTTATTAGCTAGAACTCTCAGGGTGTCACATGTTATCTGGGACAACTAAAATTCAGAGTTGTAGTATTTTGATATGATAGTTTTTCAAAGTTTTAAATACACAAGCACCACTGAGCAAGAACACGTTATATAGAGATCCCTGAGAAATTCAAAAGCGTGGGGCGTTTGCAATCAATCCATGGCTCCAAATGAGAGCAGATAACTCAAAAGTGACATGTGGTAGCAGGAAGTTTGGCTGACCGTTGCATCTCTATATCATATAGCAAGTTCTCCTTTCTCTGTATTCAATGGCGAGATATGATTAATTCCTATATAGACCATACAGTACCATCCTTACACTAGGAATCAGTGTGACTTAATACAGCTAGCCTAATCCAGCAAAGAAAAAAGATTAACAAAGATGAATACCATTTTTGCCAGATTTGAAGACCACATCATTGACGTTGTTCGCCACAACTACCTTCACAGGCTCATTGTTGGCCTCGGGGATAGGCTCGGACTTCCTGAATGGTTTCAATTTTCCATCCCACAAATATGAATTAATAGTAATAAAATAGCTCGAGCTCAGGGGAAACCGGTCCGGCCTCCAGACCGGGCGGCGGCGGCGTCATGGCGTTGTTACCTTCTTGAAGGCGTCGTCTTGTTGCTTGAGGAGTCTCGATGGTGCGGCTCGAGTCAGTAACGACTACTGCTCTGGGCGTGGGCCTCCTGGGCACAATGTACGTCATCTCCGGTGCTCTCTCGACGGCACCTTCCCTTGGTCCGCCCGGGCCCTGCCGTTCACTTGCCGACTTCCTCTTGGCACAAATGGGTGGCGGTACGTTGGTTTGTGTTGGCCTTGGGTCTTGGTCTTGTTGTGGAGGTCTCAGCATTGGTTGTGACGTAGCTAGGTTGCTCTGTGGCTTGCCTCATCGTCCTTGGCATGAGGTTGGACTAGGGAAGCATGCATCTTAGTAGGTAGGGTAGGTGCAGTGCGTGGTGGATGTGGAGGTTAATTCTCATGATTAGCGTTGTAATGGCCGAAAGGCCTTGTATCCGGCTTCTTTGCCGCTTCTTCTTTAATGCGATGATACGCATGCTTGTGCGTATTCGACAAAAAAAAATAGCTAAACAGGTAACCTGGGATCAAAATAATAATGTTGTAGTCTTTCAACCAAGCAAAACAAGGAACGGCTACTTACAATTTGGTCAGCCTAAATCTGTTCCTTCAAAATTTCAAGTCACCATCTCGGATGAGGTCATGAGGATAACTGGTGCCTGATCCTCTTTCAGCCCAAAGTACTATGTTTAAAAAAAAATCTATTAGCACCAAGGAAAAGAACAGTATGGATAACTACTGAAATAGAAAGGGAAACAAGCAACCAACCTGGAAAGCCCCTTGGCTCGCTTCAGTGTCACCAATTAGGAATTTGACATCCTTGCCACTGAACTCCTCTGTAACACCATAGTAGGCTGATTTGAAGGAACAAACGGCCCAGTGGATAAGTTCAAAAATGGCATGGCCTGCAACCATTTGATGGCAGACAACAGAAGTGATAAATAATCAGGAACCAATTACTAAAATACAATGAAAAAGGGTAATGCTCTAAGCATTTTCACCACTAGAATCATATATCTGAACTGTTGTTCAGCTCAAAGCATTCAAAGCACCGAAGCATGGCATTCTGCATCTCAAACAATCATTACGTTTATGGCTCAGAAGTAAAGCTTTCATGTACAACAACCATGAACGAAAACACAAATAATAAGGTTAAGGCCTTACAACAGCCAAAAATGAAGCATTTTGTTAGCTCTGAAGAGTATGCTGGACAGATGAAACGAAGTGGGCAGTTATAAATCGATTGTCACTAAAGAATGCACTGAATTGTTGGATAGAAAAATATGAACGGAAGTCAGCGGGCAAGCATCGGAAACCAGTCCTGGTGAGTGTGTAGCCCCCCTTGGCTTTTCCACAAGCGGCGCGCATAGCGGTCAGCCTGCGGGGTCTTCCTTGGCGCGGAGATGGTGAGGCAGACGGCGAGATCGGCGATGTCGTCGGTGAGCATGTCGGGGGTGTTGGTGACGCGGATCCGGCGCTCGCAACACTTGGGGAGGTCGACGCAGTTGATCGCCACGGAGAAGGATGTGACGTTCTCGAGGGACGGCGCTGTATCCGGCGTTGCCGACGAGGCGTGGATGGCGGAGGCGTTGACGCGGAGGGACTCGGCGCTGCCGCCAGGAGGGCAGTCCCAGAAGCGGAAGAGGCGGAAGCGGCGGTCGAGCTCCTGCTCCAGGTTGACGTTCATGGGGTGCAGCAGCGGCACGCCCAGGGACTCCATCGCCGTAACCGACGGGAGCACCGAGGGCGGCAACGGCTGACTGTTGTGTGGTGGGTGGCTGCTCAACGGTACCAACTGGTGGGGAAATGGTGATGCTCCATGCCGGTCTGGTTTGCTAGCGGTTTTTTTTTTCTGGGAGCGGTTGGGAGACACCGAAAGGGATAAGGTAAGTGACGAGGCGCTTCAACGTGTCCAATTCTGTTCTTCTTTTTCAATCGAAGCTCTTTGGTCGAGTAAAAAACTAAAAATACGCTTACACACACGATTTTTGCATGGGCAAATCTGGCCACACAAACGTCCGCGGACGCATTCGCGGACACTGAGCGGGCACCCATCAAATTAATACAACTGCATCCGGACATCTCATATTAGATTATGAAATCCATACAAAAACATGCAAACTAAAAACCTACGTACTACGTAAATGATCTAGCTACTCCTCGTCGGAGATGTCGATAATCTTCGTGCCCGGCTCCGGGTACATTAGCGACAGCTGCAGCTCCGGCGCCTCTAGCTGCTCCCTCCGGCCTCGAGTTCGGCGAAGAGCGTGTCGGATGCCGCTTGCTCCTGTCGGAGGAATTACCGGTTGGCCTCCACATAGGCCTCATTATGGATGGACTCCAGGATGACCTGCTGCTCCGCCTTCTCCGCGGCTTGGGCGACGGCGCACTCCGCCTCCGCCTTCGTCCGGGCGTTTTAGAGGGGTTTGGGGTGCCCGACTGTAGATGCTCTAAAGATCACACCATCCATGCATGGCAGCAGCACCAGTCCACCCGTTGGGTATGAGTTTTGCTGTATGTCGTGTGTGCAGTTTCGTCCACAAAGCAGTTTCAAAATAAATATAGATGATAGCGTGGGGCGTTGTCCAATTTTTGTTTATCAATTGCCTTATTGGTCATTTTGTTTATATTTAGTGTTGGACGTTGTCCAGTTCCATTATTTCTGGACATGTCCGATTTGGCTGTGTGGTTTGATCTTTTAATACAGAACACAAGGGTTTAAATAAATGTTCGGTCCTGATCATATTGATAGTTTTATAAAACTATTCAGATTTTTATTGACATTTGTTAGTGAACCTAACAAAATTTCTTAATCGTGCAGGTCATCTTGTGCTCTCGATGTTAAATTTCATGAAGTACTTTATGAAAGATATCATAAATGACTCAGCAAATAAATAACTAAAGGGAAAATAGATGTGATGATTATAGATTATGATACGTGCATACGTTTACTAGTTTAATAAAGTACCACAAGGTGGCGTGCATTCAAACAGAAAATCAAATCCGGCTTTAACACTTAAAAATGCAATTCATAAGAAACTTGTGCTGTCCTACATAAGGGGCACATACCGAGTAACCAAACTCAAATGCCGGAAGCAGCTCACTCCGAGCAACCTATTTCCAGCACCCAGCAAAAAAGGGCGGCTGGAACAAAGTATTTACAACGCCATTGTGCACCAAAAAAATCAGAGCATGGATCAAATAGGCTAGTGAGCACAACTGAGTACATGAGGGAGGCTCAGAAACCGTAAGCACACTTGAATCACAATAAACATGATGTATAAGCTGTACGACGCAAAACAGTGGCAGTAACTCTTCACTATGCATTTTCAGGCGGAATCGTCGTTTTGCTCACTACGCCCTTGCTGAAGTAGTCTGCGACCACGGAAAAGCCATCCTTTGAACCCCTTAACTGCCTGAAGAAGAGATCATGATCCCTGGCATTTAGTTCTAGCTTCTGCTTTGCCTCCATAACAGATCTGTATTCAGGTGCACATTCCGGGCACTCCTTCTCATTGTCCCCGAGGCAGCGAAGATGGAACGAGTGCATGCACATAAAGTGGACAGCAGGAAGATCAAGGGTGAAGGTGCATGCTGTGCACTTGCTTAGTTGAAAAACCTTTGCGTTTGTCCTGAGGTCTTCTATCTCCCTTTTCATCAATTCTGTCTCTTCCTGTATAAACAAAAAATCTCGTTTCATTATGCGTTCCTTGTTTGATCACTGAAGAGTGTAAATGTACTCCAGCTAAAGTTTCGAATATTTGCTCAGATCTTGCTACATCAGAGAAATATTTTATAACAATCCTTCCCTTTAGCAAGAATCTGAAAATTGCCGTCATCACTAAATATGACTGGGTCACCAATTTTATTGGAATGATCAAACTTAATGTATCAAAAGCATGTGATTCTGTTAGACATGTCTGTAGTATGAAAGACTGAATTTTTTATAACTGCCAGCTTCAAGCATTTTATTGCTACCGTGAAAGCAAAGTTTCTTACATGTTACCCTCCCAAGTCCCAACGAAAAACATGACTATAATTATTAACCACTCCAATTATGTAGTGTGCATGATAATTATGTTTATGCCAATAAACATATTAACTCTAAAGTGAGTTCAAGATTCACTTGTGGCATGGTATGCAGAAGTCAATTGTCGAACATCAGCATACTAGGACAAAATGGCGTGCTGCACATCCTCCTCTTCGCAAAGAAAACTTGATAACGATTTAGATGTAAAAAAAACTTGATTTCTACTGAACCATGGATTTTAGGTACATAGGTTCATCGAACTAAAGCCAGCTTTTAAGAGCTGCTGCTGCGCACTATACAACCTCAGCTAACAAATTTCAGTGAAAGTTTCAGAGTTGTTGTTGGCACAAACAGCTTGAGCCTATAACAGCACATTTAGTTATCCTTTACATAGTAATATACCGACACCAAACTATGCTACACTAAGTGATTGCCTAAAGATTGTAAAAGATGTTGAGAATAGCAATAGAGAAAAGAAATGCTGCAGAAGTATCACATTCAAACTACTACTAACCTGGTACTTGTCAACAGATTTTCTGTCATCTTCAATTAACTTTGATTCTTGCTCAAGTTTGCGAGCAATGAAATCCTTGACAACTGAGAGAGTCAAGCATGGGTTTTTTGATAGTGTCTGTAGGACAACAATTGGAGGCAAAACATCCCCCTTCTCAATGTAGGTCAAGACCTCTTTAACTTCCTTAGAGCAGTCTTCCCCAAGCTCACCAAAATAATTCAACAGGTCACCCCAGAGAGATGGATCCCCTCCTTGAGTTGAGTCCCCTAGCTTCTTACAGCATGCAATTAAACCTTCATGGTCATGAGCTTGCTTGTAGCAACTGATAACCTCTTTGTAGAGTTTTAATTTCTCATACAGAAATAACAAGCCATCTTTAAATGCATTTGCATTACAAATGATAAGAGCAAGATCAACAGAATACAAAGGTTCTTCCATCTCACGTGTCCAGGCAGACTTCAGCAAAGCAAGTCCTTTCCTTTGTCTGTCAACAATATCCTTTGCTGTTTTATGTTCTTCTTTTCCAAGTTTCGCTTTCTCCCTTGTGCCTGATTTATAGCCGTTTGTAATTTCCTTCCCTTTTCTTTCTTTACTATTGTGATCATCAAAGCCATTTTCTTGTGACATAGATGGGAAGCTTAAATCTTTTGATATATACAGCTCCAGAAGGGTGTTATGGATTTCTGTCTGAGCAGGTGAGTCCTTGACTGCTTTGATATAGTTTTCTAGAAATTCCATGAGATATTGTGGGCTGTGCACAAATATATTAACAAAGTCCATTGGTGAAGGTATCATAAGCAAGCGCATGCTATTTGAACCTCTCCTTGTCGTAGGATCTCCCCCATCAGTACAAAGCCTCAACAGTATTTTAACAGTTTCAGCAGGTCTATGGTCCACAAGAATTTTTCCATATTCTTTTACAGTAAGACCAGCTTGATTTGCCTCAAGGCCAGATATATACTGCAGCGCCTCATCATATCTAGCAAGATCCTCAAGTAAAATCTTCAAATACAGCTCATGTCTCCCAGCCTTTTTGGCCACAAACATAGCATGTTCATGATATCCAGCTGCACGACATACTCTTATGGCAGTTTCCACATCAAACTTAATTTCACCTACCCCATCTTCATCTTTGATGAAGTGGTTCAGCTTCTCAACATCTTTCAATTTGGTATAGCAGTTCAACAGAAGGGTTGTGTGGTCTTTGGATGCTAATCCTCTATCATGTAACTTTTCTAGATAATTTGTCAGGTTGTGGATGCGCTTTGCATCAAGAAACTTCTGTATAACATATGACGGTTCAAGATGACCAATGGTGTGGATATATTGAGACATGGCCTCATCATATTCTTGTTTTCCATACAGATGGTCACCATACTTACGTAGAACCTCAGCAGTTGAAGCAGGATCAGCCTGCTGACTTTGTACAAGATTGATTGCGACTGTATAAAGATTTTTCTTAAATAACATGTCGAGCTTACTTTCCATGTCTTTCTCCCCAATGCAGAGTATCCTTTTATCACTCATTATGAGAATAATATAGCCCCACTCAGTGACCAAATGTGAAACATCCCCCACAGGCATGCTATGCGCAATTAACCGATTCTTAAGATCGTAAACATTAAGAGTATTCTTTTGGCTTCTCTGATCTTCAATTATGCAAAGTAAATAACCCCGAAACCAACCCACAAACTTCTTCTCACCATCGAAAGCCCAACAAGGGCCTCTACCATCAACTTCGTAGAAATACACAGCTTCTGGTCTACCAACAATCAGATCCTGCACAGATACAAATAAAAACAAATAAGATTTGCAGTAGAGCAAGATAAAATTGGACTGTTAAAAAAAGCGCTAGGCGTTAATTGTGCATTTTGCCACCGCCTTGTGCTTTTCTGACAGCGTCCCTTACGAGCAGATTAAGCGCAATTAGGCGCTGGACATTTTGCTATGGCCTAGAGCCTAGGCGCGCCTTTTTTTACTAAAAATCCTAACAGCAAAACACAGGTAGGAATGTAATAAATTGAGTAATGGACTGAGTAGCTCCAGGTCAAAAATACTAGTTAACTCTTCCCAAATTTTGCAGCACAAATTGTTTATGTGGACTTAGTTAGTTTCAGTGATCAGGTGGTGATCTGGTACAGCTTTTTTTAGTAGTGGCTGTGCAGAACAACTATACTGACCAAGGGCCTATGAGACTAACAGGTGGCCTAACCAAACTTGCCATGTTATTCCTTGTACCCTGCTGTCTAGTTGCGAACTACTGAGTTGGGGCAACTACCGAATAGGTCCCAACACATAATTACCAGCACATTTGAAGAAATAAATGCACAAACAGATGAACAAGCACAATGATTTGAAGTTTGTATAGTTATGATTTGAAGAATAACAGATGAACAAGCACAAAAACAGAACATATCACACTAACCATGCGGTCACTCATTGCTACGGCATTGGTCTCACAACCAATTTGGTCAAGTGTTTGCCTCCTTGGTGGTTGATGATGCAAGCTGAACAAGGTTATGGAACTAGGAGTAATGGCAAAGAGCTGATGTGCCTGCCCTTCAACTCGGAACCCAAGACCAGTAATAGGTGAACTCGTGCCGTCTGAAACAGGTTCAACTTGCAATGTGAAGCGTGTGATACGCTCACGTGCAATATCACCTTTGATGCAATAAATGCAACCATTGTCCAATCCGATAGCAATCAACAGGATGGGAGGAGCTTCTTCTAAAACCAAAAATGATGTAATCTGCAGAATTAAAAAGAGTATTACAAGTAGAATAGGATGTTATTGTATGCAACGTATATTCAAATTTTCTTAGCAGAAGAACACAGAACGTAACCTGCAAAGGGGAGTGAGGGGAGGATTTACCTTCGCCTCAGGAAATTGATTCGTGAAAACCCGCAAAATTTGAACACAGAAAGGGGTTGTCATACTTGAACCCTCTTCTTGTACTTTATCAAGGTCGAAAACTTTTAGACAGACTGCCGATGACTGTGAAGATGCTTGATCATCATCTCCAACCGTGACAAGAACATTTCTTTGCTAATCATACAAAGGGCATTAAGTTGTAAATATCACTTTTAGCTGTTATTATCATGATAAAAACAACACGAACGAAAAAACATAAGAGGAAATGCATTACGAACAGCGACAGAAACCAAGGTAGAGTAGGTAAGAAATTAGTGAAAAAAAAGTAAGCACCATGTTGTCAATAAGAAAGAGTAGCAAATTGGCATATAATCAATGTTATTGGACACTGGTAACCCAATTTAGTTGAACTTCATCCCTTCCAAAAATAAACAAAAAGATGTGGTCCGAACTCTGAAGCCTTAAGCAAGTTTTGTTGCCAAATCTTATAAGTTTCTGGAATTGTTCAGGGCTGTGCGAGAGAGCAATGCTTATCATCCCATCTGGGATTGACGAACTATGTTCACTGCGCATAATTATAAGTTCATTTAAAATAATACAGTAACATTGTTGATTTTGTCTCCTGAATGTACAGGACCAATATTGAACATTCGAAAACATATGGCGAGCAATTCCACAGTTACAGATGCGTTTTCATGGGTGTACCTTGAGCTGCTGGAGGAAGAGTACGGATGAGGCGTAGGCCTGGAACCCGTAGGAGAGGCGGAACCCGCGGTCGAGGAGCCCCACGGTGCCGTCGTCGCAGCCGATCGCGACGCGGCCGCGGCCACCCGAGGAGCAGGTCACTCGGCCCGCGATCTCGGCTGGCACGGCCGGGGCGCCGCCTCCCCCACCGCGCCCTGCCCCCTTCTCCTCGAAGAACTCGAACTTGCGCCACTGGTACATGCTCGGCGCAAGGGGAGGCAGATCGGGAGCGCGCTGCCGGTCAGCTCGGGTGGGAAGGGATCGACCTCCGCGCCGGCCGGTGGAAGGGAGGGGGAGGAGAAGCGGCCTTCGGTCGGTCGGGCACGACTGGACAGATCGGGTCGGCTTCCGTTGCGGCCTGGGGTCGGGCACGAGCACGACTGGACAGATCGGGTGCGGCCTCGCGGGGAGGTGCGCGGGGATCGGACTCGAACACAACACGGGAGCAGCAGTCGATGTCCTCAGCCGTCCGATCTAACTTAAACAGTCCGGGTTCCACTGTTTTATCTGAAAAAAATCCTGCCACATACTCTACTTTAGCTTCGCCGTCTTGTGCTCCAATTGCTGAAGAACAAAACAAAGAAACGTACAGTACACAGCATACTTGCAGAGTGTTGACAGATTATGGGACAACGAGTTTCTAAGCTCGAGCTCAAATGAGCTCGGGTGAACAGAAAAATCTGGAAAAAATAAAAAAAATAAAAAAATGAAATTTTTCTGACGCAAACATTGACAAATGTTTCCGGTGCTCACAAAATTTCATCAAAGAATGACATTCTTGTAAGTCGTGGCAAAAAAAAATCAATGCTTCAAAAGTGTTATTTTCGAAAGCATTTTGAAGTGTTCTTTTTCATTTTTGCCACGACTTCCACAAATGTCATTTCATCGTGAAATTTTGCAAACACTAAAATATTTGTCAAAATTCATCAAAAAAAAAATCAGATTTTTTTATTTTTGTTTCATTTTACTGTTCATCACGAGCTCAAATGAGCTCCCAAGCAGAAGATGACTTTCGCAGATTATGTTCTACTCCCTCCGTTCCTAAATATTTATCTTTTTAGTGTATATAGACATATTTTAGAGTATAGATTCACTCATTTTGCTCTGTATGTAGTCACTTGTTGAAATATCTAGAAAGACAAATATTTGGGAACGGAGAGAGTATCTCTTTTCAGCATTGTTTGCGAAAAACAAAAAAGATGGCACATAATTTAGCTCATATTACTTTTGATTCTATAATGCTTTGAGTTGGGATGGTTCTCCTTCCAGATGTATCTTTGATGATGTATTGAACGGGGTAAGATTGCCCAATGCTCAATAAGGGCACCAGAAAGGCTTTCCCGTAAAAATAACTAACAATGGACAAGGAGATCTCTTCGTCCCAAAAGGTCTCTAAGAGTAGAGGTCAAAGATCCCTCCAAAGTTAGAACAAACTAATCCCTTGAATAGTGTTTGCCTCCCTCTGGAAGTCAAATCATTGACAAATAGAAGGCATAAAGTGTTAATCACAAAAAACTCATAATGGAACTCCAGTTAAAAAGATTGAGATAGAACTAACCACCTCATCGTCCGTCATCTGACGAAAAATTTCCCCACACTGGTACAAGAAAGGAAGAGTGAAATCATTATCGACACAAGCAAAAGAGATTTATGCCACATATGTCAAGTGGTGAAACACACAAGCAGTAGCTTCAACTAGAAGGGTTCAAATCTAACGCCCAATAGGGGATATCAAGACACGAAAAATAGGGGGTGACATAGAAGGTGGATGGGCAAAGAAAAGAAGCACACGGGGAATAGGCTCGATGTGTCGTTGCACAAAAGAGAGCTACAAATATGGAGTGTAGGCATCTCTAGTCAACTCTGATGCTCCACCATCACGTTGACAAATCATAGCTGAACAGGAAGTCATCCAAGAAATGAAAATGGATCGATTGATTTTTTGGGTTTGTTTGTTTGGTCCTTCTATAGTCAGAAATGCACCACACCACCCCGAACTAGTAAGAGGATCATGCTCTAGCTGATGCTTCCCCCTACCTTGGCCAGGGGCAAACGAAACATTTTTCGCATTATACCCATATAAGATCTAAGGTATTTACTACGTTATATAGTGGAAGTATAGAAGAGCAAAGGAAGCTGAGTCCCTCTACCCTCCACTAAGGCCAACAGAGAAGGTAAGGGAGGAAGGGGCTGTTTGGTTCGTGTCCTGAGCAGTGTGCCTGGTAAAATTTGCTGCGTGAGAATAGCCGGAGATTCTAGGGATTTTTGCCTGACAGACATGCATAGAAAGAAGTTGTTTGGTTGGCGACCGGAGCCTGAGAAAAGACCAGTCAAATCATATAATATAATACGGCCTCGAAGAGAGTGTACTAATATGTTGTTATTAGTTAGCCGGAGTCAGGCCTAGGATTCTGGTGGCCTGAGCCATGCTAATGGTGGCGTGGAGGTTCTCAGGCCAGGCTAACATTATTTTTTTTTTGATAAAATGGAACCTTTATTCATTAGAAATAACCAGTACATCGTCTGTGAGGATCGTTACAATTTTATTTAAAGGCTCCTCAAAATAATCCGAAGTGACAGAAAATTTAGCTAATCTAGTGAGCTCATGAGCTACTTTATTTGCTTCTCTATTACAATGTTCGAATCTAGTACTAATGAAATCACAGGCATAATGAAAACAATCATCGAAGATTGCCGCCGCCGCACCCGTCGATCATCCTCCGTCCTGCATGGTTTCAATCACCTCCAGATTGTCCGAGTTAATAGTAAGGCGATTGCATCCCGTCCTCTGCGCCAGTATTAGACCAAATTTGAGAGCTGAAGCTTCCGCCATCAAAACATTCACGCAATAGTCAATTTTCCCGTTTCCTCCAGCGATAAACCTACCTTTGTCATCTCTCAGGACCGCCCCCATTGTGCCCTTCAGTAGGTCATGGTCAAAAGAAGCGTCAACATTAAGTTTTACAAATCCCCTAGGAGGGTAGGACCAACCCCCCCTTTTTCGTAAAAGCCCTGGGGGTGATGCATTAACGAAATTTGATGTAAGAGCAAGAATCCCCATAGAGATCTGATGTGCATTCTGCATTTTCTCCTTATGCACCAATTTTCGTCTCTCCCACCATATATACCATGCTGAGACAACAATCATTTCGTGCACATTGTGATGGCCGAAAATCAACAGTTCTTGGTCTGGTAGAAGTAGTAAATATTCCAACACCGCTTCTCCCGCACGATCGACCTCACATGCTTTATCAATAATATCATCCATCCCAAGCCTTTTCCACACCTCCTTGGCTTTTCTACAGAGGAAAAGCATGTGCTTTGAATCTTTTAGACCCTCCGAACAAGTAGGACAAATAGGCGAGATTTTCATATGTCTATTTGCAAGCGTAACCCGACATGGAAGTGTACCATGCAACATACGCCATATAATTTTTTTGACTTTTTTCGGACATGATAACTTCCATATCTTGCTCCAGATTGGGTTTTCTGTGGTTTGCCCCATCCCATTAGATTGTCTTAATTTATCTCCATATTGATGCTCCCACTCCGTAGAATAGACAGACCAAACCGAGACATACCATTTTTCGTATAGCCCCAAGCTATAAAATCCGGCATATCATATTGTGGAAGTGGAATTAAAAGAATACATTATACATCAATGGGCCACATAGTTTGTCTAATGAGATCTTCATCCCAACTATTTGTAGTAGGATCAATTAGGTCACCCACCTTGGATAACAAATGTCCCCCCTTGGGCGTCACAATTTTCCTTGTGGCACAGTTGGGGATCCAGGCATCTTCCCAAATATTAATATTTTGACCATTGCCCACTTGCCAAATGTAGCCGCGTTTTAGGGATTCCGCACCTGCCATGATACTTTGCCAGGTAAATGAAGATCCTCTCTTAAGTTTGGTGTTCAACAAGTCGCCATCAGGATAGTACTTAGCCCTTAGGATAGTAGCACATAAGTAATCAGGATTATCAACAAGACACCATGCCTGCTTGGCGAGCAAAGCCAAGTTGAAACAATGAATATCCCGAAATCCCATTCCCCCTTGGTTTTTAGGTGCGCACATTTTCCACCAGTCCATCCAATGCATCCTCCTCTGGTTCTCCTCGTCTCCCCACCAGAAATGCGATATCGAGTCAATGAAACAACTCCGCGTTTGCCGAGCTCCCCGCCGCCTGCGATGGCAGTTTTTGAGCTAGACCCAATGCGCTACGTGCCTGCTGGGCACCACATCATCGACGGCGGCGAAGCTCGTCTACCCCGGACCTTCGTCACGCCATCGAGCCCGATCGTGCACCGTCACGAAGCTTTCATGGTGGCCGAGGTAATGCCAGCTCCTCCTCCAGATCAGATTGGTCAAGCTAGAGAGGAAGTGGTCGATTTCTTAGAGCAAAGAGGTCACTTGGTTAGATCAGCAAAGCCTTGGATTTGTGGCGTGGGTTTGTTTGAAGTTTGTGATGCTGCAGTTAGGTTTATGTTAATGCAACAAGCTCCACAGCCTCTGGGTAATGATCGTTTTGTGCGTTTCTTCAAGCACGACGAGGGGATTGGATTCAGAGGTGCTTAGGGTTTTCGGGATGGATGCCTCATGTTCTTAGGGATACCGCTTGATCTTCGCAATACACAGAACATCTGAGCTGCAGTCAATACTTTTGGTACTTTTCAGCATTGGGTCAATGATGATCCCTACCTGGTTCGCACTATTGTTTTTGCATCATTTCCTGAAGACATACTTGTTCCGAGGGATGTAGTGTTCTCTGAATATGCGGCTTGGGGAGGGGCCAAGGTTTCTTGGACAGCCCTTATGTACATCCTGGGTGCTAATTGGGCCGCACAGATGCCGCCAGATGAGGACCCGATGCCTTTTAATGGCGATCCTCACTCATTCCCTGGTGACTTCATCCCTGACAACCACAACTTTGTGCTACCACCTTTTCCAGCTCTTGGGTGGAATGAAAACCCAGTCGCTCCTCCGCCACCAAATGACCAGCAGGGATGGGGCCATGCGGCATGAGGGGAAGATGATGAAGTGCAGCAGCAAGATCAGATGCCACCGGAGCAAGATCAACAATCCATGGTACTAGATAACTCTGCAATTTTTGAGTCTGAATCTCAGAACAACACAAGTCATGCAATTACGAATGATGTCATGGAGGTGGAACCGCCTGCAAACATGGAGGATACTGATGTGGAGGTCAATAATGAACTGGCCATTGTGCCATATGTCCCACCTGTCTGGCCGTCAACACATGTGGAGATCACTTTGCCTGTTGTTCCTTGTGGGCCTCCACTGCCGCCGGAGATGATATGGAGGAGATCCTTCGAGAAGCTCCTTGATGCAGGTCTCCTTGCTCCTACGTCAAACCCAATGAACATGCAGCTCAAATTGAAATGATCATGGGAGGATGCTTTTGAGCCGGAGTTTCCAATTCCTCTACAACTCACATTTGATGTGGAACTGCTGGGCTCTGTGGAGCCACCAATGGCTAATGCTCATAGGCCTGTGGCAAGAGCTTTGTTCAAGCCAACCGTGTCAAGCAATGAAGATGTGGTTTCCCCTCAGACTCACACTGAAGAGCAGTTTTCCTTTTCAGCACAACAAACTCGCAAGACCACCAAGAGGAGGAAAGCTCTGGTACCTGTTGTGGATACAAGTGTGAGAAGATGCACTCATGGTTCCATAATGAGGGATGGTTACAAACCTATCCTCCAGGAGTTGCCAATGCCACAACCAAGAAAGAAGAAACTGAGGTCTAAGCCTTTGGGGGAGGAGCCCCGCTCTGCTTCGAAACTGCCACAATTCATGGAGGAGGAACCTGATGCTAGCCTGATACCGCCCAAAACTCCAATCAAAGCAATTCAGAAGATGGGAGCATATTTGGGGATTGCTCCGGAGTAGCTTACGGTGGATCTGCTTATGGCAGACCCGGTGGTGCAGCCTTCCTCTTCGGTTCCCAATGAATAAATCATTGCTTCAGGATTGGGTGTGGCAAGCCCTCAATTTTGCTAGTTATCTTAGCTGCTTTTATTTAAATGTTGGAACTGTTATTTATGATTTGCACCTGAACTGGTTTCGTTTGATCTGTAGCACACTAGGTGTCTACATTGCTTTCAAGACTGCTTTTATTTATCTTTATGGATAGTAATCGTATTAGCAGTAGAAATTGGCGTGTCCTTTGTTGGAATGTGCGTGGGCTAAATTCTGAAACTAGGCAACATGCAGTCAGTCAGAAAATTGATGAAAGCCAATGCTCTGTGGTTTGTCTCCAAGAAACTAAATTGCAACATATTGATCAGTGTGTTATCAGATCTTTTTGTCCCAGAAGATTTGATAACTTTGCTTATAGCCCCTCAGTTGGTGCATCAGGTGGTATTATGGTCTTGTGGAACTCTGCAATGTTCTCAGGCACACTGATTGAGGTCAAGCAGTCTGGTGTTATTATACGGTTTACTTCTTACACAGTGCAGCTTCTTGGACCCTGGTCTCAGTTTATGGACCCTGTATAGGATAGGAAAGAGATGATTTTGTTGCTTGGCTTTACAACCTTCAAATTTCTAAGGATGATAACTGGCTTCTGTTAGGTGATTTTAATTTCTTTAGATACACCACTAACAGAAACTGGCCTAGAGGTGATCCTAATGATATGTTTATCTTCAATGATGTAATTGGGCACCTATGACTGATTGAGTTGCCAACCAAGGGGAGACAGTACACTTGGTCTAATATACAGGACACCCCCTCCTTGAGAAACTAGATTAGTTCTTCACCACAACAAATTGGACAACCTTATACCCTGCAACACAAGTTCTTCCCCTGGCCAGAACTGCTTCTAACCATGTACCATGTGTGGTGGTCATAAACACCAGTATCCCCAAGTGCAATTTATTTCGTTTTGAGAATAATTGGGTGGAGCTTGAGGGATTTATGGAGTTTGTGCAGAACTCCTGGAAGAAACACTCCCACAAAACACATATTTCAGCTATCATTGCTAACAAATTGAAAACTTTGAGGCATGACTTGAAGAAGTGGCAGATGGGTCTCTAAAAAATGAAACAGTTAATTCAGAAATGTACTAGGGTTGTTCTTTTACTAGATGAGCTTGAGGAACTCAGACCTTTGTACAGACCTGAGTTCAACTTCAGAAAGATTGTGAAATTACATATGAAAAAACTATTGCGTTTGCAATATCTTTACTGGAGAAAGAGATGCACTACAAGATCAATTAAGGTTTGGGAGGAAAACACCAAATTTTTTCATGCAATGGCTACAGAAAGATATCACAGGAACTCAGTGGCTTCCATTAAGCTGGATGATGGGACTGTCACCAATGACCACATACAAATTGCAGGTGCATTATGGTCCACTTTCAAGAATAGAATGGGTACTGCCAGAGGTATAAATATGACTTTGGACCTAGCATCTCTGTTAAAACTGTTGGTGCAATGATAGGCCCCTTATGTTTTGGAGTTTGTGACATAAACAGTATAGAACTTATGTGTTTGCTAGTGCACTCAGAGTAACAGGTCCCTAATGTATCGAGGAGTTTGATGCAAACGACGAAGATAAACTTCCTGCGTAGCAGTGAAGGTTATCACAGAAGATAAAGCTATCAAGAGTGACCCCTAAAAATTGCTGAAGTTTAAGCAATTGGTTCGGTGCATGTTCGAAGCAAATGACTGCGCTCGAGGAAGAATGAAGACGTAGCATTTATTTCGTTGTTCTTCTTCTTTCATTGAGTCATAGGACCACCATACTATTAAGAGGGGTGTAGCGTTTGAAGCTTTGGTTCTTTGATGCTAAACCCAAATCCTATGAAAGTTGTGAGAGAAATCACTTTGTGCTCCGAGTAAATGCTTGCCAGCAAGAGACTGTGATCTTCTTCGCTGCAAGAGATTTGCCTCGGACCGAGGAGTTAGCATTACTTGTTTCTCAAGTAATGTTATCGTTGCTCCAAATCCGCCCGTTATGAACGTGTTGATTGGCCATTGGTTGGACCTCATGTCCAAAATGGTCATTTCCCATCTGGGAAGGCTGCGGCTATAAATAGCTACCCCGCACCGGCTTTGTTCGGTGGCTGCTTCGTTTGATTCTGAGAAGTTTGTTGAGCAACCCACTCTCTGAGCGATTTGATTTTAAAATCCACAAAGAGAAAACCCTAGAGCCGAAGAATTAGATAGTGGTTTAGCATCACTGGAATCTAAGTTTAGTACGCTCCGCCTATTACTCTTGAGAGCTGCAAACTCTCTAGATGGTTAGGTGTCAATTTCTTCAGAGACCAAGAGTGATTGTGGTTCTCGAAGAAGAAGTCTGCAAAGGTTCGGAGATCGCCTTCAAGTATCTACCACGAGTGATCGGCGTCGGTTGACGAATCGATTGTCGAGGAGAATAGGGTGAAGAGAGTTTATCTTCCGTGTTAAGTCACATCCCCTCCAACCAAACGTAGTCCTTGTGTAGAAGGACGAACTGGTCGAACAAATACCTTGTCGCCATCGAGCATCATCGGTTACCTCTGTCACTCATGTTTACTTTCGATGCATTTTCGTTCATTTGATTTACTTCGATGCATGTCTTAGTTTCCCTTCGGCACCCTGTTCTAGTTTACTCTAGCTGGTTTTTCATTCATTCCGCTGCTGGGTTATGAGAGATTTAAGTTTTCAGAAGAAAAATTAAAACTCCCATTCACCCCCCTCTGGTAGACATACTTCGTTCCTATAATTGGTATCAGAGCAAGGTACTCCTTGACTCTGCCCATTTTAGTCTAACGACTTTGGAGTTTAAGTATGTCTTCAGTGAACTACAAGTCGCATCTCAAGATTCCCAAATTCGATGGGACGGACTATCCCTTCTGGAAGGAGAAGATGAAGATCCGTCTTTGAGCTATAGATGATGATATGTGGAACGTGGTGCATTTCGGGTTCACATTTGTTATTCCTCAAGCTCCTACTGATGAAGAAAAGAAGCTCATTCAACTGGATGCTCAAGCCAAAGATGAAATTGGTGGCCATCTCTCTCGAGCACAATTCCTTCAGTGCAAAAAGCCAGGACACTTCATTTCGGACTGCCCTCTCTGGGAAGCTAAAATCCATGTAAGTGGGAGATATGATTTGGGCAACCATCGAGACAAAAGCAAGAGCAAGAACTATGACTAGGATGATGAGAAGAAAACGAAGAAATTCTTCAAGAAGAAGGACAACTCCACTTCAAAATCTTCGTCAAGAAATCCTTCCAAGTCCTCCTCCAACCGCAAGAATACCTCTCACAAGGCCAAGGCATACATCTGCAAGGAAATGGACTCCGATGAAGAAGAATCATCAGGCTCCAAGGAAGAAGAAGAATCCAATGAGGATTCCGACTCCGGCATGGCTGGCATAGCATTTGCCTCATCTCCATCAACAAACTTCTTCAAAAATCCATCAAGCAATGATGAATCTCCTGCCTACTGCTTCATGGCCAAGGCTTCGAAAGAAAAGGTATCCTCAAAACATCATAAGTTTCACTCCAGTGATCAATATTCTTTTGATGAGGATGACCATGCTAAGTTGATCAAAATTGCTAATATTCAACAAAATTCTCTTGAGAAAATTGAGAAAACCCTCAGGAAATCTGAAGGGTTGTTGGTTGAGGAGATGGAGAAAAATTAGTTGTTGACCAAAGAGTATTCCACTCTCAAGTCACGAATGGATGAACACTCAACTCGTCATGATTTCTCTCACCAGGCCACGAAAGATTGACCTATGATTATCTGAAAAGTAAACAGGAACTCGAGGCACTGAGAGAGGCTCATGAGGATTTGATGAGAGAAAATTCTCTTCTCAACCCAACAACTTAAAGAGAAACCTGAGGTGATTGAGCCACCATGTTTAAAATGCCTTGAACGAACCAATGCTGAATCAAATGCTGAATCATCTATGAATGCTAACCCCTCGATCAAGGAAGATGGTTCTGTTTCTGATGAGAATGTCGGGTTAAAGGATCTTCTTCACACAGGAATGTTCAAATCTCTCAAGGGGCATCAAACCCTTTGTGATGTTTTGAAGAAATCTATCCTTCACAAAAATCCCAGAAAAGAAGGTATTGGTTTCGAAAGGAAACTGAATGAAGATGGTTCTTACTGGGAACCACATCAATATCCTCACACAGTGTGGGTTCCTACAAAGAGCAAAACGCTCGATCCAGCGTTACTCT
The DNA here is from genome assembly GCA_011799875.1 of Thinopyrum elongatum. Classification (NCBI taxonomy): domain Eukaryota; kingdom Viridiplantae; phylum Streptophyta; class Magnoliopsida; order Poales; family Poaceae; genus Thinopyrum; species Thinopyrum elongatum. Next base: position 405,347,655 of record CM022298.1, on the reverse strand, counting down.
CGGGATATGACTCTCCTATCCTAGAATATCCTGATGATGATTCTCTGAGCAACTATAAGTTGTTCAAAAATCAGCATGGTGAGGTTATTGCTCGCTATGTTGGTCCAAACAGCAGGAATGGCCCCCAAAAAGGGCTATTTGGGTGCCTAAGAAAACTGTTGATGCTTTGCCTCTTTCTCCTCATCTAACCATGCAGACAGAAAAAGTTCGACAGAATGAATATATGCATACTGGATACAACCACTATGCTCATGTGTCTGGAAAGAACTTTAATGCTTATTCTTTCAATTATGCTTGTACCTCATCGAGTAACAACTATGCTTATCGAAAGAAATCCTATCCTGCTCGCTCTACTGTTTCAAAGCCACCTGCAAAGATGTGGGTGGTTAAGAAAGACTAATTCTTCTGCAGGGCTATGTCTCCGGGTGTACATAATGGGTAATGGATAGTGGATGCACTATTCATATGACCGGAGACAAGTCATTGTTTGTTGACCCGAACTTAACTGTTTCTCCTCTGAAGTATATCACTTTTGGCGACAACAACAAAGGAAAGGTAATTGGGCTAGGTAAAATTGCTATATCCAAGGACAAATCTATTGATGATGTGCTACTTGTTCAGTCCCTTGGTTACAATCTTATGCCTGTTGGCAAGTTATGTGATCTTGGCATGATAGTCTTATTCTCTATATCCAAATGCATTGTCTTCATGGCCTCTCACAATTCCTTCGTCATTGAGGGAATTAGAAAGGGTGATCTTTATATTGTGGATTTCTCTAAGGGTCCCTCAGTCCAAACTTGTTTGCTTGCAAAAGCAACTGAAGGTTGGCTGTGGCACCGAAGGCTTGGTCATGCAGGTATGAGAAATTTGCAGACCCTTGTGAAGAAGAATCATCTCTGTGGAATTCCTGATGTAAAATTCGATAAGGATCGTCTCTGTGCTGCTTGTGAGGCTGGTAAATTGGCTAAGAAGCATCACTCCTCCAAGACAGACATGACCACTACAAGACCACTGGAAATTCTTCATATGGATTTATTCGGTCCTCAAAATTATGCAAGCTTCGGTGGCAGTCATTATGGTCTGGTTATTGTTGATGATTTCTCTCTATACACTTGGGTATTCTTTCTTGAAGACAAAACCTATACTTATGATATCTTCAAAAGCTTCGCCAAGAAGGCCCAAAATGAATATGATGAGTGAATTAAGCATGTCAGAAGTGACAATGGAACCGAGTTCAAAAATACTCGTATCGATGAATTTCTCGATGATCATGGTATCACTCATGAGTTCTCTGCTGCATACACTCCCCAACAAAATGGAATTGTTGAACGAAAGAACAGAACTCTCATTGAAATAGCGAGAACAATGCTCAGTGAGTATAAAACTCCCATTCGCTTCTGGGCTAATGCTATTAACACTGCTTGTCATGTTATCAATCATGTTTATCTTCACAAGTTCCTTAAGAAAACTTCATATGAGCTTATCACTGGCAAGAAACCAAATGTTTCTTATCTACGTGTTTTTGGTGCACCTTGTTACATTCTTGATATGAATCATTCCTCCAAGTTTGCACCTAAGGCACATGAAGGTTTCTTCTTGGTTATGGCTCAAACTCGCATACGTATCGAGTCTATAACTCTCACCACATGAAAGTTATGGAAATGGTAAATGTGCGGTTTGATGAATCTAACGACTCTCAAAAAGAGCACCTGCCAAATGTGATAGATGAACCTTTGATTTCGGATGCTATTCGGCAAATGGCCATTGGGAGCGTCAAGCCTATTGAAGGAAATGCACCAGAGTCATCTGATGATGATGCTCCTATGACTCGAAGAAGAACTCGTCAAGCCACCGCCGAAGCAAATGCTCCTCCGAATGGAAATGGAAATCAAGATCCAAATGCCGATCAAAATGGTAATCCTGAAGGAAATGATGACTCAAATGCTGATGCTGATGATTATGACAATCACGAAGAAAATGATCATCCTCACGTGGCAAATCGAGTTGATCCCTCCTTAATTCTCGACGAAATTGAGAATCCAGGTTATCGACCCACAACTCGTTCGCGCACTCGTTTGGCTAACTACTGTGGAAGTTTCTCCTTTGTTTTATTGGCAGAACCTACCAAGTATGAAGAAGCCATGAATGATCCAGACTGGATGAATGCCATGCAAGAGAAGTTGGTGCAATTCGAATTAAATGATGTGTGGGAACTGGTTGAAAAACCGAATCCCAAGAAGCACAATATCATCGGCACAAAATGGAATTTTCGCAATAATTAAGATGAAAATGGTATTGTGGTGAGAAACAAAGCACGTCTTGTTGCTCAAGGGTACACACAGGTAGAAGGTATTGATTTCGGTGAAACATATGCTCCTGTTGCACGCCTTGAAGCAATTCGCATTCTTCTCGCTTATGCTAATTACAATGATATGTTGCTGTATCAAATGGATGTGAAAAGTGCTTTCCTCAATGGTGAAATTGATGAGGAAGTTTATGTTAGACAACCACCTGGTTTTGAACACCCTGAGTTTCCTAACAAAGTTTTCTGGTTGAAGAAAGCTTTATATGGGCTAAAGCAAGCCCCTCTAGCATGGTATGATACCCTGAAAAGGTTTTTGCTCGACAAAGTGTTCAAGCCAGGATCCACAGATCCCACACTTTTCACTCATGAAGTTGACAATGATTTATTCGTTTGTCAAATCTATGTGGAAGATATTATCTTCGGCTGTACTAACAATGCTTGCAGCTTGGAATTCAGGAAAATGATGTTCGATAAATATCAAATATCCATGATGGGTGAACTCGAATTCTTTCTTGGACTGCAAATTCGTCAACAAGCAAATGACATTTTTATTTCTCAGGAGAAATATCTGAAAGAATGCATGAAGAAGTTCAAAATGCAAGATTAAAAAATGAAGGGCTATAAGACTCCAATGCCCACGAATGGTAAGCTAGATGCAGACGTGTATGGTAAGGATTACAGTCAGAAAGCCTATCGTTTGATGATTGGATCTCTTCTTTACCTATGTGCATCCAGACCTGACATTATGTTGAGTGTTTGCATGTGTGCCCGCTATCAAGCTGCACCAAAAGAATCGCATCATCAAGCGGGCAAGCGCATTCTGAGATATTTGGCTCACACCCCCACCTTAGGTTTATGGTATCCTAAGGGAGCACAGTTTGATCTTGTTGGACATTCAGACTCAGATTGGGCTGGTGACTTGGTTGATAGGAAATCTACCACGAGGTCATGTCATTTCCTCGGTATATCATTGGTCTGTTGGTCATCAAGGAAGCAGAATTGTGTATCTCTCTCTACGGCTGAGGCCGAATATATTGCTGCTGGCGCTTGTTGCACTCAGTTATTGTGGATGAAGCAAACACTGAAGGATTATGGCATCAAGGTCAAGCATATTCCTCTATATTGTGATAATGAGAGTGCCATCAAAATTGCACATAATCCTGTGCAGCATTCTCGCACCAAGCATATTGCCATCAGACACCATTTTATTCGCGATCATGTTGCTCGGGAGGATATTATCGTCAGTCACGTCAAGAACGGAGACAATCTCACTGATATTTTCACCAAGCCTCTCGACGAGAAAAGATTCTGTGCGTTACGGTGTGAGCTAAATATCCTAGACTTCGCAAATGTGAAGTAAGCTGGACTCGGCACCCATGCTAACACTTCCACATTTTTTAAGGAAAGGGTGCATAACACTCGAAGAGTTTGAAACTTTCGACAAAGTGAAAGTTTCTTTTTGAGAGTGAATACATTAACGAAGAACTAGACTAACCGGGTGCCACGATAATTGTGCAACGCTCGGGGTCATACAGTTCTTATACGGTGGGTTACGCTACCACAATTTTCTTTTGTGTTTCTCTTGGATCAATGGATTTGGCTTTTGTCTGAATGCATTTCTCTCATAGCTATTTGCTCGTGTGCTTGTGTTTCTATCAGAGTGAAATGCCTAGGACCCTGTTTTTCCCTCTGATCTATCTCTTCCAGTCTATGCTGTTCCGTTACAAATGCTCAAATTTTATCTGGAATGAAGCTTATCTGGTGTCCTTGTCCACGATTAAGTTTTGGTCTGAACATTTATCTTCTTTGCGAAAGCTGTCCAAAATTTGGGATTTCCCGCCAAGTCAGGACCACGATCTTTGATGGTTGCCACGTGCAACACATCCACTGCCAGTCTATCCTATCTGTTGAATCACAATCGTCCCTGTCTTGAGACCGTTCGATCAAAAACCTTAGCGTGCGGTTAATTCCTTTCGCCTATATAAACTGCGCAGTTCTCATCTTTCCCTTCTCTCTTTCTCCTCGCTCTCTCTCCACCGGAACCCTCGCCGCAGTGCTCCACCTTGAGCTCGATGCCGATGACCCCTTCCCCACTTAGCTACCGGAAAGAGGTCACCGGAGTCATTCCACGCCGTCGCGAGACATCTTCTTCCCCGCGCCACCGTAGTTGCTGCACGTCAACAAGCTAGGGTACTTATAGTTCGTACTCGGACTTCCATCCTTCATGTTTCGAGTTCATCCACGGTTAATTCTCTCCGATTTTACCGCATATCTTAGATCTAGGTTTTTACCTCTCTAGTGCGAATGTGGTTTGTAGTTATTCCTCGCATCCGAATCCATCAGATCTAGGGTTTGTGTTATGCTTTGTTCGAATGACATGCCTAGCTCGTTGTCTAGTATTACTCTTCGGACCTACTAGCTTGATCTATATGTCTCATTTATTCGAAACATCTCTCAAAGTCTGTATCTGGTTCTTCCTCAAAATGTTTTTATTCGAGAAAACTTTCGTTGTGAGCATTTGTGACCCTGTCCCCATTTTCCCTCGTACCCATTCTCTTTCACAGGTGAATGTAGTCTGTTGAAGATTCTGCAAAGCCACACAGTATGGCTGATGACAACGAGGCATTCATGGGCACAGCAGATGAATCGAAAGCACCTAATGCAAAGGTCCCAATGGTAGGCCCGTCCACCAGCAAAAGAAAAAGGGTCGGATAGAATGGAGATGAACAAGAGGCAGATGCTCCGAAGAAGAGGAGAGGTGGCAGGCAACCTCTCAAAAATACAGCTGAGCTTGTTTCTCATGATGAATATTACACAGTTCCAGGAGAATATTCAACTCAGAGAAAAGGACGTGTGCAAAAGATTCGGCGTCACTGGGTAAGAAAGTGGTTTCACTACAAGATGGTTCATCCTCGCTACGCCAAGAACTTTGCTTTCCATCCCCCATGGGGTGACTGTCGTGAGATTGGGCTCATACGGGCAGGTGAACCCCAGCAAAGGCCTCCTCCACCTCCCGATGCTCATGACTCATCTCTTATGACCCCTGACTCCTATCCTAAAGAAAAGGCCAAGCGCCTCAAAAATGCTAAAGAGAGCTAAGAAGGCTGAAAAGGAGCAGGCAAGGGAAGAAGAAAATTGTCGCCTCATGAAATCAGATGTCGAGAAAAAAGAAGGCAGAAGGAAAAGCTGAACGTCGAATGAAAAATAAACATGATCCAAAATCAGCTGCTCTGAGGAAAAAGAGTGCTCCGAGGAAAAGGCTAGCGAAGCCAGCTGAACCTGAAGGTGATTCTTCTGATCAAAATGATCCCCCGCTCACTCGAGAAGAAATTGATGAAACTCTCTCCGAACAAGTGAATGTGACTACATCCACTGTTATGCCTGATCTTCGAGCAAGTGCCGTACCAATTGCATCTCCGAAGAAGAATTCCTTGAAAAGAAAGACCCCTCAGACCACTGTCACGATGGTTGACAAGGTAAATACAGAACCTCATCCTGATGCAATAAACTTGCAATATTTGGTGGTTGAAGCCCCAGTTGGCTCAACTAAGCCAGGAGAACAGCTGCCGAAGCAAAAGATGAAGCAGATCGAAGGCAATGCTGCCAAGCAAAAGGTCCCAAGCACTGATATTGTAAAAGAAAAGGCTGCACAATTTGCTCCAAAACTAACTCGACCCTTGGCTTCTATGCCTCCGACCGAGCAAAATGTGACTCAGATTGCTCCCTCTGCTCAGGCTGCTGCACAGACTCATGTTGTCTCTGCTGCACCACATTCCTTTGATCATACGTTCATTTTGGAGCAGTTGGACAGATTTGTCGAAGATTTGTTTGATGGAGAAGTGGCATCTTTGCCCATTCCCTCTGAAGTTATTTCTCAAGTGTCCGTCTTGATCCAGGATATGAGAAATGATTCAGTTGAGATCAGTGACCTCATTGGCCAACTCAAGGAGCTTGACAACCGTATGCTAAATACAAAGTCCAAGTTTGTCATCAAGCAACTTGAAGAATCTTATGCAGATGTTAATAAGGAGCTGAAAGTCCTTCGGCACAGGAGGTTGGGATTTCATTTGGATCTGGATCAAATCATTCACAAGATTTGCCTTGATCACCAAGCCAAAGTGACTGGTTATAATGATCTGGTCAAATGGCTCATTGATCCGTCGAAGCAAAAGAAGAAGACGATTGCAAAGAAGAATGCTCCTCCTCCTCCAGAAGCTGATACACAGAGAGAAAACTCTCATGAACAAGCAATTCCTTCAACTCTTCATGAACCAGTTACAGATGCGTCAACTTTGCCAAGGCCAACTAAAACAGTGCATGTGGCCTCCCCAGCTCATGAAGCTAATCTTTCTCAGCACCAAGTGTCAGAAGAAGGTGAAATTCCTCGGTCTGAACGACAAGCTTCTCTTGTCCGCGTTGAACCAAATGTTTCGTTTCCACCCTCTGCTCCTCCAACTACATCTGAAGCAATTCTGCAACAGCCCCCAATGGCTGATAAAGATTCAGCGCCTGACTCAGCCCCTGAACAAGTGACAAATCCCTCTCCATTGAGAATTTCACTCACCATGGTACGATGATCTTCTGATCCTTCTGCAACAAAATCTGCGTCAGCTCATCATTTTGATTCGGTCATCTATGGTGATGAAGTGATTTCTGTTGAAGATGAACTCAAGTACCCTTATCCTTGCGAGCGACTGCCATTGTTTTCCATCGATGTTGGTGTCAAAGGGCCTCTTTTCAATAGGAACACTCATCCAGATTTCTTTCAAGAAAGTCCATACAGCAAGCCTCGTACTTCTGAATCTCCTCGGTTATGGACTCAGGAACAGGCAGTATATTATTCGCGGATTCTTTATGACAGCCTGAAGATTTTTCCTCATGAGTTTCCAGATATTGTTGCGATGAAGAACATTGGCTGCTTTACTCAAGTCCTGCAAGACATCGAAGACTATGGTCTCACGCATGTCTTTGCATATCAACATCCATGGAACAGGGAGCTTATCCTTCAATTCTATGCTACTCTATATATCTCCGGTGATAAATCTGACAGTACAAAATGGATCATGGAATGGATGACTGAAGGAAAAAGGATCAAATGCTCTGCCATGGACTTTGTATCTCATTTTCATTTCCCTCAATTTGAACATGGCAAGATTGAAATTCACGTTCATAACATTGATGCAATCTCTGATGAAGATTTCCGATGCACAATGGATGAAGATAAGATTGTGACTACCATGGTCCTCCTCTGCCTGAACATCTGACATTCGATAATCAAACTCTTTACAGAAAAGCTATTTTCCAGTTGACTGTATTTTAGTAACAGGCGCGAACGATCTCAGAGTGATCAGATATCGATCGCACGTCCCGAGTGGATTCCATCGTCAGGGAATAGAACACATCTCCTCGTCTGCAAAAATAAATGGCCCCCATAGGATTCGAACCGTGGCCGCTTCGCAAGAACACAAGGTCAATAACCACCCCGCCAACGATTCGTTTGTGTCTTATTTAAGCCAAGTACTTTATTTGACCTTCTATCAATACTAAATGCGAGTGAAAAAGAAAAGGAAAAAACAGCTAGTGGGATTTGAGCCTACTAGATGACGTTCCAGGATCGCGATCAGCTTGACTAATTCTCTCTTATGACTAGGTGTAGGTACTTTTTGTACATCATTTCAAATACGAACTTGAAAAAAAGAACACATCAACCTAGGTTTTCTATTGACCCTTCTGGCTATAAAATAGGTACACATGAACGACAAACTCATATGTACATGATTTTTCACGTGGGATTTTTTTGTTGAAACACACCCTCGGTAATTTGTGTGTAAATAGCACGGAAATTTATGCACCTCATGCCTGTTAATTGACTTACAAACATTGTGGTAACTTTGATCTGAGGAACTTATGTGTAAATAACATGCTAACTTAACACACCTTCGAGTAACTTTTATGCATATAACATGCTAATTTATGCACCGTAGACCTGGTAAGTTTTGTACAAACACCGCGGTAATTTTGATCCAATGAAAAAATGTTGATAAAATCTCCCGATAATTTCTGTGTAAATAACATGGTAATATACGCATTGTTTGACTGCATGTCGTTCGGATATGTTTACTAAAAGCGGAACGATCGGAAGTTAGCAAAGCCTAATAGCACGGTAACTTACTCATCGCAAACCTGATAACTTATGTACCCTGGTCCTGGTAACTTTGCCGCCGGTGGGGGGGGGGGGGGAGGGCAGGGGTGGTTGATGAAATATTCCTTGGTAACTTTTATGCGAATAGCATGGTTACTCACACATCACAGACATGATAATTATGTGCCACGGTTGAACAAGGTCCTCCCGTACGGCGAGGTGGGGGGGGCGGGGGGTGGGGGGGGGGGGGGGTTGATGAAATACCCCCTCCCCCCCCCCCCGCGATAACTTTTGTGTGAATAGCATGGTAACTTACACATCGCAGACCTGATAAACTTATGTGCCTCGGTCCTGATAACTTTGGCATGGGGGGGGGGGGGGGGTTGATGAAATATCCCCTCGGTAACTTTTGTGTGAATAGCATGGTAACTCACATATCGCGGACCTGATAACTTATGTACCTCGGTCCTAATAACTTTGGCATGGGGGGAGGGGTTGATGAAATATCCCCTCAGTAACTTTTGTGTGAATAGCATGGTATCTCACATATCGCAGACCATGATAATTTATATACCTCGGTCCTGATAACTTTGGCATGGGGGGGGGGGGAGGGGTTGATGAAATATCCCCTTGGTAACTTTTGTGTGAATAGCATGGTAACTCAGATATCGCGGACCTGATAACTTATGTACCTCGGTCCTGATAACTTTGGCATGGGGGGGAGGGGTTGATGAAATATCCCCTCAGTAACTTTTTGTGTGAATAGCATGGTATCTCACATATCGCAGACCATGATAATTTATATACCTTGGTCGTGATAACTTATGTACCTCGGTCCTGATAACTTTGGCATGGGGGGAGGGGTTGATGAAATATCCCCTCAGTAACTTTTTGTGTGAATAGCATGGTATCTCACATATCGCAGACCATGATAATTTATATACCTCGGTCCTGATAACTTTGGCATGGGGGGGGGGGAGGGGTTGATGAAATATCCCCTCGGTAACTTTTGTGTGAATAGCATGGTACTATACGCATTGTATATGTGATAAGAAGGTTAACCCGAGCTGATAAGAAAGTTAGAAGGTTTATGCCCCGGTAATATCTATGTAAACAACATGGTAACATATGTAGCTCATGCGTGATACCTTACTTAGCCCAGAAGTGGTAACTTTTGATCCGAAATAAAAGTTGTCTGAACAAATCAACATAGTATCTAGTTTTGATGCTTTGTTCGAGAATCTTTTCGATCGGACCAACGGTTTGAGCTACAAAACATTTTGAAGTTTCAAAATAAAGGGGAATCAAGGATGACATCAACTTTTTGGTCTTCTAATTCATTTGCATGTGGGGAGAATTGGAGGACCCCTTTTTATGCCCCGGTAATTTCTATATAAATAAGATGGTAACTTACGTATCATAGACGTGATAACTTACTTAGCCTGGGCCTGATAACCTTTGACCCCAGAAAAAAAGTTGTCGAAACATACCAACATGGGATATAGATTCGAAGATCTCGTCGCGATGAATCTTTTATGTGAAAACAGTTTTTCAATCGAAGCTATGGTTTGTGCTACAAAACATTTTAAAGTTTGAATTTCAAAGGAATCTTTGATGACATCAAGAGTTTTGTTGTTATAGGCATGTATGTTTAACAATGCAGCTGCAAGCTCACGCGCGCATGCAAAGTCGTTATCGCTGCTCCTGCATGCATGTGTCTTTGCGCAATCGTCCGCGCCTATAGCTAAAATCCTGCCGTCCAGTCGGTAGCACAGTCCAACTCTTTATCATATACTGACTTATACCCTTTGTCCGCTGGCTGGGATGAATCAAACTCTTCGGAACACCATCCATGCCATCTCTCAAGGGTTCATATTCAATGTCGAAGATATGTTTCTACGAATACTGATGGATTCAGCTCAGTGTCCCAAGACCATCAAGGTGTATGCACCCTGGATTCAGAAAGTGATTGACTATGCAATGAAGACCGAATATCTAGCCAAAGTCAGTCACAAAAGCTTCATTCCTCCTGTACGGGATACACTGAAAGTAATGGAAGATTTCTCTTTGGGAAAAGCTCCAGTGTCCAGTCCTTCTGATTACCATAACACCTTCAATGGACCAAAGCTACCTCAGCGTGAACGTTTTCTGAACACTCAGCCTCCTTCCCATCTTGAGGTGAGCTTGCGCACTCAAAAGCTGTTGCTGAAGCATATGGCCGAAGATCGTCAAGAGAAAGAGCACCTAGCTGCCGAACTAAATGCTATTCACAACCGAACAAAAGTTGTGCACATGATCATAGCAGAAAACAAGAAGCGTCTTTGGAAATTGCTTCGGAAATTTTTCTCCAAGAAGCAACTCAGTAACTCTCATCTCCAAGAACTCTATCAATATATTGTTCAAGGGTTCACTACTGACGATTTTCAAGACCGTACTACTCCACCTTTGCCACCTCGTGAACCAACAATGAATTACTTCGGATTCAGCTGCGCAAATTACTCGATGAATCAGAAGCCACATCGCCAACTGAAAAACCTGCTGAAGAAAATCCTCTGTCTCGCAAGACTCACGAGGATGATCCCAATATGCCTTCTTCTTCTTAGTGACAAGCCAGTCTTGAAGAATCTGCTGCTGCTGCTGAAGACGAAGATGTTCTAGAAACCTCCGAATCAGAAACTTCTTCGGGCAGTTCCTTAGGCGATGCCTCCGAGTGAATCATATTCACATTTTCTCCCTCGTGTTTTTTCGTCACCTTTTTGACACTAGTTGACAAAAAGGGGGAGAATAACATCGAGAGTTTTGATAGATTTGCTCTGTTGGCTTTGGTCTCTGTGTTTTCTTTCACTCTATCTCTTGAGACAATTTATGCCTTGTTCTGTGCTCTGGTGTAAAACTTCTGTTATGAGCTATAAAATTAATAACCCCCCTGCTACACTATATCCTCTCGAAGCTTATAATTTTGCAGGTGAACTTATTAGCAGAAGTCATGAATGATTGCACTATACTCTCATTGGATTATCCATCATCAGTGCGAATCATTACCTCGTATGATTGAAAATCCTCCTCTCACTCAACTGAATTGCAAGGAGTTTCATTGTATATCAATTAACCCTGCATACATCAAGGGGGAGCATATTTCATCATCGAGTCAAGTAACACAAGTTCACTCTTGTTCTAGTTACATTTCAATTATCTATCTTCACTTTGATGATTATCTGTTTTGTCAACAACTGTCCAAAAAGAGGGAGATTGTTGGTGCAATGATAGGCCCCTTATGTTTTGGAGTTTGTTGGCATAAACAGTATGGGACTTATGTGTTTTCTAGTCCACTCAGAGTAACAGGTCCCTGATGTATCGAGGAGTTTGATGCAAACGACGAAGATAAACTTCCTGCGTAGCAGTGAAGGTTATCACCGAAGATAAAGCTATCAAGAGTGACCCCTAAAAATTGCTGAAGTTTAAGCAATTGGTTCGGTGCATGTTCGAAGCAAATGACTGCGCTCGAGGAAGAATGAAGATGAGATGAAGATGTAGCATTTATTTTGTTATTCTTCTTTCATTGAGTCATAGGACCACCGTACTATTAAGAGGGGTGTAGCATTCAAAGCTTTGGTTCTCTGATGCTAAACCCAAATCCTATGAAAGCTGTGAGAGAAATCTCTTTGTGCTCCGAGTAAATGCTTGCCAACAAGAGACTGTGATCTACTTCGCTGCAAGAGATTTGCCTCGGACCGAGGAGTTAGCATTACTTGTTTCTCAAGTAATGTTACCGTTGCTCCAAATTCGACCGTTATGAACGTGTCGGTTGGCCATTGGCTGGACCTCATGTCCAAAATGGTCATTTCCCATCTGGGAAGGCTGCGGCTATAAATAGCCACCCCGCACCGGCTTTGTCCGGTGGCTGCTCCGTTTGATTCTGAGAAGCTTGTTGAGCAACCCACTCTCTGAGCGATTTGAGTTTAAAATCCACCGAGAGAAACCCCTAGAGCCAAAGAATTAGATAGTGGTTTAGCATCACTAGAATCTAAGTTTAGTACGCTCCGCCTATTACTCTTGAGAGCTGCAAACTCTCTAGACGGTTAGGTGTCAATTTCTTCAGAGACCAAGAGTGATTGTGGTACTCGAAGAAGAAGTCTGTAAAGGTTCGGTGATCGCCTTCAAGTATCTACCACGAGTGATCGGCATCGGTTGACGAATCAATTGTCGAGGAGAATAGGGTGAAGAGAGTTTACCTTCCGTGTTAAGTCACAGCCCCTCCAACCAGACTAGTCCTTGTGCAGAAGGACGAACTGGTCGAACAAATTGAGGGAGTTCTGGATTAAGGGGTCCTCGGGCGTCCAGACTACGTAACATGGGCCGGACTGATGGGCCATGAAGATACAAGACAGAAGACTCTCTCCCGTGTCCGGATGGGACTCTCCCTGGCGTGGACGGCAAGCTTGGCGTTCGGATATGAAGATTCCTTTCTCTGTAACCGACTTTGTACAACCCTAGTCCCCTCCGGTGTCTATATAAACCGGAGGGTTTAGTCCATAGGAACAATCATGATGAGACAGGCTAGACTTCTAGGGTTTTAGCCATTACGATCTCGTGGTAGATCAACTCTTGTAATACTCATATTCATCAAGATCAATCAAGCAGGACGTAGGGTATTACCTCCATAGAGAGGGCCCGAACCTGGGTAAACATCGTGTCCCCCGTCTCCTGTTACCATCGACCTTAGACGCACAGTTCAGGACCCCCTACCCGAGATCCGCCGGTTTTGACACCGACATTGGTGCTTTCATTGAGAGTTCCGCTGTGTCGTCGCTAGAAGACTCGATGGCTCCATCAATCATCCACAACCAGGGACGGAGCCAGGATTTGAACATAGGGGGGGGCGAAAGAGATAACTATCACACACTTATTATATATATCGTCTCATATAAAATCGCATTGTATATTTTGTAATGGCACAAGCAATAATAATTTATGTATAAGAAAATAACGCATTGTTGGTGTAAATGTAGCTCTAGAATTACCTATATAATAATATGATTAGCAAGTTGAATTTGGATTTTCTGTGCAATGTGTTCTAGTTTCATGGAAATAGTTTGGAAAGTGCAATGTGTCATCTTCTTCCTATCTATCACCATGTAAACACATGTAACTACATATGCTACTAACTAAAGCATTAGGGATTGCCGTATCAGACCATATTAGTAATATGTTAATGTAAAAAAACTACATTTATACCTCAAGAAATGGTCCATTGCTGCCATGGAAGATGTTGCGTGCTTACCGCAAGCCGGCAACAGAGATCAACAGAAGCCATCATAGCGTCACCATTTGCTCGAATTTGGATGCAGAGGAGATACAACGATCGCAAATAATAGTGCTTCGGGTGGTGGCTGATGGCAACAAGCGGGCGGCAGCGGCGATTGGCAATATTAGGAATCTGAGACAAGATCGTGTGAGCTAATTAGTAATGCATTATCCATTTCTACAATTAGGTTTGAAAGACAACCTTTTTCTCGTTTGGTTGCTCATCCGTGCGCCCGGCCGGCAAGACAACGACGCTTTCCTGTCATCTTCCCTTCTCGGAAAGATTCGATAGAAGATCTAGCAGATGGCTGGCGGCAGGCTCATCGCAGGAGCAGTTTTTTTAGCAGATTGGAAACCAAGCGATTAGGTTTAGAGGAGACTTGAACGGCTGAACCAAACGTGCCGCTTCCTAGCGTGGCTCGTCCATCGTGGGCTACTTTTCCTTTTTCTATTTCTGGGATTTGGGCCTTTAGCCTGCAATCACATGCGACAATAGTAAATGGGCTTTGGCATAGGGGGGCGAAGCAGGTCACGGACAGTTGCTTAGCGAGAAAAATTAGCAACTAACTGATCGCTATTAAGGGGACATGCGATCGTTAGGGGGGGTCTCGCCCCCCCTCGTCCCCCCTGAATCCGTCCCTGTCCACAACGATGCGGCCTTGAGGGAGGTCTTTCTCCCCGGCCAGATCTTCGTATTCGGCGGCTTCATACTGCGGGCCAACTCGCTTGGCCACCTAGAGCAGATCGACAGCTACGCCCCTGGCCATCAGGTCAGGTTTGGAAGCTTGAACTACGTTGCTGATATCCGCGGAGACTTGATCTTCGACGGATTCGAGCCCATGGCAGCCGCTCCCTACCACCGCGATGAACATGACCTAAATCTGTCATCAGACCATACCCGGGAGATAGCGCCTGTAACTGCCCTGGCCCTAGATCCGGAGCAGATTGCACCATCCGAGGACGGGAAGCTCAACCCCGCCACGGAAGCCGCAGACTCAGCGGCGTTGGAGCCGCACACAAACCCAACTTCGAACGGGATCTGTGTCACCGGAACCTCGGATTCGTCTCCGGCCACAGGTTCCGAACCGCGTGCGTCCGCGCCCATCGAGCTCGATCGGGCGCCGATTGTCGAGTTCAGCTCCGCGGACATCTTCCGACACTCACCTTTGGGTGATGTTCTAAAATCATTAAAAACCCTCTCCTTAGCGGGGGACTTACAGCCGAATTATATCTGGTTTGAACTGGAGGCTGATGACGGAGAATTTCGCTTCCCACCCACCGCCCACTTCATTGCCACTGTCGAAGACTTAACCAACATGCTCGATTACGACTCCGAAGACATCGACGGTATGGATGACGATGCCGGAGAGGAGCAGGCCCAAAACCCGCTGTTTACTGGGCGCTGGATAGCCACCTCCTCGTATGACATGTACATGGTGGATACTCCCAAAAAGAATAACGGCGATAACGAGAAAGATCCAGTCGAGGATAAACCTCCTGAGACACAGCCAAAGCACCGACGTCAGCGGCACCACTCTAAATCACGCCGTGGAAAAGACAGCAATACCGGCACAAGAGAAAACAATACTCCAGACGATGCCGAAGACAAAGAAGATCCCACCGAGCTGACTTCCGAACAGGACGGTAAGGAAGATGGGCAAGTCAGCCCTGACGAACAGGCCATAAACGAAGACTCGGAGGACAGCAACTATCTTCCACTCTCCAAAGATGAGGTGAGCCTCGGCGACGAAGACTTTATCGTGCCTGAGGAACCCGTCGAGCAGGAGCGCTTTAAGCGCCGGCTAATAGCCACTGCAAGGAGCCTGAAAAAGAAACAGCAGCAGCTTCAAGCTGATCGAGATCTGCTCAACGACAGATGGACTGATGTCCTGGCAGCCGAGGAATACGGACTCGAGTGCCCCATTAAAAGTTACCCAAAGCGCAAATTGCTACCCCAATTCAACGACGAGGCACTTGAGCCCATGCCATCAACATGTAATGCGGCTGACCGACCACCACATGGCCGGGACAAAGCGTCAACTCAAGCCGAATACCTGCCCATACTACCTCGCCGTAAAGGCAAAGACACCACAGCTCGGGAATACACATATGACCTGTGGCAAAACCTGGAGAACAGAGCAGGTCAGTCTAGATCGATCTATGGATCGCGGGGGCATGCCCTGGCGCATGACGACGACTATCAAGCCAGACGTACCGAGCATAACCACGTCCGGGCCGAAAACCGCAGATGGACTACATCCGCACTATGTCGCGACTTGGCCCGATACAGAGGCACCGCACATCCCCTTTGCTTCACTGATGAAGTAATGGAACACGAATTCCCGGAAGAGTTTAAACCCATGAATATCGAATCATACGATGGAACAACGGATCCCGCATTATGGATTGAAGATTTCCTTCTCCATATCCACATGGCCCGCGGTGATGACCTCCACGCCATCAAATACCTCCCACTAAAATTAAAGGGACCAACACGGCACTGGCTGAACAGCCTCCCAGAAAACTCCATTGGCAGCTGGGAAGACTTGGAAGACGCCTTCCATGATAACTTTCAAGGTACATATGTCCGGCCTCCGGATGCCGACGACCTAAGTCACATCATCCAGCAGCCCGGGGAATCAGCCAGGAAGCTCTGGACTAGGTTCCTAATTAAAAAGAACCACATTGTTGATTGTCCGGACGCCGAAGCCCTCGCGGCCTTTAAACATAGCGTCCGAGATGAATGGCTTGCCCGCCACCTCGGTCAAGAAAAACCAAAATCCATGGCAGCCCTTACCGCTCTGATGACCCGCTTTTGCGCGGGAGAAGATAGCTGGCTCGCTCGTAGAAGCAACAACACCAGTGATCCGGGCACTTTCGAAGTTTGAGACGGCAATGGCAGGCCACGACGCAATAAACACAAGCGTCGAAATAATAATGAAGGAACGCAAGACACGGCGGTAAACGCCAGATTCAGCGGCTCCAAAACCGGTCAACGGAAAAAGCCATTCAAGGCAAACAGAGACGGACCATCCAATTTAGACAAGATACTAGATCGGCCCTGCCAGATTCATGGCACCCCCGGTAAACCAGCCAATCACACCAACAGAAGCTGTTGGGTCTTCAAACAAGCCAGCAAGCTTAACGCCGAACACAAGGGGAAGGGGCCGCCCAGTGACAGCGATGACGAAGAGACTCGCCAACCGAACACCGGGGGTCAGAAGCAATTTCCCCCCGAAGTAAAAACAGTCAACATGGTATACGTGACACACATCCCTATAGAGGAGCGCAAGCGCGCACTACAGGACGCCAATGCCATAGAGCCAGGCACCCCAAAATTAAACCAATGGGCGGCCTGCCCGATCACTTTTGATCGCAAGGACCACCCAGCCAGTATCCGTCATGAAAGTTCGGCAGCTCTGATCCTCGATCCAATTATTGATGGGTTCCATCTCACGAAAGTCCTTATGGACAGCGGCAGTAGTCTTAATCTACTCTACCAAGACACTGTCCACAAAATGGGCATTGATCCTTCACGAATCAAGCCCACCACAGCTACCTTCAAAGGAGCAGTGTCCGGAGTAGAAGCTCGCTGCACGGGATCAATTACATTGGAAGTCATTTTTGGCTCGCCGAACAACTTTAGAAGCGAAGGCTTGACCTTCGATATTGTACCGCTCCACAGCAGCTACCACGCACTACTCGGGCGTACCGCTTTTACT
Organism: Thinopyrum elongatum; assembly: GCA_011799875.1. Taxonomy (NCBI): domain Eukaryota; kingdom Viridiplantae; phylum Streptophyta; class Magnoliopsida; order Poales; family Poaceae; genus Thinopyrum; species Thinopyrum elongatum. The sequence goes on along the minus strand of CM022298.1, from coordinate 405,330,182 downwards.
TGTTTTAATGCGGTCCCACATTACACCTATTTCAATCTTAAGATGCCTGGTCCACGCGGCGTCATCACGATAAACGGAAATACGGAATGCTCGCTCCGTACAGAGGAGCGTACTATGGCTGCTGCAGCCGAAGTACAAAGCGGCCTTATTAAGCCGCGTATCTCATCGGCCGTCAAGCCGCCGGTCTCTACTAAACAGGACCAATCAATCTCAAAGCTGGATTAGCAGTTCGGCCTCCGTCGTCCGCCCCATATAGCCGCGAAGTTTATACCGCGCATATATAATTATGCACTTAAAATACCATGGTCATCGGCGGAGGCACAGTACGGACAGGCTTACAATGCGGTCCGCACTCTCATAGTCTTTTTACTTTTTCTAACTACTTTTTTAATCCTTTACAACAGGTGATTCAAAGCCTGGTCATCTTACGGACTCTTTCTAAAGTCCGGCTTTGTATAAATAACCAAAGGCTATTTCTACCAAGAAGTCCTTTCACCGAGGCAAGGTAGCGCAGACATGCGACAGGAGGTCCTAATGATTTTTGTAAGACCGCACTCTTTATTTTAAACCTGTAAATTGCCTTTTTCCTCAACCCTCGGCCCCCGGCATGTTAAATAGCCCGGGTAGGGGCGTTATAATCTGTAGAATTGCGTTTGACGTATCAATCAGATTCCAGTGAACATAACCTGTATTCAATATTCGCTTTTTCTACGTTCTGAATTTTGCTTCTTCGGTAGTTTCACGAACGCACCTCAGCACAAATTGCCAGGGGCTCGATACGGTAACACATGAGTTGCCGACAAGTCCGAACAGCTTTTCAGCACACTTCGGCGTCACGAGTTTGGCCTTATATCCATCAGCTCCGAATCATGTCTTTGGTCAATAGTTGGGTTGCCCGGCTCCTGTGCTTACTACCTTATGTTCCGCTATATCGGCTAGGGTAGTAAAGGGAGAACTACTGCGATTGTGTCTTGGTTTATCCGGATGAGCACCTCAGTAGAGAAAGCCGAAAACTGACTGTCATGATGCGGCGAGAGCTGGTCAACCACTCGATGACTCATCAGAGTCCTTAGCGATTCTTTCCGTATTACACGAAGGACCGTTTTTCTGGTCACCTATGTAACGCACCGTATTCGGGTACACGCGCACATACCAGGGGCTATATCGTAGACCCGTCGTCAAACTCCTATGGCTAAGTGAAAGTGTTAAAGCCCTATAGTCCGATTGTCTAGTTCGCCGCATTGACACCTCCTTCATGGACCAAGACGTTGGGTCAAGAGTGATCAAGTGCTTTTCCGAACACCACCGCATTATATGCGAGGGGGCTGAAGCCGATGACTGGCAAACTTTCAGATTATACAAAGAACGGCCGCACAGGAGGAACCAATACTTTCAGGCAAAAGTATAAAAATATGGCCTTAATATATCATAATATTGTTTTTACAAACTTTGTATATTCACTCGAACATCATATCTTTCGAGCACTGACCCTCTATCAAGCGGGCACCCTCTAGGACGTCCTCAAAATAATGCTCTGGCGTGTGATGGTCCTGGCCCTCGGGTGGACTCTTCGCTGCAATATCGGTGGCCTTCATCTTCGCCCAGTACGCCTTGACGCGGGCAAAAGCCATCCGTGCACCCTCAATGCATGTTGACCGCTTAACAGCGTCGATACGTAGCACCACATCAACAAGTCGCTACACCAAACCGAAATAACTATTCAGAATTGGCTCAGTCGGCCACAGCCGGGCCACGACGTCCTTCATGGCAGATCCGGATATCTTGTGGAGCTCGGCCCACTGGGCCATCTATTCGTTCAGCAACAGCGGACGCTTCGACATGCTGAATTGCGACCAGAAAAGCTTCTCCGTTGCATGTCCTTCTTGCGCTTGGAAAAACTGCGCCGCATCGGAGACACTCTTCGGCAAGTCCAAGAATGCGTCTGGAGAACTCCACATTTGATTAAGGGGGGCATACTTCGGATCACCGAATTTAGTCTGTAATAAGAAAGGCTTACTGGCCGCTATCTCCCCAGCTTGCCGGATTTCTTCCCGAGCCGCTCTAGACTCGGACCATGCTTCTCTCGCCTCTTGTAAGGCCTTGCCGAGCTTGACCGTTCTGGCTTTGTTATCCTTCTCGAGGAATTCGCATCGAACATTGGCATCCTTTAGCTCGCGCGTCATGGTAGATATTCTCTCCTTGCACTGGCGCCGAGCAGCCTGTTCGGCCTTTAACTCAGCAGCTGTCTTCTTGGTAGCCGCCTCACTCATCCTGTCTTGCTCCTTGGCTCGGGCAAGCTCAGCCCGTAGGGCCTCAACTGCGGCAGCATTATCTGCAGTTATGCATATCTCAGTATACAATTTTCAGCGTCATGCTCATATTATTATACTTACATATACTGACGGCCCCAAAAACATACCTTGCGCCTCGTCGAGCCGCCTGTTAATAAGTGTGAGGTCATCATCCGCCACATCAAGTTTCTACTTCAGCCTTGCAACCTCTATAGCTTGGGCAGTCGTCATGGATGAAACAGCCTGTGTTCCAAATCATCAGATTATTTCCTGGGAATATCTTTTTTGATCCTCTGATCGCCTCCCTTCGGACGACAACCAGAGTCTCGGGGGCTACTATCTATACACAGGTGCATTTTGCACGTAGAAGTGCAATTAAAGATATTACATTGCATACCTCGAAGCCTCTTAGCAGGCTCATGAAGGATTCATTCAATCCGCTTTTCGCGGACAGAATCCTCTTAACAACCGTACCCATTAAGGTACGATGTTCCTCTGAAACGGACGCATGTTGCAGCATGCCCGTCATTGTATCCGGCGCCCCCGGATCCCTGGGAGCGGCCGCGGGAGTACGGACTCCCTTGGAAAGAATATGTTTGTCCGGCTCTAGAGTCGTCCCCGGCTGTAGACCGGATAGTCCGGGCCCTTTATTGTTGGTCCTCATAGGGTCCGCATGCCCCGGACTCTGGACGGCCGAAGTATCACCTTCGGGCGTAGTTTTCATTATCCCTCGCACCGCTTGTTGGTCGGGAGAGATCCTCCGGGACGACACCTCGGAGTCGTCTGCCCTGTCGGGCGAGAAGGTCTGTGGAGGCGTCTCGCTTTCCATCATCTCCGGAAGAAGATCCCCCGAGGAGGAGGACTATTGAGGAAGACTGCGTGTCGGACTGCAAACATATATTTTAAATGTTACCCTGGTAACCGAAAAGCAATGGGATATGTTTCGGACGCCTCTGTTCACTTACGATTCGGCTAAAGGCTTGTCCTTACAGAGGAATTGCACCACAACGTCATCTTCTGAACCCGAGCCACCTGACAGGGACGTCTTCCCTCGTTTAGGAGCCTTTGCTTCCAAATCTTCGGAGGTGGCCCTCTTCTTCCCATCGGGAGAGGGGATGTCAGTTTCTCCTTCTCTTTTGTCTTCGGAAGAGGGAGTTCCAATCTCCCTGGACATAGTGTCTGGTGTACCTCTAGAATAGAGGCCACCTTCGGCCTTCTTGCTCTCCTCTTTGTCCCCCTTCGCCGACACTTGGTATGGCGCCGGAGCCAGCATCCTTGTTAACACAGGATCTGCTGAGTCTTCGGGAAGAGGGGCCGAACACCTAATTCTTTCCGCCTTCTTGATCCAGCCCTGGTCCAAGACGGTTTTCTCAGTATATTGTTATGAGATATTTAACTAAGCTGTGTTCACGAGTCGAGGGCCTACCGAGGTATCCGGATGGTTGCAGTCAAGGCCGACGTCCTCGGTAGTATCCGGCCACTATTTTCGTGTCCCGAAGAATAACTTCCACATTCCTTTGTGCGTCGTGCCAAAGAAGTGCTGAAGAGTCCGTGGTCCTTCCGGATTGAACTCCCACATGCGGAGGGGCCGTCGCTGGCACGGCAGGACCCGGCGGACTAGCATTACCTGGATTACGTCGACGAGGCCGGTGTCCTTCTTGAGGAGGCTCCGGATGCGGCTTTGAAGCGTCTGCACTTCGTCCGTTGATCCCCAGTCCAGCCCCTTATTAATCCATGATGCAAGCCGTAATGGAGGGCCAGGCCGGAACGCAGGTGTAGCTGCCCACTTGGTACCACGGGGTTCAGTGATGTAAAACCACTCCCGTTGCCATAGGTTGGAGGTTTCCGTGAAAAAGCCTTTTGGCCAAGGTGTGTGGGCGAGTTTGCTCACCATCGCACCGCCGCACTCCGCTTGCTTCCCATCAACTACCTTCGACTTCATATTAAAGGTCTTAAGCCATAAGCCGAAGTGCGGGGGAATACGGAGAAAGGCCTCGCACATGACGATGAACGCTGAGATGTGAAGAAAGGAGTCCGGAGCTAGATCATGAAAATCTAGCCCGTAATAGAACATGAGTCCGCGAACGAAGGGATGGAGAGCGAACCCTAGCCCTCGAAGGAAGTGAGAGATGAATACGACCCTCTCGCCGGATCTGGGAGTAGGAATGACCTGCCCTTGAGTAGGGAGCCTGTGGGGGATTTCCATGGTCAGGTATTTTGCCGCCCGGAGCATCGCGATATCCTCCTCTGTGACGGAGGAGGCCACCCACCGGCCTTGAAGGTTGGGTCCGGACATGGCTAAGAGACTCGGAACAAATAAATTGAACCTTGGGTGCTAGAACTCGAGGTTGGAAAGGATGAGGGGAGGGGAAAGCGTGGAGGAGAAGGACGGGTCTGTGCCCCTTTATAAAGGCGATGAATATCAAAACGCCTCCTCCTAGGCCTCAAAACCTGCCTATTCCCAAGGAATCATACCAGCGGGACGGTTGGGTTACCCACGCCCGTATTAATGAGAATCCCGTAATAAGGGGACATGATCTCTGCTTCGACAAGACGTGCCAATAAAACCGCTTCTCGAAACATGGAGCAGGAGGCTAAAAAGAAAACGGTTCGAAATAATGACCGTGCAGGAACGTGGTGTCGCGTTACAAAAAGTTCTCAGTAGATGGGACTCGTGAACTATTATACTCTCTACGGTTGTGTGTGGTACTTGTCTTGCAGAGCCGGACACGCTTTCTGTGCTCGAAGTCTGTTCTGGAGTATTCGGAGAAGGAACCCGCCTTGCAATGCCGAAGACAATCTGCGCGCCGGACACATCATCATTGAAGCCTGGTTCAGGGGCTATTGAGGGAGTTCTGGATTAAGGGGTCCTCGGGCGTTCAAACTACGTAACGTGGGCCGGACTGATGGGCCATGAAGATACAAGACAGAAGACTCTCTCCCGTGTCCGGATGGGACTCTCCCTGGCGTGGACGGCAAGATTGGCATTCGGATATGAAGATTCCTTTCTCTGTAACCGACTTTGTACAACCCTAGTCCCCTCCGGTGTCTATATAAACCGGAGGGTTTAGTCCATAGGAACAATCATGATGAGACAGGCTAGACTTCTAGGGTTTTAGCCATTACGATCTCGTGGTAGATCAACTCTTGTAATACTCATATTCATCAAGATCAATCAAGCAGGACGTAGGGTATTACCTCCATAGAGAGGGCCCGAACCTGGGTAAACATCGTGTCCCCCGTCTCCTGTTACCATCGACCTTAGACGCACAGTTCGGGACCCCCTACCCGAGATCCGCCGGTTTTGACACCGACACAAATACCTTGTCACCATCGAGCATCATCGGTTACCTCTATCACTCATGTTTACTTTCGATGCATTTTCGTTCGTTTGATTTACTTCGATGCATGTCTTAGTTTCCCTTCGGCACCCTGTTCTAGTTTACTCTAGCTGGTTTTTCATTCATACCGCTGCTGGGTTCTGAGAGATTTATGTTTTCAAAAGAAAATTTAAAACTCCCATTCACCCCCGCTCTGGTAGACATACTTCGTTCCTACAATTGGTATCAGAGCAAGGTACTCCTTGACTCTGCTCATTTTATTCTAACAACTTTGGAGTTTAAGTATGTCTTCAGTGAACTACAATTCACATCTCAAGATTCCCATAGTTGATGGGACGGACTATCCCTTCTGGAAGGAGAAGATGAAGATCCGTCTTCGAGCTATAGATGATGATATGTGGAACATGGTGAATATCGGGTTCACAGTTGTTATTCCTCAAGCTCCTACCGACGAAGAAAAGAAGCTCATTCAACTGGATTCTCAAGCCAAAGATGAAATTGGTGGCCATCTCTCTTGAGCACAATTCCTTCGGTATCGCCAGTGTGAGACTGCAAAGGAGTTGTGGGATGTCCTCGAAAAGATCAATGAAGGAGTTTCAACTCAGAAAGAAGCTCGAATTGATACTCTTCAGGTGAAGTTCAATCGCTTCAAGCGCATTGGAAATGAAAGCTGTCAGCAAACCTTCAACCGCCTTAGTGACATTGCAAATGAACTTCAAGGACTCGGCGCCAAGGATATCACTGACCATGAAGTTGTGAAGAAACTGCTTCGATCTCTTGACACTTCATTTGACACGCTTGTTCTGATGATTCACGAGCGTCCTGATTTCAAAAGCCTCAACTCTGCTGATGTCATGGAAAGACTGAACACTCATGAAGAGCAAGAAGAAGAGAAGAGAGATCTGTATGCACTGGTGCAGAGACGTGCTATACAAACGGTTTTTAACCCCTTTCCGCGACGGCGTTTCGAACCGTCGCCAAGTGAGTGATTGCGATAGGGGGGTCCTTCCCGCACGACCCAGAAACCGTCAGGGATAGGCCCTCCTGGCACACAGGCGGGGGCAAAATGAGCTCGTGTGCGATCGGGCGAGGCATCGAAACCCAATCATTTCCGTTCGTATGTACATCCCACACGGTGAATCCCAGAAAAACATTTCCGTTCGTATGTATATCACACAAAGTTTTTTGTGTGGAAACATTTGTGCAAGGTGGCCTAACGCAAACAGTTCTCTGCCGAAAGCCGTGTGTGATTGTTAGTTGATCGAACACGCCTACTTTCTAGAAACCGTGGGGGGTGTTTGAGTTCATCGCCCATGGTGCTGTCTGAGTAACCGTCTGCAATAGAAGACCCCAATAAGCAGGGTAATTAGCCTATTATTGATAATCCATGTAGTAATCAAATTGACATTTCTTGTAAAACACACCAGATATTTCATATCCATATAACGGCAACCAGGATTTCATAATCGAATTACATCAGATAGCTTCAGCACTCAGTTACGCCATTACACAACAGCACCAAGTTTCACATTGTTAGGGCATGTCTCTCTCTAAGTGGTTTTGGTGATTGATGACAATGCTTTTGCAGACTAATTGTCGTAGGGCGCAATGTGCTTTCGTGCGTGAAACTTGTCATGCACTTCCTAGAAGGGCTCCCCTCTACTCCTGCCTATGAAATCCGCGGATACCACCAGCCACGCATCTTGATGTACCGAAGGTAGTTCGGAGTCCCGGATGAGACCGAGGACATGACGAGGAGTCTCGAAATGGTCGAGACGTAAAGATCGATATATTGGACAACTATATTCGGACATCGGAAAGGTTCCGAGTGGTTCGGGTATTTTTCGGAGTACCGGGGAGTTACGGGAATACGGGGAAGAAGTATATGGGCCTTATTGGGCTTTAGGGGAGAGAGAGAGGCAGGCCGCGTGCCCCCTCAAGGCCTAGTCCGAATTGGACTAGGGGGAGGGGCTGCGCCCCCTCCTTCCTTCTCTTCTCTCTTCCTCTTCCTTCTCTCCTACTCCTACTACTTGGAAGGGGGGGAATCCTACTCCCGGTGGGAGTAGGACTCCTCCAGGGCGCGCCATAGCTAGGCCGGCCCTCCCCCCTCCTCCACTCCTTTATATACGTGGCCAGGGGGCACCCCATAGACACAACAATTGATCATTGATCTCTTAGCCGTGTGCGGTGCCCCCCTCCACCATAATCCACCTCGGTCATATCGTAGCGGTGCTTAGGCGAAGCCCTGCGTCGGTAGCATCATCATCACCGTCACCACGCCGTCGTGCTAACGAAACTCTCCTGTGAAGCTTTGCTGGATCGGAGCTCGCGGGACGTCATCGAGTTGAACGTGTGCTGAACTCGGAGGTGCCGTGCGTTCGGTACTTGGATCGGTCGGATCGTGAAGACGTACGACTACATCAACCGCGTTGTGCTAACGCTTCCGCTTTCGGTCTACGAGGGTACGTGGACACACTCTCCCCTCTCGTTGCTATGCATCACCATGATCCTGTGTGTGCGTAGGATTTTTTTTTGAAATTACTACGTTCCCCAACACGTGCAAGCTGCAACCTCTCCTTCTCAAGCTCTATGTCACCAAATGTCTTGGCCTTCTCGAGCTCCCATTTGATCGCCGCTTGTTGCTTCTCCAACTCGATCTTCTCCCTCTCAATTTCGAGCTTCTTCTCCGCCCTCTTCTGGTCCCACTCCATTCTTTCCTTTTGCGCATCCAACATGAGCTTGTACCTCTCCTCCTCCTTGCTCTCCCTCACCGAAAAAATGCCCATCCGTGTTGACGACATTTTGGTAGCCACGGCATCACGCGCGGCACGTGTCTTCTCCCACTTGTTTCCCATGACGCGGTTGTCCTTTGGCACCGCCGTCATTCCAATTGATTGGTTGGAGCTTGAGCCATCATTCCTCTTCTTGCCGGACTTGAGGTCGGCCACAACTTGGTTCCACTTCGGCTTGCCATTCAATATGACCCAACAATGGCTAAAAGCAAATGGCTTCTTCTCCACCTCGTGATACAAAGTGGCAGCCACCGCCGTCTAGCGAACAACATATGTATGAGCACGAGAATACAAACACAAGAAGCATATATAATGGACGACAAGATGAGGCAATCGAGCTTACGAGAGTTGCGACTCCCATCCCACTTTGAGGGCGTTTGGTCACTTGTGCGTAGTAACCGACGTACTTGTTCACTTCTCCTTGAATGATCCCCCAACGATGTTGGAGAGATGCCACATTGCGAGTGGTCACGATAGGATGTGGCTTCACATACTCCTGTTGCTTGTGGTACTCCTTGAAAATCTTCGTCCAATAGGTGTTCCCCTTTTGCTCGGTGCCGCATATTGGATCCATCGTATTCGTCAACCAAGCTTTGACCAACAAGATGTCCTCAAATCTTGAGAATGCCGGACCACTTGCCTTCGGCGTCTTGGTCTTCTTCCTCGGATTGGGATTGGATGTTCTCCCAACTTCAAATGCGGTTGTGGCCTCCAAATCATACTCTATTTCGGGTCGGTTTCTCATTGTCATTGATCATGTTCGACACGAACGCCTCCTACATGATTCAAATTTGCAAGCATTCATCATGAGCAAATGAACTAGTGGTCTATGCTAAAATATGATTGGACAAGAGTAAAGAAAACGTACCGACTCTTGTTCGGTCATTCCGTCGAAGATGTTGAGGGCAGCCCGGGCACTGCCGGAGCCCGTGCTCATCCGTGCCCGAACGAGCTGCGGCGAGTCACACACGTCGACCGCCGGCATCTGCATGGGCGGAAAGCTCTCCGGAATGGCCCAGCCGGCGGTCGGATCATCCTGTGTCCCAAAGGGGGCGGACAGCGTAATCTGCGTAGGCGCTCGGAGGGAAGGGGTGCGGGGATCCGGGTGCGGCGGAGAAGACAGCTGCTCCACCACGCCCGAGCCTCCCTGCGACGCACATCCCAGTCCACCAAGCGCGGTGGCACTGGCGGTACCGGCAGCCACTCCCGTACCCAGATGTCAGCCTGCCGCACGGCTGGCATCTGGACCCGCAGCGCATACCCATTCCGGTGGTGCCCCTGTCGGCGTGGGCGCACGCCAAGGAGGTGCGCAGGTGGAGGGAGCTGCTCACACCGGAGCAGCGGCGGATGGCGGCGTACGCGGCCGACTCTCCCAACTGGGAGGTCTGGTTCGCGTTGGAGCATGAGGAAGACCGCCGCCGCAGCGTGCATGCCAACCCCATGTACCCCCCGCCGCCCCCAGAGGTGAAGTCGGAGGAGGAGGAGGCCGCGTACCAGGACGCGCTCGAGGCGGCCCTGCAGTTCACGCTGGAGGAAAGCCGGCGCGAGGTGGACGCGCACTGCGATGGCCTGGAGCACGCCCTCGCCCTCTTGGCGGCGGGGGACTCCGTCCACTCTTCGATCTACGCCCCGCCGCCACTGCTGATCCTTGAGTCCAAGGCCGAGCCAGAGCCCACGCGCACGCCCACGCCGCCCACGTGGCCGGAGGAGCGGTACCGCTGGACAGGCGAGCTCCGCGAGTGGGTGAGCGCGCCAACCGTGTGGCTCGGCGTGACGCCGGAGCAGGAGGCCGCGTACCTCCAGCAATGGAAGGCGCGCGTGCTGGCGGAGGAGCGCGAGGACGGCGAGCAGCAGATAGCGTGGGCACGGGACGAGGAGGAGGAGCACGCCCGCCAGCCGCCGCCGCCGCCGCAGCAGCTGGCGCAGGATGTCGCACGGGCCTGGGAGGTGGCATTCCCCTGGGCTGGCCCGGCGCCGGAGCTCATCGACCTCACCGGCCCGGGGGAGGATGACAATGCCTAGGGCAGCGCGCATGGGGAGGCGCAGTCTTTTTTTATGTTTAATTAAGTTTAAGTGGACTTTAGCCGGCGTTTGACCGGCATTTTAATGTTTAATTATGTTAGTTTGGACTTGTTTGTGTGGTTTTTTTAAAAGTCCTCGCGTAAAAATATGCGTCCGGCCAGCGTTGGGTGCATGCGCCGACCCAAACGAAAAACCGGACACATGCATACGCTCGGCCGACCCAAACGGATAAAAAAGGACAAAAACCGAGCGTCCTGTTTGGGTCTGCGCTGTTGGAGTTGCCCTAACCTCTGAAGCAACCACTACAAGATTCGACTCTGGAACTCACAAGTCAGAATCAATCTCTCTCTGTGGAAATGTCAGAATCAATCAATCAAGCCACACATTGACTCCGGTGTGTGGTGTGTGCGTGTGTGATCATGCATGCACTAGCACTAGCAGTGGGATAGCAGCAACAACACAAGCGACCAGATCAAGAAACGTACGAGCCATTCAGTTGATCAGTTTACTCTCCCCACGCAGAGTCAATGTGTAGACGCCAAGGTCCTTGGCGTCTAGGGTCGGGGGCAATATTTGCCACGTCGGATGGTCAACATAGCTGACCAAGGAGGTGGGCCAGGGCCAGACGCCAGGGTTCATGGCGTCTTCAGTGCAAGCAGGACGCCGTGAATGTTGGCGTCTCGATTTGGGTCAGATCCGGAAAAAGTTTCAAACACGGGTCAAATCGTGCTTAACTTTCAGATACGGGTCAGAACAGTGAAAAAGCCCCCGCCAGACATGCAAAAAACGGTGCTGTTAATAACCTGTGTCAGCCGAGCTTGCCGCCACCCATATTTATATCATAGCAGTTTTGTGGACGGGAAAACCTCAGTTTTGTCCCACGGCGACCCTATCTTCCGGCGCCGCCGCTAATCATTTGAGTTGTCATCGTACATCATCACGGCAGAGGGCAGCGCTTTACATAATACTATATGTGTAGAGAAGTATCCGGGTGGCAAGTTGGTCGGCATTCTTGGCCACCTTAAGGCATCTTCAACGGGCAATCCACAAATTTCCTCCCGCATCCATTCACGGATCAGTGGCGGATCCAGGATCTCATACTTGGGTGTTCAAAAAATTTTTTTACGGGTTTCCCAAAAGAAGAGATCTAATATCTAAAATGTCCATTTAGCAAGAACTTTTTTTCCATCAAAATGATAATACCTTATAGAAATGACAAAAAAAAACAAGGATTATTTACTACATAATCATACAGTTGGGGATCACATAGCCATTAATATAGTGATTTTTTATGGTACCCTATACTGCTACAGAGGTGAGGGAGCAGTATACAGCCATCCACCGTTGATTTCGTTAGGGTAGTATAGTCAAATTTCTGCTTAGTTCCCATCTGAAGACGTGACTGCACCGACGTGACATTCTTTCACGTGCCCTTGTCTCTGTAACTGCTACCTCTAATATCACGTTGCATGGTTGCATGTGCTTAGCTAGAGGAGTTAGCTACGGAGGCATTTAGCGTAGTGGCCGCGCTTGGGTGCTCTTCATCTCTGTATATATATTTGTATTCACTCGACAGATGAATGGACATAGTTTCTGTCTCTCTCGTGCTCTCCCTTCTTACAGTATACACCATATATAAAAATTCCTAGTCAAAAAATTTGGGTGTACATCTGTACACCCATGACCAACTGTGGATTCGCCACTGTCACGGATAGAGAATCAGTCCACGGACAAATGCGGGAGGACGCCATCCAACGATAACCGCACACATTTCAACCCTCATTTTAATAAACTGAACGAAATTCATGCAAGCCGGCCGATACTCATCAAAGTTCGGATAAAAAATAGCACAAATCATCATACATACCATACAAATTAAATTTAGTACAACAAGGTCAAATTCGACTAGATCCTGAATGTCCAACAAATTTTTCATGAACGGATCTTGTCGTCCCGCAAATATTTTCCCTTCAGGTTCATCCAACAGTGCACATAAATAGCCGTCCCTCTATCATGTGGTACAACACGGCAGCGCGTGCGAACTACATATAATGTGTGGACCAACATTGGGTGAATTAATCAATCAACAAGTTGAGCAAGAGGAAGAAAAACTTACGATCTCGTCCTCTACCGCGTGCAATGGCCACCTTGCCTCGAGTTGGCGAACCATGCCGCAAAACTTGATGACGCTGATCTGGATAGCGTGCCAGCGATACGACAATGACCTCATGTTGCGTGGTTGAATGATGTACATGTCGTAGGACGCAATGTGCTTTCGTGCGTGAAACTTGTCATGCACTTCCTAGAAGGGCTCCCCTCTACTCCTGCCTATGAAATCCACGGATACCACCAGCCACGCATCGCATAACAACTCGTCCTCCATGGTCGAGTAGCAGACCATCCCGTGTACTCTAAAAAACGACATAGCATTTGAAAATAAGCTCAATGGCATTTGATCGAACACCTGCCGGCCGTGGTGTCCGCCATGGAGGTCGTCGACAGGGGGCGGAGTGTATCTGGGTACAAACGGCTCCAGGGTGGAAAGCTCTGTCGTAACGGCGAGCGGGCGCGTCGGTGCTGGTTGCGGACGTCCGGCAATGCCTCTGTGGCGGCATGAGACGTACAACAGTGACGGCGCAGGTGGAGGGTGCGGATGCAAAGCAATGGAGAGAAGTGGCGGAGTGGAAGGAAATGGGACCTGAAGGGGGGATTGGGTTGGCCGGGGGTGATGAGGCTCCTACCTGAAGGAAATGGGACCTGAAGCTCCTACCGACGAAGAAAAGAAGCTCATTCAACTGGATTCTCAAGCCAAAGATGAAATTGATGGCCATCTCTCTTGAGCACAATTCCTTCGGTATCGCCAGTGTGAGACTGCAAAGGAGTTGTGGGATGTCCTCGAAAAGATCAATGAAGGAGTTTCAACTCAGAAAGAAGCTCGAATTGATACTCTTCAGGTGAAGTTCAATCGCTTCAAGCGCATTGGAAATGAAAGCTGTCAGCAAACCTTCGACCGCCTTAGTGACATTGCAAATGAACTTCAAGGACTCGACGCCAAGGATATCACTGACCATGAAGTTGTGAAGAAACTGCTTCGATCTCTTGACACTTCATTTGACACGCTTGTTCTGATGATTCGCGAGCGTCCTGATTTCAAAAGCCTCAACTCTGCTGATGTCATGGAAAGACTGAACACTCATGAAGAGCAAGAAGAAGAGAAGAGAGATCTGTATGCACTGGTGCAGAGACGTGCTATACAAACGGTTTTTAACCCCTTTCCGCGACGGCGTTTCGAACCGTCGCCAAGTGAGTGATTGCGATAGGGGGGTCCTTCCCAAACGACCCAGAAACCGTCAGGGATAGGCCCTCCTGGCACACAGGCGGGGGCAAAATGAGCTCGTGTGCGATCGGGCGAGGCATCGAAACCCAATCGATTCATTTCGTATGTACATGCCACACGGTGAATCCCAGAAAAACATTTCCGTTCGTATGTATATCACACACAGTTTTTTGTGTGGAAACATTTGTGCAAGGTGGCCTAACGCAAACAGTTCTCTGCCGAAAGCCGTGTGTGATTGTTAGTTGATCGAACACGCCTACTTTCTAGAAACCGTGTGGGGTGTTTGAGTTCATCGCCCATGGTGCTGTCTGAGTAACCGTCTGCAATAGAAGACCCCAATAAGCAGGGTAATTAGCCTATTATTGATAATCCATGTAGTAATCAAATTGACATTTCTTATAAAATACACCAGATATTTCATATCCATATAACGGCAACCAGGATTTCATAATCGAATTACATCAGATAGCTTCAGCACTCAGTTATGCCATTACACAACAGCACCAAGTTTCACATTGTTAGGGCATGTCTCTCTCTAAGTGGTTTTGGTGATTGATGACAATGCTTTTGCAGACTAATTGTCGTAGGGCACAATGTGCTTTCGTGCGTGAAACTTGTCATGCACTTCCTAGAAGGGCTCCCCTCTACTCCTGCCTATGAAATCCGCGGATACCACCAGCCACGCATCGCACAACAACTCGTCCTCCATGGTCGAGTAGCAGACCATCCCGTGTACTCTAAAAAACGACGTAGCATTTGAAAAAAAGCTCAATGGCATTTGATCGAACACCTGTCGGCCGTGGTGTCCGCCATGGAGGTCGTCGACAGGGGGCGGAGTGTATCTGGGTACAAACGGCTCCAGGGTGGAAAGCTCTGTCGTAACGGCGAGCGGGCGCATCGGTGCTGGTTGCGGACGTCCGGCAATGCCTCTGTGGCGGCATGAGACGTACAACAGTGACGGCGCAGGTGGAGGGTGCGGATGCAAAGCAATGGAGAGAAGTGGCGGACTAGAAGGAAATGGGACCTGAAGGGGGGATTGGGTTGGCCGGGGGTGTCGGAGTCCTACGTTTCGGGTGCTCGGACTCCCGCAAATCTCCCCCACTTTGTCTCTAATTTGCGGGAGAAATTGCGTCCGGACTGCCCCACGGACCGATACATGCCACATTGGATGGTTTCCTTGGTCCGGACAACACGGTCCGGGCGGATGCGGGTGGTTTGCGGGTCTGCCCTGTAGATGCCCTTACCCGCTCGACGGAGCTCTTGGCCAAGTACCAACCGACAACCAGTAGCACCGCGATGGAGCTAGACAGCTGGGCGGCTGCACGCTCTCATCGGCATCCCTTCCACCCCCACTCACCCCAGGACATCCTCCTGCGTATCTGCGGGCAACGGGACTGGTTCGGGGATTGGTAACGGGGGATGTGGACAAATAGGTAGGAGAGAAAAATAAAATAAAAATCTCCACGTGGAGGAAAAGAGGAGGTCGCTCGTCGTATGCAACTTCCCGAGGTAGACTGCGAGCGATGGATTTTTTTATATTTTGATTGTAGTTGCAGTAGTATGTCCACCTATCCGAATAGAAAGAGGGAGAGTGAACTCGCCATCAACTCAAATCCTTATAAGTAGGAAAGATAATGAGTTACCCCAATGTCACTATGGGTGTCTCCAAGGATTATACTAAATATGCATCGTGTAACCTCATTAACTCCCAAAGCTCAAGAATATAACATGATCAAGATCCGATCCATAATGGTACTCATCATGAGAGGCACATCATACAATTCAACTAATAGTCAATGCCCAAGATCATAATCTTGCTAGCAACTCATAGAATTAAGAGAGTGAGGTACATGACACATAGCTATCCTCGAAGGTGGACTACCCCGGAATCGCCATGGGAACGTCAAGGGTAGATGTAGAGGTTGAAGTTGAAGAATCGCCCCGGGAAGAGTAACAAGTATTGCTAAGCTTAATTCATGCTCGTGCTCGAGCATGAAGATGATAACAACGATAATTTTTGTATGTGAATGCTACCTATCATGAACTTGGTTAACTGATGCAAACACTTTCGGTGAGTCTAAATCAATAATAGAGATGGTTGTCAAAGGTTTATATTAACCATCTTCAACTATCACAATGCATACAAAAGAAGTTGCCACGTATTCTTTGATAATAAAATCCATCAAGTCAAAATCACTAATGTCAAAGGTTTAGAAAGAATGTCAATATTTATTGGCAACACTATGATAATCATTTATGCATAATGTGTATCATGACAATCACTCTAGGGTA